>CM060363.1:45239259-46654207 GCA_030545235.1 Helianthus tuberosus | reverse complement strand
TTGAATGCGATAAAATCTCTATTCTAGCACTGCAACACTCAAAGAAACAAATGAGTAAAGAGAGAAGATCAAGGGAACATTAATAAATCTTAGATCGTTTAATGTGCTCAGTTTTATCTTTCTGTTATAGATTCTCTTATTAAACGTGTGATTTATCTTTTTTTACTCTGTTGCTGCTTAGACTGTTATGGCCAGATGCTTGATAGCATTGAATCTAAGCTGTTAGCATTTCAGTGAGAGGGTGTTAGGTATGTGATGACATTGCTAATATGTGCTTTCTATTATCAGACACATGCTAGTGTATTGTTCATTATCTAATATTTGCCACATCCCACATTGATTTCCTCATGGCCATTCTCTAATATATCGTGTTTTATTTTTTTCTTGTTATTGCAAATTTGTATTGCATCATGGAGGGCATGTCCTTCAGGCTGATGAAATGGGTCTTGAAAAGACTCTTCAGGTAAAATTCTGTTGGCAAGTACTTGATGATTTAAGCATTTTAAAATTTTGTGTAAGAAACTATGGATAGAATGTATTACAAATTGATAAGGCCACTCAATGCCTAATTGTGTAATTAGACAAAATATTATACATGCAGAATATAGGTTGCTTTTGTTCGATTGATACGAATAAATGTAGATAGACTCGTTTAGGCTTGCAAGCCTGACGAGCTTAGACTCGTTTACTAAACAAGATTAGTTTAGGTTCGGGCTCGGCTTGTAAACAAGTTTAAATAAACTCGTTTCGGCTTCGCTTGTTTACTAGATGACTTTAGATAAGGGGTAAATGTTTTTAAATATTAATAAAAACTAATATTACACTAAGGCTTGACGAGCTTCGCATGTTAGACTCGAGCTCAAGCTCAATAAATAAACGAGCTTTATTTTAGGCTCAAGCTCGGCTCGGGCTTGGTAAAGCTTGGCTCGTTTCGATCTTTTTTTTAGTAGCTCATGGGTTGCTTGGCTCGTTTGCACACGATTCCGTTATGAGTTATTTTGAGTAGCTCATGGGCTGCATAGATTCCCTTTCCTTTTTTGAGTAGCTCGGCTTGGTAAAGCTATGAGCTGAGTCAAATTCAAACCAACGATGACATTGATAGTATTGAAGAAATAGAGCAACCGGTGTTGGCTACGGAGGCAGCCAACATTAATGTGTCATGGCTTCGAGCTCACTTGGACGTCATCTGCAAAAGGAAGGGGGCTAGCAAGAAGTGCAGTTTGCTTATGGAAACGAACGTGAACACTATTTTGGTTAAGAAGGCTGCTCAAGTGGATCTTCGCGAGAGATGTGTGGAGTTCATGGCTGCACAAGAACGGTTTGAAGAGGCTGAAAGATGTGTGAGGGTACTCCATCTTGTTGAAAAGAATCTAAATGACAATATCTTGAAATCTAAAGGTAATAGAGACTCATGGGCAAGATAACCAGTTTTATAGGCTAACTATATCATGCTAGGATGCGTAATTATTACAAAGTTGCCCTGAAACACCTTATATTTTGTCAAACGGGGCGCTTCCTTTTTTTTTACAAAGACGAGGGTTAGATTTTGTTTATACTGCACAACTCTAGAAAAACAGGTTTCCCCTGCAAGTATGTTTTGACAATCATTTCCAATCTGTGCATTGCATGTGTTAACACTATTATGTAGGTTTCTTTAATCAGCATTTTTGACTTTTGAAGAATGTTTTTGAATGTGTATCCCCTAAAGGGGTGGGTCGAGTGGGGCTATTCTGAATGATTTTATATACTTACTGCAGAGAATTACTGCATGAGTGAGGCTAAACGACGCAAAATATCACTGCATGATTTCGTCATTAATAAAACTTAACATGTTAAGAAAACATTTAACAAATGTATAGTCTTTTTAATATATTTAACATGTTAAGTATTTGTCTTTTTAAATTATTTTTATAAAGGTTACATTGAAACTCAAAATAGATGGAGTCAATGATAATCCTCTGTATTTTGTTATTCTCTGTTTTACAGTATTGTGTTTTGTGCTTCTTTGTGAGAAATGATTCTAAATTACTTTAAACATGTTAAGAAAATTCTTTTAATATGGTAAAAAGTTATTTAAGATGTTATAAATTTGTTTTTTTTTTATTTATAAACAAATGTTTAGTTCTTTTAAATTATATTTAAAATGTTAATAAAATATTAAACATCTTAAAAATTTCTCCTTTTAACATGTTAAGAAAATATTTAACAAATCTTTGGTCTTTTTAATATATTTAACATGTTAAGAATTTGTCTTTAAATTATTTTTTTATAAAGGTTACATTGAAATTCAAAATAGATGGAGTCAATGATAGTCCTCTGTATTTGGTTGTGCTTTGTTTTACAGTATTGTGTTTTTGCTTATTTGTGAGGAATGATTCTAAATTAGTTTTAACATGTTAAGAAAATACTTTTAATATGGTAAAAAAAATGTTTAACATGTTAAGAATTTGTTTTTTTATTTATAAACAAATGTTTAGTCTTTTGTAATTATTTTGAAAATGTTAATAAAATATTAAATATCTTAAAAATTTTCTCCTTTTAACATGTTAAGAAAATATTTAACAAATCTTTTGTCTTTTTAATATATTTAACATGTTTAGAATTTGTCTTTTTAAATTATTTTTTATAAAGGTTACATTGAAATTCAAAATAGATGGAGTCAATGATAATCCTCAGTATTTGGGTGTTATTTGTTTTACATTATTGTGTTTTTGCTTCTTTGTGAGGAATGATTCTAAATTAGTTTTAACATGTTAAGAAAATACTTTTAATATGGTAAAAAAATATTTAACATGTTAAAAATTTGTTTTTTTTTTATTTATAAACAAATGTTTAGTTTTTTAAATTATTTTTAAAATGTTAATAAAATATTAAACATCTTAAAAATTTCTCCTTTTAACAGGTTAAGAAAATATTTAACAAATGTTTAGTCTTTTTAATATATTTAACATGTTAAGAATTTGTCTTTTTAGATTATTTTAATAAAGGTTACATTGAAATTCAAAATAGATGGAGTCAATGATAATCCTTTGTATTTGGTTGTTCTTTGTTTTACAATATTGTGTGTTTGCTTCTTTGTGAGGAATGATTCTAAATTACTTTTAACATGTTAAGAAAATACTTTTAATATGGTAAAAAAATATTTAACATGTTAAAAATTTGTTTTTTTAGTTATAAACAAATGTTTAGTTTTTTAAATTATTTTAAAATGTTAATAAAATATTAAACATCTTAAAAATTTATGCTTTTAACATGTTAAGAAAATATTTAACAAATCTTTAGTCTTTTTAATATATTTAACATGTTAAGAATTTGTCATTTTAAATTATTTTTTTATAAAGGTTACTTTGAAATTCAAAATAGATGGAGTCAATGATAATCCTCTGTATTTGGTTGTGCTTTGTTTTACATTATTGTGTTTTTGTTTACTTGTGAGGAATGATTCTAAATTAGTTTTTACATGTTAAGAAAATACTTTTAATATGGTAAAAAAAAGATTTAACATGTTAAGAATTTGTTTTTTTATTTATAAACAAATGTTTAGTCTTTTGTAATTATTTTGAAAATGTTAATAAAATATTAAATATCTTAAAAATTTTCTCCTTTTAACATGTTAAGAAAATATTTATCAAATATTTTGTCTTTTTAATATATTTAACATGTCAAGAATTTGTCTTTTTAAATTATTTTTTATAAAGGTTACATTGAAATTCAAAATAGATGGAGTCAATGATAATCCTCAGTATTTGGGTGTTATTTGTTTTATATTATTGTGTTTTTGCTTCTTTGTTAGGAATGATTCTAAATTAGTTTTAACATGTTAAGAAAATACTTTTAATATGGTAAAAAAATATTTAACATGTTAAAAAGTTTTTTTTATTTATAAACAAATGTTTAGTTTTTTTTAAATTATTTTTAAAATGTTAATAAAATATTAAACATCTTAAAAATTTCTCCTTTTAACATGTTAAGAAAATATTTAACAAATGTTTAGTCTTTTTAATATATTTAACATGTTAATAATTTGTCTTTTTAAATTATTTTAATAAAGGTTACATTGAAATTCAAAATAGATGGAGTCAATGATAATGCTCTGTATTTGGTTGTTCTTTGTTTTACAATATTGTGTTTTTGCTTCTTTGTGAGGAATGATTCTAAATTACTTTTAACATGTTAATAAAATACTTTTAAAATGGTAAAAAAATATTTAACATGTTAAAATTTTGTTTTTTTAGTTTTAAACAAGTGTTTAGTTTTTTTAAATTATTTTTAAAATGTTAATAAAATATTAAACATCTTAAAATTTCTGCTTTTAAGATGTTAAGAAAATATTTAACAAATCTTTAGTCTTTTTAATATATTTAACATGTTAAGAATTTGTCTTTTTAAATTATTTTTTATAAAGGTTACATTGAAATTCAAAATAGATGGAGTCAATAATAATCCTCTGTATTTGGTTGTTCTTCGTTTTACAGTATTGTGTTTTTGCTTCTTTGTGAGGAATGATTCTAAATTAGTTTTAACATACTAAGAAAATACTTTTAATATGGTAAAAAATATTTAACATGATAAAAATTTGTTTTTTTTATTTATAAACAAATGTTTAGTTTTTTTAAATTATTTTTAAAATGTGAACAAAATATTAAACATCTTAAAAATTTCTCCTTTTAACATGTTAAGAAAATATTTAACAAATATTTAGTCTTTTTAATATATTTAACATGTTAAGAATTTGTATTTTTAAATTATTTTTATGAAGGTTACATTGAAATTTAAAATAGACGAAGTCAATGATAATCCTCTGTATTTGGTTGTTCTTTGTTTTACAGTATTGTGCTTTTGCTTCTTTGTGAGAAATGATTCTAAATTAGTTTTAACATGTTAAGAAAATACTTTTAACATGGTAAAAAAAATATTAAACATGTTAAAAAATTGTTTTTTTATTTATAAACATATGTTTAGTTTTTTAAATTATTTTTAAAATGTTAATAAAATATTAAACATCTTAAAAATTTCTCCTTTTAACATGTTAAGAAAATATTTAACAAATGTTTAGTCTTTTTAAGAATTTGTTAAAGGTTACATTGAAATTATATTTATAAAGGTTACATTGAAATTCAAAATAGATGGAGTCAATGATAATCCTCTGTATTTGGTTGTTCTTTGTTTTACAGTATTGTGTTTTTGTTTCTTTGTGAGGAATGATTCTAAATTACTTTTAACATGTTAAGAAAATACTTTTAATATGGTAAAAAAATATTTAACATGTTAAGAATTTGTTTTTTTATTTATAAACAAATGTTTAGTCTTTTTTAATTATTTTGAAAATGTTAATAAAATATTAAATATCTTAAAAATTTCTCCTTTTAAAATGTAAGAAAATATTTATCAAATGTTTAGTCTTTTGTTCCCTGTGGTTTGGGCAGTTTTGCCATTTTAGTCCAAATCTCAAACTTTTTAAATCTGGGTCTCTGTGGTTTGCATTTTGTTGCCATTTTAGTCCAAATTTCAAAAACTCCCATTTTTTACTGTTCCAAATCCAATATGTGTTTTTTGTCTTTTTGTGCAAGGGTATATTTGTCCAAGTACATTTCATTAAACATTTTCTTAATTAAAAAACTAAAGTAAATAAATTATTAATTCCTTTATATACCCTTATTAATATTCAATATTCATAGAAAACCCCCCATCCTTTAATAAAATCCCTGGCCTCAAAAGATAAAACCCTAAAATCCTTCATCAGCCGCACACCCTTTCTCCCTCATCTGATCAGAACCCTCCGGTCGCCGGAGCCGGAGTTCCGGCCAAGAGCTAGTGCTCTCTACCTGTTCGACAAGCAAGCCTTAACCCCCCTTTTCTTCCTTGTACATACCTGCACCCACCCACCTCTTACCCAAAACCCTCTATCTCCTCTCTGTCGTTCAACTGATTATACACACTGATGTCCCAGAGATGATGTGAGGAAGAAAATGGCGAAGAAAGAGAGAGATGATATGTAAAGGAAAGCCGGCACCGGCGGCCGCACCGGCGGCGGCGGCAGTAGAATAACGTGGGGACGATGACGAAGAGGACTGATGATGATGACCGATGGTGATTTTGCAAGACAGTGGCAGTGGTGGAGGCTTGTTCATATTGTTCACTTATGTCAGCATCTACTTCAGCAGAATGTTCATATTGTTCTACTGTGGATTAGGGTTTTAGTTGGGGAAGATGATGTGCCGATCTACTGTGGGTTAGGGTTTTTTTTGGAGTTGAAGATGATCTCTGGTTAGGGTTTTATTTGGGAGGTTGAAGATGATGTAAATGGGGAACAAGAACTGATAGGGTATTTATTTGGGGGGTTTTTAATTAAGAAAATGTATTAATGAAATGTACTTGGACAAATATACCCCTGCACAAAAAGACAAAATAAAAAACATGTTGGAACAGTAAAAAATGAGAGTTTTTGAGATTTTGACCAAAATGACAACAAAATGCAAACCACAGGGTCCCAGATTTAAAAAGCTTGAGATTTGGACTAAAATAGCAAAACTGCCCAAACCACAGGGACCAAAATGGCAACAAAATGCAAACCACAGGGACCCAGATTTAAAAAACTTGAGATTTGGACTAAAATGGCAAAACTGCCCAAACCACAGGGACCAAAATGGTAACAAAATGCAAACCACAGGGACCCAGATTTAAAAAACTTGAGATTTGGACTACAATGGCAAAACTGCCCAAACCACAGAGACCAAAATGGTAGTTTACTCTAATATATTTAACATGTTAAGAATTTGTCTTATATAGGTTACATTGAAATACAAAATGGATAATCAATGATTCTAAATTATTTTGAACATGTTAAGAAAATACTTTTAATATGGTAAAAAAAATATTTAACATGTTAAATTTTTTTTTATTTATAAACAAATGTTTAGTCTTTTTAAATTATTTTTAAAACTCAATAAAAGAAACTTTCGGTGCCTTTCTTTATAAAGACACATAGAAGTATTTTTTTTAAAAAAATGTTGAGCACTTTTCACATATTTAACATGTTAAATATTTATTAGTTTAATATTAAAATAAGGATTTCTAATTTTACCTATTCATTTAGTAAAATATATTTAGAAAAAGAAAAAAACAAGAAAAAATATTTGTAAATCAAACCTAATCTCAACTCTCTCTCTAATCACATGTTAAGATATTCTCAACTCTCTCTCTCTCTCTTTAAAATCCCTTAGGCCGGAGGGTGTGGGGGCGCCACCCCCGCCAGCTGGACATCCATAGCGCCCCCAGGCGCTATGACACCACACCCCAGGCGCCATGGAGGGGCGCCATTGAAGGCTCGCCAAGATGATAACGGGCTTTATTCGCGTGGACCGAGGCAAGCATTTAACATTTGACCGTTGAAACGGTCAGAATTTAAAAAAAAATTACTTTCCTTTTTTTTTACAAATTAATATTATAAATACCCACAATTCTTTAACTTTTTTCATCTCATTCTTCTCACTTTCTCCCTCACTTTTTATACCATTCACTTCATTTTTTAAAAAAATTCTCAATGGGTCGTGGCGACTATCGAACGACCGATTCTTTTTCGGGAAAGTGGGGTGCTATGAGGATGAAGGTTAGCAACTTCAACAACATATACAATAATCTCATCAATAGTACTCGAAGGAAAAGTGGTGTGAGCGACGTCGATGTCATGACACAAGCCCACAACGACTATAGAATGAACGATGGACATATGTTTACGTTGGTAACCACATGGGAGCTTCTTCGCAAATCTCCAAAGTGGCATCTTGTGCCACCGTTCGACCCAACCCACCCTAGATCCAAACGTTCCAAATCAACAAAAGTGTGAAAACATAACTAATTCTAATCCGGATGCATCAAGCTCTTAAAAACGAAGTTTCATAGATGCCAAACAGTGTAAAAAATATAAGAAGACTACATATTCACAACTTGCAGCCTCAAACAAAACTATTTCTTATTCTAAACTTGCAGTTTCTACATCATATATACATACAAACATATACATATATGTACTCTATAATCAAAGAAACAAATAAGGTTAAGTATACCAGGCATTTGATCAGCAAGACCAAGGGCAAGAGCAAGCTTACGCATCTGAGGAAGACAAATATTCATACTTAAAATGACGAATATGCTAACGTCTTAGCATCCGCAATCTGCAGCATTGACTAAACCACCTCCACTAACAGCTGCCTCAAAAACCTTGGTTCAGTTCCATCCAGTTCAATCAACAGCTCCAATGCCTCTTGTGCGGTGGCCCCTTGTCCATCGTTCAAAGTTTCCGTCAAAGTCGTCATCATCGCAGAAAGTAGATCTTGAAACCTATCCCTATCACCGGAGTTCAAACACAGAATAAAATTAATCACAACACTTAAGGCGGCAATTCGCACATCAGAACTACTGGACGTAGTCACACTGCAAAAACACAACGTGAAGATGCTTAATATGCAGAAACAAAGTCTCGCCGATATACTGTGACAATCGAGTAAATAAGAAAAACGCAGACTCCTGAAGCTTAAAATTATCCAACGAAACAAACTAGAACATGAATGGTAACAAGCTCAGGCCCACCGTTACCCCGTAATATACTCGAAGCAAGTTCTGAAACTGTATCACACAACTTTTTCATGATAATTTTTGCTTCTTCTTGCTGCACACAAGTCAACAATATAGATTTAAGTGAAGACCGGGTGCCCGGAGATAACATATTCCATATCAACATAAAAAGGAATAGAATACTAAACCTATTTTAAAAAATGAACATAAAAAACCTATATATGATCAAGTGTTTGATAAAAATGTTGTTTAACTTTTTATATCATTTTAATTTTATTTTTTAAAAAACTAAATAAAAATCAAGTTGAAAAAAAATATTAACATGTTAAAACCATAATTTATTTCTGAAAAAAGCAACAACACATGAACAAACATCTAAAAGTACTCATGAATTTCATATAATCAGGCTAAAATAAATAAAATTAAAAGAAAATAGCAAATAGGTGATACCTTGAACTGAGATCTAAATTCTACAAAATAAAATTTCATAGCTCTGAGAGGAAATCGGTAACCGCTAAGATTTCCAAACAGTTTCGGAAATACATATCTGAAAAAAGTGAAAATTAGAACAAACCTAGATATTACATAGATGCTAGATAGATCTGAGACGAAATCGGTAGCGGCTAGGATATCCTAACATTCTTCAAAAAAGCAGATCTGAAATCACAATCGATCTCCGGCGACGCAGACAACAACACTCTTTAAAAAGCAGATTTGAAACAAAGGTGATCTCCGCAAAATCGGACGACGGCAGTCTGCAAAAAGAAGATCTAAAATCATAGGTGATGTCCGGCGACGGGGACGACGGCTGTCTTCAAAAACCATATCTAAAATCACGACGGATCTCCGGCGACGAGGACGACGGTTGCAATGTACGGGAACAAGTCCAGAATAATCTAATTCATACTTTTCTAAAATTCCAAAAATACCCCTCCGCTTTTTTACCTTTAAAATATCTAATCTGATCTCAGCCATTAATTAACTTCATCCAAGGGTTCCTAAGGGGGTTCCCCGGTTCCCCACTTTTTTGTTGTTCCCCAATGAACCCCACACTATATATATATATATATATATATATATATATATATATATATATATATATATATATATATATATATATATATATATGCAGTATAAACGACTTCAAAATCTGCAACCCCTTATCACAAATAGGTCAATCAATCTAACAACTGAATAATTGATAGATTCCTCAAACCCTAGCTAATAATAACACTTTCAAATGAGGGTAGATTGTCTCAAAAGTTAAGAGGTATGTTGCCTTTCTAGTGCTCTTTTACCCCATCAGATAAGGAAAGAGAATAGTGTACCAAGAGTATTAAGAACTCAGTTGAAGTACCACTGGGCTAAACAAGAGGGTCGGCCCAATGGGCTTCTAAGACTAGGCACGGACCTCCAAAAAATAAGGGCCTCTATTTTTTTAAAGAGTATTTATATGTGGTATGTGGATTAGGCCCCATTATTTATCAAAAGGCCCAAAGCCCAATCCATATAACTTCGTCAGCGCGCAATGTTCCAGATAGAAAAAAAGCGGGATCTGTTTGAAGTATTAGGGTTGCGACATTATTTGCAGATTTGCAGTAGGCAATTCGGCATAATCATCCTTCCATCTATGCGCCAACCGACAAACGTTCATCCTTTTCTCCTTGAATCTCTAAATTAGGGCCGCCTTTTTTTTTTTTTTGGATCTTGAGGAAGCCGTTAGACACTCAAATGGTATTAATGAGGATGGTATGAACGTGAATGATGGCTGATGAATCATAAATTGGCAGGAGTATTAGGTACATTTTAGTTTTTAACGACTCCTTTTCATATCAGATTGTAAGTTGTATAAAAGATATTCATGATTTTTTCTATTCTAATTTCTACATAACGGTTGTTGTATACTTGTATTCTGTCAACAAATTGCAATTGATACTCACGATTATTGTGCGAATCCTGATTATTTTGTTATTGAATCTTTGATACTGACGACTGACTGTACGAATCCTGATACTTGTATTCTCTATTTTGTCTTTGAATCTTTGATACTCACGGCGATTGAGATTTGACACTTTGTTTAGAACTTGGAAGGCCGAAGGCAGTAGGACCCAATAGAAAGAAACAAGAACTAAGAAGAGTGAAGAAGTTGGCGATTTGTATTGGGTATTGGCACCTTGCAGTTGGCTGTTGCACAGGTAATTTTAGGTTTCAATTCCTATTTGTTATTTGTTAGGTAATTTCAGACTTCAATTGCTATTTGTTAATTGTTATATTTGTTAAATTTCAGATTTTTTATTAGTTTATTAAACATTTGCTTAGCCGTATAGGGAATTTGATAGCTTACCAAAGTCAAATCAATATCGAAAACATATAACTTCGCCAACTACAAACCTTTTAGTTTATAATTGCCGATCCCAAGCTCGGGTAAAGGACGGGTAAAGGAGGAGGGTTTTGTTGCTAAATGTGTTGAAAATGATAATTTTCCAAAAGGGCCTCCACTTCGTGGTTCACTTAGGGTCTCCAAAAACGTAGGAACGGCCTTGCTAAACAATTACATCAAACAACTAAACTGTTGGTGCATACATGGTCACACTTTTGATGATGATAAAAGCCAGTAACTTTTGTAGAACATACTACTTCTGATGCCTTTTAATGCAAACAGACATTGATGTAAATACTACTTACATTAATTAGCCTTGCCTTCCATTTTGCCCCACCCCATTTACCAACATCTAAAACAATCACATATGAGCTTGAAATTAAAAGCCAAAGAAACTAAAACAAACTCAATGTGTAAGAGAACCTTAATTTTCCAAATAAAGAACATAAAAAACAGATTAATTGTAAGAGTTCTTCTCTTTTTGAACTGCATGCTGAATTCATCCGTTCATTATATTTACAATCTTCTATTTTTGTTTGGTAGAAATTGCGGAAAAGATGGAACGCTGGCTGCGGAGGACTACTGAACAGAAGCACTTGGTTGTGTTTTCTTTATTATATTTCATTAGTTACTAGGTTTGGTTGAATATTGAAAATTGTTGCACATTGGTTTGAAGTTTCTTGACTATTGGTTTGATGTTTGTTGACTAATGATTTGAAGTTGGTTTACAATTTGTTTGGTACTTTGGTTTGGTTTATTTTTGCTCGTAGTCCCTAATTACATTCGGGTATTAACCAGATTATTACATCAACAGGCAAGGAACTAAACTATAGTTGTTGATGATTTAGTTTTCGAATTTTAAGGTACTACCATGTATTACTCATTAGTGCATCTTAAAGTCTTAACCAATACTTAATATATTTCCTTCATGTTCTATTTATGCATCTTAACGTCTTAACTTTTTAGTATTCATTCAATACAACAGAAAAGGGTGCTGAATCAACTAATCAAGCAACTGACTAGTGACTACCAACACAAGTTCTTTGAGACGTTTCATCAAACAGTTGGAGTGCATATATTAATCAAGCAAAACATTAAACACATATTGATCAATTCAGCCCCAAAATCAGTAAGTGTTATACAATACAAATGTTATACAACAGAGTTTCATATCAAAATGTCGTAACATAACATCTGATTTAAAAAAAAAATAATCGTATAGAATGTGATGAACACCAAGTAGAAAGTACCTTAAATTTAGGGGATGAACATCAATTGCGATCCTATATTCATATGATTGAGGGATGAATTGCGCTCATATGCTGAATTGGATAGGATATCATCAGCAGATGAAAGATGGAACTGCTGAGGTACAAGTGCAGAACTGCTCACGATTTTCCCTCGCTGCACTTTTTTTCATGATGTTTCGGTCTAGGGTATTTACATTAGACCGGAAACCCGAAGTGAAGATAACCCGAAACCGACATAGGGAACACAGGTCCGGTACTCGGGTTATTGTTTCATTCGAAGTCGGGTTTCGGGCCGGGTCGGTCTGACCGATTTACTCACCCCGGGGATTGGGAATTTGGTGGGTAATTTTTTTTTAACGGCCAACAGAATCAATCTCGAGCACTCTCGGGGCACCCACTGGACCAAACAGAGTACTCCGAGAGTAACCTAGGTCCACCACCAATTCCGGGGAAAAGCCGGTAAACCACTCGCCCGTAGGCACGACGATGAAATTACTGGTAAAATCCGTTTGGCTCAAGGATCCAACCCAGGCTTCCCTGGGTCTCCTATCATTGCCCACCAATGCCTCACTCTGCACCAAGTGGGAGTTGAACTTGCATCTTCCAAGATAAATGCAAGTCTTCCACCACTTGATCTAGAGATCATTGACATTTGGTGGGTAAATTAAGAGGCGGTTAGAGAATAAGATGATTTGGCAGGTAAATTTGGTGTTGTTTTATTTAATCTTTATGAATCTTTTTTATTAAATAAGATGATTTGTTATCATTTTCAAAAATAAATATTTGAGAAAGTTCAATATACATTTTCACTTTCAAAAAAATATAAAATAATAATAATGATAACAAGGTACCTTTTTTTGGTAAACATAATAATAGATCATGTAAATGGCCCGACTACAACAAGGTAACCAAGCCCCAACAACAAGATAAACTCATTATGATAGACCATTTAGATGGCCATCTACAACAAGGTAACTGAAGCCCCGGCTACAAAAGGTAAACTCAACATAATATACCATGTGGATGGATAGGCAAGACGTCGTCTGAATGACAAGAACTTAAAAGATAAAAGCAATGTGAAACCAGAGGTGTGGAAAAGATTCTTGTTTGACCAAAGGCCCGATGCCATTCTTCCAAACCTATCCCAACTGAACCAACGAAAATCATACAGTATGGAACATTAATCGGATTGCACCTTATTAGTACAACCAGGCCAAAAGCTAGACCCAAACTTGGGCAACACTCCATACCTAAAGATGCTTTAAGAGCAACGTGCTAGACATATAATGTTGAAGATCTCGTTAGACAGCAGATTTTCAGTAATAACCATATATCCAAGGGGTGCTACCTTTATCCCCGGATTAAGTTTTTGACTAACAGATAAAGCCTTGTCTTGTAGATCTACATCGTTGCCAACAAAACAACATTACGAGGAACATTTGACGCTTCATTTGTGGAGGTATGCGCAGCTCTTCTCGGTAGAGAAAAGTGTCCCCCACCTCAACCTAATGACGCCTTTTAAACTAGAATGTAGGGTGGACGCCATCCGTGTTCCCCCTTCCTCGTTATTGCGTTAATGCCCAAGAGGGCTAAATTAGGTGGAGTCCACCCTAAATGCACCAATCAAACATTTTTCTTTTTATTCTTTATTTAACTTTTAGTTACCTCACAACATTTTACTTAAAGGTTAGTTAGTTAATTAATGATTTCCTACCTAGATGACGTAGTAACACTCTTTATACAAGTATGGTCTATGTACAAATCATAAAGTAACACTTTTTACATTCTTAGAGCATTCACATTCAACCCACTAAAATATGTGAGTGGAGTTTTTATAGTATAAAGAGTATAAAAAGTGGTTGTAAGGGGGGGAGAGAGAAAATGTTACTGTTCATCTGTATATTTGAGGGGACACTGTTCACCCCCTATAATTTTTTAATATATTTTGAAAGTGATTGTGAGTAGAGGAGAGAGAAAAGGTAATGATAAAGATATAAAAGAATATTATTTAATTTAAAAGGAGAGAGAAGATGTAGTGTTTTTTAGTGTAATTTAGGGTGAAAAATTAATGGAATGGATGTGAATCCTCTTATAAGGGGGTGTTTGGGATTCCTTCTCAAAATGACTTATTGACTTATATAGAGCTAAAAGTCCTTTTGAGAAGGAGAAGCTTAGCCAAACATTATTGAGAAGTCAGTAAGATGAGAAAAGCTTAACCAAACACAAACAGGAAAAGGACTTTTCAAGGTTTTTTTTGTCTTCAAGAAGGAGAAAAGGAGAAGTCATAAATTGTGACTTTTTGAGAAGGAGAAATCAAAAATCTTAGCCAAACATGGGGCATGTTTGGGATTCCTTCTCAAAACAACTTATTACTTATATTTCACTATTCAAGAAGTTAATAAGTCAGGATTTCCTGACTTATTGACTTCTACACTCACATAAAAAGAAATCCCAAACACTCAAAAAGTCCCTTTTCACTATTCAATAAGTTAATAAGTCAATAAGTTGAAAGAATAAGAAATCCCAAACACCCACATGACCTAAATCATATCACAGTGTAAAGAATTAAAAAAATATGGTCTTTATAAAGTAACACTTTACATTTTCTTATCAATATTAAAAAGACAAGTTTGCCCTTTTAATAATCCCCACCCCAACCCCTTTTCATCTTCGTGGTTTCTGGCAATGAAGATCCTTCATTTTCTAGGTTTAAACGCATGTAATAGAAGAGGTTCAGTGTTTGTTTGATTTATGTGAGTGGGACTTGGATTTATGTTTCTAGATTTCGGTTTCATCAATTTAGGATTCTCAATGGGCCTCTGTTCACTCTCCTCCGCTCCAATTTGGTATGTTTTCTTAGTTTTGTTCATTCAAATGATTCAGTTGTCACATTATATTTTGCTATTTTATGTTTACCCTGTCACGCTTGTTCGTGTAATCTATTAATCTTGTGAACCAACTTCTTTAATTTGGGGCTTTAGTTGGTTAGGGTTCCTCTTTTGTTCAATTTTAAATCTCTGTTGAAAAAGAAGTTCACTAAATTTGGGTAGTGGCAGTGAACACGTTAAAAAGCTTCACAAACTTTAGACATTTAAGATCCACATTGCAAATACTTCTGAATGTTTCAAGTTTACAGCTTTATTTCATGGTGACACAAAGAGTAATTCTCTGTATGAAAAAAAGCTTGGGGATAGCCCAATTGATGTCTTCAACATGATAATTCCTGAGACACCTCTCTCATTGTTGGCCGACACTTTGGATCTATGAGAATGCACCCTACTGCTACATTACAAACACGCACAATTTCCTTTTCAATCCATCTATCGGTTGGATAAGGGAGTCGCTTGTCTAATATATTTTCCAAAGTTGTACCACGACTAGTCGAATAGTTCAGGGATGAGAGGAGGTCTCCAGGATGCTTCCCTCCAATTGTTTCAAGCGCCACCACCCCAAAGCTATACACGTCACATTTTTCAGTCACAATCATGTTATACGCAAGCTCTGTATAAACACATATACCAAAGGACCATGAGCAAATTTTAACAGCTAATAGAGTAATGCACATAAAAGAAGTGTGAGATTAAGTACAAATACCTGGAGCAATGTATCCCAAAGTTCCCGCAATTACCGTCTGGTTGGAGGAATCTGGGTCGAGCAATCTGGCTGCTCCAAAGTCAGCAACAAATCCTTCCAGTTCTGAGTTCAAGAGAATGTTGTTGCTTGATATGTCTCTATGAACAATAGGAGGGCTGCAATCATGATGCATGTACGCCAAAGCATGAGCCACATCTTTGATGATGTTCACCCTCTTGATCCAATCCACTTGAACAGCTAATTCTCTGTCACTCAAGGCGCAAAACAGGCTCCCCTTTTCCATGTATTCATATACAAGGAAATTGCATTTGTTATGCAAACAAAAACCATAGAGTTTGACAATGTTTTTATGCCTTAGGTTTGTTAACACTTGGACTTCATTCTTGAAACTCTGGTCGAATGCGGGTTGCTTGGCTTCAAAACCGTGGAGTTTTTTCAAAGCAAATGTTTGGCCGCTAGGCAGTTTGGCTTCATAAACACTGCCGTAGCCACCAGTTCCAATGCAGTATTTGAGGTCAAAATCCTCTGTAGCAGTGATGAAGTCTTCATATGCAATTGTTCCATCATAATTCAATATTGAGCACACATTTCCATGTTTTTTTGTTTCTGGTTGGATTTTCTTATCTGTGGAATTGTGATTTTTGTAACACCTGTAAACAAGAAGCAAAAAGCAAAGTCCCACAATGATGGGAAGAAAAATGGTCAAATGGTGGACCACTTTTTGTCTAAGCATATGTGCTTTGCAGGTTGATTGCTCACTTAAATTATTATTAGAAAGATAAAGGTATTCTAAATGGGGGAGCTTTGTGAGACAAACAGGCAAGTTACCACTGAAATTGTTACTAGAAAGATCAAGGAATGTTAGAAGGGTTAGATTGGTGAGGGAAACAGGTAACTCACCACTAAAATTATTTCTGGAAAGAGAAAGGGATTCCAAATGGATGAGATTGGTGAGCAAAGCAGGGAACTCACCACTGAAACTGTTACCAGAAAGATCAAGGGTTTTCAAACGGATGAGATTGGTGAAAGAATCAGGTATGTTACCACTAAAATTGTTACCACCAAGATCAAGGTAATCTAAACGGGTGAGATTGGTGAGAGAAACAGGTAAGTTACCCGTGAGTCGATTCCCAGGAAGTGAAAGTACTGTGAGATTTGAGAGCAAACCAATCTGCTCTGGGATGCTTCCTTCAACACCACAGTTTTCAATATGAAGGCAAACAAGGTTTGGAAATGAAGAGAGGTTGAGGCTTCCAAGACCACTTCCATCCCCAAGGTGGTAATCACCGTATAAGCTTATCTCAATTACACTTCCTGCTTTATTGCAAGTTATTCCACGCCAATTACAGTGATCAAGTGAAGCATTTGCATATGGCCACCAAGCAACCAAAGCTTTTGCCTCTAATGACTTGTTGTTGGCATCATTAGCAGTGGTGGTGGTTTGTGACAACATGAAAAAGAGCAGCATAATACTGAGAAGATGCGTAATAGCATACCACATGTTATATTTAATATTGTTTATTTATCAATGAAGTGTGGTTTTATGCTTTATCAAGTGGCACTGAAAATATATATGCATTCCTATTGCCGTGTTAGGGGCTGTTTGGTAGCCTCTTAATGACCATTCAGATGCTACCTCTTAATGGTTTAAAACCTCTGAATGAATAAGAGGTAACCTCAAGTCTGAATGGTTAAGAGGTAACCTCTGAATGGTAAATCATCACATGTTACATTCTTCTAACTTCTCATTGGTAAAATTATTAATGTTTCCATTAAGAGGTAGCATCTTAATGACCATTCAGAGGCTATCAAACAGCCCCTTAATTAAGTTTACAAGTCAACGAGAGAGAGGAACCTTTACTTTAGTCAACAATTAAGATGTTTTTTATTTTTTACCACAAAAATTCTAACCCCTGTTAAGGGTTGTGGTTGGGCCTACCTTTCTCATAAGTCATAAGTTGCTCTCCACAGTCCACAGTGGTCCTATTAAAACTGTGAGTCCAACTCCTACTCCGAAGAATAGAAAATAAGGCTATAAGCCATTCATTTTATGGCCCTACTCAAAATCTCTCAATGTATCAAACCCATTCAGTTCTTTGTTATCGGAATTAATTTTTATCATTGAACTATGCTACTCAAGTTAATCGATATTTGGAATTCTGGATGACGCTCTTGTAGGTTTTAATCACAGTCATTTTCAGAAAATCATTAAACCGACACACCGGTTTTTTTGGTATGATTCAGTTATATCGGTTCGGTTTCATCAGTTATGGGCAGGGCCGACTCAACGTTTATGGGGTCTAAAACGAATTCAAATAAAATATATTATGTATTAGAAAAAAATATTATTCTTCAAATAAAATAAACAAAAGCTATTATATATCATTTATATATCAATTAAAATAAACAAACGCCCGGCTTTCGGTATGCGCATATAATGTATATATGTGTGAGCGCTCGGGGGGCAAAAGTGAAAGTGCACTAATTTTAACGTTATTTTACTAATTTCGTGAAAATAATGTTAAAAGAGGGGGATGGTTAATCATGCATCATGTGGTGGCGTTGACTGCCGAAAGACAAGGGAGTACATGCGCTAATTGGCCTTTGTCTTAATTGTTGAGTGTTATGTGCCTTTTGTCCAAGGCTTGATACAAAACTACCATCGAGCCGGGGGGTCTCATCGGAAGCAGCCTCTCTATTCCTACGGGGTAGAGGTAAGGTTGTCTGCATCTTACCATCCTCAGACTCTACCTTAGCTTTGCTATTAGTGGGATTTACTGAGTATGATGATGATGATGATTATAGGGGTTTAGAAATATTTTGGGATTTACTGAGTATGATGATGATGATGATTATAGGGGTTTAGAAATATTTTAGGTTGTATAAACAATAGTTTCTAACCAATAATTGTTATCTACAACAATACAAGATTATTGTAACAAATACGTGTGGAACATAAAGGCTTTTGTAGTCTACATAAAAGAGAGATTTTGGGGGTTTGTCACTTTGTCCTAAAAATATAACTCGTTTACACTTGTAAATATTTTTTTGTTAATTTTATAAAATTTAACTGTGGGTGCCGTTACCCTTAATGAAAAAAAAAAAAAAAGACAACTTATATATAAAAATATAGTTGATGAACAATTTCATAAAATAACATAATCAACAACAAAAGTTGTAAAATCACATATCTAGCCGGGTTACATATTCAATGCCTACCATAGTCGGTAACATATTTTGTAAGGAATTCGTATGTGACTCTAATATCATTTTTATTTTGTGAATTGTCTCAATATGAACACCATATTGTAACACCCCAAAAATATAAAACTTTGCGTTTAATATGTAATGTTAATTTAACAAGAGTTAACTAACTAGGAAACTATAACCCGGTTAATTGATAACCTTGAAATAACTTACTCTAAAGTTAAAACACTTTAACTTAAAGCTAAATGATAAGTTGAGGGACTAAACTAGTCAAAAATCTGAAAGTTTAGTACTAAATTAATAACAAAACACAAAGTTCACCCTTGTGTGGGTGGGCATCGATCGAACAGAGAGAGAGGGCGACCAGGAGATCTTCCAAAACCCTAAAAACTTCATCAATCTTGCAAATTGAAGGATTAATCCAAGTCAAAATCGAAAATTGAGCTTAGAATCATGATCCTCATCTTAAAAGGATTGTAAGGTATGTTAAACCTAATGAAATCTCTCAACTTGAAATTCTCATGATTTGGGAAATCTGAAAATTTGATGTTGCATGTGTGTTATATGGTTAGATTAGAGTTGATATGGTGTTTAGAAGTGAAACCTAGCCAACAACATGTAAAATCATGACCAAATTCAGAAAGTTCCATAAACACCTTGAAGGTGGGTTGTGGGTTTTACAAGATAATGACGAACATTAGGGTTTAGATGATTATCCTAGTGTAAATTGATTATAGAAAAGCGATTTCAGAAAGGTATGATGATTAAAATGCTATATGAGGGCTTTATAGATGTTAAGTTAACTAGCTAGCAAACTATGAACTTAAATGCAAATGATGTAGAAATTCTGCCCTCATAGTGTTTGTAGAAATGCCTCAAAGAAGGCTTAAAAATAGAAATTTAAAGCTTTAACGCATAATTATGATGTTTCGGTATAATATGCGAAGTGAGGTCTAAAGAGAGTTCTAAACATGTCTTGAATTGAACTCTATAGGACAAGATACCGGAACGTCGAGTGGACAAGCCGGTGGTGATTCGCGGTTGAAGGGCGTGCGCTAAGGTATGTAACTTGATTTGTTACATTTAGTAGATTTTGATTATTGTAATACGCATAGTGGAAATTTGGAATAAAGGTTGCTATGAATAAAAGCGGTGATGTCGCTATACTGATTGATTGGACAAAAGTTGTTTAGAACTCGTTGGTAGTCGTCATAAGGAAGAAATTTCGTAGACGAGCCAAACGAGTCGAATAATCAAGCAAGGCATGGTAATGCTCCGGATTATAACGGTTTGATCTTTGATATAGGTTAATATATAGCATGTTAGAATTACGAGAATTTAATGTATAGGTTGTTAGAAAAGTGAAATCCGTGGGTTGAGTTTTGTGTACAATAAACAAAACAAACAAGGGATGAATTTCCAGCTACTACCGTAAGTTACGGTAGTATCGTAACTTACGGTAGGGATCATGTGTTTACGGTAGCCTTCTTCTGGTTTACGGTGACCAGAGACTTCCAGAATCCACCGTAACTTACGGTCACACCGTAAGTTACGGTGAAACCTGAAAACAAATTATTAATTTGTTATTTAGATTTTGATGTTGGATTTTATATTTATGTGATATATAACTGTGTCGAATCTAATATTTTAAAGATTTTGACCATAGGTAACAAGGTGGATCTTACGGATGGCGGTCAAGCGAACCAAGAAGAACCGAACACTCAAACTAACGCTTCCGCACTTGATCTTTTGTTTTAAAACTATGTAAACAATTGTAGTCCTGTCTTGAATATGGTTTCATAGGATCAATATGTGAATGTTGTGTTTAGTTAAAACTTTCAAGTCTTGTAAGTTTTTTTTGTAAAACTCCAAATTTTGGCATGAATTGCAAGGTTTTATGTTATTAAATCTAGTAGTATAACAAGGGTCTTACAAGTTGGTAATCAGAGCTCACGGTTGTCAAGAAGTGTTCGGTTCAAGCTTGATCAAGCATCCGGTAAGAGTTAATCGTTTAAGTAGAAATTAGAGAATATAGAAATAAATCATGAACAAATATGCATGAAAAGAGTATGTAAGCTCACTCAAATACAAGAAATGCATGAAACAAGAATAATTAAATCAAGTTATGAACTTGATTGAATTGAAACAAGAATAATTAAATCAAGTTATGAACTTGATTGAATTGAAACAAGAATAATTAAATCAAGTTATGAACTTGATTGAATTGAAACAAGAATGATTAAATCAAGTTGTGAACTTGATTGAATCAAAACAAGAATGATTAAATCAAGTTATGAACTTGATGAAATCAAAACAAGTAAAGCATGTGTTATAAATGGAATGTTTAACAACTTATGTAAACATTTCAGAAATAGAGATGGCTGATAAAGGTAACGATGATGCGGTGCCAAGAGTCACCGAACAAGTGAGGGAAGTGATTGCCGAAGAGGTTGGAAAGGCGATCGAAAACAGTTTGTCGGGCTTTATTGATAAAAATCAAAACACAGTTTTATCAATAGTAGAAGATAGAATCAAGAAACTGGAAGATGATTCAAATGTAGCAAAGGAAAAGCATGGTGGACGAAAGCCTTGTTCATACAAGGAATTCATGGCCTGTAAACCACCAATATATAATGGGGAGGTTGATCCAATTGTGTGCCAACGATGGCTAAGTGATATCGAAGGAGTATTCGAGAGAACTCATTGTGATGAAAATGACTACGTAGCTTATGGTACGGGTCAATTAAGAGGTCAAGCGAAAGACTGGTGGGATAACAAAAAGAAGGAGATTGGAAGTGAAGCGGCTAAGGCCATGACATGGGAGGAGTTTAAGACGCCGTTTCTTAAACACCATAGTCCCAAAGCGGTCATAAATAGAATCAAGGAAGAGTTCATGCAACTCAGACACAAGGGCGAATCCATAGACAAGATCACGGGGATGTTTATGGACAAGATAAAGTTCTGTGATGATTTGGTGACAAATGAAGAACAAAAGGTCTATTACTACCATAACATGCTAAGTGCGGAGTATAGAGAGTTCATAACCCCTTCAAAATATGAGACCCTTACCGAGATTGTCAATGCTGCTCGGGAAAGGGAGATCGAACTGAAAAAGAGCATAGAACGGGGTGAACGAAGGGCACAAGATGTGAATCCAAGCCCTACTAAGAAGGCACGAACAAACGAAAGCGCAAAGAAATCTGATACGAAAGGCGGGTCGCCAAGTTGCAGAATCTGCGGGAAGGGTCATAAAGGCGAATGCCGTTACAAGGATAAGCCTTGTCCCATATGCAAGAAAACGGGACATATGGCTATATCATGCCCGGAGAAAGTGACGGTTTGTTACAATTGTTATCGAACGGGTCACAAGAAGTCGGAATGCCCGGAGCTGGTTGGAAAGAAGGATGGGCAGGAACCGAAAGGTGAAGCCCCGAAAGCAAAGGCAAGATCTTTTCAACTAACCGCCGCAGAAGCAAAGGTTGAACCTGACGTGGTCTCAGGTATATTTGCTGTAAATTCAATTCCTGCACACGTGTTATTTGATACGGGTGCGAATAAATCCTTTGTTTCATATGGACTTATTCGACATCCTTCATTTGTTCTAACAAAATTACCTGTGCCTTTAGAAGTAGAGATAGGTAATAACAAGAGCTTTATTGTTTGTGATGTATGTGAAAATTGTAAACTGAGCATCGACGATGAAGAATATTTGATAAATCTAATCCCGATGTCGATGGGAGAATTTCAAGTAGTCGTTGGGATGGATTGGCTATCTCGACACCATGCAAAGGTCGTGTGCTTCCGTAAAGAGATAAAACTAACATCTCCGAGCGGGAAACACGTCACCATTTATGGCGAAAAAGGAGGCAACCCCATAGTATGCTCAATGTTGAAAGCTCACAAGCTAATGAAGCGAGGATGCAAGGCATTCATGATATACGCTAATGAGCCCGAAAAAGAATCACGAAAGATTGGAGATGTACCGGTAGTACGAGATTATGAAGATGTTTTTCCGGAAGATTTACCGGGGATACCGCCTGAACGGGAAATAGAGTTCGGGATCGAATTGATTCCGGGCGCGAAACCCGTAGCAAAAGCCCCGTACCGACTTGCACCCTCGGAATTACAAGAGTTGATGTCCCAAATTCAAGACCTGCTTGACAAGGGATTCATAAGGCCGAGTGTGTCTCCTTGGGGCGCACCGGTGTTGTTCGTAAGAAAGAAAGATGGGAGCATGCGCATGTGTATCGATTACCGGGAGTTAAACAAACTCACGGTAAAGAACCGATACCCGCTCCCAAGAATAGATGACTTATTCGACCAACTACAAGGCGCAAACTGGTTTTCAAAAATTGACCTTAGGTCGGGGTATCACCAACTAAAGGTCAAAGAAGAAGATGTGCCGAAGACGGCTTTCCGCACGAGATACGGACATTACGAATTCCTCGTGATGTCATTTGGGCTAACAAACGCACCCGCGGCTTTCATGGACCTCATGAACCGGGTTTGCAAGCCAATGTTGGATAAGTCGGTCATCGTATTTATCGATGATATCTTGGTGTACTCGAAAAGTGAAGCTGAACACGCACTCCACTTACAAGAAGTGTTAGAGACACTTAGGCGAGAGAAGTTATATGCAAAATTCTCTAAATGTGCCTTTTGGTTACGAGAGGTTCAATTTTTAGGCCATGTCATAAATGCCGACGGAGTATTGGTGGATCCGTCAAAGATAGAGGCTGTGTCAAAATGGAATCCCCCGAAGAACCCTTCAGAAATTAGAAGCTTTTTGGGGCTTGCGGGGTACTATAGGAGATTCATTCAAGATTTCTCCAAGATTGCGTCACCGCTAACAAAGCTAACCCAAAAGAAAGCAAAGTTTATTTGGGGAATCGATCAAGAAAAAGCGTTTCAAACGCTAAAAGAAAAGCTAACTCAAGCTCCGGTACTGATATTGCCGGACGGAGTCGAAGACATGGTGGTTTATTCGGATGCTTCACTATCGGGACTCGGTTGTGTGCTGATGAAACGGGGCAAGGTAATAGCCTATGCCTCGAGACAATTGAAGATACATGAGAAGAAATATCCCACGCACGATCTCGAGTTGGCTGCGGTGGTATTTGCCTTAAAAATATGGAGGCATTACTTGTATGGGGTAAAGTGCACCATATTCATCGACCACAAGAGCTTGAAATACTTCTTCGATCAAAAGGAGTTAAATATGCGACAAAGGCGATGGCTAGAAACGGTGAAAGACTACGATTGTGAAATACATTATCACCCCGGAAAGGCTAATGTGGTGGCGGATGCTCTAAGCAGAAAAGCGGACTATGTCCCAATACGAGTAAGATCGATGCAACTCGTGGTGACCTCAGGTATACTTGAACGTATTCGAGAGGCGCAATTCGAAGCAATGAAAGAAGAGAATTGGAAGAAAGAAAGAATAGTCGGTCAATTGAAAGACTTGTCGGATGGGAATCACGGGTTAAAGACTCGATCCGGAAGGATGTGGGTCCCACATACCTGTGGAGTGAAGGCGCTTCTACTTAATGAAGCTCATAAATCCCGTTATTCAATTCATCCGGGTGCGACCAAGATGTACAATGATTTGAAACAAAATTATTGGTGGCCCGGAATGAAGAGGGATGTGGCAAAGTATGTGGAAAAATGCTTGACATGTTTACAAGTCAAGGCGGAGCATCAGAAACCATACGGCAAACTCCAACCGTTAGATATTCCGGTTTGGAAATGGGAACATATCACAATGGACCTACTGACCAAGTTGCCTAAAACGAATCGTGGTTTCGATGCCATATGGGTAGTGGTGGATAGATTGACGAAAAGTGCTCACTTCATTCCGATTTGTGAGACTTTTACGTCAGAAAAGATGTCAGAGGTTTACACGAATGAAATAATAGCACGTCATGGGGTGCCGGTATCCATTGTGTCTGATAGGGATACCCGGTTTACTTCAAATTTCTGGCGAGATTTCCAAGAGCAAATGGGAACCAAATTGTTCATTAGCACTGCGTACCATCCCCAAACGGATGGACAGAGTGAAAGAATGATACAAACATTGGGGGACATGCTTCGGGCGTGTATAATCGACTTTGGAGGAAGTTGGGATGTTCACCTACCGTTAGTCAAGTTTTCGTATAACAACAGTTACCAATCTAGTATTAAGATGGCACCATACGAAATGCTTTACGGTAGGAAGTGTCGAACCCCGGTATGTTGGGGTGAAGTGGGACCACGTGAACTCGCCCACCAAGATATCGTACGAGCCTCGAATGAAAAGATTGATATAGTTCGAGCACACTTGAAAGCGGCTCAAGACATGCAAAAGATGTATGCTGATAAGAGGAAAAGGCCAATCGAATTCCAAGTTGGTGACATGGTCATGCTAAAAGTTTCCCCATGGAAGGGCGTTATTAGATTCAGAAAAAGGGGAAAGCTAAGCCCAAGGTTTATTGGGCCATTTAAAATTATCGGAAGAGTTGGCAAGGTAGCTTACCGCCTTGAGCTACCGGAAGAACTAAGTGGGATTCATGGCACGTTTCACGTGTCACAATTACGAAAGTGCCTAGCGGACGAAACAGCCTATATCCATTATGATGATATTGAAGTGGATAATAGTCTGAATTATGTTGTGAGACCGTTGGAGATTTTAGATCGAAAGGTCAAACACTTACGAAATAGACAAATCGATCAAGTCAAAGTCAAATGGGAGCATAGAAAAGGCTCGGACACCACGTGGGAGACCGAGGAAGAGATGCGTCGGCTCTACCCTACATTATTTGGTACGTACTTCGGTTTCGGGGACGAAACCCTATTTAAGAGGGGTGGACTTGTAACACCCCAAAAATATAAAACTTTGCGTTTAATATGTAATGTTAATTTAACAAGAGTTAACTAACTAGGAAACTATAACCCAGTTAGTTGATAACCTTGAAATAACTTACTCTAAAGTTAAAACACTTTAACTTAAAGCTAAATGATAAGTTGAGGGACTAACTAGTCAAAAATCTGAAAGTTTAGCACTAAATTAATAACAAAACACAAAGTTCACCCTTGTGTGGGTGGGCATCGATCGAACAGAGAGAGAGGGCGACCAGGAGATCTTCCAAAACCCTAAAAACTTCATCAATCTTGCAAATTGAAGGATTAATCCAAGTCAAAATCGAAAATTGAGCTTAGAATCATGATCCTCATCTTAAGAGGATTGTAAGGTATGTAAAACCTAATGAAATCTCTCAACTTGAAATTCTCATGATTTGGGAAATCTGAAAATTTGATGTTGCATGTGTGTTATATGGTTAGATTAGAGTTGATATGGTGTTTAGAAGTGAAACCTAGCCAACAACATGTAAAATCATGACCAAATTCAGAAAGTTCCATAAACACCTTGAAGGTGGGTTGTGGGTTTTACAAGATAATGATGAACATTAGGGTTTAGATGATTATCCTAGTGTAAATTGATTATAGAAAAGCGATTTCAGAAAGGTATGATGATTAAAATGCTATATGAGGGCTTTATAGATGTTAAGTTAACTAGCTAGCAAACTATGAACTTAAATGCAAATGATGTAGAAATTCTGCCCTCATAGTGTTTGTAGAAACGCCTCAAAGAAGGCTTAAAAATAGAAATTTAAAGCTTTAACGCATAATTATGATGTTTCGGTATAATATGCGAAGTGAGGTCTAAAGAGAGTTCTAAACATGTCTTGAATTGAACTCTATAGGACAAGATACCGGAACGTCGAGTGGACAAGCCGGTGGTGATTCGCGGTTGAAGGGCGTGCGCTAAGGTATGTAACTTGATTTGTTACATTTAGTAGATTTTGATTATTGTAATACGCATAGTGGAAATTTGGAATAAAGGTTGCTATGAATAAAAGCGGTGATGTCGCTATACTGATTGATTGGACAAAAGTTGTTTAGAACTCGTTGGTAGTCGTCATAAGGAAGAAATTTCGTAGACGAGCCAAACGAGTCGAATAATCAAGCAAGGCATGGTAATGCTCCGGATTATAACGGTTTGATCTTTGATATAGGTTAATATATAGCATGTTAGAATTACGAGAATTTAATGTATAGGTTGTTAGAAAAGTGAAATCCGTGGGTTGAGTTTTGTGTACAATAAACAAAACAAACAAGGGATGAATTTCCAGCTACTACCGTATGTTACGGTAGTACCGTAACTTACGGTAGGGATCATGTGTTTACGGTAGCCTTCTTCTGGTTTACGGTGACCAGAGACTTCCAGAATCCACCGTAACTTACGGTCACACCGTAAGTTACGGTGAAACCTGAAAACAAATTATTAATTTGTTATTTAGATTTTGATGTTGGATTTTATATTTATGTGATATATAACTGTGTCGAATCTAATATTTTAAAGATTTTGACCATAGGTAACAAGGTGGATCTTACGGATGGCGGTCAAGCGAACCAAGAAGAACCGAACACTCAAACTAACGCTTCCGCACTTGATCTTTTGTTTTAAAACTATGTAAACAATTGTAGTCCTGTCTTGAATATGGTTTCGTAGGATCAATATGTGAATGTTGTGTTTAGTTAAAACTTTCAAGTCTTGTAAGTTTTTTTTGTAAAACTCCAAATTTTGGCATGAATTGCAAGGTTTTATGTTATTAAATCTAGTAGTATAACAAGGGTCTTACAAGTTGGTAATCAGAGCTCACGGTTGTCAAGAAGTGTTCGGTTCAAGCTTGATCAAGCATCCGGTAAGAGTTAATCGTTTAAGTAGAAATTAGAGAATATAGAAATAAATCATGAACAAATATGCATGAAAAGAGTATGTAAGCTCACTCAAATACAAGAAATGCATGAAACAAGAATAATTAAATCAAGTTATGAACTTGATTGAATTGAAACAAGAATAATTAAATCAAGTTATGAACTTGATTGAATTGAAACAAGAATAATTAAATCAAGTTATGAACTTGATTGAATTGAAACAAGAATGATTAAATCAAGTTGTGAACTTGATTGAATCAAAACAAGAATGATTAAATCAAGTTATGAACTTGATGAAATCAAAACAAGTAAAGCATGTGTTATAAATGGAATGTTTAACAACTTATGTAAACATTTCAGAAATAGAGATGGCTGATAAAGGTAACGATGATGCGGTGCCAAGAGTCACCGAACAAGTGAGGGAAGTGATTGCCGAAGAGGTTGGAAAGGCGATCGAAAACAGTTTGTCGGGCTTTATTGATAAAAATCAAAACACAGTTTTATCAATAGTAGAAGATAGAATCAAGAAACTGGAAGATGATTCAAATGTAGCAAAGGAAAAGCATGGTGGACGAAAGCCTTGTTCATACAAGGAATTCATGGCCTGTAAACCACCAATATATAATGGGGAGGTTGATCCAATTGTGTGCCAACGATGGCTAAGTGATATCGAAGGAGTATTCGAGAGAACTCATTGTGATGAAAATGACTACGTAGCTTATGGTACGGGTCAATTAAGAGGTCAAGCGAAAGACTGGTGGGATAACAAAAAGAAGGAGATTGGAAGTGAAGCGGCTAAGGCCATGACATGGGAGGAGTTTAAGACGCCGTTTCTTAAACACCATAGTCCCAAAGCGGTCATAAATAGAATCAAGGAAGAGTTCATGCAACTCAGACACAAGGGCGAATCCATAGACAAGATCACGGGGATGTTTATGGACAAGATAAAGTTCTGTGATGATTTGGTGACAAATGAAGAACAAAAGGTCTATTACTACCATAACATGCTAAGTGCGGAGTATAGAGAGTTCATAACCCCTTCAAAATATGAGACCCTTACCGAGATTGTCAATGCTGCTCGGGAAAGGGAGATCGAACTGAAAAAGAGCATAGAACGGGGTGAACGAAGGGCACAAGATGTGAATCCAAGCCCTACTAAGAAGGCACGAACAAACGAAAGCGCAAAGAAATCTGATACGAAAGGCGGGTCGCCAAGTTGCAGAATCTGCGGGAAGGGTCATAAAGGCGAATGCCGTTACAAGGATAAGCCTTGTCCCATATGCAAGAAAACGGGACATATGGCTATATCATGCCCGGAGAAAGTGACGGTTTGTTACAATTGTTATCGAACGGGTCACAAGAAGTCGGAATGCCCGGAGCTGGTTGGAAAGAAGGATGGGCAGGAACCGAAAGGTGAAGCCCCGAAAGCAAAGGCAAGATCTTTTCAACTAACCGCCGCAGAAGCAAAGGTTGAACCTGACGTGGTCTCAGGTATATTTGCTGTAAATTCAATTCCTGCACACGTGTTATTTGATACGGGTGCGAATAAATCCTTTGTTTCATATGGACTTATTCGACATCCTTCATTTGTTCTAACAAAATTACCTGTGCCTTTAGAAGTAGAGATAGGTAATAACAAGAGCTTTATTGTTTGTGATGTATGTGAAAATTGTAAACTGAGCATCGACGATGAAGAATATTTGATAAATCTAATCCCGATGTCGATGGGAGAATTTCAAGTAGTCGTTGGGATGGATTGGCTATCTCGACACCATGCAAAGGTCGTGTGCTTCCGTAAAGAGATAAAACTAACATCTCCGAGCGGGAAACACGTCACCATTTATGGCGAAAAAGGAGGCAACCCCATAGTATGCTCAATGTTGAAAGCTCACAAGCTAATGAAGCGAGGATGCAAGGCATTCATGATATACGCTAATGAGCCCGAAAAAGAATCACGAAAGATTGGAGATGTACCGGTAGTACGAGATTATGAAGATGTTTTTCCGGAAGATTTACCGGGGATACCGCCTGAACGGGAAATAGAGTTCGGGATCGAATTGATTCCGGGCGCGAAACCCGTAGCAAAAGCCCCGTACCGACTTGCACCCTCGGAATTACAAGAGTTGATGTCCCAAATTCAAGACCTGCTTGACAAGGGATTCATAAGGCCGAGTGTGTCTCCTTGGGGCGCACCGGTGTTGTTCGTAAGAAAGAAAGATGGGAGCATGCGCATGTGTATCGATTACCGGGAGTTAAACAAACTCACGGTAAAGAACCGATACCCGCTCCCAAGAATAGATGACTTATTCGACCAACTACAAGGCGCAAACTGGTTTTCAAAAATTGACCTTAGGTCGGGGTATCACCAACTAAAGGTCAAAGAAGAAGATGTGCCGAAGACGGCTTTCCGCACGAGATACGGACATTACGAATTCCTCGTGATGTCATTTGGGCTAACAAACGCACCCGCGGCTTTCATGGACCTCATGAACCGGGTTTGCAAGCCAATGTTGGATAAGTCGGTCATCGTATTTATCGATGATATCTTGGTGTACTCGAAAAGTGAAGCTGAACACGCACTCCACTTACAAGAAGTGTTAGAGACACTTAGGCGAGAGAAGTTATATGCAAAATTCTCTAAATGTGCCTTTTGGTTACGAGAGGTTCAATTTTTAGGCCATGTCATAAATGCCGACGGAGTATTGGTGGATCCGTCAAAGATAGAGGCTGTGTCAAAATGGAATCCCCCGAAGAACCCTTCAGAAATTAGAAGCTTTTTGGGGCTTGCGGGGTACTATAGGAGATTCATTCAAGATTTCTCCAAGATTGCGTCACCGCTAACAAAGCTAACCCAAAAGAAAGCAAAGTTTATTTGGGGAATCGATCAAGAAAAAGCGTTTCAAACGCTAAAAGAAAAGCTAACTCAAGCTCCGGTACTGATATTGCCGGACGGAGTCGAAGACATGGTGGTTTATTCGGATGCTTCACTATCGGGACTCGGTTGTGTGCTGATGAAACGGGGCAAGGTAATAGCCTATGCCTCGAGACAATTGAAGATACATGAGAAGAAATATCCCACGCACGATCTCGAGTTGGCTGCGGTGGTATTTGCCTTAAAAATATGGAGGCATTACTTGTATGGGGTAAAGTGCACCATATTCATCGACCACAAGAGCTTGAAATACTTCTTCGATCAAAAGGAGTTAAATATGCGACAAAGGCGATGGCTAGAAACGGTGAAAGACTACGATTGTGAAATACATTATCACCCCGGAAAGGCTAATGTGGTGGCGGATGCTCTAAGCAGAAAAGCGGACTATGTCCCAATACGAGTAAGATCGATGCAACTCGTGGTGACCTCAGGTATACTTGAACGTATTCGAGAGGCGCAATTCGAAGCAATGAAAGAAGAGAATTGGAAGAAAGAAAGAATAGTCGGTCAATTGAAAGACTTGTCGGATGGGAATCACGGGTTAAAGACTCGATCCGGAAGGATGTGGGTCCCACATACCTGTGGAGTGAAGGCGCTTCTACTTAATGAAGCTCATAAATCCCGTTATTCAATTCATCCGGGTGCGACCAAGATGTACAATGATTTGAAACAAAATTATTGGTGGCCCGGAATGAAGAGGGATGTGGCAAAGTATGTGGAAAAATGCTTGACATGTTTACAAGTCAAGGCGGAGCATCAGAAACCATACGGCAAACTCCAACCGTTAGATATTCCGGTTTGGAAATGGGAACATATCACAATGGACCTACTGACCAAGTTGCCTAAAACGAATCGTGGTTTCGATGCCATATGGGTAGTGGTGGATAGATTGACGAAAAGTGCTCACTTCATTCCGATTTGTGAGACTTTTACGTCAGAAAAGATGTCAGAGGTTTACACGAATGAAATAATAGCACGTCATGGGGTGCCGGTATCCATTGTGTCTGATAGGGATACCCGGTTTACTTCAAATTTCTGGCGAGATTTCCAAGAGCAAATGGGAACCAAATTGTTCATTAGCACTGCGTACCATCCCCAAACGGATGGACAGAGTGAAAGAATGATACAAACATTGGGGGACATGCTTCGGGCGTGTATAATCGACTTTGGAGGAAGTTGGGATGTTCACCTACCGTTAGTCAAGTTTTCGTATAACAACAGTTACCAATCTAGTATTAAGATGGCACCATACGAAATGCTTTACGGTAGGAAGTGTCGAACCCCGGTATGTTGGGGTGAAGTGGGACCACGTGAACTCGCCCACCAAGATATCGTACGAGCCTCGAATGAAAAGATTGATATAGTTCGAGCACACTTGAAAGCGGCTCAAGACATGCAAAAGATGTATGCTGATAAGAGGAAAAGGCCAATCGAATTCCAAGTTGGTGACATGGTCATGCTAAAAGTTTCCCCATGGAAGGGCGTTATTAGATTCAGAAAAAGGGGAAAGCTAAGCCCAAGGTTTATTGGGCCATTTAAAATTATCGGAAGAGTTGGCAAGGTAGCTTACCGCCTTGAGCTACCGGAAGAACTAAGTGGGATTCATGGCACGTTTCACGTGTCACAATTACGAAAGTGCCTAGCGGACGAAACAGCCTATATCCATTATGATGATATTGAAGTGGATAATAGTCTGAATTATGTTGTGAGACCGTTGGAGATTTTAGATCGAAAGGTCAAACACTTACGAAATAGACAAATCGATCAAGTCAAAGTCAAATGGGAGCATAGAAAAGGCTCGGACACCACGTGGGAGACCGAGGAAGAGATGCGTCGGCTCTACCCTACATTATTTGGTACGTACTTCGGTTTCGGGGACGAAACCCTATTTAAGAGGGGTGGACTTGTAACACCCCAAAAATATAAAACTTTGCGTTTAATATGTAATGTTAATTTAACAAGAGTTAACTAACTAGGAAACTATAACCCAGTTAGTTGATAACCTTGAAATAACTTACTCTAAAGTTAAAACACTTTAACTTAAAGCTAAATGATAAGTTGAGGGACTAACTAGTCAAAAATCTGAAAGTTTAGCACTAAATTAATAACAAAACACAAAGTTCACCCTTGTGTGGGTGGGCATCGATCGAACAGAGAGAGAGGGCGACCAGGAGATCTTCCAAAACCCTAAAAACTTCATCAATCTTGCAAATTGAAGGATTAATCCAAGTCAAAATCGAAAATTGAGCTTAGAATCATGATCCTCATCTTAAGAGGATTGTAAGGTATGTAAAACCTAATGAAATCTCTCAACTTGAAATTCTCATGATTTGGGAAATCTGAAAATTTGATGTTGCATGTGTGTTATATGGTTAGATTAGAGTTGATATGGTGTTTAGAAGTGAAACCTAGCCAACAACATGTAAAATCATGACCAAATTCAGAAAGTTCCATAAACACCTTGAAGGTGGGTTGTGGGTTTTACAAGATAATGATGAACATTAGGGTTTAGATGATTATCCTAGTGTAAATTGATTATAGAAAAGCGATTTCAGAAAGGTATGATGATTAAAATGCTATATGAGGGCTTTATAGATGTTAAGTTAACTAGCTAGCAAACTATGAACTTAAATGCAAATGATGTAGAAATTCTGCCCTCATAGTGTTTGTAGAAACGCCTCAAAGAAGGCTTAAAAATAGAAATTTAAAGCTTTAACGCATAATTATGATGTTTCGGTATAATATGCGAAGTGAGGTCTAAAGAGAGTTCTAAACATGTCTTGAATTGAACTCTATAGGACAAGATACCGGAACGTCGAGTGGACAAGCCGGTGGTGATTCGCGGTTGAAGGGCGTGCGCTAAGGTATGTAACTTGATTTGTTACATTTAGTAGATTTTGATTATTGTAATACGCATAGTGGAAATTTGGAATAAAGGTTGCTATGAATAAAAGCGGTGATGTCGCTATACTGATTGATTGGACAAAAGTTGTTTAGAACTCGTTGGTAGTCGTCATAAGGAAGAAATTTCGTAGACGAGCCAAACGAGTCGAATAATCAAGCAAGGCATGGTAATGCTCCGGATTATAACGGTTTGATCTTTGATATAGGTTAATATATAGCATGTTAGAATTACGAGAATTTAATGTATAGGTTGTTAGAAAAGTGAAATCCGTGGGTTGAGTTTTGTGTACAATAAACAAAACAAACAAGGGATGAATTTCCAGCTACTACCGTATGTTACGGTAGTACCGTAACTTACGGTAGGGATCATGTGTTTACGGTAGCCTTCTTCTGGTTTACGGTGACCAGAGACTTCCAGAATCCACCGTAACTTACGGTCACACCGTAAGTTACGGTGAAACCTGAAAACAAATTATTAATTTGTTATTTAGATTTTGATGTTGGATTTTATATTTATGTGATATATAACTGTGTCGAATCTAATATTTTAAAGATTTTGACCATAGGTAACAAGGTGGATCTTACGGATGGCGGTCAAGCGAATCAAGAAGAACCGAACACTCAAACTAACGCTTCCTCACTTGATCTTTTGTTTTAAAACTATGTAAACAATTGTAGTCCTGTCTTGAATATGGTTTCGTAGGATCAATATGTGAATGTTGTGTTTAGTTAAAACTTTCAAGTCTTGTAAGTTTTTTTGTAAAACTCCAAATTTTGGCATGAATTGCAAGGTTTTATGTTATTAAATCTAGTAGTATAACAAGGGTCTTACACATATGTTCTCTTAGTTCAAATTTTATTCGCTCATATCATTTAATTATAACATTATATTTTCATACTTTGTTAGTTAGGGTTCCCCTTTTGTTCGATTTTCATACTTTCTTAAAATTAAATTTCACAAATTTTTGGGGCAAACTTTTGAAGTGCGCGAATTGTTGGGACAATTGAGTTAGAATTAAAATTGCCAACTTTACTAACTTTGAAGTCAGTGAATTTTGTTGGAAGTAGGGTTGTCCAAACTGCTCGACGATCGAGGATCGCTCGAAAAATGCTCGTTCGATTTCCGCTCAGTTTGTAAATGAGCCCTTCAGATCGGTTCGATTCAAATTCAATCCAAGCATGAGCAAAGGTCCGCTCGCTCGGTTTCGCTCGAAATATTTTTATTGAATAATTAATATATATATATATAGATTTTAAAGATTAAAAGCCAAAAAAATATACTAGCCCAAAAAAATTAAAAGCTAAAAATATATACTAGCCCAACTTATAGGTTATATGTTGATTTGAAGTTGAATTTTATGGATGGAGATGATCAAGCTTAAAGGAAAAGTTTATGGCTTTTGAACTAAATGACAATTTGTATTTCGCACTTTATTTTGTGCTTCTTGATATTGTTAAGAACATTTTTAGAATCATGATTTTAGTTGTGTATTGCTTTTGTTAGTAAAGTGTTGGACATGTTTTAATTAAGTTAGGATTTGTTTTTGTTGAACGCAACCTTATAATTCAATCGAGCGAAACCGAGCGATAACGATCCGCTCGATTTTAGTTACGATTTGATAAAAACTGAGCGAAACCGAGCGAAAACGATCCGATCGATTCAAATTCAATCCGAGCATGAGCATCACTTTTGTGCTCGGTTTTGCAAATTTGATCGGATCGGTTGTAATTCAATCCGAGCATGAGAAGACCCTCGATCGGATCGGATCGGCTCATGAACACCCCTAGTTGGAAGGTGGTGACTTGTAGATTTACAAATTGATATGTTGCTAGAGTCCACATTCAAATTACTAAGTTTTGATTTTGAAATAAAAACAAAATTCATATATGATAAAAAGGAAAGGGAATGAACAGTATTGGAGGCGATTTTTGTAATTTCCTTATACAATCAGGTTTGCCACGCATCCAGCTTAAGAGCATTCACATCCAAACCATCAAATTATACATACATTCCACTAAAAAACAACTCTTATATCAATATATTTCCACTAAAAACAAATACTTTTTCTCTCTCCTTTTCAATTAAATAATATTATCATCACATTTTTCTCTCTCCTTCACTCACAACCACTTTCAATATATATTAAAAAAATTATACTGGGTGAACAGTGTCCCCCCAAATATACAGATGAACAGTAACATTTTCTCTCTCCTCCACTCACAACCACTTTTTATACCCTTTATAATATAAAAACTCCCACTCACAGACGAGTTCGTTGAAGTAGATCCCACAGGAAGATACGGTCGGGTAAAACCCTTATTTTCCCCCTTTTTTCATCACTTTCTTCATTTTTTACTAACAATCATCGTTTAAAGTTCAAATTCATTGTAATTTATTGTACTTTATTGTTCCAGTATAATGAAATTTTGGGCAAAGGAGCTTCCAAGACAGTGTATGTAGTTTAATTCGCTTAATTTGTAGTTTTAGAAATTAGGGTTTTGATGAGTGATCTTTATTTTTTATTTTTGTAGGTTTAGGGCATTTGATGAGTATGAAGGGATAGATGTGGCATGGAATCAGGTGAAATTGTATGATTTTCTTCAAAGTCCTGAAGATCTTGAGAGGTTGTATGGTGAAATTCATTTGTTGAAGACTTTAAAGCATAGTAATATCATGAAGTTTTATACTTGGTGGGTTGATACAGACAACAGGAATATTAATTTTGTTACTGAGATGTTTACTTCTGGCACACTTAGACAGTAAGTTCAGGTTAAATGATTGCAAAAAGTGTTTTAAGTTAAACTCGGAAAGTAAGTTATTGATTTGATTGTGTGTATTGTTGATTTGGTTAGGTATAGGCAGAAGCATAGAAGGGTTAATATCCATGCGATCAAGCATTGGTGTAGGCAGATCTTGAAAGGGTTGGTGTATCTTCATAGCCATGATCCGCCAGTGATTCATCGGGATCTTAAATGAGATAATATTTTTATTAATGTTAATCAAGGAGAGGTTAAGGCCGTGGGGTATGGTGAGGCTTGGGTTGGGCTTGGGTTGAGGCATTTGTTGACACGTAGAATGGGAGCCCCCCCCCACCGCCTGGTTACGTGTCCGCGGGGTATGGCGGGGCGTGGGTTGGGTGCACCGCGTGGCAGAATATTAAAAAAAAATTACAAAAAATTTATAAACAATCATACAACATTTATAAAAAAAACCTACAACTTCATAAAAATTTTAAAAATTACATAATCCTAAAAATTACATAATTTCTAAAAATTACAAAATAACAAACCTAGAGCGTTAAATAAATTTCAAAAAGGTCGATCTTGTCGAACGCCTTTTTTTCCTTGCCTCGAAACTCTATGTTCGCCACCGCCACCCGGTTCTCGTGGCTTAACTCGCCGCTCGGAACGGCTTCGTAGTAAGCCTTGAAAGGCTCGAGCTTGGGTCGTAGCTCGCGCCATTTATGTTGGCACGCGTTGAGGTCGTGGCGGTCGTTACCGACGTTATGTCGGTAGGCTGCGAATGCTTCCAGCCAATATTTTGTTTGGCCCGGTGGACGTCCCTTCATAGCGTCAACGACGCTTGTGACGAGAGCAAGTTCTTCTTCATGTGACGAGACCCGGGTGGCGGTTTGGTTTTCCCCCAAACCGTTTGAATTTAAAATTCAAAATTTGAAAAGTCCGCTATGACGTGGCGGGGTGAGCGAATGGGAGGCAGCCAGCTAGCATGGCCATACCGCCCCACGCCCGGCTTGAAAGCCAAGCCCCAAGGGCCACGCCTCAACCCAAGCCCACCCGGGGTGGTGGCTTGGGCGTTTTCCCCCAACCCAAGCCCCATACCCCATGGCCTAAGATTGGTGATTTGGGCCTAGCAGCTATCCTCCATAAATCGCATGCCGCCCGCTGTGTTGGTAAGTCTCCTATCCTTAGATTAAGAAAGCGCGTGTGAGGCGCACGCCGGAGGTTGTACATGTGTTTGTATGACATTTATGTGTATGATTGTATCTATTTGTATGCAGCAGATGAAGGCATTGAAGGGGAGAAGATGTTCAGCATCTGAAAGTTTCTCTTCGATGTTTCATCAAATTGGAGCTTAGATTCAGTTCTGCTTACAATCAACCTGAATCCTTTGGTGATTTTACCTCTTCCTCAATACTTTGGTAAGTAATACTAACCCATTAACCTGATATATATTTTCACCTTGTGATTTAAAAAAGTAGGGAAAAGTCATTGGTTGAGTTTAAGGATTATATGAGCGGTATACAAACGCCTAATTTCATGATTAATAAATGGGTTCTAAGAAGTTGTCAATAGATTTTATTGAACATGAACTGTAGTTGTTGTCTATGTTGTCAAAGACGCAAGGCTCAGGCGAGGCGCATCGGCCTCGCCCGGAGCCTAGGCGCAAGGCGCAAAAAAAGCGTGGGCTTTTTTAAGAAAAGCGCACATAGAGAAAAAAATATAAAAAATATGTTATGCTTTGAAAATAAATAAGATTCCACAAATATAATTAAAAAAACTATTATACATGCCATTTAAGATCATGGAGCTAATAGTTAGTAGCAAAAGTTTAGGACTTATATGTTGTAAGTTTTGGGTGTGTGAATAAAAGTCTCAAAAGGTGGTAAATACTTTGTCCCACATCGGTGTGGGGACAAAGTGAGTGGTTGTTTATAAGGTAAAGTCTTCACTACTCTATTGTAGCTTGATGACATGTTTTACCACAAGTCCTACCCGCGCGCAGGGGGGGGGGGGTGCAAAAATGAGTTTCTGAGCTGGAATTTGGTTGAACTCATGCGTGCCCGCACCTGCGGACACGAATGCAGCTCCGAAAAGCCCGGGCCCGTGTGAGGCAGTTTTTTTTATTCATATTCAGTTTCGTTTTTTTTTTCTGCAGCGCTGCGCCTCAGGCCGTTTTTGTGCGCCTTTCTTGCGCCTCAGGTCGCTTTTTTCAAAAAAGCCCATTTTTGCGCCTAGGCTGCCACCAGGCGCTATTGGTGCGCCTCGCTGCGCCCGGGCGCCTAGGCGCGCGCTTTTTGCGCTTTTGACAACATAGGTTGTTGTAAAAACAAATTAAATCATGGCCTTTACTCAACTGTGTGAGTTGTTCATAAAAGTCCAAGTTTTATTATTTATTTTGATTCTCTATGAAATTTTGGACTATGATCGATCACCAACAGTGGTGTTGTTAAATTTGCTTCTTCATGTTGGATTTCTACACACGAGGTAAATTTCATAAACTAATCAAAATGTGTTTTAAAGTTTCTTGATTTCAACCAAAAAAATAAAAATAAAGTATTTGCTATTTATTGGTTTCAACCAAGAAGGATTTCACAAAACAAATGACAACTATGTTTTCCTATGCAATTTACATCAGAAAAGAAACGAACTTGGCAACCGTTAGGTTTTTGGTAAAATCTATGTTTAAGCAAAAAAGAGAGAAAAATAACCATAAATAGTTTTTGTTGATTGGATCGATATTCGGTAGCTATTAATTTTAATTGTGAGTCGTGTTGGTTAATAAATCACAACCTACATATAGTTGCTCTCTGTCTCGTGTTTGGTTAATTAAGTCGCAACCTACATGTAGTTGCACTCTGGATGCAAAGGATGAAATCAAGTCGATGCACGCCAGGATCCCCATTTCTCCTTATTTGCCTTTGTAGATATGTAAGTGGATGTATGTTCGGACCCTAGAATTATCTTGGTTGAGCCATTGTTTTAAATAACTTTGTGATAACCAGATTTATTATATGGCCGCATTCATTATAGAGTTTTGGGTTAGCATGTGGTTTCAAATATGCTATGGTTTTTCATTTTTTAGGAACATATTTTTATCTCGGTACAATTATACCATGACATCGTGTTATTTGTTGTAATGTACAAGTAATCGAATCGCAAATGTACTTATGTTCATGTTATCAAACTGATAGCGATTCGGTTTAAGGCGCCGCAACGCGCGCCTCGGCATAACCTAGTTAATAGAAAAAACTTTAAGATGTTTTACCATGTACCTTAGACCAGCTGGATAATTGAATGTCATTACGAATTTAGGAGATGACTTTTACACATGGGGTGGTCACGCGGTTTGACGGTTCCATGTACACCACTATAGTGACCATGACAAAAACGCCCTCCTAATGTAAGACCATGCATAGTGGGCATGATTCACCTTTGGGCATTTTGCGCCATATGGCAGCCCAGTCAACAATGGGGCATTATCAGGCGTTTTTACAAAAGTGGTGTAGTGGGGATGTGAGCATTGTGGTGCATTATTTTTGTAATAAAAAAAACAATTTAATAAATGTTATTGGACAAAACAATGCAAGCTCAAATCTGATTGGACAAGATCTCCCCCCTTTGGCATGATTTATAAAACACCTGCACAAAAAAATTGCCAAACACGCCGACGGGGGCGGAGGGGAGGGCGTTTTCGGGCGGGATTGGGGCAAAAAACGTCCCACTACGTTCGGTCTAATACTATTCTCAGGTATTTCATAAATTACCTTTATGTATAATATTAGCCTGTAAATAAAATTTTATGAGTTGAATTGAAATAAACACATTAAATATGTATATATTACAAACAAATTATATGGATGTCCATGGAGTTATAGCGTAGTGGCATCTTTGGGGTATGATAAGGCTTTGGACCATTAGATCCTGGGTTCAATTCCTAAAAGGTGGGTTTTCCAATATTTATTAGGTTTTCTCTTGAATTGGTGTTTACGCATTATTGTGACAGCCACGTCAGCACGCGTCAGAAAAGTGGCGTGATGCGAAAAAAGGGAGGAGTGGAACAGGGCGTGAAAGGGGTGGCGTTATTCGACACGTGGCACACACTTTTTATTATTATTATTATTACTAGCGGTAAGACCCGTGTGCAAACACGGGTCGTTTCTTTGTCAAGATATGCACAACGTTTTTTAACTTCAGCAATTGAGTAGACTTGTGAAACTCTAACGAAAGTTCATCAGGACTGTTATAACTAACCACTGCTCCTTATAAAATATTATTTAGCTAGGTTATTACCCGAGATTGCTTCCCGGGCTCTGGAAACTTATTATATTAATTACTATTTGTTATTAATACGACCACATTACATCAAGCATCTCATTCGATTCAACAACAATGTCTTCAAATCACTGGATTAGATCATGAACCCATATTAAAGGTCAAACAAAAGCACAATAGGACCACATGAATACATCATTTCCACTTTTACTTCAATGCACTTAAATGATAAGGTGATTTGGGATTTTGTAAAAATGTTTGTTTTTGTACTAAATGAGAGGTTGACCAAAATTCAAACAGATGTTGACCAAAAGTCAATCAGATGTTGACCAATAGTCAAACAGATGTTGACCTTAAACAGATGTTTGGTTTGAGGCCAAACATCTGTTTATGGCCAAACATCTGTTTAAGGTAAAACATCTGTTTAAGTCCAAATATCTGATATAGAAGGCCAAACATCTGTTTAAGGCAAAACATTTGTTTAAGGTGAAACATATGTTTATGGCCAAACATCTGTTTAAGGTCAAACAACTGTTTAAGTCCAAACCACTAATATAAAAGGCCAAACATCTGTTTAAGGCCAAACATCTGTTTAAGTCTGAACATATGTTTAAGTTAATCAGATCTACTGTCTTCTCACACTGTTTTCCTCTTCAAAACACTGTTGAACCTAACATGGGTTTCCATTAACTATTGACCAAAAGGCAAACAGATGTTCAAACCACTGTTTGTTATTGTACTTCTTTACAAAATATCATCTGACTTCAAGAAAACGAAACAATGACTTAAAGAACTATAATTTAACACATAATCTAATCGGGCAAAGCAATCTATTATCTGACAATTCCCTGGTTTTTACAACATGAAACACAACATCACCATGCCAAATCTAATCGGGCAAAGCAATCTATTATCTGACAATTTAACACATAATCTAATCGGGCAAAGCAATCTATTATTCTGAATTCATAAACCCATAAATGCAGAAGAATGTCACATTTGCGATTAATAAACCAAGTTTCTACTAATTGCAGTTACTATTAGCAAAAAGAAGCATGATATCATCTATATATAAAACATAAAGTGCTAATAACAGTATTTATCATGTTAGCTATACATAGCAACAAAACATCAAGTTAATAATTTAAAAAAAAAAACATACAACATCACCATCAAAAAATTCATAGTTATAATATCTGATATCAGAACATACTTAAATGTCGTTGTTAAACTGAGGTAACTTGATTTAATACTATCTTCTGTTGCGAAGACACGTATGTGAAATGCAACATATCACCAAACCTCTAGTTATTCTCAGTCATAAACTTTCGCCAACCGTCCAACGCATAACGTGGCTTCAATTCATTTAACTCCGACTTAACATCATAAACCTCCACAACTCCAACCATGTTTTCAACTTTCAAAGGATGAAGATCAACGGAAAGACCTGCTCGTCTGGCAACTTCAACAGGAAGACGCTACATGTATTGTGTAGAAAAAAATAATAGTCAGACAAATAAACATAAATCATTAGTTTGTTATAAAAAATGGTATACCAGCCTATAGTCTCCTTTGTGATCAAAATGAAAGAACTCGGGGTCGAGAAGATATCCAGAATATTTTTTTGCAGTCTTCGTAATCTTATTTCTACAGTTAAGCTTTTTCTGAACATTGGCGGCTCTCTTCCCCTTGATGTAAAAGTAAACATATACATGTGAATTAAAGGAATGTTGAATATATGCACAAAAAAAACAATTTATATAAGATATACTAATTAAGTGGCGAGTATAGATACCTTAACTTTGTGAGCAGATGAAGAACATCCAATATGATCACTTGTGTCGACAGGTAAGGCAGCATTTCCCTTAGTCATATTCTTGACCGTCTCCTTTCTCTCAGAAGTAACTTTACCTTTCTTCTTAACCTGTTGTCATAGAGTAACTTTAATAACCATAGTAATATAACAATCTTTAAGATGGTAAACTTACATCTTGTGTTTTATTCAATCGTGAAGACATGCGTCTCTTCGACGTGCATTCGGCATTGGTTGGTAACTTCTTCAAAATAATACATTATTGGATAAATGTAACATCAGTAAACAACATTACTAATAGTTGTAAAAACATTAAATTCTTATACGTGTTAAATTAAAAATAAATAATTTTAATAATTTAGTAAGTACCTAAGTAACGGTTCTTCCTTCACCTACAGACACAACTTCTTCATCCTCATAGTTATCCTGGTCAACATTAATGAAATAATTAATATAATGCTAAAATAATTAAAACTTTTACTGCTAATGCTAAATACATACGTACCTTGAATACATTCTCAACATAATCAGCCTTCGATATCTCAAGTACACTATCATCGTCAGATTCAGGTTTCTTCTAAAAGCAAATCTCAGTCTCATCTCTATAACTACTACCTCAAAAACAACATCATCAATTCTGCTAAACACAAGCAAATCATCCTCAAGTATCCCAACATCGTTGCACATTTCCGGCCATCCTCTAGCAAATACAAAGTTTGTATCAACCTTATACGCTTCGACATTCCAATAGGTGTAAGGACCTGCAAAAATTCCCCCCAACACTCCGTAAGCGAAAACCCGAACCTCTAGAACCCTAGTTCTCATGAAAAACCAAGAAATTCGAAATTTATAGACTTCTCGCTGGCCGCGTAAGAGTTAAACTATGCTTACGCGGGCCGCGACAGCACCACGGATGTCTCGGATCAGCTTCATGCCACGTGTCTGACACGTGGCAGACCTACGGCGTGACACGGCAGCCCTAGCGCTAGCTAGGGTGGCCCTCGCGGGCCGCGTATGGTTCTTCCAATGTTTACGCTGGCCGCGAGAGACTCAAAAAAATTTGTATAAATGGGACGTGCATGGGGCTTTCATCTGTGTTTGAAAAATTTACTCTAAAACGAAGTATATTGCTCAAATCTGAAATTTTAAGTAGGGAAACGCTGCTACGAGTACAGGGTATTAACTCGATCACTGCTACGCTACAATGTCCGATCGATTGAAATTGATCCGATGAATGTTTAAGTGCTGCTCGAATTCGGGCTATACTTTGTCATTCGTCGTGAGGGTTTTGATTTCGTGAGTTTATCGTCAATGTTGTATTAAGTTACTGACCTAGTTTCGTGTGCATTGTTATTTAATTAGGTTATCAGGCTTAATTAGTAGGCTAAACTCTGCCCAACTAAACCTGCAATGTGAGTCATTCTCTTTTTATCAAAAGAGTTTTACAATACCTAAATGTTTTCCAGTTATATTTTACAGGGGGTAAGTCTTTTGTTATCTTAAATTACTGGCATAAGTGGGGTATTGTGCACATTACTATTAATCTCTCTCGTTTAGGTGGACGACCCTAAACAGAGATAATCATCATTATTGGGTGAAAGGACCCAATAGTGGTATGACCATCGTCTCCAGGGGGTGTCACTGGACCAGATAATTATAAGATAGTGGCAATTGTAATCGCTCTTAGTCTTGTAATTTATAACCATGGGTCGTTTTGCGCAAAATGAATGACTCGCTAGTATTTCCCCGCTGATAAAAATCTTTTTAAACATGTTTCAGGTGATTTACTGTGAACCAAGGAAAAAGTGCCGCGTAGCACTACCGCTTGAAGAATGTGGCTCAGTAAATAAAATAAATAAACATGTTTTTGTAAACAGGGAATTTACTCGTAAAATTTCCTTTACTGTAAATTATGGGGTTTGTCACAGAATGTGAAATAAAATAATTGGACATTTTCAGTTTAAAAGATCCTGCTAATATTTTCGCTGCAAAACTAAATAATAATACCACGGGTTTTCTGTCCCACGGCTCCTGAAACGGGTAAAACCGGGTCGGGGGCCTTGACCGAAAAAGGTGGTATCAGAGCCACTGATTTAAGCCCATTAAGTATTTAGAAAATACTTAATTTTTTAGATTGCCATTTTTGTGATTCTGTGAAAATTTAAATTAATAAATGAAATTTTAACTTCAATTTGTGTGTGTTTCCTCATGTGTGCTAGACAACATGAATGAACTGTCGGAGGCACTCTGAAACTTTACTATCCACACCACCGATATGGATACCACAGGAAACCCATCTGGCTACCAGGCGGATACTGAGGAACCACTAACATTCCAGGCCCAGGCCCAGGAGAAACCAAAGCCAAAAAAGAGGAGGAGAATCTTGGATTGGAAACGCGAACGTAGGAAGAAGCCAGCTGCCCAGAAGGTTAAAAAGACTGAGGATCCTAAAGATAAAGGGAAAGGAAAGGAGATCGGGGAAAGTTCCAGGAAAGCCCAGGAAATGCCACCATGGGAGGAGCTGGATCGCAAACTGGCGAATTATGACTTCATCGGACCTGCCGATGAAAACCTCTTCAATTACCCCGCTGAATCACAACTTCCAGTTAATTTGGAACCTGCTATCCCAGATTCTTTTGTCAACCTTCAACTTCTACCCGGAGAATTGGAGGAATGGTGGACGAATGACTGGCAGTTTCAGAATTTCGTGAATAACCCCAACGTCTATTTTCCCCAGTTTGACCCTGAGCCTGCACCAAACCTACCTATGAGCACAGAAAACTTGGCTGAACTCCGCCACTATGGCGAGGAACTGGTGGATGCGGGAAATAGAATTCGGGAAGTAGGGGAGAAAATCACGTGGAAGTACGACGAGAGGGAGCGTCGTTTCTAAAAGGCCAGCTGACGGTGGTGATGTAGTAATAATATAAAAACAATATAATAATAATAGTAATAATATAATATTGTATAATAATAATTAAAATAAAACTTTTGTAATATAACTAGTGTGTATCGATGCATACTAATATATATAAAATATGAAAGTCGCAAAGTCGACAATTTTGGCTATACGTGTTGACATGATTATGTGTGATTACTTTATTGTGTTTGGTTGTTATTTATTTTGTGACAATAATTTATATTGTTAATTATCCAGATGGAAAATGCGAAAAACCAACCGACAAACGAAGTTAACGAATCTGAACAAAACAATGAAGATCACTTTCTTAATAGGCAAGACATAGAAAATATCGTTGCCCAGGGAATAGCCAATGCTATCCCCGCAATTGTCGCTGCTGTTAAAAACCCCGTTGAACCTTCACAAGCCAACCACAGCAAACGTACTCTCGACGACAATTTCAGTAACAATGTAAATGGAGGCGGAAATAATAATAATAATGATGTGGTTCAAGCCCCATTTCTTAAGAAACTGAAAACTGCAACGCCTGGTTGCACTTACAAGGAATTTCTTGCCTGTAAACCGATCGAATTTGCAGGCAACGAAGGGGCAACTGCTGCACTGCGTTGGTTATAGAAAACTAAAGCAGTAATTAAAATAAGTAAATGTGTCGAGGAAGACAAGGTTATGTACGCGTCACACCTTTTTAAAGAAGGGGCGTTAGAATGGTGGAACACGGTGCTACAGGCCAAAGGAAGTGATGTGGCTTATGCCATGGATTGGGAAGAATTTAAGAGATTGGTGGAAAGAAAATTCTGTCCCGAATATGAAAAGGAAAAAATGACAAATAAGTTCCTAAACCACCGGATGGTGGATGTTGACTGTCAAGGATATACTTCGACATTCTTTGAATATGCTAGAGTTGTACCAACCCTGGCTTCGCCAGAACCGGTACTTATTTCTCACTATATTTGGGGTTTAATTAGCAAGATTCGTGATATCGTTAAAGCTGCGAGACCTCGCACAATTGACGATGCGGTGGAATTAGCCAACACCTTGACCGACGGGCTGGTACGTACACGAGAAGAAATCAGGAAGAAAGAATTGGCCCAGAAAATTACCCAAGGATTCCGTGGGGGTAATACTAATAGCAACTTCAAGAAAAAGGGAACTGGGCAATCCTCCATCCTGCCATTTTGCAATACCTGTAAAAGAAAGCATTTTGGGAAATGCAGAGGGTATTGCAATTTCTGCAATAGACCGGGGCACCCAGAAGAAGAATGCAGGAGGAAGAAATCAACGATTTGCTACAACTGCGGCGAAATAGGGCACTTCAGGCCAGACTGCCTGAAATTAGTCAAGCCAGCCGATAACAAGGCCAAACCTACTGAAGGAACTAATAAGAAGAACGCAAGAGCCTTCCAGCTGACCACGCAGGAAGCCGATCTGATTCCCGATGTAATAGCTGGTACGTTTCTGGTACACGACGTTTATGCGAAAGTACTATTTGACTCTGGTGCAAACCAAAGTTTTATAAATACTTCATTCTGCCAAGCTCTTAAGTTACCCTTAACCAAACTTAAGCAGATTTATACGGTAGAAATAGCAGACGGTAATTCTGTTAGCATTGATAAGGTTCTTCAGGAAGGTAAGATAGAACTTTCAGGCCACAAATTTTCTGCAACCCTGCTACCTATGAATTTAGCTGGATTCAATGTCGTGCTAGGAATGGATTGGTTAGTAGCCAACCGTGCTCGAATCCTCTGTGATAAGAATTCCATAGAAATTCATACACCCGCAGGAGAAATAATTGTGATTACAGGAGATAAGCCACGTAAACCAATGAAGTTAATTTCAGTAATGAAAGTCGCTAGTTATGAACGAAAACAAGGAATAGTGTATATGATTTCAGTAATCATTAACACTAAAGGTAAGGAACTTAAGGAAATTCCTGTAGTATCAGAATACTCGGATGTATTTCCAGAAGAACTACCAGGATTACCACCAGATAGGGAAGTAGAATTTAGAATTCATCTAATTCCTGGAACTACACCAATAGCCAAGGCACCCTATCGGTTAGCACCCACTGAAATGTCAGAACTGAAGAAGCAGTTAGATGAACTGCTAAGTAAAGGATTCATACAACCTAGTTCCTCCCCTTGGGGAGCACCAGTGTTGTTTGTGAAAAAGAAGGATGGGTCGATGCGAATGTGTATCGATTATAGAGAATTGAATAAGGTTACAATTAAGAATCGATACCAATTACCTAGAATTGATGATCTTTTTGATCAACTTCAGGGAGCTAGATATTTTTCTAAGATAGGCTTGCGCTCCGGATACCATCAATTGAAGGTACAAGAAGAAGACATACCTAAAACTGCTTTCAGAACTAGGTATGGTCACTACGAGTTTACAGTCATGCCATTTGGACTAACAAATGCTCCTTCAGCATTTATGGACATGATGAATAGGATCTGTAAACCGTATTTGGATAAATTCGTAATTGTCTTCATCGACGATATACTTATTTATTCCAAAAGTCAGAGCGAGCATTGTGAACATCTACACGCACTCTTAACTTTGTTAAGAAAAGAGAAGCTTTACGCCAAATTCTCGAAATGTGAATTTTGGATGCAGGAAGTGCAATTTTTAGGATACATGGTGAATCATGAAGGTATTCACGTAGATCCCTCTAAGATAGAAGCAATCATAAAATGGAAGGCCCCACAATCAGCCACTGAAGATAGAAGTTTTCAAGGATTAGCCGGTTACTATAGGCGATTCATTAAGGATTTTTCTAAGATAGCTGTGCCATTAACTAAGCTAACCTGTAAAACAGTTACGTTTGAATGGGGACCCAAGCAAGAAGAGGCCTTTAAGGTTTTAAAGAAAAAGTTAACAAACGCCCCAATTCTTGCCTTACCAGAAGGGACAGAAGATTTTGAAGTATTCTGTGACGCTTCTAAGCTAGGATTAGGATGTGTACTGATGCAACATAAAAAGGTAATTGCGTATGCCTCAAGACAATTGAAAAAGCACGAGGAGAGTTATACAACGCATGACTTAGAATTAGGAGCGATAATTTTTGCCCTTAAGATTTGGAGGCATTATCTGTACGGAAGTAAGTTTATGGTCTATACAGATCATAAGAGTTTAAGGTATATATTCGGGCAAAAAGAATTAAACATGAGACAAAGAAGATGGATGTAAATTCTGAGTGACTACGACTGTGATATCCAATATCACGAGGGAAAGGCAAATGTAGTCGCAGATGCCTTAAGCCGTAAGTATCATGAAAAACAAAGACGAATTCGTGCTCTTAGATTAAATCTTCAAGTAGATTTAATGGAATTGTTGAAGAACGTTAAACAAACAGCTATCAAGGATGATGCTGAAGGAATGAAAGGAAGGATAAAAGAATTAGAGTAAGGGACTGATGGAATTTGGAGATTCCATAAGAAAAGGATTTGGGTACGTAAGCAAGGAAACTTAAGAAATAAGATTTTAGAGGAGGCCCATAAATCTAGATATACCATGCACCCTGGTAATAATAAGATGTACCAAGATTTAAGAAATAACTTCTGGTTGATAGGAATGAAAAAGGACATAGCTAGATATGTATCTAAGTGTCTAACTTGTTCGTCAGTTAAGGCAGAACACCAGAAACCTTCAGGGTTACTCCAACAATTAGAAATGCCTGTGTGGAAGTGGGAACTCATAACAATGGATTTGTTACTAAGTTGCCCAAGACCAGAAAAGGTAACGACGCAATCTGGGTGATTGTGGATCGATTAACCAAATCAGCCCATTTCCTACCCATAAAGGAAACCTTTAGCATGGAAAGACTGGCTAAGTTATATGTAGACGAGGTAGTATCACTACATGGAGTTCCACTCACTATTGTATGAGATAGAGATAGTCGTTTCACTTCACACTTCTGGACCAGTTTCCAACAAGCAATGGGGACGCGATCAAATTTAAGTACTGCCTATCATTCTCAGACTGATGGGCAAAGTGAAAGGACACTTCAAACCCTAGAAGACATGCTCAGGGCATGTGTAATAGATTTCGGTGGAAACTGGGATAACCACCTACCCTTAATTGAATTCTCCTATAACAATAGTTATCATGCAAGCATCGAAGCTGCCCCGTTCGAAGCACTGTATGGACGAAAGTTCCGAACTCCAGTTTGCTGGGCGGAAATAGGAGAAAGTCAATTATCAGGTCCCGAAATTGTACAGGAAACCACCGACAAGATAACTAAAATAAAGGAAAGACTAAAAACGGCTCGAGATCGCCATAAAAGTTATGCAGACAATCGACGTAAACCATTAGAGTTTCAAGTTAGAGACAAGGTACTCTTAAAAGTTTCTCCTTGGAAAGGGGTAGTTCGGTTCGGTAAGAAAGGAAAGCTAAGTCCAAGGTACATAGGACCATTCACAATTGTCCAACGCATAGGACCAGTTGCCTATCGCTTACAACTACCAGAAGAACTAGCCGGGGTACATGACGTATTTCATGTATCCAACCTCAAGAAATGTTTATCTGACGAGTCCCTGGTCGTACCTCTTCAAGATATAGAGGTAAATGAAAAATTAAAATTTGTGGAGAAACCACTGCAAATAGAAGACAGAAAGGTCAAGTTTCTTAAACACAAAAGACTAGTGCTAGTCAAGGTAAAGTGGGATTCAAAAAGAGGACCCGAGTACACATGGGAACTGGAATCAGAAATGAAACGAAAGTATCCTCACTTATTTCAGTAAATCTCGAGGACTAGATTTTAAATAAGGTGGGGAGGATGTAAGTACCTGCAAAAATGCCCCACAACACTTCGTAAGTGAAAACCCGGACCTCTAAAACCCTAGTTCTCATGAAAAACCAAGAAATTCGAAATTTATGGACTTCTCGCCGGCCGCGTAAGAGTTAAACTAAGCTTACTCGGGCCGCGACAGCACCACGGATGTCTTGGATCAGCTTCATGCCACGTGTCTGACACGTGGCAGACCTACGACGTGACATGGCAGCCCTAGCGCTAGCTAGGGTGGCCCTCGCGGGCCGCGTATGGTTCTTCCAATGTTTACGCGGGCCGCGAGAGACTCAAAAAATTTTGTATAAATGGGACCTGCATGGGGCTTTCATCTGTGTTTGAAAAATTTACTCTAAAACGAAGTATATTGCTCAAATCCGAAATTTCAAGTAAGGAAACGCTGCTACGAGTACAGGGTATTAACTCGATCATTGCTACGATACAATGTCCGATCGATTGAAACTGATCTGATGAATGTTTAAGTGCTGACCGAATTCGGGCTATACTTTGTCATTCGACGTGTGGGTTTTGATTTCATGAGTTTATCGTAAATGTTGTATTAAGTTACTGACCTAGTTTCGTGTGCATTGTTATTTAACTAGGTTATCAGGCTTAATCAGTAGGCTAAACTCTGCCCAACTAAACTTGTAATGATAGTTATTCTCTTTTTATCAAAATTGTTTTACAATACCTAAATGTTTTCTAGTTATATTTTACAGGGGCTAAGTCTTTGTTATCTTAAATTACTGGCAATAAGTGGGGTATTGTGCACATTACTATTAATCTCTCTCGTTTGGGTGGACGAACCTAAACAGAGATAATCATCATTATTGGGTGAAAGGACCCAATAGTTGTATGACCATCGTCACCAGGGGGTGTCACTGGACCAGATAATTATAAGATAGTGGCAATTGTAATCACTCTTAGTCCTGTAATTTATAACCATGGGTCGTTTTGCGCAAAATGAATGACTCCCCAGTATTTCCCCGCTGATAAAAATCTTTTTAAATATGTTTCAGGTGATTTACTGTGAACCAAGGAAAAAGTGCCGCGTAGCACTACCGCTTGAAGAATGTGGCTCAGTAAATAAAATAAATAAACATGTTTTTGTAAACAGGGAATTTTCTCGTAAAATTTCCTTTACTATAAATTATGGGGTTTATCCCAAAATGTGAAATAAAATAATTGGGCATTTTCAGTTTAAAAGATCCTGCTAATATTTCCGCTACCAAACTAAATAATAATACCACGGGTTTTCTGTCCCGCGGCTCCTGAAACGGGTAAAACCGGGTCGGGGGCCGTGACAATAGGAACCCTTATAACAGAGTTGAAATTTGCCACTTGGTGTGTTGTTTACGTAAAATTGTTTAATGAAGCAGTTTTCGATTACCTGCATAAAATTAAAAATAATAAATACTAAACGTGAAGTATGTAACTTATGAGAATAAGTGTTGACACGTTTAAGATGCAAAAGGATTCAAGTTAAGATCAATAGTCATACCGTAAAACCAAATCTTGCATAACGATTAAACGTGAAATAAGATTCACCACACATGCCATCAAGAAAACATGAAAGTTCAAGCCCAAAATCACCTAACGGTCTGAAAACCAACAAAGTATCCCTCGGCAAATTGAGATCTTTAACAACACTGTCCCAACCGACAGTTATTATTGGCGTTGAATTTTCTGTTCTGACCCTCACAACCCATTTTTTACCTGACTCATGATAGATTCGCAACTTATTTTTTTGACAACAATCTCCCCACTTTTGATTAGCAAAGGCTATAGGTACATTCTGTATATAATTTTTAAGTAGTGTAAGAAAATATAAACCATAACAACTGTTAAACATGTATCTCAATAAAAATAAATTATGTATATAAAAACATGTCATACCAGTTTCAAGGATTCTGGGTTATCAAGAAACTTGACAAATGTAGTATACATGATAAAACCTGAATCAGTAAAGATGTTAAAAGATTGAAATTAAAAACTTGGCTTCGAAGATGAACATTAACTTTTTGTATTAACAGAGTATCTACTGAAATTAATCATAGAAACAGAGTATGAGTTAAAATTTTTCTGCAAATAATAACTATTTTAATATGTTCTCAACAAATGATTCAAACACCTAACTAAACCCTTCTTGAATGTATAGCAATAAACGTTTAAAATCGTATTTGTAGCAAGATAGGATTTGAATTAAAATCGGTTAAACAATATAAAGTTCATTACAATATGAATGTACATACCAGTTGCTGAAGAAAAAACAATAAAACCTCCAGTGATTGAAGTGTAGAAGACGGAGAATAAGAAAGTTGAAATCCTAGAAAATGACTGGGAAGAAGAGATTTTTGAAAGAAGTCAGATGATAGATGTTTGATGTGTAATGATGCTAAAGAAATAATGACAGCTGTGTTTTCATTTTACCATATTTTCAACAAATGAAAAATATTTACACATACACCCCTTATTGAATTTGTTACTTACAAACTTAATAAAAGATCTCTAAAAGGTGTCTAACAAAATGTGTTTGGAAACCTCTGTTGGTCGTTGGGAACAGTGTGAGTCAAACAGTCGTTAGATAAACAGAAGTTATGAGAACAGATGATAACTTTCAGCAGTTGTTTTATTTTTAGCTAACATCTGTCCACGTCAGAACTTCTGTTGTCATAATAGATGACAGTCAGCAGTATAGTAAATCAACAGTCATTAGGATAAACAGAAATTATGACAACAGACGGTACCATTTAGCAGTGGATGTATTTTTAAGCAAGCATAAGTTTCAAAAACAGTTGTTTTCAATCGGTGTAACTCAACAGTCGTAAGTCTAACATCTGTTATTAGCCCAACCACTGTTAGTATCAAATCCTCTGTTAAACATTTTAAGATTGAAAACACACCTTTTATAACAGCAGATGCTCTCTTTTGTCAGACTTTAGCTACAACACACCTTTTATAACAGCAAAATATACCGTAAATTCTTCCAAAAAATTGTTATTGACATAAAAAATTATATAATAATACTTATAGCAGACCTTATATAATAATACTTATTCATCATTAGCCCAACCACTGTTAGTATCAAATCCTCTGTTAAGCATTTTAAGATTGAATATCATCTGTTGTTCGTTAACATCTGTTGACCGATAGCAGACCTTTGCTTCTTCAGACATTTATTTATCAGCAGATGCTCTCTTTTGTCAGACATTAGCTACACATCACCTTTTACAAAACAAAAATATAGGATAAACAGAAATTAGGACAATAGACGGTACCATTTAGCAGTGGATGTATTTTTAGGAAAGCATAAGTTTCAAAAACAATTGTTTTCAATCGGTGTAACTCAACAGTCGTAAGTCTAACATCTGCTATTAGCCCAACCACTGTTAGTATCAAATCCTCTGTTAAACATTTTAAGATTGAAAACACACATTTTATAACAGTAGGTGCTCTCTTTTATCAGACTTTAGCTACAACACACCTTTTATAACAGCAAAATATACCGTAAATTCTTCCAAAAAACTGTTATTAACATACAAAATTATATAATAATACTTATAGCAGACCTTATATAATAATACTTATTCATCATTAGCCCAACCACTGTTAGTATCAAATCCTCTGTTAAGCATTTTAAGATTGAATATCATCTGTTGTTCGTTAACATCTGTTGACCGATAGCAGACCTTTGCCTCTTCAGACATTTATTCATCAGCAGATGCTCTCTTTTGTCAGACTTTAGCTACACATCACCTTTTACAACACCAAAATATACGGTAAATTCTTCCAAAAAACTGTTATTGATAAACAAAATTATATAACAATACTTAGGAATGACTGAAATAATTAAAATGAAGATGCGACAACAAAGATTAATACTATTAAAATTTATTCATTTAGTCAACAGTGGTAAATCAAACAGTCGTTAGCATACACAGTTGTTTCATCGTCAGGAGATGTTCTCTTTTACCAAACTTTAACTACAACAGACCTTTTACAACTCCAAATATTGACTCTCTGTAATTTGCAGGAGCACAGATTCTTCAAAAAACTACTATCAATGATCAAATTCTGAACATCTGTTTTATCTTTGCACTCATCTGTTCACCATCAAACCAACCCTTGATACTATTAAACGTCTGTTGACTTACCAAACATATTTTCAAAAACAATTCAACATCAACATAATCTGTTCACCATCAAACCAACCCTTGATACTTTTAAACCTCTGTTGACTTACCAAACAGATGTTCAGACACAATTCAACATCAACATTATCTGTTCACCATCAAACCAACCCTTGATACTATTAAACTTCTGTTGACTTACCAAACAGATAATTCAACATCAACATAATCTAAATCAAACTCAAACACTAAATAAGTAAAACTAAAACGCAACATAGATTCATAAGATTAAAATTTATTCATTTATTCATGAAATTAAAAGTCCAATAATTACATGACATACTGAACAACATTAAAGTTCAAATCTAACAATAACAGCAAGAATTAAGAAACTTTAGCTTCAACTCCATCGATTGCTGAACCTCTCGATGTATGTCCTTTAGCATCGCCATGAACTCCACGTCTCTATCACCGCACTCTATATTACTGACAATACAAAGCTCACGAATGGAAGTTGAAGGCATTCGCATAAGATCTCTGGAAACCTGCTCTCTAGTGAACAGGTTAACTTGCAATCCATCAAAACATCTCTTCAGCTCTTGAAGAGTAGCCCTATCTTCATACACCTGTTCCTCGATTTGCCTGATAAAACGCTGCTTTAAATGATCTGATTTTGCATTTGTGAATGACGCCATTTGAATAAACTATATTACTCGACTTTCCTGAAAGTATGATATCTTCGTAGGAAGATTTTCTGAAAAACAGGTGAAGTGACTATGAGTTTATATACTGAAATTTGTAATTGTGAAAACGTGTAGATTTAATATAAACATATTAATGTATATTTCAAAACAGCAGTATTTTAATGAAAAAATCTTTTCAAACCCCAACTTTTATGGGAAAAATGTAAAATTAAATACCAAGAAACCAAAGGGACAAAATTTCGAAGTTCAAAGAACAAAAGCAGATTATCAAAATTACAATTAACCTTTTCATTTACCATGTAGACGCATTTTTAAACTCTATAAAAGACCGATGATTACTTTTGATTCAAAACATCAACAAATTGTCCTACAGAGAACAAAGAACAGACTAAGAACTAAACAGAAAAGTCGACATAATCAATGACACTAATTACAACAAAACCTGGAACAGCATAGCATTGCTTGATGAAGTCCTCCACTCTCCTCCATCAGAGTTCCAGAACAATGCAGAAGAGTTTCTGACACAACTTCTAAAACAGGATCAGAAAATCTACAACATGCTAACTGACCTGGAATTCAAAAGAGAGCATGAAATCACATGGAGAAAGCCCAGAGTCTACGAAATCCTAGCAAGTGTTAACTCTAGCTTGTAATCTATACTTTATAAATATTTCATTAAATAATATCAACATGCATCTTAACATATTCTAAAATGTCAGTGTCAATAAAAATTCTCAACATCATCAACAATTAATCAAAATAAGAAACAAACCTTCAATGCAAACGTCTCCTCTCAACTGTTGTAGCACATCTGACTTTCGATTCAACGAAAATCGAACAATGCAACTCTCCCATCAAAGAAGGTAGCACATGCAACTTTTCACGATGTTGCAACAATTATATTGCAAAATCGATATTGAAAGGTTGATGTGTGATGGGAAGCTTCATTGAAACGACGATGTTGGATAAATGATACTGGAACGATAACATGTAAACAGAATCATCAAAATTCGAACAAAGAAGTGTAATAGGAGATTAGCGGCTGAATCATGAGAAAGATGCATTTGAGAGAGAGAGAGAGAGAGAGAGACACGCTCGTAGATATGAGCGAGAGAGATTTGAATGTGGAGCCTTCAAACCCATGTCTTATTTATAGGATTAGAATATATGGTTTGAATTTTGAATTTTGAATGTGGAGCCAGAATTTTGAATTGGGAACAGATGTTTGATTATAAAATGTTCAGGGCAGATGTTGAGGGAACTGGATTTGAGGTTTTGAATTTTGAATTTTGAATCGTCAGAGGCTTAAGACAGTGGTTTGAATTTATAACATAGGTTTGAATTTTGGAGATAGGCAGTGGTTTGATGGCAGGCCTTTGGAATATGAATGTGGGTCACCTTTAAATTTTAAAGTCTTTTAATATTAGGCTTTATGATGTAATAATAACATAAGAAAAGCATTGTTGGACAGCCTCTCTTGCTGACACATCAGTTTTTCTTATGTCATTGAGATTTGTCCTTTTATAGAATGTATAGATTATTATTATTATTATTATTATTGAAACGGGATCAGGAGAAAACGCTCAAAAGTGTGAGAACGCATCCTGGCCCAACACGTGGCGCGGGACATGATCAGGGTCCCAGGGGTTTTTTTGTCTTTTCAATCTTCTTTTATTTTCCCAACGCGGTATATTATTTTCTGGCGTCTAAGTTTTTTTTGGCGTTAATTGTATTGATTAAACTTTTTAGCGTTGAAAAATGTTTTTGTGTCACATAGATAATTTTATGGCGTTATAGCGTTTTCTGGTCAATTTTTTGGCGTTTTGTGTTGTTTTGTATAATAATTCACTTCGAGTCATTAATATTTGCATAAGATTACAATAAGACCAATTTGTTTTTGGCGTTTAGTGAATTTTTTGGCGTTTAATACATTTTTTACAAGGTGCTTTGCCAACACCCGTTCTCCCAGTTTTCATACTGCTAGCATTTTGGTGTTTGAAGTTTTTGGCGTTTTATATAATAATGTATTTTATTTATAGAGAATTAGATAACAAAACAACATATAACTTGATATCAAAAATATATAATGAAAATAAAAAAATAAAAAAATGGTAATCTAATTTCTCTTCCTAATCTTCACTTTCATCAGCCTCTATCTTCTGGAATTTGTTTTGGCGTTTTGAACCTTTTTTGAATACTTTAGCTAGATGCCAACTTTCCTACATAAACCCTGTCTTTTTTAGACGAAGCTGCATAGTGGCATCCTGTGTTTTGGTGTGATATTCTTGTTTGGTGGCATGTCATTGAAGATCAACTCTTGCCTGATGCTATTTATAATAATGGAGTCTAAAATAGCATTTTACACTTGTGTTGATCCCTTTATTCCATGCCGATATTTATCAAGAACAAAGCTCACATGATGACATATCACTGTCATCAGTCTCTTTTTCTTGAATATTTGTCCATCTCATTCAGCAAAATATTATTGAGATAACCCATTTAGAAGAAGAATCCATTTCAGTGAAAACTTTGACATCTGTGGTTTTTTTAACTAACATTTTTTGGCGTTTTAAAGTGTGGTTTCTAGAGGATATGGCGTTTGTGTTTTCTGGGTGTGATCAATTTCATTGTGTATAGACCCCTCTCTTATAGGTGTTTTTTGGCGCGTAGTTTAGGCGGGACTTTTTTTATTGTAATAAATGATAGTAATAAAGTAACTGTCTTTTCAGTTACTGTTTTTTGTATTTACTGTTTTGATCAGTTTTACAGGTTATAGACGTCACATCTTCTAAGTTTGGCGTTTTTTATGGCGTTATACAGACCAAGATGACAAAATACAATAACGGAGTAAATAAAATATTAAGCAGGAATTTTTCTTTTTTGTTATTTTTGGCGTTTTGTAAGGAATAACCATTTTTAGTATTTTTTTGGCGTTTTGCTAATAAAGGGAGAAATATATCATTTAATTATCTTAAAAAAACAAAAAGAATATTACACTAAAGAAAAAAAAAAGAGGAAAAAAAAATTAAAAGCCTTCATCAGAAGGTACTTTATCCGAATAGTATCCATCACTTGCTTCATCTTCTTCCTCCTCGGAGTCTTCACCTGGATCTTCATCCATGTCATCACCTTCACCTTCATCAGCTTCTTGTTCCTGAATATTCTGAAGCCTCCACCTGAACATATCTTGCTTTAACTCCATTTTTGAGTCTATTTCTGTGTTGGTACAAGTGGCGTTATGCAATTCTTCCATGAAACCCAGACGCTGCTTTGTCATGATGTTCTCTAGCCAGTAGACTTCCTGCTCTCCACTGTCGTATGTAACCGTCACCATGTCTGTTTCATCATCAAAACTCCATGATGTCATAACAGGGTCCGACTTCACATCTACTTTGATTGGTCCAAATTTGCTGGTTAATGCTTTCATAAGCATATGCGTTTCATGGCATTCGTTGTCTATAGTGATGCCAATGGATAAGATTCGCCTTTGTATCTCTTCTTCCATCTTCAGAATCGCCCTGACCGTCTTAACATACACCCTCCTTCTGTTGTCAAAAAGGAGGACGTATCGCCTGATTCCCAGAGTGTATCTCCACAAAACGATTGTTGCCATTTTTGGCATTTTGATTAAGTTGGCGTTTTTGGTTAAGGATGTTTTTTTTTTTTTGCAGAAAATGGATAGATTGAAGTGATTATGGAAGCTATGTTTTACCTTGTTTATATAATGATGTTTTTGGCGCGCAATTTAGGAGGAAATTTCTTCTAATAAATGTTAATAACTGAAATTCAGTTACTGTGTTGTTTCATCTTCCTGTAATATCCAACGCGTTTTATTACTAATTTTTTTGCGTTTTGTTTTTTAATGGCGTTTTATTTTTTTGAATGGCGTTTTATCATTTGATGGCGTTTTGAATATGAGCTGTAAAAGACCCTTTTACCCATAATGAAGCGCGTCCCACCTAATAAAATTGATGTTATTTACGAAAACGCCACCGCGCAATCTAGTCCATGGATTGTTTTGATCGGATGACCCATAAGCGTTCTCACCGTTCTCACTTTTGAGCGTTTTCTCTAAATCCTGACCCTATTATTATTATTATTATTATTATTATTATATACTGAAATAAAATAAAAACCTGAGTAAATTGCCAAAATCGTCCCTGAGGTTTGGGTATATTTGCCAGTTTCATCCGAAACAACTTTTTTTGTACCATATTGCCCTTCACTTTTGATATTTTTTGTCATTTTCATCCAAATGTCTAATTTAGGTTACATTTTTTGTTAGATATTTGGATGAAAATGATAAAATCACAAACCCAAGGGACGATTTTGAGAAAAAAAAGTTAGATGTTTGGATGATAATGGCAAAATTCTTAAAAGTGAACGGCAATATGGTACAAAAAAATTATTTTGGATGAAAATGGTAAACTTGACTAAACCTCATGGACGATTTTGGCAATTTACTCTAAAAATCTAAAATTAGTGTATATTTTAGGCAAAAAAACCCGGACTGCACCCCTATATATAATATTTTTAATAGGGTTTGTGAAAGTTTGTCGAAGTAAACAGAGTGGGGTTTTTAAGAAAAGTTTAGAAATCTAATATGGCGCTCAAGTTGCTAATTTTGAATTTTGATTTTAAAAGAAGTATAAAAGAATAAAACATCAAGGATGTTGTGAGACACATGTTTTTCCATGTACCTTGGACCAGCTGTCATTACAAACTTAGGAGATGATTCGTAGAAGAATGGTAACTCTAGGGTCTGTTTTATAGCACTAATGTAGAAGAATAATAACACTAGGGTCTGCTTGGTTGGACCAAATGTCATGGTGAATGATTAAATGAACCAGGGTTTGGAATGTTTGGTTGCTATGATGGAATGGATGAATTATCAATAAATTTTGTTTGGTGTGTACGAAAGCCTCGCTCTGTTGCATTTTTTTTTTATGTAATAGAGTTGGCTTTGTTGGGTTGTGTTTTTCTTCTAAAGGTAATATATATAGAGCTGAGTAAAAAACCGGGCTCTATTACATTTAGGTTTTTTAAATATACTAGAGCTTCTTACTATTGTTTGCTTAACGTGAATTAGATATTAAAACCCGTTTTTTTACTGGTTTAGGGGACATACACGTGATTTGTAGCAGTGTGTGTGCATACTTAAGGTTAATGAAATGAAGGGGTTTAGTGTTAAATTGTGAAAGAGAAGAAAGCGATCTGCACATGTTATTTACTAGAATGTTTCAGTTCATAGATTTTTTTTTTATGTGATTCATTTATCATTAAAAACCCAAAGTAACAAATTACAAACAAGTGGTAGGTAAACGGGCAACAAGCGCGCCGCAACCCCGTTTTTGAATTGCAAAACCAATCCTACTATAGCTTTATTTAGATTTTAGACATTTAGATCCACATTTCAAACAGTATGAAAGTTTCAAGTCTATAGCTTTATTTACAGGTTGTTCTCAATACGTAAAAACTAAGAGATAGCCCAAATGATGCTCTCAACACGATAATTCCTGAGACACGTTTCTCATTGTCGGTCGATTCTTTGGATCTGTGAGAACGCACGCAAGTGCTACATTATAAACACACATAATTTTCTTTTCAGTTGACTTATTAGTTGGATAAGGGAGTCGCCTGTCCAACATATTTTCCAATGTTGTGTCATGACTATTCAAATAGCTAATGGATGAAAAGGGATCTCTAGGATGCTTCCCTGTGATCGTCTCAAGTGCTACCACACCAAAGCTGTACACATCACATTTTTCAGTCACAGTCATGTTGTAGGCAAGTTCTACATGTTCACATATATGAAAGGATCGTTAGCAAAATTTGAAAAGATAATAGACATAAAAGAAGCGTAATGTTATATATATATATATATATAGAAATACCTGGAGCAATGTATCCCAAAGTTCCTGCAATTACGGTTTGGTTGGAGGAATCCAGGTCGAGCAATCTGGCTGCTCCAAAGTCAGCAACTAATCCTTCCAATTCATAGTTCAAGAGAATGTTTTTGCTTGATATATCTCTATGAACAATAGTAGTGCTGCAATCATGATGCATGTATGCCAAAGCATGCGCTACCCCTTTGATAATATTCACCCTCTTGAGCCAGTCCAGTTCAACTGCTAATTGACTGTCAGTCAACGCGCAATATAGGCTTCCCTTCTTTATGTATTCATATACAAGGAAGCTGCATTTGTTATGTGAACAAAATCCATAGAGTCTAATAATGTTTTTGTGCCTTAGGTTGGTTAACATTTGGATTTCGTTCTTGAAAGCCTGGTTCAATGCTGATTGTTGGGCGTCAAAATGATGGAGTTTTTTCAAAGCAAATATTTTACCGTCAGGCAGTTTCGCTTTATAAACACTTCCATAGCTACAGGTGCCAATGCAGTATTTGAGGTCAAAATCCTTTGTAGCAATGATGAAGTCTTCATATGCAATTCTTCCGTCATAGTTCAATACGGAGCACACATTTCCATGTCTTTTTGTTGCCGGCTGGATTTTGTTTTCCGTAGCCTTGTGATTCTTGCAGTACATGTAAACAAGAAGCAAGAAACAAAGTCCCATGATGATGGGAAGAAAAATGGTCAAATGGTGTACTAGATTTTTTCTTGGCTTTTGTTCTTTGCAGGTTGATTTCCCATTCGAAGCATTGAGTTGATTTGTGGTCAAGTCTAGGACTGAGAGATTGACCATAGAAAAATGGTCAAGGTGGGATTGGACCCGTAAAATTGTTTCTACTGAGATCAAGGTATTCTAAATGGGGGAGCTTGGTGAGCCAAACAGGTAAGTTACCACTGAAATTGTTACGAGAAAGGCTGAGATATCTTAAATGGGTGAGATTGGAGAGAGAAACAGGTAACTCACCGCTGAAATTATTTGTAGAAAGATCAAGGTATTCCAAATGGATGAGGTTGGTGAGCAAAGCAGGTAACTCACCACTGAAACTGTTTCTAGAAAGAGTGAAGGATTTCAAACGGATGAGATTGGTGAAAGAGTCAGGTAACTTGCCACTGAAATTGTTGACAGAAAGATCAAGGTGTTCTAAATGGGTGAAATTTTTGAAAGATTCAGGTAAGTTACCTGTGAGTTGATTCCCGGAAAGTGAAAGCTCGGTGAGATTTGAGAGCAAACCAATCTGCTCTGGGATGCTTCCTTCAACACCACAGTAGCCTATATTAAGCCTCTTAAGGTTTGGAAATGAAGAGAGGTTGAGGCTTCCAGGACCACTTCCATCCCCAAGCTGATAATGACCGTGTAAGCTTATCTCGGTTACACCTCCTGCTTCATTGCAAGCTATTCCTTCCCAGTTACAGTGATCAAGTGAAGCATTTGCATATGGCCACCAAGCAACCAAAGCTTTTGCCTCTAATGACTTGTTGGCATCAGTAGCAGTGGTGGTGGTGGTTTGTGACAACATGAAAAAGAGCAGCATAATACTGAGAAGATGCGTAATAGTAATAGCATGCCACATGATATATATTTGTTTATTTATCAATGAAGTGAGGTTTTATGCTTTTTTCAAGTGGTACTGAAAATATATATGCATTCCTATTGCCGTGTTAATTAAGTTTACACGTCAATGGCAGAGAGGAACCTTTAGTCAAGAATTAAGATGTTTTTGTTTTTTACCACAAAAATTCTAACCCCTATTAAGGGTTGGGGTTGGGCCTTTCTCATTAGTTTCTCTCCACAGTACAAAGTGTTCCTATTTAAACAGTGAGTCCAAGTGTCCAACTCCTACACCGATAAATAGAAAAAAAAGGCTATAAGTTTCTCTTCATTTTATGGTCTACTCAAAATCATCAAACCCATTCAGTCTTTGTTAACGGAATTAATTTTTATTATTGAAGTGTACTAAAGTTTATTGATATCAGGAATTATGGATGATGCTAATATAGTAATATGTGCATTGAAAGAACGTCTCATGTAGCTTCTAACCACAATCATAGTCTCACTAATGACGGTTTTCAGAAAATCATTGAACCAACCCACCAGTTCTTGTTACGATTCGGTTATATCGGTTCAGTTTCACTGGTTACGTTGGTTGTGGGTCGGTTAATTCGGTTTTCTTCACACCCCTAACATGTATATAATAACAGAGGAGGTCTAATCCTTATTGCTTCGGTGGAATTACTTTCTATCCTTAATATAATTGCCAGCGGCGTTTAATTAAACTTTGTTCTTAATGTGTCATGATGAATCACGTTCCAAGATAGATAATAACTTTTACAACAATATGTCCAAATATTTGGATTCTTCACTGAATTTCAAGTTTAGTCATATTCATGAAATTTGTTTTATAAAATATAGACAATTAAGCACTAAAAAACGAATTACGTGTCAACAACAATTTGTGAAGAAATATTGTTAAAGAGTCTACACAAAACAATCATTTTTGGGTGCCTTATTCAGTCACCATCTTAACAAAAACAACCAAGCCATAAATAATATCACAGATCGAGAAAAAAACATACAAACCCCATTTTTGACGTGTCTCATAATTGCTCTCTCTACATGAATACATAAGCGGAAAGAGCGAATACACAACTTATTTGGTGTAATGCGTATCAGGCCCATATAACATGATGCAGGTCTCACTTGGTCCACCAATGAAGGAAGTCCTTACGCCTGTTGATCTTTTTCTGCAGCTGAAGAAGCCCGTATAAAAGGGCCTCGGCTGTGGGTGGGCAACCAGGGACATAAATGTCAACTGGTACAATCCTATCACAACCCCTAACAACAGAGTATGAGTAGTGATAGTATCCACCACCATTTGCACAGCTGCCCATTAAGCGCCTTGTGCCTAGGCCCAAGGCTCATCTTTGCGCCTATGCATATAATACACAACACAAAAACTTTAATTTCAAATTTTCTACAAACAACTACCAAGAACCATCCAAAACAAATTCATTAACTTTAATATAAAAGTAAGAATAAAAAGGAACATACTTTGTGAGTGCAGGGGCCATCTTGTTAGTGAGAGTACCCGCAACAATCATACAATCAGACTGTCACGGGCTAGGTCTGAATATAATCCCAAACCGATCCAAATCATACCTAGCCGTTCCGGTATGCATCATCTCAGCGGCACAACACGCCAGCCCAAACGTCATGGGACAGATTGATCCACGACGGGCCCAATTCATCAGATCATCCACCTTCGAGAACACAAACTCCGCCATCTTTCGATAAACTTGCCGGAGAACCCGTCGCCAGTGGACCTGAACGGGAGTACGGCGCCGGAGAGAAGAGTGAGGCGGTGTGATTGTATGACGAGAGCCATTGGAGGTCTTAGAGAGAGAAAGAAGAAGCCATTACATGAATTCTCATCCTCCACTGATTATTAACAATTTGCCTTAACTAGTAACACCAAGTAAGTACCCTGTTTAGATAGGGGTAGGGGCAGAGAGAATGAAACCATGGCTGCTGCTTTGAAAAAGCCAAGATACCAGACGGCAGGGGATTGGGAATTCGTGGGTGAATTAAGAGGCGGGAAGAGAAGACGTTTTGGCGGGTAAATTAGGGTTGGTTTTATATTAGAGTTTACTAACATCTGTTAAGTTTTCTAGTTAAGTGTGTGTAATGTCTGTTTTACCCCTAAAGTTAAAAAACAAATAAAAATAAGTGGACCCCACCCCATCCCACCCCACCCTTCTTCTTCCCCACTCAAATCAGAGCCCATATAAAAAACACACAATTCATCAAATTCAAATCACACACACTTAAAAACATTGTTTCAGATCGATCTGCTCTGACAAACCTTATCTTTCATCGCATCTGTTTCTCATCACACTACTAGAAAATTGGGCAATTGCAACAAGAATTTGCAACTGAAAATGTCGGTTGCAAAATTAGCAACTGTTTTCCGACCGAAATCTCATTGGTAGTAAATTATATGACTCAGTCACAAAACGGTCGCAAATTTTGTGACCGTTTATTTTCGGTAGGAAAATGATGACAAATATACGAAAATAAAAGGTTTGGTGTGAGTTGCGATTGCTTACAGACCTCTTGATTTGCAACCGTCTCACAGTCGGTCGCAAATTAGGTTGAGAAAATCGCCTTGTTCGTTCCTCCCCAAAATTGAGCGGTGCTTAGTCAATTAATAGGTCCAAAACCACCAGTCAAACCATCTACCGTCCTCAATCCTCTCTCTCCCAGTCTCTCTCTCTCTCTCTCTCTCAAAGCAACGACACATTCCACTGAAGCAAACAATTTCATTGATTCGTACATCAACAGTATTCGTTTGCACCGATTTGTTCACTATTCATTGTTCATTGTTAATTCTCAATCAAGAAATCCATGGCGATTCAATCGTTTGATCTTTGATTGTTGCTGATTTTCAATCGTGTTACTGAAGTACACTTAGGGTTTATATAATCAGCGAAGGTAATTGATACGAATCTTATGGTCGACTGAATCTTAGATTAGGTTTGTTAAAGTTTATGATAAATTAATCTCATTGTTGAACAAACATATCGGGATTCTTTCTTCATCATCTAATCTCAATTCTGTACGAATTTCAGGTTTAGGGCATGTTTGGCTAAGCTTTTTGAAAACAACTTATTGACTTATTGGCTTTTTGGAAAAGTCAGTATGGAGTGACTTTTTGAAAAAGTCACTTTTCCTCTCACATACAACCTCATTACCAAACATCATTTTGGAGTTTATAACTTTTCAAAAAGCCAATAAGTCAATAAGTTGTTTCAAAAAGCTTAGCCAAACATGCCCTTAGATTCCCTCGTATACTCGTTCCAATCGATCTATCTATTCATGTGTTCATATGTTATGCAGTTTTTTGTTTGGTTTACGCTCTGTATTGATTTGTTGTTTGTTGTGCTTTTCGTTAGGGTTTTGATCTATTCAACAATGGCAGCTCCAGTTCCGGCAACGCAGCTGTTGATACATGAGTATGGATACGGCTCGCTCGGTTCGAGTACATTACGAAGTGAACACCGAAACACGATATCATCCGTCGTGTCTCGGTCTGCAGCATCACAAAGCATCTGCAAGTCTTATATGTTCTGCATGATTGCTTGAACGATCTGTTGCTGCTGTTAATTATGTTCTTATTGTTGCTGATGTATCAAGTCTACATAACCTGCATGGTCAAACTTGTTGTATAAGGTTCCACGAAAGACCTGCATGTATTGACAAAGAACCAGCCTACCATGTTTGAAGAAACTCCTGCTGTTGATGATGACGAAACTCCTGCTATACCTACTGTTGACGAAACTCTGTTGAAGGAACATATATTTCGTCGACTTGTGAGTGTGACGAAACAAACTGAGTTTCGTCACATTGATGTTTCGTCGAAGTGACTTTCGTCGACCACATGGGACTTTCGTCGACCTACATCCAGTTTCATCGGCTCCTTCATGTTTCGCCATGAGGTTTCGTCAGATCCATATGTTTCGTCGGTTGCAGCTTATATATAACAGCAGTGGACTGAAGACAGACATAGAAGAGATAGAACACAGAACCGAGAGAACTGTGAGAAGTTTAGTGTGTGTGAACCGTGTATTGTTTAATCTTGTAACTAAACTCTGCTGAATATATACAAGTGTGTTTTAATCTTTGAATATGTGTGTCTTGTTCTGGTGTTTATCGATATCGGTTTGCTTTCCCGGTTGGATTCCGCACAACCGGGTCTGTTCGTATACAAGGATTAGGCGACTAGATCCTCCGCTAGTTGGACCTACAAGTGGTATCAGAGCCTTGGCTCTCTTCCTTGTTAAAACCGAGCGTTTTTCGAGTGTTTAAAGTTCATAATTTCTGGAAAAATCTGTTTATAACTTCGAAAATCTTGGTATTTTGTTGTTAGTTCATAAGAAAACCTTGTTTAAAACTCATTTATGTATGGTGTGTTAAGGTTTTTAGTGAAGTTTCTTGCAAAATTTGTGTTCGGAAACTTTTCTGGTGGCCGGTAAATTCAAAAACTCATCGTGTTCATCATATTGTTCTTCAAGATCTTCATAATTTCTGGATATAGATTTCAATGTTTGGTCTTTGAATATTTTAATATATTTGTTGTTAAAAAGGTTGGTAAACAGAGCATGGGTTTTTGAAAATTTATGTCAACAAGCATGATGGGTTGGTGAGAAAAGTATGGGTGGTGTTTGAAAATTGTGTACCACCAACTCTTGCAGGGGGATAAGGATAAGATTTAAAATTGTGTTTGAAAAATATCTTTCCTATTTTGTGCACTTTAGTCAACGAAACATCCTTTCTCCTTTGGAATTGTTTTTGGCGAAACATCCTTTCTCTTTTAGAATTGTGTTTGACAAAACTTCCTAGAGTTTCGTCACTTTGTTATTTTCATCATAATTGTGTTTAACGAAACCTCCTAGAGTTTCATCACTTTGTTATTTAGAAAAATCCTTGTTTCGTCAGTTAAGTGTTTCGCCAAAGACTTTGTGTTTCGTCGAGACACTTGTCAATTTTTTTTACAGAAGGTTTCAAAAAGTGATTTAACTGTTTGTTTCAAGTGATTTTATCAGGTTTTCATTAATATTCATTCAAAATGAATCCAGACTGGTCGGGCATTGCATCTAATACGGAGAGCAAGTATAGAAGCACGGGTTTATCGCCATCATGGGCCGAATCTCCCGCACCCGCATCTAATACGGAGAGCAAGTATAGAAGCACGGGTTTGTCGCCATCATGGGCCGAATCTCCCACACCCGCGAATCCAATTTCGACAGGTCAATGGGCGTTTGTTTCAAATCAAACTCAAAGTATTCAAAGTATACTTTTAAGCGAAAGTGAAACCGGAAGCCTTAATCGTCCACCGAAGCTAATGCACATGAATGAATATCCTGGATGGGAAGAAAGATTCCATACGTATGCCCTTGGGCAAAACACGGAACTGTGGTTATGTTTTACTACAGATTTCGATCAAGCTCTTGAAGTTGCCGCTTCAACTACCGCGACATTTGCAGATCTTACGGCAGACGAGAAAAAAGGCATATGATTTAGAAAAGAAAGCATTTTCTATTCTAACTCAAGCGTTGAGCAAGGATATATATCATCAGTTTGTCAGCTTCAAGACGACAAAGCGATTATGGGATGCATTAAAGACGAGAGGTCTAGGAAATGAAACGTAAAGCCAATTGCGACATGATTTACTCAAGAAGGAGTTTGATGGCTTCACATGTATGGAAAAAGAATCGTTGGCAGATTTGACAAGTCGATATTATCACTTGCTGACTGAATTGAGTAATTATGGGGTAGCAACAACTCCAGCAGAGGTTGTCACAAAGTTTGCCGATGCACTGCCACCTCAATGGAATGGTTTCTTGGAAATCTTGAAATACAATCGCACATTGGCTACGACAAACATCAATGATTTCGTTCAGCTCTTGGAGAACAAAGATCAAGAAGAAATCAGGAAGGCGAAACGGATTCCAGTACCACAAAATCCTGATATGTATTATGGTAACTGTGGAGGTTCTAGCACTGTTGCAAGACCTGTTACACATGCTCCGCTAAAAACGGCTTTTGTATCAAGCACTGACTTGTATGGAAATCCAATACAATCAGTTCCTCAACAACAAAGAATAACAGACTTGTATGGAAATCCAATACAACCAGTTCCCCAGCAGCAAACCCAAAGGTCTCCTGTAGCAACTGATTTGTACGGGAATCCACTACCAGTTCCACAACAAGCTTGTTATGGAAGCTCCTCATCTGCTGGTCCGTCATATAATCCGAATACGGTTCGGCTTGACACTTCAAGCTTCTCAAAAGTATGTGTTGAAGTAGCTAAAGAACATATGGAGCTGCTGAACACTTTGGTGAGCGCGTATTGTGGGTTAATAGCAGGTCAGATTGGAAACATCAATCTGACACAAGAAGATTATCAGCAGATTGATAAGGAGGAAATGGATTTGATGGACATCAAATGGGCTTTCGCTAGTGCTGTCAGAAGAGCTAAAGACTTCATGGAAAGGACGGATAGAACCAGCTTGGAAAGCAAGAAAGGCACCAAGTACGGGTTCGATAAGCAATCAGTCAAGTGCTTCAATTATGGTGAACGAGGTCACTTCAAGAGAGAATGTACAAAGCCAGCTCAGCATGGGAACCAGAATCTGTTCAGGAATCAAGGCAACCAGCAGAACCAGAATCAAAACAGGAATAACGAGCATACGTTGATGCCTGTGAACAATCAAAATCAAGCAGGAGCCTCAAATCAAGCAGGAGCATCAAAGGTTGTGACTGGTCGATTCAGTTGGGAAATGATGTTTAGGATGGAACAGCTTGTTTTGCTGAGGTTGTCAAGGATCTGAAACACACCAGTGGTGGAGAATCTTCCGCCAGTGGTGGTGAATCTTCTGAAGATGAAGACAGTTCTGGTTACAGTAGAAGCTCAGATGAAGAATCCTTAACTTCAGGCGATGATCATTTGGATGACACGTCAAGTGTGTCAGTCGATGCAGATGTTGATGAGTTATTGGGAGAAGCTGCAGCAGGAAATCATAGAAGATCTATATTGGTGGATCAAGCTGCTTATTCTTCTTCTTCTTCTCTTCATTCAGCCTTTATGGCTAATGTGGGCGGTTCATCAAGCCAGGTACGTGTCGATGATCCAACTTCTGATAAATGTGATAAATGTGTTAGTTTAAGTGATAAATTGTCGGACTTGCAAAGCAAATATGCTGATTTGCAAAGCAAGAATGACGTGACATATATCCACAATCAAAAGTTGATAGTGGATCTTTCGAAATGCACAGAGGCTAACATGTTTTATGAAAACCATGAAAAGGAGTTTAAAATGGTGATTGAAAATCTAAGAGAAGATAAAAAGGAGCTAACTAAAATGGTTTTAAGAAAACAAACTGACATAAACTGTTATATCAATTGTCTTGAGGTCATGCAAAAAGAGTTAGCCTGTGTTAAGTGTGAAAGTGAGGCGATCCGGCTTAAGTTAGATAGTTATTCAAACTCTAGGTATGTGTTGGATCACATCATTGACATACAGAAAGAGAAAAAAGGATGTCACGTGCATTGGATATAAGAAATGTCCACCACCTGTTAGACACAATTATGATGCGCTGCCTGATGAGGAGAATAGAACTCACTTTGAGCCATCTGTTCCTTTAGACATTAAGGAATTTGCGACCGGACTTGGATACAAAAAGGAAGTATCATCAGATTCGGATGTGTCAACAGTTACAAGTGTGTCAACTGCTTAACAGAATCAGGATCCTCCAGTCACTATTGAGGATGCTGATTCTTCAGATGATGAATCCGATGATACTGACTCTGCACAATCTGATGCGGTTATCAAAGAAGAGGACATACCTCTCGAGAATCACATTCTATGTGATCCTCCCACAAAACCTGCTAAGACTGTTCAGGTCGAGTCCACGTCTGCAAAAGAGTCTAAGAGTGTGAATTTGCTGTACACTCTTGTTGGTGATGATAAAATCTATTCTGACAAAGATTTTCCGATTAAAAATGTTAATCAATCTTTAATCAATAATGTTTTTGAAGATTCGACAAGTAGGTTTTTGGGAAAGTCGGCTTCACACGTTGTTGTAACACAGTGTCCTTCGATTCCAAAAGCCGAAATTCGAAAACAATATGGCAATCAGAAATTACCAACAGTGAAAAAGCAACAAAATCAAACCAAACCAAAAGGTAAATCAACGACTCAAGGTCGAAAGGAACCGAATCAGAAGAGGAACAAAAAGGTGAACTTTGTGAAATCGACGAGAACGGATAAATTGGAAACTTTTGCAAATAAATCTAACTTAGATCATGTCAATCAAGTTAAATTTTTTAAAAGAAATGAACAAAATAGTTCAAAACCAAGTACCCCGGGATCACAAAGTTCATCAACAAGACAGTCACACGATACTTCGGGGTTTGTAGAACGAAGATCATGTTTCAAGTGTGACAAAGTTGGACATATTATTCGAAATTGTCCTTATCTTCATAAACTAAAAGCCAAAGTTGATGATCCCCGTGAACAAAATTACCGAAAGCGATCTGTTTCTCCAAAACAAGATCCCCGTCTTATAAAAGATAGGGAAAAGAAACAGAGACGCCAATAAGTCAAGGTAATTGAGAAAGCAATTAAAACCGAGATGGTTCAAAAACAACATGTCTCTGTTAAACCAGAAATTTCTAAAACTTCAAACAAAAAAGAAGTTAAAGTTTCAAACAATCAAACTGGTAAAAATCAACAAACATGGAAACCCAAATTGACCATGAATTCAGGGGGAGCATCACATTTTCCTAACCATCGAAAAGTGGAAGTAATTGTTGTCGATGAAAATGGAAGACCCAAGACCACAATGGCTTGGGTCCCCATCTCCAACTAATCATGTGAGTTCATATGCAGGGTGTTCCAGGAGGAACTATCAGTAGTCATTGGATTTTTGAAAATGGAAAACCCAAGACCACAAATGGACGACATGAAGCTTCTCTACGACGTCAAATCTATTAGAGGAGGCTATGTTGCTTTTGCTGGAGATAAAGGCGGATCTATTACTGGTGAAGGAATGATATCCAACAGGGTTGTAAGCTTTGATAAGATCAACTTTGTGCAACAACTTGATCACAATCTTCTCAGCGTTTCACAAATTTGTGATAACAAGTTTTCAGTACAATTTGATTCAAATGGATGCTATGTGCTGAAACCCGGTTTCAAGATTCCTAAAGAATGGATTCTCTTATCTGCTCCAAGGATAAATGATTTGTATGTCCTTGATATGAGCCAAGCAATTACAACGTCTGCACAAGCAACTTGTTTCGTTTCCAAAGCCACATAAAAAGACTCAATCTCTTGGCACAGATGAATGGGTCACATTCACTTAAGGAAAATGAATCATTTGGTGTCGAATGAATTGGTGAATGGTATTCCTCTTAAAAATTTCCATCTTCAAGACGTCTGTGTTTCATGCCAAAAAGGAAAGCAAAGAAAGAAGTCGCACCCTACAAAGAAAATCAACACGGTGGCCGTTCCGCTTGAACGTTTGCACATGGATTTGTTCGGTCTTGTCAAGCATAAAAGCATCGGGAATGATCAGTACTGCCTCGTGGTGACTGATGATTATTCAAGATTTTCTTGGGTGGTGTTCATGGCTAACAAGAGTGAAACTTTTGGTATTATCAAAAACTTGATCATTCAGATTGAGAATTTGTATACCTTGAAGGTTAAACGGATACGCAGCGACAATGGAACAGAATTTAAAAATCATGCTATGGAGGAGTTTTTCACTTCAAAAGGTATTCTTCACGAATTTAGTGCGGCTTATACTCCTCAACAGAATGGCGTCGCTGAACGTAAAAACCGTACATTGATCGAGACTGCAAGGACGATGTTTGTAGAGTCACAATTGCCAATTCCCTTCTGGGCTGAAGCTGTGTCCTCTGCTTGTTATACATTGAATCGATTCCTTACAGTAAAAAGGCACAACAAGACCTGCTTCGAGCTTCTTCACAAACGAAAACCAGATTTGTCATACCTTGAACCGTTTGGAGCTCCGTGCACAATAATCGATCCTAATGGAAAGTTTGGGGCAAGATCAATTGAGGGATACTTTCTTGGGTATGCCACCCCGAACTTAAGAATCTGGAATCTAGAGACAAAAAGGGTCGAGGAATGTGTCACACCCAAACCAATGGCGGAATCATCGGGGCGCGGCACTAGGCGAATCAGATTGCTCAATGTCCGGATAGGATGACACATTATCCGATCGGATGACATGGTGTCCAGTCGGATGACATGTGTCCGATCAGATGACATGTGTCCAATCGGATCACAAGGGTTCTGATCGGATGACATGTGTCCAATTGGATGACATGGTTTAGATCGGATGGCACATGTCCGGATAGGATGACACGTTATCCGTTCGGATGGCATGCTATCCGTTCGGATGACATGTCTGTTTTAACGTTCTGATCACTGTTTTTTAGTGTTTTTCGGAAGAAATACGTGTGGTTTCACTGAGATGTTACGATATCATTTTAAACAATGATATTTCATCAGTTTCGACCCGATCTAACGGCCGGGAACCACCCTGTTCCATCAGATCTGGCCGTTCTTGACGGTTTCTCATGTTTAAATCCCGAAATCGTTCAGTTCTTGATTAAATACATAGATTTTTAGGTGAGATTATTGTAAAAACACGTGGAAATCACCCAGATCTGAGTCGTTTATGGTGGGATGAGGTCACACCTTGAAGTTCATATGAACTCTTGGTGACATCACCTTAAAATACCTCAAATCAGTAGATTTCACGGTTAGAAATTGAGTTTTAAAAGACAGAATGATGTAGAATTGAGTGTAGATCATAGAAGTACGAGTTTTTGGGTTGAAATCTTACCGGAATCGCGAGGAATCGAGAGAAAGGGTTCAAGAGCGTGCTTGGTCGAGTGGGAGCTGTCACATCACTGTTCAAGTGATGTGACACGCTATTTATAGGCAACAAAGGAGAATGGGGATGTTGGGTCAGGTGGCCCATCCGTTCGGATGGCTCATTCGTTCGGATGGCAATCCGTTCGGATGGCCCATCCGTTCGGATGGCCCATCCGTTCGGATGGCCACTCCGGCGCGGGGAGCTTTTTCGTTTTCGATCGTTGCGATAGTTTCTGGAGTACGCGCTTTCCATAGTTAATTTATATTGTTATTATATATGTATATATATCACTAGGGGTCGTATTTACGTATCCATATTCCAAGGTTTCGATATAACAATCGGTTTTCGATTCGAGTATGCGATTGTTAGCGACGTTTCACGGCCATCAAGGAGGGTAGTATAGGTCCTTTCTCGATGTCATCGTGAACGTTATTGTGTGTTGTGCCACAATGACTGACGGGGTACCACTCACTCGTATTGTCGTCATCGTCACGACGACTGGAGCTTTAGCACTCACCCGAGAGTCCTTGTTAGCGTTAATTGTCTGCGTTTCGACACATCACAGCCATTCAGGAGGGTAGAATAGGTCCTCACTCAATGTCATCGTGAGTGTTAGTGTTTGTAATGTGATGTAGCGATAATATATTGCAAAAAATATGCGATTATCCTTCGAATAGCAATGTATGCGATATAGTTACATTATGATCCGAATCTCTGGTGCTAGGCGTAACGAGTATATCGAGTAGTAACAACGCATGAAAGTGCGGGTTGTTACAGTCTCCCTTGCTTTAGGAAATTTCACCCCGAAATTAATCCAACAGGTAGACTTTTGAGAGTTGATCCTGCATAAGTAGCGATACAGCGAGTGATTTGACCGTGAGTTGACCGGCGAGTGCGTTTCGAATAAGAGAGATCGATTGCGACAGCGAGAAGGCGACGTAACGACAAAATAATATCCCACGAGTTGGCGTTCCAAAGTACCTCGTGTTGCGGAGAATTCGTTAGTTCGATGCGATTGAAATTTTAAAGAACTTGAAAGGTTTCTCATGACGTAGAATTAACTGAGTCTATCGTTAACCAACGTTACAAGAAGCGTTCGTTTTTTGATATTCAAAAGAAATTTTGGATGGAAATCTTGAAAATTTTCCTTTTACGTATGGCCAACTGAGTCGATGTTAACCAAATGTTGCAAGGAAGTTTAGGTTTTACACATTTTATGAAATGATGAAAACTGGGGCTACGAAAACTCACCTACGACATGGGTCCATCTGAACTCGGTGTTGAACCAATCGTCTCAAGAAAGTCTTGTTTTTGATATTGCAAGAGATTTTAAGGAAAAAATGGACTCATGAAAGCTCCCCTTGGGCATGGAGTTAAGCTGATTCGATGTTACCTCCACATTGTGAGGAATTTCACTTGTCCCATGGTTTTTAATAAAAGTTTTATAAAAATCAGTAGTAACCGTTTGAAAAGACAATTTAGCATCGAGCCCCACTTGGCACCTTCCCACGGAAGTTCGTTAATATGATTAAAACATTTATATATAGGAAGTACCAGCGGCGTATCCACCATGTTTCTCCCATATTACTTCCGTTTCGTGAGGCGGTGTCATGTGCGCCGATACGACACGGATAGAATTGCGCTCACTCGGTCCAATCAATAGAAGTCAGACCGAGTATAAGATGGAATCGAATAGGTTAAACCAGCGAGTTGAATCGCGAACGTAGCTACAACAGTGTGCGCGAGTAGCCTGATGACACAAAACATTTATGTGTCGTGTCTGGGTAGGCGTCGAGCGATAAGCGATAAACGAATAGCGCGTTTTCGATTAGATTCCACCTTGAACCCACATGGCACGTTTCCACGAGAGTTTGCTAACATGGTGAAACACCACGTTTAACCAGGTTAGTTTTGCCTCGTGAAGCGATGTCATGCGTACTAATAACACACAGACTGTAGTAAATACCAAGCGAGCGATAAGCGATACGCGAATAAGCGGTAGACTATACACGATAAGCGATAAGCGATTAGATGTTTAAGCGAATAACACAACACAACACTAGTAATGACGGCGGCGATAATTGAATTACGATAATCGGCAGTTGTTGCGTTGCAAGCGATGGAGGTATGCGCGATTTATGCGGTTCGATTTGATTGATTAACACCACAGAGTTTAACTAACATCGGGCCCCGCATAGCCTTTTTCCATGAAAGCCCGCTGATATGACTAAAACACCTTGCTTTAACCATATGAGCTTCATCTCGTGAAGCGAGGTCATGCGTGCACAAATATCACAGATAACGGTATAGCGATAGATTGATACACAGCAAACGATATAGATTCACATAATAAGCGATAGAGATTGCGAGATAGACATGACAAGCGATTGCGATTAGCCGAGTTTTGTTTCGAATAAGCTTAACGTTACATTGCGACGCATCACGGTTATCGAGGAGGGTAGAATAGGTCCTCACTCAACAATATCGTGAGCGTTTATGTACTTGACAAGATTCGTTGCAACAGACTTACGACCAGTCTTGCGTCGATGCGATTGCCCTGCGAGGTAGACTCCCCAGAGTCCATCGATGAGGCGATTGCACTGCGTTTGCAGATGTACGACAAGTCTTGTAATGATTTAGTTGTTACGCCTTGCGATTAAGTGTAGTGTGTTGAAAATAATCACAATAGTATAATAGGTCTAGTAACGTTCAACTCCACGTGGCACTTTCTTCACATAACTTTGGTAGTATGATATAGCACACCTTTCTTGACCCCTACTACTTAGATCCCGTGGTTTGGTGTCATACTTCGTCGTAACGCTTATGGCACCTTAGAATTTACTACGATCTCCGTGCACTGACCCAAGTAATCCCGTGTGCACCCGTGATTAATCGTTCCTTGCACGTTTATCGTACCTCATTCTAAGAGTGTAGTGAGGGTAAAACACATTATTTCGTGATATAGTATATAGTATGTGTGTGAATCTAGTCTAAGTGTGATTGACTAGAGTGTGATAGAGAAAACGAAAACGAGAGTTAATGTTACGCATAGTGGCAACATCGAATAATAGAGTAGGTTCAAAACTTAGAAATTAACGTCGAAAATCGTATCATTACAACTTTATCCTATGCTTGCTAGATGCTTGATGCTAAATACTTTTGCTGGAGCTGTTGTTGTTGTACTTAAGTTCGCGGTTCGATGCGGCAGTTGCGGGTGAAGTGACCGTAACGGTTGCAGTTACTGCAATAGCGACAGTCAGCCCCAACTGGATGGTGATAGGTGCATGAGTAGCACTGAGGATGAGCTCCAGTGTACGCTCGTTTTGGAAACACCGGGACTGCTTGAAGAGGCTTCGGCTGCGGCAGTTCGGTGGTTGATGAGTTCGGGCTTGAAGTCTTTCGTTTGCGGCTGGGTTTGTCGGTGTCTTGCGATGAGGTGTCGTCGTTGGAGGATTCGTCTGAGGACTCACTGGTGGAATCTTTGGCCGAGTTGTCGGAAGATCCGTCGGCAGATTTGCCAGAAGAATCGGCAGCAGATTCGTCAGAAGAATCGTTAGCAAATTCATCAGAAGAATCGTTAGCGGATTCGTCAGAAGAATCGTCAGCAGATTCGTCAGGAGAATCATCGATAGGATCGCCTGAAGAATTAATGGCGATTGCTTGATAAGCTTGCTTGGCAGGATTATTGGAGGAAAACCCTTCCATGAGTCGTTTGTTGTTGATTTCTGCGGCTAAGCGGTAGGTTTCTTCGATGGTAGCTGGTCTTGCAGCTTCGACAAAATCACCCACACACTCAGGCAAGCCGCGAATGTACTTCGAAATGGCTTTTTCTGAAGTGTTGACTTGACTTGGGCAGATTATGCTAAGCTGTTTGAACCTTGCGGTGTAGCCAGCGTTGTCACTTTCGACTTGCTTGATTTTCCAGAATTCGTCTTCCAGCTTCTGAATTTCGTGAGGGGGACAATACTCTTTCCTCATGAGCTCTTTCAGCTCATCCCAAGAGAGAGCGTAAGCTGCAGAGGTACCACGCTTGTTTCGTTCGGTGGTCCACCAGTCGAGTGCTTGCGATTGAAATACTCCAGTAGCGCAAGTGGTATGGAAACTATCGGGACACCCACTTTGAAGAAAGGTATCTTCGATAGAGTCGAACCACTGGAGTAGTTGAGATACACCTCCTTTACCCGTGAATTCCATCGGGTCACAGGCTTTGAAGTGTTTGTAGAGAAAGGTAGATTGCGGCTCTTTTGTCTTGACGTCTTCCGAAGCTCGAGAGTTGCTAAGAGAGTGCACTTGAGCGACGATCTGGGGAATCATTTTTGCCACTCCCTTGACCACAAGGGAGGCGATCCTCTTCTCGTCCCTTCGTTTGGCTCGTCTCCTTGCTGTCATCCTCGAAGTAGAGTTGTTGGAAGGCATCTAGACAGGAAGAGACTTGGAATGAGATTCGATCATAATGATTTTTGAGTTTTGCAACGCGATTGAGCGCATTTCAAAGCTTGATGCGATAGTATAATAGTAATGCGAATCACATAGGAGCCAAATAGGAGACACGAAGTTCCTAAGTTCTCACCCAATGACTCGTTGTTTATACGTATATATATACTTATATAAATGTAGTTTGTAATCATATACATACAGGTCGATTTAGAACATGCGAGGACGCGTCGAGGTGAGAAAGCGAGAGCGAAGGCGATAGATTATGCATTAGTTTTGTTGCGAACATTCGGGTTTCGTTTTAGATTGCGATGGTTGTGCGAATTATGCGTTTATAAAGCAGGGAGTGAAAATCGTTACTTCGAGGAATCGATAAGGCGTAAAGTTTCAAAACATAAATAAGTTCCAATCATTTGTAAAATCGGCGGGTCGTATGATAGAGTGCCTTGGGTGTTTAGGCGTCGACTACCCATGGTAACCCAACTATATTTAACAAGCTCGTGCACGCGCGTTGACCTAGAAGACTTCATGCTTCCACTGGGATGCAGCTCATGGCATTCGTCTTCCTAGCCATTGCGTGGCTCGAGTATTGTGATAATCGAGTCCTTGGTGAGAGCTTTTTGAAAACCAGTTTATAGAGAGTGGAACGGCTTATTAAGGTACGGGTTTCACCCCTTACTTAACAACCTTGTTCCTAATCGTGGTTATGCTCTTCGAATAATTTCGTGAGTTCCATTAGACTTTGAAATGGAGACTTTCGTCGAGGGGTGGATAACAACAACAACAACAACAACAACCATACCCAGTATATCCCACAGATAGCAGAGCTATTTATAGGGTCTGGGGAGGGTGGGATGTAGACAGACCTTGCCTCTATCCATAGGGATAGAGAGGCTGCTTCCAGAGAGACCCTCGGCTCGAAAGCGAACAGCAAACCAACATACCAAGTCAAAGAATACAGAAATAAGAAGTCGGCCATACTAAGAAAGTGATAAGAGTGGGACAATATAATGTGAATCATGTATAATGGCATGCAACATCATTTTGGGCGTAAACATAATGTAAATCATGTATAATAGCATACAACATCATAGACACAAGAAGGCAATCATCGGAAAAGTCCCTTAAAGAAAAGGAAAAGCCTACGTCCATGAAAAACACCTAAGACCTTTCTACAATATCCTCTAGAAGTCCTTAACCCTAATCCTACGCCACCACGCAGTCCTATCGTGGACCATGTCCTCAGAAAGATGCAACTCTAGTAAATCATGCCTAATCTGCTCATCCGGTGGATGTCACTCCTAACTCGATGAAAAGTTCTCGTGCTAGAAAAATGCGCTAAGTGAGCGATCCCATCGAGAGTTCTTGGTTTTCACACCTGGTCTCGATTGGATCACTCGGTTTTGTTATGCGAGTATTTTCGAAAACATGTGTATTGTGTTGGCCTTAGGAAAGGCTAAGTAATATTCAGGCCTTAGGAAAGGCTTCTTCGTGTGAAGCTGTAGTACACGGTGTTCACACAAAGTTGTAGCTTTTAGCAATTTCGATCGAGAGTATCAAGTAGGCCCGATACAAACCCTACTGGGTTCGTACGAGTCAGCCTGTTGGTACTTAGACTATAGACTAGGTCAATTTCTAAGACGTCGACCCGGACTAGGTCGAGTCTTGCCTAATTCCCTATAGTTATGGCTCTGATACCAATCTGTCACACCCCAACCGATGGCGGAATCATCGGGGCTCAGCACTAGGCGAATCAGATTGCTCAAGAGAATCCATAACAACTATATTGCGATAATATTTAATACATTCGTTATCCCATACTAACAAATAATACAATCACATAAGTTATCACAGATTTCTTGTCCTCTCGAACAATACAAATCCGACAACCTAGATTTTAGTTAAATTTCTAGACTTCCTAGCTTGATTTAAAATAGCCTGCGATCTAACCTGCAACATACGTTAAAATATTTGTCAATACAAAAGTATTGGCGAGTATACCGGTTTGATATGTATTGCGTAATAGATTAAAATGAGTAGCGAATTTCCATATGCATAAACGTAACACACGACATATATACTCACAAAGCTGATACTACCAACTAAGTCCTCGATGCTCGAATATGCGATGGCAAACTAGACCCCGTCGGGCGAAATAGTACTATACTAGTCGTGGTGGGACGTCGAGAGTATAAGCCCTAGCACATATGCAACTAGCATCACGTATATCTATGCATAACAGTTATTCGCAAGTGATAATTCGATTGATTGAATAATTCGTTTGATAAGTTCGATTTGTTAGAAACGTATGTTACACCCAAAATGTGATTAAAAAGGGTTCAAGTATACTCACAGTGCGTATTCGGCGAGGGCACAATTGCTTGGATCGGTTACGAGTACGTCTGTGGTAGTTATTGAATGATATAGTAAGCGATGCATGGTCTAAACGGGAATGATATTGTAAAGACTGATGTTCAGTCGGATAGGCTCATCCGATTGGATCACAAGGGTTCTGATCGGATGACATGTGTCCAATCGGATGACATGGTTTGGATCGGATGGCACATGTCCGGATAGGATGACACATTATCCGATCGGATGGCATGTTATCTGATCGGATGACATATTATCCGTTCGGATGACGTGTCTGTTTTAACGTTCTGATCACTATTTTTGAGTGTTTTTCAGAAGAAATACGTGTGGTTTCACTGAGATGTTGCGATATCGTTTTAAACAATGATATTTCATCAGTTTCGACCCGATCTAACGGCCGGGAACCACCCCGTTCCATCAGATCTGGCCGTTCTTGACGGTTTCTCATGTTTAAATCCCGAAATCGTTCAGTTCTTGATCAAATACATAGATTTTTAGGTGAGATTGTTGTAAAAACACGTGGAAATCACCCAGATCTGAGTCGTTTATGGTGGGATGAGGTCACACCTTGAAGTTCATATGAACTCTTGGTGACATCACCTTAAAACACCTCAAATCAGTAGATTTCACGGTTAGAAATTGAGTTTTAAAAGACAGAATGATGTAGAATTGAGTGTAGATCATAGAAGTACGAGTTTTTAGGTTGAAATCTTACCGGAATCGCGAGGAATCGAGAGAAAGGGTTCAAGAGCGTGCTTGGTCGAGTGGGAGCTGTCACATCACTGTTCAAGTGATGTGACACGCTATTTATAGGCAACATAGGAGAATGGGGATGTTGGGTCGGGTGGCCCATCCGTTCGGATGGCCCATCCGTTCGGATGGCCACTCTGGCGCGGGGAGCTTTTTCGTTTTCGATCGTTGCGATAGTTTCTGGAGTACGCGCTTTCCATAGTTAATTTATATTGTTATTATATATGTATATATATCACTAGGGGTCGTATTTACGTATCCATATTCCAAGGTTTCGATATAACAATCGGTTTTCGATTCGAGTGTGCGATTATTAGCGACGTTTCACGGCCATCAAGGAGGGTAGTATAGGTCCTTTCTCGATGTCATCATGAACGTTATTGTGTGTTGTGCCACAATGACTGACGGGGTACCACTCACTCGTATTGTCGTCATCTTCACGACGACTGGAGCTTTAGCACTCACCCGAGAGTCCTTGTTAGCGTTAATTGTCTGCGTTTCGACACATCACGGCCATTAAGGAGGGTAGAATAGGTCCTCAATCAATGTCATCGTGAGTGTTAGTGTTTGTGATGTGATGTAGCGATAATATATTGCGAAAAATATGCGATTATCCTTCGAATAGCGATGTATGCGATATAGTTACATTATGATCAGAATCTCTGGTGCTAGGCGTAACGAGTATATCGAGTAGTAACAACGCACGAAAGTGCGGGTTGTTACAGAATGGTCTGAAGTCAGAGTACAAAGGCAAAATTTTCCAGTCAAATGTCCTGGTCAGTCTTGGATGTTTGAATATGATGAATTTTTCAATTCGATCAATATTAAAGAAGACGAAGAAAGTGTGGCGGCAAAGATGTTTTTCAAGAGTGACAACGCAACAGATTCACCGTTGGTTCATCCAATTATTGTCAACAATCAAGAACCATCTTCAGTGAACAATAATGCTCTCGACAATGTGGATTTTCATGATGCTACCGAACTGAACGAATCTTCAAAGGATGATGAATTTCTCGATGCAGACCAAGAAGCTGTTCATGTTACTTCTGAGGCTACACCTCCAGTGGACGCCCCTAAAATAGCTAAAGCTACTGCATCATCCTCTTCGTCAATTCCGGGTATTGAATTGGTTGTTGATCTCAACCTCAACAATCTTGGTACAAATATTCAAGCTCAAGACAATCCAGAAACAAGGATTCACAATACCCATCCTCAACAAAACATCATCGGTAATGTACAGAGTGGCATTCAAACAAGAAACATGTTGCAAAACAACAACAATGCAGGCTTGTATGCGGCGATTCGAGAATCTGGTCAACAAAACGATTGGTCCTTCGCGTGTGATGTATCACAAGAAGAACCAAAATCTATTAAAGAAGCTTTGAAAGATAATTCTTGGGTTGAAGCCATGCAGGAAGAACTGCAACAATTCCAGAAACTAGGTGTCTGGATACTAGTTGAGAAACCTGAAAACTACAAGAAGATTGGTACCCGTTGGGTTTACAAGTGAAAAAAGGATGACCGTGGAGTAGTCATTCGAAACAAAGCCAGATTAGTCGTTCAAGGTTTTCGTCAGATTGAAGGGATCGACTACAATGAAGTTTATGCACCTGTTGCACGTCTTGAAGCAATTCAGATCTTTTTAGCCTATGCATCCTACAAAGGAAAAGGATTCAAGGTTGACAAGATGGACATGAAAAGTGCATTCTTACATGGTCTAGTTGAAGGAAAAGTGCCTCCAGGTTTTGAAGATCCTCTTCACCCTGATCGGGTTTGGTTGCTGAATAAAGCTCTCTATGGTCTACATCAAGCACCACGAGCTTGGTATGAAACCTTATCTAATTATCTACTGGAGAATGGATTTCGCCGAGGTCTTATCGATTGCACTATTTTCATCAAAGAACAAGATGGAGATCTTCTATTGGTACAGGTATACATGGATGATATTATATTTGGTTCTACTAACGATGTTTTGTGTAGGAATTTTGAGCTTATTATGCAGGATAAATTCGAGATGAGTGCGATGGGGGAAATGACTTTCTTTTTAGGCCTACAAGTGCAACAAACGGAGTCTGGGATATTCATCCATCAGACTAAATATGTTGGTGACATCTTGAGCCGGCTCCAGATGTCTGATGCAACGCCTATTGGTACCCTACTGCAGCAAAATCACGGAATTCATCCAGACTTGAAGGGTGAAGTTGTTAGCCCCTCATACTACCGCGCGATGATCGGATCTCTTATGTACCTCACAGCATCAAGACCAGACATAATGTATCCTACGTGCCTGCTTGCCAGATATCAAGTTAACCCGAAGGCCTCACATCTTGCAGCTGTAAAAAGGATTTTTCGTTATTTGAAGGGTTGCCCAGACACCGGTCTATGGTACCCTAGGGATAATAACTTTGACTTGATCGCTTTCAGTTATTCTGATTTTGGAGGATGCAAAATCGACGGCAAATCCACAACGGCTGGATGTAAGTTTTTGGGAAATCGCCTAGTCATCTGGCAGTGCAAGAAGCAGACTTGTGTCGCTACATCAACATGCGAAGCTGAATACATTGTTGCCTCAAGTTGTTGCTCCTAATTCTTGTGGATCCAACAAAAAATGCACGACTACGGTTTTGAATTCCTAACTACTCCTATTTTCGTTGATAATTTTGCTGCCTTACAGATCACTAGAAATCTTGTGCAGCATTCAAAGACCAAACACATCGAAATTAAGTATCACTTCATACGTTATTGCTTTGATAAAAGGCTAATCGATGTTGTTAAGGTCCACACCGATGACCAACGTGCCGACCTTTTTACCAAAGCATTTGACAAATCGCGATTTGACTTTTTATTATTGGTAAACGGCATTAAGGTCAAGCAAGAGTAAAACCAACATCGGAAAATCATTTTTGTAAATATTTGTTGGTGTTTTCTTAATTTATCATAGTTTTTACATTTTAGGGGGAGTAAATCCAAATTTTAAAAATCCAAAAACATCAAAAAATTTCAAAACACAAAAACAATAGAAAAACAAAATTGAGTTTCCTGGCGAGCAAAAGAGAAAATGATAGTACATCAGTGGTCTGTCCAAACCTCTTTGAACCTAAAATGAAAAATGATAAGCAGCTCTATATAAGATGTATCGGTAGGCTCACAATCATTTTAAAGTGTTCAGAGTGATATAAACCTAAATCGACTGAAGACTGTGTGGGAACCACTCATTGGCATATGGTCTTAGTACCGAAATTTCGTTTGAGAGATTGCCGAGGTTCTGAGATATGTGGTCTTTATGCTGTTTATCATCGGGGTATCATGGTTGTTTCTTTTACCGAAATATAACGGAGACGAAGTCTAGATCTTCCATGATACCATACATACGTGTACATATTGCATTCGACCTCAATAAGTGAACAACAATCACATGTCCAAACAAAATAGGTGATAAAATATCATATTTATCCGGGAGTCAAGTTCGTCTCTTTGCTGTACGTTGTACTGACCTGTTCACGGACTTGCTCCTGTGCCCTCATGCATCTGAAAATCAAGTTCCTCATCAATAAGTGATTCTATCATATAGGGCTTGTTTTCAATTCAAAATAAGTGAGTATCTCACATTTTCATATACGTCAAAACAGATGATAAACGGTATACTCACCAGTAAGATGAACTCTCGTGCATACCTTGATACGGGAATGTGTCGTGTGTGGATGAACACCGGTCGGTAAGTATAAATCATACACTAATCGTATCCCCTCGCCATGATTACATCTGATAAGTTGAGCTTATGTGGACAACAATACCGATAATCGTTATAGGATGCTTATCTAAATATTAACTAATTGAACAACAAGAGCGTTTTGGCGTGTTCGTACACTGATATGATTCTCTTACCCTCGAAACTCGCAAAAAGGTTGTCTGTAATTATTTATTTAATGCTTTCAGTTTCTGCATCTTTGTATATATTTACTTACTGCTTTCTGTCTTTACATTTGAAATTTTCAAAATTCCAAAAAGATTTTAGGTGTTTTTTAATATAAACTTTCTAAAATCCAAAAATATTTTATTTCTATCTTATTTTCGATTGTACGATGTTGGATCTCGAGTCTTCGCTACCTGAAACCTGAACGAAAACCAAATCGACTAAATCTTCATAAACGGTCAAAATTTGCAGGTCTTGAAAGTTAAAATCCAAAATTGAACAATTTGTTTAAACTTTCAAACTGTCGGACGATAGTTGATTGAAAACATGGTCACATGTGTGCCATTTGTTTATGTTAACTATATTCCAAGCAGTTGTTCTCATTACGTGTTTAGCTTTCTTGTATGTGCAGATGCTGCAATCAAACCAGCTAAAGGCAAAGAGAACGTGTTCGATGACAAGTTTCGGAATGAAGACACAACATGGAGGCACTCAAAAGATAAAGATGATCGAGTTGCCGCTGACCTATCATCAACACCACAAGGATCTAAAGAATTGAAGATCAAAAGATTCACGAGCATAACTCAAAGGAGAGCTTATTTTAAGGGGGAGTTTGTTAACACACTTCCTAAATGAAATGGGGAGTTTGTTGATACACTTTCTACTTACAACACGTGAAGACTTTGAAGATCCTCCGACATGAAAGACATGGAAGATGTACCTCACGAGCAGCATCCAAGGGGGAGTTTGTTGATACATGAGTATGGATACGGCTCGCTCGGTTCGAGTACATTACGAAGTGAACACCGAAACACGATATCCTCCGTCGTGTCTCGGTCTGCAGCATCACAAAGCATCTGCAAGTCTTATATGTTCTGCATGATTGCTTGAACGATCTGTTGCTGCTGTTAATTATGTTCTGATTGTTGCTGATGTATTAAGTCTACATAACCTGCATGGTCAAACTTGTTGTATAAGGTTCCACGAAAGACCTGCATGTATTGATAAAGAACCAGCCTACCATGTTTGACGAAACTCCTGCTGTTGATGATGACGAAACTCCTGCTATACCTACTGTTGACGAAACTCTGTTGAAGGAACATATGTTTCGTCGACTTGTGAGTGTGACGAAATAAACTGAGTTTCGTCACATTGATGTTTCGTCGAAGTGACTTTCGTCGACCACATGGGACTTTCGTCGATCTACATCCAGTTTCGTCGGCTCCTTTATGTTTCGCCATGAGGTTTCGTCGAATCCAGATGTTTCGTCGGTTGCAGCTTATATAGAACAGCAGTGGACTGAAGACAGACATAAAAGAGATAGAACACAGAACCAAGAGAACTGTGAGAGAGTTTAGTGTGTGTGAACCGTGTATTGTTTAATCTTGTAACTAAACTCTGCTGAATATATACAAGTGTGTTTTAATCTTTGAATATGTGTGTCTTGTTCTCGTTTTTATCAATCTCGGTTTGCTTTCCAGGTTGGATTCCGCAAAACCGGGTCTGTTCGTATACAAGGATTAGGCGACTAGATCCTCCGCTAGTTGGACCTACAGCAGCAACCAGTTTCTGCTCAAGTTGTATGTATTGTTTATGTGATTTTGCTGTATTTGATTATATGGAATAATATTTGAGCATTTTTTGGTAATGTATGATTTGCTGTGTGGTTGCTGTTAAGTTAGCATGAATATTGTTTGTTTATGATGCGAATCTGAATAGGAGTTAGTTCTTGGCTTGTATATACATGAGAATGTTGCAATTTGATTGTTTGATCTGTTTGTAATGTGTATGGGTTAGTGTGTGGAACTATGTATCTAATGAACTGGATTAATATGTTGTAGTTTCGAATTAAGGTGTGAAGATGTGCTTGTTGTTGTTGCTGCTACTGTTGGTAATTGTTAGGATCGGAGGCTCTCATGATTGTGCTTGTTTGTGTAAATTGAAAAATCAGTGAATATGAAAACATGTAAAGTGCAGCGGAAATGAACAACAAACTTTGTAAACACAATCAAAGAGGAAAATAGTTCGATAAACACATGATTTGCATTAGTCGAAAGATTACAAAGTCAATCAAAAGATTATAAAGCATGCTCACAAACTAAGCTCCCCCTCAGCCTGATACTTCAGTGGTTGGTTGCACACAAGATGAAAGGATTAGACTGGAGGAGAAGAACTCGCTCAGTCAATCAAATGTAACAGTACAGAGTACTGCTCCATTTATAGGCAAACCAAACTACTGAGGCATCTCAGCTGACGTCACCATGAAAGCGACGTCTAACAGCCTAACAACCTGTATCTACTGTTCTCATACAAACACTGCTAAACCTAACTACTGACAATACGTAAAACAGATGATATACTAAACTACTGTTTTCTCTTATCATCAGTGCTTTCCTCAAGGTTGATCAGTCCTTGATTGGGCAGTGCTTTGTCATCAGCAGTTTGTACCAGCAGTGTTTAGTTACCAGCAGTCTTCTAGGCTTCATCAGTAGTTATGTAGAGCAGCAGCAGTTGTATCCGGGCAGTGGATGTAGGACCATCAGATGTTATAATCACTTTCAAGGGAGAAGACTTAGTGTAAACTGCTGCTTATTTTGAATCCACAGTTGTGAACCGGTTTTGGCTTTCATTATCTCTTCCTCTGGTAGGGTTCAATCCCAACAATCTCCCCCTGGAACAGATAATGCCAAAACTCTTCATTATTGTGGAGTGTTTATTGCCTCATCAGCAGTTCCCTTATCTAACCTTTAAATTGTAGTTCAAAGTCTAGGGCACCTGTGTCATCATCATCCCTGCTAAGTGGAAGATCAAGGAGATCCTGCAAATCTTCAAGACTCAGGCCAAGAGCTTGTTCCCTTGATATTTTCTTCACTTCTCCACCAGACCTGAGCAAAGTCAATACGTAGGACTGTTTGTCAGTTTCCCACTTTTGTATTTTTGAGCCTGGTGGGTTTCTTGGGAGATTTTTATTTGCAGAGTTGTTTGGTGAGGCTGGCCTATTCATGACTGACTGAGCAGCACTTGCAGTTTGATCCAAACCAAGAGTTTCTATGATCATTTTCTTTATGCCTTCTTTTACAAGGTCATCTCCTTTTATCAACTCTTGGATGGTTTCACCACCCAACTGTTTGTGTGGCCTTCTTTTATAGATGGCTGCACCAGCTGGATCAGTGGCTCTTTTGACTTGCAGCTTTGGTGGTCTTTTTGAGACCTCTGCTTTGGAATAGTCAGGCCTTTTAGGAACTGTAGGATCTTTCTTTCTTAGTTCCTCTAACCTTTTGTAGGTACCCCTGACTACATCTTCTTTCCATCTTGACACTTGATGTTTAGACCCATAATCAGCAGCAACTAACTCCTCTTTCATTCTCTTCAGCTCAAGTGATTTTTCAGGCATATTCTTTTTGTACTTTGACCAATCTGGAGGAGTGTGTTTGACCTTATTCTTCATCATTTCTTGAATCCTGGCTGCTTCTTGCTCAAGCTCAGGAATGGTCCACTCCTTGTACATGTGCTTCTCCCCCTTGTATTTCTTGTATTTCATGATGTTTTCAATGTAGTCATTTCTCAAGGACTCATCTGCCCTTTCTGAGAGTTGTCGACATACATTTTTGGCAAATTGCTCCATTGCTCTGACCTGTGTAAGTAGAAACTGATAGCTTTGCTGAAATTCTCTATCAGATTTCCCTTTTCTGTTTTTGATTGCGATATCCTCTGCTTGCTTGGCCTTGAGTTTAAAATATTCTTCGATATTGTTAGGCCTGGGATATCCTTCAACTGATGGCAAACTTCTTTTAGCTGGGTCATCCTCATAATAAAAGGATTTGATTTCTTCCCTAACTGCAATGAGTTCCAGAGGAAATGAGACACCAGCAGGAGGTAATGACTCCAGAATTTGAGCTGAAGAGAGAGGTATGGGTTTTGGAATTGTAATAAGTGACAGAGATTTTGCAGATGTTGGTGATGAAGATGTGTCATCATCTTTTAAAATTAGCCTTCTCCTTTTTGGTTTAGGAGGGACTGATGATGTTTTAGTTGGAACAGTGGTGGTGGATTTAGTGGCAGTGGTTTGTGATTGACTAACAGCAGTTGAAACAACTGGTGCTTCAACCACTGTTGTCATTACACCAGATGTTATAACATCTGTTGTCTTCTGCTTTTTGTCAGCAGGTGAAAGTGGTGGTGAGATAGTTTTTGGTGGTGATGGTGGTGGTGGTAAAGTAGTGATTGTTGTGTGTGTTGAAGTGGTGTGTGTTGAAGTGATAACAGATGTTGAAACAACTGAAGTACAAGTAGTAGTTGGTACAGCAGGAGTTACAACAGCTGTTTGGGTGGAGGTTTGATGCTGATGGCTTTTGGATGGTGGTTTTGGAGGCTTTGGAAACCTGGATGGGATGGACTTAGGTTTCCTTTTTGTCTTAGGATTTTCAGTGTCCTTTGATCCAGAACAACCCTGCGCATACAGTTCCATGAAAGCTCTTTTCTCCTCATTCCATCTTGAAATATCCTTTGCCAATCTATCCCTCTTTACACTTGCTACTCCTTCATCAAGTGCTTCTTGAGTTGCATCAACCTTTTTACTACCATCCGGCACAGGAATTTTTCTGGTCATAGCCATCCCTTTCAGGTTCAATGTAGAGACCATCATCTATTCCTTTCTTCTTCCACTCCTGAATTTTCTCCCCCTTTTTGGCATTATCTTCTGGGAGTTGATCAATGAAAAGTACTGTTGGAGGAGCAGTGCCAGTGGTTTCCAATAAATGGGCCTTGATTGCCTTAATATCTGCTTGAGTGTTCTTGTACCTAGACTCCATAATGTGTCTCAGCTTTTGGACATGAAGTTCATGTTGCTGATCAGCCATTTCTTTTTGTTGTTGGAGAAAAGGTTGGAAAACGTTCCAGAGCTCATTTGTAGCAAAAGTTTGTGGTGGAGCAGGTGCTTGAGGTGGAACAACAGTGGATTGTATCTTTTGTATTTTCAACACCTGCTGTAGCATGTTTTTAATATCTGCAACAGATGTATCGAATTTGTCAGCACGTTCCGTCAAATCCTTATATTTTAAATCATCACCCAATTTAATGGGATCATCTAATTTCCCACTAGCAGTGGTTTTATCAGTGGATGAGGTAGGGAGTGTACTCCAAACATCTACCACTGATTTCCCACTAGCAGTGGTTTTATCAGTGGATGAGGTTGGCAGAGGTGCTATGTAAGGAATTGCCTCCAAGGAAGTCTTATTAATGTAACCACTGTCCAACTGTAAACTACAGAGTTCAACAGTTGTAGTGGTTGCTTCACTTGGACTACCATAAAGAGTTACTTGTAACTCAAGGGGTCTAGCCTCCTCAGGGTGTGTTGGTGGGTTAGCAAAGATTGATACATCAGACCCAGTCATTTGTTGGGGTATGTTCTCATTGATAAGTGATTGAGAAGGACTGGTTAGTGCCTGGTTCAAATCAATTGCATCCAACAGCAGTTTAGTTTGTGAGGGAATTGTGGATGTGAGGTTTGGGTTAGAAACATGATTTGCCCCGGGCATTGAGCTGTGGATGATGGAATCAAGTGATTCCAGAGCATCATGATGTGGTGGCCCTATGTGTACAACATGTTCTTTTTGTGAAGAAGCAGGAGGAGTATTGGTTATGGGTTGAGATATTTGTGCCAACTGCTGTGAGGAAGTAGCAGCAGTGGTTTCTTGTGACTTTTGTTGTGTCACAGGCAGTTGCTCTGGTATCTCATCCTCCAGAGTTGCCTTTTCAATGGGTTTGGGGGGTTTTTGAGTTTTTCTTTTTATTGGCTTTTTGGTGATTTTAGGTGTGGGTTTCAAAGCAGTTGTTTTGCTACTTTGATCACCTTGAGCAGTGGGCTCAGCAGCAGATACCTGAGGAGCAGCGGTAGCTGCTAAAGTCTGCTCAGGTACCTCTGCTTGTGTTTTGCAAGGTGTTGACATTTGTGTAAAAGTTTCAGCAGTTAAGCTTTTTATTTGTAGAGATTCACCTTGTTTTATTGCAGCAGCATTCTTCTTTTCAAGTTTCTTTTCAAAATAGTAACTTAAAAATCTTGGAAAAAGTAGGAATGCCTTCGCTTCAACATTGTTAACCAAATCTTTAAAAATTACCTGAGAATAGTTAAAATTTTCTTCTTGAAGAATTGCAAATCCCAGTTTTTGAATTTTTAATGGTATTTCATTGAAAGCGGTGGTTTTATTTGAGACACACATTAGGAGGGTGTGAAATAAAAATCTTGTTGCAGGAGGAAAGTAACCTTTTTCTAAGGTGTCCTTTTTGACCTCCACATTATACCCTCTTTCCAGAAAATCATTTTTTAACTCGTTTTTGGGAAAAGTAATTTTACCTCCCTGATCGTTGAGTTGAAAGACCTCTGAAATTGATTGTGGTGTAATCTTGACTTCTTTTCCCTTTAGAGTAGAGTTAATGGCTATGACAGTGTCACCCTGTTTGTCAAGGGTTACATTCTTCCAGAACTCTCTTAGGGTAGCCAAGTAAATTGGTGCATCTGCTGTGAACAAAGTTTTATACCTTGAAGCAGACATGATATCAATGATGGAGTCGAAATCCTTTATGGAACCGGGTTTTGTGAGAAGACCCAGAAGATTGTGAGACAGTTTGTATGGAATTTCGACGGTTGTAGCCTTTTGAGAGGCATCTTTTGAGGATGATTTTGAAGTGGGTTTTGCAGATGATTTCGATTTTGTCATTTTGGTGAAGAAGAATCGAAGAATAATTTGGGAAGAAGGGTTGGAAACTCCTTTGAGAAGAGAACTTTGGAATTCAATTCGACAGTGTAAAACCCTGTTTGGGGGTTTAGGGCAGGGTTTTATTTTTAGGAAAAAAGTGATCGCTGATGTGGCAGCGGTTATTATGATCTGAATGCTAAAAACTGACCACGTGTCAACCTCTGATGATATGGATGTAGAATGGAGGACAGTTGTTTTGAGAGCCACTGATGTACCAAGCATCAGTAGTTACAACGGTAATAAAGTGAAAACAGTGGAAGATTTTTACTATCAGTAGATAGTATATCAGTGAATAAGACACTGATTTTGAGCATCAGTGCTTGTCTAGCAAAATGAAGAATCAGTGGTTGACTTTCAGCAGTGGATAGTAATTAGGAAACAGATGTTTGAACAAAACAGTGGTTAGGGGTAAGATAATGGTAAATATTTGAACACTAGTATATCAACAACTGTTAGTGCACCAGTGGATAAGGTTTTTTTTTTTTTTTTTTTTTTTTTTGATAAAAATTTTCATTCAAGGTTTTGCCACATGTCATATGCATATTTTGAAGCTTTTTCAAATTTCTAACAGTGGTTTAGTATCCCAGATGAGTACTAGGTAACTCATTTTGTGTCATAATATTTGAATTAGAACATGAGTACCCAAGTATTTTTCAAAGTCTGTTAACAATCAATCTTTTGCTCATTATAAAAACAACCTTGAGTTTGACATGATCATGACACATGTACCAATTCCTTTTGATCCATTTTGAGGATAATATTACCAACAAAAATAAAGGTTCTATATCCTGACAGGTGATTGAAACTTTTTACTATCAAAAACCAGTAAGAAGTCCAAAATACATTATTAAAAAAAATAAAGAATAATATATCCTGCTTTATTTGAGAAAATCCTTTTCTAGAAAAAATAATTAAAGGATTCTCTGGAACAGCACCAAAAGGAGCTAGTATAATTTCAATAAAACACATGATCATCTCATTCTCAAGTTTATGAAAATGGTCAGTGGTTTGACAACAGTGGTATGAAATTGAAAATGCTTTTTGACCACTGTTTGGTACCATTTTCTTGTTGATTGAATGTCAACAGAAATGAGGACACATATTCACATGAGTTTTTGAAAACCCTGTTACAAGCTTTGTTACCATGTGAAGATTCTGAAATTCTGTCTAGTCCTTTTGTAAATTCATTCACTGGGAAAACTATTATTACCTGAACTTTCCTGAACCATGATTGCACACAGTTGCTTAATGACCAATGTTACCCCAATCTTTGACTCTTCAGTGTTTTATGTTTATACTCTTTTCTTCTGACTTCAAAAGTTTTGAGATAAACACACTTCTGAGTTTTTATGAATTTTCTTCTTCCCTTTTTACCCTTCCCATTCATAAGTAATGAAATACTAACTGGGAGGTCTTTATTTAAGGAATACTTAATGCAGAATCATTTTACAGTAATGTTTTAAGAGATTTGGTCATGATTCCACAAGTTTTCAACCAATCTCACATCACATATGATACTGATGATATTGACTCCTGATTTTCTTAATGTATTTTTAACAAAGTTGATTTGTTCCTTTTGAGGATCTCAACCTGTTTTTCAACACATAAGATCAAATGACTAAAGTTTTCATTTCCCTCTTTTTATGTTAGCAAAACACCAATGTTTTTATGAACATAGGTTTTGTTAATCTGAGGTTCATACTTTAGCATCTAATATAATGAAAACATCACAGATTTCATAACAATAGTTGAAATCAATTTTGAAAATAAGAAATAATCTCATAGTTTAACAGATATGTTTTTAGATCTAAAAACCATGAGTGTCTTGTGCATGAAATCACTAGTTGTGTGAAATTTGTGTGTCATATGACATCTTGGTTGATTTACAGAGTTTTTGAATAACCACTTTGAACATGGTTTACTCGGTACTCTGTTTTTCAACTAAATGCACCCATCCTTAGTATCAATGAATTACGAGCCGAACTGTTATGTCAAATTGATTGTTAGATCGAATTTTGACTGTCCAAGCTCTGATACCAATTGTTAGGATCGGAGGCTCTCATGATTGTGCTTGTTTGTGTAAATTGAATAATCAGTGAATATGAAAACATGTAAAGTGCAGCGGAAATGAACAACAAACTTTGTAAACACAATCAAAGAGGAAAATAGTTCGATAAACACATGATTTGCATTAGTCGAAAGATTACAAAGTCAATCAAAAGATTACAAAGCATGCTCACAAACTAAGCTCCCCCTCAGCCTGATACTTCAGTGGTTGGTTGCACACAAGATGACAGGATTAGACTGGAGGAGAAGAACTCGCTCAGTCAATCAAATGTAACAGTACAGAGTACTGCTCCATTTATAGGCAAACCAAACCACTGAGGCATCTCAGCTGACGTCACCATGAAAACGACGTCTAACAGCCTAACAACCTGTATCTACTGTTCTCATACAAACACTGCTAAACCTAACTACTGACAATACGTAAAACATATGATATACTAAACTACTGCTTTCTCTTATCATCAGTGCTTTCCTCAAGGTTGATCAGTCCTTGATTGGGCAGTGCTTTGTCATCAGCAGTTTGTACCAGTAGTGCTTAGTTACCAGCAGTCTTCTAGGCTTCATCAGTAGTTATGTAGAGCAGCAGCAGTTGTATCCGGGCAGTGGATGTAGGACCATCAGATGTTATAATCACTTTCAAGGGAGAAGACTTAGTGTAAACTGCTGCTTATTTTGAATCCACAGTTGTGAACCGATTTTGGCTTTCATTATCTGTTCCTCTGGTAGGGTTCAATCCCAACAGTAATCTACTTCAAGGATGGGATAACGCCACTATTGCTGGTGAGTTACTAGAATCTCATATCCCTAGGGATCCATTTCTCATTTATATCGATAGCGAAGATCCTAAATTGTTCTTCAATTAGGTAATTTCAGTCGAATTTGAAAGATCTGGTTCAATCTCAACCTGATTTTGATTTCTAGGATACCGTTTCTCTATTTATGTGTTTATATTTGTTCAAATCATGTCGTTGCTTCTGGTTTGAATTTTCCGGTGTATGTTTATCAATCTGCTAGCAGTTGGGGCTTATTGTTGTTGTTGTTGTTGTTGTTGTTGTGTTGAAGATATTTGATTTTATACATTTGAATCTATTTGGTTGACAGTTTATAAACTTGAAGCTAGCGATGTTTGGTGTTTTCCGGCAAAAAGTTGTCAGCGGAAGCTGTTCTAATTCGGTAAGCCCCTATTTTGTTCTAAAATGTTTGTTATTTTGTTTCGATTTGTGTTGTGTTTTGTAATTTAAAATTTATTGCATCCTACATGTAGAAACGAATAGGTTAAGAGTGTTTATTGTGTTACTTTTGACCTAATATTTAATCATATTTGTTATTTTGTGTACAGAAGTTCAATTCGTAGGGTAAGGTTTTGTTACTGCCATCATTAGAGTTCGTTTTGAGGTTATACAGCTATATAGACTATATGAAATGGACTTATGGTTGATATTTGTTACTTTGATTTGGGCAGAGTATTGAAAAATCATGGCAAAGAAGTCGTTCTATTGCATCTACAACTGCAGATTAAAGCTTTCTGGAGATCTCAAGTCTACAATGAAGAGAATTGGACTATTAACTTGGTAACACTTTTCATCTTTTCCTTACAACTTCGTATCATTGTCTACATATTCAAATCTACCATTCTTCATATGTGTACGAATGTGTGAAATCGGAAAATTGAATCTATATTTGAAATAAATATGCGGATCGTAGATTGGTTGCCTGATTGAAAATTAATTCGATGCATAGTTAAATGTTCATTTTATAGACTTTCACATAAGTGTTTTCTTTTTAAGCTTTGTGATTTTTACTTATTTTAGGGTTTGACATCTATGATCTTGTCTTGATAATCATTGTTTCAGACCTGATGGTTTGGGTTTCTAATGGTAGATTTCTCAACTTAGAACTGTGAAATTGATAATAGGCCTCAGAAGTGGTATAATTTGTGTTAAGCTTGAGTTTGACCTAGGATAATGGTGTACCGTATACAGTTTTGTGTATTTCAATTTGTATTTAATCTTGAGCTATTTTAACATTAAGTCATGGTTATAGGTGGTAAGATGGGTTAGGTAACTAGTGTGTTCTGGTTTTTGGTTGATGTTGGTTTTAAAATACGTGAGCCTTTTTGGGATGTTTAAGTTTTGAAAGAGGCATGAGGTGCATGTAAGTGAGGCGTCTGGTATTCATACACTGTTTATAAACTAATTATAGGTTTTTTTACCGGTTTGATTTTATAAAATCTAATGTTTTTATGTTTCTAATCAACTAATTAAGTCCAGTGAATCTTATTTGCAAAATTGTTGGTCAGATTCAGTAAATCATGGGTCTAGGTCAGTTTCAGTAAATCATGGGTCTATTGAGTGAATAGGTGTATTGTTCAAATGCTAGTCAATTAGAGAAAGGGACTTATTCAGGCGAAACGCTGCGTCACAACCGTCTTATGTAGAACTGGAAAAATGGGTGGGTGGGGTCGGGTGGCAGGTCAAAATGGGTTCGGGTTGAAACGGGTCTGGGTCAGAACATGTTCGGGTTGAAACGTGTCTAAGTCAGAACGGGTTTCAGGTCGGGTCAGGTTGTGTTGGTTTGAAAAAAATAGATCAAAATATGTTGTCATCATGTTAATAAATGGAACTTATCTTAATCGGAAGTTGCTTAAAAAGAACCTATGTAGAGAACATAAGGCTTTGATATCTTTATATTCTAAATTCTTTTGCTGCTGAATCATCAAGAAATGTTGTTAATTTATATATCAGACTACACTCACAAGTCATATTGGAAAGTAGCCTAGTATTAATTATTCTTCTCTACAAGTTGTTGACCATGTAGTTCCTAAATGGTTGAACTATGCTGCTCTCATCTTCCTGATTCTATTTATAACATGTATAAGAAGCCATCATGGTAATTTTAGATCAAACAGAACACTCATACTCTTTTTTTCTATTTATACTGTAGATTGTAAAACATTTCATGGATCGAAAAACCGTCCAGAAGGTGAAGTTTGTGTACCCGAAGAACAAAGAAAGAGGCTATGCGCACTAAGATGACCATTGAAGCAACGGTAAAAGCTAGGTTTCATAATGTCGAATCATAGAGTTAGGCTATAACATTTTATTTCCTCATGTGAATCTGTTAGGATAACTCGGGTATTTGATATTTTAAACTTTAACCAAGTGGAATGTTATATATAAGTTTGTAATCGATAAATGCATAAGTTTTGAAAATATGAACATTATTAGCAGGTTTAAACTATAAAATAGCCGAAAAATCAAAATAAAAAGAAGCAAATTTTTTGCGACCGCAAGACGGTTGCAAAAATGTTATAGAAGGCAAGCGGTCGCAAAACAGTCACAACAAGACCATAATCATAAACGATTGCCAAAATTCTGACTACTATTGTGGTCGCAAAATAGATCGCAAAAAATATAGCAGTGGTCGCCAAACGGTCGAAATAGGGCATTTGCGACGTGTGTTTTTCCGACTACCTTTTCGGTCGAAAAACAGTCACAACAGGGCAATTGCCACCGTTTTGTGACCGTAAATGCAGTCGCAAAAACACAGTTTTCTAGTAGTGTCATCACTTCATCTCCATCACATATACATACACAATTCATCTCTATATCACCTTCAGGAATAACTAATTCACTGCAAACTGTTACCGGAATTCAATTTTACCGGTAGAACATTTCGATTGACGGTTACTGGATTCGTAATTCTGCACGCAAATCGTCTCAAAAGTTGTTGTAACTACTGAATTTTGTAATGGAACCGAAGTTCAGATCGATTGAAGGTACGTATTCAACTGTTCATCGATCGTGTTAGTTCTATTTCGATCGGAAGTGGGTGGAGGGGTGGTCGCCGGTGGTAACGAAGGGGTTGGGGTGGGAAGCGGGTGGAGGGGCAGAGCACTCATAGTGACGATGATGAAGAAGATGATGGGGTAGGCCGGTGGTCGCCGGTAGATGGTTGTTAAAGGGTGATTAGGGGAGATGATGATGGTGATCTGGGGATAAGATTTGGGGAGACGATGGTGATTTGGATGATGGCTGTTAAAGGTTGGAGTGGGGAAGAAGAAGAAGGGTGGGGTGGGGTCCACTTATTTTTATTTGTTTTTTAACTTTAGGGGTAAAACAGACATTACACATACACTTAACTAGAAAACATAATAGATGTTAGTAACAAGGACCACCTGAGTGCCAAAATTACAACTATTAGGACCAACTTTGTAATTAGTAAACCACTGGGACCAAGTCTGCAATTTTCGCAAACCACAAGGACGAACCAAGCATTTAACTCTTTATATTATTTAGGGGTTGGTTCCGGTACAAACCATATTTATCCTACAAACCATAAGAACAGATCCTAGCACTTAAAAAAAGTTAAATTAGCATATACCAAAACAATACATATATAAAATTAGCACATTTGAATTATATTAGCACATGAAAATTAATCAAGATAAATGATTTTAGCACATATTTGAATGATATCATCAATTTTCTTAATCAGCACATTGAAAACAAAAGGAAGATCCAAATAAAGAATTAATTGCTTGTTAGCATATTCATAGTTGTTTTGGTTAAAAATCACACAAAGACAATGTAACCAAATCTGATATCATGAGGTATGATGCTTGCTTAATTAGATAAATGTATGAACAAGAAATGAGCGAAATAAATGTTGAACACCAGGATTTATACGAGGAAAAAGCCCTTGATCAACGAATGACCTCTGGCATAAAAAAACCTCGGGTGATGGAAACTACCGATCACCAATTATATTGAACAAAAAATGTTTACAAATCGGGATGATATCAACCTTGGTACAAGGATCACTAGTGTGCAAAAGTGTGTAATCGCAGAGAGCTTTTTTGAGTTCGAGTGTAGTGCATTCGTGTTGCTAATTCGTACTAAATCAAGCTTGTATCGCCATTAAAAATAGAAATATCTACCCTAACTAACTATCCGCAAAGGGTGCAACTCCCCTACGATCACCATAACGGTCGAAGAGCTCACGCACGTGCAGAATCACCAAGCATATTCCCCTAGAATCTCGGCTGGACCAAGTCCTATTCGAATACACCTGTAAAACGAGTTCAAAAATGACATAAACAATTGTTAGTGTTAGGATAATAATGAGGATCCTGGATCCTTAGTCCTTCAACATCTTCTGAGGTTCCTTAATTCAAACTGAACTGAGGATCCGTGATCCACGCTGCATTTGAGGATCCTTGATCCATAAGTTGTGAAATTATATCCCTAACAATTGCCCCTAAACATGACTAGTTAATATCCGATTTGATAGTCATGTTTCAATTTTATTCAGACTAGCCGTTACTAATAGATATAGCCGTTGCGATGCTAATGTCAGTGATAAGACTTCCTACAACAATCATCATTATAAATAGGGTTAGAGGTAAGGATGAAAATTGCATTTAAATTCGAGACCCTTCCCCTTTAAATCCTCATTCGAAGACTTCATCAGGTATCTCTTCTTTCCTTCTTTCTGAATCTTCTTCTTTCCGGTGCTCTGTTCTTCGTTTAATCCATGACAAAGATGAATCTCCGATCCTCCCCTGCTAAGGATCCCAAAAAAGAGAGCTCTCCGAAGACTCAGGGCATAACTAAAAATCCTTCAATGGAACTCTGTCGCTATACCGATCCTGAGATTGATCGGTTACGTCATTGCTTTCTGGAAGGAACCATTTTTAGACCCTTTGACTCTTCCATGAAGAGTGATTGCGTTTCTGATGTCTGGATCACTTTTCCTGGAAGCCCTTTCCAGATTGGCTTCACATATCCTTTCCCTTTCCTAACCCAAAGCATTTTCACACTCACCGCTTTGTGCTACGTCCAACCCATGCCGATGATGTGGAGAGTCTTGTACACGCTCGAAAATATTATTGAACAGGAAGGGATTGATATAGGCTTATCTGAGTTGAGCCAGTTGTATAATCTTGTCAGCCACGGTTCTCATCTTTTTCTTTTTAAGCACAAACCTGGTTAAGCACATCCAATCCTGAAAACCACTAAGAACGATTCCAACTGGAGGAACCAGTTCTTTTTTGTAAGAAAGGACTCCATCCCAAATGGGAATCATCTTCCCACGAAGTGGATCACCCAGGGTAGGATATGGGATCCTTGGACCAAGACCATGGTAGGCTTCTTCTTTTCTTCTAAGGATAACTGATCCTTCTTTTTATTTTTGTTGTGAAGCTATCTCATTCTCTATCATCCAAGAATCTCCTGTGACAAGAGAGAGGATTGCTGCTTTCTGATAGCTTGACCCTACTATAAGAACATTTCAAGCCAAAGCAAAGGATTCTCAAGAAATCTCCTCCGGTTCCTACACAATGTCAAGTAAGTATCCATATTTATGTGTAAATAAGTGTTTAAATGAATATAAGGTATGAATACTTATATGTGAATTATGTTTGTAGGCGCTGCCAAATCTTCCAAGTCTGCTTCAAGGTTCAGTGTGACTGACATCCAGGAATATGTCTCCCCTAGGTCTCTTAAGAAGGAGCTGGCTGCAAGCTAAAGCGTCCATGGGATCAAAGGAGTTAGCACCAGGGGTAAAGGAACCAAAAGGAAAAAGACGGCTGAACCCGCTGAAGGCCTGCCTCTGATGCAACACCAGGTTCAAGAATATGTCTCCGAGGTAAGGATTTCATATCCTAAAATTCGCTTTTCTTTTGAGGATATAGGATCCTGAATGCTCAAATCTTCTATTGCAGAAATTCGCCGAAGTCCAGATCCTCATTGACCAACATGTGGCTGAAGCTGAACAAAAGTGCCTTGACCTCCAGGCCATTGTAGTCGCCAAGGATAAAAAGATCTCCCAGCTGGAGAACGAGCAGAAGGCACTGTGAAAGGAGCTTCTTGTTGCTGAAATGACGGCCCAGAGGGAGAGGACTGAGGTCATGGAAGGGGCCAAACACTATGCTGCTGTCGTGATGCTGAAGATCAAACTCCAGATGGCTAAGGAGGCTGCTGATCCTGCCTTTGATAGGTCTGAGTGGGATCTGGAAGGAAGGACCAAGAGGCTGGCTGAACTTAGGGATGAAGATGAACCTGAAGAGGTGCTACCTCTTGAAGGTTGTGGCAGCGAGGTTAAGGATCTTGCGGGAGGAGGCAGCTGGCAAAGGTGGTGAGGAGAAGGTTGAGGAAGCAGCGAAGGTTTAGGCTGCACAAATGGGCGATGATGGACATTTCCAGACGCAGTCGGAGCCCATTTTTTATGATTTAGTGGTTTTATTTGATGGTGTTTTGATTCTGAACAATTATTGTCACACCCCGACCTCGTTAAAACAACGAAACCGCGGCGGAAACGTCGGGGAGTGGAGTGGCAGAATTATTGTTTCACAACCATGGATTCAAAAAGTTTTGTTTTATTGATTTATTAACCATTTATATTGTCTTTAAGTTAAAACAAACAAGTTAAACATAGTCTATCATCGTTATTAAGTCACAAAGGCCTCGTCCAGTCCTAAGTGAGCATGCATCCTAGTAATCGACATCATTCAATCACCACCTGAAACATATGTAAAAATAAAGTAAGCAAAGAAATGCCGGCGAGTACATAGGTTTTGTAAGAGTATCGGATTCATGGCTCGTTTACATGTTGCAATACCTTGTTAGACTTCAAAAGTTGATAGTTGAAAACCTTGTTTGAAAAGTAAACCGCGTTTTTGGAAAGTGTTTGGTATTGCAATATGTTTGATCAACTCAAAACAAGTTAGTTATAGTTTATAAAACCTCGTTGCCATGAGTCTTAACCCAAAACATTTGTTTAAGTAAACCAAATTGTAAATCGTTCTCGTTATAAAACTCGTATGGTTTATATAGTTTAGTAAACATCGTTGTGTGACCTTGTTTTATAATCGTTTGCCCAAGTGAACTAAATAATGCCACGGAATGTAATATGATAAAAACACTTATATATAAGAAGTACCAGTGGCGTATCTACCATGCTTTTATCATGTTACACCCGTCCCATTATCTAATCACAACCCAAAACCAATCGTTTGTTCAATTCGTTTAACTCGTTTAAGTTGTTTAAATCGTCTAATTCTTTCCAATCGTTCCAAAATCGTTCTCGTTTTAATTGTGTAAACTACTTTTGGTCGTCTCGTTAATAACATTCAAACCTTCGTAACTCATCCATCGTTCAACTCGTATTAACAAACCACCAAAGACTAAGTTAACAATCAACAGGTTCAGTCGTCACCCACATAACCCCCACACATAACCATGGGTGCAGTCTGATAACGGGATTTGTCAGATCCTATGGTACCATAACCAAATACTGGTCGGTTCGGCCAAAACTAATGAATGTCATTCGTTATGTAAATACGTCCAACAAGTTCGTTCACATTATCGAAATCGTTATTTGTTTATTATAAACCATAGTATTCGTTTTTGAAATCATTGTTAAAAGTATCGAAATCGTTTAACACATATGAATCATCCCAAAACAATTGAAAACAGTAAAATAGGGGAACTATGTACTCACTTCGAAGTGCAAAGTATCATCGATCTAAGGAACTAGCAGGGCTCGAGTAAACCAAGGAATTCAAGTAGCACCTAGTAATCGGATCGCTAGTTAATAAATTGATACCTAAATCGGAAGATCGGGTAGAATGAGGTCTCTTAAACCAAATGAGTATTGGAACTCATGTGATATGGTTTAACAAAGCCTACATTCTAAATCGGAACCTATCCTAAGTGCTTTCGACCCGTTACGACCCATTAAGGTAGCTTATGCTATTTTAACGTGTCGTTCGCACAAATGCTCGTTCAAGACGCCTAACTAGTCCTATGACAAGTATTATATGCCTAAACATGCTTAAATATGTTGCATAATCAGTTTAAGTGACAAAATTTAGGTTACATATGCTTAAAATCCAATTATGCATGAAAAGGGCATTTTGGTCATTTACCTAAGACATATAAACTACCTATCATACAACTAATTAAACTAAGTGACCAGAAGGTATAACCTTGGAAGGTTATTACCTATACAACTATGGTCACAAAATGTGCTTTGTCGGATCCTAATGATCGACCAAACGGGTCGGGTTCGAAAGTCGAAGCGTTGTTAAGACCGCTTATCTTACGACCCTATACAAGCACTAGACTAAGAGTGACGAGTTAAACATGTTAAAAGATGTTTAACTAAGTCAGAAAGCAGGTTTGATATCAAAACAAAGTGTTTTGATACCCGAAAATAGCTGCGATGCAAAATACGCGTAGACACGTATTTTGACCGAAACTTTGACTCGTCACTTCGACTAATCAACGTGGTAATCAGTAGGTATAGTCACAAGGGACTATAACCATCATGGTTACGCTCACGTTGCAAAGTTCAAACGAACTTTGTGTTGACCATTGACTGGTCAAAGCAGAAAGTCAAACACTGTTTGACTTTCATGCTTGAAAAGCATAAACAAGCATGAAGGAAACTTACAAAGGGTCCAAGCAAATGAAGATTTGATTCAAATTGCTCAGGTATGAAGTAAGAACTCCAACTTAGAGCAGATTGAATCAAAATGTGAGGAACAATGGTGAAAGGGCCTTGCTATTTATAGTTATCTTGAAGTTATAAGATCATTACAAGTGTCATTGAGTGGATCAAGACACAATCTTAGCCCTACACTTGCAAGAACCAGGTTAAAACCAGCCCACAAGTTTGAAAACAAGCAAAGGAATCAGGTGCAAGCTGCTGGGTTTTTGAAAAATGGTTTTTGCTAAACTGGGCATGGCTTACGGACCGTAAGCAACCCCATACGGTCCGTAAGGACCCTTGTTGCTGGCAGGAACTTTGCAAAATTGGCAGAACAGGCCCCTGTGTCTCCAAACTTGATTTTCGATGCGTTTGGCACTTCTAACACCCGTCAAGCCCATTTTTAAGCTCCATAAGGACGTTAAAACATAGGGAACTTAAAATATGCTCAGAAATGTCATGGATGTCGGTTCGTTTGGCTGTACGGTTGCGTTGTTCGGTTATTTACGACAGAAATCGTAACGGACGCGTGTACTATCCAAATTGCGAAACGAATGAATTTTTAGCATTCCAATCACTAAAATAAAATATTTTAATGTTTACAAAAATTTTTGGATGTCCGAATATGTTCAGAACGTAAGATATGCGCGTAAATGCAAACTTGTGCACTTTTTGACGCTTTTAGTCCCTGATTGACCAATAAGTTTATTTTCGCATACCGAACCCCTCAAAGCCTATTTCTAAGCTATGTAAAGGATATTTAGGGTATGTTTAACTTATGATCAAGTTTCGGAATGTTTGTTACAGTACGAATCGGCATAGTTTCGTAGTTTGACACAAATAGTCCCTACGATCGAATAAACTTGTTTTCGACACACCAAACCATCCAAAACTTATTTCTAAGTTATGTAAAGGTTATCTAAGGTATGTTAAGCCTATTTCACTATTATGGAGTGTTTGTCGCGTTAAACTGGTTACGTTTACGCACCAGTTTGCGTATAACCTTCCAGAAAGCGATTTAAAGCTTGAAATCGAACTCAAATCAAATCGTAGAATCATCAAATACAAATACTCACATAATAACACCAAAACACATTGTTTTATTGATAATTGATATTGTTTTACATTGTACATTGTTTACAGAGCACAGTTTTCACAGTCTTCCCTACTTTAGGAAATTTCGTCCCGAAATTTTAACTAGAGGAAACTTGTGAAAACAAATGCGGATATTTCGCCTTCATTTGGTCCTCACATTCCCAAGTAAACTCTGGGCCATGTTTGGACTCCCAGCGAACCTTGACCAATCGAATTCGCTTGTTCTTCAACTGTTTGACTGCACGGTCCATTATCTCCACAGGTTTCTCGACAAAGTGCATCGTTTCATCAACTTGAATTTCATTGAGTGGAATGTGAAGATCAGTATCGGCTAAACATTTTCACAGATTGGACACGTGGAATGTAGGGTGAATATTCCCAAGCTCTGGAGGTAACTCTAGTCGATAGGCAACCTTTCCGATTCTTTCAACAATCTTAAACGGTCCAACGTATCATGGTGCAAGTTTTCCTTTCTTTACAAATCTCACCACTCCCTTCCAAGGGGATACCTTGAGTAGGACACGGTCTCCGATTTGAAATTCTAAGGGCTTGCGTCGCATATCCACATAACTTTTTTGATGGCTTCTAGCTGTCACAAGATTATCGCGAATTTTCTTAATTTTATCTGTTGTTTCCAGAATGAGCTCAGGTCCAGTAAGCTGAGCTTCACCGATCTCGTTCCAAAAAATAGGTGAACGACATTTTGGACCGTATAAAGCTTCGAACAGTGCCATATTAATGCTAGCATGATAACTATTGTTGTAAGAGAACTCAATCAATGGTAGATGAGAATCCCAATTACGACCAAAATCTATCACGCATGCTCTAAGCATATCCTCCAATGTTTGTATCGTTCTCTCGGATTGTCCATCTGTTTGGGGATGATAAGCAATGCTTAGATTTAGTTGAGTTCCCAAAGCAGATTGCATGGTCTTCCAAAAGTGAGATGAAAATTGAGCATCACGATCAGATATGATATCCAAAGGAACACCATGTCGAGACACAATCTCATCAACATAAATCTTGGCAAGTTTATCAGCAGATAGATCCTCGTGAATCGGTAAAAAGTGAGCTGATTTTGTTAATCGATCAATAACTACCCAAATAGCATCATGACCTCTAGAGGTACGCGGTAACTTAGTGATGAGATCCATCGCAATGTTCTCCCACTTCCAAACCGGTATCTCTGGTTGTACAAGCAAACCAGATGGTCGTTGATGTTCAGCCTTGACTTTGAGACAAGTTAGGCATTTCGATACATACAAAGCAATATCCTTTTTCATACCTGGCCACCAATACTGAGTACGAAGATCCTTGTACATTTTATCAGCACCAGGATGGATAGAATATCGAGATTTGTGAGATTCGTCCATCACTAAAGTGCGAAGATCGTCTTGTTTCGGAATCCACAAATGATCCTTGAAGTAGAGTAACCCATCGTCTTTCATTTCGAGTTTAAGCTCAAGTTGAAGTGGTAGTTCATATTTCAGTAAACCTTGTGTTACACATGTTCGTTGAGCTTGAAGGACACATGATTGGATATCAGATAGAGTTCGAACAGAATGGAGCTTGACACGTTCCTTTCGACTTAGCGCATCGGCTACGACATTCGCCTTACCAGGATGGTAGCGAATCTCGCAATCATAATCGTTCAAGAGTTCAACCCAATGTCGTTGCCTCATGTTCAGCTCCTTCCGATTGAAAATATGCTGGAGATTTTGTGGTCTGTGAAAACCACACATTTCGTACCATAAAGATAGTGTCTCCAGATTTTCAAAGCAAAAACCAAAGCACCCAACTCAAGATCATGAGTCGTGTAGTTCTTCTCATGGATTTTCAGCTGTCTTGACGCATAAGCTATGACTTTACCTCGTTGCATAAGAACACAACCAAGACCTAGATTCGATGCGTCACAATAGACAACAAAATCATCGTTTCCCTCGGGAAGAGATAAAACAGGAGCATCACAGAGTTTTTGTTTCAGTGTTTGAAACGCTTCTTCTAGTTTGGGTCCCCACTCGAAAGGCTTATTCTTCTGAGTCAAAGCAGTGAGTGGAACTGTGATCTTCGAGAAGTTCAAAATAAACCGTCGATAGTAGCCAACAAGACCAAGAAAAGATCGAATTTCTGTAGGTGTTGTCGGTGTATTCCAATCCTTAATAGGAGCCATTTTGGAAGGATCCACATGAATACCCTGCTCGTTAACTATGTGACCCAAAAATTGAACTTCTTTAAGCCAGAATTCACACTTGGAGAATTTGGCGAATAGTTGCTCCTTCTTCAGGAGTTCCAGTGTCAAATGAAGGTGTTGTTCATGATTGCCTCGAGACTTCGAATAAATGAGAATGTCGTCGATGAACACAATGATGAACTTGTCTAAATAAGGTTTACAAACCCTATTCTTTAAGTCCATGAAAATAGTTGGGGCATTCGTCAAACCAAAAGGCATGACAGTAAACTCGTAATGACCATATCTCATGCGGAAAGCAGTTTTGGGAATATCTTCTTCGAGTACACGAAGCTGATGATGCCCAGAACGCAGATCGATCTTGGAAAAACATGTAGCACCTTGCAGCTGATCGAAGAGATCATCTATTCGTGGTAGGGGATATCGATTCTTGATGGTAAGCTTATTAAGCTCACGATAATCGATACACATTCGAAACGACCCATCTTTCTTTTTCACAAACAGGACAGGAGCGCCCCAAGGTGAATAACTCGGACGGATGAATCCTTTGTCAGATAACTCTTGAAGCTGTTTAAAAAACTCTTGCATCTCAGACGGTACAAGACGATAAGGTGCTTTCGCAATTGGGTTAGCATTGGGTACAAGATCAATATGAAACTCGACTTGACGAACTGGAGGTAAACCAGGCAGTTCATCAGGAAACACCTCTGGATAATCTCGAACAATCGGAATATCTTGAATACACTTGTTCTTGCCTTTCTCCTCTGTGACATGTGCCAGAAAAGCAACATATCCTTTTCGTAAATAACTTTGGGCTTTCGTACACGACATTAGTTTCAATCCACCAGATGGTTTCTCGCCACGAACTTCCAGGACTTCACCAGACGAAAGAGGAATACGAACGATCTTATCGAAACAAACCACCTCAGCATGATGTTTAGTTAACCAATCCATCCCTACGATAATGTCGAAACTCCCAAGTTGCATCGGTGTGAGGTCAATAGGAAAAAGATGGTTATCGAGGTTCAATTGACAATCGCGAATAACAGAATCGAGTACAATAGGTTTACCAGTAGCAACTTCGACAGATAAAGGTTTCCTCAGTTTAGTTCTGGGTATCACAAGCAAAGGCTCAAAAGATAACGACACAAAACTTCTATCGGCACCAGAATAAAAAAGAACAGATGCAGATCGATGGTTAACAAGGAACGTACCGTTAACAACCTCGTTATCAGCACGTGCCTCATTTGCATTTAAGTTGTACACTCGTCCACGAGCGGGATTCACATTCACGTTTACATTCATGTTTGCAAGTCTTGGACAATTCTTGCGGAAATGACCCATTTCACCGCAGTTGTAACATGAACCATGTGTCACACCCCAACCGATGGCGGAAACATCGGGGCGCGGCACTGAGCGAAACAGATTGTCCAGAAGTTTCCATAACAATTATAATTACCAATTATTTAAAGCATCACATCCTATACCATGACATAAGAAGTAACATAATTATTACAGACAAAATCTAGTCAAGTAATTCTGTTCCGAAAACTCAGATTTACAAAATAGTCAAATTGTTTATTTGCTCCTAGGACCCTTCTCCTAGCTTCGATTTCATCACCTATCGAACAAGGTGTCCTAGGTCTTTCCTCGCCTCGATTTCACCGCAAGCTAAGCATATAAACAACTTAAGCACCTGTCACATACGTTAAAGTAAAAAAAATCAATACACATAGTGTAAAGGTGAGCATACAAGTGTAATAAATATAATAAGTTCAAAATTCGTTTACGCATAACCAGTATGTGCGCATAGTGAAATGAAGCAAGTTAGTTATCGACATAGACCTATCGATACCAATGACTGCGGATTGACTGTCCGGGATAGTTCGTAATACATAATCACCACTGTGATCCATGCAAATAATAGTCCTTAACAACCCCTGCGAATAGGTACTGAGTCCAAACTATAGTACTATCGTTGCTAAGGCAGGTAGACATCATTCCATGTGTAAACATAACAAATAAGCATTCATTAAGCCACGTATAACATGCATTAACAGTTAGCGTTTAAATAGTATTGAGTAGTGTGTTCGATGTGATTTGAATATTCGTAACGTATGTAACACCCAAGAGTGTATAAAGCAAAAAGGGTTCGAGTATACTCACAGCGTTGATGGATTGAAGGGAGCGCGTAGAGCAAGATTAGCCTGAACAGTTAACGGTAGCATAAACGATAAGCGGTGAGTAAAATGAGAAAGTTACCAAGTGCAGAATGGTGATCTGGTCGGATGGCAATCCGGCCGGTCGGCCACTCGTGCGGATGTCTACCCGTTCGGGTGGTTGTCCGTTCGGACGGCCGCTCGATCGGTTGGATATCTATTGGCATGGATGTGTTTGTGTATGATGGCTTGTCTTTTGAAGTTTTCGTTGTAGTATTTAGAAAGCAGAGAAGTATCTCTACCTTTCAGGTCGGTCGGTCGAACGGTCGTTCGATCGGACGGCGACTCGAATGGCGAGGTTACTTAGTGAGAACAAGTTCACAGCAGGACGGTCATTCGGTCGGATGTCCATCCGATCGGGTGGCAACCCTGTTATTGAACAAGTTGAAAATTGTTTAAGTTTTGAATGAATCAAGATGCAACCTGATCGGACGGCGAGTCGAGCGGACGACAACCCGGTCGGACAACAGTCCGATCAGACGGCAACCCGTCCAAACGATCAGATCGTGTTGTTACTTGATTTTGCTTGAAGTGTTGTAACTTGAATGAGACGTTGTGATAGCTGGTTTAAACAATGGGAACCCCATCTCGTCCCCAATGACCTGACCGAACAGGAAATCACCCTAGTCCGACAGTGCACGGTCCGAGACGGTTGTTCATGTCCAAACCCGAAATCACTATCTTTCAGATGGAACTTGGATCTAGCACTGATACATCACTAAGAACAAGTAGGCGATCAATATTAGCTCTGATTCCATCGGGTTTGAGTGCATTGAGTGTAAAAGAGTTGAAAGAAAGTTAGAAAAATCATCTTTCAATCCTTTTCACCGTGAATATGTTCTGATCTATGTAAGATCTTTGTTTATTCATGTGGAAATCCTTCAGATTCAAGTTGTTCTTGGTGGGTTGAAGCCAAAACATGAAGTTCCTAAGAACACCATGATGACATCACCCTTGAACACCTCAAATCTAGTGATTTCACGGTTAAAAGTTAAGATTCAAAAGACAGAAAGGTGTAGGGGTGCGTGTAGATCAAGAAAGTACAAGATTTAGGTCAAATACTTACAAGAATCGCGAGAAATCTGAAGAAATGAAGGCTGGAACGAGTTGGAGAGAAAGGAGGGCTGACACTTTCCCAAAGTGGAAAGTGATGGGGTATTTATAGGGTTCCCAAAGTAGAAAGGGGAGAATGGGGCTGGTCACTCGAGTGGCAACTCGTCCGGGTGGCAGCTCGGTCGAGTGGTACCTCGATTGGGTGGCAGCCCGATCGGGTGGCAGTTCGGTCTGCTGGCACCTGGTTTGAGTGCTCGGCGCGACAAGTTTTGCCGATTTGATTCGCGTGTAGCGCGTTACGATATGGTTCGAGCGAGCGATGCGTTAGAGTTGCTTATCAAATTACTTTTAATCCCAACTACTATATCTAACATACAATCTCTATATTTAACTTGCGTTTCGCGTATTCGAGTAGACTATGATTCGATTGAGTTGCGATTGCGTTTCGATTAATCACCACAAACATAAATAAACATGCATAAGTAACACATAATTAGCACACTCACGTAAAACAATATCCAGAACGCATATTTCGAGTTGCGATTCGTATTACGATTCGATGTCGATTCGATTAGCATAGTTTGATTATCGTTTAGTTAACTTTATCGCATTGTTACTTCCTATAGTTCACAGTCGTAAGTCGAATAAATAGCGAATAACACACGTCGATTACTGTGATTATTGATAATTACTCCACATAATACAACTAAAATAAACACATTAAAGAAGTTCACTAATAGTCAAGTCGCGTGATCGGTCGTTGACTTTGACCTTGACTTTGATTTTGACTCCTTGAGAACACGGGGTGTTACACCATGTGGGAATCTAACAGCATTCCCCTGAGCTTGTGCTAGATTCTACGTAGCTTGATTCTGACCCAAACAACAAATGTTGGCCAAATGCCCAAGTTTACCACACGTAGTACATTGTTTACAAGCCTGTTTGGTCGCATAATGGCCATTGCACCTATTGCAGTGAGGTGCAGTACCAGCATACTGTTTCTTTGCAGGAAGTTGTGCTTGTGGGTTCTGAGCATTCTGATTGGTGACTGCAAAGTTCTGGGAAGCCTTGCGCTTCCTCGACCTCTTAGAAGACTCACCCTTCTTCTTACCCTTACCCCTTTCCTTGTCTTGAACGGTATGGGTCGACTGCTTCTTTTCACCCTTGCGGGTCAGTTTACCTGTTCTGACCTAAGACTCGGTTAGTGTAGCAGCCAATTCAATCGCTTGACACACAGTGGTAGGATTACTACCCGTCACAATGTCTTGCACAGTATCGGGCAGACTATCAATATACTTCTCAATTTCTTTTTCCAAAGGGGTAACCATAGTAGGACATAACAAACTCAGCTCCTCATAACGATCCATCTAAGCACGGTGTTCTCCCCCATCCTGTTTCGGATCATCGAATTCTCGCTCCAAAGCCCTAATCGCGTGACGAGGACAGAACTCTTTCATCATGAGAGCCCGCATTTCTTCCCAAGTTTGTGCCAAAGCCACTTCGGCACCCCTATCGCGCATTACACCGTTCCACCATGTAAGAGCACGCTTCATGAACACACTTAACGCAAACTCAACCGTACGCTCATTCGTACACTGAACATGTCTAAATGTACTTTCGAGACCTTCGAACCATTGCAGGAGCACAGTTGCTCCTTGAGACCCAGAAAACTTTAGCGGTTCAGCCGAACTGAAAGTTTTGAAATTACACTGAGCATTGTTGTTATTGTTGTTGTTGTTGTATAGATGGTGAATCTGAGTTACTATGTTCGGAAGTACAACAGCCATTTGCTGAGCGACAAGGGCTCCGATTTCGGCGTTGGTTTGAGGTTGTGCATCTCGTCAAGGAGTCATTTTCTAAAGAGAACAATGAAACATGAGAAACGAGTGAGATCGACAATGGATAAACAAAAGAGGTATTGAAAACATCGACAAAACACAAGGAAGGCGATCATTCGTTTGTTACCTCGAACAAACAAACGACACGCAGTGACTAATCATAGTAAATGGGTCAATATAATGTATCGCGAAGACATGCTTTAGCCTATAAGTGGACACTCATCCCAAGAGTTCCCAGGTAAGAGTGACTGATCCGATTATGTGGATTTGTACGAACACTCTAGCCTTAGACAGAAAACTCAGGATACAGGCATCCACTCTTCCAGATTGCACGTGTTCACATTATAAGATCCAAACTTTGACGAGATTTTTGAAAACTTTGAGGGTTCAAAACCTTATAACAAGTCATCTACGAAGAAATGATTGGTTTTCAAATCGGATTTGTCATTGTCTTCTCGTTGTATTTATCACCTAAGGATAGGTGACGGTATTGTTTTAGAATCTAAACGCAAATTTCTTGCGTTAGGGTCCTAGAAAAGTTATAGTCTAGGTCAAATCATTACTAATAACCTAATTCCCTATAACCATTGGCTTTGATAGCAACTCTTCTGTCACACCCCGACCGCGTCAAAACAACGAAACCGCGGCGGAAACGTCGGGGAGTGGAGGGGCAGAATTATTGTTTCACAACCATGGATTCAAAAAGTTTTGTTTTATTGAATTATTAACCATTTACATTGTCTTTAAGTTAAAACAAACAAGTTAAACCTAGTCTGTCACACCCCCAAAATACCACATGCGGAAACCCCTGGCGAGGCGTGTGACGTACCAGGATCTTAACCACCAATCACATTGAACTCATAAATATGTTTAAAGAAAACTTTCTTTCATTGACATAAAGTGTTACAAAACATTACATGTAATTCATAGTATACAGCAGAAGCATAACTCATTGTAAAGTGTTTCATAAACCACGCGAACGTAAATCAATAAACTTGTATTGCGAATCCATGTGTCACGACCCATGACCACTCCAGCCTTCCAGACGGCAAGTTCCATGATATAACCCTACAGACCTGCAAGCATGCAGACAAGTGTGTCAGACGACGCTGGTGAGTTCAAAGTTTTGTTAACGCGTTTAGTTACCAGATGTGTGTATAAAACAGTTCAACAGTTTGATTTTGATGATGTTATTAACTCGATTACCGTATGTGGCTACTAGATGTGAATGCCCAACCCTAATGCCTCTATCTAGGCATTGGTCAAGTGGTCAAGGTAATTAGTTTAACTAACAACCTCGAGTAGATGTAAGGGGTCTTATATATACACGATGTGAATGCCCAACCCCAATGCCTCTATATAGGCATTGGTCAAGTGGTCAAGGTAATTAGTTCACGCCCGTCCTTTCGGCACGGTGTGAGGGTGCCAATCCTAATAGCGCTATCAACTAAATACCTCGTTGCCTTCCTGGCAACAATCGGTAGATGTAGGGGGTCTTACATAATAGAAACTGAGTAATAACAAACATCCCATTAACCTGCATTCCTCCCTGGAACGTTACCCGATATCCCTTCCCGGGATGCATGCTTGGAAAAAAAGCAGTGAACTCACCTTAGATTGCTCGGTATGTTACGTTACTTGTTTAATAGTTGCTCAACACACCCTAACATGGGTATCAGTTTCAATTAGTTTCGAATGCATTTATACTAGATCTTTCACATACAATTAATTCACGTATTCCATAATCTCATACCGCATGATTTGATGTATAAGTAACATACACACTATCCTACACATTGTAACAGTTAATCATATAGTGAAATTAGCAACATACACCATCATATCACATAGCAACAGTAGTAGGCGATTTAAACCTCCCAATGTCCGTTTGTTCTCATGACCATATATATGAATCCTACTCGTAACAGTGTGTGATCCTCATGGTCCATTCGCGGCCCATCCTGACTGGCCCAAACAAATACGGTGCAATTGGGTTCAAAGTGCGCGGCCCAAAGTACTAGTCTAATACAAATGTATGTGCAGCCCAATGTGTCTTCGGCCCAAATCTCAATTATACTCAGGTTCATATATGAATTAAGTATACCTATGATGTTTTGCCAACACTAGTGCGGCCCAGCCCAGTTTGGCCCGCTGATCAAACCTTCAGTCTAAATTAAACAGTTTGTTTCAACAAAATACTCGGCCCAATCATATCTATGTGCATCTAATTAAACCTGCAGCCCACTTAACGTGTAAGGCCCAATTACATGTGTAACAGGATCAGTCTATGGGCCCGCTAAAGGAGTGTGCTATTTGTTATACATCGCCGTATATTAAGCAAATCAGTTTCACCAATCATTCATCAAGCAAATCACAACATGACCGATTATATTCATTTGATTAATATTATTTGTTTAACACTCTAATCATCTTCCCATTATTGTCGGCCATTAAATCAATGTTTATTAATAAAAAAAAAACTGTGTTTTGAATCAGATTATCATGTGCTTCATTATAGACAAGTCTAACTTTATTGTTTGCATGGGATTCTGGATCAAACAAAAGCAACAGTTGTGGTCAGTAGCTTTTATATGAGGTCCAATAGAATTTGAAGCATATCAACAATTGCATGTGATAAATGGGAGGTCTTGAACAAATTCGAATTAAAAGTCAAACTACATCATCACGAATTATATTATCACACATTCACACAATCAAAATAATAAAAGAAGTTTTCGGCACATTCACAAATTAAGGATATGAAACTAACCCCAAGACGTAGCACAGAGGAGATTGTTTAGATCGATGCACAGGGAAGAAGCGTTGAGGAGGAGGGGTTGCCGTCCAATGTAAAAGGGATTAGGGTTTGGTTATTTTGTGAATTGTTAACATATAAATCCACGTATAGGTTATTTGTGTGTGTGTGTATATTTACTAACCCAAAATAGCCGGCCCATTATAAGCTTCCTTTAAGCATCACTAGGCCTAAACCTAAGTCGATGTAATTGGGTGTGCGTATGTACTCGGAATGGGCTCCGAGTGGGGTGGGCCGAGGAAAGGAAACAAGTAACTCGTGGCCCAAAAAGGTTGGTTCTCTAAATTAGCTAAACGACACATAACCGCGTTTAACGGTTTTCTTGTAGTTAATCAGGCAACACACGTAAACATACTCAATCACGTTACATTTAGCAAATATAATGCAGTTACGAGTGTTTGACAAATTTTATCATTGCAAGGGACGTGAAACAGGTTTAACGTGACTAAGAAACACTGACCATGAAAGTTCGGGTTGTCACATCATCCCCAACTTGAAAGAAATTTCATCCCGAAATTTGACAAGTAATCACAGAGAAGTGAAGTGATAAATCAAGATGACTGCGGCTTTACCTCAGGTGCCACATCATCCCCAACTTGAAAGAAATTTCGTCCCGAAATTCGCCAGTCTCATCAGAACTTGGTTTTGCTGTTTCAAACAGTTGCGGATACTTGAGCTTCATCTGATCTTTGTGTTCTCACGTGAACTCCGGTCCACGTCTTGAGTTCCAGCTAACCCTCAGGATTGGGATTCGGCTATGCTTATGGACCTTGGCTTCCTGGTCCATGTTTTCAGTGGATTCCTCAACAAATCGCAACTTGTCGTTAACCTTAGGCTATAGCAAAGGTATCATAAGTGTTTCATTGGACAAACACTTCTTTAGGTTCGAGACATAAATGACATCGTGATTGTTACCCAATCCGTCGGGTAACTCGAGTTTGTAGGTGACGTGACCGATTCTTTCAAAAATTCTGAATAACTCAACGTAATGTAAGTCAAGCTTGCCACGCTTCCCAAGCGTATCACACCCTCTCAGGGTGAGGTTTTCAACATGATACGATCACCTACAGCGAACTCCCAGTGTTTACTGATGGTCACTCGTTGCCGCTAAATGACTTCTGATCCAAGCAATCTTCCCAAGAGTTCCGAGTAATTCCATGCAATGCCTCAAATAGAGTTGTCGGAATACTAGAATGATAACAGCTACAGTAGAGCTCAGCCAAAGGTATGCGTCCTTCCAATTTTCACTAAGTCAATCCCACACATGCTCGCAGCATGTCCTCGAGTGTCAGGGGGGGTTCGTTTACTCTGACCATTTGCCCTATGGTTATAAGTAATGCTCATGTCTAGTCGTGTGCCAAGAGTGTTGTGTAGTGCCTGTCATAAATCGGGTATGGATCAAATTCAAGGATACAGGAGTTGGCACTTCGTGCCTAAATAGCCGCCTCTCTCAGATGAATGTTCACAAGCTGTGAAGACTCGTCAGTTTCCTTGATTGCAAGAGGTTATACTGGTTACATGAGACAAACAACGATCACCCAGGTGATATTGTTTTCGTTTCGAGTTGTAAGTATACTAGCGACAAAATCCATGGCAGTCTGTGCTCATTTTCCATATGGGTGTTGCCGGTTGCTGATACTCCACCTTGCCTTTCCCACAAGTCAAACATCATTAACATACATTGCTAGGTGGGTCTTCATGCCCGATCACCAGTACACGATTTATAGATCCAAACACCCCTTCATCAAAATCTAGACGACTAGAATATCAAAGCCGGTGTGCTTTGCTCAACACAAGTTCCCTAAAGTTGCCGTATAATGAGATCCACACTCGTTCTTTGATGTAGCGAATTTCATCCGACCTGCCAAAGGTTGCTTCTCCATGCCCTGCATGGGCTCAACTTGAAAATCCTCTTCCCTCAGCTCTCCAGTTTGAACAGAGCGAGTCTGATCAGGTAAGTTAGAGTCGATAGTGAGCTGCAAAGCTCGTGCACATCCAAGTTTCACAGTCGTAATCATCTAAAAGTTACATCCAGCGATGCCATTAACTGATTTAGCTCTTTCGAAGCCAGGGTATACGGGAGGCTCTTGTGATCGGTCTAAGTAGTACATCTGGTACCGTCCAAGTAATGCCTCCAATTTACATCCAAAGACCGCGGTTTCCACCGCAGGTTGTGTGTCGTGCAGTTCCTTTTCATAACTCCATTACGTAAGTCATCACCTTCTCGTGTTGCATTTGCGCGTAACTGGGACTCTGATTCGAACCATCATGGTATACCACCAGATCACCCGTACCCTCGGGTATAGACGATGCTCAATGCATTGCAGTGTTGGGTTCCAAAAGCTGAAAAGACGTTCTCCTATTTTGTCTTCCACAAATACACAGTACCATGTTGTGCTATATAGGGATTAAAGTTGCGCGATCTCCAAAAATCCCACGATGCATCTACGATAGTATTTAGCTAGACCAAGAGATTACCGTATCCCCGAAGGACTCTTCGGTGCTGATCAAGTTCTTCTAAAATGGATCTTAGCGAGATCCATGTGTGTTCCCATTCGTTGACTACGTGCCCAAGAAAGTGTACTCCTTCAATCCTGAAGTCATACTTTGATGGACTTCACGTGGAGTTGCTCCTCCCCTAGGAGCTCTAAGATAAGATGCAAGTGCCATTCATGGTGTCCCTTTCTCCTAGAAGTGATTCCATGTGCCATCAATAAACAAGGTTGACAGTTTGACGAGATGAGGTTTACACATACGTTTCATGTGGTCCATAAGGCTGCTGGTGTACAGAATAACTTGAATGTCATACACAGAAAATCATGATAGCCGTACTGCGTTTGATATGCCGTTTTAAGAACATTCTCCCCTTGGACTTCCATCCGATGATAGTTCGCTCGTACGTCAATCCTCGAATGGAAATTTGACCCTCGCAACTAGTCGACAGGTTGTCCATACAATGGTCGAGACAAACGGTTCTTGACTGTCACCTTGATGAGTTTTTGATAATCAGTATACATGTCCATCGATACCACTTATCTTCCCGGATATAACTGGGGCTCCCCAAAGCGAAAACTAGGTCCGACAAAACTCCTGTCCAACTGTCCCTGTAGTTGATTTGATGATTCTCGCAACCCTCCTGGTGCAAGACGGTAAGAAGTATGAAGAATCAGGGCTGCTTCTGGCATGAGATCAAACTGAGATTCTGTCTAATATTTGTGGAAGTAAACCTGATAGTTCCTCGAGTAGCACACCGAAGGAATCACGAACATTTGGTGGATCCTCGATCCTCTTTTCCTTAGCCTTAACATCAGTAACGAGTGCCAACATAGCGGGGGTAATCCCTCCGTAGACACTTCTGGGCTTTCATTGCTGAAATGATGCAATCCTTTACACCACTCTGTCTCTTTAGAGCATATAACGACGCAAAATTTTCTTCTTGCAGGGTATATCTGCGCGATATCTAGACGGCCAGCTTACCCAACTACTGCACCGAGACCATCAAGGATGGCAGAAGGAAAGTCGATGTCAAACGCTTGTCCCACAAGGTCGAGTTTGCATCCAAACGAACATATGAGGTTTCCATTGCCTTGCCATTAGCCATTTTCACAACAGGTTTCGTTTTAATGGGTAACAGGGTTAAACAGGACAGGGGTGAAGCGATTAATTACCCTTACAAGCTACCATGTTGCTATTATGCCTGGCGTCACCTACGCCAATCCTAGTTGCTCCCCCCACGAGCATCACTACCAATGCTGTTACTGTTGCGAGAATTTCCAGTACTGCCGTCGTTTCCTTGGTTGTTGTCGTCTTGGTTTAACGATGGCCAATCCATGTTGTTGGCACCTCCATTTCCATACTATTGGTTATGAGTACGAGCATCTTGCTGTTGCCATGATGGTTGCTTCTAATGTCATTGCCTGAGACGGAGCCCTACGATCTTTCACCAATAGGGTCTATCCTTTCACAGTCCAAGTCGCGTCCAAAATGTGCTGGCAGTTACACATTCCACCCCACAGTCAATCGTCGTCATTTATGTCCCGATTAACTCGTAAGAGTTGACTCCCATAAGTCGCTGACTAGGGTTAAAGATTCAGTTGGGGTCAAATTGCTGATGTTCGTTGCTGGTAATCAGGGTCGTCCAAACACTGAAGTCGGTAAAGTACTATGCTCGTTCCCTTGTCCATCGATCTAGCAAGTAGATTGAGTAGTACATGGAATGTTGTGAGAGTGTTGCAGAGGTGATCGCACTTCGGGACCTAAGACTTCAATACATTGAGTTCCAACCAACAAAGAGAAGTAAGAAGGGTATTGACCAAACATTCAACGCTGCGACATCCAACTCAGGGATGTTCGTACAAGCACCTAACATTCTACACAGTTCGCTAGCCATTCAGATAGGTGTTCAGGTAAAACCTGATAGCATCGAGATTCGAAAGGATTCAGAGAGGGGTGAAAAGGTCACGTTCGAGTAGGAGACAATCACTGCTATGACTCCTATAGACTTGTCACGTTTCGCATTGTTCAAATAACAGAGCAGAACCCCTTTTTCACTTGTTAAGCCTCACTGGGACTCACATGCACCCCACATTATTATTATGTGTGCACCCACAATAATATTGTGATTTGCATGCTCATCTCAGTTCCTCCTAACTCATGTAAAATGGTTCCTCAAACTCGAATGCCAAACAGAGGTTATCAAGATGATAGATCACAAGATTCTAAGAACTACGACATGCTATCAACGCATCACAATGTAAGCAAGCAATTCATGTAAACATACTATAGTGATGAGTGTGTGTTTGTACGCTACATCATAAACAAATGTGTACTAGTCATATAATGTATGCAACAAGTGAGAAAGACGAACCTTGCAATCTGGAGCTGAGTGTCATGGTCGTATTCACGTATTTAGAACTGTTCGGTTATAGTCTGGTTTTACAAAACGTTTTAAAACCAAGTTCACTATAACCAGTGTCTCTGATACCAAACTGTCACACCCCCAAAATACCACATGCGGAAACCCCTGGCGAGGCGTGTGACGTACCAGGATCTTAACCACCAATCACATTGAACTCATAAATATGTTTAAAGAAAACTTTCTTTCATTGACATAAAGTGTTACAAAACATTACATGTAATTCATAGTATACAGCGGAAGCATAACTCATTGTAAAGTGTTTCATAAACCACGCGAACGTAAATCAATAAACTTGTATTGCGAATCCATGTGTCACGACCCATGACCACTCCAGCCTTCCAGACGGCAAGTTCCATGATATAACCCTACAGACCTGCAAGCATGCAGACAAGTGTGTCAGACGACGCTGGTGAGTTCAAAGTTTTGTTAACGCGTTTAGTTGCCAGATGTGTGTATAAAACAGTTCAACAGTTTGATTTTGATGATGTTATTAACTCGATTACCGTATGTGGCTACTAGATGTGAATGCCCAACCCCAATGCCTCTATCTAGGCATTGGTCAAGTGGTCAAGGTAATTAGTTCAACTAACAACCTCGAGTAGATGTAAGGGGTCTTATATATACACGATGTGAATGCCCAACCCCAATGCCTCTATCTAGGCATTGGTCAAGTGGTCAAGGTAATTAGTTCACGCCCGTCCTTTCGGCACGGTGTGAGGGTGCCAATCCTAATAGCGCTATCAACTAAATACCTCGTTGCCTTCCTGGCAACAATCGGTAGATGTAGGGGGTCTTACATAACAGAAACTGAGTAATAACAAACATCCCATTAACCTGCATTCCTCCCTGGAACGTTACCCGATATCCCTTCCCGGGATGCATGCTTGGAAAAAGAGCAGTGAACTCACCTTAGATTGCTCGGTATGTTACGTTACTTGTTTAATAGTTGCTCAACACACCCTAACATGGGTATCAGTTTCAATCAGTTTCGAATGCATTTATACTAGATCTTTCACATACAATTAATTCACGTATTCCATAATCTCATACCGCATGATTTGATGTATAAGTAACATACACACTATCCTACACATTGTAACAGTTAATCATATAGTGAAATTAGCAACATACACCATCATATCACATAGCAACAGTAGTAGGCGATTTAAACCTCCCAATGTCCGTTTGTTCTCATGACCATATATATGAATCCTACTCGTAACAGTGTGTGATCCTCATGGTCCATTCGCGGCCCATCCTGACTGGCCCAAACAAATACGGTGCAATTGGGTTCAAAGTGCGCGGCCCAAAGTACTAGTCTAATACAAATGTATGTGCAGCCCAATGTGTCTTCGGCCCAAATCTCAATTATACTCAGGTTCATATATGAATTAAGTATACCTATGATGTTTTGCCAACACTAGTGCGGCCCAGCCCAGTTTGGCCCGCTGATCAAACCTTCAGTCTAAATTAAACAGTTTGTTTCAACAAAATACTCGGCCCAATCATATCTATGTGCATCTAATTAAACCTGCAGCCCACTTAACGTGTAAGGCCCAATTACATGTGTAACAGGATCAGTCTATGGGCCCGCTAAAGGAGTGTGCTATTTGTTATACATCGCCGTATATTAAGCAAATCAGTTTCACCAATCATTCATCAAGCAAATCACAACATGACCGATTATATTCATTTGATTAATATTATTTGTTTAACACTCTAATCATCTTCCCATTATTGTCGGCCATTAAATCAATGTTTATTAATAAAAAAAAACTGTGTTTTGAATCAGATTATCATGTGCTTCATTATAGATAAGTCTAACTTTATTGTTTGCATGGGATTCTCGATCAAACAAAAGCAACAGTTGTGGTCAGTAGCTTTTATATGAGGTCCAATAGAATTGAAGCATATCAACAATTGCATGTGATAAATGGGAGGTCTTGAACAAATTCGAATTAAAAGTCAAACTACATCATCACGAATTATATTATCACACATTCACACAATCAAAATAATAAAAGAAGTTTTCGGCACATTCACAAATTAAGGATATGAAACTAACCCCAAGACGTAGCACAGAGGAGATTGTTTAGATCGATGCACAGGGAAGAAGCGTTGAGGAGGAGGGGTTGCCGTCCAATGTAAAAGGGATTAGGGTTTGGTTATTTTGTGAATTGTTAACATATAAATCCACGTATAGGTTATTTGTGTGTGCGTGTATATTTACTAACCCAAAATAGCCGGCCCATTCTAAGCTTCCTTTAAGCATCACTAGGCCCAAACCTAAGTCGATGTAATTGGGTGTGCGTATGTACTCGGAATGGGCTCCGAGTGGGGTGGGCCGAGGAAAGGAAACAAGTAACTCGTGGCCCAAAAAGGTTGGTTCTCTAAATTAGCTAAACGACACATAACCGCGTTTATCGGTTTTCTTGTAGTTAATCAGGCAACACACGTAAACATACTCAATCACGTTACATTTAGCAAATATAATGCAGTTACGAGTGTTTGACAAATTTTATCATTGCAAGGGACGTGAAACAGGTTTAACGTGACTAAGAAACACTGACCATGAAAGTTCGGGTTGTCACATAGTCTATCATCGTTATTAAGTCACTAAGGCCTCGTCCAGTCCTAAGTGAGCATGCATCCTAGTAATCGACATCATTCAATCACCACCTGAAACTTATGTAAAAATAAAGTCAGCAAAGAAATGCCGGTGAGCACATAGGTTTTTGTAAGAGTATCGGATTCATGGCTCGTTTACATGTTGCAATACCTTGTTAGACTACAAAAGTTGATAGTTGAAAACCTTGTTTGAAAAGTAAACCTCGTTTTTGGAAAGTGTTTGGTATTGCAATATGTTTGACCAACTCAAAAAAAGTTGGTTATAGTTTATAAAACCTCGTTGCCATGAGTCTTAACCCAAAGCATTTGTTTAAGTAAATCAAATTGTAAATCATTCTCGTTATAAAACTCGTATGGTTTATATAGTTTAGTAAACATCGTTGTGTGACCTTGTTTTATAATCGTTTGCCCAAGTGAACTAAATAATGCCACGGAATGTAATATGATAAAAACACTTATATATAAGAAGTATCTGTGGCGTATCTACCATGCTTTTATCATGTTACACCCGTCCTATTATCTAAACACAACCCAAAACCAATCGTTTGTTTAATTCGTTTAACTCGTTTAAGTCGTCCAATTCGTTCCAATCGTTCCAAAATCGTTCTCGTTTTAATTATGAAAACTACTTTTGGTCGTCTCGTTAATAACATTCAAACCTTCGTAACTCGTCCATCGTTCAACTCATATTAACAAACCACCAAAGGGTAAGTTAACAATCAACAGGTTCAGTCGTTACCCACATAACCCCCACACATAACCATGGGTGTAGTCTGATAACGGGATTTGTCAGATCCTATGGTACCATAACCTAATACTGGTCGGTTCGGCCAAAACTAATGAATGTCATTCGTTATGTAAATATGTCCAACAAGTTCGTTCACATTATCAAAATCGTTATTTGTTTATTATAAACCATAGTATTCGTTTTTGAAATCATTGTTAAAAGTATCGAAATTGTTTAGCACATATGAATCACCCCAAAAACAATTGAAAACAGTAAAATAGGGGAACTATGTACTCACTTCGAAGTGCAAAGTATCCTCGATCTAAAGAACTAGCAAGGCTCGAGTAAACCAAGGAATTCAAGTAGCACCTAGTAATCGGATCGCTAGTTAATAAATTGACACCTAAATTGAAAGATCGGGTAGAATGAGGTCTTGTAAACCAAATGAGTATTGGAACTCATGTGATATGGTTTAACAAAGCCTACATTCTAAATCGGAACCTGACCTAAGTGCTTTCGACCCGTTACGACCCATTAAGGTAGCTTATGCTATTTTAACGCGTCGTTCGCGCAAATGCGCGTTCGAGACGCCTAACTAGTCCTATGACAAGTATTATATGCCTAAACATGCTTAAATATGTTGCATAATCAGTTTAAGTGACATAATTTAGGTTACATATGCTTAAAATCCAATTATTCATGAAAAGGGCATTTTGGTCATTTACCTAAGGCATATAAACTACCTATCATACAACTAATTAAACTAAGTGACCATAAGGTATAACCTTGGAAGGTTATTCCCTATACAACTATGGTCACGAAATGTGCTTGGTCGGATCCTAATGATCGACCAAACGGGCCGGGTTCGAAAGTCTAAGCGGTTGTTAAGACCGCTTATCTTACGACCTTATACAAGCACTAGACTAAAAGTGACGAGTTAAACATGTTAAAACATGTTTAACTAAGTTAGAAAACAGGTTTGATATCAAAACAAAGTGTTTTGATACCCGGAAATAGCTTCGATGCAAAATACGCGTAGACACGTATTTTGACCGAAACTTTGACTCGTCACTTCGACTAATCAACGTGGTAATCAGTAGGTATAGTCACAAGGGACTATAACCATCGTGATTACGCTCACGTTGCAAAGTTCAAACGAACTTTGTGTTGACCATTGACTGGTCAAAGCAGAAAGTCAAACACTGTTTGACTTTCATGCTTGAAAAGCATAAACAAGCATGAAGGAAACTTACAAAGGGTCCAAGCAAATGAAGATTTGATTCAAATTGCTCAGGTATGAAGTAAGAACTCCAACTTAGAGCAGATTGAATCAAAGTGTGAGGAATAATGGTGAAAGGGCCTTGCTATTTATAGTAATCTTGAAGTTATAAGATCATTACAAGTGTCATTGAGTGGATCAAGACACAATCTTAGCCCTACACTTGCTAGAACCAGGTTAAAACCAACCCACAAGTTTGAAAACAAGCAAAGGAATCAGGTGCAAGCTGCTGGGTTTTTGAAAAATGGTTTCTGCTAAACTGGGCATGGATTATGGACCGTAAGCAACCCCATACGGTCCGTAAGGACCCTTGTTGCTGGCAGGAACTTTGTAAAATTGGCAGAACAGGCCCCTATGTCTCCAAACTTGATTTTCGATGCGTTTTGGCACTTCTAACACCCGTTAAGCCCATTTTTAAGCTCTATAAGGACGTTAAAACATAGGAAACTTGAAATATGCTCAGAAATGTCACGGATGTCGGTTCGTTTGGCTGTACGGTTGCGTTGTTCGGTTATTTACGACGGAAATCGTAACGGACGCGTGTACGATCCAAATTGCGAAACGAGTGAAGTTTTAGCATTCCAATCACCAAAATAAAATATTTTAATGATTACAAAAATTTTTGGATGTCCGAATATGTTCAGAACGTAAGATATGCTCGTAAATGCAAACTTGTGCACTTTTTGACGCTTTTAGTCCCTGATTGACCAATAAGTTTATTTTCGCATACCGAACCCCTCAAAGCCTATTTCTAAGCTATGTAAAGGATATTTAGGGGGTGTTTAACTTATGATCATGTTCCAAATTGTTCGTTACAGTACGAATCGGCGTAGTTTCGCAGTTTGACATAAATAGTCCCTGCGATCGAATAAACTTGTTTTTGACACACCAAACCATCCAAAACTTATTTCTAAGTTATGTAAAGGTTATTTAAGGTATGTTAAGCCTATTTTACTATTCTGGAGTGTTTGTCATGTTAAACTGGTTACGTTTACGCACCAGTTTGCGTATAACCTTCCAGAAAGCGATTTAAAGCTTGAAATCGAACTCAAATCAAATAGTAGAATCATCAAATACAAATACACACATAATAACACCAAAACACATTGTTTTATTGATAATTGATACTGTTTTACATTGTACATCATTTACAGAGCACAGTTGTCACAATTATGGTCTGTAATAATTTGAACAATAGATATTAGGGTTAATGATCAGTGATCCTTGGAACAATATGTAGGATGATAGTTGGTGGAGGGATCCTCTGTTTGGGGGATGAAGCCTCTATTATCCTGCCGTCTTTATTTTCCTACACTACCTAGAACTTTTTAATATGGACACCCTTTACCTACCCTAGCGGACGGGTCACGTATTGCTGGTAGATGCTCGGGGTAGGTAATTTTGATAACCTTTCGAAGGGTTAACTTTGATAAATAAATAAACTTTTAACTTTTGGCTATCTTGGTGTTGTTCATTTTGCATACATTTATTTGTCAATTGTTATTGTACAATTTAAGAGTCTACAAGTTATTGATGAAACTATAAAAATCAGTTTATGTTAAAAAGTTTAGGATATGATCAAGGATCAAGTATCCTTTAATAAAAAAGTTTGAGAAGTGAGAAAATTTTAGGATCATATATCCTGTTGACAAAGAATAAGGGTAGGACTGATAAACCAAGAATAAAGTTAAAGTAAATAAGGATCATACCAGAGAATCCAAGTTAGGATCCTACGTCCTTAACACTTACAATTGTGACAATCAAAAGATAAACCCTTGTAGAAAGTTAGGATTCAGGATCCTTAACTGTTTAGCTTTGGAAACCTGAAATTAGACATAACTTGGGACTAAGCCAACTATACAAGAAAGAGTTAGTATCTGGGGACAAGCCCAACAATCTAGGGACAAGCCCAATAAACTAGGGACAAGCCCAAAAACTGGGGACAAGCCAAAAAACTAGGGACAAACCCAAAGGATCTTGTGTAAACTGGAGTATGGCCCATACTGGCGACTATCTAAACTTAGTGACATGAAAATGCCAAAACCTTAGCTAACGTGAAAACGTTAGAAACCTTAGGAATGGATGTATGGTACGTCTACCATTATACTTAGGATCTTAAATACAGCCAGTACAATGAAATTGTCAGCCCCTAAAGCGGGTACTGGTCCCATTGCCTTTAACTGCACTAGGATAATCGTGCGCAACTGGCGAAGGTGTAAGAACCTGATTCGTAGAAGGTAATAGATACCTTAACTGGGGACAAGCCCAAAACTGGGGATAAACCCAAAAACTTAGGAGATTGTATTGGATACTGGATCCTTAGACATAAGTCTACCAACATCAAAGTGAGGTTCACATATCCTTTGAGGATCCTGGATCCTTAACCATAATTCTGTCTTAGCTGAGGATCCTCGATCCTTATTACATGAATTATTTTTTAAGATGGATAGCATTCCAAGCCCTTGGTAATAGGTCAACTTCCATGGTTAATAAAAGATATGCCCCCTTTCCTGCCTCAGCTTCAATCAGATAGGGGCCTTCCCATTTTGGTGCTAACTTGCTGTTTTGGTCAAAAATCACACAAGGATAATGTAACCAAATCTGATTTTTGTGAGGTTAGATGCTTGAATGGATAAACAAATGTGTAAACGATGAATGAATGAAATGAACAAATGACACGAGGATTTGTACGAGGAAAAAGCCCTGATCAATGTATGATCTCCGGCACAAAAAACCTCGGGTGATGGAAACTACCGATCACCAACTATATTAAACAAACAATGTTACAAATCGGGATGATAACAAGCTTGGTACAAGGTTGTCTATAGTGCAAAAGTGTGTATTCGCCGAGAGTTGTTGAGAGCTCGAGTGTAGTGTAATTGTGTAGCTAAAAACTGTTATCTAAACAAGCTTGTATCCCCTTTAAAAATAGAAATAAGCTAGCTAACTAACAATCCGAAAAAGGTGCAAGTCCCCCACGATCACCATAACGGTCGAAGAACTTGTGCACGTGCAGAATCATGAAGCATATTCCCCTAGAATCTCGGTTGAACAAGTCTTACTCGAATACTCCTGCAAAACAAGTTCAAAAAATGAAAGAAGCAAGTGTTAGTGTTAGGATAATAATGAGGATCATGGATCCTTAGTCCTACAACGCCTCTTGAGGATCCTTAATTCAAAAAGAACTGAGGATCCGTGATCCTGGCTGCTATTGAGGATCCGTGATCCTGGCTGCTATTGAGGATCCGTGATCCATAAGCTTAGAAAATCCATCCCTAACAACCAAAATATGAGGAATTTAATATAACTAGATGAGTCATATTTTCTGATCGATGCCGAACGAATTGGTTAGCGAAAAACTAGCTGTTACTATTGGACTAGCCGTTGCGAGGATGACATCATCGACAAGACCTCCTGCAACAAACAATGATTTTAAATAAGATAGAGATATGGGAGATATTTTGCATTTAAATTCAAGAGTTTCTCCCTTTAAATCTTCATTCGAAGACCTAAGCAAGTGTTTTGGTCAAAAATCAAGCAATGACAATGCAACCAAACTTTCTGTTGTGAGGAATGATGCTTAAATTGATGGATATCACTGAGGATCACTCTAAAATGTAGATGACAAATGACACAAAGATATATACGGGGAAAAAGCCCTTGATCAAGAGTTGATCTCCGGCACAAAAAAACCCCGGGTGATGGAAACTACCGATCACCAACTCAAATTAAACAAGAAAATGTGTTACAACTTCGGATGGTAGCGAGATAAGTACAAGGATCACTATAGTGTATTGTGTAAAAAAGTGTGTAAAATTGCTAAGTGTGTTGCCGAGAGCTGGTGAGAGCAGTTGTAAGAGTGTGTGTGTAGCCAAAAATAGCCAAGTGTTTTCTAGTTAGCTCGCTACCCCTTTAAATATAGAAAAAATCTATACTAACTAACATTCCGCAAATGGTGCAAGTCTTCCACGACTCCATAACGTCCACTTTTAGCCAGGCACGTGCGGAATAACTCAAGAATATGCTCCAGGAATATCGCCAAGACCAAGTCCAAGCTGGTACTCCTGCAAAACAATTTCGAATTCAAAGTAGACAATCGTTAGTACAAGGATCCTTAAGATGATCCATGATCCTGATCCTGCCACACTTCTGAGGATCACTACTTCAGACAGAAGTGAGGATCACTAAGTCCAACAGCAATTGAGGATCACTGATCATTTAGAAATCCACCCCTAACAATTGCCCCCAAAATATAAGGAGTAATTATGTAAATAAACGAGTTATATTTTGTTCTTATCCGTAACCAATTAATCGGATAACTAGCCGTTAGAGTCGGACTAGCCGTTATGAACATGACGTCAATGAGGTGACAATCCTGCAAAATCATTATTATAAATAGGAGTTAGAGATAGAGATCATTTCACATTTAAATTCAAGAGAAACCCCCTTTAAATTCAGATCCGCAGACCAAGCAGGTATTTCTCCTCTCCTTCCTCCTTTACGTTTTCTTTCTCTGCTACTTCTTTCTTTACCTTCTTCACAGTCATGATGATTGTTAGGGGAGGATTTTCTAACAATTAGTGATCCTTACTTGTTATCCTAATTAATGATCCTTACTTCTGTGACAGATAGTGATCCTCAGAAGAGCTTCAGGATCAGGATCATGGATCACCTTAAGGATCCTCATACTAACGATTGTTTGTTTATCGCATTATTTTGCAGGAGTAACGAGCTTGACTTGGTCTTGGCAACGGTACTAAGGAATATTCCACGAGCATTTCGCACACGATTGACCAAAAATGGACGTTGTGGAGAACGTGGGAGCTTGGCACAAAAGTCGGATAGTTAGTTATTGTAGTTAATTTCTATTTTAAAAAGGGGTAACGAGCTAGAATTAGAACACTTAGTCATTTTCAGCTACACACACTCTCATACACTCGCATACTTGAAGCTCTCGACGAACATTCATTCGTTTTCACTAACTTTTACACATTTCACGATAGTGATCCTTGTACCTAGCTCGTTACTATCCGAAGTTGTAAACATTTATTCATTAATTTGAGCTTGGTGATCGGTAGTTTCCATCACCCGGGGTTTTTTGTGCCGGAGATCAACTCTTGATCAAGGGCTTTTTCCCCGTACAAATCCTTGTGTCATTTGTGCAATTTACATTGAAGTGATCCTTGTCATTGTTCTACATTATTAGCATCATACCCCGTAACAGAGAGTTTGGTTGCAATATCCTCATCAGATTTTTTGACCAAAACAGTTTGGCGCCCACCGTGGGGCAATTGGTGCTTCGTCCTTAGAAAAATTCGCATTTCTGTGCTCATTTCAGTTCACTACAACCAAGCAAATGGCTTCCTCAGCGAAGAATGCTTCAAATTTGATGCCCTCATTCACTTCTTCACAAGGCGTTCCCCCTTTGCCTCCACCACCTTCTGGATCCCAGAAGAACGCTGAGAATGCTGCGAAGAAACCAACTCCCATTTTCTCAAAACCTCCAACTTCTTCTGCTTCTTACACTCCCACTACTAGTGACATGTTTACTTTGATTTTGCAGATGAAGGATCAGATACGGCAACAGGATAAGACCAATGAAAGGATCCTCAAGGAAATCGGAGATCTCAAGAAACAAAAGAAAACGGCAGAGGATCGTTCCCCACTGGTGCCAAAATCTTTGAATTTTGATACTCCGATGATTACTTCCCAGCCATCAGTGGTTCCAGATGTACAATATGTGGGTGGGCCAAAAGGAGTGCACTACGGAACAACAACAGTGACCCAGGCATCAGGTTCATATTTCCAGCCAGCGGGATCCTATCCTCAGCATATGGGATCCCTCACGAATTCAGGAGGATATTCAGGAGTGCAGCAGGTTCAAGGATCCTCCTTTGTTCCAGGATCATCCCAGGTTCAAGGATCCTCCTTTGTCCCAGGATCATCCCAGGTTCAAGGATCCTCCTTTGTCCCAGGATCATCCCAGGTTCAAGGATCCTCCTTTGTCCCAGGATCATCCCAGGTTCAAGGATCCTCCTTTGTTCCAGGATCATCCCAGGTTCAAGGATCCTCCTTTGTTCCAGGATCGTCCCAGTTTCAAGGATCCTTCCAGATGCCAGGATCCTTGAGGAGTTTGCAAACAGGAAGTTTAGATGTCCATCAGGGAGATTTTATTCCAATGCAGACCAATGCTTCTACTGGTCCCTCGATCATTCCAGAGCCCCAACAATAAGGATTAACATCCAATCTTCCAAATCTGAATCCAATGGGAGGTAACACTTTTAATAATTCCTATACTACTAACCATGGTCTTATGCAGGATCCAGGTATCAATCAGGCCATGGCCAGAGAATTGCAAAAGCTAAAGGATATGATATCAAGTGTTCCAGGAGTGGTCAAACCTATCCCAGAGATTGCAGATGGGAGCCACAAGATATCTCATTTTGCACCACCAATCTGTGATGCTGAGATACCCAAGAGATTCCATGTGCCAACAATGAAGCTATATGATGGTTCGACGGATCCTGAAGAACACATAGCACAATATAGGGAGAGGATGGAGATCAATCCAATCCCAGAAAGGTTAAAGGAAGCATACCTGTGCAAAGGATTCGGATCCACTCTTACTGGATCAGCTCTCAAATGGCTGCTAAGTCTTCCCCCCTATTCTATTACCACATTTGCTAATCTAGTTAACTTGTTTAATAATCAGTTTTCTTGTAGTAAAAAATTTGAACGATTAACTAGTGATATATATAGGATAACCTAGGGTCATAACGAATCATTAAGGGATTACATTACTAAATTCAGTAAAGAATCCTTAGACATTCCCAACTTAGATATAGCCACGGCTGTTGAGGCCTTTAAAATGGGACTGCTTAGGGATTCGTCGTTCTATGATGGTCTTGTTATGACACCATGCAGGAATTTAGATGAGGTAAGAACCCGAGCACTTAGATTCATTCGGCTAGAGGACGACAAGAGGATCCAGGAGAGGTTAGCAGGATCCTCAAAGCAGGATAAGCAAGGATCCTCATTCAGGAACAACAAGTTTAGATCCTACAACAAATCTGATAACCAGAACGTGCATTCTGTTGATCAAGAAGAGGATGATGAGGATTATCCTCCAATTTATGAATATTGTTTTTGTGTTGATAACAATGAACTAATCCTTGCGATGCAGAACCTAGGTGATAAAGCTAGATGGCCGAGAAAAAATGATAGGCCAGCTGCAACTAAGGATAAATCTAAGTGGTGTGCATACCCTGAAGATTTCGGGCATCTCACAGAAGAATGCATTGCACTAAGAAAGGAAATTGGATACTTGTTGAGCAAGGGGCATCTAAAAGAATTGTTGAGAAGAAAAAAGTCAAGGACTCAGGATCCTGAAAGGCTCCCTGAGAAGGCTCCAGCCCCTCCAGCAGATGCACAAGTAATAAACTTTATTTCGGGAGGATCAGACATTTGTGGCACATCCTTCTCAGCAGCTAAAAGGCATGCAAAGGAAACTAAAATGGATAACGGAGAAAGACCTGTTCGAACATCAAGTGTCTCCGAAGGAAAAGTCATAACCTTTGATGAGGATGATCGTGTTGATATCCAGGATCCTCATCACGATGGTTTAGTTATTACTCTTTTCATTTCTAACCATTTTGTCCACAGGATCCTTATAGACGGAGGAAGTTCAGTGAACATTATCCAGCTTGATGTTCTAAAGAAGATGGGTATCCCTGAATCAGATATCATACCAAGATCCTCCGTGCTCGTGGGATTTAGTGGCGAAACTAAGAATACCCTGGGGGACATTAAACTCCCAATATTCATCGAAGGCCTACACTCTTATCAAAAATTTTGTGTTATTGACTGTTTATCTTGTTGTAATGTTATCCTTGGCAGGCCTTGGATACACGATATGAAAGCAGTCCCATCTACCTATCATCAATGTGTGAAGCTCCCTAGTCCTTGGGGAATAGTGAAGATTGATAGTGATCAGCAGGAGGCTAAGAATTGCTACACTTCATCGATGAAACCAACCTCGAAGTCAAGGGAGCAATAGCAATCATGGTATCCTCCAAGGGATGTCTTGGAGGCAAGAGAGCAGGATGTGGTAGAAATCCTCATGGATCCTGATGATCCTGAATCCAAAATCTATATCGGATCAGGGATCCTTGGCGAAATGAAAGAAGACCTCGTATCCTTCCTCAAAAGGAGAAAGACTACCTTCGCATGGAAACACGAAGACATGACTGGTATATCCAAAGATGTAATCACTCACAAACTCGGCATTGACAGGTCCTTCAAACCAATCCATCAAAGGAGAAGAAAGTTTGCACCGGAAAGGAATGCCATTATCCAAGAAGAGGTAGAGAAATTGCTTCGGGCAGGTATGATTAGAGAGGTCAAGTATCCAAAATGGTTGTCCAATGTGGTTGTTGTTCAAAAGAAAAACGGAAAGTGGAGGGTATGTGTCGATTTTACCGATTTAAATAAGGCATGTCCCAAGGATCCTTTCCCATTACCCCACATTGACTCCATGGTGGATGCAACTGCGGGTCATGAACTGTTAACTTTTATGGATGCTTCATCTGGATTCCAACAAATCCAAATGGAACCATCCGACCAAGAGGATACAGCCTTCATGACTCCAACTGGTATATACTGCTATATTGCTATGCCGTTCGGACTAAGAAATGCAGGTGCAACATATCAAAGGCTGGTGAATATGATGTTCAAGGACCAGATTGGACAAACTATGGAGGTTTACATAGATGATATGGTGGTAAAATCCTTAAAAGCTGAGGATCACCTAAGAGACTTGGAGGAAGCATTCGATATCCTTGACAAATATAACATGAAACTTAATCCTTCAAAATGTCACTTTGGTGTTAAAGCAGGTAAATTCTTAGGATATATGGTGACAAAGAGAGGCATTGAAGCTAGCCCGGAACAAATCAAAGCAATAGTGAACATCAAATCTCCGGCCAATGCTAAGGATGTTCAAAGGCTAACAGGCAGGATAGCAGCTTTGAACAGATTTATATCCAAATCCTCAGAGAAGTGCAAAGAATTCTATGATATCCTAAGGAAGAACAAGAAATTTGAGTGGACTAAGAAGCATGAAAATGCTTTAAAAGCCCTCAAAGATTACCTATCCTCAGCCCCAGCCTTAATGAAACCAAAAAAAGGCGATGTGCTATCCTTGTACCTTGCAGTATCCTCAAAAGCAGTAAGTGCGGTCCTTGTTAAGGATCATGAAGGTACACAACATCCTGTCTATTATGTAAGTAAAAGTTTACTTGATGCCGAATCCAGGTATTCACACCTTGAAAAGCTTATTCTTGCATTAATTATGGCATCTACTAAGTTAAGACATTATTTTGAAACTCATGTTATCATTGTTAAAACTAATTTTCCAATTAAGAATGTCCTCAGGAAACCAGAGATGTCAGGAAGGATGGCTAAGTGGGCAGTGAAGCTAAGTGCATATGATATAAGATATGAGCCTAGGACAGCCATCAAATCCCAAGCATTAGCTGACTTTGTGGCTGATTTCAGTAGTGATTTACAAGAAGAAGCTGAGTTAGAAGTCCAGCAGCTAGAAGAGACCAAGGATCCTTGGATACTCTATACTGATGGATCCTCAAATATCAAAGGCACAGGGCTCGGAATACTACTAAAATCGCCACAGGGGGACATAATACCCCACTCTATAGCTTGTGAGTTCCAAACCACTAACAATGAGGCTGAATATGAAGCCTTAATTGCTGGTTTGCAAATTGCAAAGCATATGGGGATCAGGTATCTTGAGGTACATGTAGATTCATTGTTAATTACAAACCACTTTAATGGATCATATACTGTTAAAGGTGAAAAGCTAACCAAATATTTAGAGATAGTCAAAAGTTTGGCACTCTCTTTTGTTTCCTTTAGTTTGACGCAGGTACCAAGGGAAGAAAATACAGAAGCTGATGCATTGGCTAACTTAGGATCATCCTTGAAGATCCCGGAGGATATCAAGATCCCTATTATCCATATCCTGGCCTCGGCTATCGAGGATCATGCGGCTATGGAGATAGGAAATGATTCTGCAATTATCCCTAGTGAGGATACTAAATCCCATTCGGGATCAGGATCATGGATCTCACCAATCATGAGATACTTACAACATGGAGAGATTCCTACAGGAGAAAACCCGAGGGCTTTCAAATCTAAGGTATCTCAGTTCACAATTTTAAATAGTATGTTGTATAGACGATCTCTTGCAGGACCATACCTGAGATGCATTGAGGATCCTGAAATCCAAGAAGTTCTAAAAGACTTCCATGAAGGAGATTGTGGAAACCACACTGGGGGCAAGGCATTATTCTCAAGGATCCTGAGGACAGGATACTACTGGCCAACCATGAAGAGAGATGTTGTGGAGTATGCTAAGAGATGTGATCCTTGTCAGAGGCACAGCAATATCCTTCATCAACCAGCTGAATTATTGCATCCTATATCCTCCTCTTGGCCATTTATGAGATGGGGTATGGATATAGTTGGTAAGCTCCCCAAGGCACCTGGTGGAAAAGTATTCATGCTTGCTATGACTGATTACTTCTCCAAGTGGATAGAGGCTGAAGCTTTTGCCCAAGTCAGAGAAAAGGAAGTTATATCCTTCATTAAAAGAAATATTATAACTAGATTTGGAATTCCTTCTAAGATTATATGTGATAATGGTTCTCAATTTATTGGGGGCAGAACCACTAACTTTTGTGACAGCTGGGGGATTAAGATGATAACATCAACACCAGTCCACCCACAAGCTAATGGTCAGGCAGAATCATCCAACAAGATCATCATCAACAATTTGAAGAAGAAGCTTGGGTCCAAGAAAGGGAAATGGGCAGAAGAACTACCCTATGTGCTTTGGGCTGATAGGACAACCCCTAAGAATGCTACTGGTCAAACGCCATTCTCTTTGGTATTTGGGGCAGAATCGGTGATCCCAACAGAAATGGTGGTTCCAACTGCAAGAACAAGTACCCGTGATCCTGAGGAGAATGATGAGAACTTGGCTCAAGACCTGGATACTATTGAAGAAATCAGGGATATGGCTAGGATAAGGATGGCCAGTTATCAGCAAAGAATGGCTGGTGCTTACAACAAAAATGTCAGGATCAGGAGGTTTCAAGTTGGAGATATGGTATTAAGGAATGCATTTCAGAATACCACCAATCCTGCTGATGGAAAATTGGCTCCAAAATGGGAAGGCCCTTATTTGATTGAAGCTGAAGCAGGAAAGGGGGCATTTAGATTGCTAACCATGGAAGGTGATTTGCTACCAAGAGCTTGGAATGCTGTCCACTTGAAGAAATACTTCATGTGAGCAGGATCCTCATGGCACAGATGATCCTCACGATAGGGGTATCTTTAAAGGATCCTTAAAGTATCGATGATCCTTATTTGGGTAATATCCTAAACTTGAACTATTTCATTTCTTTATTTTCTCATATAAGGATAAGGATCATGTGTCCTTTATCCATCTCTCACGTAAGTTTAAGTTTTGAAAGTTCAGGTATCCTTAGCATAACACTGGTTATCCGCAGAAGCAATCCGTCCCTTGGGTTTAACCCCAGTTATTTGGGCTTGACCCCAGTTCCGCCTGTAGCGCATGATGATCCTGGTATAGTTCAAGGCAGTGGGACCAGTACTCGTTTTAGGGGCTGATAATTCCATTGTACTGGTTATACCTAGGATCCTACGTATAATGGTAGACGTACCATACATCCATTCCTAAGGTTTCTAACGTTTTCACGTTAGCTAAGGTTTCTAACGTTTTCAAGTTAGCTAAGGTTTTGGCATTTTCATGTCACTAAGTTTGGATAGTCGCCAGTTAGGGCCATACTCCAGTTTACATACGATCCTTGGGCTTGTCCCCAGTTATCCTTGGGCTTGTCCCCAGTTATCCTTGGGCTTGTCCCCAGTTGCTAACTCTTTTCTTATGTTGGCTTAGTCCCAAGTTATGCTCTATTTCAGGTTCTTGAAGATAGGCAACTAGGGATCCTTGATCCTTACTTCATTCTAAGGTTTATCTTATAGTTATCCTTATTATGGTTAGGATCCTAACTTGGATCCTCAGGTATGATCCTTAACTATTATTAATTATATTCATTATTTATTTGAATAACCCTTAAAAAAATTTTGACAACTAGACTTGTGATCCTTAAAACATATTGCTTTTTGGGATTCTTTAACTATAGGATATCTGATCATAGACCATATCTTAAATATTTTCAATCTGACTTATTCAAAATTATTTATTCAATGAATATGCATCAAAACAAAGGAAAATCAAAGAAACACAAGGATAACAACACAAGATAAGCGACAAAAGGTTAAGATTTTATTAACAAAGTAGTAACCCTTAAAAGGTTGTCAAAATTACCTACCCCGAGCATCTACCAGCAAAACGTGGCCCGTCCGCTGGGGTAGGTAAAGGGTGTCCATGATAATAAGTTCAAAAGTAGTGCAGGAATATAAAGCCGGCAGGATCACAATGGCTTCATCCCCAAAACAGAGGATCCCTCCACCATATGCAATCCTGCCTATTGTCCAAAGGATCATACATGATCCTTAATCCTAAAAACTATTGTTTAAGTACAACCCATCATTGTTCAACAAAAAACACCATAACCAAAACAAACTATCAAACTTAAAAAATGGGCTCCGGCTATGTCTAGAAATGTCCTTCATCGCCCATTCATGCAGCCTATGCCTTCGCTGCATCATCACCCCCTCCAGCTGCGGTACCCTTCATCAAATCCTTTCCACTGCCACTTGCCTCAATCGCCAAGACCTCGGTAGTCTCCTCCTCATCATCTTCGAGATCGGCCAACCTTGCTTTCCAGCCCTCAACATCCCAGCCGCTTTTATCAAAGTTAGGATCTTGAGCTTCCTGGGCCATCTTCAATTTTGTCTGATACATTGTGATGGCAGCAGAGACCTTAGCATTTTCTATGAGATCATGCTTCTCATAGTCAAGGTCAATCAGAAGTTTAGCCGTCTTAGTCTTGGCATCTTGGAGTTCTTTCTGAAGATCAGCAATGGCAAGGTCTTTAAGCACGACAACCTGTTGGAGGTCAGCAATCTTCTTGTCCTGCTCCTCGACATTCCCCACGTAATCTTCAATCTCAGCAAATTTCTGCAAAGAAAAGGACAAAGCAGTTCAAGATCAGGTGATCCTCATATGAGTAGGATACCTAGGCAGAATTGGTGATCCTTACATCATTGAAGTATTCAAGGAACTGGTGGCGGATCAGTGGTAGGCCTTGAAGGTCCTTAGTGTCAGAAGTTTTCCTCTTCTTACCACCCTTTCCTTTAGTGGGTGCTTTGGGAATAGAGATGCTAGGACTAGTAGTGGACCTCTTCTTCCTGGATTGAACAACATCAAGGTCAGCCGTGTTGAACTGGGATACAGGCTTGGCAGATTTTCCAGCACCTACATAACCAAATCAAGATAAGTATCTTCACTATATTTGTGTTTCACTATTTATTTAAATTTTTAAACAAAGATACTTACTTGACATCGTGACAGAGCCTGAGGATACCTCCTGAGAGTCTTGGGTTGTTGTCTTGAATGTCCTTATTTCAGGATCAAGCTTCCAGAAAGCAGCAAGCCTATCTTTAGTTGCGGGTGTTGTGATGATGTGGGAGACAGAGATAGCTGCATAACATAAAACAAAAAAGGGGTTAGTGATCCTTATACAAAAACAAGACTATCTGGTGATCCTTCTCAGGATCCTCTGGCCTACCATGGGTGGACCATGTTCTTGGTAGATCCTTTCCGTTTGGAATCGTGTCTCTCCTGACAAAGAAGAAGCGACGTTTCCAATTTGTGTCGTTCTTGGTTACTTTAAGAAGGGGGTGTTCTCCGCCGGGTTTTTGTTTGAACAAATATCGATGAGAACCAAAGGTAGTAAGATCATACAATTGTGTCAGTTCTGACATGCCTAAATCAATGCCTTCCTGTTCGATGATCCTCTCCAGGGTGTACAAAACCCTCCAAATCATCGGCATGGCTTGGATGTAAGAGATGCCGGTAAGGGAAAAGAAGGATTGTGTAAATTCTGGGAAAGGATAGGTGTATCCTATGGCGAATGGAGTAACTGGAAAGGCAACCCATGTTTCTGAAACATAGTCGCTCAGAATAGTAGGATCAAAGGGTTTGAAAAAAGCACTCGCCGGAAAGCAATGACGAATCTTGTCTATCTGAGCATCGTTAAAGTAACACCTCTCATTTGCGGAGTCTTTGATGATCTTTTGACTCTTCAAGGGACTATCCTTCTGGTGATCCTTGGCGGGGGAGGACCGGAGCATCATTCTTGAAGAGATTATGGTAAAATAAGAAAAACAGAGTAAGAGAAGGAAGAAGATGAAGAGAGAATACCTGTCTATCTTCGGAATGCAGTTATAAAGGGAGTCTTTCTGAAATTTTAAATGCATTTGATCCTATCTCTATTTCCTATTTATAATCATGATCGTGCAGGGTTGTCACTTCTGTGACGTCACGATTGCAACGGCTAGTTCAACAATAATGGCTATATTTACGATAGTTAGTTGCGGATAAGATCAAGAAAACATAACTCGCTCATTTTACATATCACTCCTTATATTTTGGGGGCAATTGTTAGGGGAGGATTTTCTAACAATTAGTGATCCTTACTTGTTATCCTAATTAATGATCCTTACTTCTGTGACAGATAGTGATCCTCAGAAGAGCTTCAGGATCAGGATCATGGATCACCTTAAGGATCCTCATACTAACGATTGTTTGTTTATCGCATTATTTTGCAGGAGTAACGAGCTTGACTTGGTCTTGGCAACGGTACTAAGGAATATTCCACGGGCATTTCGCACACGATTGACCAAAAATGGACGTTGTGGAGAACGTGGGAGCTTGGCACAAAAGTCGGATAGTTAGTTATTGTAGTTAACTTCTATTTTAAAAAGGGGTAACGAGCTAGAATTAGAACACTTAGTAATTTTCAGCTACACACACTCTCATACACTCGCATACTTGAAGCTCTCGACGAACATTCATTCGTTTTCACTCACTTTTACACATTTCACGATAGTGATCCTTGTACCTAGCTCGTTACTATCCGAAGTTGTAAACATTTATTCATTAATTTGAGCTTGGTGATCGGTAGTTTCCATCACCCGGGGTTTTTGTGCCGGAGATCAACTCTTGATCAAGGGATTTTTCCCCGTACAAATCCTTGTGTCATTTGTGCAATTTACATTGAAGTGATCCTTGTCATTGTTCTACATTATTAGCATCATACCCCGTAACAGAGAGTTTGGTTGCAATATCCTCATCAGATTTTTTGACCAAAACAATGATGCTACGATCCTCACCGGCTAAGGATCACAAGAAGAACAGTCCTCTTAAGAGCCAGGGGATCATCAAAGATTCACCGAAAGAAAGATGCTGTTTCTCTGACCCACAAATAGACAGGATTCGCCACTGTTTTCCGGCGGATATCGTTTTCAAACCATTTGATCCCACCGTTCTAAGCGACTACATTTCTGAAAATTGGGTAGCTTTCCCGGTCACTCCTTTCACAATAGGATATACGTATCCTTTTCCTGAATTTACCCAGTCTTTCTTCTCCCTCACCGGCATCTCCTATATTCAAGCTATGCCAATGATCTGGAGGGTCTTATATACCCTTAAGAGGATCATCGAGCAAGAAGGAATTGCCCTAGGAATGTCGGAGTTGGCAGAGATGTATGATCTCACAACATTTGGATCCCACCGATTTTTATTCAAGCGTAAACCCGGTGAAGAACATCCCATCTTCAAAGCCACCAAGAATGATACAAACTGGAAACGCTTATTCTTCTTTGTCAGAAGGGATTCTATCCCGGATGGAAAGGATCTGCCAAGGAAATGGAGCACCCATGGTAGGATCGAGGATCCTTAGAAGGATCACTGAGTAAGCTCATTTCTGATGATGATTACTAACATGCTCCTGTTTCTTTTGTACAGCTTTCACAATCTCACATATTATACCTTCACCTGCCACTAAGGAGAGACTTGCTGCTTTCAAAAGACTTGATCCTGCAACAAGGTCATTCAAAACAAACACCCAGGATTCACAAGAAGTATCCTCAAGTTCTGTCACCATGTCAAGTAAGTATCATGTTTTTTGTATAATTAAATATTTAAATAAATAGTTAAATAGAAATTGGATAAGGATACTTATCTGTTTTGAATGTGTAGGCGCTGGGAAATCATCAAAATCTGCCTCCAAATTCAGTGTCACTAATCTAGACACTGTTCGATCCTCCAAGAAAAAGTCTGCTGCTAGCCCATCTGCCACAATCCCCAAGCCTACCACTTCCAGGGGCAAGGGTGGCAATAAGAGAAAAACCTCTGAATCTGATAACCTCCAAGGCTTACCTCTGATCCGTCATCAATTCCTCGAGTACTTCAACGATGTAAGGATCACTGACTCGGCTTAGTTATCCTATCCATTTGAGGATCATATGGTCCTAACTTTGCATTGTCTTGTTTGCAGAAATTTGCTGAAATTGAGGACTACGTGGGGAATGTTGAGGAGCTTGAAGAAAAGTACTCTGATCTACAAAAGGTGGCGGTGCTCAAGGATCACAAGATTGCTTCACTTGAAAAGGATCTCAATGATGCCAAAGCTCAGACGACTGCAATCCTGATCAACTTTGATTATGAGAAGAACGAGATCACAGAGGATGCCAAGGTCTCCGCTGCCATTGCCATGTACAAGACCAAGCTACGAATGGCTCAAGAAGCTCAGGATCCTGCCTTTGATAGGAGCAACTGGGACGTGGAAGGCTGGAAGGCCAGGCTGGCTGAGCTGGAGAACGAGGATGAGGCTGATGAGGTTCTGGCAATCGAAGCTAGTGGCAGTGGCAAGGATCAGGTGAAGGATACTGGAGCTGGAGGTGATGATGACGCAGCGAAGGTGTAGGCTGCATGAATGGGCGATGAAGGACATTTCTAGACGTAGCCGGAGCCCATTTTTTAGTTTGGTTATGGTTTTTATTTTGATGGTGTTTTGATGAACAATGGTTGGTCTGTACTTAAACAATAGTAATTAGGGTTGAGGATCATGAATGATCCTTTGAACAATAGGTAGGATTACAAATGGTGGAGGGATCCTCTGTTTGGGGGATGAAGCCATTGTGATCCTGTCGTTTTTAATTTCCTGCACTACCAAGACCTTTAGACAATGGACACCCTTTGCCAACCCATGTGGACGGGCCACGTTTTGCTGGTAGAAACGTGGGTTGGCAATTTTGACAACCTTAAAAGGGTTTAATCTTTTGTTAATAAAATAACTTTAACTTTTTGGCTTATCCTGTGTTGATATCCTTGTTAAGATTTTACTTTCCAACTGTTGTGATGTTTATTTTGTTTAAACTTATCAAGTAAAGAAAAATTTAAGAAATATCCACAAAAAGATTTAGGATATGATCAAGGATCACATATCCTATAATTGTCAAATTCTGAAAAGCAACATATTTTAAGGATCATAAGTTCAGTTGTCAAAGGATAAGGGTTACTCAAATGAATAATGGATAAAATTGAAATAATTAAGGATCATACCTGAGAATCCAAGTTAGGATCCTAACCTTTAATACTCATAATCAGGATAACCCAAAAGACAAACCTTAGTAGAAGGTAAGGATCAAGGATCCTTAGTCATTTGTTTCCAAAAACCTGAAACAGGATACAACTTGGGACTAAGCCAATATAAGATAAGAGTTAGTAACTGGGGACAAGCCCTACATTTCTGGGGACAAGCCCAATATACTGGGGACAAGCCCAAAGGATAACTGGGGACAAGCCCAAAGGATAACTGGGGACAAGCCCAAACGATAACTGGGGACAAGCCCAAAGGATCGTATGTAAACTGGAGTATGGCCCTCATTGGCGACTATCCAAACTTAGTGACATGAAAATGCCAAAACCTTAGCTAACGTGAAAACGTTAGAAACCTTAGGAACGGATGTATGGTACGTCTACCATTATACGTAGGATCCTGAATATAGCCAGTACAATGAAATTGTCAGCCCCTAAAGCGAGTACTGGTCCCATTGCCATGAACTATACCAGGATCATCGTGCGCTACTGGCGAAACTGGGGACAGGCCCAAACTAGGGTCAAGCCCAAATAACTGGGGTCAAGCCCAAATAACTGGGGTCAAGCCCAAATAACTGGATACTTCTGTGGATACTCAGTCCTTAATTAAGGATACCTGAACCTTCAAAACATAAAATCAAGTAAAGAGAGGATAAAGGATGCAGGATCCTTATCTTTATATAAGAGAATAAAAGAATGAAATAGTTTGGGATTAGAATGTTACCAAAATGAGGATCATCTGCCCTGTAAGGATCCTTCAAGGATACTCGTCTGGGAAGGATCATGGATCCTGATCACATGAAATATTTCTTCAAATGGACAGCATTCCAAACTCTTGGTAGCAAATCGCCTTCCATTGTTAGCAATCGATATGCCCCCTTTCCTGCCTCAGCTTCAATCAGATAGGGGCCTTCCCACTTTGGTGCTAGCTTTCCATCAGCAGGATTGGTGGTGTTTTGGAATGCTTTTCTTAATACCATATCACCAACTTGGAATTTCCTGATCCTGACATTTTTGTTGTAAGCTCCAGCCATCCTTTGTTGATAACTAGCCATCCTTATCCTTGCTAAATCCCTGATTTCTTCTATAGTATCCAAGTCTTGAACCAAGTTTTCAGCATTTTCTTCAGGATCACGAATGCTTGTTCTTGCAGTTGGAACCACCATTTCTGTAGGGATCACTGATTCTGCCCCAAATACCAAAGAAAATGGAGTTTGGCATGTAGCGTTCTTGGGAGTTGTCCTATCAGCCTAAAGCACATAAGGTAGTTCTTCTGCCCATTTTCCTTTCTTGGATCCAAGCTTCTTCTTCAAATTGTTGATGATGATCTTATTGGATGATTCTGCCTGACCATTAGCTTGTGGGTGGACTGGTGTTGATGTTATCATCTTAATCCCCCAGCTGTCACAAAAGTTAGTAGTTCTATTCCCAATAAATTGGGATCCATTATCACAAACAATTTCAGAAGGGATACCAAATCTAGTAATAATGTTTCTTTTAATAAAGGATATAACTTCCTTTTCTCTGACTTGAGCAAAGGCTTCAGCCTCTATCCACTTAGAGAAGTAATCAGTCATAGCAAGCATGAATACTTTTCCACCAGGTGCCTTAGGAAGCTTTCCAACTATATCCATTCCCCATCTCATGAATGGCCAGGAAGAGGATATAGGATGCAAAAGCTCTGCTGGTTGGTGAAGGATATTACTATGCCTCTAACAAGGATCACACTTCTTGGCATATTCCACAGCATCCTTCTTCATAGTAGGCCAATAGTATCCTGTCCTTAGGATCCTTGAGAATAATGCTCTGCCCCCAGTGTGGTTTCCGCAATCTCCTTCATGGAAATCCTTTAGGACTTCTTGGATTTAAGGATCCTCAATGCATCTTAGATATGGACCTGCAAGAGATCGTTTATACAACATGTTATTCAATATTGTAAATTGAGATACCTTAATTTTGAAAGCCCTGGGATTTTCTTTTGTAGGGATCTCTCCATGTTGTATGTATCTCATGATTGGGAGGATCCATGATCCTGAATGAGATTGAGTATCATCACTAGGGATGACTGCAGAATTTTCTCCTATCTCCATAGCTACATGATCCTCGATAGCAGGGGTCAGGATATGGATAATAGGGATCTTGATATCCTCCGGGATCTTCAAATATGATCCTAGATTGGCTAATGCATCAGCCTCTGCATTCTCTTCCCTTGGTACCTGTGTCAAACTAAAGGATACAAAAGAGAGTGCCAATTCTTTGACTATCTCCAAATATTTGATTAGTTTTTCACCTTTAACAGCATAGGATCCATTAAAGTGATTAGTGATTAATAATGAATCTACATGTACCTCAAGATACCTGATCCTCATATGCTTGGCAATTTGCAAACCAGCTATCAAGGCTTCATACTCAGCCTTCATTGTTGGTAGTTTGAAATTCACAAGCTATGGAGTGGGGTATTATGTCCCCTGTGGCGATTTTAGTAGTATTCCAAGTCCTGTTCCTTTTACATTGGAGGCTCCGTCAGTGAATAATATCCAAGGATCCTTGGTTTCTTCAAGTTGTTGGACTTCTAACTCTGCCTCCTTTTGCAAATAACTACTAAAATCTGCCACAAAGTCAGCTAAGGCTTGGGATTTGATGGCAGTCCTTGGTTCATATCTTATATCATATGCACTCAGCTTCACTGCCCACTTAGCCATCCTTCCTGACATTTCAGGTTTCCTGAGAACATTCTTAATTGGGAAATTAGTTTTAACAATAATGGCATGAGTCTCAAAATAATGTCTTAATTTAGTAGATGCCATGATTAATGCAAGGATAAGTTTCTCTAAGTGTGAATACCTGGATTCAGCATCAAGTAAGCTCTTACTTACATAATAAACAGGATGTTGTGTACCTTGGTGATCCTTAACGAGGACCGCACTTACTGCTTTTGAGGATACCACTAAGTATAAGGATAACACATCTCCTTTTTCTGGTTTCATCAAGGCCGGGGCTGAGGATAGGTAATCCTTAAGAGCTTTGAGGGCACTTTCATGCTTCTCAGTCCATTCAAATTTTTTGTTCTTCCTCAGGATGTCATAGAATTCCTTGCACTTTTCTGAGGATTTGGATATAAACCTGTTCAAGGCTGCGATCCTGCCAGTCAACCTTTGCACATCCTTAGCATTGGCAGGAGATTTGATGTTCACAATAGCCCTGATTTGTTCTGGACTTGCTTTAATGCCCCTTTTTGTCACCATATAGCCTAAGAATTTACCTGCCTTAACACCAAAATGACACTTGGAAGGATTTAGTTTCATATTATATTTATCAAGGATATTGAATGCTTCTTCCAAGTCTTTAAGGTGATCCTCAGCTTTCTTGGACTTAACCACCATGTCATCTATGTAGACTTCCATAGTGTGTCCAATTTGTTCCTTGAACATCATATTGACTAGCCTTTGATAAGTAGCACCTGCATTCCTTAATCCAAATGGCATAGCAATATAACAGTATATACCAGTTGGGGTCATAAAGGCTGTATCCTCTTGATCAGATGGTTCCATCTGAATTTGTTGAAATCCAGATGAAGCATCCATAAAAGTCAACAACTCATGACCTGCGGTAGCATCCACCATGGAGTCAATGTGGGGTAATGGGAAAGGATCCTTGGGACATGCCTTGTTTAAATCAGTAAAATCGACACATACCCTCCACTTTCCATTTTTATTTTGAACAACTACCACATTGGCTAACCATTTTGGATACTTAACCTCTCTAATCATACATGCCCGAAGTAGTTTATCTACCTCTTCCTGGATAATAGCATTCCTTTCAGGTGCAAACTTCCTCCTCTTTTGATGAATCGGCTTAAATGACCTGTCAATACCAAGTTTATGGGTAATTATATCTTTAGATATACCTGTCATATCTTCGTGTTTCCAGGCAAAGGTAGTTTTCCTTCTTTTAAGGAAGGATACTAGCTCCTGTTCAATTTCGCTAAGGATCCCTGATCCTATGAAGATCTTGGACTCATGATCATCAGGATCCATGAGGATTTCTTTCAAATCCTGTTCTCTTGCCTCCAAGACATCTCTTGAAAGATACTTTAATTGTTATTGCTCCCTTGGTCTTGAGGCTGGCTTCATTGACGATGTATAGCAATTCTTAACTTCTTGCTGATCACTCTCAATTTTCACCACTCTCCAAGGACTTGGAAGCTTTACTCATTGATGATAGGTGGATGGGACTGCCTTCATGTCATGTATCCATGGCCTGCCAAGGATAACATTACAACATGATAAATAATCTATAACACAAAACTTTTGATAAGAATGCAATCCTTCAATATAGATTGGGAGTTTGATGTCCCCCAATGTATTCTTAGTTTCTCCACTGAATCCCACAAGTACTGAGGATCTTGGGATAATATCAGACTCTGGGATATTCATCTTCTTAAGGACTTCAAGCTGAATGATGTTCACAGAGCTTCCTCCATCTATAAGGATCCTGCGAACAAAATGGTTAGAAATAAACAATGTAATTACAAGACCATCATGATGAGGATCCTGGACATCAACACGATCATCCTCATCAAAGGTTATGACTTTATCCTAAGTAACAACGGAGGTCCGAACAGGTCTGTCTCCATTATCCATCTTGGTTTCCTTAGCATGTCTTTTTGCTGCTAAAAAGGAGGTACCACAGATATCTAATCCACCGGATATGAAGTTCATGACTTGTGCATCTGCTGGAGGAGCAGGAGCCCTCTCCGAGATCCTTTCAGGATCCTGGATCCATGACTTCTTTCGTCCCAAAAGTTCTTTCAAGTGCGCCTTGCTCAACAAGTAGCCAATTTCCTTTCTTAGTGTAATACATTCTTCAGTGAGATGCCCGAAATCCTCATGATATGCACACCACTTGGACTTATTCTTTGTAGCTGCCGATTTATCACTTTTCCCTGGCCATCTAGCTTTCTCACCTAGATTCTGCATGGCAAGGATCAGTTCATTGTTATCAACAGAAAAACAGTAATCAGAAATAGGAGGATAATCCTCATCATCCTCTTCTTGTTCTACTGCATGCACATTCTGGTTATCAGATCTGTTGTAGGACTTTGACTTGTTGTTCCTGAAGTAGGATCCTTGTTTCTCCTGTTTTGAGGATCCTGTCAATCTATCCTGGATCCTTTTGTCATCCTCTAAGCGGATGAACCTAAGGGCTTTGGTTCTTACTTCATCCAGATTCCTGCATGGTGTCATAACAAGATCATCATAAAATAACGAATCCCTAAGCAATCCCATTTTAAAGGCTTCTACAGCCGTAACAATATCCAAGTTAGGAATATCTAAGGATTCTTTACTAAACTTAGTGATGTAATCTCTAAGTGATTCATTCTGACCTTGAGTTACCCTATATAAATCACTAGTTAATCGTTCAAATTTTCTACTACAAGAAAACTGACTATTAAATAGATTAACTAGGTTAGCAAATGAAGTAATAGAATAAGGGGGAAGACTTAGCAGCCACTTAAGAGCAGATCCTGTAAGTGTGGATCCGAATCCCTTGCACAGACATGCTTCCTTTAACCTCTCAGGAATTGGATTGATCTCCATCCTTTCCCTGTACTGGGCTACATGCTCTTTTGGATCCGTTGAACCATCATACAGCTTCATAGATGGTATCTGGAATCTTTTGGGTATCTCAGCGTCACATAAAGGTGGTGCAAAACGAGATATCCTATGGCTACCATCTGCAATCTCAGGAATAGGTTTGACCACTCCTGGTACACTGGATATCATATCCTTAAGCTTCAGTAACTCCCTGGCCATAGCCTGATTGATACCTGTATCCTACATAGAGCCATGGTTAGTGTTATATGAATTATTAAAAGTGTTACCTCCCACAGGATTCGTGTTTGGAATCCCAGGTGTGTATCCATATTGACGGGATTCTGGTATGATTGAAGGACCAGAGGAAGCGATGGTCTGCATTGGTATGAAGTCTCCTTGATGAACATCCGTGCTTGGAGGCTGAATACTTCTTAAAAATCCCTGATCCTGGAAGATGTTGGATCCTTGAAGTTGTGATGATCCTTGATCCTGAAAGGATCCTGGAGCCAGAGAGGATCCTGGGACCAGAGAGGATCCTGGGACATGGAAGGATCCTTGGACCGGGAAGGATCCTTGGACCTGGGAGGATCCTTGGACCTGCGAGGATCCTTGAACTGCATGCATTCCCAAATATCCTCCTGACGTGAAATATCCTTGATGCTGGAAAGAGGATCCCGATTGTTGAGAAGAGGATCCTTGAGGCTGGGGGTGAGAGCCAAATGCTTGACTCACAGTTGCTGTTCCATAACGCCTTCCTGGTAATTCACCCAAGCATTGCACGTCCGGAGCTGCTGAGTGCTGGGAAGTTATGACTGGAGTGTCGAAGTTTAGCGATCTTGGCATCAGAGGAGAGTGATCCTCTGCTGATTTCTTCTGTTTCTTGATATCACCAATCTCTTGGAGGATCCGTTCATTGGTCTTATCCTGCTCTTGCATGCGATCTCTCATCTGCAAAATCAGAGTAAAAAGGTCGTTAGTAGTAGGATTAGAGGAAACAGAAGAAGTTGGTGGTTTTGAGAAAATGGGGCTCGGTCTCTTTGCAGGATTTTCAGCATTCTTCTGGGATCCAGAAGGTGGTGGAGGCAAAGGAGGAACGCCTTGTGAAGAACTGAATGAGGGCATCAAACTTGAAGTATTCTTCGCTGAGGAAGCCATCTGCTTGGTTGTAACGAACCGAAATGACCACGAAAATACGAATCTTTCTAGGAATGAAGCACCAATCGCCCCACGGTGGGCGCCAAACTGTTTTGGTCAAAAATCAAGCAATGACAATGCAACCAAACTTTCTGTTGTGAGGAATGATGCTTAAATTGAAGGATATCACTGAGGATCACTCTGAAATGTAGATGACAAATGACACAAAGATATATACGGGGAAAAAGCCCTTGATCAAGAGTTGATCTCCGGCACAAAAAACCCCGTGTGATGGAAACTACCGATCACCAACTCAAATTAAACAAGAAAATGTGTTACAACTTCGGATGGTAGCGAGCTAAGTACAAGGATCACTATAGTGTATTGTGTAAAAAAGTGTGTAAAATTGCTAAGTGTGTTGCCGAGAGCTGGTGAGAGCAGTTGTAAGAGTGTGTGTGTAGCCAAAAATAGCCAAGTGTTTTCTAGTTAGCTCGCTACCCCTTTAAATATAGAAAAAATCTATACTAACTAACATTCCGCAAATGGTGCAAGTCTTCCACGACTCCATAACGTCCACTTTTAGCCAGGCACGTGCGAAATAACTCAAGGAATATGCTCCAGGAATATCGCCAAGACCAAGTCCAAGCTGGTACTCCTGCAAAACAATTTCGAATTCAAAGTAGACAATCGTTAGTACAAGGATCCTTAAGATGATCCATGATCCTGATCCTGCCACACTTCTGAGGATCACTACTTCAGACAGAAGTGAGGATCACTAAGTCCAACAGCAATTGAGGATCACTGATCATTTAGAAATCCACCCCTAACAGCAGGTATCTCTCTTTTCTTCTCTCTAAATCCTCTTCTTCCTATTACTCTGTTTCTTCAAAATCCATGGGAAAGATGATTCTCCGATCCTCCCCTGCAAAGGATCCTAAGAAGGAAAGCCCTCCTAAGAGTCAGGGCATCACAAAGAATCCTTCTACTGAACTCTGCCCTTTCACCAATCCAGAGATTGATCGGATACGTCATTGCCTCCTGACAGAAACCGTATTTAGACCCTTCGATTCTGCTATGAAGAACGATTGCGTGTCTGATGCCTGGATCACTTTCCTGGCAACCCCTTTCTTGATTGGGTTCAATTATCCTTTTCCTGCTCTAACACAAGCATTCTTCACACTCATAGGCATGTGCTATATACAAGCCATGCCAATCATGTGGAGAGTGCTTTACACACTTGAAAACATCATTGAGCAAGAGGGTGTTGAAATAAGAGTGTCTGAATTGAGTCAGTTGTACAATCTTGTCGGTCATGTTTCCCATCGTTTTCTGTTTAAACACAAGCCTGCTCAGCCACACCCAATCCTGTCAACCACCAAAAATGATCCCCACTAGAAGAATCAATTTTTCTTTGTAAAGAGGGACTCTATCCCGAATGGGAATGATCTCCCCAAAAAATGGATCACCCATGGTAGGATATGGGATCCTTAGACCAGGACCATACTAGGATTCTTTTTCTGTTAAGGATTACTGATCTTTTCTTTTTGTTTCTGTTGTTGTGCAGCTGTCACACTTTCTCACATTCAAGAGTCACCTGCTACAAACGAAAGGGTTGCTGCTTTCTAGAAGCTTGACCCTGTTACGAGGACATTTCAAAGCAAAGCAAAAGATATTTAAGAGACCTCCACCGCATCCTACACAATGTCAAGTAAGTATCCATATCTGTATGTAAATAAATGTTTAAATAGATATAAAGTATCAACACTTATCTGTGTTTTGTATCTGTAGGCGCTGGCAAATCCTCAAAGTCTGCTTCTAAGTTCAGCGTCAGTGATCTCCAAGAGTATGCCTCCTCTCGTTCCATCAAGAAGGAACTAGCTGCCAGTCCCAGCATTCCGAATCCTAAGGGCACGAGCACACGAGGCAAGGGTGCCAAAAAGAGAAAGACTTCTGAGCCCAGTGAAGGCCTTCCTCTCATCCAACATCAGTTTGAGGAATACGTCTCCGAGGTAAGGATCTCGTATCCTTAAGTCTGAACTTTCCTTTCTGAGGATAACGGATCCTAACTATACACTTCTTTCGTATAGAAATTCGCCGAGTTCCAAATGCTCATTGATCAACATGTGGCTGAAACCGAGCTGCATAAGCTAGACTTCCAGCAGATGTTCCTTGCTAAAGACAAAAAGATTTCTTCCCTGGAGAAGGATATCAATCTGCTGTAGAAGGAATTGGTCATGGCTCAGATCACAGCCCAGAAGGATATGGCTGAAGTCATTGATTGGGCTAAGCATTCTACCACGGTTGCTATATTGAAGATCAAACTGCAGATGGCTAAGGAGGCTGAGGATCTTGCTTTTGACAGGTCTTCTTGGGATCATGAGGCTTGGAAGCAAAGGCTGGCGGAGCTGGATGATGAGGGTGAGGAGGTCTTGGCACTTGAAGCCGGCAGCAGTGGGTTGAAGGATCCTGAGGTGGAGAAGGCAGCTGGTGGTGATGACAAGGTGGAGAAGGTGGTGGAGAAGGCAGCTAAGACGTAGGCTGCCGAAATGGGCGATGATGGATTTATCTAGACGCGACCGGAGCCCATTTTTTATGATTTTGTGGTTTTTGTTTGATGATGTTTTGGTTTTGACCAATGATGGTCTGTAATAACTCTAAATAGTAGTTCTTAGGTTTAAGGATCACGGATCCTTTAGACAATAGGTAGGATGATAGTTGGTGGAGGGATCCTCTGTTTGGGGGATGAAGACACTATTATCCTGCCGTATTTACTTTCCTGCACTTTAAGACTTGTTAATATGGACACCCTTTACCTACCCCAGCGGACGGGCCACGTATTGCTGGTAGATGCTCGGGGTAGGTAATTTTGACAACCTTTAAAGGGTTTAACTTTGATAAATAATATAACCTTTAACTTTTGGCTATCCTGGTCTTTTTCATTTTGCATATATTTACTTTTGAATTGTTATTGTATAACTTCTTAGATTTACAAGTTATTAGTGAAGGTATAAAAATCAGTTTATGTCAAAATTTTAGGATATGATCAAGGATAAAATATCCTATAATCGAAAAGTTTAAAAAGTGAGATAAATTTAGGATCATATATCCTGTTGTCAAAGAATAACAGTAAGATTGATAAACCGAGGGTAAGAATAAAATTAAAGTAAATAAGAATCATACCAGAGAATCCAAGTTAGGATCCTATAACCTTAACAAATACGAATGTAACAATCATAAAACAAACCCTTGTGGAAAGTTAGGATCCAGGATCCTTAACTGTTTATCTTTGGAATCCTGAAATAAGACATAACTTGGGACTAAGCCAACTTGTAAAAGAAAGAATTAGTGTTTGGGGACAAGCCCAATAAACTGGGGACAAGCCCAATAAACTGGTGACAAGCCAGAAAACTGGTGACAAGCCCAAAAAAACTGGGGACAAGCCTAAAGGATCTTGTGTAAACTAGAGTATGGCCCTTACTAGCGACTATCTAAACTTAGTGACATGAAGATGCCAAAACCTTAGCTAACGTGAAAACGTTAGAAACCTTAGGAACGGATGTATGGTATGTCTACCATTATACTTAGGATCCTAAATACAGCCAGCACAATGAAATTGTCAGCCCCTAAAGCGGGTACTTGTCCCATTGCCTTTAACTGCATTAGGATAATCGTGCGCTACTGGCGAAGGTGTTAGAACCTGATTCGTAGAAGGTAGTGGATACCTTAAACTATGGGCAAGCCCAAAAAACTGGGGACAAGCCTATAAAACTTAGGAGACTTCTGTGGATACTTGATCCTTTGTCAAAGATGCACCCATTTCTGCAAAACTCACAACTTAGTGAAAAAGGATAAAGGATCCAGGATCCTTCTCCTTGAGATCAAATAAATTTAAGGATTAGATAAACTAGAATCAAATCATTACCAGAATGAGAATCATATATCCTCTAAGGATCCTTTATGTATGCCGGATATAAGGATTACTAAGGATCCTGGATCCTTCTTACATGAAGTATCTCTTCAAATGGACAGCATTCCAAGCTCTTGGTAGCAAATCACCTTCCATTGTTAATAACCGATATGCCCCCTTTCCTGCCTCAGTTCAATAAGATAGGGGCCTTCCCACTTTGGTGCTAATTCGCCATCAGCAAGATTTGTGGTATTTTGGAATGCTTTCCTTAACACCATGTCACCAACTTGAAACTTTCTGATCCTGACATTCTTGTTATAAGCTCCAGCCATCCTTTGTTGATTGCTAGCCAATCTTATCCTTGCCAAATCCCTGAGTTCTTCTATGGTATCCAAGTCTTGAACCAAGTTTTCAGCATTTCCTTCAGGATCACGGATGCTTGTTCTTGGAGTAGGGACTACCATCTCTGTAGGGATCACCGATTCAGCTCAAAACACTAAGGAGAATGGAGTCTAACCAGTAGCATTCTTGGGAGTTTTTCTATCAGCCCATAACACATAAGGTAACTCTTCTTCTCATTTTCCTTTCTTGGATCCAAGCTTCTTCTTCAAGTTGTTGATAATGATCTTGTTAGATGATTCTGCTTGACCATTAGCTTGTGGAAGGACTGGTGTTAATGTTATTATCTTAATCCCCCAACTGTCACAAAAGTTAGTAGTTCTATTCCCAATAAATTGGGATCCATTATCACAAACAATTTCAGAAGGAATACCAAATCTGGTAATAATGTTTCTTTTAATAAAGGATATCACTTCTTTTTCTCTGACTTGAGCAAATGCTTTAGCCTCTATCCATTTGGAAAAGTAATCAGTCATAGCAAGCATAAACACTTTGCCCCCTGGTGCTTTTGGAAGTTTACCAACTATATCCATTCCCCATCTCATGAATGTCCAAGAAGAGGATATAGGATGTAAAAGCCTACTGGTTGTTGAAGGATATCGCTATGTCTTTGACAAGCATCGCACTTCTTTGCATAATCCACATCATCCTTTTTCATAGTAGGCCAATAGTATCCTGTTCTAAGGATCCTTGAAAACAGTGCGTTGCCCCCAGTGTGGTTTCCACAATCTCCTTCATGAAAATCCTTAAGAACTTCCTGGATTTCTGGATCCTTGATGCACCTTAGATATGGACCTGCAAGAGATCGTTTATATAATATATTATTTAGTATTGTAAATTGAGATACCTTGACTTTGAAAGCTCTAGGATTTTTTCCGGTAGGGATCTCTCCATGTTGTATATATCTTAGGATTGGAAGGATCCAGGATCCTGATTTGATTGTGAGCCATCACTAGGTATGATTGCAGAATCCTCCACTATTTCCATGGCTGTGTGATCCTCAATAGTAGGAGCCAAGATGTGGATGATGGGAATTTTAATATCCTCTGGAATCTTTAATGATGATCCAAGGTTGGCTAAAGCATCAGCTTCTGCATTCTCTTCCCTAGGTACCTGTGTCAAACTAAAAGAAGCAAAAGAGTGTGCCAATTTCTTGACTATCTCCAGATATTTTATTAGTCTTTCACCTTTAATAGCATAAGAACCATTAAAGTGGTTAGTAATTAATAATGAATCTAAATGTACCTCAAGATACCTGATCCTCATATGCTTGGCAATTTGCAAACCAGCTATTAAGGTTTCATATTCAGTCTCATTGTTAGTAGTTTGAAACTCACAAGCAATGGAGTGGGGTATTATGTCCCCCTGTTGCGATTTTAGTAGTATGCCTAGTCCAGTTACTTTGACATTAGAGGCTCCATCTGTGAAGAGGATCCAAGGATCCTTAGTCTCTTCAAGCTGTTGAACTTCCAATTCAGCTTCCCTTTGTAGATCACTACTGAAATCAGCCACAAAGTCAGCTAAGGCTTGAGATTTAATGGATGTTCTTGGTTCATATCTGATATCAAAAGCACTAAGCTTGACAGCCCACTTTGCCAGTCTTCCTGACATATCAGGTTTCCTGAGGACATTCTTGATTGGAAAGTTAGTTTTGACAATAATAGCATGAGTTTCAAAATAATGGCGTAACTTAGTAGATGCCATAATTAAAGCAAGGATAAGTTTTTCTAAATGTGAATACCTGGATTCAACATCAAGCAAACTTTTACTTACATAATACACAGGATATTGGGTACCTTCATGATCCTTTACAAGGACTGCACTTACTGCCTTAGAAGAAACTGCCAAATATACGGATAATATATTCCCCTTTTCTGGTTTCATCAAGGCTGGAGCTGAGGATAGGTAATCCTTAAGGGCTTTGAGAGCATTCTCATGCTTTTCAGTCCATTCAAATTTCTTGTTCTTTCTCAGAATGTCATAGAATTCCTTGCGTTTCTCTGATGACTTTGAAATGAACCTGTTCAAGGCTGCGATCCTTCCTATCAATATTTGCACATCCTTGGCATTGGCAGGAGACTTAATATTCACAATCGCCTTGATTTGCTCTGGACTTGCCTCTATGCCTCTTTTTGTCACCATATAACCTAGGAACTTTCTGGCTTTTACACCAAAGTGGCACTTGGAAGGATTCAATTTCATATTGAATTTGTCATGGATATTGAATGCTTCTTCCAAATCTGCAAGGTGATCCTCCGCTCTTTTGGACTTAACCACCATGTCATCAATATAGACTTCCATCATGTGTCCAATTTGTTCTTTAAACATCATATTAACTAGCCTTTGGTAGGTAGCACCTGCATTTCCTAGTCCAAAAGGTATAGCAATATAACAATAGATACCAGTAGGGGTCATAAAGGTTGTATCCTCTTGATCAGATGGTTCCATCTGAATTTGTTGGAATCCAGATGAAGCATCCATAAAAGTTAACAACTCATGACCCGCGGTAGCATCCACCATGGAGTCAATGTGGGGTAATGGGAATGGATCCTTGGGACATGCCTTGTTTAAATCAGTAAAATCAAAACATACCCTCCACTTTCCATTTTTCTTTTGAACGACAACCACATTGGCTAACCATCTTGGATACTTAAACTCTCTAATCATACCTGCCCTGAGCAGTTTATCTACTTCCTCTTGGATGATGGCATTCCTTTCAGGTGCAACCTTCCTTCTCTTTTGATGTATGGGCTTGAATGACCTGTCAATGCCAAGTTTATGAGTAATAACATCTTTAGAAATACTTGTCATATCTTCATGTTTCCAAGCAAAGGTAGATTTTCTCATCTTTAGGAAGGATACTAGATCTTGTTCGATGTTATTGAGGATCCCGGATCCTATAAAAATCTTGGATTCAGGATCCTGAGGATCCATCAAGATATCCTTCACATCTTGCTCTCTTGCCTCCAGGACTTCTCTTGGAGGATACTTTAGTTGCTATAGCTCTCTAGGTCTTGAGGTTGGCTTCATTGATGAAGTATAACAATTTTTAGCTTCTTGTTGGTCACTTTCAATCTTCACCACACCCCATGGAGTAGGGAGTTTGACACATTGATGATATGTTGACGGAACTACTTTCATGTCGTGTATCCATGGCCTGCCAAGGATAACATTGCAACAGGATAAGAAATCTATAACACAAAATTTTTTAAAAGAGTTAACTCCCTCTATGTAGATTGGAAGCTTGATGTCCCCCAATGTGTTCTTGGTTTCTCCACTGAATCCTACGAGAACTGATGATCTAGGGATAATCTCTTATTCAAGGATGTTCATCTTCTTGAGGACATCAAGTTGAATGATGTTCACTGAGCTTCCTCCATCTATGAGAATCCTGTGAACAAAATGGTTAGATATAAACAGTGTAATAACAAGACCGTCATGATGAGGATCCTGAATATCCACACGATCATCCTCATCAAAGGATATAATTTTCTCATACGTAAGGATTGAGGTTCGAATGGGTCTGTCTCCATTATCCATCTTCGTTTCTTTAGCATGCCTCTTGGCTACTGAAAAGGAAGTACCACATATGTCTGATCCACCAGATATGAAGTTGATTATTTGTGCATCAGCTGGGGGAGCAGGAGCTCTTTCCGGAATCTTTACAGGATCCTGGATCCTTGACTTTTTTCTTCCAAGCAGCTCCTTCAAATGTCCTTTGCTTAACAAGTAACCAATCTCTTTCCTGAGCGCTATACATTCATCCGTGAGATGACCAAAATCTTCATGATATGCACACCATTTGGATTTGTCTTTTGTACCAGCCGGCTTATCATTCTTTCTAGGCCATCTAGCTTTTTCACCTAAATTCTGCATAGCAAGGATCAGTTCATTGTTATCAACAGAAAAACAATATTCAGAGATATGTGGATAATCTTCATCATCCTCTTCATACCCCACAGCATGCACGTTTTGATTATCAGACTTGTTATATGGTTTGGATTTGTTATTCCTGAAATGGGATCCTTGCTTTTCTTGCTTCGAGGATCCTGAAAGTCTCTCCTGGACCCTTTTATCATCCTCTAAACGGATGAATCTAAGGTCCCTGGTTCTTACTTCATCAAGATTCCTGCAAGGGGTTATGACAAGATCATCATAAAATTGTGAATCCTTAAGTAAACCCATTTTGAAAGCTTCTACAGCTGTTGCGATATCTAAGTTAGGAATTTCTAAGGATTCTCTACTGAATTTAGTTATATAATCTCTAAGTGATTCATTTTGACCTTGCGTTACCCTATATAGATCACTAGTTAATCGTTCAAATCTCCTACTACATGAAAATTGGCTATTAAACAAATTAACTAGGTTAGCAAATGAAGTAATAGAGTAAGGAGGAAGACTTAGCAGCCATTTAAGAGTTGATCCTGTCAGTGTGGATCCGAAACCCTTGCATAGACATGCTTCTTTCAACCTTTCAGGAATGGGGTTGATTTCCATTCTCTCCCTGTATTGAGCTACATGCTCTTCTGGATCATTTGTACCATCGTAGAGCTTCATGTTTGGTGCTTGAAACCTCTTTTGTATCTCTTCATCACAAATAGGTGGTGCAAAACGAGATACCCTATGACTCCCATCTGGAATTTCAGGAATGGGCTTCACTACTCCTGGAACACTAGATATCATATCCTTGATCTTTTGTAATTCTTTAGCCATAGCTTGGTTGATTCCAGTATCCTGCACAAAGCCATGGTTAGTATTATAAGTAGTATTCAAAGTGTTACCTCCTGATGGATTCAAGGGTGGAATTCCTGATGTGAATCCATATTGATGTGATTCTGGCATGATTGAGGGACCAGACGAAGCAATAGTCTGCATTGGGATGAAGTCTCCTAAGTGAATTTCTGAACTTCTGGGTTGTACATTCCTTAAGGATCCTTGATCCTAAAAGATGTTGGTTCCTTGATACACCGAAGCTGGGGGTCTTGGAGGATAATCTATGGATCCGTGAACCTGAGATGAGGATCCTTGAACCTGAGAGGAGGATCCTTGACCCTGAGATGAGGATCCTTGAATTGTCTGCGTTCTCATGTATCCTACAGAACTGAAGAAGGATCCTTGAGGCTGAAAAGAGGATCCAGAAGGCTGAAAGTAGGATCCTTGAGCCTGTGTCATTGCCGATGATCCATAGCGTATACTCGATGATCCACCTTGGTATTTGTTAGGGGAGGATTTTCCAAAGATCAGTGATCCTCAATTACTGTCAAGCTTAGGGATCCTCAATTCTGTTTGAATTAGTGATCCTCAGAGGGTATTATAGGATCAGGATCATGGATCATCATAGTGATCCTTACACTAACGATTGTCTGCTTTGAATATGATGTTGTTTTGCAGGAGTACAAGCTTGGACTTGGTCTTGGCGATATTCCTGGAGCATATTCTCTATTTATTCCACACGTGCTTGACTGAAGTGGACGTTATGGAGGTCGTGGAAGACTTGCACAAAATGCGGATAGTTAGTTAGCTTAGATATTTTCTAAATTTATAAGGGGATAGCGAGCAAGATTAGAACACTTGGCTATTTTCAGTTTAACACACACACTCTTAACTGCTCTCATCAGCTCTCAACAATTCACTTGGCGATTACACACTTTTTTGCACATTACACTCTAGTGATCCTTGTAACTAGCTCGCTATCATCCAAAGTTGTAATAACTTGTTTGTTTAATCTGAGTTGGTGATCGGTAGTTTCCATCACCCGAGGTTTTTTATGCCGGAGATCAATTCTTGATCAAGGGCTTTTTCCTCGTATAAATCTTTGTGTCACTTGTTCATTACATTTCTGAGTGATCCTTAGCATTGTTCATTGATTCAAGCATCACACCTCACAACAGAAAGTTTGGTTGCATTATCTTAGCTTGATTTTTGACCAAAACAGTTTGGCGCCCACCGTGGGGCAACTGGTGCTTCATTCCTGAGAAGATTCATATTTTTGTGGTCATTTCGGTTCGTTACAACCAAGCAGATGGCTTTTTCAGCAAAGAACGCATCAAGCTCTATGCCGGCAATGAGTTCTTCACAGGGCGTTCCTCCTTTGCCTCGACCACCTTCTGGATCCCAGAAGAATGCTGAAAATGCTGCGAAGAGACAAACCCCCATTTTCTCAAAACCACCAACTTCTTTTGTTTCCACTAATCATACTACTAATGATCTTTTTAATCTGATTTTGCAGATGAGGGATCGCATGCAAGAGCAGGACAAAACCAATGAACGAATCCTCCAAGAGATTGGTGATATCAAGAAACAGAAGAAATCAGTGGAGGATCACTCTCCTCTGATGCCAAGGTCATTGAATTTTGACACTCCAGTTGTAACTACCCTACAATCGGCAGTTCCAGGCATCCAGTATCAAAGTGGTCCATCAAAAAGACGTTATGGAACAGCAACTATGAGTCAGGTATTTGGCTCTCACTCCCAGCCTCAGGGATCCTATTTTCAGCCATCGGGATCCTCTTTTCAGCATCAGGGATCCTTCGTCAGCTCAGGAGGATATTTAGGAATGCACACGGTCCAAGGATCCTCCCAGGTCCAAGGATCCTCCCAGGTCCAAGGATCCTCCCAGGTCCAAGGATCCTTTATGGTTCTAGGATCCTTTCAGGTTCAAGGATCCTCTCAGCCTCAAGGATCCAACATCTTTCAGGATCAAGGACTCTTAAGAAGTATGCAGCCTCCAAGCTCGGATGTTCATCAAGGAGATTTCATACCAATGCAGACCATTGCTTCCTCTGGTCCTTCAATCATACCAGAGTCCCGTCAATATGGATTCACATCTGGAATTCCAAACATGAATCCTCTGGGAGGTAACACTTTTAATAATTCATATAACACTAACCATGGCTCTATTCAGGATACAGGTATCAATCAGGCTATAGCCAGGGAGTTACAGAAGCTCAAGGATATGATATCCAGAGTACCAGGAGTGGTTAAACCCATTCCTGAAATTGCAGATGGTAGCCATAGGATATCTCGCTTTGCACCACCTATTTGTGATGCTGAGATACCCAAGAGGTTCCAAATACCAACTATGAAGCTATATGATGGTTCAACGGATCCAGAGGAATATGTAGCCCAATACAGGGAGAGGATGGAGATCAATCCAATTCCTGAGACGTTAAAAGAAGCATGTCTACGCAAGGGTTTTGGATCCACACTCACAGGATCTGCTCTTAAATGGCTGCTAAGTCTTCCCCCTTACTCTATTACTTCATTTGCTAATCTAGTTAATTTGTTTAATAGTCAATTCTCTTGTAGTAGAAAGTTTGAACGATTAACTAGTGATCTATATAGGGTAACACAAGGTCAAAATGAATCACTTAGAGATTACATCACTAAATTTAGTAAAGAATCCTTAGATATCCCTAACCTGGATATAGCTACGGCTGTAGAAGCCTTTAAAATGGGATTGCTTAGGGATTCCTTATTCTATGATGATCTTGTTATGACCCCATGCAAGAATCTTGATGAAGTAAGAACCAGGGCCCTTAGGTTCATCCGTCTAGAGGATGACAAAAGGATCCAGGAGAGATTGACAGGATCCTCAAAACAGGAAAAGCAAGGATCCTACTTTAAGAATAACAAGTTCAAGTCTTACAACAAGTCTGACAACCAAAATGTGCATGCAGTAGAGCAAGAAGAGGATGATGAGGATTATCCTCCAATTTCTGAATACTGTTTTTCTGTTGATAACAATGAGCTAATTCTTGCAATGCAGAGTCTAGGTGAGAAAGCTAGGTGGCTAAGGAAAAGTGATAAACCAGCAGCTACAAAGGATAAGTCCAAGTGGTGTGCATATCATGAGGATTTTGGGCATCTCACTGAAGAGTGTATTGCACTTAGAAAGGAAATTGGTTACTTGTTAAGCAAGGGGCATTTGAAAGAGCTTTTGGGACGAAAGAAGTCAAGGATCCAGGATCCTGAAAGGATCCCAGAAAAGGCTCTTGCTCCTCCAACAGATGCACAAGTTATAAACTTCATATCCGGCGGATCAGACATTTGTGGTACTTCCTTTTCAGCAGCCAAAAGACATGCCAAGGAAACCAAGATGGATAATGGAGACAGACCCATCCGGACGTCCACTGTCACCAAGGATAAGATCATAACTTTTGATGAGGATGATCGTCTTGATGTTCAGGATCCTCATCATGATGGTCTTGTTATTACCCTGTTTATTTCTAATCATTTTGTTCGCAGGATCCTTATAGATGGAGGAAGCTCTGTGAACATCATTCAGCTTGATGTCCTCAAGAAGATGAATATCCCGGAGTCTGATATTGTCCCAAGATCCTCAGTCCTTGTGGGATTCAGTGGGGAAACCAAGAACACACTGGGGGACATCAAACTCCCTATCTATATTGAAGGACTCCATTCTTATCAGAAGTTTTGTGTTATAGATTGCTTATCTTGATGTAATGTTATTCTTGGCAGGCCATGGATACATGACATGAAGGCAGTCCCATCTACTTATCATCAGTGCGTGAAGCTTCCTAGTCCATGGGGAGTGGTGAAAATTGAGAGTGATCAACAAGAAGCTAAGAATTTCTATACCTCATCAATGAAGCCAGCCTCAAGACCAAGGGAGCAATAGCAATTAAAGTATCCTTCAAGAGAAGTCTTGGAGGCAAGAGAGCAGGATGTAAAAGAAATTCTCATGGATCCTCATGATCCTGAATCCAAGATCTTCATAGGATCAGGGATCCTTAGCGACATTGAAGAGGATCTAGTATCCTTCCTTAAAAGAAGGAAAACTACCTTTGCCTGGAAGCATGAAGACATGACAGGTATATCTAAGGATATAATTACTCATAAGCTTGGCATTGACAGGTCATTCAAGCCTATACATCAGAAGAGGAGGAAGTTTGCACCTGAAAGGAATGCTATTATCCAGGAAGAGGTAGATAAACTACTTCGGGCAGGTATGATAAGAGAGGTTAAGTATCCAAGGTGGCTAGCCAATGTGGTTGTTGTTAAAAGAAAAATGGAAAATGGAGGGTATGTGTCGATTTTACTGATTTAAATAAGGCATGTCCCAAGGATCCTTTCCCATTACCCCACATTGACTCCATGGTGGATGCTATCGCGGGTCATGAGTTGTTGACTTTTATGGATGCTTCATCTGGATTTCAACAAATTCAGATGGAACCATCTGATCAAGAGGATACAGCCTTTATGACCCCAACTGGTATATATTGTTATATTGCTATGCCATTTGGACTAAGGAATGCAGGTGCTACTTATCAAAGGCTAGTCAATATGATGTTCAAGGAACAAATTGGACACACTATGGAAGTCTATATAGATGACATGGTGGTTAAGTCCAAGAAAGCTGAGGATCACCTTAAAGACTTGGAGGAAGCATTCAATATCCTTGATAAATATAATATGAAACTAAATCCTTCCAAGTGTCATTTTGGTGTTAAAGCAGGTAAATTCTTAGGCTATATGGTGACAAAAAGGGGCATTAAAGCAAGTCCAGAACAAATCAGGGCTATTGTGAACATCAAATCTCCTGCCAATGCTAAGGATGTGCAAAGGTTGACTGGCAGGATCGCAGCCTTGAACAGGTTCATATCCAAATCCTCATAAAAGTGCAAGGAATTCTATGACATCCTGAGGAAGAACAAGAAATTTGAATGGACTGAGAAGCATGAAAGTGCCCTCAAAGCTCTTAAGGATTACCTATCCTCAGCCCCCGCCTTGATGAAACCAGAAAAGGGGGATATATTATCCTTATACCTAGCAGTATCCTCAAAAGCAGTAAGTGCGGTCCTTGTTAAGGATCACCAAGGTACACAACATCCTGTTTATTATGTAAGTAAGAGTTTACTTGATGCTGAATCCAGGTATTCACACTTAGAGAAACTTATCCTTGCATTAATTATGACATCTACTAAATTAAGACATTATTTTGAGACTCATGCAATTATTGTTAAGACTAATTTTCCAATTAAGAATGTTCTCAGGAAACCTGAAATGTCAGGAAGGATGGCTAAGTGGGCAGTGAAGCTTAGTGCTTATGATATAAGATATGAGCCTAGAACTGCCATTAAATCCCAGGCCTTAGCTGACTTTGTGGCAGATTTTAGTAGTGACTTGCAAGAGGAAGCTGAGTTAGAGGTCCAATAGCTAGAAGAAACTAAGGATCCTTGGATACTCTTCATTGATGGTGCTTCTAATGTTAAAGGAACAGGGCTTGGAATACTACTAAAATCACCACAGGGGGACATAATACCCCACTCCATAGCTTGTGAATTTCAAACTACCAACAATGAGGATGAATATGAAGCCTTGATAGCTGGTTTGCAAATTGCCAAGCATATGAGGATCAGTGTGACACAGGTACCAAGGGAAGAGAATGCAGAGGCTGATGCATTAGCCAATCTAGGATCATCCTTGAAGATCCCGGAGGATATCAAGATCCCTATTATCCATATCCTGACCCCTGTTATCGAGGATCATGTAGCTATGGAGATAGGAGAGGATTCTGCAGTCATCCCTAGTGAGGATACTCAATCTCATTCAGGATCATGGATCTTCCCAATCATGAGATACATACAACATGGAGAGATTCCTACAGGAGAAAACCCTATGGCTTTCAAAATCAAGGTATCTCAATTTACAATATTGAATAATATGTTGTATAAACGATCTCTTGCAGGACCATATCTAAGGTGCATTGAGGATCCTGAAATCCAAGAAGTCCTAAAGGATTTCCATGAAGGGGATTGTGGACACCATACTGGGGGCAGGGCATTATTCTCAAGGATCCTGAGGATAGGATACTATTGGCCTACTATGAAGAAGGATGCTGTGGAATATGCCAAGAAATGTGATCCTTGTCAGAGACATAGTAATATCCTTCGTCAACCAGCAGAGCTTTTGCATCCAATATCCTCTTCATGGCCATTTATAAGATGGGGAATGGATATAGTTGGTAAGCTTCCTAAGGCACCTGGTGGAAAAGTATTTATGCTTGCTATGACTGATTACTTCTCCAAGTGGATAGAGGCTGAAGCCTTTGCTCAAGTCAGAGAAAAGGAAGTGATATCCTTTATTAAAGGGAAACATTATTACTAGATTTGGTATCCCTTCTGAAATTGTTTGTGATAATGGATCCCAATTTATTGGGAATAGAACTACTAACTTTTTTGACAGCTGGGGGATTAAGATGATAACATCAACACCAGTCCACCCACAAGCTAATGGTCAGGCAGAATCATCCAACAAGATCATCATCAACAATTTGAAGAAGAAGCTTGGATCCAAGAAAGGAAAATGGGCAGAAGAACTACCTTATGTACTTTGGGCTGATAGGACACCTCCCAAGAATGCCACTGGCCAAACTCCATTTTCTTTGGTATTTGGGGCAGAATCAGTGATCCCTACAGAGATGGTGGTCCCTACTGCAAGAACAAGCATTCGTGATCCTAAGGAAAATGCTGAAAACTTGGTTCAAGATTTGGATACTATAGAAGAACTCAGGGATTTGGCAAGGATAAGGATGGCCAGTTATCAACGAAGGATGGCTGGAGCTTACAACAAAAATGTCAGGATAAGGAAATTCCAAGTTGGAGATATGGTGTTAAGGAAAGCATTTCAGAATACCACCAATCCTGCTGATGGAAAGTTGGCACCAAAGTGGGAAGGCCCTTACTTGATCGAAGCTGAGGCAGGAAAGGGGGCATATCCATTGCTAACAATGGAAGGTGACTTGCTACCAAGAGCTTGGAATGCTGTCCACTTAAAGAAATACTTCATGTAACAAGGATCCATGATCCTTACCTGACAAGTATCCTTGTAGGATCCTTACAGAACAGATAATCCTCATCCTGGTAATATTCTAATCTCAAACTATTTCATTCTTTAATTATCTTATTTAAGGATAAGGATCCTGCATCCTTTATCCTCCTTTCACTTGATTCTGAGTTTTAAAGGTTCAGGCATCCTTAACAAAGGGTTGAGTATCCACAGAAGTATCCAGTTATTTGGGCTTGACCCTAGTTATTTAGGCTTGACCCCAGTATATTGGGCTTGACCCCAGTTATTTGGGCTTGACCCCAGTTATTTGGGCTTGACCCCAGTTTGGGCCTGTCCCCAGTTTCGCTAGTAACGCACGATGATCCTGGTATAGTTCATGGCAATGGGACCAGTACTCGCTTTAGGGGCTGAAAATTTCATTGTACTGGCTATATTCAGGATCCTACGTATAATGGTAGACGTACCATACATCCGTTCCTAAGGTTTCTAACGTTTTCACGTTAGCTAAGGTTTTGGCATTTTCATGTCACTAAGTTTGGATAGTCGCAAGTGAGGGCCAAACTCCAGTTTACACACGATCCTTTGGGCTTGTCCCCAGAATTGTTGGGCCTGTCCCCAGTTACTAACTTTTATCTTATATTGGCTTAGTCCCAAGTTGTATCCTATTTTAGGTTTTTGAAGCTAAACGACCAAGGATCCTTGATCCTTACCTTCTACTAAGGTTTGTCTTTTGGTTAACCTGAATATAAGTGTTAAAGGTTAGGATCCTAACTTGGATTCTTAGGTATGATCCTTAACTATTTTGATTTTATTCATTATTCATCTGAGTTACCCTTATCCTTTGACAACTGAACTTGTGATCCTTAAACTACACTAGTTTTCAGAAATTGTTGACTATGGGTTATGTGATCCTTGATCATATCCTAAACTTTTTGAGAATATTTATTAAATTTTTCTTCTTTACTTAATAAATTCAGACAAAATATGTATCACAACAATTGAAAAGTAAAGTACTCACAAGGATAACAACACAGGAAAAAGCCAAAAAGTTAAAGTTATTTTATTCACAAAACATTAAACCCTTTAAGGTTGTCAAAATTGCCAACCCACGTTTCTACCAGCAAAACGTGGCCCATCCACATGGGTTGGCAAAGGGTGTCCATTGTTAACGGGTCTTAAGAGTCCAGGAAATAAAAGATGGCAGGATAACGAGTGGCTTCATCCCCCAAACAGAGGATCCATCCACCACCCATTATCCTACCTATTGTCTTAGGATCCATGATCCATAACCCTAGAAACTATTGTTCAAATACAACCCAAGATTGTTTCAAAACACCATAACCAAAATAAAACTACCAAGTCCTAAAAAATGGGCTCCGGCCGCGTCTAGAAATGTCCATCATCGCCATTTCAGCAGCTCAAACCTTGGCTGCATCACCACCAGCATCATCAGCATCAGCATGATCCTTTCCACTTCCACTCGCCTCAATTGCTAAGACCTCACCAGCCTCTTCTTCGTCATCCAGCTCAGCCAATCTAGCCTTCCAGCCCTCTATGTCCCAGTTGCTCTTGTCAAAATCAGGATCCAGAGCTTCTTGGGCCATCTGTAACTGGGTTTTGTACATAGCAATGGCAGCGGAGACTTTAGCATCATTTGTGATCTCATTCTTCTCCTGATCAGCAGTGATATGAGCCAGGACAAGTTCCCTCTTCACCAGATTGACATCGTTTTCGAGGGAGGCAATCTTCTGATCCTTGGCCAGCATGATCTTTTGGAGGTCCAAACACTCTTACTCAACCTCTTCAACATTGCCTACGTAGTCTTCGATTTCAGCAAATTTCTGCAAAAAGATAATGTGAAGTTTAGGATCACATGATCCTCAAGTGGGCAGGATAACTAAGCTAAATCAGTGATCCTTACATCAGCAAAGTACTCAAGGAACTGGTGGCGGATTAAAGGCATGCCTTCTAGATTGTCAGCCTTAGAGGCTTTCCTCTTCTTTCCCTTGGAAACAGTAGCCTTGGGGATGGAAGTACTCGGGCTAGCAGCAGCCTTCTTGCTTCCAGACCTGGGACTAACAGTGGTGAGATCGGTGACACTGAAGCGAGTAGCAGACTTCGATGATTTTCCAGCACCTACACACCCAAAACAGATAAGTATCCGTATTTCATTTTTAATTTAAACATCTAGTTATGCACAAAATGGGATACTTACTTGACATTGTAACAGAGCCTGAGGATACTTCCTGAGAATCCTAGGTATTTGCATGAAATGTTCTTATTGCAGGATCGAGCCTCCGAAAAGCAGCAAGCCTTTCCTTCGTTGCAGGTGTTGTAATAAGGTGTGAAACAGTGCTAGCTGCAAAATGGAGACAAAAGGATGTTAGTGATCCACAACAAAAACAAGGTTATCCTGTGATCCTTCTCAGGATCCTCTATCCTACCATGGGTGGTCCATTTTCTAGGCAGATCATTTCCATCAGGGATAGAATCCCTTCTTACAAAGAAGAATCGCCGTTTCCAGTTGGTGTCATTCTTAGTGGCTTTGAAGATGGGGTGTTCTTCACCAGGTTTATGTTTGAGTAGATATCGGTGAGATCCATGGCTCACGAGGTCATACATCTCTGCAAACTCCGATATTCCCAGATCAATACCTTCACGCTCAATGATTCTTTCAAGGGTATACAAGACCCTCCAGATCATTGGCATTGCTTGGATGTAGGAGATGCCGGTGAGAGAGAAGAAGGATTGGGTGAAATCTGGAAAAGGATATGAGTATCCTATTGTAAATGGGGTAACCGGAAAAGCTACCCAGGTTTCAGAAACATAGTCACTCAGGACGGTGGGATCAAAAGTTTTGAAAACGGTGTTCGCCGGAAAACAATGGCAAATCCTATCTATCTGTGGATCAGTAAAGCAACATCGTTCCTTTGCAGAGTCTTCGATGATCTTTTGGCTCTTCAAGGGACTGTCCTTTTGTGATCCTTAGCCGGTGAGGATCTTAACATCATCTTGGGCATAATGATGGTGGAGAAGAAGAAACAGAAGGAGAATATGAAGAGAGAAAGGAAAGAGAAGTACCTGATCAGATCTTCGAATGAAGATTTAAAGGATGAAACGCACGAATTTGAATGTTTCCTAACCCTTATCTCTAATTTCAATTTATAATCATGATCTTGCAGGATAGTCACTTCAGTGACGTCAGGATGGCAACGGCTAGTCAGAAAGTAACGGCTATATATCTGTTGGTTTGTTACGGATAAGAACGAGAAAATACAACTCGTTTATTTACACTTCACTCCTTATATTTTGGGGGCAATTGTTAGGGGAGGATTTTCCAAAGATCAGTGATCCTCAATTACTGTCAAGCTTAGGGATCCTCAATTCTGTTTTAATTAGTAATCCTCAGAGGGTATTATAGGATCAGGATCATGGATCATCATAGTGATCCTTACACTAACGATTGTCTGCTTTGAATATGATGTTGTTTTGCAGGAGTACGAGCTTGGACTTTGTCTTGGCGATATTCCTGGAGCATATTCTCTATTTATTCCGCACGTGCTTGACTGAAGTGGACGTTATGGAGGTCATGGAAGACTTGCACAAAATGCGGATAGTTAGTTAGCTTAGAAATTTTCTAAATTTATAAGGGGATAGCGAGCAAGATTAGAACACTTGGCTATTTTTAGCTTAACACACACACTCGTAACTGCTCTCATCAGCTCTCAACAATTCACTTGGCGATTACACACTTTTTTGCACATTACACTCTAGTGATCCTTGTAACTAGCTCGCTATCATCCAAAGTTGTAATAACTTGTTTGTTTAATCTGAGTTGGTGATCGGTAGTTTCCATCACCCGAGGTTTTTTATGCCGGAGATCAACTCTTGATCAAGGGCTTTTTCCTTGTATAAATCTTTGTGTCACTTGTTCATTACATTTCTGAGTGATCCTTAGCATTGTTCATTGATTCAAGCATCACACCTCACAACAGAAAGTTTGGTTGCATTATCTTAGCTTGATTTTTGACCAAAACAGTATTGAACGCCCGATGCTGTGGAGTGCTGGGTAGTTATGATTGGAGAATCAAAATTCAGTGATCTAGGCATCAATGGAGAGTGATCCTCCGCTGATCTCTTCAATTTCTTGATTTCATCAATTTCTCAAAGGATCCTGTCATTAGTTTTATCCTGCTACTGCATGTAATCCTTCATCTGCAAAATCAAAGAATAGAGATCATTGTTAGTAGTACCAGAAGAAGCAGCAATAGTTGGTTTTGGGAAAACGGGGGTTTGTTTCTTCGCAGCTTCTCAGCATTCTTCTGGGATCCAGAAGGTGCAGGAGGCAAAGGTGGAATGCCCTGTGAAGAGGTGATCGCCGGCATGGAGCTTGAAGTATTTTTCGCATGGGAAGCCATGTGATCAAAGGTAATGAACAGAAGTGAATGAAATGAATGAGATTTTTTAAGAATGAAGCACCAATTGCCCCACGGTGGGTGCCAAACTGTTTTGGTCAAAAATCACACAAGGATAATGTAACCAAATCTGATTTTTGTGAGGTTAGATGCTTGAATGGATGAAAAAATGTGTAAACGATGAATGAATGAAATGATCAAATGACACAAGGATTTGTACGAGGAAAAATCCCTTGATCAATGTATGATCTCCGGCACAAAAAACCTCAGGTGATGGAAACTACCAATCACCAACTATATTAAACAAACAATGTTATAAATCGGGATGATAACAAGCTTGGTACAAGGTTGTCTATAGTGCAAAAGTGTGTATTCGCCGAGAGTTGTTGAGAGCTCGAGTGTAGTGTAATTGTGTAGCTAAAAACTGTTATCTAAACAAGCTTGTATCCCCTTTAAAAATAAAAATAAGCTAGCTAACTAACAATCCGAAAAAGGTGCAAGTCCCCCATGATCACCATAACGGTTGAAGAACTTGTGCACGTGCAGAATCATGAAGTATATTCCCCTAGAATCTCGGTTGAACAAGTCTTACTCGAATACTCCTGCAAAACAAGTTCAAAAAATGAAGGAAACAACTGTTAGTGTTAGGATAATAATGAGGATCCTGGATCCTTAGTCTTGCAATGCCTCCTGAGGATCCTTAATTCAAAAAGAACTGAGGATCCGTGATCCTGGCTGCTATTGAGGATCCGTGATCCATAAGCTTAGAAAATCCACCCCTAACACTTGCCATCAGCAGGATTTGTGGTATTTTGGAATGCCTTTCTCAACACCATATCACCAACTTGAAATTTCCTGATACTGACATTCTTGTTATAAGCTCCAGCCATCCTTTGTTGATAGCTAGCCAATCTTATCCTTGCTAAATCCCTGAGTTCTTCTATGGTATCCAAATCTTGAACAAAGTTTTCAGCATTTGCATCAGGATCAGGGATGCTTGTTCTTGCGGTAGGGACTACCATCTCTGTAGGGATCACCGATTCAGCTCCAAACACTAAAGCAAATGGAGTTTGACCAGTATCATTCTTGGGAGTTGTTCTATCAGCCCATAATACATATGGTAACTCTTCTGCCCATTTCCCTTTCTTGGATCCAAGCTTCTTCTTTAAGTTGTTGATAATGATCTTGTTAGATGATTCTGCTTGACCATTAGCTTGTGGGTGGACTGGTGTTGAAGTTATCATCTTAATTCCCCAGCTGTCACAAAAGTTAGTAGTTCTATTCCCAATAAATTGGGCTCCATTATCACAAACAATTTCAAAAGGAATGCCAAATCTAGTAATGATGTTTCGCTTAATAAAGGATATCACTTCCTTTTCTCTGACTTGTACAAAGGCTTCAGCTTCTATCCATTTGGAAAAGTAATCAGTCATAGCAAGCAAAAACATTTTTCCACCTGGTGCCTTGGGAAGTTTGCCAACTATATCCATTCCCCATCTCATGAATGGCCAGGAAAAGGATATGGGATGCAGGAGCTCCGCTGGTTGATGAAGGATATTGCTATGTCTTTGGCAAGCATCACATTTCTTCGCATAATCCACAGCGTCCTTCTTCATTGTGGGCCAATAGTATCCTGTTCTAAGTATCCTTGAGAACAATGCTCTGCCCCCAGTGTGGTTTCCACAATCTCCTTCATGAAAATCCTTGAGGACTTCTTGGATTTCTGGATCCTCGATGCACCTTAGATATGGACCTGCAAGAGATCGCTTATATAATATGTTATTTAATATTGTAAATTGAGATACCTTGACTTTGAAAGCTCTAGGATTTTCTCTGGTAGGGATCTCTCCATGTTGTATATATCTTAGGATTGGAAGGATCCAGGATTCTGAACTTGATTATGCACCATCACTAGGTATGATTACAGAATCCTCCATTATCTCCATAGCTGTATGATCCTCAATAGCAGGAGTTAAGATATGGATAATTGGTATCTTAACATCCTCTGAAATTTTCAATGATGATCCAAGGTGGGCTAAAGCATCAGCTTCTACATTTTCTTCCCTGGGTACCTGTGGCAAACTAAAAGAAGCAAAAGAGTCTGCCAATTCCTTGACTATCTCTAGATATTTGATTAGTCTTTCACCTTTAACAGCATAAGAACCATTAAAGTGGTTAGTGATTAACAATGAATCTACATGTACCTCAAGATACCTGATCCTCATGTGCTTGGCAATTTGCAAACCAGTAATTAAGGCTTCATATTCAGCCTCATTATTGGTAGTTTGAAACTCACAAGCAATTGAGTGGGGTATTGAAGGGGTAAGGTCCCAAAAACTTCATAATAAGTACTTAGGACCATACCACAACCTTGCCTTTTAACTCCTTTACCTTGCGCGGCTGTTCACTGGTCTCTTAAACAAAGGCTTAAAAAATAGCCAGCAGACAACACTTGCGCGCCTAAAGGAAATCATAAAACCTTGCGCCTCTCCTATAGAAAACAAAGGATAAAAATCCTGAGTTAGACACTCCCGCTTAATATCCAGACTTGGATATTTACCAGACTTGGGATTTATTCATCTGTTTCCACACGGTAAGGTGTTACACCAGATTACAGCAGTAATCTTCCAGAAGAAATGCAATCGTGCACCACCCAGACGGTTATAACCGTCTGGACACGTGTCATTACCACCGGCACCCCTGAAATCACAACGAAGGCATGCAATTAAAGAGTAATCTTCACTTGATCACATTACAAGTGGCAACTCCCCAGCCATAGATCAAACCACGATCCGTGTGCATTCACATCGGATCGAGACAACTTGACTTCTGATCAAAGAACTTAACGGAAGAGAATGTAACCGCTACGGCGTTGGCATCTTCCGTCATCTTTTCAATAACAGGTTTTCCCTCCCAAAACTCTCGGTTATAAATACAAGAACTGTTCAGGTATGAACTCAGATTACACCCACTTCTCAAATACATCTTCTTCTTCATTACCAATACTTATTCTCACACCGGAGTCGGGTCAAGGAGAGAACCCTCTTCTCCCCTTGGCGAGGCTAACGGTGTTCTTTTTTGCAGAACCACCGGAGAAGAAGATCAGCTGCAACTGAATCAATCGAGAGAGAGCTAACCCTTTTATGCGGATTCAAACCCCCTAGATATCTCGGTTCCGACAATTTATCTAGTGTTTCTTCATTGGCTCCCACCGATTCCTCTGTTTTCTAGTTTTCAGCTCGTTTCGATTCAGTTCTTTTCATTTTCTGTTTTGCACATGGCAGAAAATTCGTCATCTCACCGGCAACCTGGTCCTCGACCAAATGTCGGAAACAATTTACAAGTAGAAGGAATCGTAGAAGAGGCCTCAGACGATAACGAGGTTCAGTCTAATCGAGCAAATGATCCTGTCACTCCAGGAATGTTACCAGCAAACCCTGCTCAATCAATTTTACCACCAGGAGAAACTCCGATATCATGGTATGTCCGGTCTCAAGGGGCATTAAACGCAGTATACACACAGTTGTGTGCTCAAACTGCTCCCCTGACTCAATCACGGAGACCGGGATCTCGGGCTCATGCCTCCCAACGGGAAGAATCAACTTATGAAGATACAGAAGTTCATGCCAGATCTACGTCACAATGAGAATACACTCAGACAGGCGGTTATCAGAGACAATATCATGGTGAACCACACTCTCGTCGAAGACAATCGGTTCATGATAGGCTGGGTTCCCAACGGGACACTCACACCGATGAATCCGACCAAACATATCGTTTGAGTGCAAACACCAATGTATTCAACAGACTGCAGCCAAACTATAACAAATGCAGACCTCGAGCGGTTTATAACCCTGAGGCAGAGCACAACTACGACCTAGTTTACCGCCCTGCAGAAGCAGCGGAAAACTCGAAGTTCATACTGGAAATAGCTCGAGCTCCATTGGAGAAAGCAAAATTACCATCCAACATAGGGAAGTTCAATGGGTTAACAGACCCCGATGATCATCTGAGAGTATTTACCAGCGCGGGTTTAGTTGGAGGTTGGACCCTTCCGCTATGGTGTCATTTGTTTGTACAAACATTAACTGGCCCAGCGCGAATCTGGTTCGATAACCTACCAACTGGTCAGATTGAATCATGGAAAGATCTGCGTAACAAGTTTTTAACACACTTCAGCCAGCAACGGCGCTCCATTAGAGACACTTCCGACGTCATGAACATATGGCGTCGTGATGACGAAAATCTAGAAGATTTCATCACTAGATACAATAAAGAAGTGCTGGAAATTGGCGGTGTTCACGAACAACTAATCCGTGCTCAGTTCAAGTACGCGGTTAGGTGTGATGACATGGTTAAAGTCTTATCTGGAACAGAAGGCCTTCCAACAAGTTGGGAGAAGATAATGGTGGCGGCCAAAGTTTATGCGCAAACTGAGAAAAAACTCACAACAAACAGGCCACCACCACCACACAGCAGACCCACGGATTTAAGCTTAACTGGTGAAAGAAGATTTAAGAAGTCATGGCGCGAGTCCGGATCAGGGAGTAGATCGTCTGAAGATGCTCGCACAACAATCAACAAACTCTCCGCGCAGAGGGAGAACAAACAAGAAAATAGGGAGAGGCAATGGACTCCCCTAACAAAGACCCCTGCGGAAGTTCTCAGTACTGAAGACTATCAATTCAAAGCTCCGATCCCAATGAAAAGTAAACGTGGAGAAGACCCGACGTAATACTGCGAATATCATAAAGACAACGGGCATACCACTAACAACTGCATATCTCTGCGCACAGAAATAGAGAAAGCCCTCAAGAGCGGCGAACTCACACATTTACTCCAAAATGTGCGTAAAGAGATTAAGCAGATAACCCGGGGAGAGGAAGGCCCAAGTAAACGGGCAAAAACCTAAGTAACGGCTCTAGAAGTTTCCCGCAGAAAGACATGACCCATCAAATACGGCGGAACTATCAGAGAGTAAGTTAAGTTCCATATAATTATTAGAAAAACTTTGTAAAGCCTCTGTGCTCTATCCATAAATAAAATTACAAAGTTTCTATTATTTTTGTGTTTACAAAGTGCATGCAATTTCTTTTAGTAAGCGCAAAAACATTATGGTAGTATAAAACAAGCTCCATGCGTGGTCAGTGATCACGTCACAAACAACCATAAAGTCACACATGAGCTTTACACCAACTTCATTCGCCTTACTCAATAAAAGCAAATTGTACTCATGCAAAATATTGTAAAGTCATTCAACAAAACAAATAGAAACATACTATTTTCAGCGTACAGATATGCCTTAAAAAGTTCCAAACACGGCAGTGTTTAAAATACTTGCGCAACAGCGCATCATCAGAAAAAGGATTTACATCTCGCATAAAAAATTGTTCAATACAATTTCATACTACTCTAAATCTTCACCCTCATCCGGGAAGATTTCCTTGAGTTGTGCCACGTGATCGTCCGATTGCAGCGCCACATTTATCAGTTCCATGACTGGAAGTTGCAAATTATTGAACTCTGTTTTCATGGAAGCAAGCGCGGCAGCAGTATTTACGCCAAAAGTTGCAGACTTGCTGTCATCCCAGTTAACCTTCAACGCACTTTTCACATGCTGGGAACATTCCGCATAACCTTGCGCATACCCGTCTCGTCGCGCAGCTACCATTAGATTAGCAACAGTTTTTTCCAGCTCTTCAGAGTTTAACACAGATTCAGCAACCTATGAAATCAAGCAGAAATGACTATCAAAAGAATGCATCTCACAACAAAAAAGAGAAAAGAAACTTACACAAGCAATCCCGCGATCTTTTAACCAGGCCATATCATTCTTTAAAGGTTCAAGCTCGCATTCCGCTGTAACCGGCGCCGTTTCTGAATTCTCCAGCTTCTCTTCAACTACAGTCAAACGGCGGGAGGTTTCAGTATTCTCGGAATGCGCAAGCTCCAGATCCTTCTTTAGTTGTTCCTGGTCAGAAACCAAAGCAGTAAGTTCCTCTAATTCTCTATCCCTAAGGGCAAGAGTGGCGAAAGTTTGTACCTCCCGTTGCTCACTACGTTCCTTATGAGAACGCGCCTCCGCCAGCGCAGCTTCCACATCAGCTTTCTCTTTCTTCAATCTCTCTACCTCCGCATCCTGATTCTTCAAATTCTCAACCTCAGCCTTGAGACTATTAATAATGTTACGAAGGTTTGCCTTCTCAGCATTGTCTCTTTCACAAGCTTTTCTCCAGTTTTTCCGCTCCTCGGAAAGAAGGGCAGCTTCAGCCTCCGCTTTTCTCTTCCAGCCAGCAACAGACCATTCTTCAGTCTTGCGCTCAGCCTCAAATCTGGCCTGATCTGTCTCAAACCTGGCCTTCAACTGAGCCAGGCGCTTTTCATCTTTGGCAAGTTTCTTTTGAGACATCATAAAAGTGTCCCGATCCTTATGCATACTATACCACTCACGCACTATGCGATGAGTGGTAGAAACATGAGAAGCAGTTTCTGCAAGATAAGATTGATAGGTTTGCTCATAAGACCGGCCTTCTTGATATTTGATCTCTCCAGGCGGAAGTATCCTGTTGGGATTGAACCCTACCAGAGGAACAGATAATGTAAAGCCAAAACCTGGTCACAACAGTGGATCCACAATAAGCAGCTGTTTACATTAAGTCTTCTCCCTTGAAAGTGATTACAACAGCTGATGGTCTCATATCCACTGGTCGGAAACAACTGCTGCTCTACATATCTACTGATGAAGACTAAAGACTGCTGAAGTTCAAACTCTGTTGCTCTATCTACTGCTGTTCTCTAAGTGCTGCTTAAAGTTTCAAAGTACTGACCACTCAAAGACTGATCACCTTTGATGTAAGCACTGATGATTCAGACATCAGTGCTTAGACTACAACAGTTGAAAGCTGGAGCAGATGTTTAACTTCTTTTATGATTTATATTGTAGTCAGTGGTTACATTTAGCAGTGTTTGTATAAGGTCAGTAGATAGAGGTTGTTAGGTTATTAAATGTCACTTTCATGGTGACGTCAGCTGAGGTACATCAGTGGCTTGGTTTGCCTATAAATGTAACAGTACCCTGTACTGTTACATTTGATTGACTGAGCGAGTTCTTCTCCTCATGTCCAATCCTTTCATCTTGTGTGCAACCATCCTTGGGGTATCAGGCTGAGGGGGAGCTTAGCTTGTAAGCATGCTTTGTGATCTTTTGATTGACTTTGTAATCTTTCGACTAATGCAAATCATGTGTTTATCAAACTATTTTCTCCTTTGATTGTGTTTACAAAGTTTGTATCCATTTCCGCTGCACCTAAACTCAGTTTATCTTTATTGTTTTGATAAGTTTATACAAACAAGCACAATCATGAGAACCTCTGATCCTAACAATTGGTATCAGAGCCTGGACAGTCAAAATTCGATCTAACAATCAATTTGACATAGCAGTTCGGCTCAAAATTCATTGATACTAAGGTTGGTTGCATTTAAGTTGAAAAACAGAGTATCGAGTAAATCATGTTCAAAATGGTTATTCAAAAGCTCTGTAAATCAACCAAGATGTCATATGACACACAAACTTCACACAACAAGTGAATTCATGCACAAAACACTCATGGTTTCTAGATCTGAAAGCAATATCTGTTAAACTATGAGACTACATTTTATTTTCTAAGTTGATTTCAATTGATGCTGTGAAATTTGTGATGTTTTCATTAAATGCTAAAGTATGAACCTCAGATTAACAAAAACCTATGTTCACAAAACATCAGTGTCTTTGGTAATCTAAAAGAGGGAAATTAAAACTTTAGTTATTTAGATCTTATGTATTGAAAAACAGGTTGAGAATCCTCTAAAAGGACCAAAATCAATCGTGTTAAGAATACATTAAGAAAATCAGTAGTCTATGGTGTCCAAATCATGAGTAATGTAAAATTTGGCATAAGCATGTGCAAAAGTGACCAAATTTCTCAAAACATTACTGAAAATGATTTTGGGGTGAGTATTCTTTCCTTGAAAACCTTCCAGTAAAAGTTTCAATACTTTTCATTGGAAAGGGTAAAAAGGGAAAGAAGAAAAATTATAAAAACTCAAAAGTGTGTTTATCTCAAAACTTTTGAAATCAAAAGAAAAGAGTATAAACTTAAAACACTTAAGAGTCCAAAATTGGGTGAATAATGGTCATCAAGCAACTGTGTGCATTCATTGATTCAGGGAAATTCAGGCAACAAAAGTATCACCAGTGTTTAAACTTGCAAAGAGGACTAGACAAAATTTTTCAGTGTCATCACATGGTAACAAAGTCTATAACAGGACTTTCAAAACTAATGTGTACATGTCTCCTCATTGTAGCAATCAATTGACAAAGAAATGGTCCCAAACAGTGTGTATTCAAATCATTGACCATTTTCATAAGACTTGAGAATGATATGACTATGAGCTTTGTTAAAAAAAAAATTTGTACCAGATCCTTTTTGATGTCATTTTCAGAATAACCTTTAATTTTTTTAAAAGGGTTTTTCTAAATAAAACAGGATATATTATTCTCTATTTTTTTTAGAACGATGTATCTTGTACTTTTACTTGTTTTAAATAGTAAAAGTCTCAAACTCCTGTCAGGATGTAGAACCCTTGTAATTTTTTTTAGGGTGATACTCTCTTCGAAAAATTGCTCAAAAGGGAATGGTGTAATAGATAAAGTCATTTCAAACTCAAGGTATCATCACAGATAAAAGATTGATTGCAAACAGACTTTAAAATGCTTGACTACTCATGTTTTATTCAAAAGATTGAAACACAAAATGAGTGGTCAATATAAAAAGTTTACATCATCTGGGGTACTAAACCACTGTCATGAAGTTGTAAAAGCTTCAAAATGTGAAATTGACACGTGGCAAAACCCTGAATGAAAATTTTCAAAACAGTTGCTAAAATACTAGTCTTTTAAATCATTACCATTATCTTACCCATAACCACTGCTTGTTCAAAAAGTCTGCTCTACTTCAAAAGTCTGTCCACTCCTGAAAGCCATCCTCTGTTCATTCATTTCCTTGATAACCTCTGTTGTTCAAAAGCAGAGTCTTATCCACTGATATACTATCCACTGATAGTGAAAATCATCCACTGCTTCCATTTTACCGTTGTAACCACTGCCTTCATCAGTAGCTTTCGCCAAAGTACTATCCTTCATTTCATCAGAAGTTTGGCATGTGGGCAGTACATAGTGGTCAGTCTTTTTTTTTGTAACCGCTGCCACGTCAGCATTCGTCTTTTTCCACAAAACCCCCACTTCACACCAAAACAGGGTTTTACTGTCGAATTGAATTCTCCAAAAATTCTCTTCTCAAAACAGTTTTTCTTCAAATTCATTCACAAATTTCTTCGATAATCATCTTCAAAATGACAAAATCAAAGAAATCTGCAAAACCCTCATCAAAATCATCATCGAAAACAGCCTCTCAAAAGGCAATCTCCACTGAAATTCCATATAAACCATCTCACAATCTCCTCGGTCTTCTCACAAAACCAGGAACCACAAATGTTTTCGATTCCATCATTGATATCATGGCAAAATCAAAGTACAAAACTTTGTTCACCGCCGATGCACCAATCTATTTGGCAACCCAAAGGGAGTTCTGGAAGAATGCAACCCTTGAAAAACAAGGAGACACTGCAACAACCATAAACTCTTCTATAAAGGGAAAAGTTGTCCAAATCACGCCACAATCCATTTCAGAGGTCTTTCAACTCAAGGATCAGGAAGGTAAAACTGCTTTCACTAAATTTGAGTTACAAAATGACTTCATTGAGCGAGGGTATGAAGCAACAATGATGAAGAAACTTACCTTAGAAAAAGGTTATTTTCCTTCTGCACCCAGATTTTTATTCCATACCCTCCTACTCTGTGTTTCAAACAAAACCACTTCTTTCAATGAAATCCCTTTAAAGATTCAAAATCTGGGATATGCTATTCTTCAAGGAGAAAATTTTAACTATTCTCGGGAAATTTTCAAAGATTTGGTTAATAATATTGAAACAAAATCATTCTTACTGTTTCCAAGGTTTTTAAGTTACTATTTTGAAAAGAAATTCAGTAAGGATGATTTAGCTGTAATAAACCAAGGTGATCCTACTCAAATAAACAGTTTAACTACTGAAACTTTTTCAAGGATGTTAGCACCTTGCAAAACACAAGCAGAGGTGCCTGAGCAGATTTTAGCAGTTACAACTGCTCCTCAGGTATCTGCTGCTGAGCCCACTGCTCAAGGTGATCAAAGCAGCAGAACAACTGTTTTGAAACCCACACCTAAAATCACCAAAAAGCCAACAAAAAGAAAAACACAAAACCCCCCCAAAACCATCAAAAAGGCATCTCTGGAGGATGAGATACCAGAGCTCCTGCCAGTGACAACACAAAAGTCACAAGAAACCACTGCTGCTACTTCCTCACAGCAGTTGGTACAAATATCTCAACCCATAACCGAAACTCCTCCTGCTTCTTCACAAAAAGAACAGGTTGTACAAATAGGGTCTCCACATCATGATGCTCTGGAAACACTTGTTTCTATCATCCACGGCTCAATACCCGGGGCAAATCCTCTTTCTACACCCACCATCACATCCACAATTCCCCCACCAACTAAACTGCTGTTGGATGCAGTTGATTTGAACCAGACACTAACCAGTCCTTCTCAATCACCTATCAATGAGAATATACCTCAACAATTGACTGGGTCTGATGTATCAATCTTTGCTAACCCAGCAACACAACCTGAGGAGGTTACACCCCTCGAGTTACAAGTAACTCTTGGTGGTAGTCCAAGTGAAGCAGCCACTACAACTGTTGAACCCACTGGTTTACAGTTGGACAGTGGTTACATCAATAAGACTTCCTTGGAGGCAATTCCTTACATAGCACCTCTACCAACCACCAGTGGATTTATTTATCCTACTGGCAACATCAAAAGGTTGTCAAGTGTTGAAGGAAGAAGATCCCAGTACCAAGAAAAAGGGGCATCAGTGGTAGATGTTTGGAGTACACTCCCTACCTCAACTACTGATAAAACCACTGCTAGTGGGAAATCAGATGATCCCATTACATTGGGTGATGATTTAAAATATCAGGATTTGACGGAACGAATTGACAAGTTGGATACATCTGTTGCAGATCTTAAAAACATGCTACAGTAGGTGTTGAAAACTCAAAAGATACAATCCACTGCGATTCCACCTCAAGCACCTGCTCCACAACAGGCACCTGCTATAAATGAGCTCTGGAATCTATTTCAATCTTTTCTCCATCAACAAGCACAACTAGCAGATCAGCAACATGAAAAACATGTTCAACAGCTGAGAAATGCAATGGAGTCAAGATTCAAGAACACTCAAGCAGATATTAAGGCAATCAAGGCCCATTTATTGGAAACCACTAGCACTGCTCCTCCCACAGTACTTTTCATTGATGAACTCCCAGAAGATAATGCCAAAAAGGGGGAGAAAATTAAGGAGTGGAAGAAAAAGGAGATAGATGATGGTCTTTACATTGAACCAGAAAGGGATGCAATGACCAGAAAAATTCCCTTGCCAGATGGTAGTAAAAAGGTTGATGCTACTCAAGAAGCACTTGATGAAGGAGTAGCAAGTGTTAAAAGAGATAGAATGGCAAAGGATATCTCAAGATGGAATGAGGAGAAAAGAGCTTTCATGGAACTGTATGCGCAGGGTTGTTCTGGTTCAAAGGATACTAAAAATTCTAAGATAAAAAGGAAACCCAAGTCCATCCCATCCAGATTTCCGAAGCCTCCAAAACCACCATCCAAAAGCCATAAGCATCAAACCTCCACCCAAACAGCTGTTGCAACTCCTGCTGTACCAACTACTACTGGTACTTCAGTGGTATCAACATCTGTTCACACCTCAACACACACCACTTCAACACACACCACAACTACTACTTTACCACCACCACTATCACCACTAAAAACAATCTCACCACCACTTTCACCTGCTGACATACAGCAGAAGACAACAGATGTTATAACATCTGCTGTAATGGCAACAGTGGTTGAAACACCAGTTGTTTCAACAACTGTTAGTCAACCACAAACCACTGCCATTCAATCCACCACCATTGTTCCATCCCAAACATCATCAGTCTCTCCTAAACCAAAAAGGAGAAGGCTAATTTTAAAAGATGATGACACATCTCCATCACCAACATCTTCAAAATCCCTGTCACTTGTCACTATTCCAAAACCTATACCTCTCTCTTCAGCTCCAATTTTAAAGCCATTACCTCCTGCTGGTGTCTCATTTCCTCTGGAACTCATTGCAGTCAGAGAAGAAATCAAATCTTTTTATTATGAAGGTGACCCAGCCAAAAGGAGTTTGCCATCAATTGCAGGATATCCCAGGCCTAATAACATTGAAGATTACTTGAAGCTCAAGGCCAGACAAGCAGAGGATATTGCAATAAAAAACAGAAAAGGGAAATCTGATAGAGAATTTCAGCAAAGCTATCAGTTTCTTCTTACACAGGTCAGTGCTTTGGAAAGATTTGCTAAAAATGTATGTCAACAAATTTCAGAAAGGGCAGATGAGTCCTTGAGAAAAGACTACATTGAGAACATCATGACCTACAAGAAATACAAGGGGGAGAAACACATGTACAAAAACTGGACCATTCCTGAGCTTGAAATAGAAGCAGCCAGGATTCAAGAAATGATTAAAAATAAGGTCAAGCAGACTCCTCCTGAAAAGTTTAAACAATTTGAAGCTGAGAAGATGATAGAGTTGAGGAGAATGAAAGAGGAGCTGATTGCAGCCGATTATGGGTCAAAGAACTCAGTGACTAAGTGGGGAGAAGATAGAGTCAGGGCAACCTATAAAAGCTTAGAGGAACTTAGAAAGAAAGATCCAAGAGTCCCACAAAAGCCTGACTATTCCAAAGCAGAGGTCTCTAAAAGACCACCAAAGCTGCAAAACAAAAGAACCACTGCTCCAGCTGGTGCTGCCATCTACAAAAGAAGGAGCAAAAACCAGTTGAGTATGGAAACAATTCAAGATCTATTAGCTGGAGATGCTATTGTATAAGCAGGCACGAAAGTAATGATCAAAGAAGATCTTGAATTGGAACAATCTGCAAGTGCTGCTCAGCCAGCTATGAATAGGCCAGCCTCACCAAATACTTCTACAAATAAACATCTCCCAAGAAACCCACCAGGCTCAAAAATACAAAAGTGGGAAACTGACAAACAGACCTGCGTATTGACTTTGCTCAGGTCTGGTGGAGAAGTGGAGAAAATATCAAGGGAACAAGCTCTTGGCCTGAGTCTTGAAGATTTGCAGGATCTCCTTGATCTTCCACTTAGCAGGGATGATGAAGATGCAGATGCCCTAGACTTTGAACTTCAATTTAAAGGTCAGATAAGGGAACTGCTGATGAGGCAATAAACACTCCACAATAATGAAGGGTTTTGGCATTATCTGTTCCAAGGGGAGATTGTTAGGATTGAACCCTACCAGAGGAACAGATAATGTAAAGCCAAAACCTGGTCACAACAGTGGATCCACAATAAGCAGCTGTTTACATTAAGTCTTCTCCCTTAAAAGTGATTACAACAGCTGATGGTCTCATATCCACTGGTCGGAAACAACTGCTGCTCTACATATCTACTGATGAAGACTAAAGTGTCACACCCCGACCACGTGGAACATACAAAACGTGGCGGAAATGTCGGGGAGTGTTGTAACAGAATTAATGTTTCAAATCCATGGCAATTGAAGTTTCGTTTTATTGATTAAAAGTGTTACAATGTCTTAATAAACAAATAAATACAACATAATTAACTAGTCTTGCATCTTTTATTGTTACTAAAGCCCAGGTCTGTCTATGTGTATCTTGACCATCTTATGCAACAGTTCCTGAAAAACACATGTGAAAATAGGTACGTCAGCATAAAAATGCCTGTGAGATACATAGGTTTTGTGAAAATAAGATTCATGACTTATGTTTGAGAAAATGTTTAGTCATGAACCTTGTTATTTGCTTTGTCTTTTAAATCATTTGAAAAACGATAAGATCAGATGATAAGTATAAAACAAATGTAAGGTTAAATGAATAACCAAGTAAAATGTGTTTGCATAAGATAAGTTGTTTATAAATCAATGTCTTATGAAAAGTATGTTATTTGTATGAAATGTTCTATGTCTCAAACTGAAATGATTCAAATAACGTTACGACATGTAATACCATACAAACACTTATATATAGGAAGTACCAGCGGCGTATCCACCATGCTTGTATCATATTACACACGCATCGTTACTTAATCACTTAATCAAACCAAAGCAAACCAAACAATGTAAAATGTTCATGTCAAGATGTAAATCATGTCAAAATGTCTATGTCAAATATCCATGTCAAATGTCTATGTCAAATGTCCATGTCAAATGTCTATGTCAAATATCCATGTCAAATGTCTATAGTCCAAAAGTAGTCAAGTAATGTATAACCAAAATGATATGTATGGTAAGTAAAATTTAGACTACTTAAACCATAAGTAAAATGTACAAAACAAAGTATTGAAGTAAAACTTGGTTTAAATCAAAGTTATGTTTTGTAAGATATATGCATGCTATACTGAATATGAACATTTATGCGGTATTGTGAAAATTCATACATCCAAGCCTTGAGACAGACGGATAACTATGTAAAAGTGAGTTATCAAGAGAATATGTATTCGGATTCGGTCATTCCTTTCATCCCCTTTCCCTGGGATGTCCGGAACGGGATTTGTCAAGTCCTATGGTACCACTACCTACTAACGAACGGCATGATCGGTGTTAATGAATGTATAGTATAGTTTAAACAAACCAAATGTCATACCAAAATGTAAGCATGTTTTATGAAGATAATGTACCTAGTATGCTAGAGTAAACATACAGGGTAGAGCTGTAAAACAATGTGTCCATATGTTACTGGAACATATGCAACAGAGATGCAGTATAAAACAATGTACTAAGTATGCAAAGTCATCATACAAAGTAGAAAAGTCATGTAAAACAATGTACTAAGTATGCTAAGTCATCATACAAAGCATAGAACACCATGAAATCATGTACTATAAATGTACTAATGAACATAGCAAGTATATGATGTGAAAACAGGAAAGCACGAAAGTAACAAGTAGGCACATGTGTTTCACCCCAAAAAAGTTTGGAAAACAGTAAAAGAGGGGTCTATGTACTCACTTGAGATTGCTCAGTTGTCTAAAGATAACCACCAAACAGTGCTAGAGATCTCGGAATCAAACGGCACCTAATATAGGTAACTATGTTAAATAACCGGACCTAAATCGGAAGACTGGGTAGCATTAGGGTTTGTAAACCAAACGAGTGTGGAGACTCGTGTGATATGGTTTAACAAAGCCTACATACTAAATGAAACTTAACCTAACTGCCTACGACCCATTACGACCCGTTTAGGTAGCTTATGCTACTTTAACGCGTCGTTCGCGTGAAACGCGTTCGGACCGCCTAACTAGTCCTATGACAAGTGTTATATGCCTAAACATGTTACATAATCAGTTATGTGACAAAAGTTTAGGTTACATATGCTTAATTACCAATTATACATGAAAAGGGTATTCTGGTAATTTACCTAAGGCATATAAACTACCTATCATACAACTACTTAAACGATGTGACCATAGGGTATAACCTCGGAAGGTTATGCCCTATACTAGGGTCACCTAATGTATTTGGTCGGATCCTAATGATCGACCAAACTGGGTCGGGTTCGAAGGTATAGGCGATTTATCAGATCGCCTACCCTACGACCCTAGACAACGTGGTAATCAGTAGGCATAGTCCCAAGGGACTATAACCAACGTGATTACACTCACGTTGCGAAGTTCCTACGAACTTCGCATTGACCATTACTGGTCAACGCTGAAAGTCAAACAAAGTTTGACTTTCTGACTCGAAAAGCAGTAAAATAAGGAAAAGAACGAAAGAATACTTACCCAGGGTCCCCGAATGCTAATCCCGATCCAAGAACTCAGGTATGAAACAATGGTTTCAACTTAGAGCTCTCAAAATCAGAATTCTTGTAAGAAATGCAATGGGGGTGGATGGGTATATATAGTTTTCGGGTAACCGTTAGGATCGTTTCTTGGAAAAGGGGAAAAGATCTAGCCCGTACACTTGTTGAAAGGTTATGGAAGCTAAATTCCATCCTTATCTAGTGACTAAGCAAGTTAGAACATGTGGTGGTGGATCAAACATGTGCAACTTGTGATTAAATACACTTAATCTGGTCAGAAGGGGCAATGCGGCCCGCTTCAGGATGTCCTTAAACTAATGCGGGCCGCCTGAGCATGTCAGATCAGAAACAACTTTCAAAAATGACAGTTTAGGTCCCTGCACGTGTTTAAGGCCATTTCCGACACTTCTAAGGCCCGTAAAGCCAACTTTAAGGCCCTAAAATGATGCCTAAACATTGTGGACATGAAACATGTTCAAAAATATGTCGGATGATGGTTCGTTTGGTCGTACGAACGCGATGTTCGCTTAATTATGACGGAATGCGCATAAGCGCGAAAAACGATCCAAATGACGCGACGAATGGATTTTTCTTATGGCGAACACTAAAATATAATGTAGTCATGCTTACATAAATTTTTGGATGTCCAGATGTATTCAGAACGTAAGTTATGCGCGAAAATGCAAACTTGTGCACTTTTTGACACTTTTAGTCCCTGAATGACCCAAAAGTTTATTTTAGCACACCGAACCCCTCAAAGCCTATTTCTAAGCTATGTAAAGGATATTTAAGGTGTGTTTAACTTATGATCATGTTCCGGAATGTCTGTTACAGTTCAAATTGGCATACTTTCGCAGTTTGTCATATTTAGTCCCTGTAAGCGATATAACTTTGATTTCACCACACCAAACCTTCCAAAACTTATATCTAAGTTATGTAAAGGTTATTTAAGGTATGTTAAACCTATTTCACTATTCCGGAGTGTTTGTTGCATTAAACTGGTTATATTTACGCATTAATGCGCGTATAACCTTCCAGAAAGCGATTTAGGGTTTGAAATTGAACAAGAGTTGATATGTGTAAACGATACACATATTTTTACAAATCCCAAGTATGAAATATAATATTTCATTGGTTTGGTATTTGTTTGATGGCCGTGAAGGCACAGGTGTTACAGTCTCCCCTACTTTAGGAAATTTCGTCCCGAAATTTATTTAGAGGAAACTTGTAAGAATTTAAAACATGAAGTTTGAAAAGATCGAACAACATTGGTTAGGGTTCTTGAACTTCTAGTAACCTTAATAACATTATGTTTGCAATGTAAGAGGGACACTTATATACAAGTATATGAAGCGTCATTGGTGCGTCCACCATGCCTCCATTACATCGTTCTCATTTTGTTATTGTTGTCACTATCGGTTCTTTCACATAATAAACCTTACTGGATTTCTGTGCACTAAATTTCATAATTATGTGCGCATACATAATTAGAGAATTCCTTGCACAGTTCACACAGTCTATTTTATAATGTGTAGGGTAAAACCAAATGAACAATCCTGTGATGAGCGTGACTTAGACCGCCATAGAGTCCTTTAGACTAAATCAATAAATGATTTAAATAGACTATCAAGGAGTCTGTCCAGCTACATCACTAGATGTCGTTCTTTAACCAAATTGTGAATCAATCTTTTTTATTAGACCACTAAAGGGTCTCTAATGAATCATGGAGCAGTACTATATAATCCAAGGGTCTTAACTATTACATAGAAGCCCATTAAGGATTTAAGGTAGTACCTTTTGAATATCCTGCTACGAATCTCTCATATGAAGATATGAAAGATCCTGCGAGGATTTGGATAACGAATATCCAGAGTATTAAAAACACAAAAAAAAATGCATAAAAGAAAACATAAGATGCATAAACACAGTCACATAACCACAAAATTGTTTGTTAACTTGCCTTGTAAATTGCGTACATGCATTTAAAGCACACTAGAAATCCATTCCGTGGATTTCATTTGGTTCTTTAAACGTTATCAAGAATCCAACTATAAAGATAGAAAGATTCAAAAAGAAAATTCGATTTCGATTACTAGGAACCGAAATGTTCGAATTTAGGTATATGAGGAATCCAATTAAGGACTCTGATTTGAATGATGATCATCCACAAGGATCTAATTGTGAAGATAAAAAGATCCCTTATGGATTTTAGAAGTTGAAGATGTTTTGATACCTTGCACTGGACGTGCTTATGTCAAAACATGAAGTAAAAATGCTTATGAAATTGAGATGCTAGATATGTCAAGGCGACATATGAAGCAGAATTTTGAAGGTCAAGTCAATGTATATGGAAAAATATTTTTGAAAACTATGCATGGGGTTCTTTTAAGAAAAATGTGTTTGACGTTTTTGAAACCTTATATATAATACTTTTGAAATCATAAAGTAGGTGTATTAGATAGATATATTTACAAAAATGTTTTAAAAATCATGCGAGATGAATTTTGAAATTATGTATAAGGTTTTTTTTTTTTTTTTGAAAGACATGAATGATGCTTTTCGAAATCATGCACTTGATAAGAAAATGTATTGTGTTAATATTGTCTTCAGACTATATGAAATATTTTGAAATTAGAAAGGTTGGTTTTGATAACATGGCCAATGTTTTTGAAATAACATAGACAATGCATCTAGAAAAATTGTTTTCAAACTATATGAAATGTTTTGAGATCATGAAGATTGTGTTGAAATACTTGTACTGTGTATTTTGAAAAATCAAAACGTAATGGGTATGAGATTTGAAAATATCCTTAGTTATCTAACCAAGGATTCAAAAGCACAGATGTGCAGAAGCATGATCACTCATAATGTCACTTTATTCTTTGTACTTTGTTTCTTAGAATGAAACGAGTACTTAAAATTTTTGAGGGAATCATGAGCAATCATTTGAAAGAGAGAATCACAAGAGTAGTTTGTAAGGTACATAGTTCCTTGATGTAGGTATCATAGGAAAATCATACACACATGTAACTATACTTGTATATCAGAATTTGTGAACAACGATTTATTTATAAATAAAACAAATTGTTTCACATTACAAGGAAACAAAAGAACAAAAGCATAAGACAGCAACATCTTCTGTTCAGCTGAATGCTCATCCGTGGGTTGGATTTGCATTAGCAAGCTTTGGGCATCGGTTTCTGTAGTGGGTCAGATCCCCACAATTGTAACAGGCACCAGGTGGGTAGTGTGGTCGTGCGGCTTGACCCTGTTGCTGAGCAACTTGTTGAGCCGAGTTCTGAACTGGGCGATTCGGATTAGCAGGGATGCGACAGGTGTTAGCAAGATGACCGGATCTTCCGCAGTTGGTGCACTGACGACACTGGAGGTGTGGTTGATGATGGCCGTTACACCTATTGCACAAAGGTGCATTGCCAAAATAAGGCTTCTTGGCTAGTGGTTGCGCAGGCTGATTTGGTGCAGCTTGGGCCTGTGCGGTAATGGCATTGTTTTGGGAAACCTTACGCTTCCTTGCCCTCTTGGATGAACTAGAATCCTTTGCATTCTTGTTGTGACCTTTCTTGCTATCCTCCTTGTCAGACGACTGTTTCTCGCCCTTGTCACCCTTCCTGTGTAACTTATTCTTCCTAATCTGCGACTCAGTCAATGTCGCTGATAACTCGATCACTTGACGGAGTGTGGCAGGGTTACTACCAGTAAGGATGTCTTGTACCGAATCAGGTAGGCCGTCGATGTACCTTTCGATAGCTATGTCAAGTGGGGTAACCATTATTGGGCAAAGCAGACTCAACTCCTCAAACCTATCAGTATACGCCCTGTGCTCACCACTATCTTGCTTCAACTCATCAAATTCCTTCTCCAAAGCTCGCTGCTCATGACGAGGACAGAATTCCCTCATCATAAGAGCCCTAAGTTCAGCCCAGGTTTGCGCAAGGGCAATTTCTGCACCTCGGTCCCTCATAACCCCGTTCCACCATGTGAGAGCCCTCTTCTGGAACACACTTGAAGAAAACTCGACCTTGCGATTATCCGGACACTGAACGTGGCGGAAAGTATTCTCAATGCTCTCGAACCACTGAAGAAGCCCAGTTGCTCCCTCGGAGCCACTAAACTTGAGTGGTTTAGCCTGATTAAAGTCCTTGTATTTGCATAGGGCATTGTTGTTGTTGTTGGCTTGTTGCCATTGAGCAAAGAGATTTGGAAATTGGGCAGCCATCTGCTGCGCAATAATTTCTGCCAGTTCGGCAGTCTCTATCTGGTTCTCGCGTCGAGGAGGCATTCTAAAAGAGGAAACATGAAAGGAAACGAGTGAGAGAATTAGACGAAAAGAATGAGATGAACAAATCTGATGAAAGCAAGGATAGTGGTCATTTGTTTGTTACCTAAGGCAAACAAATGAGATGGTGACAAATCAAAGTAAATAGGTCGAAAATAATGTATCGCGAAGACATGCTCGCCTATAAGTGAACACTCATCCCAAGAATTCCCAGGTAAGCACAACTGGTCTCGCGTCTGATGAGATGTATACGAAGTGCTTGCCTAGACAGAAAACCCAGAATACAGGCATTCACCCTTCCAGTTTGCACGTGTTCACATTATTTAAAACCCAAAACTTTGACGAAGTTTTGAAAACTCAAAGGGGTTCAAAACCATATAATAGAGAGTTCAAAATCTTACAATAGAGGGTTCAAAACCTAGTAATCAATCATCCTAGAACAGATGATTAGTTTTTAAAGCGGTTTTGAAATTTATGTTCTTGTTGTGGTCGTCACCTAAGGATAGGTGACGGTATTGTTTTATGACTAAACGCAAGTAAACTCGCGTTAGGGTCCTAAGAAGGTTATAGACTAGGTCAAAGCATTACTAATAACCTAATTCCCTATAACCATTGGCTCTGATACCATCTTTTCTGTCACACCCCGACCACGTGGAACATACAAAACGTGGCAGAAATGTCGGGGAGTGTTGTAACAGAATTAATGTTTCAAATCCATGGCAATTGAAGTTTCGTTTTATTGATTAAAAGTGTTACAATGTCTTAATAAACAAATAAATACAACATAATTAACTAGTCTTGCATCTTTTATTGTTACTAAAGCCCAGGTCTGTCTATGTGTATCTTGACCATCTTATGCAACAGTTCCTGAAAAACACATGTGAAAATAGGTACGTCAGCATAAAAATGCCTGTGAGATACATAGGTTTTGTGAAAATAAGATTCATGACTTATGTTTGAGAAAATGTTTAGTCATGAACCTTGTTATTTGCTTTGTCTTTTAAATCATTTGAAAAACGATAAGATCAGATGATAAGTATAAAACAAATGTAAGGTTAAATGAATAACCAAGTAAAATGTGTTTGCATAAGATAAGTTGTTTATAAATCAATGTCTTATGGAAAGTATGTTATTTGTATGAAATGTTCTATGTCTCAAACTGAAATGATTCAAATAACGTTACGACATGTAATACCATACAAACACTTATATATAGGAAGTACCAGCGGCGTATCCACCATGCTTGTATCATATTACACACGCATCGTTACTTAATCACTTAATCAAACCAAAGCAAACCAAACAATGTAAAATGTTCATGTCAAGATGTAAATCATGTCAAAATGTCTATGTCAAATATCCATGTCAAATGTCTATGTCAAATGTCCATGTCAAATGTCTATGTCAAATATCCATGTCAAATGTCTATAGTCCAAAAGTAGTCAAGTAATGTATAACCAAAATGATATGTATGGTAAGTAAAATTTAGACTACTTAAACCATAAGTAAAATGTACAAAACAAAGTATTGAAGTAAAACTTGGTTTAAATCAAAGTTATGTTTTGTAAGATATATGCATGCTATACTGAATATGAACATTTATGCGGTATTATGAAAATTCATACATCCAAGCCTTGAGACAGACGGATAACTATGTAAAAGTGAGTTATCAAGAGAATATGTATTCGGATTCGGTCATTCCTTTCATCCCCTTTCCCTGGGATGTCCGGAACGGGATTTGTCAAGTCCTATGGTACCACTACCTACTAACGAACGGCATGATCGGTGTTAATGAATGTATAGTATAGTTTAAACAAACCAAATGTCATACCAAAATGTAAGCATGTTTTATGAAGATAATGTACCTAGTATGCTAGAGTAAACATACAGGGTAGAGCTGTAAAACAATGTGTCCATATGTTACTGGAACATATGCAACAGAGATGCAGTATAAAACAATGTACTAAGTATGCAAAGTCATCATACAAAGTAGAAAAGTCATGTAAAACAATGTACTAAGTATGCTAAGCCATCATACAAAGCATAGAACACCATGAAATCATGTACTATAAATGTACTAATGAACATAGCAAGTATATGATGTGAAAACAGGAAAGCACGAAAGTAACAAGTAGGCACATGTGTTTCACCCCAAAAAAGTTTGGAAAACAGTAAAAGAGGGGTCTATGTACTCACTTGAGATTGCTCAGTTGTCTAAAGATAACCACCAAACAGTGCTAGAGATCTCGGAATCAAACGGCACCTAATATAGGTAACTATGTTAAATAACCGGACCTAAATCGGAAGACTGGGTAGCATTAGGGTTTGTAAACCAAACGAGTGTGGAGACTCGTGTGATATGGTTTAACAAAGCCTACATACTAAATGAAACTTAACCTAACTGCCTACGACCCATTACGACCCGTTTAGGTAGCTTATGCTACTTTAACGCGTCGTTCGCGTGAAACGCGTTCGGACCGCCTAACTAGTCCTATGACAAGTGTTATATGCCTAAACATGTTACATAATCAGTTATGTGACAAAAGTTTAGGTTACATATGCTTAATTACCAATTATACATGAAAAGGGTATTCTGGTAATTTACCTAAGGCATATAAACTACCTATCATACAACTACTTAAACGATGTGACCATAGGGTATAACCTCGGAAGGTTATGCCCTATACTAGGGTCACCTAATGTATTTGGTCGGATCCTAATGATCGACCAAACTGGGTCGGGTTCGAAGGTATAGGCGATTTATCAGATCGCCTACCCTACGACCCTAGACAACGTGGTAATCAGTAGGCATAGTCCCAAGGGACTATAACCAACGTGATTACACTCACGTTGCGAAGTTCCTACGAACTTCGCATTGACCATTACTGGTCAACGCTGAAAGTCAAACAAAGTTTGACTTTCTGACTCGAAAAGCAGTAAAATAAGGAAAAGAACGAAAGAATACTTACCCAGGGTCCCCGAATGCTAATCCCGATCCAAGAACTCAGGTATGAAACAATGGTTTCAACTTAGAGCTCTCAAAATCAGAATTCTTGTAAGAAATGCAATGGGGGTGGATGGGTATATATAGTTTTCGGGTAACCGTTAGGATCGTTTCTTGGAAAAGGGGAAAAGATCTAGCCCGTACACTTGTTGAAAGGTTATGGAAGCTAAATTCCATCCTTATCTAGTGACTAAGCAAGTTAGAACATGTGGTGGTGGATCAAACATGTGCAACTTGTGATTAAATACACTTAATCTGGTCAGAAGGGGCAATGCGGCCCGCTTCAGGATGTCCTTAAACTAATGCGGGCCGCCTGAGCATGTCAGATCAGAAACAACTTTCAAAAATGACAGTTTAGGTCCCTGCACGTGTTTAAGGCCATTTCCGACACTTCTAAGGCCCGTAAAGCCAACTTTAAGGCCCTAAAATGATGCCTAAACATTGTGGACATGAAACATGTTCAAAAATATGTCGGATGATGGTTCGTTTGGTCGTACGAACGCGATGTTCGCTTAATTATGACGGAATGCGCATAAGCGCGAAAAACGATCCAAATGACGCGACGAATGGATTTTTCTTATGGCGAACACTAAAATATAATGTAGTCATGCTTACATAAATTTTTGGATGTCCAGATGTATTCAGAACGTAAGTTATGCGCGAAAATGCAAACTTGTGCACTTTTTGACACTTTTAGTCCCTGAATGACCCAAAAGTTTATTTTAGCACACCGAACCCCTCAAAGCCTATTTCTAAGCTATGTAAAGGATATTTAAGGTGTGTTTAACTTATGATCATGTTCCGGAATGTCTGTTACAGTTCAAATTGGCATACTTTCGCAGTTTGTCATATTTAGTCCCTGTAAGCGATATAACTTTGATTTCACCACACCAAACCTTCCAAAACTTATATCTAAGTTATGTAAAGGTTATTTAAGGTATGTTAAACCTATTTCACTATTCCGGAGTGTTTGTTGCATTAAACTGGTTATATTTACGCATTAATGCGCGTATAACCTTCCAGAAAGCGATTTAGGGTTTGAAATTGAACAAGAGTTGATATGTGTAAACGATACACATATTTTTACAAATCCCAAGTATGAAATATAATATTTCATTGGTTTGGTATTTGTTTGATGGCCGTGAAGGCACAGGTGTTACATAAAGACTGCTGAAGTTCAAACTCTGTTGCTCTATCTACTGCTGTTCTCTAAGTGTTGCTTAAAGTTTCAAAGTACTGACCACTCAAAGACTGATCACCTTTGATGTAAGCACTGATGATTCAGACATCAGTGCTTAGACTACAACAGTTGAAAGCTGGAGCAGATGTTTAACTTCTTTTATGATTTATATTGTAGTCAGTGGTTACATTTAGCAGTGTTTGTATAAGGTCAGTAGATAGAGGTTGTTAGGTTGTTAAATGTCACTTTCATGGTGACGTCAGCTGAGGTACATCAGTGGCTTGGTTTGCCTATAAATGTAACAGTACCCTGTACTGTTACATTTGATTGACTGAGCGAGTTCTTCTCCTCATGTCCAATCCTTTCATCTTGTGTGCAACCATCCTTGGGGTATCAGGCTGATGGGGAGCTTAGCTTGTAAGCATGCTTTGTAATCTTTTGATTGACTTTGTAATCTTTCGACTAATGCAAATCATGTGTTTATCAAACTATTTTCTCCTTTGATTGTGTTTACAAAGTTTGTATCCATTTCCGCTGCACCTAAACTCAGTTTATCTTTATTGTTTTGATAAGTTTATACAAACAATTACAATCATGAGAACCTCCGATCCTAACATATCCCCTGCATCCAATCTCGGCACACGCGCCAATCTGAGAAAGTGTCACCTTTCTTTAAATTCCAAACAGGGGTGTGAGGATCAGAGGCATCTTTCTCCACATAAGTACGGTAGTAATAATCTCCCAAGGTCTCTTCAGGACGAATCGGAGATTGTATACCAACACCAGCAGACGACTCTTGTCCTTCAACTATCACCTTCTCAACACGCTCAGGCGAAACATCAGAAGGGTTAGGGGAAGAGGTTGAAATATTTTCAACAGCCGGTTCTGCTCCTAAATCTTGAGCAACAGCTTCAGGGGTTGGTGGATTATCAGCACCACCCATCACACTTGGCTTAACAACCTTTTCAGCTTCTGGATCAACACCAACAGGATTCTCAGCTTCAACAATCTTCTCCACGCCATCACCAACAAGCTGGTCAGCAACAGAAGTGTGCGGAGGGGTAGAGGAAAGTCCTTCATTTACAACAGTTGGTGGTTCTGAGGGGATAGAAGAAACATGAACTTCTGGCAAAACAAAAATTTGTAAGGATTTTGACGTACACAAAAGGAAACAAGGGAAAACAACACTTACCAGGTTCTGAGACAAAAGCATCAAGATTTCCTTTTCTGGTAATCTTCTTCTTCTGAGTTTTCCTAGAAGGTTGCCCCTCCACATCAGTATCGGTCTGTTTCCTTTTACCAGCTTTCCTATGTACCAAATGCTCGGGACTAGAATCCAAATCGATAGGCTCATTCGGATTAGAAGGAGGAATCTTAGCAGAATCCCTTGGTTCAGGCTTCGGTTCCCGTATAGTCACTACAGGAGCAAGACCCTCCAAAGAGTCAGAAACCACCACATAATCACACCTGAAGTCAGAGGAACGGCGCGTACCTTTCTTCTCTCCAACATTCTTCGTCTTCAAAGGTTGAGCTTTAACAGTCTCACTCCTCTTTGGCAAAGAAGAAGAAGTCGTTGCGCGTTTCTTCTTCTCAGGGCCTACGCCCAAATTCAACAATTCACCTACAAGAAGCGCAAAGCAAAAACTTACCCACAAAAAGAAAAGAAGAAAGCAAAAACAGATATAACTTACCAGCACCAGCAGCTGGCTGAGCAGACAAATCCGCATCTCGCGGAAGAGCAAAGTTTCCCACAATCCTATGGTACCAAAACGCTTCTTCAGGCTTTTTCTTAATAGTACCCATTTTCCCACCCTCCCTCTTAAAAGCAACAACATACAGTGAAACAACTGTAACAAAAGAAAAAGTGGGTCAAAAAAAAAAAAGGAAGAGGAAGAGGGCAAGAACCCCAAACTTACTACGACCATCCTCCGTGTACACAGGCTTGTCATCATGCTCCATCTTCCAATTTAAGCTCATACCTGCTCCGACAAGAGCTTTCTCTGGCAAAGCAATGTTGGGAACATCCTTCAAATCTTGATACCAGTTCTCATCAACAGGGGTCTGGAGCGTTTCAATCGGAACATCTTCTTTCCCCCTTAAAACCATCTTCACCGGAATCACTCCGGCCTTAATAAAAAAGAATTTTTGCTTCCAATCATGAAAAGATTTTGGGGGTTGCAGTAAAATCTTTTTTGCAGAAGCCCTCTGAACGAAAGAGTAGAACCCTTGGGTACAATGCATCTGGTGAAAAACCCTAAATCGGAGAACGGTCGGTTCAACATGCATTGTCCGACACACGAATTCGAAATGTCGAACCCTAACCATACCAATAGGGTGAAGCTGGGAGATATGCAGGTTGTAAAACCCAAGGATTTCAAGGAAAAACCTAGTGACAGGTAAGCGAAAGTTACCGTCACAGAAAAAATCCCAAAAAAGGGTAATATACCCAGCCGGAGCATTCGCCGCCGTCTGCCCCTCTTCAGGATACAGAGCACCCCAGTTTTCTGGGAATTTAAGATTCTGAATTAAACCATCAAATGACGCTCTTGGCCACTTCAACGATGGAAGTTCAGTCGACATTTCTTCAACAAGATCTTCTTAATTTTCTCCAGTTGACATAGAAGGAAGACTGACGAAGTTTTTTCTTAGAAAAAGGGAACGGGGAAAGTTCTTTCAACAAAACAATGATTGCACAGAGGAGGCTACCCAAACGATATATATACTCATCGCAATAAATAGCATCGTAACCGTCACAGCGACTTTTCCGGGTATCACAGTTCCCCAAGCAGCAGGAAAAGAAAAATATCAGACACACACGCGTTTGCACGCGCGCGTGTAAGATACGGACAGTAAAAAACAACTGACAATGACAGGTTGTCACTCAATTTACTGTAACAGTCTCAGTAAAAGTCAAAGATTTTTTTTTTCTTCGTAAAAAATCAAATTAAAGCTTCGTCCAGAAGTCTTCTTATTTTTTGCGCCCAAAAGCATTCCCCTCTCATAAGTCCAGTGCTCCACTTATTTACATAAGTACAACACTAGACTGGGGGGACTTGAAGGGGTAAGGTCCCAAAAACTTCATAATAAGTACTTAGGACCATACCACAACCTTGCCTTTTAACTCCTTTACCTTGCGCGGCTGTGCACTGGTCTCTTAAACAAAGGCTTAAAAAATAGCCAGCAGACAACACTTGCGCGCCTAAAGGAAATCATAAAACCTTGCACCTCTCCTATAGAAAACAAAGGATAAAAATCCTGAGTTAGACACTCCCGCTTAATATCCAGACTTGGATATTTACCAGACTTGGGATTTATTCATCTGTTTCCACACGGTAAGGTGTTACACCAGATTACAGCAGTAATCTTCCAGAAGAAATGCAATCGTGCACCACCCAGACGGTTATAACCGTCTGGACACGTGTCATTACCACAGGCACCCCTGAAATCACAACGAAGGCATGCAATTGAAGAGTAATCTTCACTTGATCACATTACACGTAGCAACTCCCCAGCCATAGATCAAACCACGATCCGTGTGCATTCACATCGGATCGAGACAACTTGACGTCTGATCAAAGAACTTAACAGAAGAGAATGTAACCGCTACGGCGTTGGCATCTTCCGTCATCTTTTCAATAACAGGTTTTCCCTCCCAAAACTCCCGGTTATAAATACAAGAACTGTTCAGGTATGAACTCAGATTACACCCACTTCTCAAATACATCTTCTTCTTCATTACCAATACTTATTCTCACACCGGAGTCGGGTCAAGGAGAGAACCCTCTTCTCCCCTTGGCGAGGCTAACGGTGTTCTTTTTTGCAGAACCACCGGAGAAGAAGATCAGCTGCAACTGAATCAATCGAGAGAGAGCTAACCCTTTTATGCGGATTCAAACCCCCTAGATATCTCGGTTCCGACCATTTATCTAGTGTTTCTTCAGGTATTATATCCCCCTGTGGCGATTTTAGTAGTATGCCTAGTACAGTTCCTTTGACATTTGAAGCCCCATATGTGAAGAGTATCCAAGGATCCTTGGTCTCTTCAAGCTGTTGAACTTCCAATTCAGCTTCCCTTTGTAGATCACTACTGAAATCAGCCACAAAGTCAGCTAAGGCTTGAGATTTGATGGCAGTTCTTGGTTCATATCTGATATCATAAGCACTAAGCTTGACAGCCCACTTTGCCATCCTTCCTGACATTTCAGGTTTCCTGAAAACATTCTTGATTGGAAAGTTAGTTTTAACAATAATAGCATAAGTTTCAAAATAATGGCGTAATTTAGTGATGCCATGATTAAAGCAAGGATAAGTTTTTTATAAATGAGAATACATGGATTCAGCATCAAGCAAACTTTTACTTACATAATATACAGGATGTTGAGTAGCTTCATGATCCTTAACAAGGACTGCACTTACTGCCTTAGAAGAAACCGCCAAATATAAGGATAATATATCCCCTTTTTCTGGTTTCATTAAGGCTGGAGCTGAGGATAGGTAATCCTTAAGTGCCTTTAGAGCATTCTCATGCTTGTCAGTCCATTCAAATTTCTTGTTCTTTCTCAGAATGTCATAGAATTCCTTGCATTTCTCTGATGACTTTGAGATGAAGTTGTTCAAGGCTGCGATCCTTCTTGTCAATCTTTGCACATCCTTGGCATTGTAAGGAGATTTGATGTTCACAATCGCCTTGATTTGCTCTGGACTTGCCTCTATTCCTCTTTTTGTCACAATATAACCTAGGAATTTGCCAGCTTCTACACCAAAGTGGCACTTGGAAGGATTCAATTTCATATTGAATTTATCAAGGATATCAAATGCTTCTTCCAAATCTCTAAGGTGATCCTCAGCTCTCTTGGACTTAACCACCATGTCATCAATATAGACTTCCATCGTGTGTCCAATTTGTTCTTTAAACATCATGTTAACTATCCTTTGGTAGGTAGCACCTGCATTTCTTAGTCCAAATGGCATAGCAATATAACAATAGATACCAGTAGGGGTCATAAAGGTTGTATCCTCTTGATCATATGGTTCCATCTGAATTTGCTGGAATCCAGATGAAGCATCCATGAAAGTCAACAACTCATGACCCGCGGTAGCATCCACAATGGAGTCAATGTGGGGTAATGGGAAAGGATCCTGTGGACATGCCTTGTTTAAATCAGTGAAATCGACACATACCCTCCACTTTCCATTTTTCTTTTGAACAACAACCACATTGGCTAACCACCTTGGATACTTAACCTCTCTAATCATACTTGCTCTGAGCAGTTTATCTACTTCCTCTTGGATGATGGCATTCCTCTCAGGTGCAAACTTTCTCCTCTTTTGATGTATAGGCTTGAAAGACCTCTCAATACCAAATTTATGAGTAATAATATCTTTAGAGATACCTGTCATCTCCTCATGCTTCTAAGCAAAGGTAGCTTTTCTCCTCTTTAGGAAGGATACTAGATCCTGTTCAATATTATCGAGGATCCCGGATCCTATAAAAACTTTGGATTCAGGATCATGAGGATCCATCAGGATATCTTTCGCATCTTGTTCTCTTGCCTCCAGGACTTCCTTTGGAGGATACTTTGATTGCTATTGCTCCCTAGGTCTTGAGGCTGGCTTCATTGATGAAGTATAACAATTTTTGGCTTCTTGTTGGTCACTTTCTATCTTCACCACACCCCATGGAGTAGGGAGTTTAACACACTGATGATATGTAGATAGGACTGCTTTCATATCATGTATCCATGGCCTGCCAAGGATAACGTTGCAACATGATAAGCAATCTATGACACAAAATTTTTGAAAAGAATTAACTCCCTCTATATAAATGGGAAGTTTAATGTCCCCCAATGTGTTCTTGGTTTCTCCACTGAATCCTACAAGAACTGATAATCTTGGGATAATTTCTGATTCAGGGATGTTCATCTTCTTGAGGACATCAAGTTGAATGATGTTCACTGAGCTTCCTCCATCTATAAGAATCCTGCGAACAAAATGGTTAGAAATAAATAATGTAATAACGAGACCATCATGATGAGGATCCTGAATATCCACACGGTCGTCCTCATCAAAGGAATTAACTTTATCCTGGGTAAGGATTGAAGTTCGAATAGGCATATCCCCATTTTCCATCTTCATCTCTTTAGCATACCTCTTGGCCGCTGAAAAGGAAGTGCCACATATGTCTGATCCACCAGAAATGAAGTTAATAATTTGTGCATCAGCTGGAGGGTTAGGAGCTCTTTCTGGAATCTTTTTAGGATACTGGATCCTTGACTTTTTTTTCCAAATAGCTCCTTCAAGTGTCCTTTGCTTAGCAGGTAACCAATCTCTTTCCTGAGTTCTATGCATTCATCAGTGAGATGACTGAAATCTTCATGATAGGCACACCATTTAGATTTGTCTTTTGTAGTAGCTGGCTTATCACTCTTTCTAGGCCATCTAGCTTTTTCACCTAGATTCTGCATTGCAATGATTAGTTCATTGTTATCAACAGAAAAACAATATTCAGAGATGGGTGGATAATATTCATCATCCTCTTCATGCTCCACAGCATGCACGTTTTGATTATCAGACTTGTTGTATGGTTTGGACGTGTTATTCCTGAAATAGGATCCTTGTTTTTCCTGCTTTGAGGATCCTGACAGTCTCTCCTCGATCCTCTTATCATCCTCTAAACGGATGAATCTAAGGGCCCTGGTTCTTACTTCATCAAGATTCCTGCAAGGGGTCATGACAAGATCATCATAGAATTGTGAATCCTTAAGTAAACCCATTTTGAAAGCTTCTACAACTGTTGCAATATCTAAGTTAAGAATTTCTAAGGATTCTCTACTGAATTTAGTTATGTAATCTCTAAGTGATTCATTTTGACCTTGTGTTACCCTATACAGATCACTAGTTAATCGTTCAAATCTCCTACTACATGAAAATTGGCTATTAAACAAATTAACTAGATTAGCAAATGAAGTAATAGAGTTGGGAGGAAGACTTAGCAGCCATTTAAGAGTTGATCCTGTCAGTGTGGATCCGAAACCCTTGCATAGACATGCTTCTTTTAACCTTTCAGGGATGGGAATGATCTCCATTCTCTCCCTGTATTGAGCTCCATGCTCTTCTGGATCAGTTGTACCATCGTAGAGCTTCATGTTTGGTGTCTGGAATCTTTTTGGTATCTCTGCATCACAAATAGGTGGTGCAAAACGAGATATTCTATGACTTCCATCCGGAATCTCAGGGATGGGTTTAACCACCCCTGGAACACTGGATATCATATCCTTGAGTTTTTGCAATTCTCTAGCCATAGCTTGGTTGATTCCTGGTTCCTGCACAAAGCCATGGTTAGTATTATAAGATGTATTTAAAGTGTTACCTCCTGATGGATTCAAGGTTGTAATTCCTGATGTGAATCCATATTGATGTGATTCTGGCATGATTGAGGGACCAGACGAAGCAATAGTTTCCATAGGTATGAAGTCTCCCAAGTGAGTATCTGAACTTCCGGGTTGTACACTCCTTAAGGATCCTTGATCCTGAAAGATGTTGGATCTTTGAAGCACCGAAGTTGGGGGCCTTGGAGGATAATCCATGGATCCGTGAGCCTGGGATGAGGATCCTTGAACTTGAGATGAGGATCCAGGATACTGGGAGTAGGATCCTTGAACTGATTGCGTCCCCACATATCCTCCCGAGCTAGAGAAGAATCCTTGATGCTGGAAAGAGGATCCTTGAGGCTAAAGAGAGGATCTTGAAGGCTGGAAGTAGGATCCTAGAGCCTGTGTCATAGCCAATGATCCATGCTGCACGCTTGATGACCCTCCTTGATACTGAATATCTGAAGTCTTGGAAGACTGGACGGTCGTTGCCGGAGTATCAAAATTTAGTGATCTAGGCATCAATGGAGAGTGATCCTCCATTGATCTCTTCAATTTCTTGATTTCATCGATTTCTCGAAGGATCCTGTCATTAGTTTTGTCCTGCTGTTGCATGTAATCCTTCATCTGCAAAATCAAAGAATAAAGATCATTGTTAGTAGGACTAGAAGAAGCAGCAGTAGTAGTTTTTATGAAAACAAGGATTGGCTTCTTCGCAGCATTTTCAACATTCTTCTGGGATCCAGAAGGAACAGGAGGCAAAGGTGGAATGCCCTGTGAAGAGGTGATCACCGGCATGGAGCTTGAAGTGTTCTTCGCATGAGAAGCCATGTGATTGAAGGTAATGAACAGAAATGAATGAAATGAACAAAATTTTCAAGGATGAAGCACCGATTGCCCCACGGTGGGTGCCAAACTGTTTTGGTTAAAAATCACACAAAGACAATGTAACCAAATCTGATTTCGTGAGGTATGATGCTTGGTTAATTAGATAAATGTATGAACAAGAAATGAGCGAAATAAATGTTGAACACCAGGATTTATACGAGGAAAAAGCCCTTGATCAACGAACGATCTCCGGCATAAAAAACATCGGGTGATGGAAACTACCGATCACCAACTATATTGAACAAAAAATGTTTACAAATCGGGATGATATCAAGCTTGGTACAAGGATCACTAGTGTGCAAAAGTGCGTAATCGCAGAGAGCTTTTTGGAGTTCGAGTGTAGTGCAGTCGTGTTGCTAATTCTTACTAAATCAAGCTTGTATCCCCATTAAAAATAGAAATATCTAGCCTAACTAACTATCCGCAAAGGGTGCAACTCCCCCACGATCACCATAACGGTCGAAGAGCTCACGCACGTGCAGAATCACCAAGCATATTCCCCTAGAATCCCGGCTGGACCAAGGCCTATTCGAATACACCTGTAAAACTAGTTCAAAAATGACAGAAACAATTGTTAGTGTTAGGATAATAATGAGGATCCTGGATCCTTAGTCCTGCAACATCTTCTGAGGATCCTTAATTCAAACTGAACTGAGGATCCGTGATCCACGCTGCATTTGAGGATCCTTTATCCATAAGCTGTGAAATTCTATCCCTAACAATAGTGAATTCAATACAATTGATATTATTTAGAATATTATTTTATCATTTCTCTATAATTAGTTGGATGTTACGTGACACTTTTTAAATGATTCTTACAATTTGTATGCGAAATGTGGTTTGTATTTGATCCTACTCCATATTATTTAATCTTGATTTTTTTAACCGCAAATGTTAGTACTCTAATGGTATTAAAGTACACGTCTTTTTTAACCGTAAAAGTTACTACTTTACACTAACTATATTAAAGTATACATCTTTCTAGGACTACTCAGTATGTGGTGGACAAAGGCAATGAAAATATTTTCTGCTTTGTAGGCATGGAGGCTTTGCCCTCCAAAACCCAACCATGGGGTGGTGAGGGATGTATTTTGTTTATTCAACACACCAATCACCATTTTCCTTTTCCAAACCCAACATGCCCCTATTCCCGTGGGTAGGGGTGTTCAAAACCGGATATCCGAAAATTCAGATATCCAAATTTCAGATATCCGAAATTTTCAGATACCAGATTTCACTACCCAAATCCGTATCTGAAATTTTGGATATTAGATATTCGATCGGATAGTGAATCGGATATCCGAAAATCCAACTTTTTATTTAATTTTTATTATTTTTTCATATTCGGAACCGGATATTTCAGATAGTTTTGGATATCTGAATATAAGTTTTCAGATATTTCGGATATTTTCGGATACTTCGGATATTTTCAGATATCTGAAAAAAATAAAATATAAATTTTCGGATATTTCGGATATCCGAAATATCCAAAATTTTTTAAAATCCCTATTCGAATCCGAATCCGAAAAATTCGGATATCCGAATTTTCGGATATTTCAAATTCAGATACCGAATATTTCAGATCATATTTTCGGATACGGATATTTTGAACACCCCTACCCGTGAGAATCTCCAAGCCCTTTGGGGGAACGTAGGTCCATGCCAAGGAGGGGTCCCCACATTCATGGCTAAGGTTTAAATCTAAGAACTCCTCTGTATAGCTCAATCAAATGGTTTAACGGTTTAACACCACATTCACTTTAATAAAAAGTTAAATATATATTTTTAGTTTCAAAAAGATTTAAAAATTATAATAACGTGTCTTTTCTAGTAAATTGTTTTTGTATTAATTATAACCAATAGATCTAGATTGTTCATCCGAATGATACGGGAAACTTAAAAAGACAAAAGCAGTGTGGAAAAGATTATCGCTTGACTAGGGCTAGGTGCCATTCGTCTAATCTTAACCCAATCATGCGATTTTCGCATAGTATAATTTTCGACACTCCGTTTATACAACCATACAAAACAGATCGTTTTAATGATAATTTAAAAAATATTAAAAATAAGAAAAAGTTAAGGATTTGATCACTTAACAATAGCCATCTTAAGAGATAACATGGTAATAATTTAGAAATAAAAATTTTACACAAAAATAAAAATTACTCCAGATTCTACCAAAATGAAATTACAAAGATCCAATTTAAATATGGGAAAGTGAATACGGTGCTGTTAGACGTATAACCTTACGCGTCAAACCCATCAAAACTGCGTGGTTTTAATTAAAATCTTTAAAAAGATAAAATAAATCTTTTATTTTTCAAATCCATAAATAACTAAACCAAAAAGAACGTGGTTCTGGTTCATCCCCAAATCCAAATTCCCAAGCCGGCCATGGATTGCGATCTCGAAGAAGAGATCTGTTCGCTCGACGATTCAGGAAGAAAGGTACCATCCATCTCTCCATCCATCTCTCCACCTCCCTTGATATTATTTGGTCAAAAAAGGCAGAAATATAATGGAACAATAGTAAAATAAAGTGAACTAAAACGAAACGGGTCAAAATATAGTGAACTAAAATGAAACGGGTCAAAATATAGTGAACTAAAACGAAACGGGTCAAAACCTCATAGTGAACTAGTGTAGGACCGAGTTTCGAGACCGAAACCGTGATTCGTGTGAGATCGGTTCAAGACGGGAGAGATTAGAGATAAACAAACAACTTCTTTATATTAATCCGGTAGTATAACATTACAAATCGGCCCGATTACAAGATAACCGAACTAATACCAAAGGAGTATACATCCGGGGAGAGACCAAGTGGTGATCTCTCCCCCACACAATAGAACTCACAGGGAACTCTCACAATGAGCTCCCCTGTCTCACACTCTCTCTGGTGCAAATGAAAGACAAGGGGTGGTATTTATATTCACACCCACTTCACTTGCACACACACACGGTCAAACCCATAACCCTCTCGTTTGACCACTTCAAACGAGCGGGTCAATATACATTCGTTTGACCGTTTCACTAGCTATTACAAATTCAGCGTAAAATAAATCTAATCTATTCGACAAGCATCGGACACAAAATATGCATCAACAACTAGTCCTGCACCTAAACTGAAATTTCTGTTTAAGACATAAATAAAACCTCATATCTCTCTTTTCGGAGTTGAACACATGTTTATACTTTATAAATCTTAAACTGAAATTCAACACTTTTAGAGATCAATTGCTGTTTTGATAACCTAGCTGGTATTTAATCACCTATACAACATACGTACATTCAGTTTATTTATATATCTAGCTACACCTGTGGCCAATACCACCTATAGTATTTAATCACCTAGCTACTATTTAGCGATGACAACCATACCAATTCTCCCACCCAAAATAACAAGGCATATCATAAACAAAACTTATATAAGATAACCACTTCATAGTATACAAGATATACCTACAAGAGTCTCGAGAACAATACAAGAAAATTAATTTATTACAAACAGCTAGCCAAGTTTAAATTTGAACAGCAACATATTATTAAAAAGGAAGACCAGCGAAGAGCTGGAATCACAAGAAAAAAAAACAAAACGACACTGCAGTTAATCCAGCCAAAGAGGGTCGCCATAGGATCTATCTTCCAAACTTCCCAGCCACATTTCAACTCCTTGCACCTGCTATTAATCCAGCCAAAGAGTGTCGCCACAATCTCTTGCATTATTGACCCATCCTCTCTGTTTACGCCTCTTCCATTATTGACCCATCCTCTCTGTTTACGCCTCCTTCTAACTAAACCCCTTAGGTCACTGCAGGTGTACCTAACCAAACACCATTTATATTCAATCAAAACACACAAAAAATAAAATGAAAATCGAATAAAAAACTTAAAAACCACCATTTATCCAATACGAACACCTCCCGGGGCCAAAGCACTGCTGTCACCGAACACAGCATTCTTGTTTGCCTAAATCTAACTTTCATTTTCCTTAAACCAAACAAATCAACAGTTAAGCAGGTCCCAAACTCCAGTCACTTTTCTCAAATTCTACATATAGCCGAAGGTAGAGTTATAAATAAATCATACAATTGTTTTGATTATTAACCACCAAGCATTAGCAATTCAATGAAATTGCATATATATAAAGAAACTAAAGTGATACCTGTTTGTTCATCTCGACGCCAATGGCGCGTTTGGTGACGTTCCAGACCTGACCGGTGCGACCATGGTAAAACTTGTGGGGCATACCTTTGTACACGGCGCCGTTGACCTTGATGTCGACGTAATCTGCACTATAATAGAACTGTTATTAAGTATTGGCGAATATGGAGTTATGCACATAGTTTGTCTTTGATTCTCTCGAGACCTAACTTCATATTATACTTCATTAAACCTAATTTTAATGCAGCAAAATAGAACACAAATTAAGTCCAACACTTACCATATATACTATTTGCGGTTGCAGCAGCTGCAAATAATAATCCATCATAACAGTTTCTCATATCTTGCATATCCTGAAAAAGTAAAAACAAAACAACATGAACCCTAGCATTGAATAAACCCTAGCAGTATTGCTTATCCTCACCAATGGCAGCTTTCTATTCGATTTACAGCATAATTTCAAACCAGTTAACCTCAAATTACAAAAACAAATTCAACTTTCTAGCAATTCATCTTCCACAACTATTATTTAGTATTAAAAACTAAATTCATCACATTGCACGGTTACAGTTGACAATAAAAGTAGAAATAAACGTAGTATTAACCGTTAATCAACACCAAACCCTAAGTCACTTGCAATTAACAACGGAAAACATTTCGAAACAGAAACCCTACCTTGGACGCCAGAGCAAGCTCATCAATTAGGGCAGAAGGCTGATGATCTCTCATCTCCTTCACATCGGTCTTCTCCATCGTTAATCTCCAGCGTGATAGGTTCAGAGGTAGGTGGAGAGATGGATGGTACGTTTCTTCCTGAATCATCGAGCAAACAGATCACTTCTTCGAGATCGCAATCCATGGCCGACTTGGGAATTTGGATTTGGGGATGAACCAGAACCACGTTTTTTTGGTTTAGTTATTTAGCGATTTGAAAAATAAAAGATTTATTTTATCTTTTTAAAGATTTTAATCAAAACTACGTAGTTTTGATAGGTTTGGCGCGTAAGGTTATACGTCTAACAGCACCGTATTCACTTTCCCCATTTAAATAATATAGTATGTGAGAGGAGGGTTCTCTTCTTGTCCACACCTGCCAACAAAGAAAAGCAAAAACAAAACAACAAAAAACATATGATTAGCTAGCTGGACAAATAAAGCCATGTCACATAGACCACTTAGATAGAAGATATATGCTACAATGAAATTCCTTTGGTGAATTGTTATTTTTATAATTTTGTTATCAAGGTTGGGTATTAGAGGGTCGGTTTTAGTTTCAGTATAGAATATCCGGGTATAAATAAAATCGGATCCGAGTTTTCTTACGAGGTTTGGGTTTTTTTTTTTCATATCTACTTAAAAACATGTAATAAACATGTTTAATGTGTAAAAGCTAGACATGTGAATATTGACCCACACATTTAAACATGGATTCATTTGGACTTCTAATGAAAGGCTAAGGGCTGTTTTGGGACAAGTACTATTTTATAACGGATCTAACCAGCAAACAACGAGGAAAAAAGCCGGTGATATTGGGCAGGAACAAAATATAAAGAACGGGTCGGGTCATATTGGCGTCTGGCTTCTTCCTCACCTTCTTCACACGCTCAACTCACATGCACCTTATGGGTCGGAGCTCCGAACAATTCGACCACCATTCGTATGTTCTCTTAAATTCTAACCCAACTGATTCAAGTGGTTTTGCTATTTAATCTTAACCCTATCCCCCTTGTTCGTGTTATATATCAATTACTCTGTTTTAGGACATTAGTTGGTTAAGGTTTCTAAATTGTTCGATTTTGATACTTTGTTGAAATTGAAATTCACAAATTTCTGAAGCAATGCATTGCGAGTCGAGCTGGTTTAGAACTCTCAACTTCACAAACTTTATAAGTAGATTGACCAATAGTTGTGCGACACTTATGTAATTCCCTCCAAAAGTTAGTGTTTCAAAACCATGGATTTAAATTTTATAGCATTCATGTAGAAGAATAAACAACTAACTGTGTCTGTTTGGCTCGACTGAATGTCATGATAATTTTTAAAATAGATTGTTTTATGTCACGGAGTTAGTCTTTCAACTCGCGTGCGGCCTTAGATCACGGTCTAAGTAAGCCTTGCCGACTTAGTGTCGTTGGGTTTTGGTTGTGAGAGTTGCTAAAGTGAGCGTTGGATCGCAAGTGGGTTGCTTGTAATACTTGAACACAAGTATACAAGTAGAAAGCGTTGTATTAACAAAGAAAGAGTACAAGTGTGATGGATGTTTACAAGTATGTGGGGATACCTCAAATGAGCTCCCATAACCCCTATTTATAGTGCATTGTTGCCTATCTAGAGTGTTCTTAATCTAGAACACTCTTTACATAATATCTAGCTTTAATATCTAGAGAATTCCTACATAAGTATCATGATATTGATTGAGATTCTAGAATGTTCATTGGCAGATTTTTATGGCTGATGTAACCAGCCATTTCCGGTAGTTTCTAGGCCCTTCTTGGCTGATATTTTGTGCTTCTTAGTGTCTTCATGTTGCCGGAACAATACGGGCTGTTCCGGAGTCTTCCAGGTGGCTCTTGAAGCGCGTAGATGGTCCCGGAAGGTTCTAGAATGCTGAATTTTTGGTCTGAATTTTAGCGGGGCGTGACATCCTCCCCCACCTAAATTCGCAACGTCCTCGTTGCGATGCCTGAACGCCTCACGAGTCTTCATGAGTTGTATTGCGGATAATATTTTGCCTCGGTTCTTGGACTTCAAGGGTGCAGTGTGCACTTTATCACCTTTGATGATGTAGAGTGTGTTCATGAATGGTGCTGGCATGGCCTTTTGTTCTCGAAAGAAGTCCACCCCGAGCACAATATCGTAGTCTTCGATTGGAACAATCGAGAAGTGTAACTTGCCTGCCCATGTCCCGATTTTGGTTTTTACGCCCCAAGCGATACCTTCGATCGGTATGGGATCTCCGTTAGCGGCTTTAATCCAGCCTTCTTGAGTGGTGATTCTTAAGCCGAGTCTTCTTGCCTCGTTTGTTGACATAAAGTTGTGGCTAGCACCGGTATCGACCAATGCTTCTATGGTTTCTCCTTTGATTTCTAGATTGACAAAGCGAAGACCCTTTCCCTTCGAATTGCCCACGACTGTTGTCGGGTTAGCTTGATTTGCCATTGCCAATGGTTTTCCTTCCATCTTGGTCATAGCGTTTAAAACTTGAAGTTGCATTGCACCTAGGCGAACCTCTTCGGTTTCCTCAGGTTCATCATCGCCGGTCCTTATAAGGGCCGTTAGTCTGGCTTTCTTTGGGCAGTCTCGTGCATCATGAGGCCCATCGCAAAGGAAGCAGCCTTTGTTTACGGCTTTTCCTTTGTTATATAATGTTAATGCCCGGTCATCATTCTTCCGGTATTGATTTTGGTTGGTGGGTCTTGCTCCCCCACCTTTTGCATCGCCAGTCTCTGTAGTTGCTGATCTTGTCGAACGATTTTCATTACGGTCGTGCAAGTTTTCAGCAACAGAGATTGCTGATGACAAGTCTTGAACATTTCGTCGTTCAATTTCGGTTTTGGCCCATTGTTGTAAACCATCGACAAAGTAAATGAGAGCATCCTTGGGCGACAAGTCCGGAATCTCAAGCACAAGGGTAGTAAATTCATTGATATAATCTTTGATGCTACCCTTTTGCCTTAGGTTTCGTAGCCGAATCTTTGCATCGTGTTCGGCATTTTCCGGATAGAATTGCTTTTTAATTTCTTTTACAAAATCAGCCCAAGTGTTGATGGTGCACATACCTTTTTCGATCTCCATGTGCTTTCGTCGCCACCATAGAGCCGCGGTTTCCTTTAAGTATAAGGTCACCGTCTTGATTTTCTTGCCATCGTCAACGATGTCTATAGCTTCAAAGTACTGCTCGATCTCCCAAATGAAGTCGTCAACGGCTCGTGCCTCCCGTTTTCCAACAAACGGAGATGGCTTTGGGACTTCAGTCTTTGAAGAAATGATGGTGTCGCCTCGGTTTGCTAGTGCTTGTTTGCAAATGTTTAGTTCCATTTGCAATTCCTTGAATTTTTCAGCAAACTTGTTCTCTATATTGCTTTGTACCTGCCCCAGCTCCTTCATAAACATCTCTTTTAATTCAGCTTGCATGACTTGCATAGCAAGTTTGATGTCGTCTCTTAACTCGCCGAGTTCGCTACCTACTTGTTCCAGCGACTCGTTAGTGTTTGTTTGGAAGATGTCGACTTCAGCTTTGAATTCTTCAACTTGTGTCTTGAATTCGGCTATCGATGTCTCCACGTCTTCCACGCGTTTGTCTAAGCTTGCGACCAAGTCCTTTGACATGTCTCGATTCTTTCTTCCTCCTTTGCGAGCGTCATCGCGCCCACGGGTCTCTTCTCCAGCAGCCGTGGTTGTAAGTTGAGTCTTATCATCAGCCATCTTAGATGGATCGAAACGTCGCTCTGATACCACTTGTCACGGAGTTAGTCTTTCAACTCGCGTGCGGCCTTAGATCACGGTCTAAGTAAGCCTTGCCGACTTAGTGTCGTTGGGTTTTGGTTGTGAGAGTTGCTAAAGTGAACGTTGGATCGCAAGTGGGTTGCTTGTAATACTTGAACACAAGTATACAAGTAGAAAGCGTTGTATTAACAAAGAAAGAGTACAAGTGTGATGGATGTTTACAAGTATGTGGGGATACCTCAAATGAGCTCCCATAACCCCTATTTATAGTGCATTGTTGCCTATCTAGAGTGTTCTTAATCTAGAACACTCTTTACATAATATCTAGCTTTAATATCTAGAGAATTCCTACATAAGTATCATGATATTGATTGAGATTCTAGAATGTTCATTGGCAGATTTTTATGGCTGATGTAACCAGCCATTTCCGGTAGTTTCTAGGCCCTTCTTGGCTGATATTTTGTGCTTCTTAGTGTCTTCATGTTGCCGGAACAATACGGGCTGTTCCGGAGTCTTCCAGGTGGCTCTTGAAGCGCGTAGATGGTCCCGGAAGGTTCTAGAATGCTGAATTTTTTGTCTGAATTTTAGCGGGGCGTGACATTTAGCTGTTTAAAAATATATGCTTCCTCATGTCTTGATGCATTTTTTTTGTGAGTTATGGATAAACCGTGTGAAGCTTCTTGTTTGTTTATTAGTTTGTTGTAAGTTACTCAAATGGTTTAAAGATCATGTTCTGTTCGTATGCAGATAATGGTGTGCGAATACAGAAGATGGAAGGGTAGTGAAGCATGAGTCGTAATGGAGTCTACTAAACCAACAAAATTAACTCAATATGATATCATGGGGAGATAGCCCAAAATGATGCCTTTAACATGACAATTTCTGAGACACATTTCTCATTGTTGGTCGACACTTTGGATCTGTGAGAATGCATGTTAATGCTACACTATAAGCACACATAATTTTATTTTGAGTTGACCTATCAGTTGGATAAGGGAGTCGCTTGTCAAGTATATTGTCCAATGTTGTATGCTGACCAGTCGAACAGTTCAGGGATGACAGGAGGTCTCCAGGATGCTTCCCTCCAATTGTCTCAAGTGCCACCACTGACCACCCCAAAGCTATACACGTCACATTTTTCGGTCGCAATCATGCTATAGGCAAGTTCTACATCATCATATATACCAAAGGATCATTAGCAAATGACAACTGCTAAGTGGTAATAAACATTAAGATTATGTAGGAATACCTGGAGCAATATATCCTAAAGTTCCTACAGTTACCGTATGGCTCAAGGAATCCGGGTCGAGCAATCTGGCTGCTCCAAAGTCGGCAACAAATCCTTCCATTTCTGAGTTCAATAGAATGTTGTTGCTTGATATATCTCTATGAACTATAGGAGGACTACAATCATGATGCATGTATGCCAACGCATGGGCTACATCTTTGATAATGTTCACCCTCTTCATCCAGTCAACTTCAACAGCTAATTCACTGTCTCTCAAGGCACAAAATAGGCTCCCCTTTTCCATGTATTCATATACAAGGAAGTTGCATTTGTTATGTAAACAAAAACCATAGAGTTTGACAATGTTTTTGTGCCTTAGGTTGGTTAACACTTGGACTTCATTCTTGAAACTCTGTTCGAATGCTGGATGCTTGGCTTCAAAACCGTGGAGTTTTTTCAAAGCAAATGTTTGACCGCTAGGCAGTTTGGCTTCATAAACACTGCCGTAGCCACCGGTTCCAATGCAGTATTTGAGGTCAAAATCCTCTGTAGCAGTGATGAAGTCTTCATATGCAATTGTTCCATCATAATTCAATATCGAGCACACATTCCCATGTTTTATCATTTCTGGCTGGATTTTATTACTGGTAGTCTTGCAATTATTGTAGAATAAGTAACCTAGAAGCAAGAAGCAAAGGCCCATGATGATGGGAAAAAAAATGGCCAAATGGTGGACTACATTGGTTCTCCGCTTATTTTCTTTGCAGGATAATTGTCCACTCGAAACATTGCATGAAGAACGATTGGGGACGATCGCAGTTAGAGCATTCAGAGACTGATTTAAGAACTTCAAATATGGGAAGTCCAAATATTCAAGTTTTTCTCCGACAAATTTATTACTACTAAGGTCCAAGTACTCTAAGTCATTGCAGACGCAAAGACTTGTGATTACTCCAGCCATCTGATTCATAGAGAGATCTAGATGCCGGAGATGACAGGGATTTTGAAACAACACGTTTCCTGACAGCTGATTTGATGACAAATCAAGGTAAGAAAGTTTTGACAGCTTTTCATGAACTGGACCCTCAAGATTATTATCATTAAGGTCGATATGTTGCAAGTTCTTCAAATTTGTTATATCTAGAGGTATGCGGCCACTTATTAAATTCATGCCGAGGTTTAAGAAGTATAATTGGCTTAGTTTACCAAGACTCGATGGTACATGGATCTAAAGCTGCTGTTGGATTTGTAAATCTAAGTCTGGATATGTGGATGGTAGGCTCTGGTCTGATCCCAGAACATGGGTCACCGGTTCAGTTAGAACTTCACAAACTGGTCACCTAAAAACAGAGCAGCTCATATCTACTGAACCTATGGTAGTGTCTAGTTCCTAATCCGATCGATTATGAAGAAGAAATTTATCCATCCAATTGGTTTGACAAAATGTTCTAATAACTAAAAGCTACCAAATAAGATACAGAAATTGAGAAGTGAGTACCGAATACCTACCGGTATCCGTGCCAGATTTTTGGTACTCAACCGCTTTGATGTTTTCCAATTTTTACCTAATCTCCATTACCAATTGATATGAACCATTGTATTATAAATACTAACATTAAAAAAAAAGCGAAATCTATCAAAATTTGTTACCATAGTATATATACTCCAGTTGGTTACTTTTGAGTCAAATTCGGTACAAAGTAAAAAAATAAGAAGCAACATGATTGCTACAGTTGGAAGTTTTCCGACCCATGAATTATTAACTGAATGTTCAAGTAATTGCTTATAAAAAAAAAAAAAAAAAAAAGGTATATGACGTATTGACATGGTCAAAACCCAAAAGCAAAACATAATTGGGGTTCGGCTTTTAATATCCATTGGGATTCCGTGGGCATTACGAACGCATGACTCCAGAATCTAGACCAAAACAAAATACAATGTCAAAACCAAAAATCGTATCAGCTTCGTTTGTTAGTAAGAAACCATAAGACCGCCCATAGTGGGGTGTGTTTTTTAAAAATTTTTCAAAAAAAAAACGCCCTATAACGCCCCATAAGCCACCACACCCGGCGTTATAGGGCGTTATTTTCGAGAAAAATTGCGTCCGGCGTTTGAATTAAAACGCTTAAAATGAGGGGGCCCACTTTTTTTACCGTTGACAAACGGTCAACAAAATTTTTTTTTTTTAATTTAAAATATTACCCCACTATATATATATCACCCCACATTCTCACCTTTTTTTTATAAAAAACCCACTTTATCTTCTACTTTCTCTCCCACTTTTCTTCTATTTTTTATAAAAAAAAACACCCACTTTCTCCTACATTTTTATACAATCATGCATCCATTTCGACCCCCTTTTGGTGTCCCCGCAAGACCCACGAACCCGAACACAACTCAACCGCAAAACCCGTATAACCTTCAAGACATGGACCCGAGCTTTTTAACGGACGCGGCTTACTTGAGTGGCGCCCCTCCGTTTGTGGCTCCCACTTTCGGCCATGGTCCTGCCGGCGGGTCTCAACCAGAAACCGAACCCGATGTCGAAGTCGTGCCGGAGACGCAACCCGAACCGGTGCAAGAAACATCGAAATGCGGCAAAAGGTCGCATAAGAAGAAGGAAAAAGACGCACCATGGCGTCTTTTATATATATATTGTTTTACTTATTTTGTTACTATATTTTTTAACATACAACTTATAATTTTTTTTAATTTGTAGCAAACTTTCAAACTGGCCCGGTTTTTTGGGATAGGGTTCGTGCACTCTTTTTTACTACTTGGGGTCAAGGCGAACATCGGGACCAAGATTCCATTTCTAGCAAATGGACCGACATCAACAACAAGTGTCATGCGTTCCAAGAAGTCTTCCAACGTAACTACGATAATCGCCCGAGCGGTGAAGGTGACGTCTGGGTTTTAACGAAGACTTTGGAGGAGTTCGAGAGGACAAAATGCCCTTTCACGTACTATAAGTGTTGGGAGCTACTACGAAAAAGTCCAAAGTGGGCGGTAGTTAATCCAATGACGTCAAGTAGTAGACGTCGGGCTAAAAGGTCAAGAAGAGCTGGTCCGACCCACCAGTAGAAGAAAGGGAACCGGGAAAAAAACGGTCGAGTCGTCTTCCGATCTCGAGTTAAAGGATGATTTCGAGGAGATGAACCGTCGTCTCCAAGACATTCGCGACCTCGGCTACAAACGTTGGGAGATTATGCAAGAACGAGTGGCCGAAACCAAAAAGTTTAACGAGATGCAAGAGGCGAGGCAAATGGAAAAGGACATTGAGTTTTTGTCCAAATCGATCGACCACCTCCAAGGCGACGCGTTGATCCTTGCGCAAATGCGTCGACAAAAAATTCGAGAAAAATATGGACTCTAGATCATATTTTTATATTCGGTTTTTTTTTCTGTTTTTTTTATATTCGGTTTTTTTTTTCTGTTTTTTTTTTATTTTCTGTTTTTTTTTTATTTTTCTGTTTTTTTATTTTCTGTTTTTTTAATTTCAAGTAGTGTAATTTTTTTTTAAAATTAATGAACTTTTTTATGTTTTAAATTAAAAAAAATAATTGTGAAATGATTGTGAAATGATTGAATGGGGGTTATTGGCATAATGCCCCACTACGCCACTTTTGCTATAATGCCCCATCGCTGACTAGGACGCCACGTGTCGGATAATACCCCATGGTGGGGGCATTATAACCCACTACCACTACACATGGTCTAATACCAAAAGACAAGTAAAAGGTACAAAGTTTCCCAAACACCACATCCAAATGATTAAAAAAAACCAAAGAAAATTAAGATTCGTTTAACCTCGCTAATTTCTTTGCGTTTTCCATTTTCCTTTGTCATTTTGTTTGTTCATTGCATCCTCAATCTCTAAAGAATAACAAAAAAGAAAGGTGTCCAATCTCTTTTGAGTCTCTATATTTTAGTGATATTAACCACTTAAGTCTAAAATCAAAATTTTAAATGTCCGTACCTATATGTAAACAACTTGTCAAGAAAATTTATTCTCACATAAAATATTATAAGATAATTTGACACATATGCAAATGGGTATGTTGTAGCCCAGTGGTATGGCAGTGATGGTGACAAACCCACCAAGGGGGTTCGATCCTGAGCCACACCCTGGTTTTCATCCGTTTGTTACTTCAGCGAGACAACTCGTGTGGAGGTTGTACGGTTTTCGAAGAAACACTGTAACCAAGTCTGGGTAACCCAGCGCGAGCCCGGTTAAGACAACGTAAGTCTGAGCAGACTTGGCCCCGCCTATTAGGCGGTGTGACATTGGGTCACTCAACAAGAAAGTCACCGTTCAAAAAAAATAAAGATAATGTTATACATATATGGATATCACAAACAAATGGAATTTCATCCACACAAGTTGTAAAGATATTAAGCAAGTCGTCTAACGAGTTCTATATACCACAATTTCGATATTTTTGTTTGGTAATTTATTCACACGACCATACGAATATTCATTTTAATTGTAACTTATTATTATATATTGGTTTATTTTTACTTCAATTTTTTTAGGGTATTACATTATCAAACACTTATTTTGTATGTTTTAAACAAGCTATGTAATTTATTCTCAATCTCTAACACCTTGACTCAAAATCGTTGGTCAAAGTTTTTACACCTGTACGGCCTTTTGGGCCTCAGTCATAGATTGCACAAGTTGGATTAGGTGGAGTTGGTCAGATCCAGATGCAAAAGAAAAAAAAGAGTGGCGTGTGACGGGCGGAAGCAAGTCGGAGAAGAAGGAAGACCTACTTTCTTTATTTTTTGTTGTGTTTTATGTTTTATGTCTTTTAGATTTCAAACAAAGTCGCTCCCACGCTTAGTTTGCGTGGCAGTATTAGACAAAGTATTATAGAATAGGGACTTGATGCCACGAAGACCCACTCTTCGTGGGCTTCCTTATGGTTCGTTGGCCCAGATCTACTCTTCGTGGATATGATGTTATGCTTCGCCTATATAAACATGTTGCTGAACAGAGACACAGTTAGACACAGAAGTGAGACACGAGAGAACCAGTGAGTTTGTGAGAGTATAATTTTCTGTAATCTTGTAAACAAACTTTTTGGTGTTAATACAGTTGATATTCAAACGTTGAATCCTTGTCTGTTTTGTGTCTCGATCTCGGTTTGCTTACCCGGTTGGATTCCGCACAACCGGGTTTGTTCGTATCACAAGGATAAGGTTACTAGATCCTCTGCTAGTGGACCTACAACGGACCCAAGCATAAGCTCGGGTGGGCGGGCGCCCCCCTTAAAAACAAATTTTTAGTGTATTTTATAGGCAAAAAACCCGATCGCACCCCTTGAAAGTTTGGTTGAACCCCTCGTTCGCACCCCTAAGAAATAATTCCTGGGTCCGCCACTGCCCGTACGATACAAAAGTTAAGGATTGAGGATAGATTGCATTAATTTTGGAATAAGATAGATAGATAGATAAGCATGTATAATATATAAATGCGAACAGAGGTATAATTAATGCGATAATTCCTGATGCGCTTAAGTCAACATACTAAAGCTGGAAGTTAGCCCAAATGATGAGCATAATGCGATAATTCCTGAGTCACATTTCTCATTGTGGGTCGACACTTTGGATCTGTAAGAATACATGCTAATGCTACATTATAAACGCGCATAAGTTCCATTTCAATTGATCATTGTGCCACCACCCCAAAGCTATACACGTCACATTTGTCCATCACAATCATGGTATATGGTAAGTTGATCTGCAAGTTATAATGATGTCAAATTTGTGAATTTAGCTGTGTATAGTTTTTGTGAAGTTATCCTTGTGAATTTGGTCAGTCAGGGCTGTTTCTGTGCAATCCTAGGGTTGGCTGCTTTGTTTTGAAGACTACATCTCCCAACATGTAGGTGTTTAGTGTTAAATTGTGAAAGAGAAGGAAGTGAACTGAACTTGTTATCTCAATTTCATAGCTATTTCTTATACATTTAGATTTACATCCCAAACAGTGTGAACGTTTCAAGTTTACAGCTTTATTTCATGTTCTCAGTATGAAAAAAGCTTGGAGATGGCCTATATGGTGCCTTCAACATGATAATTCTTGAGACGCGTCTCTCATTGTCGGCCGGCACTTTGGATCTGTCATAATGCACGCTACTGCTATGTTACAAACCAGGGCCGTCTCCGAAAATCGTTGAATTCTTTTTGGCCCTGGATGAGTAGAAATGAGAGGCCCTGTAATATAAAGTCAATAATTTAATTATAAAAAGAAAAGATAAATATATTTGTCTTAGTACATATTTAAATACTACAAAACATAATAATAAATGAAAATTAGGCCCCAAAAACATATATAAAAACTAACAGGATTAAACCCACACATATGTAGAGTGGAAACTTTGTATGCTTATACCATACGAAAAAATAAAGCCCAAAAAATACAATCGTAATATGCCCAAAATATGCTTGCATCATTAGTTTTTGTATGGGTAAAAAATATTTCAGAAGTCATTAAAAATTGTTTAGTTAAAAATTTAACATCAAGAATAAACAAAACAAAACTTAATAATACAAGATTTGAGTTTTAAAATTAAAGAGAAGACTTAAAAATGAAATAGGAAAGAATAGCCAAAAATCATAAACAAAAAAAAAAGGAAAAACAAAATGGTGTAAAAAAAGAACTGAAAAAATGTGTGAACGACCGGAATCGAACATAGGTTTCTCTCTACAATATTATCTTCTTAATGTGAAGAACAAAACACCACACCAACCAATGTGTTGGTTACTAAATCCAAAACAAAACTTATATATACACATAATATATAGATAATTTAAAAAAAAAAAAAAAATTCGGGCCCTTGGGAGTTTGGGCCTTGGGCAGTCGCCCACCCCGCACCTCCTCCGGGCCGGCCCAGTTACAAACACGCGCAATTTCGTTTTCAATTAGATCTATTGGTCGGATAAGGGAGTAGCTTCTCTAATATATATTCCAAAGTTGTACTACCACTACTAGTCAAATAGCTTAGGGATGAGAGGTCTCCAGGACGCTTCCCTCTAATTGTCTCAAGTGCTGCCACCCCAAAGGTATACACGTCACATTTTTCAGTCACAATCATCTTATAACCAAACTCTGCATGAATATATATACCAACGACCGTGAGCTAATTTTAAGAGCTAATAGAGTAATAAACATAAAAGAAGTGTGAGATTAAGTACAAACATAATAATGTCACACCATATTATATACTTATCCCACTTAAACTCTTCGTTAAAAACGTTACCAATAACTCGCTTACAACCCAACAATGCGGTTATTACTCATTAACATGTATACCAACAAAACACTAAGTGTGAGAATATCCCAATAAATACAAGTATATACGTATACCAATACGTATAAATACATGCCTACTTATACTATAACACACTTAGTAAAATACAAGATTTCAAGTATTATACATGTACACTCATTTAAAAAATGGGTTAAACCTGTTGTGTTCAGGTTGACTCGTGTTTATGTGTGTGCGGATTAGGGTTGAAACTTTTTTACACAAATAATCACATGGGTTGGGTTCGGGTTTTAAATTTCAACCGTCAACCTCACACGATTGACACCCCTAATCACAATGGTTTAACACTTATAAAAGGAATCAGAACGTAAAAGATTTAAAAGACAAGATTGCCCTTTTGATATTACCCACCCCACCCTGGTTCCATCTTTCATCGCTCCATCATCTTCATAGTTTCTAGTAATGAAGATCCTTTGATTTCTACTAGAAGCATGTAATCAAGAAGTTTCTGTTTTCATTTGATTTATGTGACTGGGACTTGGATTTATGTTTCTAGATTTGGGTTTCATCGATTTAGATTTCTCAACGGGTTTCTTCGATTTAAGTTTGGGATGTACTTCAATTTAGGTTTACGTGTAGTGCAAGCTGGGTGTTAATAGATAAACATTAAGGCTGTTGTGATTTACATGTAGCCTAGACCAGCTGGATTGAATATCAGTACAATAGATATTAGACTTAATAGATTGAGCAATAGTGTAGATGAAAAAAAACTCCAAGGCCTGTTTAGGTTATTTGCTTTAAGTTGTTTTCTGACAGTAGCTGTTTGAAAAATATATTAAATCTAGTTTGATTCATTTCGACTCATCCAACCCCCGCATAATATTACGGTTATCAGGCGTCCTGTTAGCAATGTCGATGTGATTTTTATGTCAGTTAATGGAGGGATGTTAAGTGTTGAATTGTTAAACATAAAGAAGTGAACTGCACTTATTATAAACTAGAATTTTCAAGTGCGTAGCTTTATTTAGACTACTTTTAAGATCCATAATAGACACCGTACATATTTATAGTAATGATTGTATATATGGATAGGATTTATGTTAACGAGAGAAGATCTCTCAATTCTCTTGTATATATATTGTAGGTTATTGATCAATACAATTTATTCAGAATCATTCGATCTTACATGGTATCAAGCCTAACTCTCTCCCAACCCTAATTTTTTTTACTACGACCTGTTTCCTGCGACTATTCTCTTCTGCCGCCGCTTGTATTTTCTTTTCTTCTAGTCTCCATGGATTCTAAACTTCACCCAACCATGGCAGTGTCTAGCATCAAGAACTTCATACCCATCACTCTTGAGGTTGAAACCAGCCATTACACAACCGGGTCCGAACTCTTCAAGGTTCTCTGTACAGCCTATGATGTTTCTGACCATCTTAGTCCCAGGTCTACCGCTGCTTCCCCTTCTTCTACAGCCAATGGCAAGGCTATCACGCCTCCCTCTAATGCTGACGCCCTATGGAAATGGATTGATGCCATAGTCCTACAATGGATCTATGGCACCATATCCACAGATCTCATTCCTACCATCCTGAAACCTGGTAAAACAGCCAACGAAGCCTAGACTACCCTGGCCAACCTGTTCAAAGATAATAGCAATACCAGGGTTCTCCAACACCAAACTTAAAAATTTCTCCAGCATGGCAGCCTACTGTCAGGAAATCAAGCTTCTTGCTGATCAATTTGTTAGTGTTAGTGCTCCTGTTGACAATCAACGCCTTGTTCTTCAACTGCTCACTGGTTTCACTGAACACTATGAAGGTATCTCCACAATCCTGCAGAACCGAGAGCCCCTACCCTACTTTCATGAAGCTTACTCCCGCCTCCTCATGGAAGAAACTAAGCGCAAACACAGCCCACCAAACAGCCCCTGCCACCATCGCCCAGCCTGTTACCTCTCCCTCAGCCTCCACAGCCCAACAAACAGCCATTGCCACCATCGCCCCGCCTATTACCCCTCCCTCAGCCTCCACAGAATCTACTCAGCCAAACCCTCCTCCCGTCATTCACACTTACAGTCGACGACAACCGGGTAGTGCTCAACCCAGGTCTGTTTTCTTCCCAGATCATGCTGCTTCAGCCCAAACAGCCCAACCTAGTCTGTCTTAACCACCTGCACCTCAGCTGCCCACTCGCACCATACACACATGCTCTATGCATGGCATTTCTAAACAAATTAGACCAAACCTCAATTTTCACACTTCCACCATTGTTCCTATTCCTAAAAACCCACAGGTTGCCCTATCCACACCAGAATGGTACAATGCTATGAATGATGAATTTAGTGCTCTCATTAAAAATAAGACATGGGAACTTGTTCCTAAAACAGCAGATATGAACATTATTCACAGCATGTGGCTTTTTAAGCACAAATTTAAATCGGATGGAAGTCTTGGACGTTATAAGGCTCGGTTGGTATGTGGCGGTCGAAAACAGCAGGTGGGTATTGACTGTGGGGAAACTTTTAATCCGGTGGTCAAACCGACAACTATCCGGTTGGTGTTATCTTTAGCTCTTTCTCAGTCATGGAACGTTCACCAATTTGATGTCACCAATGCCTTTCTACATGGGAATCTGGCTGAAACGGTCTACATGCATCAGCCCATGGGATTTCGACATCGGGATTATCCGGATCATGTGTGTTGCCTTAAAAAATCTCTGTATGGTTTAAAATAGACACCTCGCGTGTGGTATCAACGTTTCACAGACTTTGTTCTCAGGATAGGCTTCATGCAGAGCAAGTCTGACAACTCTCTCTTCATCTATCATCAGGGATCACACACAGCTTATCTTTTCATCTATGTGGATGACATCATCCTCGCTACCTCCTCTCTCCTCTGATGATATTCACAAACACCTGATGTCTTCTCTTGCCGGTGACTTTGCTATGAAAGATTTGGGACCATTGACCTATTTTCTAGGCATTTCGGTCACTTGCACTGGTGATTAAATGTTTTTATCTCAACAGGCCTATGCTAAAGATATTCTACATTGAGCTGCTATGGATTCTTGCAATTCTGTCCCCACTCTTGTTGACACTCAATCTAAGCTTAGTGACTCCTCAGGTCCTTTGTTCGATCACCCGATGTCACACCCCGACCGCGTAAAACAACAAACCGTGGCGGAAACGTCGTGGAGTGGAGCAACAGAATTATTGTTTCACAACCATGGTAATTAAAGTTTTGGGTTAATTGAATTAAAAGTGGTTACATTGTCTTAGAACAAAAGAAAACACAACATAAGTTAAACTAGTCTTGCTTTTTTTATGTCACTAAGGCCCGAGTCCGCCTAAGTGTATCCTGATCAACCCTATGCATCAGCTCCTGAAAACACATGTGAAAATAGGTACGTCAGCATAAAAATGCCTGTGAGATACATTGGTTTTGTTGATGTAGGATTCATGACTTGTAGTTGAAAGAATTGTTTAACAAAAAGTTAGTCATGAATCTTAGGAAAATGTTTTCTTTTATAAATCATACGAAAAACGATAAGAAAATCCGATGTTATGAGAATCAATGAATCTTAGGAAAATGTTTTCTTGTTTAAACCAATGTCAAAATGTTTATGTGAAATAAATGACCAATTGTTAAATGTAAATCATGTCTTGTATAATCAAATGTTATGTATGGCAAGTAAAAAGTAACTACTCAAACCATATCTGTAATGTCAATGTGTAACCAAATGTTATGAGAATCAATGCTATGTATGGTGAATAAAAGCAATTACTCAACCCCGTATGTAAAATGTACAAAACAATGTATTTGATATAAATCATAGTTTAAGTCAAAAGTTATGGTTTGCAAAATCAATGCTTTACTAATACAAACATTTATGTGGTATTATTTATTGCAAACATTCAAGCCTTGCGACTGACGGACAAACCTTCAAACAAATTAAAGGTTTATCAATTATGCATATCGGATTCAGTCATCCCTTACGTCCAAACAAACCTAGGATTCCAGGGATGGGAGTTGTCAATTCCTATGGTACCACTACATACTACCGAGCGGCATGATCAGGGTTAATGAACGTATTTTAGTCCCGTTAAACAAACCAAATGTCATACCAAATGTAAGCATGTTATGTGAAAACAATGTACTAAGTATGCTAAGTTAACATACGAAGCAGAAATGTCATGTAAATCAATGTGCTAGCATGCTCAGTAAACATACATAGCAGAAATGTAATGTAAATCAATGTGTCCATATGCTGAGTAAACATATGCAACAAATGTGTTTATGAAATCAATGTGCTAGCATGCTCAGTCAACAAAGATAGCAAATGGCAATTTAAATCATGTACTATATGCGTACTTAAGGAACGTAGCAAGTATATGTCATGAAAGCACGGAAAGCATGAAAGTAATAAGTAGGCACATGTGATTCACCCCAAAATATTTGAAAAACAGTAAAATAGGGGACTGTGTACTCACTTGATAATACTTAGTAGTCTTGAGATAACAATCTAATAATGCTAGAAGGATCACGGAATCAATCGGCACCTAATATAGGTAACTACGTTAATAAACCGGACCTAAATTAGAAGATAGGATAAAACGAGATTTCGTAAACCAAATGGGTATTGGAACCCATGTGATATGGTTTAACCAATCCTGCATTCTAAAAAGGAACCTATCCTAAGTGCTTACGACCCATTACGACTCGTTAAGGTAGTCTACGCTACATTAACGTGTCGCTCGCGTAAAGCGCGTTTGGACTGCCTAACTAGTCCTATGACAAGTATTATATGCCTTAACATGTCTAATAATATCGCCTAATCAGTTTAGATGTCAAAATTTATGTTACATATGCTTAAAATGAAATTATGCGTAAAAAGGGCATTTTGGTCATTTTCCTAAGGCATATAAACTACCTATCATACAACTAACTAAACGAAGTGACCATAAGGTACAACCTCGGAAGGTTATTCCCTATACAACTATGGTCACAAAATGTGTTTGGTCGGATCCTAATGATCGACCAAACGGGTTAGGTTCGAAAGTCTAAGCGGTTGTTAAGACCGCTTAACTTATGACCCTATATAAGCACTAGGCTAAAAGTGACGAGTTAAACATGTTAAAACATGTTTAACTAAGTTAGAAAACAAGTTTGATATCAAAACAAAGGGTTTTGATATCCGAAAATAGCTTCGATGCAAAATACGCATTAATACGTATTTTGACCGAAACTATGACTCGTCACTACGCCTAATCAACGTGGTAATCAGTAGGTATAGTCACAAGGGACTATAACCATCGTGATTACGCTCACGTTGCAAAGTTCAAATGAACTTTGTGTTGACCATAAACTGGTCAAAGCAGAAAGTCAAACACTATTTAACTTTCTTGCTTGAAATGCATAAAACGCATGAAAGAAGCTTACAAGAGGTCCAAAGCTTGAAGATAGAACAAGGAAACTTGAAAAATGGGGCCTTCAACCAGAAGGGATAGCCCCAAATGAGCAGGAGAAGAAGAAAACCAGAAATGAGCAAGTGTAGAAATGAAATTGAATGGGTTTATATAGATTTTCATGAACCGTTAAGATCGTTCGTCGTAATTTGAGCTTTGATCTGGACGATACAAGTGTTACCCATTGTTTGTATACCATGGGAGCCCAAATACCAGCCCATAGCATGAGAAAACTATGTCCAAAACCCAGAAAATCAGCTGCTGTTTGAGAAAACTGTTTTGCTGAAAAGTGACTTTGTTGCGTGTCACGCCAGGGTGACTTGGTCTTGGCGCGTGGCACGGGGGAAGTCGGGCAGAAAGTTTCAAACTTTGGCAGAAATGGTCCCTGCATGCTTAAAATTTAATTTTTGACACGTTTAAGCCCCGTTAACCCCAACTTGAAGGCTCAATAACGATGTCAAAGTATAGGGGACATGAAATGTGCTTGAAAACATCTTGGATGTCGGTTTGTTTGGTCGTACGGTCACGTTATTCGGTTAATTACGACGAAACACGAACGGACGCGAAAAACGATCCAAATTACACGACGAAAGAAATTTTAGCATTCCAAACACTATAATAAAATATTTTAAAGATTATAAAAAATTTTTTGATGTCCGGATATGTTCAGAACGTGAGATATGCGTGTAAATGCAAACTTATGCACTTTTTGACGTTTTTAGTCCCTATTGATCAAATAAGTTTATTTTTGCACACCGAACCCCTCAAATCTTATTTCTAAGCTATGTAAAGGATATTTTTGTTTTGTTTAACTTATGATCATGTTCTGAAATGTTCGTTACTATACGAATCGGCATACTTTTGCAGTTTGTCGCAAATAGTCTATGCGATCGAATAAATTTGATTTTGCCATACCAAACCCTTCAAAACTTATTTCTAAGTTATGTAAAGGTTATTTAAGGTATGTTAAGCATATGTTGATGTTCTGGAGTGTTTGTCGCGTTAAACTGATTATGTTTACGCATCAATTTGCGTATAACTTTCCAGGAAATGATATAGAGTTTGAAATTGAACAAAAATCAAAACGTGCAAAATGTCAAACATAAATAAACAAATATTGGGGTCAAATTACATTGTTTTATTGATAATTGAACTATTTAGAGTTTGTACAATGATTACAAGCACATATGTCACAGTCTCCCATACTTTAGAAAATTTCGTCCCGAAATTTATTTAGAGGAAACTTGTGAGAATAGATGTGGATATTTCGCCTTCATTTGATCTTCATGTTCCCAAGTAAATTTTGGTCCACATTTAGATTCCCAGCGAACTTTGACGATTGGTATGCGCTTGCGTTTGAGTTTCTTGACTTCACGGTCCATGATTTCCACAGGCTTCTCAAGAAAGTGCATCATGTCATCAACACGAATTTCATCAAGTGGTATGTGAAGGTTATCATCAGCTAAACACTTTTTGAGATTGGACACGTGGAAGGTGGGATGAACATTTCCAAGTTCAGGAGGTAACTCAAGTCTGTAGGCTACCTTTCCGATTCTTTCAATGATCTTGAAATGTCCAACATATCTAGGTGCAAGTTTTCCTTTCTTTCCAAATCTAATCACACCTTTCCAAGGTGAAACCTTGAGTAGAACGCGATCACCGACTTGAAATTTTAAGGGCTTGCGTCGTTTATCCGCGTAACTCTTTTGACGGCTTCTAGCTGTCTGAAGGTTATCACGAACTTTCTTAATCTTATCTGTAGTCTCTAGAATGAGCTCAGGTCCAGTAAGCTGAGCTTCACTGATCTCATTCCAGCAGACTGGTGAACGACATTTTCGACCGTATAAAGCCTCGAAAGGAGCCATGTTGATGTTGGAGTGATAACTATTGTTGTAGGAGAATTCAATCAGCGGAAGATACGAATCCCAACTACCACCAAATCGATCACACAAGCTCTAAGCATATCCTCCAGTGTCTGGATTGTTCTTTTAGATTGACCATCAGATTGCGGATGATAAGCTGTGTTTAAATTAAGTTGGGTTCCTATAGCAGATTGCATGGTTCTTAAAAAGTGAGACGAAAATCGAGCATCTCTATCAGAAATAATGTTCAAAGGAACACCATATCGGGATACAATTTCATCCACATAGATTTTGGCAAGCTTTTCAGCAGATAGATCCTCACGGATCGGTAAGAAATGCGCTGATTTTTAAGACGATCAACAACTACCCAAATGGCATCATGACCTTTCTTAGTGTGTGGAAGTTTGGTAATAAGATCCATAGCAATGTTTTCCCATTTCCAAACTGGAATCTCTTGTTGCTCCAATAATCCAGAGGGATGTTGGTGTTCAGCCTTAACCTTAAGACAAGTAAGACATTTGGATACATACAAGGCAATGTCTTTCTTCATACTGGGCCACCAATACTGGGTTCGAAGATCCTTATACAATTTATCTGCACCAGGATGAATAGAATAATGAGACTTATGAGCTTCATCCATAAGCAAGGTGCGGAGATTATCTTGAATTGGGACCTACAAACGATCCATGAAATAGTATGATCCATTGTCTTTCAGTTCAAGATCAGGTTTGATATGATATGGTAATTCCTTACCCATCAAGTCTTGTGTAACACAAGTATGTTGGGCCTGAGAAATGCGGGTTTGAAGATCAGATCGAACTTGTACACAGTGAAGCTTGACACGTTCTTTACGACTCAATTCGTCAGCCACGACATTCGCCTTACAAGGATGATAGCGAATTTCGCAATCGTAGTCATTTAGAAGTTCAACCCAACATCGTTGCCTCATATTAAGTTCTTTCTGATTGAAAATATGCTGAAGACTTTTGTGGTCAGTGAAAACAACACATTTTGTGCCATACAAGTAGTGTCTCCATATTTTCAGAGCGAAAACTACAGCACCCAACTCAAGATCATGAGTCGTGTAGTTCTTCTCGTGTATCTTTAACTGTCTCGATGCGTAAGCTATGACTTTGTTCCTTTGCACGAGAACACAGCCAAGACCCAAATTTGATGCATCACAATACACGACAAAAACACCGTTGCCCTCAGGTAATGATAGAATAGGTGCATCACAAAGTTTCAGTTTCAAGGTCTGAAATGCTTCTTCCTGATTGGATCCCCATTCAAAGGGTTTATTCTTTTGAGTTAGAGCAGTGAGAGGAACTGCAATCTTGGGGAAGTTTTTGATAAAGCGCGATAATAACCCGCGAGACCAAGAAATGAACGAACCTCCGTTGGAGTAGTAGGTATGTCCCAATCCTTAATAGCACTGATTTTGGCGGGATCTACATGAATACCTTGTTCGTTAACAATATGTCCCAAAAATTGAACTTCCTTAAGCCAAAATTCACACTTGGAGAATTTGTCGAAAAGTTGCTATTTCTTTAGGAGTTCCATAGTAAGACGGAGATGTTGTTCATGATCGGCTCGCGTCTTAGAATAAATCAAGATGTCATCAATGAAAACTATGATGAACTTATCTAAATAAGGCTTACAAACCCTGTTCATCAAGTCCATGAAGACAGCAGGAGCAAGGGCATAACAGTGAACCTGGCCATATCTTGTGCTGAATGTAGTCTTAGGAATATCTTCTTCAAGCACTCGAAGCTGATGATACCCAGAACGTAGATCAATCTTTGAAAAACAAGTAGCACCCTGTAACTGATCAAAGAGATCATCAATGCGAGGTAGGGGATATCGATTCTTGATGGTAAGCTTGTTAAGCTCACGATAATCGATGCACATTCTGAAAGAGCCATCTTTCTTTTTGACAAACAGAACGGGAGCACCCCAAGGTGAAAAGCTAGGACGGATAAAACCTTTGTCAGAAAGTTCCTGAAGCTGATTAGACAATTCTTGCATCTTAGACGGTGCAAGATGATACGGAGATTTAGCAATAGGATAAGCACCAGGTACAAGGTCAATACGAAACTCAACTTGGAATGCTGGGGGTAAACCAGGTAATTCTTCAGGAAACACTTCAGGACAATCCCGAGCAACAGGGATATCTCGAATAGACTTACCTTTGCCTTTCTCCTCTACGACATGTGCCAAGAAGGCAACATAGTTCTTACGCAGGTACTTATGAGCTTGAGTACAAGACATGAGTTTAAGACTGCTAACAGGTTTCTCACCACGAACCTCTAAGATCTCACCACTCGAAAGCGGTATACGGACAATCTTCTCAAAACAAACTACCTCTGTGTGGTACTTGGCTAACCAATCCATTCCCACTATAATGTCAAAACTTCCAAGTTGCATTGGTGTGAGGTTGATAGGAAAAAGATGGTTATTAAGGTTCAACTGGCAATTTCGAAGAACAGAATCGAGAACGATGGGTTCACCACTAGCTACCTCTACTGTCAAGGGCTTTCCTAGTCTTGTTCTAGTCATGCAAAGCAATGGTTCAAAATACAATGACACAAAACTCTTATCGGCACCCGAATTAAAAAGAACAGATGCGGGCTGATTGTTAACAAAGAATGTACCATTGACCACCTCGTTGTCTGCACGTGCCTCGTTAGCATTCATATTAAAGACTCGACCTCGAGCTTGAGCCTGATTCGCATTAGCCAACCTCGGACACTGGTTTCTGTAGTGGGTCAGATCCCCACAATTGTAGCAAGATCCAGGCGGATAGTGAGGTCCTGCAGCTTGTGCCGGTTGTTGAGCAGGCTGTTGGGCAGGTTGCTAAGCAGGGTTTTGTGCAGCTTGGTTTTGGTTAAGAGGGAGACGACATGTTTTGGCAAGATGACCAGATCTCTCACAGTTAGTACAAAAACGACACTAAACTTGCGGCTGGTGGTGACTGTTACATCTGTTGCACAACGGTGCATTCCCAGCATACTGTTTCTTTGTGGGTGTTTGTGCGGGCTGATCGAGAGCTGCCTGATTTGGTTGTGCTGTAACAGCGAAATTCTGGGAAGCCTTGCGCTTCCTAGACCTCCTTGAAGATTTATATTTCTTACCCTTCTTATTCTCACCCTTGTCAGACTGTTTCTGATTCTTGTCGCCCTTCCTATGGAGCTTACCTTTCCTGATTTGCGACTCGGTCAAAGTCGCTGCCAACTCGATGCCCTGACAAACTGTTGTAGGGTTGCTACCAGTGACGATATCTTGCATGGGGTCAGGTAATCCATCGACATACCTCTCGATAGCTTTATCCAGCGGGGTAACCATTGTGGGACAAAGCAAACTCAAATCCTTGTATCTGTCGGTATAAGCCCGGTGTTCACCACTATCCTGTTTCAGATCATCAAACTCCCTTTCCAACGCCCTCTGTTCATGAAGAGGACATAATTCCCTCATCATAAGAGCCCTAAGCTCTTCCCAGGTTTGACCCAATTAGCACCACGATCTCTCATTACCCCATTCCACCAAGTAAGGGCCCTATTTTGAAACACACTAGAAGCAAACTCGACCTTGCGATTATCAGGACACTTAACATGATGAAAAGTACACTCAATGCTCTCAAACCACTGTAGGAGCCCAGTTGCTCCTTCAGAACCACTAAACTTGAGCGGTTTAGCCGAATTGAAACTTTTAAAGTTGCACGGAGCAGGTGCATTATTGTTATTGTTGGCTTGGTTAACTTGAGCAATGATATTCGGGAGTGCAGCAGCCATTTGCTGCGCAATGATTGCTGCCAGTTCGGCGTTAGGTAGCTGATTGTCACGTCGAGGAGGCATTCTAAAAGAGGAAACATGAGAGAAAACGAGTGAGATGATAAGATGAAAAATGAGATGATACAAATATCGACAAAAGATGGTGGTGTTGGATCTGAGTTTGGTTTTGATTGTATTTTACGTTTGAAATTAAGATGGAAATGAATGATTTGTGCAGTGGAATTAAGATGGAAACAAACTTTGCATACAATCAAACGAGAGTATTGCTTTAATCAAAACACTTTTCACTATGAACCGAAGGATTGAATTTAGTTTCAACAACGATTACAAAGCAATGCTTGATACCAACTCCCCCTCAGCCAGAGCTCAGTGTTTGTTCGTGCAGAGAAGACGATTTTGCAAAGAGCTAATAGAATAGTATAGAGTACTGTTCTATTTATAGGCACTAGCAAACCACTGAGCATCTAAGCTGACGTCACCATGAAAGTGACATCTAACCTCCTAACAAACTCTAACCTCTGATCTATACAAACACTACTATACTAACTACTGCTTATTACATCATATTACATAAAGACAAAGTAAACAACTGCTTCATCCTTCCACTGCTGTGAACCCAGCAGTACTTGTCCGGATCACCAGTGCTTGAACCAAGGTAGTAGATTGAACAGCAGAACTTTAGTCTTTCATCAGGTCTTCACTTGAGCAGCAGTTTGACGGTCAGTAGCTTATACGAATAGTAGATAGGAGGTCAGCAGATGTTGAAATCACTTTCAAGGGGAGAGACCTGTATGTAACATCTGCTTATTCTGGATCCACTGCTCTGACCCAGTTTTTGCTTTAATTATCTGTTCCTCTGGTAGGGTTCAATCCCAACAATCTCCCCCTGGAACAGATAATGCCAAAACTCTTCATTATTGTGGAATTCTTTATTGCCTCATCAGCAGTTCCCTTATCTGACCTTTAAATTGTAGTTCAAAGTCTAGGGCATCTGTGTCATCATCATCCCTGTTAAGTGGAAGATCAAGGCGATCCTGCAAATCTTCAAGTCTCAGGCCAAGGGCTTGTTCCCTTGATATTTTCTTCACTTCTCCACCAGACCTGAGCAAATTCAATACGTAGGTCTGTTTGTCAGTTTCCCACTTTTGTATTTTTGAGCCTGGTGGGTTTCTTGGGAGATTTTTATTTGCAGAGGTGTTTGGTGAGGCTGGCCTATTCATGACTAACTGAGCAGTACTTGCAGATTGTTCCAATTCATGATCTTCTTTTATCATTAATTTAATGCCTTCTTTTACAACATCATTTCCAGCTTTTAGATCTTGAATTGTTTCAGCACCTGACTGGTTTTGACTCCTTCTTTTGTAGATGGCAGCACCAGCTGGAGCAGTGGTTCTTTTGATTTGCAGCTTTGGTGGTCTTTTTGAGACCTCTGCTTTGGAGTAGTCAGGCTTTTGTGGAACTGTTGGATCTTTCTTTCTAAGTTCCTCTAACCTTTTGTAGGTAGCCCTGATCCTATCTTCTCCCCACTTTGTCACTGAATTCTTTGACCCATAATCAGCTGCTATCAGCTCCTCTTTCATTCTCTTCAACTCTAAGATCTTCTCAGCTTCAAATTGTTTGAATTTTTCAGAAGGAATCTGCTCGACCTTATTTTTTATCATTTCTTGAATCCTGGCTGCCTCTTTTTCAAGCTCAGGAATGGTCCAGTTATTGTACATGTGTTTCTCCCCCCTTGTATTTCTTGTAGGTCATGATGTTCTCAATGTAGTCTTTTCTCAAGGACTCATCTGCCCTTTCTGAGATTTGCTGACATACATTTTTGGCAAATTGCTCCATAGCTCTGACCTGTGTGAGTAGGAAACTGATAGTTTTGCTGAAATTCTCTATCAGATTTCCCTTGTCTGTTTCTGATAGCGATATCCTCTGCTTGCTTGGCCTTGAGTTTCAAGTATTCTTCAATATTGTTAGGCCTGGGATATCCTTCAACTGATGGCAAAATCCTTTTAGCTGGGTCATCCTCATAGTAAAAGGATTTGATTTCTTCCCTAACTGCAATGAGTTCCAGAGGGAATGAGACACCAGCAGGAGGTAATGGCTTTAGAATTTGAGCTGAAGAGAGAGGTATGGGTTTTGGAATGGTGACAAGTGATAGGGATTTTGAAGATGTTGGTGGTGGTGAATAGTCATCATCTTTGAGGATTAGCCTTCTCCTTTTTGTTTGAGGAGGGACTGATGATGTTTTGGGTGGAACAGTGATGGTAGATTGGATGGCAGTGGTTTGTGATTGACTAACAGCTGTTGAAACAACTGGTGTTTCAACCACTGTTGTCATTACATCAGATGTTGTAACATCTGTTGTCTTCTGCTTTTTGGCAGGACGTGATGGTGGTGAGGTTGTTTTTGGAGGTGATTGTGGTGGTGGTAAGGCAGTGGTTGTGGTGTGTGCTGAAGTGGTGTGTGTTGAAGTGATAACAGATGTTGAAACCTCTGAAGTACCAGCAGTAGTTGATACATCAGGAGTTACAACAGCTGTTTGGGTGGAGGTTTGATGCTGATGGCTTTTGGATGGTGGTTTTGGAATATGCTTTGGAATTCTGGATGGGATGGACTTAGGTTTCCTTTTTGGCTTAGGATTTTTAGTATCCTTTGGCCCAGAACAACCCTGCGCATACAGCTCCATGAAAGCTCTTTTTTCCTCATTCCATCTTGAAATATCTTTTGCCATTCTATCCCTTTTTACACTTGCTACTCCTTCATCAAGTGCTTCTTGGGTAGCATCAACCTTTTTACTACCATCTGGCACAGGAATTTTCTGGTCATGGCATCCCTTTCTGGTTCAATGTAAAGACCATCATCTATTCCCTTCTTCTTCCACTCCTGAATTTTCTCCCCCTTTTTGGCATTATCTGGGGGAAGTTGATCAATGAAAAGAACTGTTGGAGGAGCAGTGCCAGTGGTTTCCAATAAATGGGCCTTGATTGCCTTAATGTCTGCTTGAGTGTTCTTGTACCTAGACTCCATTATGTTTCTCAGCTTTTGGACATGTAGTTCATGTTGCTGATCAGCCATTTCTTTTTGGTGTTGGAGAAAAGGTTGGAAGAGGTTCCAGAGCTCATTTGTAGCAGATGCTTGTGGTGGAGCAGGTGCTTGAGGTGGAACAAAAGTGGATTACATCTTTTGTACTGTTAACAACTGTTGCAACATCTCTTTGATATCTGTAACTGAAGTATCCAGTTTATCAACACGTTCCGTCAATTCCAAATATTTTAAACCATCACCCAATTTAATGGGATCATCTGATTTCCCACTAGCAGTGGTTTTATCAGTGGTTGAGGTAGGGAGTGTACTCCAAACATTAACCACTGATGCCCCTTTTTCTTGGTACTGGGGTCTTCTTCCTTCAACACTTGACAACCTTTTGATGTTGCCAGTGGTAAAAATAAATCCACTGGTGGTTGGCAGAGGTGCTATGTAAGGAATTGCCTCCAAGGAAGTCTTATTGATGTAACCACTGTCCAAATGTGAACCAGTGGGTTCAACATTTGTAGTGGCTGCTTCACTTGGAATACCACCAAGAGTTACTTGTAACTCAAGGGGTGTAACCTCCTCAGATTGTGTTGGTGGGTTAGCAAGGATTGATACATCAGGCCCAGTCATTTGTTGAGGTATATTCTCGTTAATAGGTGATTGAGAAGGACTGGTTAGTGCCTGGTTCAAATCAATTGCATCCAACAGAAGTTTAGTTGGTGGGGGAATTGTGGATGTGATGTTTGGTGTAGAAAGAGGATTTGCCCCGGGCATTGGGCTATGGATGATGGAAACGAGTGTTTCCAGAGCATCATGATGTGGAGACCCTATTTGTACAACTTGTTCTTTTTTAGAAGAAGCAGGAGGAGTGTTGGTTATGGGTTGAGATATTTGTACCAACTGCTGTGAGGAAGAAGCAGCAGTGGTTTCTTGTGACTTTTGTGTTGTCACAGGCATTTGCTCTGGTATCTCATCCTCCAAAGTTGCCTTTTTGATTGGTTTGGGGGGTTTTTGATTTTTCTTTTTCTGTGGCTTTTTGGTGATTTTAGGTGTGGGTTTCAAAGCAGTTGTGCTGCTACTTTGATCACCTTGAGCAGTGGGCTCAGCAGCAGATACCTGAGGAGCAGTGGTAGCTGCTAAATTCTGCTCAGGTACCTCTGCTTGTGTTTTGCAAGGTGTTAACATTCTTGTAAAAGTTTCAGCAGTTAAGCTGTGCATTTGAAAATATTCACCTTGGTTTATTTCAGCAATATCATCCTTACTGAATTTCTTCTCAAAATAATAACTTAAAAACCTTGGAAACAGTAAGAATGATGTTGTTTCAACATTGTTAACCAAATCATTAAAGATTTCCCGAGAAAAATTAAAGTTTTCTTCTTGAAGAATAGCATATCCCAGATTTTGAATCTTTAATGGTATTTCATTAAAAGAAGTGGTTTTGTTTGAAACACACATTAGGAGGGTATGAAATAAAAACCTTGTTGCAGAAGGAAAGAAACCTTTTTGTAAGGTAGCTTTCTTCATCATTGTGTCTGCATACCCTCTCTTAATGAAGTCAATTTTTAACTCGTTTAGGAAAGAAGTTTTACCTTGCTGATCCTCGAGTTTAAAGACTTCTGATATCGATTGTGGCATGATTTGAACAGCTTTACCCTTTAAAGAGGAGTTAATGGCTACCACAGTTTCACCTTGTTTGTCAAGGGTTGCATTTTTCCAAAACTCTCGTTGGGTTGCTAAGTAAATTGGTGCATCGGCTGTTAACAAAGTTTTATACTTTGATTTAGCCATTGTGTCGATGATGGTGTCGAAAGCATCTGTGGTGCCGGGTTTTGTGAGAAGACCCAGAAGATTGTGAGATGGTTTGTGTGGGATTTCAGTGGGATTGGCTTTTTGAGAAGCCGCTTTCAACGATGATTTGGAAATGGGTTTTGCAGATGGATTCGATTTTGTCATTTTTGAAGATGATGATCGAAGAAATGAGATGGAAAAACTGCTTTGAGAAGAGAATTTTTGAGAATTCAATTCGACAGTAAAACCCTGTTTTGATGTTAAGTGGGGGTTTTATAGAGGAAAAAGTAAAGGCTGACGTGGCAGCGGTTACAAAAGTACTGACCACTATGTACTGCCCACATGCCAAACTCTGAAGAAATGAAGGACATTACTTTTATGAAAGTTACTGATGAAGGCAGTGGTTACAATGGTATAATGAAAGCAGTGGATGATTTTTACTATCAGTGGATAGCATATCAGTGGATAAGACACTGCTTTTGAACAACAGAGTTTTTCAAGGAAATAAGTGGACAGAGGATGGCTTTCAGCAGTGGGTAGACTTTGAAGTAGAGCAGACTTTTGAACAATCAGTGGTTATGGCAGACTTTTAAGGATTTTAATGAAAATTTCATTTTTAGCTATTTTTAAGGATGGATTTTTGATTTTCTGAAAACATTTTAATGCTTTTATTCACAGAAAAACAAGATTTTGCTTGTTATTCCATGTTTAGCATGCCAATTCTAGAGACCAAGCTTTCAAAGGTGGCTGTATCTAATGCTTTTGTGAGCACATCTGCCAGCTGGTCTTTAGTTGGAACATGATGCAGAGAAATCAAACCTTTTTCATAGCAATCCCTCACAAAGTGATGTCTGATGTCGATATGTTTGGTGGTTGAATGGGAAACTGGATTTTTGATGATATTTTCTGCTGCCTGGCTGTCCAACATGAGTGGTGTCTTTAAGGCAGTGATACCAAAATCCAGCAACTGATTTTGAAGCCACATGAGATGGGCTGTACAGCTTGCAGCAGCAATGTATTCAGCTTCAGTAGTGGATGTTGAAACAGCTGCTTGCTTTTTGCTTTGCCATGAGACTAAGCAATCACCTAGAAACTGGCACCCTCCTGATGTGGACTTCCTTGTGGTGTTACATCCAGCAAAGTCACTGTCTGAAAATCCTGAAAGCTTGATATTCCCATTAGCTGGATACCAGATACCAAGTGTGGGAGCACTTTTTATGTATCTGAATATTCTTTTTACAGCAATAAGATTGGATTTTCTAGGGGCTGATTGACTTCTTGCACAGACACATGTTGCAAACATGATGTCTGGCCTAGAAGCAGTTAGGTACAAAAGAGACCCAATCATGCTTCTATAAAGAGTTTGGTCAATCAGCTCATCCTTTTCATCAGACATGACCAGCTTATTTGTTGCCATGGGTGTGCTGCATGGTTTACAATCATTCATATCAAATTTGTTTAAAAGTTCTTTTGCATATTTGCTTTCATGAATGAAAGTACCATTTTGCATTTGCTGAACTTGGAGACCAAGAAAGCATTGCAGCTCACCCATTGCACTCATTTCAAACTCAGCTGTCATGAGTTCCCTAAACTCTTCACACATTTTGTTGCATGTGCTTCCAAAAATAATGTCATCCACATAAATTTGGACAATCATTAAATCCTTTCCTCTCCATTTTAGAAACAGTGTTTTATCAATGGTACCTCTTTTGAAACCATTTGAGAGTAGAAAGGTGAAAAGAGTTTCATACCAGGCCCTTGGTGCTTGTTTCAGGCCATACAGAGCTTTGTTCAGCCTGTAGACATGATCTGGATAAAATGGATCCTCAAAACCTGGAGGTTGACAGACATACACCTCTTCTTGAATTGTACCATAGAGGAAAGCACTTTTGATATCCATTTGAAACACCTTCATGTTGTGGTTGACAGCAAAGGCCAGGAACAGTCTAATGGCTTCCAATCTTGCAACAAGGGAGAATGTTTCATCATAATCAATCCCCTCTTCCTGTCTGTAACCTTGAACCACAAGCCTAGCTTTAATTTGACAACAATACCCCTTTCATCAGTTTTGTTTTTGAAGACCCACTTTGTGCCAATGGGACTAACCTATTCTGGTAGTGGTACCTCCCATACTTGTTGTCTTTTAAACTGTTGGAGCTCCTCTTGCATGGCTTCTACCCAGCTGTTGTCTTTCAGTGCCTCTTGGTACTTGACGGGCTGATGGAGTGATAGAAAACCAGCAAAAAGACAAATGTTTTGGGTTTGGCTTCTTGTGAGCACCCCTTCATTGATGTTGCCAATGATTTGATCAGGTGGATGAGATCTCAAGTAGATTAAATCTCCTTGGTATGGAATGATGGCATTTGTTGGTGAAGGCTGCAAATGTGTATCATCTGAGCTAACCACTGCTGGGGACTTTGATGATCCAGCAGTGGCTTCAAAAGGTGGTGGAATGGGAGGTAATGAAGTGGACACATGCTGACTTTTATCCACTGTTTGGGGACTTTTGTCAGCAGTGTTTGAGGATGTGGAAGCAGTGGTTGATGGGCTACTTTGGTCAACAACTGTTGAGGTAGCAGTGGTTGAGCTTTGACAGCTGTTTTGAACATCTGATGCTCTTCCCATTTTGGCAGACCTTTGAGGGATGATGATTTCATACCTATAGTCTGGTGTTATATTCTCTGATGGACCTGCACTGTTAGTCTTGATAGCAGTATTTTCAAAAGTGAATTTATCAAGATCAAACAGATCTGCAGGATTTGCTGGAATTTTCATTGATGAAAGTTCATTGAACTTTACATTCAAAGTCTCCTCCACTGCCTTGGTCCGTGTATTAAACACTTTGTAGGCCTTGGCAGTGGTTGAGTACCCCAGATGATAACCACAATCAATTTTGGCTGCAAATTTTGAAATGGAATCTTTTAAGTTCAAAATAAAGCATGGGCAACCAAACACCTTGAAATATGAGATCAGTGGTTTAATTTTATACAAAATTTCATAAGCAGTCTTTTTGTGCTTGGGGTTTATTAAAACTCTGTTCTGGACATAGCAAGCAGTGTTTACTGCCTCTGCTCAGAAAGTTAATGGCAAACCTGAATCAGCAAGCATGGTTCTGGCAGCCTCAATCAAAGTTCTGTTCTTTCTTTCAACTACCCCATTTTGCTCTGGTGTTCTAGGGATGTTGTACTGCCTTACAATCCCTTTCTTCACACAGAAGGCATCCAACTCATTATTTTTAAATTCTGTGCCATTGTCACTCCTAAAGCTTTTCACTGGAAGGTCAAATTGCTTTTCAACCTGTGTCACAAAGTCTTGCAAAATGCCTGCAGTCTCATCTTTTGAGTGTAAAAAGAAGTCCATGTAAACCTAGAAAAGTCATCAACAATAACCAAACAATATCTTTTCTTTTTGAGACTCATGACTTGAACTGGGCCAAACAAATCCATGTGTAGCATTTGCAAACACTGGGTTGTTTTGGACTCTTCAATGGACTTATGAGAACTTTTATGCTGTTTTCCTTTTAAACAGGAAATGCAATGTTCAGGACATGAAAACAATTTTTGTGGTAGACCTCTTACCAAACCATTTTTTGAAATTTCAGTGATTGTCTTAAGATTTGTGTGCCCCAGTCTTCTGTGCCAAAGTTCTGTCTCTTTGTTAGAGGCAGCTGAGAACAGACAGGCATCAGCTCTGGGACACTCTTTTGACATATCAACAACATAAACATTGCCACTTCTTTGAGCAACAAGTTTTGTTTGACCAGTTTTTATTATTGCTTCAATCTTTTTGACCATTTCTGGTCCAACAATCCTACAACACTCCTTTGTGAAGAATGACCCATACCCCTTGTCACTCATTTGTGAAACACTCAGGAGGTTGAATTTCAGACTGTCTATCAGATTGACATTTTCAAATTTTATATTTACAGACTGTACTGTACCAGACCCCAGAACTTTTCCTTTACTGTTATTCCCAAAGGATATATCACCCCCTCCATGAATTTTAAAATCTTTGAGTAGGGCTTTACATCCAGTCATGTGCCTGGAGCTTCCACTATCAACATACCAAAGGCTATCTAAACAGGCAGAAGCTCCCTGCACATGAAGTAAAAGGATTAGTTCATTAGGGTTTCCAAAGCCAATAAGGCTTTGGATAGGGTCTCAACAGTGTCTGGGATGGATGCACTTTGATGGACAGTGGTTAGGTCAGGGGATTGGACAGTTTTAGTACTGTTTCTTGGTAACCACTGTTGGGGGTCTTGACCAATCACCTGTTGATACCCAAAAGGATGCCTGTTCACTTTAGGTTTAGAGGGCCCTTTGTAGGCCTCATAAACGTGTGGAATCCTTTGGTAAGAATGTTTTTCCTTGCCTTTTCTGAACTGATTGGCAGGGGGTGCATCGGTAACCTGAACATCTCTTTTGACAGATGTTTGGTTCAGCTGTTTGAACTGGCACAAACAGTGGTTGGTTCTTGGTGAATTTGACAGATGATGATGGTGGACTCAAGGATGTTTTAGCAATGTACTCATTCTTTTTCACATCAAAGTTTTTGAGATACACACATGCTTGAGTTTTGTGGTTTGTTTTACCACAAACAATGCAGCTTTCAGTTGGAACAATGACACTTGTTTTGTTCAAATCATAAGCTTTTAAATGGAAACAGTCTTTTGTTAGATGATTCCTTTTCTCACAGAATTCACAAAACAGGTTATTGATCTTTTCTTTCTTCTTTCTCTTTTCAGACTCCTTTGCAGCAGAGGTTTTAACCTCTGTTGGGATGTCCTTGAGAGGAATGACTTTAGCTTTTGGAGCTTTAACACCATCAGTTGATGTAAAGTCCATGGGCTTGAAATTTTCAAGAATATCACACTCATCAGACCATTTTGGTTTAAACTGATAATTTTCAAGTTCCTCAAAAGTAGAGGATCCCATTGGTCTGTCAAGTGTGATTTTGTTACCAAGTTTATCAGTGATTTTCACTTCTTGGCCATTCTTGTTTGTGGGGATGAACTCAGTTGTTACATCAGTGGTTTGAACAAATTTTTCAAAAACAGTGTTTTCATCATCATGTTTTCTATAACCAACACCAAATTTTACATTGCTTTTAATCTGTTTTTCAAGCATAACCTCATACCGTTTGCATGATTCCACCCATTTTTCACAGGTGATCTGGGTGGACTCCAACTCCTTTTTGCAAACTTGGTATTTTTCTACCATAGTTTGGAGATGAGTTTTGGTTATGCTTTGCTCTTCTTTAAGACATCTGATCTCTTTCTCTTTTTCAGTCAATTTGTTTTTAAGTTCTTTTAAAGAACTTTCAAATTTGACTTCATCAGTTAAGATTTTATTCCGAAGGTTTTCATTTACCTCTTTGATGTTAGCAAAAGCAATAATGCAATTGTCAGAACACAGTTTTTCAAGAACTTGAGGAGATACCTTGGCTGTAGCCATCATTGCACAATCACATTGATGATTTTCTTCATCATCAGCTCTTACTTCCTTCTCACCCTCTCTCTTTTCTTCCTCTTCTTCTTTGTCCTCTTTGGACCATGGGTCTGTCAGTGGTTCAATCAGGGTTTCTGAATTTTCTCCCAGCAGCAGTTCACCAGCAACTGCATTAACAACTGCTTCAGTCACCTCATCCACTGTTTTATCACTTAGCTGTTCACCTTTAGTTTCAATCCCCTCTGGTATTGACTCTAATGCCATCAAACAAAATTCATCATTAGAAGGTTCATTAGAGGCATAGAGTGCAAAATTTTCATCACTAAGCTCGTCAGGCATGCTGCTCCAGTCAACAAAGCCTTGAGTGAAAAAGCTTTGCTGATCTGGTTGTACCACTGCTGGAGCAGCTGTTTGAGGTGCAACAGGTTGCACTTGTGCCTGGGGAACAGGGGTTTGAACATATTGAATCTGTGGAACAGTGGTTTGGACATAATGCACAGGCACAGGGGCAGCAGCATAATGGGCAGTGTTAACATGAGCTGCAGGGGTATATTGGGTATAGTGCACAGTGCTTTGATTTTGAGGTCTAGGGTTTGAGCTAGGATGAGTGATTATAGGATCAGTAGTTTGACTCCTGCATTCCCTAGCGAAATGACCTAGCCTATTGCACTTGTAACACTTGATTTTCGATTTATCCAACCCAACCCTTAGATTCCCATGTAACCTTGGAACTTTCTCCCTGTTCTTTTATAGAATTTGCTTGTTCTCACACTAAGCAAAGCCAACTGATGCAAAATGTCCATCTCCTCTAAGTCAGTGGGATCAAAATGTTGCAAGTCATTGAGTTCAAAGCACAAATTATCTGACATATGGTTTTCAGTGTTTGCAGTAAAAGCATAATTTGCAGAGTGAGGATCAGGGTTGGTAAAGTTACCACCAGCTGTTATATCAATGAAATGATCATAACCCTGTTCCTTACTACTGCTACCAGATTCTTCCTGACCAAGAAGAGCTGTGCTACCGAATGAATAATCATCAGTAGCTTTTCCAGACTCTTGCAACTTCTTTTTCTGGTTCAACTCCCTTTCATAGGTCAGGAGTCTACCATGAAGTTGGGTCAGGGTCAGATCTTTGAACTCAATAGAGTTTCTAGTTACAAAAGCAATTGTGTCCCATTTATCAAGTAGCGATCTAAGAAACCTGCTATTTTGTGTTGATTTTGGAAATTCAACCTTAACAAGCCTTAGTTCACTGATGAGACAACTGAAACGTTCAAATTGTTGGGTCAATGATTCACCCTTAATGTGACAGAAGGTTTCATACTGCTGATTCAGAATTTCCCTATTGTTTTCAATAACTTCTTCGGTTCCCCCAAACTGTTCCTTCAATGCATCCCATAATTCTTTGGCACTGTTACAATGTAACAGTCCAGCATAGATCTCATTTGGTAATGCAGATGCTATGATGCTAAATGCTTTGGCATCGAGTTCGAACTTTTGAAAATCAGTTTCAGTATAGTTTTCATAAGGTTTTGGTATGAACTTCTTTGGATCCTCAGCACTTGGCACCATAGGAACATGGGGACCAAAAACAACAGACCTCCAACATCCAGTGTTCTGTTGAGCAAGGATGTGACCCATCCTTCTCTCCCAGATGTTGTATTCATTTCTTTTAAGCATAGGTGGTTTAAAAAGTGAGCCAATGTTATTCTTATCATCTTGAGATTGTGACGTCATCCTGGTTGTTTTACAGACACTGATTAATCAACTTTAATGGTGATTAAACCTTGCTCTGTTTTTCAACACAAACGAACAAACTATCGCTATCAACGATTTTGAGCTGAACTATTTATGTCAAAATGATGGTTAAATCAAATTTGACTGTCCAAGCTCTGATACCAATTGTTGGATCTGAGTTTGGTTTTGATTGTATTTTACGTTTGAAATTAAGATGGAAATGAATGAGTTGTGCAGCGGAATTAAGATGGAAACAAACTTTGCATACAATCAAACGAGAGTATTGCTTTAATCAAAAGACTTTTCACTATGAACCGAAAGATTGAATTTAGTTTCAACAACGATTACAAAGCAATGCTTGATACAAACTCCCCTTCAACCAGAGCTCAGTGTTTGTTCGTGCAGAGAAGACGATTTTGCAAAGAGCTAATAGAACAGTACAGAGTACTATTCTATTTATAGGCACTAGCAAACCACTGAGCATCTAAGCTGACGTCACCATGAAAGTGACATCTAACCTCCTAACAAACTATAACCTCTGATCTATACAAACACTGCTATACTAACTACTGCTTATTACATCATATTACATAAAGACAAAGTAAACAACTGCTGCATCCTTCCACTGCTGTGAACCCAGCAGTACTTGTCCGGATCAGCAGTGCTTGAACCAAGGCAGTAGATTGAACAGCAGAACTTTAGTCTTTCATCAGGTCTTCACTTGAGCAGCAGTTTGACGGTCAGTAGCTTATACGATCAGTAGATAGGAGGTCAGCAGATGTTGAAATCACTTTCAAGGGGAGAGACATGTATGTAACATCTGCTTATTCTGGATCCACTGCTCTGACCCAGTTTTGGCTTTAATTATCTGTTCCTTTGGTAGGGTTCAATCCCAACAGGTGGTCATTCGTTCGTACCACAAAGCAAACAAACGACACACAATGACTAATCAAAGTAAGTGGGTCATAATAATGTATCGCGAAGAGATGCTTTAGCCTATAAGTGGACACTCACCCCAAGAGTTCCCAGGTAAGAGTGACTGGTCCGATTATGTGGATTTGTACGAACACTATAGCCTAGACAGAAAACTCGAGATAGAGGCATCCACCCTTCCAGATTGCACGTGTTCACATTATTTAGACCCAAACTTTGACGAGATTTTGAAAATTTAGAGGGTTCAAAACCTTATAATAAATCATCTAAGAATAGATGATTGATTTTCAAAAATCATTTTGGAAAATTTGTGTTCTTGTTTTGGTAATCACCTAAAGATAGGTGACGTGTATGTTTTAAGATCTAAACACAAGATAACTTGTGTTGGGGTCCTAGAAAAGTTATAGTCTAGGTCAAAGTATTACTAATAACCTAATTCCCTATAACCATTGGCTCTGATACCAACTCTTCTGTCACACCCCGACCGCGTAAAACAACAAACCGCGGCAGAAACGTCGGGGAGTGGAGCAACATAATTATTGTTTCATAACCATGGTATTTAAAGTTTTGGTTTTATTGAATTAAAAGTGGTTACATTGTCTTAGAACAAAAGAAAACACAACATAAGTTAAACTAGTCTTGCTTCTTTTATGTCACTAAGGCCCCCGGTCCGCCTAAGTGTATCCTGATCAACCCTATGCATCAGCTCCTGAAAACACATGTGAAAATAGGTATGCCAACATAAAAATGCCTGTGAGATACATAGGTTTTGTTGATGTAGCATTCATGACTTGTAGTTGAAAGAATTGTTTAACAAAAAGTTAGTCATGAATCTTAGGAAAAGGTTTTCTTTTATAAATCATACGAAAAGCGATAAGAAAATCCGATGCTATATAAAAGAATACTGCTTGGTTAAATAAGTAACCAAGTAACAATGAATTTGTACAAGTTATGTCGTTTCTAACACAATATCTTGTGAAAATATGTCGTTTGAATGAAATATATCATGTCTTTGTTGAAATGATTTAAATAATGCTACGATATGTAATATCATGAAAGCGCTTATATATAGGAAGTACCAGCGGCGTATCCACCATGCTTTTATCATATTACACGTCGCCTCGTTATGTAAAGCACTTATCAATAACCATCAAATGTCTTGTTTAAACCAATGTCAAAATGTTTATGTGAAATAAATGTCCAATTGTTAAATGTAAATCATGTCTTGTATAATCAAATGTTATGTATGGCAAGTAAAAAGTAACTACTCAAACCATATGTGTAATGTCAATGTGTAACCAAATGTTATGAGAATCAATGCTATGTACGGTGAATAAAAGCATTTACTCAACCCCGTATGTAAAATGTACAAAACAATGTATTTGATATAAATCATAGTTTAAGTCAAAAGTTATGTTTTGCAAAATCAATGCTTTACTAATACAAACATTGATGTGGTATTATTTATTGCATACATACAAGCCTTGCGACTGACGGACAAGCCTTCAAACAAATTAAAGGTTTATCAATTATGCATATGGATTCAGTCATCCCTTACGTCCAAACAAACCTAGGATTCCAGGGATGGGAGTTGTCAATTCCTATGGTACCACTACATACTACCGAGCGGCATGATCAGGGTTAATGAACGTATCTTAATCCCGTTAAACAAACCAAATGTCATACCAAATGTAAGAATGTTATGTGAAAACAATGTACTAAGTATGCTAAGTTAACATACGAAGCAGAAATGTCATGTAAATCAATGTGCTAGCATGCTCAGTAAACATACATAGCAGAAATGTAATGTAAATCAATGTGTCCATATGCTGAGTAAACATATGCAACAAATGTGTTTATGAAATCAATGTGCTAGAATGCTCAGTCAACATACATAGCAAATGGCAATATAAATCATGTACTATATGCGTACTTAAGGGACGTAGCAAGTATATGTCATGAAAGCACGGAAAGCACGAAAGTAACAAGTAGGCACATGTGATTCACCACAAAATATTTGAAAAACAGTAAAAGAGGGGACTATGTACTCACTTGATAATGCTTAGTAGTCTTGAGATAACAATCAAATAATGCTAGAAGGATCACGGAATCAATCGGCACCTAATATAGGTAACTACGTTAATAAACCGGACCTAAATCGGAGGATCAGATAAAACGAGATTTCGTAATCCAAATGGGTATTGGAACCCATGTGATATGGTTTAACCAAGCCTACTTTCTAAAACAGAACCTATCCTAAGTGCTTACGACCCACTACGACTTGTTAAGGTAGACGACGCTACTTTAACTTGTCGTTCGCGTAAAACGCGTTTCAACCGCCTAACTAGTCCTATGACAAGTATTATATGCCTTAACATGTCTAATAATATTGCCTAAACAGTTTAGATGTCAAAATTTAAGTTACATATGCTTAAAATGAAATTATGAGTAAAAAGGGCATTTTGGTCATTTTCCTAAGGCATATAAACTACCTATCATACAACTAACTAAACGAAGTGACCATAAGGTATAACCTCGGAAGGTTATTCCCTATACAACTATGGTCACAAAATATGTTTGGTCGGATCCTAATGATCGACCAAACGGGTCGGGGGTCTAAGCGGTTTAACAACCGCTTAACTTAGACCCTATATAAGCACTAGACTAAAAGTGACGAGTTAAACATGTTAAAACATATTTAACTAAGTTAGAAAACAAGTTTGATATCAAAACAAAGGGTTTTGATATCCGAAACGATGCAAAACACGCATTAATACGTATTTTGACCGAAACTATGACTCGTCACTATGCCTAATCAACGTGGTAATCAGTAGGTATAGTCACAAGGGACTATAACCATCGTGATTACGCTCACGTTGCAAAGTTCAAACGAACTTTGTGTTGACCATAAACTGGTCAAAGCAGAAAGTCAAACACTGTTTGACTTTCATGCTTGAAATGCATAAAAAGCATGAAAGAAGCTTACAAGAGATCCAAAGCTTGTAGATAGAACAAGGAAACTTGAAAAATGGGGCCATCAACCAGAAGAGATAGCCCCAAATGAGCAGGAGAAGAAGAAAACCAGAAATGAGCAAGTGTAGAAATGAAATTAAATGGGTTTATATAGATTTTCAAGAACCGTTAAGATCATTCGTCGTAATTTGAGCTTTGATCTGGACCATACAAGTGTTACCCATTGTTTTGTATACCATGGGAGCCCAAATACCAACCCATATCATGAGAAAACTATGTCCAAAACCCAGAAAATCAGCTGCTGTTTGAGAAAACTGTTTTGCCGAAAAAGTGACTCTGTCGCGTGTCGCGCCAGGGTGACCTGGTCTTGGCGCGTGGCATGGGAGAGGTCAGGCAGAAAGTTTCAAACTTTGGCAGAAATGGTCCCTGCATGCTTAAAACTTGATTTTCGTCACGTTTAAGCCTTGTTAACCCAATTTCAAGGCTCAATAAAGATGTCAAAGTATAGGGGACATGAAATGTGCTTGAAAACATCTTAGATGTCGGCTCGTTTGGTCGTACGGTCACGTTATTCGGTTAATTACGACGAAACACGAACGGACGCGAAAAACGATCCAAATTACACGACGAATGAAATTTTAGCATTCCAAACACTATAATAAAATATTTTAATGATTATAAAAAGTTTTGGATGTCCGGATATGTTCAGAACGTGAGATATGCGCGTAAATGCAAACTTATGCACTTTTTGACGTTTTTAGTCCATATTGATCAAATAAATTTATTTTTGCACACCGAACCCCTCAAATATTATTTCTAAGCTATGTAAAGGATATTTATGGTTTTTTTAACTTATAATCATGTTCCGGAATGTTCGTTACTATACGAATCAGCATACTTTTGCAGTTTGTCGCAAATTGTCCCTGCGATCGAATAAACTTGATTTTGCCATACCAAACCCTTCAAAAGTTATTTCTAAGTTATGTAAAGGTTATTTAAGGTATGCTAAGCATATGTTGATGTTCTGTAGTGTTTTTCGCGTTAAATTGATTACGTTTACGCATCAGTTTGCGTATAACTTTCTAGAAAACGATATAGAGTTTGAAATTGAACAAAAATCAAAACGTGCAAAGTGTCAAACATAAATAAACAAATATTGGGGGTCAAATCACATTGTTTTATTGATAATTGAACTATTCAGAGTTTGTACAATGATTACAAGCACAGATGTCACACTCGACTACCTACAGGAGTCTTGCGGGTGCTCTACAGTATGTTACCTTCACACGTCCCAATATTACATATGCCATGCAAAAAATTTGTATGCATATGCACTCACCTCGTCTTGATCACTGGAATGCCCTCAAAAGAATCCTTTGGTACATTCAGGGCACTTCTGAGTTTGGTCTTCTCTTAGGATCCGCACCACAGCTATCCTTGCTCGCCTACATTGATGCCGACTGGATTGGTTGTCCCGACACTCGTCGTTCCACATCCGGATACTGTGTTTATCTCGGGGACAATCTCATATCATGGTCCTCCAAACGTCAGTCCATCGTCTCTCGCTCCAGTGCAGAAGTTGAATATCACGGTGTTGCTAATGTTGTAGCCGAGATTTGCTGGCTTCGGAATTTGCTTCTTGAGCTACATCGTCCTCTCTCACGTGCAACCCTAATTTATTGTGACAAAGTCAGTACCATTTATCTATCTGGAAATCTAGTTCAACATCAGCGTGCCAAACATATTGAACTGGATATTCACTTTGTTCGGGAACATGTTCAGCGAGGTGCATGTTCGTGTTCTCCATGTGCCATCATGTTACCAGATTGCTGACATATTCACCAAAGGGCTCCCTCGGATACTATTTGAAGACTTTCGGTCCAGTCTCAGCATACGCTCTCCTCCTGCTTCGACTGCGGGGGTGTAATAGACATCGTACACATTTATAGTAATGATTTTATATATGGATAGGATTTAAGTTAATTGAGAGAAGATCTCTCAATTCTCTTGTATATATATTATAGATTTTGATCAATACAATTCATTCAGAATCATTCTATCTTACAATCCACATTGCAAACAGTTCTAAAAGTTTCAAGTTTATTTCATGGTGACACAAGTACAATATGAAAAAAGCTTGGAGATAGCCCATATGATGTCTTCAACATGATAATTCCCGAGACACCTCTATCATTGTCGGCCGACACTTTGGATCTGTGCAAATGCACGCTACTACTACGTTACAAACACGCACAATTTCCTTTTCAATCGATCTATCGGTTGGATAAGGGAGTCGCTTGTCTAATATATTTTCCAAAGTTGTACCACGAGTAGTCAAATAGTTCAGGGATGAGAGGAGGTCTCCAGGATGCTTCCCTCCAATTGTCTCAAGTGCCACCACCCCAAAGCTATACACGTCACATTTTTCAGTCACAATCATCTTATACGCAAGCTCTGCATGAACATATATACCAAAGCACCGTGAGCAAATTTTAACAGCTAATAGAGTAATGCACATAAAAGAAGTGTGAGATTAAGTACAAATACCTGGAGAAATGTATCCCAAAGTTCCCGCAATTACCGTTTGGTTGGAGGAATCTGGGTCGAGCAATCTGGCTGCTCCAAAGTCAGCAACAAATCCTTCCAGTTCTGAGTTCAAGAGAATGTTGTTGCTTGATATGTCTCTATGAACAACAGGAGGGCTGCAATCATGATGCATGTACGCCAAAGCATGGGCCACATCTTTGATGATGTTCACTCTCTTGATCCAGTCCACTTGAACAGCTAATTCACTGTCACCCAAGGCGCAAAACAGGCTCCCCTTTTCCATGTATTCATATACAAGGAAGTTGCATTTGTTATGCAAACAAAAACCATAGAGCCTGACGATGTTTTTGTGGCGTAGGTTAGTTAACACTTGAACTTCATTCTTGAAACTCTGGTTGAATGCTGGTTGCTCAGCTTCAAAATGGTGGAGTTTTTTTAAAGCAAATGTTTTACCGTTAGGCAGTTTGGCCTCATAAACACTACCATAGCCACCAGTTCCAATGCAATATTTAAGGTCGAAGTCCTCAGTAGCATTGATGAAGTCTTCATATGCAATTGTTCCATCATAATTCAATATGGAGCACACATTTCCATGTTTTATCGTTTCTGGTTGGATTTTATTTTCTGTGGCATTGTGATTTTTGTAACACACGTAAACAAGAATCAAGAAGCAAAGTCCCAAGATGATGGGAAGAAAAATGGTCAAATGGTGGACCACTTTTTGTCTTAGCATATGTTCTTTGCAGCTAAAAGCATTGCATGACAAGCCAATTTCTCCATCCTGGACTGGAGAAGGAGAGGGGGCGATAGCAGTCAGATTATTGTTGAGAGACTGATCTAAGAACTTCAAATACGGGAACTCCAATTTATTAAGTTTTTCTCCAACAAAAGAATTACTACTGAGGTCCAAGTACTCTAAGCTGATGCAAACACGAAGACTAGTGATAGCTCCAGTCATACGATTCATAGAGAGGTTTAGACTCTGTAGATAACAGGGATTTTGAATAGACAAGTTACCTGACAGTTGGTTTGATGAAAAATCAAGGTAAAAAAATCCTGACAGGTTTCCATGAAACAGACCCACAAGACTATTATGACTAAGGTTCAAATAGTATAATTGGCTTAGATTACCAAGATTTGAGGGAATTGGACCATCAAAATTGTTGTCACCCAGATTCAATGAACGTAGGTATTGCAAATGAGTAATTTGGTTAGGGATGGATGCAATGAGTTGATTTGTGCTCAAGTCCAGATATGTGAGATTGACGATGGAACCGTAAGATGGTGGGATTGGACCAGTAAGTTTGTTATTACTGAGATCAAGGACTTCTAAATGGGTGAGATTGGCAAGGGAAACAGGTAACTCACCACTGAAATTATTTCTAGAAAGATAAAGGGATTCCAAATGGATGAGATTGGTGAGGGAAACAGGTAACTCACCACTGAAACAGTTACCAGAAAGATTAAGTGTTTTCAAACGGATGAGATGGTTGAAAGAGTCAGGTAAGTTACCACTGAAATTGTTATAAGAAAGATCAAGGTAATCTAAACGGGTGAGATTGGTGAGAGAAACAGGTAAGTTACCTGTGAGTTGATTCCCCCAAAGTGAAAGTTGGGTGAGATTTGAGAGCAAACCAATCTGTTCTGGGATGCTTCCTTCAAGGCTACAGTTTTCCAAACGAAGGCTAACAAGGTGTTGCAAATGAGTAATTTGGTTAGGGATGGATGCATTGAGTTGATTTGTGCTCAAGTCCAGATATGTGAGATTGACGATGGAACCATAAGATGGTGGGATTGGACCAGTAAGTTTGTTATTACTGAGATAAAGGACTTCTAAATGGGAAAGCTTGGTGAGCCAAACAGGCAAGTTACCACTGAAATTGTTATAAGAAAGATCAAGGAATTCTAAATAGGGGTGCTTGGTGAGACAAACAGGCAAGTTACCACTGAAATTGTTAAGATAAAGACTGAGATATCTTAAATGGGTGAGATTGGTGAGGGAAACAGGTAACTCACCACTGAAATTATTTCTTGAAAGAAAAAGATCTTCCAAATGGATGAGATTGGTGAGCAAAGCAGGGAACTCACCACTGAAACTGTTACCAGAAAGATCAAGGGTTTTCAAACGGATGAGATTGGTGAAAGAGTCAGGTAACTCACCACTTAAATTGTTACCACCAAGAACAAGGTAATCTAAACGGGTGAGATTGGTGAGGGAAACAGGTAAGTTACCTGTGAGTTGATTCCCATAAAGTGAAAGATAGGTGAGATTTGAGAGCAAACCAATCTGCTCTGGGATGCTTCCTTCAAGACCACACTCGTCCAAACGAAGGCTAACAAGGTTTGGAAATGAAGAGAGGCCGAGGCTTCCAAGACCAGTACTTCCATCCGCAAAGTAATGACCACTTAAGAATATATAAATGACACTTCCTGCATTATTGCAAGTTATTCCTTCCCAATTACACTGATTAAGTGAAGTATTTGCATATGGCCACCAAGAAACCAAAGCTTTTCCCTCTAATGAGTTGTTGGCATCATTAGCAGTGGTGGTGGTTTGTGATAACATGAAAAAGAGCAGCATAATCCTGAGAAGATGCGTAATAGTATGTCGCATGATATATATTTGTTTATTTATCAATGAAGTGTGGTTTTATTTATGCTTTCTCCACTGGTACTGAAAAAATATATGCATTCCTATTGCCGTGTTAATTAAGTTTACAAGTCAATGGCAGAGAGGAACCTTTAGTCAACAATTAAGATGTTTTTATTTTTTACCACAAAAATTCTAACCCCTGTTAAGGGTTGGGGTTGGGCCTATCTTTCTCATTAGTTGCTCTCCACAGTCGACAGTGGTCCTCCTATTAAAACTGTGAGTCCAACTCCTACTCCGAAGTATAGAAAATAAGGCTATAAGCCATTCATTTTATGGTCCTTTGTTATCGGAATTAATTTTAATCATTGAACTATGCTACTTAAGTTAATCGATATCAGGAATTCTGGATGACGCTCATGTAGGTTTTAATCACAGTCATTGTCTTACTGTTGTCGGTTTTCAGAAAATCATTAAACCGACACACCGGTTTTTTGGTACGATTCGGTTATATCGGTTTGGTTTCATCAGTTATGGGCAAGGCCGACTCAACGTTTATGGGGTCTAAAGCGAATTCAAAAAGCGGGGCCCATTTGCGGAAAAGAAATTATTGGATTTAACATGATCATCAAGTACATGAAAACACGTTAGATTTACACTTTGTTTAACATGAATGGTTGATCCAAAGGATTTGTGTGATTTAGTGTTGACATGTTCCTAACCAAGTATATTTCTTAAATAATAAGGTTTATGTTATTTCCTTCATTCACCTTCACTACTACAAAACTGGGTTTTTGCGACCGCATTTCCGGTCGCAAAACAGTCGCAACTGCCCTATTGAGACCGTTCTCCTATCAAACATGCGATAGGAAAAACACCCGTCGCAATTGCTCTGTTGCGACTGCTGCTATCATTTGCGACCTGGGTTTTGCGACTATAAAAATGGTCGCAAATTTTGCGAACGTTACTGGTTTTGTGGGACTTTGGTTGCGACAGTCTTGTTGTGACCGTTTTGCGACTGCTTGCCTTTTAAAATTTGCAATCATTTCCGACCGCTTGCCTTAAGAAAATTTGTGACCGTCTTTCGCGGTCGCAAAATACTTTTTTTTTTCTTTTTTTTTTACCTTTTTAGCCATTTTTTAACCTGCATATAACGTCATTTTTTAAATTTACACATCATCAAATTTTCACAATTATATAAAACATTCCACTTAAAACATCAAATACCAAAGTTATTATAACAAAATACATGTTGAAACAAATTATTTATAACCTAACTCAAATATTATACGTTTTGAAACCTAGCTTTTAGCATCACTTTGTTGATGCAGATTTTGTGTCCGATGCTTGTCGAATAGATTAGTTTTATTTTACGCTGAATTTGTAATAGTTAGTGAAACGGTCTATCGAACGTGTATAGACCCGCTCGTTTGAAGTGGTCAAACGAGAGGGTTATTCGGTTGACCGTGTGTGTTTGCAAGACAAGGGGTGTGACTATAAATAGAAAACCCTTGCCATTTGCAACACAGGGAGATTTTAGGAGGTTCAAGTCCTCACCGGGAGAGATCACCACTTGGTCTCTCCCCGGATGTATACTTCTTTGGTATTGGTTCGGTTATCATGTTATCGGGCCGATTTGTAATGTTTTACTACCGGATTAATACAAAGTTGTTTGTTTATCATCTCTAATCTCTCCCGTCTTGAACCGATCTCACACGAATCATGGTTTCGGTCACGAAACTCGGTCCTACAATTGGTAAAGATACCAGATATTTCTGGGAACCCTCAACAACTTCGAAAGATGATCCTCGAAGGATATCTTTCGACCTGATCCATCTTTCGAAAAGTCTGATCAGCTCGAAGGATCCAATAGGTCAAATCCTTCGTTGACCAATTCATCTTTCGAGCATCAATCGTCCAGCATATATCTTCTGTTTCGAAGGATCCAGATCGTCGTCCAGCTTATACATTTCTGTTTCGTCGATCGATTCTGAAACAGGGGTTTGAAGGTGGAATCTTTGAATCTGGTGCTTGTTTATGTATTTTAGAAGAGAGAAGGAGCTGCTGCTGATTGTTCATCATCGAAGAAGAAGACCTGATTGTTCTTCGAGAGTGGACTTGAAAGATGAAATTGTTGACTGAAATTTGTTGAATGATGCTGGATGTTTGATGTTGGTATCGAGAGATTAAAAAAAAATTAATGGGAAATCTCTGGTTTTGGAGGTGGGTATCGAAGAGAGTGAAAGTTGTTTAAAGAAAGAAGATGATGTTGCAGCTTTAAAAGGTGGATGTCGACATGTTGTTGACTATTGGGTCATGTTGGATGAGTTACTGTACAACACAAGGAAGATGTCGGCTGACTTTGGCAGCTAGGTTTCATCTTTTTAAAACTCATGATTCACCTGATGGGCCCTCAAATTGACTTGGTACATTGATTTTGTTTTGGGCCGATGACATCACATATTGGTCCACTCAATTGATTTGTTATTTAGTGTGCACCTACATGCTCACGCAGTCACGCATCCATTGAAACATCTAATACCTTTGGATTTTTTTTTTGGGCCACACAACCAGGTTACAATTTTATGGCCATAAATATTGGTGTTATGGATTTGGTTTGAGATTTAATCATGTGGGCTTTTTGAAAGTTGTTTTGGATCAACAAAATTCTCTATAAGTTCAAGTGTGGGCTTTGAGTTTTGTTGCAAATTCAGTTATTATATTCGTAAACAACTAGTTGGTCGGGTGTTCGCGAATTTTTGTTGAGCCGCGCTTCTAAATGTCAACGTCAAATTTGTACGGGTTTGGGAGCGCGCGGGATGATGCGACATGATGAAAACAAGAGATGATGAAAACTTGATTTTTGAAAAATGTGGGGTAGTCACGGTTACCGACGCAAACGTCAAATTTTGGTGACTTGACTACTATGGGCCAAAAACAAAAACGGTACGTTCACTTCCGCACGTCAATGTTTATGATTGTTATCGGTTATTCGTAAATGTTCGAAAGCATTTTGTTTATTGTCATATTCTCGCATTTGAAAACGAACGTATGAACCTAGAATGTCAATACCGGTCCTAACGAGTTCACAAAGTCTTTGGAGGGATACAAGTCGGATCCTACGGGGTACTAGGCGAAATTTCTTTATCAACTAGAATATGCAACGAAGAAATCTTTTTGTTTATTGTCATATTCTCGCATTTGGTAACGAATGAATGAACCTAGAATGTCAATACCGGTCCTAACGAGTTCACAAAGTCTTTGGAGGGATACAAGTCGGATCCTACGGGGTACTAGGGGACGTTCTTATTCAACTAGAATATGCAAAGAAGAAAGTCGTTTTCGTGATTTTTCGGAACCGAGAACATTCAATGAAGATTGACGACAGTTCCGCTTAGTGGAGGGAATTGGTGAACATTTGACGACAGTTTCTTTGAAGTGGAGAGAATCTGTTAAGGTTTAGAGATTTTACCAAAGAAATGGGGGGATAAAAATTTTTCAAATGTTGAATTTCTTCGGTAAATTTCTAAACGCAATCACAGGTGGTAGAGTTTGTGATTTTCTGGTGATACAAACGGTTCGGCGTGGAATGTTTTGCACATACACATATTTGAGGATTTTAATTAATTCTCCAGCCAGCGTGAAGGGTTTTGCACGGAAAAATACAGGTTTCTAAAGTCTACAGTAGTTACAAAAGCGCTGTTCACTGAAGACCTGGGGAATCTTTATGAAAGCTGATAGTTCAAGACTGAAGACCTGCAGGATTCGGTTTTGGGTTTGATGTTTCTTTGGGATTTTACAGGGATCTTGGGGTAACTCAATTCGTTGAGTTTGCAAACGATGTACTTGGTCTAGCTGACTTCCTGAGTACTGATGCTGAAGATCCGTAGTGCATTACGTGGTCAACTTCACAAAGGCGAGACAATGAGATCTGGATGTAGTTCAACTAAGCATGCTGGTTGAGCTTGCAAGGGATACACTTGGTCTAGCTGACTTTCCTGAGTGTTGATGCTGAAGATTAAAGTGCATTACTTGGTCGATTCCACAAAGACGGTTTACAGAAGACAGTTCACCAGAAATCTCTATCAATGTAGTATGCTTGTATGAAATAGAGTTCTTATGACAAGATCAAGACTTGATGCAGTTCTTAAAGATTGGAACCCTTATCAAATGCCGGTTGGAGTATTGGAAGATCAGCGGAAGATCGGTCAATTGAGGAAATTGCACAACACCCAACACGGATACGCGTACTTTAAGGGGGAAATATTTTACAAGGAGCGTCAAGATACTACTTACCTGGATCATCGGTCAAGGGGGAATTTGTTAACACAGAGAAGATGAATACTTGACTGAAGATCGATTGCAGTTGCATTTTCAGCATTCGACAGCAACGGACAAGGGGGAATTTGTTGATGCAGATTTTGTGTCCGATGCTTGTCGAATAGATTAGTTTTATTTTACGCTGAATTTGTAATAGTTAGTGAAACGGTCTATCGAACGTGTATAGACCCGCTCGTTTGAAGTGGTCAAACGAGAGGGTTATTTGGTTAACCGTGTGTGTTTGCAAGACAAGGGGTGTGACTATAAATAGAAAACCCTTGCCATTTGCAACACAGGAAGTTTTAGGAGGTTTGAGACCTCACCGGGAGAGATCACCACTTGGTCTCTCCCCGGATGTGTACTCCTTTGGTATGGTTCGGTTAGCTTGTTAATCGGGCCGGCTTGTTATGTTATGTTACAAAATCAATACAAGCAAGTATTTCATCCGTCTCTAATCTTCCCGTCTATGAACATAATCATGATAATCACGGTTTCGGTCACGAAACTCGGTCCTACAAAATGGTCAAATGGTGGACCACTTTTTGTCTTCGCATATGTGCTTTGTAGGATGATTGCTCACTTAAAGCATTGCACGACAAGTCAGTTTCTCTATTCTGGATTGAAGAAGGACTGGGGCTGATTGCAGTCAGATTCTTATTTAGAGACTGACTTAAGAACCTCAAATACGGGAAATCCGAATATGTAAGTTCTTCTCCTACAAAATTGTTACTGCTAAGGTCTAAGTATTCTAACTGATTGCAAACAAGAAGACTTGTGATAGCTCCAGTCATCTGATTCATAGAAAGGTCTAGATGTTGTAGATTACATGGATTTTGAAAAGACAAATTACCAGACAACTGGTTTGATGAAATATCAAGGTAAGAAAGTCTTGACAGATTTCCGTGAATCTGACCCACAAGACTATTATAATTAAGGTCGAGATGTTGTAAGTTAATCAAATTTGCTATATCTGGAGGTATGGGACCATTTATGGAACTCATGCCAAGGTTTAAAAAATTCAGTTGGCCTAGGTTACTAAAATTTGAGGGAATTGGGCCGTCTAAATTGTTTTCACCCAGATTCAATGAACGTAAGCTTTGCAAATGAGTAATTTGGTTTGGGATGGATGCATTGAGTTGATTTGTGCTCAAGTCTAGGCATGTGAGACTGACCATGGAACCAAAAGATGGAGGGATTGGACCCGTAAGTTGGTTTTTACTAAGATCAAGGTCTATTAAATGGGTTAGATTGGCGAAGGAAACAGGTAAGTCGCCACCGAAATTGTTATCATAAAGATAAAGGTATTCTAAATGGGAAAGCTTGGAGAGCCAAACAGGCAAGTTCCCACTGAAATTGTTAAGATAAAGACTGAGATATCTTAAAAGGGTGAGATTGGTGAGGGAAACAGGTAACTCACCACTGAAACTGTTACCAGAAAGATCAAGTCGTTCTAAATGGGTGAGAGAAACAGGTAAGCTACCACTGAAATTGTTATCAGAAAGATCAAGTCGTTCTAAGTGGGTAAGATTGGTGAGAGAAACAGGTAAGTTACCCGTGAGTCGATTTCTCCAAAGTGAAAGTTGGGTGAGATTTGACAGCAAACCAATCTGCTCTGGGATGCTTCCTTCAACACCACAGTTGTCTATATTAAGCCTCTTAAGGTTTGGAAATGAAGAGAGGTTGAGGCTTCCAAGACCACTTCCATCCCCAAGGTAATGATCGTGTAAGCTTATCTCAATTACACTTCCTGCATTATTGCAAGTTATTCCATTCCAATTACAGTGATCAAGTGAAGCATTTGCATATGGCCACCAAGCAACCAAAGCTTTTGCCTCTAATGACTTCTTGTTGGCATCATTAGCAGTGGTGGTGGTTTGAGACAACATGAAAACGAGCAGCATAATACTGAGAAGATGCTTAATAGTAATAGTATGCCGCATGATATATATTTTTTTATTTATCAATGAAGTGTGGTTTTATTTATGCTTTCTCCACTGGTACTGAAAATATATATGCATTCCTATTGCCGTGTTAATTAAGTTTACAAGTCAATGGCAGAGAGGAACCTTTAGTCAACAATTAAGATGTTTTTATTTTTTACCACAAATATTCTAACCCCTGTTAAGGGTTGGGGTTGGGCCTATCTTTCTCATTAGTGGCTCTCCACAGTGGTCCTCCTATTAAAGTTGTGAGTCCAACTCCTACTCCTAAGAAAAGAAAATAAGGCTATAAGACATTCATTTTATGGTCCTACTCAAAATCTCTCAATGTATCAAACCCATTCAGTTCTTTGTTATCGGAATTATTTTTTAGAGAAAAATGCTCGGATAGTCCCTGTGGTTTGCTCGTTTTTCACCTTTAGTCTCTAACTTTCTAAAATTACACCTATAGTCCCCAATTTTTTGAATTTCGTTCCCGGATAGTCCCTGACGTGAATGGAGGTTAATTTTTAGTGTTAGGTGGGTGTGAAATGCCCTTACTGTCAAATTAATAACTAAAAAGTTAAAAGAAATACAATTAATATTTTACAATTTATGTGGGACCCATCACTTACCTTACCCGGTTCATCTTCCAACTCCACACCACCACCATCTCCACCTTAAACTCTTTCTTCTTCTTCGATGTACTCTGCAACAACAATATCGAACTTCCTTTGTTTTTCTTTGTTCAATGATCAATAACAAGACAATAATCAGATCTTAATCTTCTCCTTCTTTATACTATTATCACTAAAGAGAAACTTGCGATTTAAATCTGATTCACAATAACATCCAGCAAGCACAAACACTTCATCATCTATAATATCGAACAAAACACTAACCTTTTTCTAAATTTTATCCATAAAACAGTTTGTAATTGATATATAAGGGGAGTGGGGTGGTATCACTTGCAAAAATTCTCACTCACAAATATCCAATCAAGTTCTGTCATATCATCAACCATTTTTCTATCACTCACATCCTTTTTTAGTGGCAATGATCATCACTCACAACACCTAACAATAAACCCCCCACACCCCCTCACATCCATCATTTTTCACGCATGAGGGTCATCACGGAAATCCATCACGTTCAAGCCATCACTCGTTGAACTAATCGGTGGCGGTGGACTTTTTGTTTCTTCCACGCGTGATCAAGGGTGCATCACGCACCACCCCGCCTCCCCTAAGGGGAGTGGGGGTGGTATCACTTGCGAAAATTCTATCACTCACAAACATCTAATCAAGTTCCGCCATCTCATCAACCATTTTTCCATCACTCACATCCTTTTTTAGTGGCAATGGTCATCACTCACAACACCTAACAATAAACCCCCCACACCCCCTCACATCCATCATTTTTCATGCGTGATGGTCATCACGGAAATCCATCACGTTCAAACCATCACTCGTTGAACTAATCGGTGGCGGTGGACTTTTTGTTTCTTCCACGCGTGATCAAGGGTGCATCACGCACCACCCCGCCTCCCCTAATGCTCGAAATCACAGAACTTTGATCAGAAACAAACAAACTGAAATATGTCCGAACTGTTCGAAATTACACCGAAACTCAATCAATTTCACTGAAACAGGATTTCAACTGGGCTTGATCAAATCAGCCCGGAATGAACAATATTTGATCCGAAACAAATCGAATCAGATCGGAATTTGTTTGAAATACGTTGAAAATCAACCGGAATGATCCGAAATTCAACCGAAACAATCCGGAACTTGATCAAAATAGTTCGAATTGAAACATACTGCACGTATTATTAACAGTTTATGCCGTTCAGATTCAGATTATGCAGTTCAAAGAACAAAATCAGATTCACAGCTTATGCCATCCAGATTCAGATCCAGAAAGTTCAGTTTTTTTTATCCGAAAACACTGAAATTTTCACCGAATCATATCGAAAACAGTCCGAAACTTAACAAAGTTTATCAAATCATATTAAAAGCAAACAGAATATTCAAATCCTGGTCTGAAACTAATTGAAATCAATCCAAAATCAATCCGATTTTGTTCGAAACTTGTCCGATTCGAACACGATTACACGCAGAGCTTCTGATACCACTTGTGAGTTCAGGAATGGATCGTAGTCGATCACAAGATCTGCGTTTAAACGGTTCTACGTGCGGAATCCGTAAAACCGAGTCGTAATCGAAACACCGAAACGTAAATAATCAACGTTTATTACGTTCTAATGACAACCGGACAGAGTTTCGACTCAATCTATACACGAAACACTCAAGATTGTATAGACTTGATGTAAACGGGAGTGTTCTTGAACGAGAGAGAACTTGCATAACTCAACTTGAAGGTCTATGTTTGAACGAATGAACATGATGGGAAGAAAAAAAAGGAAGTTCGATATTGTTGTTGCAAAGTACATCGAAGAAGAAGAAGAAAGAGTTTAGGGTGGAGATGGTGGCGATTGAAGGTGGGGATGGACCATGGGCGGATTTACATTAAAAGAACGGGTTCCCAGGAACCCAGTCGGTTTGTAATTTTTAGTGAAAATCTATATAAAAAATATAGTAGGAACCCATAAATAAATTCCGGGTGAACCCATAACCAAAAGCATCCAGTGGTAAGCTGGTTAAACACAGCTTTGTAAACCTTGTCGTATCAAGTTCGACTCTTCCATCTCTCTCTTTTGGGTTTTATTCTTTCTTTTTTTCCTCTGTGAGTTCAATTCTCCCATCACTCCTTTTTTTAGGTTTTGTTCTTTAAAAAAGTATAAAACCCATACTAGGCTAGGGGATTAAACCTAAAAAACAAAGAGCGCCCTCATCAGATCAGCAAATAGCCTCCACCCTCTTCATCTCAGATGGTGGTGGTGGTGGGGTGGAGTGGGGAAGATAAAAGGTGGGGTAGGGTGGGTGGTAGGTGCCACATAACTTTTTAGTTATTAATTTGGTAGTAAGGGTATTTTTGTCATTTCATACGCATCTAACACCAAAAACTAACCCCCATCCACGCCAGAGACTATCCAGGAACGAAATTCAAAAACTTGGGGACTATAGTTGTAATTTTAGAAAGTTAGGGACTAAAGGTGAAAAATTGGCAAACCACAGGGACTATCCGAGCATTTTTCTCAAATTTTTATCATTGAACTATGCTACTTAAGTTAATCGATAGAGTTAAATGTCATTTTAGACCCTGTGGTTTGGGCCATTTTGGCAGTTTAGGTCCAAAGGTTTTATTTTTTCCTTGTGGGTCCAAAAAGGTTTCACCGTTGCCATTTTAGTCCACTAAGTTAACTTCATCCATGTTTTCTATTAACAAGAAGAGCAATTCGGTCATTTTATATGTAATTCTGTTAACTAGAAGGGCAATTCGGCCATATAAAATGACCATATTGCTCTTCTCGTTGACAGGAAAAACAGATGAAGTTAACCTAGTGGACTAAAATGGCAATGGTGAAACCTTTTTGGACCCACAGGCTAAACATGAAACCTTTGGACTAAACTGGCAAAATGGCTCAAACCACATGGACTAAAATGACATTTAACTCTAATCAATATTTGGAATTTTGGATGACGCTCATGTAGGTTTTAATCACAATCATTGTCTTACTATTGTCGGTTTTCAGAAAATCATTAAACCGACACACCGGTTTTTTGGTACGACTCGATTATATCCGTTCGGTTTCATCAGTTATGGGCTGGGTTGACTCAACGTTTATGAGGTCTAAAGCGAATTCAAAAAGCGGGGCACCTTTGCAGAAAAGAAATTATTGGATTTAATATGATCATCAAGTACATGAAAACACGTTAGATTTACACTTTGTTTAACATGAATGGTTGATCCAAAGGATTTGTGTGATTTAGTGTTGACATGTTCCTAAGACCATGCGTAGTGGTAAGGGTGAATAATGCCCCACTCATAGGCGTTTTCCGCCACGTGTCATCCTAGTCGGCAAAGAGGTGTTTTTCACAAATGGGCGTAGCGGGGATAATGCTCCATCAATCATTAAACAATTATTAATTTTTTTAATTAAAACTAATAAAATTCATTAAATAAAAACATTACATTCTAAAAAAACCCAAAATAAGAAAAAAAATTAAAATCCTAAAAAAAATAAAAAACCGAAACAAATAAATAAAAAACTATTAAGCTAGAGTCCGTATTTTTGACGGATTTGTTGCCGACGCATTTGGCTTAGGATCAACGCGTCGCCGGTGAGATGGCCAATGGGTTTAGACAAAAATTCGATATCTTTCTCCATTCGTCTCGATTCTTGTATCGCGACAAACTTTTTTGTTTTCGGCGTTTCTTTCCTCCATAGTTTGTAAACCCCTTTGATCATTTGGGATTTCCTCGTAAAAGCTCCCAACATCTCAAATACATCAGGGGCCTCCGATATATCTAGCCACGCATGTGCCAACACGTACTCCTTGTCTTTCGTCCATGCTTGGTAGTTTCGTTTTCGACGAGGAGCGGTTGGATCTTTCTTTTTGTGAGACATTTTCCCATGTTTGGATCCCTCGACAACGAGCTCGGGTTGTGTCTCTGGTACTGTTTCTATCTTCAGATCGGTATCTTGAGTAGACGATTGCGAACCACCCATGGTTGGAAAGGTTTGCGGAACTTGAAAGAATGGTTGCGAACCGCCCGATGCTACTATTTGGGCGTACGCAAATACATTAGAATCCATGTCTTGTAGGTTGAAGTTCGGTTGCGGTTGCGTGGTATCCGGCCGATATTTATTGGGGTTATCGGGTCTCGACATCACACCGAATGGGGGTTGTAAGGGATTCATGATTGTGGGTGAAAAGTGGAGAAATTTTTAAAAAAAATAGAGAATGTTGGTGAAAAGTTTATAAAAAATGAGGTGAGAAGTGGGAATCATATAGGGTAAAAGTTGAAATAAAAAAAACAGATAAACTTTTAATGCATTTAACCGTTGATCAACGGTAGAGTTTTGAAAAGCGTGCGGGCAAGAGCGTTTTTTAAACAACGCTTTTCAAATTTTTTGACCAAAAACTCCCCGGGGTGTGGTAGGTATGGCGTGGTGGGGCGGGGCGTTGTTTTATAAAAAAAGACTCAAATAACTGACGACTACGGATGGTCTAAATGTTTGAAATGGATATGTATAATAGTGTCTAACCAAGTATAATTCTTAAATAATAAGGTTTATGTTATTTTCTTGAGTAAACTGCAAATTTACCCCCTGGGGTTTAGGCCAATTGGCACTCTGACCCCCCCCCCCCCCCCTAAGGAAATAATTGCAATTTTACCCCTCAACGTATGGTGTTATGTCGCAAGTTTACCCCCCGGACCATGTCAACGTTAAAGATCACCGTTTTCTTTTAATGGTCAAAGGACAAAAAGGTAAAATCACCATTCTCTTGAGCTGCAACCTCATATAATTCCCATTTCATCACTTTGAAACCCTCAAGTTAACCTACATCTAAATTCAAGAGCTGCTCGTTGGCGATCAGGCATTCTTCAAGAATTACAGTGGATTAGAACTCTGTTACGAGCATGGATCTTCGATTGTGGAAGGTACGAGCTGAAGATCAGTATTTCGAACCGGATGAAATGTACCGTAAGTGACATGCAAGCTCACAGGGTGTGAATTAGGTAAAATTTGAACCTTTTTATGTGTTAATTTGTTATTGATGTTTGTTTACAGGTCAAACCCAATCTCAATTTACCATAAAATTTCACCATAGAGGTAATTTTGTAGAAAACCCAAATAGGAAATACTTTGGTGGGAAGATGAACTACATTGATCATGTAGATTTTCGAGTGTTGAATACTGATGTTTTAGAGGAGATGGTTAAGAAATTAGGATACAATGATGGTCTCTTTTTCTGCATTCATTACAAGGAACCCTACTGTTCTTTGGATTTTGGTCTTAGGTCATTAAAATGTGATGTTGACTTAGAGCCTATCTTTGATCATGTGCGTCAAGAAGTCCACATGATAGACATGTATGTTGAACACCGGAGGTCAACAATCGTGATTGAGTCAAGTGAAGTTCCTGTAGGGCCATGTAAAGCAATTGTTACAGCATCATTTATAATAAATAATCAGAATCAAAGTCTGAATGAAGATGAGGAAGAAATTGAAGATCATAATGAAGAGAGTGAAGAAAGTGATCCTGATTATGAGTATATTGAGGAAGATAATTTGGTTTATGAGATAGAGGTGGATATGCAGAGGTTCAGGGCTAATGTTGAATTTCCTAGGGAAGAACTGGATGGTTCAAGTGATAGGGATCATGATGATGAGAGAAGCGAAGAAGGTCATCTGCCTGTAGACCTGGAGGACTTTAAAAGTGGGTCTGATGACAATTCAAGCCTTAGAGATAAGGTTGCCAGGAAGATAAGGAGAAGAAACAAGGGTGCTTTAAAAGGTCCAAATGATCTGCTATTCTTTGTTGGTCAGCTTATTGATGACAACAAAAAGATGAATCAGATGGTGAAAGATTATGCTCTTAAGTAAAAACGAATTGTTAAGGTATAGGGTAGTATGTTTTGGAAGTAATCCACCACTACATGGTCCTGTAAAAACAAAGGGAGATGAGGGGCAAAATAGTAAATGCACCAAAGTAGGACAAAAATACAAGCACCTTAAAAGGCATACCAAGCCCACCTGTCCTTGGGCACTTCACATCTCAAGGCATACAGACAAGGATAAGTGGTGTGTGAAGACCATTCATAATCAACATAATTGTTTGACAACAAGGGTCATTTCTTTGTACACAATGAGTTCAATTGCCAGAGAGATCCAACCTATGATTGAAAGCAATCCAGACATGCCAATTCATGTAATTCAAAGTCAACTGCTTCGGAAGCATCAACTAGAAATATCACTACATAAGGTCTTCAGAGCCAAGAGGATAGCAACCACGAGGATTTATGGTGATTACCAAGAACAGTATGGTCTGCTAAGGTCATACTGTGATAAACTTCTAAAAGCAACCCAGGTAGTACAATTAAAATTGATGTGGAGCCATGTGGGAACTCAGGTAGTCCTACAAGGCAGTTTCGAAGGATTTATGTTTGTTTTGCCTCTATGATGAGAGGATTTAAGATGATTGGAAGACCATTGCTGGGTGTGGATGGTTGTTTCATGAAAGGTCCATTTCCTAGACACATCTTGAGTGTTGTTGGTATAGATGGGAACAATAGCATATATCCAGTTTGTTATGCCCTTGTTGAGGCAGAAACAACACAAAGCTGGAAATGGTTTTTGTAACTGTTGAGAGATGACCTAGGGTGTACGGCTGAGTCTTGTTTCACCTTCATCAGTGACAAACAAAAGGTAATAACTTCTGAAGTGTTAATTAATAACTTGCAATAAACTTTGGTTGCAAAATATTAGGATTAATTGCAATTTGTATCACAAGGTCCGATTCCAGCTATGCTAGTTGTTTTTCCTAATGGTGAGCACAGATTTTGTTTGAGGCACGTCCATGAGAACATGAAATCCAAGTGGCGTGGAGATCTTTACAAGAATTTTCTTTGGTCAGCCGGAAGGAAGACTTCTATCCCATATTTTAACAAAGCTATGGAAGAAATTAAGACAACAGAACAAGCTATGTATGACTGGCTGAATGAGATCCCATATACCGCTTGGTCAAGAGCATATTTTTTTGGAAGAGCTAAATGTGATATGTTGTTGAACAACATATGTGAGGTTTTTAACAGACAAATCATAGGAGCAAGGGACAAGCCGATTATCACATGCCTAGAATTCATTAGGGAGTACATGACCAAGAGGATAGTGAATGTCAAGAAATTGCAAGCAAAGTGTATGGGGCCATTGACACCTCATGCCACTGAGGTCTTCGATGAGTGATATTCACCAAATTACACATACTTTATTCCCCCATTTTACGCATTTTTGGTCGTAAAACCGTGAATCGGATACTTAATCGGGTGTATTTGTGTTTACAGGCCTAAAACAGCGTACCGAACAAGAAGATGATGAAAACGAGGATTTTTCGTGCGACACGGCAGAGCTGCGAAGTTTCTGTGAAAGATTCTGACCTGGGCGAGTTGCACGGTCGTGCAACTGGTGGCACCACCGAGCGGATCTGATAACAGAGCTTACCTCGGTGTTGCACAGCCAGTGCGATCCAAGGTGCAAGCCATCTCGGCAATGCACGACTCTGCGACTGAACGAACGTTCGTGCGGATGCGATGACCAAGCTCAGCCCGGAGATGCACCACCAGTGCAGAAGTCTGTGACATCCCAACCTCGGAGATGCACGCTCGTGCAATCATTGGAACGACCGTGCAGATCTGAAGACCGGTCAACATTTGCTGATGTCATGCAGTATGGGGAACAGTACGATAAAGTGAACGATCGTTCACTTTATTGGCACGGTCGTGCGATCTGAAAATGTTATAAAAAAACAGAAGACAGCATTCTGTTCGATATTCTGGACTTTTGGGAGCTTCACAGGTGAATTATCAGGCTCCGGAGGCACTAGCTTTCACCCGGATTCAAGCCATCTTGTGCCGTTTAGCTCCGTTACTATCCGGATACTCAATCTTGTGCTTGTTTATGGTTTGATTCTTCAATCTTTCCATGTTTTTGTTCTTGTTTCAAGCACTTAGATTGATTATTATGTATTATTGTAAGCCTATGGGCAAAAACACTAGTATCCCTTGCTTAATTACAACCATTAGTATGTTAATTATGTTTGTAATGACACTTTGAAGCATTTTCTATGTTAATCTTTGATGATTAGTTTGCAACCTTGTTTATTGATGTTGATTTCTTGATTATAGTTAATTATCTTGGATGATTAGTATGTGGTTAGTTGAGATATTTGCAAGAAGATGCTTAATTAATCATGTATTAGTAGACTTTGAACTTGTTAAACTAGTTTAGCTTGTTTAAAATGTGTGCACCATGATACTAGAAATGGTTAATGGTTTAATAAGGGGAAATTATTGTTAATCAAGAAAGCTTTCCCTCACGTAAGGACCTTAACGGGTTAAATGGTGTTGTAATGAATTATTGTCATAAATTGTTAGCTTAGTTACTAGTTTAGGCCAAAATTGCTATCTTGGTGAATTTATGTGCAAGATTTGTAGAATGAACTCGGTTGTGATTTAATCTAGTTTATGCCTGTCTCGGTGGTTGCATTGTGTTTATCGGTGTCACTTTCCTTGATTAAGTGATGTCACGGTCCCCGAACCGGTTTGACCCGTTTCAGAAGCCGCGAGACAGAAATCCCGTGGTATTTATTTAATTGAGTTTAACAGCGGAAGTTTATCATCATGATCTTTTTAAAGCTAAAATTTTCCCGATTATTTTATTTCACAATTCGGGATAAAACCCCGGAAATTTACAATCATTTGATTTTACTAAGAAACCTTTATTTTACAAAACATATTTCTTTATTTTTATAATGAGCCATTTCCTTAAGCTTGCAATGCTTCACAGCACTTTTTCTGAATTACAACAGATCACCTGAAACATGTTTGAAAAAGGTTTTGTCAGCGGGAAATACTGAGTGAATCATTCTATTTACTAAAATGACACATTTGTTATAATTTACAGTATTAAGGAAAATTACAATGTTTCTGATATCAAACCAAATACCCACAGTACTTTATCACTCGACCCATTGGCCCATTCGTCCAATGGTGTCTGTGATTATGGTCATATCACCCCTTGGCTGCCCCAATGGTGAAAATTATCAAGTAATGTATACAAAACCCCACATACCGGCTGTAACTTGGTGATTACATAAACTTAATCCCTGTAATTATAACTTTGAAATAAATAAGGTTTTGTGAAGTAATTTGATAAAAAGAGAATGACTCACATTGTTGATTTAACACGGATAGAGTTTACTCTATGGATTAGCCTTGTTAACCTAATTTTAAATAATAATGCACACAAAACTGGGTTAGTAATCAATACAGCATTTACGATAACTCACGAGATCAAATTCTCACAACGAACGACAAAGTGCAATACTTAAACATCCATCAAATTAACGACGAATGACAAAGTATAACCCTAATGTGGGCGGCACTTAAACATCCATTGGATATATTGATCGTCGGAAAATGAATCGTAGCAGCGATCGAGTTAATACCCTGTTTTGCAGCGTCGATTTGTGAACTGTGGGTGTTTTTGTAGTATTCAGAACGTAACTCGCAGTGTATAAGGAATTTTTACGTCGTTTTAATTCCTGAATTCAAGTCCCAAGGCCCTCTATTTATAGGTGAATTTTGACCTTTAGGCGGCCCGCGTAAGATCTAAGCTAACCTTACGCGGCCCGCGTAAGACCTATTTTTAGGCATAGGGTTGCCACGGTTGGGACTAGCCTTGCTGACTTGACAGTTTTCGTAAATTCAGTTTCTACAGCACATAATTTAGATAATCGTTACTAGGGTTTTACCCCCCCTGAGTTTTAGGGGCCCTAATCCTGATTCCAAATGTTCTGAAAATTTTAGGGATTGTTCAGAATCACTTGTGTGTCTCAATTAGGGTTTCCTATTGGACAAATTAATTTAATAATTATGACTTTTGATGAGAGTTGTTACATTCTCCCCACCTTAATAAAAATCTCGTCCTCGAGATTTATTGGAATAATTGAGGATACTTTCTCTTCATTTCTGATTCCAGCTCCCAAGTGTATTCAGGTCCTCTCCTTGAATCCCACTTTACTTTAACTAGCACTAGTCGTTTGTGCTTGAGAAACTTCACTTTTCTGTCTTCTATCTGAAGAGGTTTCTCCACAAATTTTAACTTTTCGTTTACCTCTATGTCTTGAAGAGGTACTACCAGAGATTCATCTGCTAAACATTTCTTGAGATTGGATACATGAAATACATCATGTACTCCAGCTAATTCTTCTGGTAGTTGTAAACGATAAGCTACAGGTCCTATACGTTGGATCACTGGAAATGGTCCTACGTATCTTGGACTTAGCTTTCCTTTCTTACCGAATCTAACAACTCCTTTCCAAGGAGAAACTTTCAACAGTACTCTGTCTCCAACTTGGAATTCTAACGGCTTGCTTCTATTGTCTGCATAACTCTTCTGGCGATCTCTAGCCATCTTCAGTCTTTCTTTGATTTGGGTGATCTTATCAGTCGTTTCTTGCACAATCTTCGGACCTGACAATTGACTTTCTCCTATTTCTGCCCAACAAACTGGAGTTCTGCACTTCCTTCCATATAGTGCTTCAAACGGGGCAGTTTCAATGCTTGAATGATAACTATTGTTATAGGAGAATTCAATTAATGGTAAGTGATCGTCCCAATTTCCACCAAAATCTATTACACATGCTCGGAGCATGTCTTCTAGAGTTTGGATTGTCCTTTCACTTTGTCCGTCTGTTTGAGGATGATAAGCAGTGCTTAGGTTTAGTCGAGTTCCCATTGCTTCTTGGAAACTTTTCCAGAAATGAGAAGTAAAACGACTATCCCTATCCGAAACAATGGAGAGTGGAACTCCATGTAGAGATACGACTTCATCTACATACAACTTTGCCAATCTTTCCATGCTAAAGGTTTCTTTCATAGGTAGAAAGTGAGCAGATTTGGTTAATCGATCCACAATTACCCAAATCGCATCATTACCTTTTCTGGTTTTGGGTAACTTAGTAACAAAATCCATTGTTATAAGCTCCCATTTCCATACAGGCATCTCTAGCAGTTGTAATAGACCTGAAGGTTTCTGATGTTCTGCCTTAACTTGTGAGCAAGTAAGACACTTAGAAACATATCGTGCTATATCCTTTTTCATGCCTATCCACCAGAAATTCTTTCTTAAATCTTGGTACATCTTATTGTTTCCTGGGTGTATAGTATACCTAGATTTATGAGTTTCTTCTAAAATTTTATTTCTTAGTTCTCCTTGTTTTGGTACCCAAATCCTTTTCTTATGGAATCTCCAAATTCCATCAGCTCCTTGTTCTAAATCTTTTATTCTTCCCTTCATTCCTTCAGCAACATCTTCTATTGCTATTTCTTGAAAGTATTTCAGTTGTTCCATTAAATCTAACTATAGATTTAATCTGAGAGCACGAACCCTTCGTTGTTTCTCATTGTATTTACGACTTAAGGCATCTGCAACTACATTTGCTTTTCCCTCGTGATATTGAATATCACAGTCGTAGTCACTTAAAATTTCCATCCATCTTCTTTGCCTCATGTTTAACTCTTTTTGCCCGAATATATATCTTAGACTTTTATGATCTGTATAGATAGTAAACTTACTTCCGTACAGATAATGTCTCCAAATTTTAAGGGCAAAAATTACGGCTCCTAACTCTAAGTCATGAGTCGTATAGTTCTCTTCGTGCTTTTTCAACTGTCTTGAAGCATACGCAATTACCTTCTTGCGTTGCATAAGCACACATCCAAATCCTAGTTTTGAAGCATCACAATATACTTCAAAATCTTCAGTTCCTTCTGGTAAGGCTAAGATTGGAGCATTGGTTAATTTCTGCTTTAATATTCTAAAGGCTTCTTCTTGTTTAGGTCCCCATTCGAACTTAACTGCTTTACAAGTTAGCTTAGTTAATGGTACAGCTATTTTGGAAAAATCCTTAATAAACCGTCTATAATACCCAGCTAAACCTATAAAACTTCTAATTTCCATTGCTGTTTGCGGAACCTTCCAATCGGTAATTGCCTCTATCTTAGCAGGATCTACCTGAATACCTTCATGATTCACCATGTGTCCTAAGAATTGCACTTCTTGTAACCAAAATTCACACTTCGAGAATTTGGCATAAAGCTTTTCTTTTCTTAACAAAGTTAAGAGTGCATGCAAGTGCTCACAATGTTCCGTTTGACTTTTGGAATAAATAAGTATATCGTCTATAAAAACAATTACAAATTTATCCAAATACGGTTTACAGATTCTATTCATCATGTCCATGAATGCTGCAGGTGCATTTGTTAACCCGAAGGGCATGACTGTAAACTCGTAATGACCATACCTAGTTCTGAAAGCAGTTTTAGGTATGTCTTCTTCTTGTACCTTCAATTGATGATATCCAGAACGTAAATCTATCTTAGAGAAGTATCTAGCTCCCTGAAGTTGATCGAATAGATCATCAATCCTAGGTAATGGGTATCGATTCTTAATTGTAATCTTATTCAGTTCTCTATAATCAATACACATTCTCATTGAACCATCCTTTTTCTTTACAAACAACACTGGAGCTCCCCAAGGGGATGAGCTAGGTTGTATGAATCCTTTACTTAGTAATTCATCTAATTGCTTCTTTAGTTCTAACATTTCGGTAGGAGCTAACCGATAAGGTGCCTTGGCTATCGGTGTAGTTCCAGGAATTAGATGAATCCTAAATTCTACTTCCCTATCTGGTGGTAATCCTGGTAACTCTTCTGGAAATATATCCGGGTATTCTGAGACTACAGGGATCTCCTTAAGTTCTTTGTTCTTAGTATTAATGATTACCGAAATCATATATACTATTCCTTGCTTTCGTTCATAACTAGCAACTTTCATTACTGATATGAACTTCATGGGCTTACGAGGTTTATCTCCTGTAATCATGATTACTTCTCTGGTTGGTGTTTGAATTTCTATGGAGTTCTTATCACAAAGAATTCGAGCATGGTTGGCTATTAACCAATCCATTCCTAACACAACATCAAATTCAGCTAATTTCATAGGTAACAGGTTTGCAACAAATTTATGACCTGAAAGTTCTATTTCTACTTTTTGCAAAACCTGATCTATTTTAACTGAATTCCCATCTGTGGTTTCAACTGTAAAAATCTGCCTAATGTTGGTTAAAGGTAACTTAAGAGCTTGACAGAATAAAGTATTTATAAAACTTTAGTTTGCACCAGAGTCAAATAATACTTTTGCGTATACATTGTGAACTAAGAACGTACCAGCTATTACATCTGGGATGAGTTCTGCTTCTTGAGTGGTTAACTGGAATGCTCTGACATTCTTTTTATTAGCTCCTTCGGTTGCCTTGGGTTTGTTGTCTACTGGTTTGATCAATTTAGGACATTTTGTTTTATAATGTCCCGCTTCTCCACAGTTAAAACAGATTATGGTTTTCTTTCTGCAGTTTTCTTCACGATGTCCTATACCTTTGCAAAGGTTACAGGTTACATTACATTTTCCATAATGTTTCCTTTTGCAATTTCTACAGAAAGGTGAATTTGAAGATTGCCCTGCTCCTTTTCTCTTGAAATTATTACTATTACCCACCCGAAATCCTTGGGTAATTTTCTGAGCCAGTTCCTTTTTCCTGTTTTCGTCTTGCTTACGTACCAATTCATCAGTTAGGGTATTGGCTAGTTCCACGGCATCGTCAATAGTGCGAGGTCTCGCAGCTTTAACGATATTGCGGATTTCGCTAATTAATCCCCAAATATAGCGAGAAATGAGTACCGGTTCTGGCGAAACCAGCGTTGGTATCACTCTAGCATATTCAAAGAATATCGAAGTATAACCGCGACAATCCACATTCACCATCCGATGGTTTAGGAACTTATTTGCCATTTGATCTTTTTCATATTCAGGACAAAAATTTCTTTCTACCATAATCTTAAATTCTTCCTAACTCATAGCATAAGCCCTATTTCTTCCTTTAGCTTGTAACACAGTGTTCCACCATTCGAGTGCTCCCTCCTTGAAAAGATTTGACGCGTACATGACCTGATCATCTTTAGCACATTTACTTATTGCAATTACTGCTTCGGTTTTCTCTAACCAACGCAGTGAAGCAGTTGCTCCTTCATTGCCTGCAAATTCAGTGGGTTTACAGGCAAGGAATTCTTTGAAAGTGCAACCAGGTGTTGCAACTTTCAGTTTCTTAGGCGCGTGCTATGGTTCATTATCATGATTAACATGATCATTGCCTCTGTTTACACTATTACTGAAGTTATCTTCAGAAATATGTTTACTAGGAATGATTTGTTGCGGTTCGATTGGATTCTTTATAGCAGCAACGAATGCTGGAATAGCATTGGCTATCCCTTGAGCAACAATGTTTTCGATATCTTGCCGAGTCATATATTGATCTCCTGGATGTTGCTCAGACTGATTAACCTCATTTACTGGTTCATTTTCAATGTTTGCCATCTGATAATATATATATATAATTTTTTTATTAGTATCTGTTAAATAATAATTACACATAAAACAATCAAACAATTTTCAACACACGTATAGGCAAAACTATCGATTTCTCGATTACATTTTATATATTTTTGATAGTATGCATCATTACACACCAATATCTTACAGAGTTTTATTCGTAGTTATTTTACAGACTGATTTTACTATTACTTTTACTATTACACAACCACAGTTTTACCATCCTACTATTTCTCGTCACTTGTCGTCCTAAAAACGAAGCTCCCTTTCATCATATTTCCAGGCAATTTGTCCCCCTATTTCCCGCATCCATCAACTCTTCACCAAAATGGCGAAGTTCAGCCATATTTTCGTTACTCATTGGTGGATTAGGTAGGGGTTCTGGATCGACTTGTGGAAAACAAAGAATAAGGATCGTTGACAATATTTTGAAATTGCCAATCATTTGTCCACCATTCGTCCATTTCTAAAGGTTGGGAGTGAACTATGGGTTCTGGGATTGCTGGTTCAAAATTCATAGGGAGTTGATTTTCAATAGGATTGGTAAAAATATTTGTATTGACAGGCTGAATAGTTTCACAGTTTGCCAATAGAAAATCTATTTCTTCCTGAAAAGTCCTTCCCTGGTTTTGTTTGGAGCTCTCTCCAATTTCCATTGGTCTAGAACCTTGTCCAACTTCCATTTCTATATCTTTAGAATATTCCTCAAATTGCATTTCCATTTGCTTAGAATCTTTCTCGACTTCAGTTTTCATCTCTTGGAGTCTAGAACTTTTCCTGGTTATAATTTCTTTTCCTTTTTCTAAAGGATTGTTTATGTTAGGAAGTTTCGTAGCTGGCTTTTTCCTACGTATACGACTTCCCCACACGTAATTCTTTCTTTTCTTTCGTTTTGGCTTGTTCAAAGGAGGAGCCTTGAATTCTACCAGTTGTTCTACATCAGGAAAGTATCCAGTAAATCCTTTGGAAACTTCTATATTCACCGGGTAAAGATTGAGGTTCTGAAAGGCTTCAGATATCTCACTCATGCTGATGTAGCATATATGCAAAATGCATAAAATACTCAGTTAAAATCTTACAATAAATTTCATAAATAACTTTTAAAATTTATTGCACACTGCAAATTAATTTATTAGAAAGGTAACTGGAAAACATACTAAGGTTTATTGTAATTTTATTTATTTACTGCATAAGGTTTCGGAATTTGTAGGGGATAAGGTGCTAAAACTTAAATTAAGCTATTTAGAGATTTGCATTTTCTGCTACTGTGGCTAACATATACAAATTTGCCCATTTCTCATCTAGATTGTCTTCCCAAGGTGATTTATTGATTAATTCCTGGGTTTCTCGTTTAATCTTCTTTTCTCGGATTTGCTCTTTACTTTTCTTAATAATCATACTCCTTTTTCTAGGAGAAAGTGGTTCCTCATATTGTGCTTTTCGCACAAATATTCCTTCTTCAGGAATTGTAGGGAGTTTTGAGGATTTGGTTTGGGATGTACTACCCTTCTCGTTGGATGATCTATCTAATTTAAGATAGATACTTGACAGCTTTTGCTTACCCATACTGTAACTAACAAATAATCAGTTAATAAAACACATAATCACATAATAGTAATCAGGAAAAATTAAGTATTTCTAAATACTTAATTAGCTTAACTCAGTGGCTCTGATACCACCTTTTTCTGTCACGGTCCCCGAACCGGTTTGACCCGTTTCAGAAGCCGCGAGACAGAAATCCCGTGGTATTTATTTAATTGAGTTTAACAGCGGAAGTTTATCATCAGGATCTTTTTAAAGCTAAAATTTTCCCGATTATTTTATTTCACAATTCGGGATAAAACCCCGGAAATTTACAATCATTTGATTTTACTAAGAAACCTTTATTTTACAAAACATATTTCTTTATTTTTATAATGAGCCATTTCCTTAAGCTTGCAATGCTTCACAGCACTTTTTCTGAATTACAACAGATCACCTGAAACATGTTTGAAAAAGGTTTTGTCAGCGGGAAATACTGAGTGAATCATTCTATTTACTAAAATGACACATTTGTTATAATTTACAGTATTAAGGAAAATTACAATGTTTCTGATATCAAACCAAATACCCACAGTACTTTATCACTCGACCCATTGGCCCATTCGTCCAATGGTGTCTGTGATTATGGTCATATCACCCCTTGGCTGCCCCAATGGTGAAGATTATCAAGTAATGTATACAAAACCCCACATACCGGCTGTAACTTGGTGATTATATAAACTTAATCCCTGTAATTATAACTTTGAAATAAATAAGGTTTTGTGAAGTAATTTGATAAAAAGAGAATGACTCACATTGTTGATTTAACACGGATAGAGTTTACTCTATGGATTAGCCTTGTTAACCTAATTTTAAATAATAATGCACACAAAACTGGGTTAGTAATCAATACAGCATTTACGATAACTCACGAGATCAAATTCTCACAACGAACGACAAAGTGCAATACTTAAACATCCATCGAATTAACGACGAATGACAAAGTATAACCCTAATGTGGGCGGCACTTAAACATCCATTGGATATATTGATCGTCGGAAAATGAATCGTAGCAGCGATCGAGTTAATACCCTGTTTTGCGGCGTCGATTTGTGAACTGTGGGTGTTTTTGTAGTATTCAGAACGTAACTCGCAGTGTATAAGGAATTTTTACGTCGTTTTAATTCCTGAATTTAAGTCCCAAGGCCCTCTATTTATAGGTGAATTTTGACCTTTAGGCGGCCCGCGTAAGATCTAAGCTAACCTTACGCGGCCCGCGTAAGACCTATTTTTAGGCATAGGGTTGCCACGGTTGGGACTAGCCTTGCTGACTTGACAGTTTTCGTAAATTCAGTTTCTACAGCACATAATTTAGATAATCGTTACTAGGGTTTTAGCCCCCCCTGAGTTTTAGGGGCCCTAATCCTGATTCCAAATGTTCTGAAAATTTTAGGGATTGTTCAGAATCACTTGGGTGTCTCAATTAGGGTTTCCTATTGGACAAATTAATTTAATAATTATGACTTTTGATGAGAGTTGTTACAAGTGAGGTTTGAAAACTCTTAACGGATGACTAACTTATCTTTAGGGGATTTTCATAGACATTTGTCATTTGAGCATTAAAAAACAATTTTAGGTGGTTAAAGTGTGTTTATCGTTTTAGTTTTCCGAAGAATTGTCATGTTAGGATTCCCGAAAGGGATACTAATTGTCTTGAAAATGAAGAATTGACCAAATGTTTTAAGTGACAAAACCGACTTAGTTCATATACTTTGGTTGTGTATAAGGCAAGGCTATATATTTATTTTCTTATTTGGAGTCTATTATGTTTTTATAAATATTTGTTTATGCTTATTTTAGTTTTTAGAAAATCACACTCTTATCTTTCTACCGGTAAATTGATGACAAAGGTTTAGTATTATTTCTCTGCCCACATCCTTGGATCGATACTTGGTTCTTACCGATACTTTACTACATATATGACGGGGTACACTTGCCCTTTCGTGTGTGTTTTAATGTTGAAGTATAAATCATTTTTATAAATTTAAAACCGAATCGTGTGTAAAATTCATTGTAAAAACATGTATATACACGCACACGTCAAGTTTTTGACGCCACTGCCGGGGACGTGGCGAGCTTTAGGAACGACCCGAGTCATTATTTTATCGGTGTACATGCTTGTTAATATTTGTGAATATTTTCATGATTATTTATTTGTTGATTTATTTGTTAATATTTCTTGTTTTCAATTTAATTTATTGGTTTTCAAGTTTATTTTTAAACTCTTGTAAAATTTATTTCATTTATTTGGTCGAATTCGAACTCATTATTCATTTATTCTTTGAGTTTTCGGCTCCGAAAAATCATTTTTATACTAGTCGATTCAATTATTTTATTTGTTTTGATTTTTATAAAATTTCGGGTCCATTTTCAGATTTTTATAAAATTTTCAGCCCATTTAAACAGAAAATCTGTTTTATTTCAGCTGAAAAAAAAGCATTATTATAATAATAAAATTTTCATTGTGTCAATTTTTGTTTGCAGGTTGATGTCCTCAACCCCCGCTCCCGATTCTGTTGAGCCGTCAGACGAACCTGAGCGTGATCTGAGGAGACGTCTTCGTGAGAGATCTCGTGCGGTTGGGTTGCTACTCGTAGCAGGTGAGCCGGAGCCGGTGGTACCCGCTGAAGCCGAGGGCTTAGGGGACGAAGGAGACGCAATCATGGCGGACGACGAGCGACCATTGAATGAGTCGAATCAGCCCGGAGGAACAGGCCTGGAGCCGAGTATTATTAGACCTACTATAGATGCACGTACTTTTGGAATTAAATCTAGTATTATTAATATGGTGCAGAATTCGGTGCAATTTAATTTAACACCCCAAAACCCGAATGTTTATATTGTCGTATGTTCCTATAGGACATATCATGAAATAAGTAACTAGGCTATTAACCTAGTTAAATGGGTAGTCAGAACTACTAAATAGCGAAAGTTTGTGCCAATTATGTTTAATTAACAAACACGAGGGACTAAAGTGGGTTAAAACGAAAGTTGAAATATTAAAAGTAAATATAACACACACACACAAACACACATTCGTGTGTGTGTTCTGGATCGTTCAGGAGCTCCCCAAAGGAGCCAAACCCTAGCTCAATCTTAAATGATCAATTGAAGGGTAAATCGAAGCTCAAATTCATGAATAAACGTGGATTAATGATCACCATCACAAGGGGATCATAAGGTATGTCTCAAAACTAAGATTGGTGATCTTGTATGAAGTGGGTTATGTTTTAATCCGTGAATTGGGATGAAATTCAGTATGCGTATGTGTTAGTATCATGATATAGAACCTAGATTATACATGGTTTGGGTTAATTTGATGATTAGAGGTGAAACCCATTTGTTTTGGTAAGAATGATGACTTGAATGATCATCCATGTTTAATTAATCATGATTGTTGATGTATTATGATGGATAGGATGGATTCTTGTTAGAGGAATTGAAAGAAATATGATGATAATATGTTTGAATGTTTATGTGTGAATGATATATGTTTATTAGTAGGAAGATTTGATGAATTATGTAAGAAATTAGGAGATTGTGCATGAATTAGTTGTACCTTATGTTTAGAAGGTTGTACACACACCAAGGGTATGATGAAATTAGAGATAATTGAGCTTAGATCACTAGTAAGTGATTAACAATGTAGTTATGAAGTGGGTTTCGTATAATATGATGAAAATGATGATATGCTCATGTTAATGTTGGAAATTATATATATATATATATATATATATATATATATATGTGTGTGTGTGTGTGTAAATGCTTAAAGAATTCGGCTAAGATTTAATAGATTAGCATGTTATAAGGTCGAATGATAATTTTGATATAAGATCCGTGAGATGAAAAGGTTGTGATAAACAATGAATAAGCTAACTATCTTAAGAATGATATATGATAGTTTAATGCTCGATAAGCGGCATGGAAGCTTGTGGAAAGAATAGGGTTAAACGGAATGTATACGCATGCGTAGCATATTTGGATGTGAGGTAAGTTACACTTACACCCTTTGTAGAATATATGTTCATCATATAGATTACGTACATGATAAGCTAATATATGAAGTATGATGTTTCGACAAGTATTGATACGAGTCGGAACATGTGGCTATGATAAGAGACTAAGTTTGATGGTTAAAAGGGGTAAATGGGTATTATAGTAATTTTGATTACGAGTTAACGAAGGAACATGTTACATGGAGGGGATAATAAATAATTACAATCCCACAATGACGAAATTGACTTTTAGACCAAACGGGTCAAATGGTGAAGATATCACCATTTGACGATATCGACTAATGATTGTTTTGTCGAGTATTATGAATTCACAGGGTGAATAGCGAAAAGATGTGCGTTGCTATTAACTAGCAACCTAGTTGATGAGTATTAAAACGGGTCATAGCTTTGACCCGAGCTAGGTATGTGTTATTAGAGTTATAGTTTAAATCGTGAGATTTGGTTAAATATGTGTTGAAGTCCTGCGTAGTGTATGATGTAACTAAGGTTGACCAAAATGCCCTTGATGGGTATATCGGGAAACAACCTTTAAAAGATGTTTAGAAACAAGTCATTTAACCAAGTGAACACTTAGGACCAGTATGAAAGCGAAAAGTATGATTTTGAGTGTCAAATGCATTAAAATGCGCAATTACCCTTAACGGGTCAAAATAAGCATACGAACGAAATTGGGTTAAGAAGATGCAAGAAACCCATGATCTGAACCGTATATGATAGACAATGTTGAAATTATAAGGTTCATAAGAAATTGAGGTCAATTAATCAGGCTGTTTTGGTAAATGCATGAACGGGTCAAAACTTTGTGAAAAGGTAATAAGCCGAAAGCTTAAAAGTCTAAAATTTTGTTAATCCGGATGTCGGATGTTAACTCCATGTGATGGAGAATTAAATTACAAGCGCGTAGGAAAAAGAATCGTGTAAAACGGATAAAAAACGAGAGAGTTATGCTCGTTTCCGTAAAATTGGGTTGTGCTGGGAATATGCAGCAACAACTGCAAACATTCTGATCATAATGGGTTGTGGCGCGACGCGACGGCAAAAGCATTAGGCCGTCGCGCGACGCCACGGGCTCCAGATTTTAGAAAAATTTATATTTTAATTGTATATGCAATGCGAACCCGTTTACACCGTTTTTAAACGCTTATATACCAAGTAAGATTGATTTATTTCATGTTTTAGGAAAGGTAGGTTTGTATGTGTGTATGTATTTACGCAAATAGGAACATATGGGCGTATGCACGTATGTAGACATGTATGAACATATGTACATATGTAGGTAAGTATGTATGTATGTATTTATGCAAGTAGGTATATATGAGCGTATACAAGTATGTAGTAATGTATGAAGGTATGTACATATGTAAATATGTGAGTGTGCACGTATGTAATCAGGTATGCATGGATTTTTTCAAGTTTTCAATACTATACAGTATTGGCGTTATTAATAAGTGTCCCTTACGAACAAGTGTAACGCAGGATCATTAAGGAAGTCTCACCAGGGGTCATATACTCAGATGGAATGCTTAATTGTAAAGAGATTAAAGGAATGAAACGTAAAACGTGGTTGAGTCTTGATCATGTTTATAATGTATGCTAATGTTACGAATGTATGTGGTGAGTGCAGGTAGTGCGAATCACGGAGGATCATCACGAGGAGTAGAGATCGAAGATCGGGTCATAGGATAGGTTGTGCGGGAACGTTGGTGTATGTAATATAGTAAATATAAGTTATTTTTTATTTAGTAAATGAGTCGATTGATGAACTTATGTAAAAGAGTTATTTTCGAAAATGAACTTTCTAGTAAGTCAAAACGTTTATAACGAAAGAAATTTAATAGTACGAATTTCCGCTGCGACTTTTGGTCAAATACGAATTAGGGTCTTACATTTGACGGGCGCGAGCATGAAGATCTCAGACGACATATCGCTGCTTTTCTCGAAGTATGTTCGACGTTCAAGATTAGAGATGTTTCGGAGGATGCGGTTCGGTTGAGGTTGTTTCCATTCTCACTGCGTGACAAAGCCAGGGCTTGGCTTATGTCACTTCCTGCAGGGTCCATTAGGACCTGGAATGAGTTGGCCGAGTTATTCATGCAGAAAGACTTTCCGCCTGAGAAAACAACCAAGTTGAGGAACCGGATTGTGACTTTTCGCCAAGATGAGGGAGAGTCGTTGCACGTGGCCTGGGAGAGATTCAAGGATTTACTACTTGATGTTCCACATCATGGTTTCTCCAAAAGACAGCTGGTCTGGACGTTTTACCAAGGGTTAAATTATGACACGCAGGAGAGATTAGATGTGAATGCTGGAGGCGATCTGGGAACGAAGACGCCAAATGAAGCCTATGCCATCATCAAAAAAGTTGCGTAAAAAGTCTAGTTCGCGTCGTGAAGGAGAGAGAGGCCGGACATCATCATCATCATCTCACCCAGGAGTTCATGTTGTGGACGACTACACAGCCATTACTGCACAAATCTCGGCTCTGTCGGCGAAGTTTGATAAGTCCCAGATAGCTGCGCAGCTAGTTCAGGATGTGACCAGTGCGTAGTGTCACACGAGCTTGGTGCATGCTTTCAGGGAGTTGTGTATGAGGGACAAGAAGATGTGGATTTTGTGAGTAATTAGGTGAGGCCGCAGAACAACCCTTACAGCAATACATACAACCCGGGTTGGAGGAATCACCCAAATTTTGGGTGGCGAGCGAATGCGGGTAATCAGAACCCATTAGGATTTACCCAGCGGGCTGCAGTGCCGCAGCAGGCTCATGGTCAGCAATTCCAACCGTACAATCAATCTTTCCAGCAACGTCCATACTCATATCAGAATCAGGGTGCAGGGAGTAGTTCCCAGCAGCAAGCCCCTCAGTCAAGTTCTAAGTTGGAAGAAATGATGGCCCAACTCCTTAGTAGCTCCACGAGTGCAAATCAGCTAGCTGAAAAACGATATCAACAAAGCGAAGATCATTTTCTAGCTCACGAAGGAGAAATGCGGAGTCAAAAAGCCTCGATTCAGAATATCGAGAACCAGGTTGGTCAGCTGGCGAAGATGATGTCGGAGAGACCCCCATGTGGTCCTCCAGGCAACACAGAGCCAAATCCGAGAGGGCATGTAAACGCGGTCATGACCAAGAGTGGCAAGACTACCGGACCCAACATATCGGACTCACCAACGATCACTGAAGCGGTCCCGACTGATACACCGGACGAGGTGCAAGCCAGGCGAGTCCCAGCAAGTACAACATAAGTCCAGGAGCCAGTCAAAGATTACACTCCTCCAGTTCCATACCCAGGCCGACTGAAGAAACAGAAAAATGAAGAACAATACGGTAAGTTCCTTGAAATGTTTAAACAACTACACATAAACATACCGTTTGTTGAAGCCTTGGCCCAGATGCCGAAGCATGCGAAATTCTTAAAGGATATCCTCTCGAATAAGCAGAAGCTTAAGGATATGTCCTGTGTGGTGATGAACGAAAGCTGCTCTGCCATTCTTCAAAATCGTATGCCCACGAAAATGGGAGATCCTGGCAGTTTCACGCTTCCCTGCCTGATTGGAAATATGTCTGTTAGCCATGCATTGGCTGATTTGGGAGCGAGTATCAACCTTATGCCCTATAAGGTTTTTACAAAGTTGGATCTAGGTGAGCCGTTGCATACACGAATGAGCATTCGACTAGCAGATCGTTCTATCAAGTATCCGCGTGGATTTGTTGAGAATATGCTTGTTAAGATTGACAAGTTTGTATTTCCCGTGGATTTTGTTATCCTGGATATGGATGAGGACTCTAGGGTGCCTTTGATTCTCGGACATCCATTCTTGAATACTGCTCGAACCATTGTAGATGTAGCTGCAGGGCAGATTACACTCCGAGTGAATGATAAGCATGTGACCTTTGACATCAAGCGGTCAATGCAGCACCCGTAGAGTCAGGATGATGCGCTCTACTATGTTGACATTGTCGGCACGTATGTGAGCACACATTTCCAGGGAACGATTGAGGAGATTGATTCGGACACACATCTGTTGTGTGGGGACCTAGATGGCATTACGCAGGAGGGCCACGATTTCGAGCAGCCAGTCTATCATATTGGTGATGATGGTTCCCAGATTCTGGATCGGTTTACAGAAATTGATCGTGAGAGTGAAGAAAAGTCGAAGCCTTCGGTTGAAGATCCCCCGTTTTTGGAGCATAAGGAGCTTCCGCCCCATTTGGAATACGCATTTCTAGACGAGGAGCGCTGTTTGCCGGTTATTATCTCATCATCTTCGACGGACGAGGAAAAGAGCAGACTTCTTACCGTTTTGCGACTTCATAAGAAAGCAATCGCTTGGAAGATTATCGATATCAAAGGCATCAATCCTTCTTTTGTACTCACAAGATTCTGATGGAAGACGAGTACAAACCCTGTGCACAGCCTCAGAGGCGGTTGAATCCAAATATGCAAGACGTGGTGAAGAAAGAAGTGATTAAGTTGTTAGATGCTGGGTTGATCTATCCTATATCTGATTCTGTATGGGTGAGTCCAGTGCAAGTAGTACCCAAGAAAGGGGGTATTACTGTAGTTCAAAATGATAGGAATGAACTTATTCCTACCCGTACCGTCACTGGGTGGCGAGTTTGCATCGACTACCACAAACTCAACGATGCTACTCGTAAGGATCACTTCCCGCGTCCATTCATCGACCAGATGTTGGAACGTCTGTCGGGGAAGTCGTATTACTGTTTCCTGGACGGGTTCTCTGGATACTTTCAAATTCCCATTGCTCCTGAGGATCAGGAGAAGACTACTTTTACCTGCCCTTTTTGCACATTCGGCTATCGGCGTATGCCTTTTGGGTTGTGTAATGCACCGGCGACCTTCCAGAGATGTATGGTTGCGATTTTTCATGATATGATCTGGGATTCTATGGAGGTTTTCATGGATGACTTTTCGGTATTTGGAGATTCCTTTGATCATTGTTTGGAAAATTTGAAGAGAATGCTTAAGAGGTGCGAAGAAACGAATCTAGTCCTGAACTGGGAAAAATGCCACTTCACGGTAAGAGAGGGCATAGTTCTGGGACACAAGATTTCGCAAGCTGGTATGGAGGTCGACCCAGCTAAAGTTGACATAATTTCACGACTTCCACCTCCCACCTCTGTGAGAGCGATACGGAGCTTTCTTGGTCATGCAGGGTTCTACAGGCGATTCATGAAGGATTTTTCAAAAATCGCTAGGCCCATGACCCGTCTATTGGAGAAAGACGCTCCGTTTATCTTTGGAGATGACTGCTTGATGGCTTTTGACCTTCTCAAGCAAAAGTTGATTGAGGCCCCTATTTTGGTCGCACCTGACTGGAGTCTGCCTTTTGAAATTATGTGTGACGCGAGCGATTTCGCTATAGGGGCCGTTTTGGGACAAAAGAAAGAAAAGCACTTTCACCCGATCTATTATGCTAGCAAGACTCTTCACGACGCTTAGGAGAACTATACCACGACAGAAAAAGTGCTCTTGGTAGTTGTCTTCGCATTTGAAAAATTTAGATCGTATTTGGTGCTTTCAAAAACAATTGTGTATACTGATCACGCAGCCATCAGATATCTTTTCAGCAAATAGGACGCCAAACCGCGTCTCATCAGATGGATCTTACTGCTACAGGAGTTTGATATCTAAATTCAAGACAAAAAGGGTGCGTTGAATGTAGCGGCTGACCATCTCTCTCGATTGGAGCATGGAGATATCAAGGACACGCGTTGGGATTCAATCAATGACAATTTCCCACACTAGTCGTTGATGAGTGTTGAGGTGTGCGATGAGTCGCCATGGTTCGCCGACTTTGCGAACTATCTTGCATACGGGATTCTGATTAAGGGATTGACTCACCAATAAAAGAGAAAATTCTTTTCGGACGTCAAGCACTACATTTGGGATGACCCTTTCTTGTTTAGGGTTGGTGCTGATCAGGTGATTAGAAGATGCGTTTCGGGAAAAGATGCGACTAACATTCTGTGCCACTGTCACGAGGGACCTATCGGAGGTCACCATGGAACCAATTTCACCTCTAAAAAGGTGCTTGATTCTGGGTTTTATTGGCCGACAATATTTCGTGATGCGCAGAAGTGGGTCATTGCGTGCGATGCCTGCCAGAGGGCAGCAAACATATCGACACGCGACGAAATGCCTCAAAATTGGATACAAGTATGTGAAGTCTTTAATATCTGGGGGATAGACTTCATGGGACCATTTCCCCCCTCATGAGGAAAAAAAATATATCCTGGTCGCTGTTGACTATGTATCGAAGTGGGCAAAGGCACAGGCTTTGCCCACTAATGATGCCAGGGTTGTCGTGAGATTTCTGAAGAGTTTGTTTGCCCGGTTTGGTGCACCAAAGGCGCTTATCAGTGACAGAGGGACCCACTTTTGCAATACTCAGCTTGAGAGAGCTTTGTCCCGTTATGGCGTGCATCACGCCTTATCATCCACACCTTATCATCCACAAACAAGTGGGCAAGTGGAGGTAACGAACCGAGGGTTGAAAAGAATCCTTGAGCGGTCGGTGGGTGCAAACCGCTAGGATTGGTCAGACAAACTGGATGAAGCATTGTGGGCTTTTCGTACGGCTTACAAGACGCCTATAGGGACTACTCCCTTTAAGCTTGTTTACGGAAAGGCATGTCATTTACCTGTGGAATTGGAGCAAAAGACGATGTGGGCTCTAAAAACTGCAAATCTGGACCTAAAAACCGGAGGTGAAGCCCGGTTCCTTCAGATTCACGAATTGGAAGAGCTACGACAACACGCCTATGAAAACTCCGTGTTATATAAAGAGCGCACCAAGAGATTGCATGATAAACGCTTGAAGGACCATAAACAATTCCAAGCGAGCGATCTTGTATTACTCTACAACTCGAGGTTGCGTCTATTCCCAGGAAAATTGCATTCGCGTTGGACGGCTCCGTATACGGTAAAGGAGGTATTTCCGTATGGGACCGTCGCAATTGAGAACGCAGACGACGTAATTTTCAAGGTAAATGGTCATCGCTTGAAGCTTTACGTTGCTGGGCCGATTGAGTCGGCGGTGGAGGTTATCGAGCTCCACACCCCGCATACATCATAAGTGTGGGGAGGAGAGTCTACGCTACTAACTCGAGGATCAAAAATGTAGCAACAGCGTCTTTGGCGCTTTAGGGGTAAAATTGTCCATATTTTTGTTTTTGTCGTTTTTACGTAATTTTGGTGTGTTTGGTAGTTTCCGTAGTCGTGTACAGTTTTTAAACATGCTGAGCGAAGGTTCTATCTTAGAACAATGTTAAAACTGTTTGCGGAGTGCAAAAATGGCGAAAAAAGGTCAAAACAGGTGCTGAAAATGGTTTCTGCAGAAAAACACTGATCTGCAGATTTGGCACGGTCGTGCCTCTGATAGCACGACCATGCGATTGCGGGTCGGCCAACATCTCGAGTCGCACCCCCAGTGCATTGCCGAGATCAGCGTGCAAGGGTCAACCATTGTTGGCGACGCACGACCGTGCGACAGGCCAGGGGCATTTTTTGTCTTTGTGCGGTATAAAAGCCCTCATCTGCAGTTTATTCTCACAAGTCGCGAAACCCTAGTAGCACCAGCCGTTCCAGACCGAGTTTTCCCTAAAATCGCACCACTTTTCGCACGGTTTCTCAGATCCTTCCGCACGGTATGTTTTTCTTTTCGATTTTCAGTTTCATCCTTGTTCTAGGGTAGATTTGTCCGATTTCTTCAAGGCTTTTTTGGGTTCCCTTCATAAACACAATCGAAACCCTAGCCCTTGCAAGAATTATGTGATTCGTGAACAACCGGTCGATTTTCTAACCCCCGTCTGCCCAAAAATTGTTGATTTTCGGAAAAATATGGATGTTCTGAATCGTGGGTTAAGAATCTGCAGAAAACGGAGTCGCACGGTCATTCCGATTTGGCACGGTCCGTGCAGTTACGGTTGTTCACGAATTCTGCTGTCATGTTGGCGTCGCATGGTCGTTCCATCTTGGCACGTCCGTGCATTTGCGGCAAACGCCGGCCACCAACACTGATACTCGGAGACGCACAACCGTGCGTTTGGTCGCACGCCCGTGCGACAGGCCCAGATCGGTATGACAGAACCTTCATAACTGTGTGTTCGGCTGTTCCGAATGATATTTTTTCTGCTTCTCTTGTTCTAACTGTCATCCCTCATGCAGATGGACCATGCTTTCCTCCAATTTAACCCAAACAACGAGCGAGAAAATCTTTGCATTCTGAAACTAAATGCACTTTGGCAAAGGCGGGGTCACATTGGTATCCCGCGGAGGCTGGATTGGGATGTTATGGGGGAGTTGAACCAAAGGGACCGACTTGCGGAAATGCTATCCGTTCCATTCGCGTGACTCGTCAACATTGACCGTCCTATATATCTCGAGCTCACTTTGGAGTTTTTTGCAACATATTCATATGAAAAGCCACAGGCGAGCAAGAACCCCGATTTCCAGCGCAAGAAGCGGGTAAACGTTAGACTAGGCGGGGAGTGGCACAGTTGGACAGTTGGGAGATTGGGGAGGAGACTCGGAATCTACCATGAATACGAAATGCATTCCGAGCTCTTTACTGATCAGTTTACTTTTCCCAGCGAAGACGGGTGGGGTGCCATTTGGGCACGGGTTGCTAATGGTCCAGTTTATGATCCGAGGGTATCCAAAGCATCGAGATTGCGGGACCCTTTACTTCGGGTTATGCATCACATCTTCAGTCACACTATCACTGGGCACATGGACAGTTTGGGAAACTGTCCCACACCAGATATTATATTTCTTTATGCGCTCGCGGAGGGGGTTCACATTAACCTCGCCGCCCGTATGGTTGAATACTTTGTGCATAGTTCCAGACGGACCCCCAACAGTTAGACTCACGGGGGTCAGTACGTGACTCAGATTCCATACGCGATGGGGATTATGACAGACGAGGTAGTTGCAGGTCTTACTTTGGTTACCGAGGGTATGTATGTTGACATCCGCTCTTTGAAAGCCATGGGGATTATAGTAGAGACCGACCACGGGGATCGGTTGAAAGGGCTAAACAATGAGGTCTGGGACCCGTTGCCTCCAGAGCCGGCTGATGATGAGGATGAGGTCATGCATGACGAGGAGCAGCATGAGGAGCCGCCACATCAGGAGCCAGAGCCCCAGCAGTTCCAGCACTGGCCTCCCGGCATCCCATCATATCCTGAGTTTTATGGTCAGTTCCAGCAGATGCAGATTAGCCAAGAGCAGCAGCGGGTCAATATAGAGCAGTTGAGGGTTAATCAGGAGCAGTTGAGAGCCAACCAGGATGCGATGCGGGCGAATCAGGATTTCTTGCGCCAGGAGGTGCATGCTGGATTTTCATACATATTTGGGGGGCTTCAGAACGCCTATCCCAATTACTTTGGCAAGCCCCCACAGTTCTCATTCGGGAACCCAGGCGATTATGGCGGGGCTGGCCCATCCGGCACAGGTGGAGGTGCCGATGATGAGTAGAGGTGGAGGTCTGAGTTGGTGGTTGTGATAGTATGTTAGTAGTATGTGTTCGGGTGTTCATTTTGGTTTTATTTTAAACACCCTCGGTTCTATATTTTATTTTTCAGACATTACTTATTATTTTCTAGTTTTATGTATGGATGTTTAGTATTAGTATTATTATCTAGTTATGGTTTGTATTACGATCAGATTGTCTTGCTTGCTGTTTTTGCTTCGCCTTGTGACATCCTTACAGCAAAATCGAAGTTCAAGTGTGGGGAGGGGGTTTAACATTTTGACTTTGTTTGTCCTAAAAAAAATCAGTAAATTGTATATATTTTTAGTAAATAAACCGGTTAGTTGTGTTTTAGAAAGCTTCAGATATGATAAAAATCCGACAAGCCAAATAATTTTTTAAAAAGATAACTAGAAAACCGTGGCAAACAAAGAATGACTTACTTGTTAATTTTCACACTTTTACCCATTCCTTCCGTTATGTGAGCATATTTGAGCCTTAAACTTGTTGTATATTTGTTCATTTCGGAGTAGGAGTGAGCCGGATGTCACGTGTAGTTTAGAACTTGTCACTAGCATACTTGTTAAGACCATAAACATTCGAAATTGTGTAGAAATGATAGAGGCACTTAGAAAACCCCTTTGTTGTTAGCCTTTTCCTTTGTGTTGTGTTTCCCCTAAACCCTACATTACCCCTTAGGATTAACCATGTTGAGCCTTTCCTGTGTTTTCCTTTGTCTACCCAACTACTTAGCCCACTTAGCCAAATTTAGCCTTTTTATTTTTAAACCTTTTGTGTTAAAACTCGGTCAAAAATCGTTTAACTAGCGTTTCTTGTAGTTAGTTGGTCATTGTACAAAGCTGTTAGATTATATATATATAAAAAATCAAAAATCAGAAAATAAAACACCCTAAAATAGGGTGAAGTCGACAGAAATCGAGCAATTTTAAGGGTTAAAATGATGAAATCTCGTTGATGAGATCGATATCACAAAAATCGCCTTTTTAAGGCATTAGTGTGTATAGTTTTATTGTTCTACGCTTGTTAAACGCTACTACCGAGTTTTAACCATTTTGTCACTTTAAAATCGCCATTCCATACCCTTCACCCAAGCCTATCGTTACAACCCGTAAAGACCTCTTGATTTACATTTTTTTCGCATGTTAGTTGGTGGAGATAAGACCTTGTGACAAGCTTATGATATTACACGTTTCATTGACGAGGCATTGAGTGTTTACACATACACATTTTATGTATGTTTCACAAATATAACCGAGTGTGTGTGAACATTGTGAGGTGTGTGAAGATTAGCGTGCTAAGTCAATCGGAGTGAAGTCACAGCTTTATGGTTATCTTTACATATATTTGCATGTGCTTGTTTGGTTTGAATCATTTGATGCTGTCTTTCGAAAAACCGGCTAACCGTATGTTTGTTTATTAGTAGGTAATTTGTAAATACTCGTTTTCATTATAAACTAGCTTTTATTGCATTTTAATTTTAGCTTGCTTGAGGACAAGCAAGGTTCAAGTGTGGGGAGGTTTGATATTCACCAAATTACACATACTTTATTCCCCCATTTTACGCGTTTTTGGCCGTAAAACCGTGAATCGGATACTTAATCGGGTGTATTTGTGTTTACAGGCCTAAAACAGTGTACCGAACAAGAAGATGATGAAAACGAGGATTTTCCGTGCGACACGGCAGAGCTGCGAAGTTTCTGTGAAAGATTCTGATCTAGGCGAGTTGCATGGTCGTGCAACTGGTGGCACCACCGTGCGGATCCGATAACAGAGCTCACCTCGGTGTTGCACAGCCAGTGCAAGCCATCTCGGCAATGCACGACCCTGCGACTGAACGAACGCTCGTGCGGATGCGATGACCAAGTCCGTGCCATCCCAACGTCGGAGATGCACGCTCGTGCAATCATTGGAACGACCGTGCGGATCTGAAGACCGATCAACATTTGTTGATGTCATGCGGTATGGTGAACAGTACGTTAAAGTGAAATTCCGTGCACTTTATTGGCACGGTCGTGCGATCTGAAAATGTTATAAAAAACAGAAGACAACATTCTGTTCGATATTCTGGACTTTTGGGGGCTTCACAGGCGAATTATCAGGCTCCGGAGGCACTAGCTTTCACCCGGATTCAAGCCATCTTGTGCCGTTTAGCTCCGTTACTATCCGGATACTCAATCTTGTGCTTGTTTATGGTTTGATTCTTCAATTTTTCCATGTTTTTGTTCTTGTTTCAAGCACTTAGATTGATTATTATGTATTATTGTAAGCCTATGGGCAAAAACACTAGTATCCCTTGCTTAATTACAACCATTAGTATGTTAATTATGTTTGTAATGACACTTTGAAGCATTTTCTATGTTAATCTTTGATGATTAGTTGGCAACCTTGTTTATTGATGTTGATTTCTTGATTATAGTTAATTATCTTGGATGATTAGTATTTGGTTAGTTGAGATATTTGCAAGAAGATGCTTAATTAATCATGTATTAGTAGACTTTGAACTTGTTAAACTAGTTTAGCTTGTTTAAAATGTGTGCACCATGATACTAGAAATGGTTAGTGGTTTAATAAGGGGTAATTATTGTTAATCAAGAAAGCTTTCCCTCACGTAAGGACCTTAACGGGTTAAATGGTGTTGTTATGAATTCTTGTCATAAATTGTTAGCTTAGTTAGTAGTTTAGGCCAAAATTGCTATCTTGGTGAATTTATGTGCAAGATTTGTAGAATGAACTCGGTTGTGATTTAATCCAGTTTATGCTTGTCTCGGTGGTTGCATTGTGTTTATCGGTGTCACTTTCCTTGATTAAGTGAGGTTAGAAAACTCTTAACGGATGACTAACTTATCTTTAGGGGATTTTCATAGACATCTGTCATTTGAGCATTAAAAAACAATTTTAGGTGGTTAAAGTGTGTTTATCGTTTTAGCTTTCCGAAGAATTGTCATGTTAGGATTCCCGAAAGGGATACTAATTGTCTTAAAAATGAAGAATTGACCAAATGTTTTAAGTGACAAAACCGACTTAGTTCATATACTTTGGTTGTGTATAAAGCAAGGCTATATATTTATTTTGTTATTTGGAGTCTATTATGTTTTTATAAATATTTGTTTATGCTTATTTTAGTTTTTAGAAAATCACACTCTTATCTTTCTACCGGTAAATTGATGACAAAGGTTTAGTATTATTTCTCCGCCCACATCCTTGGATCGATACTTGGTTCTTACCGATACTTTACTACATATATGATGGGGTACACTTGCCCTTTCGTGTGTGTTTTAATGTTGAAGTATAAATCATTTTTATAAATTTAAAACCGAATCGTGTGTAAAATTCATTGTAAAAACATGTATATACATGCACACGTTAATGAGATCAAGAAACAGGCTGCTGAAATGTCTGTTTTAATGGTTGATTCAGACAAGTATCAAGTAACAGGTCCGGGATCACAGTGTGTTGTGAATGTTAAACATAAAACTTGTGCATGCAGGAAGTGGGATTTGACAAGGATGCCTTGCAAACATGCAGTTGCAGCCATATGGGATATGTCAAGGAATAGCATTGATGCTGGCATACCAGAAGAGTGGGTTTCTAGTGTGTATTGGCTGTCAACATGGAAGAAAGTTTATGACAATGTGATAGAGTCAATCAACGGGCCGGAGATGTGGACTCCAATTCACAGTGTCCAACAACACTCATCCCACCAAAGCATCATACACAAGTTGGAAGGCCAAAGAAGAAACGAAAGAAGGCATTTGGTGAAAAAGAGCTTGAGCAGAAGTTCAACAAAAGAGGTAAAATGACCAGAAAGGGAACCAGCATCAAGTGTGGTAAATGTGGGAACATGGGTCACAATGTCAGGAGCTGCAAATGACAAGGGGGTGAACAATCCACTGCTTCACAGGAATCACACACTGCCACTCAAGGTGCACCAGTTTACAATCTTTATGAGTGACGGATGGTTTTTATGGTTTGTAGTATCTGTAGTTGTTTGCTTGTTTGTCTAGTTTGTTCAAGACAATGTTTGTTTTCATTTCTGCACGTTTGACTATGGTTTGTAACTTTAGACTATGTTTGTCATTAAGATGTTTGGTTGTTTGACTATGGTTATGTTGTCATGAAGATGTTTGGTTGTTTGTATATGGCTGCTTTATTATGTTCACATTTGTGTTCAAACAGCATTTTGCCGGAAAGTGATTCGATTACATTGCAACATTTAGTACAAATAAGTGGTCCAAAATACAACATACAACCAAACAAATCTAGATGCTGCTTTCTACCCTATTTCCAGTGACAATCATCCAAACAAGACCAATCCGAATCAGAACCATGCTCCCCTTCATATGGGTCAAAGTACCAATCATCCTCTTCATCCCAATATGTGTAATCTCATGCATGTTCCAGCACTTCAGGGTCATAATCCTTTGTCGGATCTCCGAATATCTTTTCATAATCTGTTTCTTGCTCCAAGTAAGGTCTGAGTATCTCAGAGCCTTGATCCTCAAAGTATACATAACTGTCTGGTTCTTCGGCTGCAACGACGTCTTCATCCTTAGCAATATCTTTCTCATTCTCAACTATATCTTTCTCTTTGTCACCAATACCTTCAGAATTACAAACAGGCTACCAAAACAAACATAAGGTAAGAACTTGAAAAGGACCATTGAATAAACTTGAAAACTCATAACTCAAATACAATTAGAGTCAAAATACACAAACTAATCCAATTTCTCCACATTTAACTACTTAAGCAAAAAAAGTAGAACAATCAAGACCCAAGTAATCCCTAAGTACATCTTCAGTTTGAACACATCGCCATTCTTGTACCGAGCCAACTGGTCTTTGCACTTAGCCAACTCATCCTTATCTTTGATGCTTTGAATTAAAGCAGGCATTACCTCTCGACAAATCGGATATCCCTGTTCTTCACCAACATCAGCCCATCTGAGGAATCCACATCCTCCAACCTATTATCGGACATCATAAGCAACACACACAAAGAAACTTGAGTTTCAATAAGCATAAAACAGAAGAAACTTACACATCGAATATACCATCGACCAGGATTAGCTTTGGATTGTGATTGTTTGAACACTGTTTGCCCACCACAAGGACAAATGATGTCTGAAGATTGAGTTTTGCCCATTGTCTCCTTGGATCGAAGCACAGAGGAAGAAGATGAAGACATGTTCAGCAAGAACGAAGAATTTGGGGGTCGATTGAAGAATTGGGTGAGAACAGCGTTTAGGGCAGTGAATTTAAGGCTTGAAGCTTCTTAATGGGGAAGACAAAGGTCACTTTGGACATTTCAACACACACTAACGGTAATATTAACGTTGACATGGTCCGGGGGGTAAACTTGCGACATAACACCAAACGTTGGGGGTAAAATTGCAATTATTTCCTTTGGGGGGGGGGGGGGGGGGTCAGAGTGCCAGTTGGCCTAAACCCCAGGGGTAAAATTGCAGTTTACTCTATTTTCTTCATTCACCTTTATTCACTTTTATGATATCAAACATGAAGGAAATCAGATAGTTGCAGGACAGCGTTGGGCTTTTTAGGGCTAAAGGGGTTGTCCGTTATTTAAAAAAAAATGTAAAAAAAAATTAATTACATAGTTGCTTGGATTCGAACTAAGCCATCAAATTACCGGTAAACTACTACAACACTATTTGACAAAGTCCCCGTCAGACAGCGTTGCCGAGTCGCTAGCTTGGGGAGGGGGATCCTTCCCGCGGTCAGGGGTACCGTGCAATTACCTTTTTTTTACTATTTGACAAAGCCATCAAATTATACATCAATATATTTTGGGGGTTGAAGCTCGTCATTTGAATGGTCCAAGGGCTAGCCCTGGTTATGGGTCAGCTAATTCGGTTTTCTACACACCCCTAACATGTATATAACAACAAAGGAAGTCTAGTAGTTATTGCTTCCATGGAATTACTTTCTATCCTTAAAATAATTGTCAGCGTCGTTTAAATAAACTTTGTTCTTAATGTGTCATGATGAATCACTTTTCAGTTTTCAGGATATATAATAGCTTTATTTGCAAAAGTATATCCACATATTTGGAATCTTCACTTAACTACAAGTTTAGTCATATTTATAAAATTTGTTTTATATAAAACATAGATCTATTAAAGGGGGCGACAACAAACTATACATACAAAGTCTCTGGATTTAATAAACTAGATTTGCTGCGTTATATTGTTAGCGGACCAATGATTATATTCTAGGGGTGCGAAGGGGTTCAACCAAACTTTCAACGGGTGCAATCGGAATTCAGCCTATAAAATACACTACTTTTTAAGGGGGGGCGCTTGGCCACCCAACCCGACCCTTGGGTCCGCCTGATTATAAGAGCATAAACAATACATGAAGAATAGGTTAGGGGCTGTGGTTGTCTAACCCAGTTTAGACACCTTGAAAGAGACAACTTGGCCGAGTTTTCCCAGTTTCACTAATTCGACAACACATACACATTCAAAAACACTATTTGAGAACTGATGCAAGTTTTTATGAAATAAACATGTTTAAAACATTATAAGGACTTCCAGAAGTCCACTAAACTTCACTGTTTGTTAAAATAAAATTCCTTAGCCAAATGGTTTAAGAACATGCTTATAAACTATAAAATTACTTGTTTAAGGGTGTAGAATTTGACTGATTTGATGTATAAGCTTGAAGTTCATGGAGACAATTAAGCACCAAAAAGTGAATTACGTGTCAACAACAGTTTTTGTGAAAAAAAATATTGTTCAAGAGTCATTTTTGGGTGCCTTATTCAGTCCCATCTTAACAAAAATTAACCAAGCCATAATATCATAGATCGAGAAAAAAACATACAAAACCCATTTTTGAGGTGTCTCATAATTGCTCTTTCTACACGAATACGTAAGCAGGAAGAGCGAATACACAACTTATTTGGTATAATGCATACCAGGCCCATATGACATGATGCAGGTCTCACTTGGTCCACCAGTGAAGGAAGTCTTTACGCCTGTTGATCTTTTTCTGCAGCTGAAGAAGCCCGTATAAAAGAGCCTCAGCTGTGGGTGGGCAACCACCATTTGCACAGCTGGTACAATTCTGTCACAACCCCTAACAACAGAGTAAGAGTAGTGGTAGTATCCACCACCATTTGCACAGCTGCCCATTGAAATCACCCACCGTGGCTCTGGCATCTGGTCATACACCCTGCAACAATAAGCAGTCAACTCGACATTTCAAGCCAACAGTTGTGACAACGTAGGCCCATCATACATGTTAAAATTATTCATAATCAGTATCACATAATCATTTTGTAAACGTATACAAACAACTGCATAATTATTATCATGTTAAAATGTAAGTTCACAAACTCACTGCTACATAATTCAAATATTTTCACCTTAACAATTCAAAAATCATTCTTCCAGATCCTAAAGGCGTTGGTGGTGGCAGTGAGATGCCTTTCACACTCTAAATGGTAGATAGGGTTTGGAGTAAATGCGGAACGAGACGACCGGTAGTTCTGGAAAGTTATGAAAAATCAGCAACGACTAGGGTTATAAACAAAAACAGGTTTCTCGAAGAAATAGTAGCAGGGATCAGAGAGTGAGACACAAACAGGTTTTCTAAGTGAACAAAACGAGCCCCTGACTAGAGTTTGTATCGTTCCGAGAGTTAAGGCCCTGACAAGAGTTTGGGCAAAATTCTACAAGTTCCGGGCAAACTAGTGTGAAACGCCCAAAAATGGCCAGAAACCAGCCTAAAGGAGCCCTAACAAGCCTAAAACATGTCTAAAACCTCAAAATGGTTTGTTTATGCTATGCACCTTGCTCATCTCAGCACTCATTTATTAAGCCCCTTGTGCCTAGGCCCAAAGCTCACCTTTGCGCCTTGAGTGCACCTTGCGCGCTATGTAGTTAGGCTAAGTAGTTAATGCAGTAAAATACCAGATATCGGTCAAGGACCGATATTTGAGATATCGGTTATTGCGGTGGGATATCGGTAATTTTAATATCATGCTAAATTTTTACATATAGCAATTTAACACTAACAATTCAGTATACTCTCCTACCATTAACAAATTAACCTTCTGCAACTTGCAAAACACTAACAATTGTAGCAAGTAGGAATTGATTAAGACTTAAAACACTAACATTTAACACTAACAATTAAGACTTAAAACACTGATAAAAACAATAAGAAGAAAGACGAATGGTAGAACTAAGAAGAAAGCATAGTTATCAAAGGCGTCAGGCGCATAGGCCTCGCCTGTGGCCTAGGCGCAAAGCGCAAAAAAAGCTAGGGTCTGAGAAAAAAAAAGCGCACTTAAATGGAAAAAAAAACACAAAAAATATATTATGTATTAGAAAAATAATATAATTCTTCAAATAAATAAACAAAAGCTATTATATACCATTTATAGGGGTTTAGAAATGTTTTAGGTTGTACATACAATAGTTTCTAACCAATAATTCTTATCTACAACAATACAAGATTATTGTATAACTAATAAAAAATATGACAGTAACCTGTAAAAAAAGAGAATATAAAACAAATCTGAATTCTGATGAGAAAACAATGTTCAAAATATAGAATTAATAGAGAAAAGATATTTAAAAATAATAAAGTTAAACCAAATTATATAAAAATTAAAAAGCAAACAGCATCATACAGTGAGTCAGTGACTAGTCATGTTACTGTTACCGCACAAGAACACAAGCTGGAACCATACGGTAATCCACAAAACACATGACTCACCTAATTTAAATAGAAAAGTTTACCCTTACCCTTTACATTTTCTTGCTTCTCCTCTCCCTCCTCCCTCACTAACAACCTGCAACTCCGGCAACTGCAATTTAAAATTGAGCTTCACAAGAGAACATTATATCTTGATTATTAGAATCACATGTAAAAATCTCTTTTACATGTTTAAAGACAACTTTGAGACGTGTTTAAAGACAATTTTGACCGAATAACATATTGTTGTTACATTTTTATCGATCTTTTTTCTCTTTCTTCTAGTGTGATACAAGACGGAGTGCAATATGGTCACGTGTCACAAACCATTTTGCATATGTTTTGAAGTTGTTCTAACAATGTGCTTCAAGTTGGTAACATTAACTCGCCAAGCCCTGCAAAACTGTGTCAAAAATCTCCATTGTTCTTGTGAAAATTAGTATTTTAAAACTTGAAAAAGATAAGAATTGCTCAACAACCACAAATAAAAATCAACTAAATTCAGCAATAGCATCTTCTCGGCTAATGGTACGAAATGGTTGAAATATGAGTCAACCGTCGTCTTACCTATCCATCCACTATCAGCTCACATAGTGACACGATGCAACAATCCAATTTCTAAAGCCCGACAACCTCAAACGACACCAATCCTTAGCCAATAGCCCCTACATGTGTGTTAGTTTTGGAATATAAATATTTGCATGTGAAAGCGAGAACACATGCCGCGCCATTTGCAAACAAAGAATGGTCTTTAACCCTAGATAAGCCTACTAATTTCCAAGCAGCAATTGTTCTAGCGATGTGCTTCAAGTTGGTGATCATATGCCATTACCTCTTCAAGCCCTGCAAGTATGTCATAAATCTCCATTGTTCTTAGATGAGTTTCATCTTCAACCCCAAATGTATGAACCACGCTATCCACCTTGATTGAGCTAAACCCAAATGGTTTCTTGATGTTTTTCTTCACCATCGTCTTCCAAACCGCTGCCGCATCCTTCAACCGCCCACCGTCCCCATATATCTTAGCCAAAGTTACATACCGGCCACCACTATTTGGATCTAAAACAAACAACTTCTGTGCAACAACTTCAGCAAGTTCAATATTATTATGCATTCTACACGCACCAAGAAGAGCACCATACACATCCTTGCTAGGTAACACAGGCATCGATTTCACAAACTCAACCGCTTCCATCAGCAAACCAGCTCTCCCGTACAGATCAACCATACAAGCGTAATGTTCATGACCTCTCACCACACCATAAACTTCCATTTGTTTGAAAATCTCACGGCCTTTCGAAACTAACCCTGCATGACTACACGTTGATAGCAAGCATAAAAACACAACCCCGTCGGGCTGGAACCCGCCCTCCAAAAAGTTTGAGAAAAGAGTAAGCGCTTTGTGTGGGTTCCCATGCATGCCATACGCCCTCATCATAACGGTCCATACCATAATATTTCTTTCAGATATTTGATCGAACACCTGGCGTGCATAGTCCAAGTGTCCAGAGTTGCCATACATAGCGATAAGACCGCTTCCCACCATAGCATCATTTGTCAAACCTGTTTTTATAGCGTAACAATGAATCCAAAACCCTAGTCGAACTTCTGCTACTTGAGCACAAGCGGGAAGAATGCTAACAAGAGTTGCATGGTCTGGTGTGCTACAAGATGATTCATCATGTAGAAAAGTATGAAAAAGATCAAGCGCTTCAATAGCGCGGTCATTGCTAGCGCATCCGGATATAACCGTATTCCAACTAACAACATCCTTTTCAGGAATCTCATCAAACACCCTCCTACATGCCTCTATCATTTGACACTTAGCATATAAAGCTACAAGAGCATTCCCAACAAACACATTGTAACCAAAACCAGTTTTAACCACATGCCCATGGATCACACGACCAGTTGTTTCGTTTTTAATAACGCTACATGCCTTTAGCGTGAACGTAAACGTGTACTTGTCAAAGGCCACGTCATTTTCACACATCTCCTTGTACACATTCAATGCTTCAGTAGACAAACCGGAATTCGCATAGGTTTGAATCATCATGTTCCATAAGAAAACATCTCTTTTAGGCATTTTATCAAACACCTTACGTGCATAGTTCATGTGCAGCTGATCCAGGCCAGCATACATGCTAATAAGCTTAGACCCAACAAAAACATTTTGGCCGTAACCTCCCGTGATAATCTTAGCATGCATTTTGTGGATGCATCTTATACTACCCTCACATTCGATTAACATTCGGTTCAAGTCGTGTGAATCTTTCTTTGAGTTGAATGATACGAAGCATCTGACAAAAGCAAGAGTAGACCTTGGTAAGAGTTTGTGGGCAAGAAACACATGTGTTGGAATGTGGAAAGAGCCCATTTTGGTATCTTTTTTAAGTTGAGTAGCATTCTTCCTACAAATTAAATGTCTTACCACCATGTATATGTATATCCAGCTGATTATTATTATTATTATTTAGCCCAATTTGGGAGACGATCTGGAGGGCGGTGGAGATAGGGGGCATGAATCACGAAGTTCTTGTGAAGCAGTGTAGGGTTTTATGCTACGGAACAAGTGTAAAGGAAATTAGGGATGAGAGATTGACGAGAGTTAAAAACCGCCATGAGTTGGTTGATCGGAGAAGTCTATATCACACCCGATATAATTTCACTCAAAGTGAAAGCTAATTGTAGGGTAGAGGGGTGTGGGATATAGGCACATCTTACCTCTATCAAGCAGGATAGAGAGTACTTTTGGTGAGACCTTCCGCTCCAAAGACGTATCCATATATACAAGCCATAGAAAAGAGATACATTCACATAGCTAGATAAAAAACAAGAAAACATATTATACTAAAAATATTCTTAGTAAGCTATTAAACTAATGACACGTTAATCAGTGGTGGATCTAGAAATCCATACATGCGCAACGTTTTAGAAAAGGGGTAACGAAATAAAAAAAAGGTCAATTTTTTTCCAAAATTTACACTACTGCCGGAGCGTCAAGGGGTAGCGGGGGCTACCACTCTTAACAAGCCATATCCGCCCTAACGTTAATAACACATTACACAAGTGATAACACGCATAGGCCACCAAAATAAATAAATAAGCATCTAAGACAAGATATTGATACAAGTAACGCCCCCTAAAAGTCCTTAACCTTAATCCTACGTCTCCACGAACTCCTATCCTCGACCATGTTCTCAGAGAGGTGTAAGTCTAACAAATCCTTTCTAATTCGCTCCTCCCAAGTCAGTTTTGGCTTACCTCTACTTCTCCTCCCCTCCATAATGGGACTTTCTACTGTTCTAATTGTGGTTATCATCTGTCTCCTCCTAACATACCCAAACCATCTCAATCTCCCATCCCTTGTCTTTTCAAATATACTAGCTACTCCTAACCTCTACCTAAAAACCTCATTTCAGCTACTTCCATCTTACGTGTATGAGTGGGATGTGCCTACATCCCACTCTCCCATCCCTTATCCTATCCAGCCTAGTGTTCCACACATCCACCTCAGCACCCTCATCTTAGCTACTTCCATCTTATCTTACGTGTATGTGTCTTCTTAATAGCCCAACAATTTGTTCCGTATAACATAGCAGGTCTAACTGCAACCCTGTAAAATTTTCCCTTTAATTTAGTTGGGAACATTCTGTCACACAAAATCCAAGTGGCTAATTTCCACCTACACCACCCAAATTGGATCCGATGGGATACATCATTGTCCAACTCCCCATCCCTTTGTGCAAACGATCTTAAATACTTGAATTTAGTTACCTTTGAGACTACTTGTCTCAAAGGTAACTAAATTCAAGTTCTTGTGAAATGTCTACTCTACTATCAGAACACGCAAATAACAACATAAATTCTTTTCCTAACCCTAACTGAGCAATGTGAAACCAGAGGTGTGGAAAAGATTCTTGTTTGACCAAAGGCCCGATGCCATTCTTCCAAACGATAGTAGAGTAGACATTTTGACGTTCAGAGCTGCTAAAACCGGAAATTGCAGAATCCGACCAGAATTTGGCCAGAAGCTTGCCAGAGCGCAACTAGACTGCCAAGAGGCGTTTTGCTTGCGCCTCGCCACGCCTGAGCGCGTAGGTCGATTTTGATAACTATGGAAGAAAGGTACTGATATCGGGAAAATCGGTGATATATTGGTCAAATATCGGTCCAATATCGCCGATATTATCGGTACAGATATTTTGCACCGATATCTCGGCAGAGAACCGATAAATCACATAGTATATCAGTTAACGGTCCCCTGCCGAGATATCTGTGCAAAATATCGGTACCGATAATATCAACGATAATGACCAATATTTGACGGATATTAGACCGATATTTGATATTTGACTGATATATCACCGATTTTCACGATATCAGTGCCTTTCTTCTTAGTTCTACCATTTGTCTTTCTTCTTAGGGCCTGTTTGTTTACATCTGAATGGACCCATTAAGAGCCTACCTCTGAATCGGTCAGAGGTATGGGTTGTTTGGTTCACAAAAACTTAACCTCTGAATGGAACCATTCAGCTCTGAATGGTTCAGCAACTTTATTTGACCCTTCTATCCTGGCCCTAACAAAACAATCTGCCCTTCTCCTCAATACACATCACGCCTCTTTCTCCTCCACAGCGGCCAACATCTCCTCCTCCCCTCTCCTCTCCGCCGCCCTCCACCACTCTGCCGCCCTCCACATCGCAGCCCTCCACCACTCCGCCGCCAACATCTCCTCCTCCGTTCTCCTCCGCAGCCCTCCATCTTTCTCCTCCGTTCTCCTCCGCAGCCCTCCATGTCGCAGCCGTCCTCCACGTCGCAGCAGTCCTCCACGTCAACAGGTAACAAATCATGAACTACTGTATGCATATATGAACAGATTGTATATATGTTCAAATTGTACATATGTTCAGATTTGTATGAAAGTGGTTTGATGATCTGTTATGTGTATATATGAACAAATTGTATATATGTTCAGATTTGTATGAAAGTTTTATAAATAGTTCAGTATTATGAACAGATTTGTATGAAAATGGTTTGATGATCTATTGTGTGTATATGTGTTCAGTATTATGTCATTTTACACAGTCATTCAGAGGGGTAAAAATGTCATTTTACACAGTCATTCAGAGGTGCAACCAAACAACACTTTACTGGTTCAGCACTTACAGGTTCAGAGCCTCTTACCCATTCAGACCTCTTATTCATTCAGCACTTATTGGTTCAGTCGTTCAGATGTTGCCAAACAGCCCCTTAGTGTTGTTATTAGTGTTTTAAGTCTTAATTGTTAGTTGTTACTTTTAAATGTTAGTTGTTTTAAGTCTTCGTCAGTTCCTACTTGCTACAAATGTTAGGAGAGTATACTGAATTGTTAGTGTTAAATTGATATATATATATATATATATATATATATATATATATATATATATATCATGATAGTAAAATTACTTATATCCCACCGATATCTCACCACGATAACCAATATCTTAAATATTGGACCGATATCTGATATTTTACCGCATTAACTACTTAGCTTGCGTATTTGACAACCATGATCTGCTCTTTAAAGACACCAAAACGAATAATTCAAGCAGCACAAACAAAGCCTACCACTAAAAAGTTTCTAACTTGCTACCAGCCTCCTTTCAATCTACCCGGTCGGTCTATAACCATCTTTCCAAAAAAAAGACTCAATAACATAAACAGTATACACTCCATACTCATCAAACCCATAACAAAATAGAAGAAATATAAAAGTAAGAATAATAATAAGGAACATACTTACTTTCTGAGTGCAGGGGCCATCTTGTTAGTGAGAGTACCAGCAACAATCATACAATCAGACTGTCTAGGGCTAGGCCTGAAAATAATCCCAAACCGATCCAAATCATACCTAGCAGCTCCGGTATGCATCATTTCAACAGCACAACACGCCAGCCCAAACGTCATGGGCCAGATTGATCCACGACGGGCCCAATTCATCAGATCATCCACCTTCGAGATCACAAACTCAGCCGTCTTCGATAAACCTGCCGGAGAACCCGTCGCCGGTGGACCTGGCCTGGAGTACGGCGCCGGAGAGGAGAAGCCGTCGGCTAACGCCGGGAGGGTTGTGTGGATTGATGTGGCGGCGCGTTGGGAAGACGCGAGGAGAGCGAGGCGGTGCGATTGTCTGAGAGCCATTGGAGCCCTAATTGTTTTTTTTTTTTTTTTTTGTTTCTGATGATGGTATTGGTTTGGGGGAGATGATGAAGAAGAAGAAGAAAGAGGATGGGGCGGGTTGACCCGGGTAGGTTTTCTTTTCTTTTTTTTTCTGATGGTATTGGTTTGGGGGAGATGAAGAAGAAGAAAGAGGATGGGGCGGGATGACCCAGGTATAGGTGGTTTAGTTTGTATCGCCCGTTTCGAGTTGGGTATTAGGGCATGTTTGGCTAAGATTTTTGAAACAACTTATTGACTTATTGGCTTTTTGAAAAGTCATAAGCTTCAAAATGATGTTTGGCAACCAGGTTGTATGTGAGGGGAAAAGTGAATTTTCTTAAAAGTCACCCTATACTGACTTTTCCAAAAACCCAATAAGTCAATAAGTTGTTTTCAAAAAACTTAGCCAAACATGCGCTTAATGTCAAAGGTTGGAATGACAGATGATGGAGGTATCTTCGTGTTTTTACTTTAGGGGATATATATTCATTACCTATATTGACATATTACATGGGCGGAAATAGTTTCCGCCATTTATTGGTCGGCATCCGTCCTCTATTGGTTAAAATGGTTGAAAAGGGCGGCACTCAATCACTGCCTCTCTTTATTTTTTTTACGTTTTCAAAGTTATTATTTAAAAATTGCACACGCATTTCAGCATCAAAAGCGCATTTGTTACTGGTTGTATTGTTTGTTGTATGACTAAACATATCAAGAGACCCGGGTTTGAGACCTAGGTAGCGCATCTTTTTTAAATATTACATTTGATATGCAAAAAGTTAACCTATCTAAGTCAATTTACGCTACTACATTTGGACTTTAATATATTACATGGGCGGAAATCGTTTCCGCCATCTATTGGTCAAAAAGGTCGGCACCCGTCCTCTATTGGTTGAAATGGTTGAAAAGGGCGGCACCCAATCACTGCCTCTCTTTATTTTTTTTTACGTTTCCAAAGTTAGTATTTAAAAACTGCACGCGCATTTCAGCATCAAAAGCGCATTTGTTAGTGGTTGTATTGTTTGTTGTATGACTAAACAGATCAAGAGACCCGGGTTTGACACCCAGGTAGCGCATCTTTTTTAAATATTACATTTGATATGCCAAAAGTTAACCTATTTAAGTCAAGTTACACTACTACATTTGGACTTTAATATATTACATGGGCGGAAATCGTTTCCTCCATCTATTGGTCAAAAAGGTTGGTACCCGTCCTCTATTGGTTTAAATGGTTGAAAAGGGCGGAACCCAATCACTGCCTCTCTTTATTTTATTTTTTTTACGTTTTCAAAGTTAGTATTTAAAAATTGCACACGCATTTCAGCATCAAAAGTGCATTTGTTAGTGATTGTATTGTTTGTTGTATGACTAAACAGATCAAGAGACCCGGGTTTGAGGCCCAGGTAGCGCATCTTTTTTAAATATTACATTTGATATGCCAAAAGTTAACCTATTTAAGTCAATTTATGCTACTACATTTGGACTTTAATATATTACATGGGCGGAAATCGTTTCCGATATCTATTGGTCAAAAAGGTCGGCACCCGTCCTCTATTGGTTGAAATGGTTGAAAAGGGTGGCACCCAATCACTGCCTATCTTTATTTTTTTTTACGTTTTCAAAGTTAGTATTTAAAAATTGCACACGCATTTCAACATCAAAAGCGCATTTGTTAGTGGTTGTATTGTTTGTTGTATGACTAAACAGATCAAGAGACACGGGTTTGAGACCCAGGTAGCGCATCTTATTTAAATATTACATTTGATATGCCAAAAGTTAACCTATTTAAGTTAATTTACGCTACTACATTTGGACTATAATATATTACGTGGGCGGAAATCGTTTCCGCCATCTATTGGTCAAAAAGGTCGGCACCCGTCCTCTATTGGTTAAAATGGTTGAAAAGGGCGGCACCCAATCACTGCCTCTCTTTATTATTTTTTTTACGTTTCCAAAGTTAGTATTTAAAAATTGCACGCGCATTTCGGCATCAAAAGCGCATTTGTTAGTGGTTGTATTGTTTGTTGTATGACTAAACAGATCAAGAGACCTGGGTTTGAGACCCAGGTAGCGCATCTTTTTTTAAATATTACATTTGATATGCCAAAAGTTAACCCATTTAAGTCAATTTACGCTACTATATTTGGACTTTAATAAAGTTACTCTAGGGTTCCTAAACTTTAATAAGAAAATTTGTTTGACGAGTGTATTGTTATCTACATATCAGTGTTTTTTTTGAGATTGTGTTATGAGTAGTATGTATATATAAACGAAAAAACAACCTAACATGTTACCAAACTGAGAAATTCTAGAATTAGCGCCCCGCAACGCGGGCGGGCATAAAACTAGTTAAACAATAAAAGCTCGTTATGATACCGACATTCATTGTAGGAGTCGAAAGAAAAAAAATCTAAATAATAATGCCCTGATATTCTTTAGAGTTAATAATATACATAACATTAGATTAAATTACAATTAGCATGTGATTATATTAAACACTAATGAAAGTTACTGTAAACCTACCAAAGTTTTCGATTTATACAAAAGCTATTTTTTACGGCAAATTTCTTTTAATTTTTGTTGTATTTAGTACTTGAACCCAGTGGCGGAGCTAGACTTTAACACCAATGGGTATCAAAAAAAAATTACGGTGTATTCATATAAAATCTTTTATAGGGGTATCCTCGTATTTTTTTAGGGGTATCCTTTATATAAAATCGAAAAAAAACAAAAAATTAACACTGCGAACACGAGTTTGAGCCGTAGCCCGTGCTACGGCTGGTTCTATGCTGTCTCCGCCCCTGCTTGAACCAAAGACCTCTCATCCCAAAGTTGTTTAAAGGTTTTATCTTTACCAATGGACCACAACCCCATTGGTAATACAAAAGTTGTTGAAGAAAATAAAAGGGTAGAGCCCAAGCCGACCTATCAGATGAAAGCATCAAATGGTGTTTTAATAGATTATAGAATTCCTACGAAAGAAATATACAAATTCAAAAAGTCAAAGGCTAAAATCAAAAAGTAAGTAAAACATTGGGGCCAAAATTCAAGAGTGTGTTGTAACTGACAACTTGTTGTTTTATATATAACTAGTGTTTTCTAATGACGCGCGTTGCGCGAAAGGCATTGGTATTTTCGACCGACATCATCCTGCAACTCTTCTTTTAACTGTTTCACTTCTTGCAAAGACTGAATGTAGACCCTAACTCTTGTTTCACCACTTAATCACTGTAAAAATTACAGGATTCATGTTTGGGGCATGGGTTGACACGTGGACTTCGAGCCTCCCCGCTGGTGAGTGACGTGTTGGGTCGGTTAAGACAAAAAAAGCCTAAAGCGTTAGATAGATTTCGAACAGGGCGAGCTTGTCAAACGGCTTCCGCTCCTTGCCCCGGAACTCGATGTTGGCCACCGCCACCCGGTTTTCGTGACTTATATCACCACCCGGGACGCTATCGTAGTAGGCTTTAAAACGGTCGAGCTTCGGTCGTAGCTCGCGCCACTTGTGTTGGCACGAGTTTAAATTGTGTCGGTCGTTCCCCACGTTGTGCCGATAGCTAGCGAAAGCTTCCGGCCAGTAACGGGTCTCACCGGGTTGGTGACCCTTCATCGCGTTGTGCCGGTATCAAGTGTGGGTAGCGGATTCGGGTAGGTGGAGTGAAGGATTGGGGTAGCGATGTGGACAGGAGGTGGGGTTGGGGGGTTTTATAGTGACTTGGGTGAACCGTTTGGCCTGGCCAAACGGTTATTTTTTAAAATTTTAACCTAGCCGCTATGGCCTAGCCAACCAAGCCAATGAGAGCCGGCCACGAAGGACCTAGCGCCAAACGGTTATTTTTTAAAATTTAAACCTAGCCGCTATGGCCTAGCCAACCCAGCCAATGAGAGCCGGCCACGGAGGACCGCTAGGCATGCCCAACGCCCGGGCTGAAACTCCCGCCCAAGGGGCGACGCCGAAACCCAAACCCACCCGGGGTGGTGACTTGGGCATTTGTACCCAAACCACGGCCCAACCCTCGCCCCACACCTCATAGTCTAATAAATGAATATAAGGTATTGCTCAATATTAAAATTTTAACCTAGCCGCTATGGCCTAGCCAACCAAGCCAATGAGAGCCGGCCACGGAGGACCTAGCGCCAAACGGTTATTGTTTAAAATTTAAACCTAGCCGCTATGGCCTAGCCAACCCAGCCAATGAGAGCCGGCCACGGAGGACCGCTAGGCATGCCCAACGCCAGGGCTGAAACTCCCGCCCAAGGGGCGACGCCGAAACCCAAACCCACCCGGGGTGGTGACTTGGGCATTTGTACCCAAACCCCGGCCCAACCCTCGCCCCATACCTCATAGTCTAATAAATGAATATAAGGTATTGCTCAATATTAAAATTTTAACCTAGCCGCTATGGCCTAGCCAACCAAGCCAATGAGAGCCGGCCACGGAGGACCTAGCGCCAAACGGTTATTTTTTAAAATTTAAACCTAGCCGCTATGGCCTAGCACCCTCTTGAAACTTCGCAAATTTCTTTCTTTTATCTTTTGTCGGGTGCGGAATAGTTTTAACGATTGTAGAGTACGTTTGGTATATTCCATCCGCAAGGTAGTAACCCCGCCTGTATTCCACCCCCGAAACCGTAAAACTAGTGTAACACATGTAAACAAGAAGCAACAAGCAAAGTCCCACAATGATGGGAAGAAAAATGGTCAAATGGTGGACCACTTTTTGTCTTCGTGTATTCTGGATTGAAGATGGACCGGGGCTGATTGCAGTCAGATTCTTATTTAGAGACTGATTTAAGAACTTCAAATACGTGAAATCCGAATATGTAAGTTCTTCTCCTACAAAATTGTTACTACTAAGGTCTAGGTATTCTAAGTGATTGCAAACAAGAAGACTTGTGATAGCTCCAGTCATCTGATTCATAGAGAGGTCTAAGTATTCTAAGTGATGGCAAACAAGAAGACTTGTGATAGCTCCAGTCATCTGATTCATAGAGAGGTCTAGATGCTGTAGATTACATGGATTTTGAAAAGACAAATTACCAGACAACTGATTTGATGAAAAATCAAGGTAAGAAAGTCTTGACAGATCTCCGTGAATCTGACCCACAAGACTATTATGATTAAGGTCTAAGTATTCTAAGTGATTGCAAACAAGAAGACTTGTGATAGCTCCAGTCATCTGATTCATAGAGAGGTCTAGATGCTGTAGATTACATGGATTTTGAAAATAGAAATTACCAGACAACTGATTTGATGAAAAATCAAGGTAAGAAAGTCTTGACAGATCTCCGTGAATCTGACCCACAAGACTATTGTGATTAAGGTCGAGATGTTCTAAGTTGATCAAATTAGCTATATCTAGAGGTATGGGACCATTTATGGAATTCATGCCAAGGTTTAAAAAATTCAGTTGGCCTAGGTTACTAAAATTTGAGGGAATTGGGCCGTCTAAATTGTTGTCACCCAGATTCAATGAAAGTAGGTTTTGCAAATGAGTAATTTGGTTAGGGATGGATGCATTGAGTTGATTTGTGCTCAAGTCCAGATATGTGAGATTGAGGATGGAACCATAAGATGGTGGGATTGGACCTGTAAGTTGATTTTTACTAAGATCAAGGTATTGTAAATGGGTGAGATTGGCGAGCCAAACAGGCAATTTACCATTGAAATTGTTACCATAAAGACTGAGATCTGTTAAATGGGTGAGATTGGTGAGGGAAACAGGTAACTCACCACTGAAATTATTTCTTGAAAGATAAAGTGATTCCAAATGGATGAGATTTGTGAGCAAAGCAGGGAACTCACCACTGAAACTGTTACCAGAAAGATCGAGGTATTTCAAACGGATGAGATTGGTGAAAGAGTCAGGCAGGTTACCACTGAAATTGTTATAAGAAAGATCAAGGAATTCTAGTTGGGTGAGATTTGAAAGCAAACCAATCTGCTCTGGGATGTTTCCTTCAACACCACAGTTTTCAATTTCAAGTGTAACAAGGTTTGGAAATGAAGAGAGGTTGAGGCTTCCAAGACCAGTTCCATCCCCAAGGTAATGATCGTATAAGCTTATCGCAATGACACTTCCTGCTTTATTGCAATAGATACCATGCCAATTACAGTGATCAAGTGAAGCATTTGCATATGGCCACCAAGCAACCAAAGCTTTTGCCTCTAATGACTTGTTGTTGGCATCATTAGCAGTCGTGGTGGTTTGTGATAACATGAAAAAGAGCAGCATAATACTGAGAAGATGCGTAACATGCCACATGTTATATATAATATTGTTTATTTATCAATGAAGTGTGGTTTTATTTATGCTTTCTCCACTGGTACTGAAAAAATATATATGCATTCCTATTGCCGTGTTAATTAAGTTTACAAGTCAATGGAACCTTTACTTTAGTCAACAATTAAGATGTCTTTATTTTTTACCACAAAAATTCTAACCCCCATTAAGGGTTGGGGTTGGGCCTATCTTTCTCATTAGTTGCTCTCCACAGTGGTCCTCCTATTAAAACTGTGAGTCCAACTCCTACTCCGAAGAATAGGCTATAAGCCATTCATTTTATGGTCCTACTCAAAATCTCTCAATGTATCAGACCCATTCAGTTCTTTGTTATCGGAATTAATTTTTATCATTGAACTATGCTACTCAAGTTAATCGATATTTGGAATTCTGGATGACGCTCATGTAGGTTTTAATCACAGTCATTGTCTTACTATTGTTGGTTTTCAGAAAATCATTAATCTGGCACACCGGTTTTTTGGTACGATTCGGTTATATCGGTTCGGTTTCATCAGTTATGGGCAGGGCCGACTCAACGTTTATCGGGTCTAAAGCGAATTCAAAAAGTGGGGCCCCTTTGCGGAAAATAAATTATTGGATTTAACATGATCATCAAGTACATAAAAACACGTTAGATTTACACTTTGTTTAACATGAATGGTTGATCCAAAGGATTTGTGTGATTTAGTGTTGACATGTTCCTAAATGTTTGAATGGGTATGTATGGAAATTAGATAGTTGCATGACAGCATTGGGCTTTTAGGGCTAAAGGGGTTGTCCGTTCTTTAAAAAAAAAAAAAAAAATAATTACATAGCTGCTTGGATTCGAACTAAGCTATCAAATTACCGGTAAACTACTACAACACTATTTGACAAAGCCATCAAATTATACATCAACTAGTTGATGCCCCGCCCGCGTTGTGGGGCGATGGCCGAATAATTATCAATCAATCAAAAAAACACTACTATAATTTTGCTAGGAAATAAAAAATAAAATGATATTTTTCGGATCAGGGCAAAACTGTAATTTTTCAGGACTAATGAGCGAGTGTTAGGCGGCTCATTGACTCGGAAACAAAATTAAATCGAGTCAACCAATTAAAAAAATGTTTTCTACTTTTGCTAAGAAAACTAAAACGATTGGGTAAACGTAATTTTTAACTGAGGGCGAAATCATAATTTTAATTCCGGAATAAAATCGTAAATTAAATGGACCAATGGGGGAGTGCCAGGAATCTGCCGGCATGACTGTAATTTTACATTGGGGCAAAATTGTAGTTTCACCAGGAAAACAAACAAAAATGATGGAGAAAATGTAAATATAAGTTGAGGGCAAAATCGTAACTTGGCTGTAAGAAAAAAAAAACTAATGGCAAAACTATAAATTTATACGGGGCAAAATCGTAATTTTGAACTGAGGGCAAAATTGGATTTTTAGCTGGGAGCAAAAGCGTTAATTTATTTTTAAGTGGGGGTAAAAACCTAACTTTGAAGTGATGGCAAAATCGTAATTATAAGGGAAAAAAACTAATGGCAAAACTGTAAATTGAAACGGGGCAAAGTCGTAATTTTTAACCGGGGGCAAAATTGAAATTTTTAGTTGGGAGTAAAAGCGTAAATTTATTTTTAAGTGGGGGCAAAAACATAATTTTGAACTGATGGCAAAATCGTAAATTTAAAGAGGGATAAAATCGTAAATTTGTTGGGCCAAAAGGAAAGTGCCAAACAGCTGTCTGGCACTATTTCTCATACCGCCCATTTAGCCCAATTGAAGGCAAACACTATTGCCGCTCTTTGGTTTTGTAGATATTGAATACATTTTGGGGGCTGAAGCTTGTCATTTGAATGGTCCAAGGGCTAGCCCTGGTTATAGGTCAACTAATTCGGTTTTTACACACCCCTAACATGTATATAACAACAAAGGAAGTCTAATTGTTATTGCTTCCATGGAATTACTTTCTATCCTTAAAATAATTGCCAGCGCCGTTTAAATAAACTTTGTTTTTAATGTGTCATGATGAATCACTTTTCATTTTCTAGGATACATAATAGCTTGATTTGCAAAAGTATATCCACATATTTGGAATCTTCACTTAACTACAAGTTTAGTCATATTTATGAAATTTGTTTTATATAAAACATAGATCTATTAAAGGGGGCGACAACAAACTATACATACAAAGTCTCTGGATTTAATAAACTAGATTTGCTGCGTTATATTGTTAGCGGACCAATGATTATATTCTAGGGGTGCGATGGGGTTCAACCAAACTTTCAACGGGTGCAATTGGATTTTAGCCTATAAAATACACTATTTTTTTAAGGGGGCGCTTGGCCACCCAACCCGGCCCTTGGGTCCGCCTGATTATAAGAGCATAAACAATACATGAAGAATAGGTTAGGGGCTGTGGTTGTCTAACCCAGTTTAGACACCTTGAAAGGGACAACTTGACCGAGCTTTCCCAGTTTCACTAATTCGACAACACATACACATTCAAAAACACTATTAGAGAACTGATACAAGTTTTTATGAAATAAACATGTTTGAAACATTACAAGGACTTCCAGAAGTCCACTAAACTTCACTGTTTGTTAAAATAAAATTCCTTAGCCAAATGGTTTAAGAACATGCTTATAAACTATAAAATTACTTGTTTAAGCGTGTAGAATTTGACTGATTTGATATATAAGCTTGAAGTTGATGGAGACAATTAAGCACTAAAAAGCGAATTACATGTCAACAACAGTTTTCGTGAAAAAAATATTGTTCAAGAGTCATTTTTGGGTGCCTTATTCAGTCCCCATCTTAACAAAATTAACCAAGCCATAATATCATAGATCGAGAAAAAACATACAAAACCCATTTTGAGGTGTCTCATAATTGCTCTTTCTACACGAATACATAAGCAGGATGAGCGAATACACAACTTATTTGGTATAATGCATACCGGGCCCATATAACATGATGCAGGTCTCACTTGGTCCACCAGTGAAGGAAGTCTTTACGCCTGTTGATCTTTTTCTGCAGCTGAAGAAGCCCGTATAAAAGAGCCTCAGCTGTGGGTGGGCAACCAGGGACATAAATGTCAACTGGTACAATTCTGTCACAACCCCTAACAACAGAGTATGAGTAGTGATAGTATCCACCACCATTTGCACAGCTGCCCATTGAAATCACCCACCGTGGCTCTGGCATCTGGTCATACACCCTGCAACAATAAGCAGTCAACTCGACATTTCAAGCCAACAGTTGTGACAACGTAGGCCCATCATACATGTTAAAATTATTCATAATCAGTATCACGTAATCATTTTGTAAACGTATACAAACAACTGCATAATTATTTTCATGTTAAAATGTAAGTTCACAAATTCACTGCTACATAATTCAAATAATGCAAACGCCTAATTATCATGCAGAATCTCCACAATTCATCATAAAACATTTTCACCTTAACAATTCAAAATCATTCTTCCAGATCCTAAAGGCGTTGGTGGTGGCAGTCAGATGCCTTTCACACTCTAAATGGGAGATAGGGTTTGGAGTAAAGGCGAAACGAGACGACCGGTGGTTCTGGAAAGTTATGAAAAATCAGCAACGACTAGGGTTCTAAACAAAAACAGGTTTCTCGAAGAAATAGTAGCAGGGATCAGAGACTGAGACACAAACAGGTTTTCTAAGTGAACAAAACGAGCCCCTGACTAGAGTTTGTATCGTACCGAGAGCTAAGGCCCTGACAAGAGTTTGGGCAAAATTCTACAAGTTCCGGGCAAACTAGTCTAAAACCTCAAAAATGGTTTGTTTATGCTATGCACCTTGCTCATCTCAGCACTCATTTATTAAGCCCCTTGTGCCTAGGCCCAAAGCTCACCTTTGCGCCTTGAGTGCACCTTGCGCACTATGTAGTTAGGCTAAGTAGTTAATGCAGTAAAATACCAGACATCGGTCAAGGACCGATATTTGAGATATCGGTTATCGCGGTGGGATATCGGTAATTTTAATATCATGCTAAATTTTTACATATAGCAATTTAACACTAACAATTCAGTATACTCTCCTACCATTAACAAATTAGCCTTCTGCAACTTGCAAAACACTAACAATTGTAGCAAGTAGGAATTGATTAAGACTTAAAACACTAACATTTAACACTAACAATTAAGACTTAAAACACTGATAAAAACAATAAGAAGAAAGACGAATGGTAGAACTAAGAAGAAAGCATAGTTATCAAAGGCGTCAGGCGCATAGGCCTCGCCTGTGGCCTAGGCGCAAAAGCGCAAAACAAACGAGGGTCTGAGAAAAAAAAAAGCGCACTTAAATGAAAAAAAAACACAAAAAATATATTATGTATTAGAAAAATAATATAATTCTTCAAATAAATAAACAAAAGCTATTATATACCATTTATAGGGGTTTAGAAATGTTTTAGGTTGTACATACAATAGTTTCTAACCAATAATTCTTATCTACAACAATACAAGAGTATTGTATAACTAATAAAAAATATGACAGTAACCTGTAAAAAAAGAGAATATAAAACAAATCTGAATTCTGATGAGAAAACAATGTTCAAATTATAGAATCAATAGAGAAAAGATATTTAAAAATAATAAAGTTAAACCAAATTATATAAAAATTAAAAAGCAAACAGCATCATACAGTGAGTCAGTGACTAGTCATGTTACTGTTACCGCACAAGAACACAAGCTGGAACCATACGGTAATCCACAAAACACATGACTCACCTAATTTAAATAGAAAAGTTTACCCTTACCCTTTACATTTTCTTGCTTCTCCTCTCCCTCCTCCCTCACTAACAACCTGCAACTGCAATTTAGGCTATTTCAGGCAACTTTTTGGATGTTTCAGACCAATTTTAGACGTTCAGAGCTGTTAAAACCGGAAATTGCAGAATCCGACCAGAATTTGGCCAGAAGCTTGCCAGAGCGCAACTAGACTGCCAAGAGGCGTTTTGTTTGCGCCTCGCCTCGCCTGAGCGCGTAGGTCGCTTTTGATAACTATGGAAGAAAGGTACTGATATCGGGAAAATCGGTGATATATTGGTCAAATATCGGTCCAATATCGCCGATCTTATCGGTACAGATATTTTGCACCGATATCTCGCAGGGAACCGATAACCGATATATCACATAGTATATCAGTTAACGGTCCCCTGCCGAGATATCTGTGCAAAATATCGGTACCGATAATATCAACGATATTGACCAATATTTGACGGATATTAGACCGATATTTGACTGATATATCACCGATTTTCACGATATCAGTGCCTTTCTTCTTAGTTCTACCATTTGTCTTTCTTCTTATTGCTGTTATTAGTGTTTTAAGTCTTAATTGTTAGTTGTTATTGTTAAATGTTAGTTGTTTTAAGTCTTAGTCAGTTCCTACTTGCTACAAATGTTAGGAGAGTATACTGAATTGTTAGTGTTAAATTGATATATATATCATGATATTAAAATTACTGATATCCCACCGATATCTCACCGCGATAACCAATATCTTAAATATTGGAGCGATATCCGATATTTTACCGCATTAACTACTTAGCTTGCGTATTTGACAACCATTTAAAGACACCAAAACGAATAATTCAAGCAGCACAAACAGAGCCTACCACTAAAAAGTTTCTAACTTGCTACCAGCCTCCTTTCAATCTACCCGGTCGGTCTATAACCATCTTTCCAAAAAAAGACCCAATAACATAAACAGTATACACTCCAAACCCTATAACAAAATAGAAATATAAAAGTAAGAATAATAAGGAACATACTTTCTGAGTGCAGGGGCCATCTTGTTAGTGAGAGTACCAGCTCACATAGTGACACGATGCAACAATCCAATTTCTAAAGCCCGACAACCTCAAACGACACCAATCCTTAGCCAATAGCCCCTACATGTGTGTTAGTTTTGGAATATAAATATTTGCATGTGAAAGCGAGAACACATGCCGCGCCATTTGCAAACAAAGAATGGTCTTTAACCCTAGATAAGCCTACTAATTTCCAAGCAGCAATTGTTCTAGCAATGTGCTTCAAGTTGGTGATCATATGCCATTACCTCTTCAAGCCCTGCAAGTATGTCATAAATCTCCATTGTTCTTAGATGAGTTTCATCTTCAACCCCAAATGTATGGACCACGCTATCCACCTTGATTGAGCTAAACCCAAATGGTTTCTTGATGTTTTTCTTCACCATCGTCTTCCAAACCGCTGCCGCATCCTTCAACCGCCCACCGTCCCCATATATCTTAGCCAAAGTTACATACCGGCCACCACTATTTGGATCTAAAACAAACAACTTCTGTGCAACAACTTCAGCAAGTTCAATATTATTATGCATTCTACACGCACCAAGAAGAGCACCATACACATCCTTGCTAGGTAACACAGGCATCGATTTCACAAACTCAACCGCTTCCATCAGCAAACCAGCTCTCCCGTACAGATCAACCATACAAGCGTAATGTTCATGACCTCTCACCACACCATAAACTTCCATTTGTTTGAAAATCTCACGGCCTTTTGAAACTAACCCTGCATGACTACACGTTGATAGCAAGCATAAAAACACAACCCCGTCGGGCTGGAACCCGCCCTCCAAAAAGTTTGAGAAAAGAGTAAGCGCTTTGTGTGGGTTCCCATGCATGCCATACGCCCTCATCATAACGGTCCATACCATAATATTTCTTTCAGATATTTGATCGAACACCTGGCGTGCATAGTCCAAGTGTCCAGAGTTGCCATACATAGCGATAAGACCGCTTCCCACCATAGCATCGTTTGTCAAACCTGTTTTTATAGCGTAACAATGAATCCAAAACCCTAGTCAAACTTCTGCTACTTGAGCACAAGCGGGAAGAATGCTAACAAGAGTTGCATGGTCTGGTGTGCTACAAGATGATTCATCATGTAGAAAAGTATGAAAAAGATCAAGCGCTTCAATAGCGCGGTCATTGCTAGCGCATCCGGATATAACCGTATTCCAACTAACAACATCCTTTTCAGGAATCTCATCAAACACCCTCCTACATGCCTCTATCATTTGACATTTAGCATATAAAGCTACAAGAGCATTCCCAACAAACACATTGTAACCAAAACCAGTTTTAACCACATGTCCATGGATCACACGACCAGTTGTTTCGTTTTTAATAACGCTACATGCCTTTAGCGCGAACGTAAACGTGTACTTGTCAAAGGCCACGTCATTTTCACACATCTCCTTGTACACATTCAATGCTTCAGTAGACAAACCGAAATTCGCATAGGTTTGAATCATCATGTTCCATAAGAAAACATCTCTTTGAGGCATTTTATCAAACACCTTACGTGCATAGTTCATGTGCAGCTGATCCAGGCCAGCATACATGCTAATAAGCTTAGACCCAACAAAAACATTTTGGCCGTAACCTCCCGTGATAATCTTAGCATGCATTTTGTGGATGCATCTTATACTACCCTCGCATTCGGTTAACATTCGGTTCAAGTCGTGTGAATCTTTCTTTGAGTTGAATGATACGAAGCATCTGACAAAAGCAAGAGTAGACCTTGGTAAGAGTTTGTGGGCAAGAAACACGTGTTGGAATGTGGAAAGAGCCCATTTTGGTATCTTTTTTAAGTTGAGTAGCATTCTTCCTACAAATTAAATGTCTTACCACCATGTATATGTATATCTAGCTTGAGTAGCATTCTTCCTACAAATTAAATGTCTTACCACCATGTATATGTATATCTAGCTGATGCTGATGCTTATTATTATTATTATTATTATTATTATTATTATTATTAGCTGATGCTGATGCTGATGCTGATGATGATGATGATGATTATTATTATTATTTTTGCTGATGCTGCTTGCTGATGCTGATGCTGATGCTGATGATGATGATGATGATGATGATGATGATGATGATTATTATTATTATTATTATTATTATTATTATTATTATTATTAGCCCAATTTGGAAGACGATCTGGAGGGCGGTGGAGATAGGGGGCATGAATCACCAAGTTCTTGTGAAGCAGTGTAGGGTTTTATGCTACAGAACAAGTGTAAAGGAAATTAGGGATGAGAGATTGACGAGAGTTAAAAACCGCCATGCGTTGGTTGATCGGAGAAGTCTATATCTATGTTGTCAAAGACGCAAGGCGCAGGCGAGGACATCGGCCTCGCCCGGAGCCTAGGCGCAAGGCGCAAAAAAAGCGTGGGCTTTTTTAAGAAAAGCGCACATAGAGAAAAAAATATAAAAAATATGTTATGCTTTGAAAATAAATAAGATTTCACATATAAAAAAAAAACTATTATATATGCCATTTAAGATCATGGAGCTAATAGTTAGTAGCAAAAGTTTAGGACTTATATGTTGTAAGTTTTGGGTGTGTGAATAAAAGTCTCAAAAGGTGGTAAATACTTTGTCCCACGTTGGTGTGGGGACAAAGTGAGTGGTTGTTTATAAGGTAAAGCCTTTACTACTCTATTGTAGCTTTATGACATGTTTTATCACAAATCCTACCCGCGCGCAGGGGGGGTGCAAAAATGAGTTTCTGAGCTGGAATTTGGTTGAACTCATGCGTGCCCACACCTGCGGACACGAATGCAGCTCCGAAAAACCCGGGCCCGCGTGAGGCAGTTTTTTAATACGCGCTCAGTTTCAGCAGTTTTTTTTTCTGCTTCAGCGCTGCGCCTCAGACCGTTTTTGTGCGCCTTTGTTACGCCTCAGGCCGTTTTTTTCAGAAAAACACATTTTTGCGCCTAGGCTGCCACCAGGCGCTATACGTGCGCCTCGCTGCGCCCGGGCGCCTAGGCGAACGCTTTTTGCGCTTTTGACAACATAGGTCTATAACACACCCGATATAATTTCACTCATAGTGAAAGCTAATTGTAGGGTAGAGGGGTGTGGGATATAGGCGCATCTTACCTCTATCAAGCAGGATAGAGAGTACTTTTGGTGAGACCTTCCGCTCCAAAGACGTATCCATATATACAAGCCATAGAAAAGAGATACATTCACATAGCTAGATAAAAAACAAGAAAACATATTATACTAAAAATATTCTTAGTAAGCTATTAAACTAATGACACGTTAATCAGTGGTGGATCTAGAAATCCATACATGGGCAACGTTTTAGAAAAGGGGTTACGAAATAAAAAAAATGTCAATTTTTTTCCAAAATTTACACTACTGCCGGAGCGTCAAGGGGTAGCGGGGGCTACCACTCTTAACAAGCCATATCAGCCCTAACGTTAATAACGCATTACACAAGTGATAACACGCATAGGCCACCAAAATAAATAAATAAATAAATAAGCATCTAAGACAAGATATTGATACAAGTAACGCCCCCTAAAAGTCCTTAACCTTAATCCTACGTCTCCACGAACTCCTATCCTCGACCATGTTCTCAGAGAGGTGTAAGTCTATCAAATCCTTTCTAATTCGCTCCTCCCAAGTCAGTTTTGGCTTACCTCTACTTCTCCTCCCCTCCATAATGGGACTTTCTATTGTTCTAATTGTGGTTGTCATCTGTCTCCTCCTAACATACCCAAACCATCTCAATCTCCCCTCACTTGTCTTTTCAAATATACTAGCTACTCCTAACCTCTACCTAAAAACCTCATTTCAGCTACTTCCATCTTACGTGTATGAGTGGGATGTGCCTACATCCCACATTCCCACTCTCTCCTCCCTTATCCTATCCAGCCTAGTGTTCCACACATCCACCTCAGCACTCTCATCTTAGCTACTTCCATCTTATCTTACGTGTATGTGTCTTCTTAATAGCCCAACAATTTGTTCCGTATAACATAGCAGGTCTAACTGCAACCCTGTAAAATTTTCACTTTAATTTAGTTGGAAACATTCTGTCACACAAATCCCAGTGGCTAATTTCCACCTACACCACCCAAATTGGATCCGATGGGATACATCATTGTCCAACTCCCCATCCCTTTGTGCAAACGATCTTAAATACTTGAATTTAGTTACCTTTGAGACTACTTGTCTCAAAGGTAACTAAATTCAAGTTCTTGTGAAATGTCTACTCTACTATCAGAACACGCAAATAACAACATAAATTCTTTTCCTAACCCTAACTGAGCAATGTGAAACCAGAGGTGTGGAAAAGATTCTTGTTTGACCAAAGGCCCGATGCCATTCTTCCAAACGATAGTAGAGTAGACATTTTGACGTTCAGAGCTGTTAAAACCGGAAATTGCAGAATCCGACCAGAATTTGGCCAGAAGCTTGCCAGAGCGCAACTAGACTGCCAAGAGGCGTTTTGTTTGCGCCTCGCCTCGCCTGAGCGTGTAGGTCGCTTTTGATAACTATGGTAGAAAGGTACTGATATCGGGAAAATCGGTGATATATTGGTCAAATATCGGTCCAATATCGCCGATATTATCGGTACAGATATTTTGCACCGATATCTCGGCAGGGAACCGATAACCGATATATCACATAGTATATCAGTTAACGGTCCCCTGCCGAGATATCTGTGCAAAATATCGGTACCGATAATATCAACGATATTGACCAATATTTGACGGATATTAGACCGATATTTGACTGATATATCACCGAATTTCACGATATCAGTGCCTTTCTTCTTAGTTCTACCATATGTCTTTCATCAAACCCTATAATAACAAAATAGAAATATAAAAGTAAGAATAATAATAATAAGGAACATACTTACTTTCTGAGTGCAGGGGCCATCTTGTTAGTGAGAGTACCAGCAACAATCATACAATCAGACTGTCTAGGGCTAGGCCTGAAAATAATCCCAAACCGATCCAAATCATACCTAGCAGCTCCGGTATGCATCATTTCAACCGCACAACACGCCAGCCCAAACGTCATGGGCCAGATTGATCCACGACGGGCCCAATTCATCAGATCATCCACCTTCGAGATCACAAACTCAGCCGTCTTCGATAAACCTGCCGGAGAACCCGTCGCCGGTGGACCTGGCCTGGAGTACGGCGCCGGAGAGGAGAAGCCGTCGGCTAACGCCGGGAGGGTTGTGTGGATTGATGCGGCGGCGCGTTGGGAAGACGCGAGGAGAGCGAGGCGGTGTGATTGTCTGAGAGCCATTGGAGCCCTAATTCTTTTTCTTTGTTTCTGATGGTATTGGTTTGGGGGAGATGAAGAAGAAGAAAGAGGATGGGGCAGGTTGACCCGGGTATAGGTGGTTTAATTTGTATCGCCCGTTTGGAGTTGGGTATTAATGTCAAGGGTTGGAATTAGGACAGTAAACGAACCGAACGTTCAGCGAACAGTTCATGAATCGTTCGGTGGGAAGTTCGTTTACGTTCATTTGTTTAATAAACGAACGAACATGAACAAGGAATTTCGTTCGATTAGTTAAATGAACGAACATGAACAGAGGTCTCGTTCGTTCAATTGTGTTCGTGAACGTTCGATAAGATGTTCGTGAACGTGTTCGTGAACATTCGTTTATTTATGTTCATTCATTTTGGTTTGTTGGTGTTTTAACTAAAGATTTTTGTATTTTCACATATTTTATCTAAGCTTTTTATATTCTTTTATTTTTATTAATTTTTTTACCCTAACAATTAAACTAGGAAACCATATTTCCACTTTGTTTATGCATTGTTCCCTTTTCTTTCTAATTATTCACATCAACGAATATAACCGACCTCCGTTCTAGTGTTGCTCTCTCCGTCATCCACATTTAGCCTTCGTCGTGTTCGCCAAATTTATTTGTGTTTGTGAACCGTTCGTGAACACACTCATTTTCTTAATGAATGAACACGAACATAAAATCTGGTTCGGTAAGTGTTCATGAACCGTTCGTGAATACGTTTATTTCCTTAACGAACGAACATGAACAAGAGCTTATTCGTGTTCGTTCGGTTCGTTTACAGCCCTAGTTGGTGTAAGGACCTGCAAAAAATGTCCAAAAACGATCCGTGAGTGAAACCCCGGACCCCTGGAACCCTAGTGCTTATGAAAAATCAAGAAAACAAGATATTTGGATTTCAGGCGGGCCGCGTAAAATGTAAGCTTAGGCTTACGCGGGCCGCGTCAAATCAAAGATCACCGGATAAGCATTCCAGGCCACGTGGCAACCCTACTCGTGACACGCTAGCCCTACACGTAGACTAGGGGTCCTCGCGGGCCGCGTAAAAGTCATGTTAAGGTTTACGCAGGCCGCGTAAAACCTAAAATGTTGCTATAAGTAGCCTGTGCATGGGACTTGCTTCTGTGTTCGAAATCTCAGTCTTAAAACGTCCATATTCTGCTGAAAACGAGTTTTACGGTGTCAAGACGCTGCTACGAATACAGGGTATTAACTCGATCACTGCTACGATACAATGTCCGATCGATTGAAACCGATCCGATGGATGTTTAAGTACTGCCCGTATTTGGGCTATACTTTGTCATTCGTCGTGAGGGTTTTGATTTCGTGAGTTTATCGTAAAGAGTTGTATTGAGTTACTGACCTAGTTTCGTGTGCATTGTTATTTAAATTAGGTTACAAGGCTAAATCAGTAGGCTAAACTCTGTCCGTCTAAATTTGCAATGTGAGTCATTCTCTTTTTATCAAAGTGCTTTGCAAAACCCTAAATGTTTTCCAGTTATATTTTGCAGTGATTAAGTCTTTGCTAATCTTTAATTACTGGCAGTATGTGGGGGTTTTGTGCACATTACTACTAACGATTTATCACTTTAGGTGGGCGAGCCTAATTAGTGATATGTCCACAGTCATAGATTCGGTCGAGTGACAGTTGAACTAGATAATTATATGATAAGGGGAAAATATAAAAACCCTTAATGCTGTAACTTTATAACAAGGTGTCTTTCGTGCAAATTGAATGACTCGCCAGTATTTCCCCGCTGATAAAAATATTTTTAAACATGTTTTAGGTGACCTCCTTTGAATCCAGGAAAAGTGTTGTGTAGCAATACAAGCTTGGAGAGGTGGCTCAATAAAACAAATAAACATGTTTTTTGTAAAATAGGGATTTCCCAGTGAAATCACCTTTATTGTAAATTATGGGTGTTATCCCCAAATTGTGAAATAAAATAATTGGGCATTTTCAATTTAAAAGATCATGTCAACATTTCCGCTGCCAAATTAAATAAATACCACGGGTTTTCTGTCCCGCGGCCTCTGGAACGGGTAATACCGGGCCGGGGGACGTGACAGAAAAAGGTGGTATCAGAGCCACTGATTTAAGCCAATTAAGTATTAGAAATACTTAATTTTCAGATTGCCATTTTGTGTTTCTTCATGTGTGTATCAGCATGAATGAACTGTCGGAGGCACTCCGAAACATTTCTATCCATAGCACAGATATGGATACCACAGGACACCCATCCGGCTATCTGGCAGATGCGGAAGATCTAATAACTTTCCAGGCCCAAGCTCAGGAGAAACCGAAGCCGAAAAAGAGAAGGAGGATCTTGGACTGGAAACGTGGGCGTAGGAAGAAACCAGCTGCACAGAAGGTTAAAAAGACTGAGGACCCAAAGGTTAAGGGAAAGGAAAAGAGATCGGAGAAAGTTCCGGGCAAGCTCAAGAAATGCCACCATGGGAGGAGCTGGATCGCAAACTGGCAAATAGCGACCTCATCGGACCTGCCGATGAAAACCTCTTCAATTACCCAGTTGAATCACAACTTCCAGCTAATTTAGAACCTGCTATCCCAGATCCAATTGTCAACCCCCGACCTTTACCCGAAGAGCTGGAAGAATGGTGGACAACCGACTGGCAATTTCAGAACCTCTTGAATAACCCTAACACCTACTTCCCCCAGTTTGACCCTGAGCCTGCACCAAACCCACCAATGAGCACCGAAAACTTGGCTGAACTCTGTCATTATGGCGAGGAGTTGGTGGAGGCAGGAAATAGAATTAGGGATGTGGGAGAGAGAATCACCTGGAAATACGACGAAAGGGAACGTCGTTTCTGAAATGCCAGCGGACTGTGGTAGTGTGGTTGTGCAACTGTGTGTTTAATAATAATAATAAATAATAAAAATATAATCATGTAAAATAACTTAAAATAAAACTTTTGTAATATATTTGGTGTGTATGGATGCAAACTAAAATATATAAAATATGGAAGTCGCAAAGTCGACAATTTTGGCTATACATGTTAATGTGACTATGTGCGATTGCTTTATTGCATTTGGTTGTTATTTATTTTGTGCCAATAACTTATATATATTGTTAATTATCAGATGGAACACGCTGATAATGAACCAGTTAACGAAGTTAACCAATCCGAGCAAAACAATGAGGATCACTTTCTTAATAGGCAAGACATAGAGAATATCGTTGCCCAGGGAATAGCAAATGCTATCCCAGCAATCGTCGCTACTGTCAAAAGTCCAGTTGAGCCTTCGCAAGCTAACCCCAGTAAACGCACGCGCGACGATAATTTTAGTAACAGTGTTAACGGAGGCGGCAACAATAACAATGACGTGATTCAGGCCCCAATACTTAAGAAAATGAAAGTTGCAACACCTGGTTGCACTTATAAAGAATTTCTCACCTGTAAACCTGTTGAATTTGCAGGCAATGAAGGGACAACTGCCGCGCTGCGTTGGTTGGAAAAAACCGAAGCAGTAATTAAAATAAGTAAATGTGCCGAGGAGGATAAGGTCATGTATGCTTCTCACCTTTTCAAGGAAGAAGCATTAGAATGGTGGAATACGGTGTTACAAGCCAAGGGAAGTGACATGGCTTATGCCATGAGCTGGGAAGAATTTAAGCAACTGATGGAAAGAAAATTCTGCCCCGAATATGAAAAAGAACAAATGGCCAATAAATTCCTGAGCCACCGAATGGTGGATGTGGACTGTCGAGGTTATACTTCGAAATTCTTCGAATATGCCAGAATTGTGCCCACTCTGGCTTCGCCAGAACCGGTACTTATCTCTCGCTATATTTGGGGTTTAATTAGCGAGATTCGTGATATTATTAAAGCTGCAAGACCCCGCACAATCGATGATGCAGTGGAATTAGCCAACACCTTGACTGACGGACTGGTGCGTACGCGGGAAGAAAACCGGAAAAAGGAGTTAGCTCAAAAGATTACCCAAGGATTTCGTATGGGTAATAATAGCAACTTCAAGAGAAAGGGAACTGGATCCTCTTTCGCCCCGCCATTTTGCGGGAATTGCAAAAAGAAACATTTTGGAAAATGTAGAGAAAATTGTAATTTCTGCAAAATTCCGGGCCATCGGAAGGAAGAATGCAAGAAGAAATTAAATGTCACACCCCAACCGATGGCGGAAACATCGGGGTGGCACTGAGCGAAACAGATTGTCCAGAAGTTTCCATAACAATTATCATTACCAATCAATTTAAAGTAACATGTCCCATACCATGTCTCAAAAGGTAAAACAAATTATTACAGACAAAATCTAGGCAAATAGTTCTATTCCGACAACTCAGATTTTTCAAATAGAGCAATTGTTTATCTGCTTCTAGAGACTCTTGATTTCATTTGTACAGACAACTATTTGTTGGCCTCTAGAGCCTTATTCTAGCCTCGATTTCCTAGCAGATAAGCATCCTAAGAACCTGTCACATACGTTAAAATAAAAGTCAATACACATAGTGTAAAGGTGAGCATACATGTTTGATAATAGCATATAGAGTTCGAAAGCGTTACGCATAACCAGCACGTACACATAGTGAAATGAGGCATGTTAGTTATCGACATGAACCTATCGATACCAATGACTGTGGATTGACTGCCCAAGGCAGTTCCTAATACATGATCACCACTGTAATCCATGCAAATAATTGTCCTTAACAACCCCCGAGTGAACGGGTGCTCAGTCCAAACTAATAGTACTACCGTTGCTAAGGCAGGTAGACAGCATTCCATGTGTAAACATAACAAACAAGCATTCATTTAGTCACGTATAACATGCGGTAACGGTTAGCGTTTAAAGTATTGAGTAGTGTGTTCGATGTGTTTTAGAATACGTAACGTATGTAACACCCAAAAGTGCGTAAAGCAAAAAGGGATCGAGTATACTCACAGCGATGATGGATTGAAGGGAGCGCTTGAGAGTAAGGTTAGCCTGATTAGAACGATAGCATAATGATAAGTGACGCGTAAAACGATGCAAGGTGTAAGTGGCTCGGACAGTAGTTCGGTCGGATGGTAATCCGATCGGACGGCTAATTGTGCGGATGGCAATCCGCTCAGATGGTTATCCGGTCGGACGGTAGGCCGGTCGGATGACTATTCGAGTGGATTGTTTCTTCCTATGAGAAGGATGTGTTTGTGTATGATGTCTTGAACTTTGAAGTTTTCGTTGTAGCATTTTGAAAACATTCAAGTATCTCTACCCTTCAAGTCGGTCAATCGGACGGTCAGCCGTGCGGACGACAATCCGCTCGGATGGTCATCCAGTCGGACGGCGACTCGAGTGGCGAGGTTACTTAGTGAGAACAAGTTCACAGCAGGGTGGTCACTCGGTCGGACGGTTGTTCAACCGGGTGGTATCCTTGGTGCATTGAACATGTTGAAAATCGATTGAGTGTTAAAGTCCAAGTATCTCATGATCCGAAGAGTAATCCGGTCGGATGGTAATCCGGTCGGACAGCAGTTCGTTCAACACTCAAACTTTAGATAAGGTTGGTTAAGTGTGGGACCCATGGTGCAAGCCGTTCAGATGGCCAGTCGCTCGGATGGCTGTCCGTTCGTCTTTCACTGGGTCGTTTTGATTGTTTGTAGTTTTATTGAGACGTTATGACAGCGTGTTAACCAACAGAACCCCATCTTGACCCAAGTGGCCCGATCAAACAGGAATCACCCTAGTTCGACCAGTTAACCGGTTCAAGACGGTTGTTCTTGTTTAACCCGAAATTGGTGGTCTCGTGAGTAGAATCCAGATCTTGAGCTAGCACAACACCGCGAATGAGTGGCAGACTAGAACAAGGTCCGATTCTATCGGTTTTGAGTGCATTGAGTGTAAAAGAGTTGAAAGAAAGTTAGAAACCATCTTTCAATCTTTCTTCACCATGAATGTGTTCAGATCTATGCAAGATCTTTGTTTACTTGTGTGGAAATCGGTTAGATCTAAGTTGTTCTTGGTGGGTTGAGGCCAAAACATGAAGTTCATAAGAACACCATGATGACGTCATCCTAGAACACCTCAAATCTAGTGATTTCACGGTTAAAAGTTAAGATTCAAAAGATAGAAAGGTGTAGGAGTGCGTGTAGATTAAGGAAGTACAAGATTTAGGACGAGATCTTACCGAAATTGAGAGAAATCGAAGAAAAGGTGAGGAGCACGAGCTGTTCGGACGTCAGTTGCCAAAAGTGGTAACTATGAGAGTGACATGAGGTATTTATAGAGTTCCAAAAGAGGAAAGAGGCAGGTCGGTCGGATGGCATCTCGCCCGGATGACTGTCCGGTCGGATGTCATCTCGGTCGGATGGCACTCAATCAAGTGACCGCCCGGTCGGATGGCAATCCGGCCGGATGGCACTTGGTTCGAGTGCGCGGCGCGACGATTTTTGTTGTTTCGATTTTCGATTGCGAGCGATGCGAATGCGATAGAGTTTCCTAATCAAATTACTTTTAGTCCCAACTACTCATATCTAGCGCTATCTCTTCTCCACTAATTAACATACCATTTCGATTGCGATTGAGTTCGATTGCATTTGAGTTTCGATTGCGTTTCGGTTGATTACCACACATAACATAAATAAACATGCACAAATAACACATAAGGAACACACGCACGTATAACCATAACCAAAATGCGTACTTCGAGTTGCGAGTGCGATTGCGATTCGATGTTAATTAAATTAGATTGATTTGACTTTAACGCATTGTTACTTCCTATAGTTCACAGTCGTAAGTCGATTAAATGGAGAATAGCATACGTCGATTATTGTGATTATTGACACTTACTCCACATAATACAGCTAAAATAAACATATAAAGGAAATTCACTACTAGTCAAGTTGCGCGAAATCGGTCGTTGACTTTGACCTTGACTTTGACTTCAGAAACACGGGGTGTTACAGCCTCCCCTAGTTGAGGGAATTTCGTCCCGAAATTAGTTCGAAGCCGTAACAAACAACTGCGGATACTTCGCCTTCATGTCGCTTTCGAGTTCCCAAGTGAACTCCGCTCCTCGTTTGCCTTCCCATCGGACTTTCACAATAGGAATGCGCGACCGTCTGAGCTGCTTGCTTTGGCGATCCATGATTTCGACAGGCTTCTCCACGAAGTGTAGTGTTTCGTTTACTTGAAGGTCATCGAGAGGTACGATTAAATCATGCTCAGCCAGGCACTTTCGGAGGTTTGACACGTGGAAGGTCGGGTGGACGTTACTAAGTTCCTCCGGTAGTTCGAGTCTGTAGGCGACTTTTCCGATCCTTTCCAGAATCTTAAAAGGTCCAATATATCGAGGCGCTAATTTCCCTTTCTTGCCGAATCTGACCACACCCTTCCAAGGTGATCCCTTTAGGAGTACGTAGTCGCCAACGTCAAATTTTAGGGGCTTGCGTCGTCTATCGGCATAACTTTTCTGTCGACTTCGAGCTTTCAACAAGTTGTCTCGAATTTGGAGGACTTTGTCAGTCGTTTCTTGTAAGAGCTCGGGACCGGTTAGCTGCGAGTGACCGATCTCGTGCCATACAATAGGCGATCGACATTTTCTTCCGTATAAAGCCTCGAATGGTGCCATTTGAATGCTGGAATGATAACTGTTGTTATACGAAAATTTGACTAACGGCAGGTATGTATCCCAATTACCACCGAAGTCTATGACACACGAACGGAGCATGTCCTCAAGAGTACGAATCGTTCTTTCAGTCTGACCGTCGGTTTGAGGGTGGAATGCGGTACTTAGATTAAGCGATGTACCGAGAGCCGTTTGAAACGTTTCCCACAGTCGCGAGGTAAACCGAGCATCACGGTCAGAGATGATGTCGCGAGGCGCCCATGATTACAAATGATCTCGTTGGTGTAGATTCGGGCTAATCGTTCTACCTTGTAGTCTTCCCGTATTGGTAAAAAGTGAGCGGATTTGGTCAGTCGGTCGACAACAACCCAGATGCTGTCGTGACCTGATGACGTGTGCGGAAGCTTTGTTATGAAGTCCATAGCTATACTCTCCCATTTCCACATAGGGATCGGCGGTTGTTCGAGTAAGCCAGAGGGTCTTTGGTGTTCAGCCTTGACTCTTGCACATGTCAGGCACTTTCCAACGTAGAGAGCAATATCCCTTTTCATGCCCGGCCACCAGTACTTGTAACGAAGATCCTAGTACATTTTGTCGGCACCGGGATGAATAGAATACCGGGATTTGTGGGCTTCGTCCATCAAAATCTGTCGCAAATCGGTCCGTTTAGGGATCCAAATTTGATCCAGAAAGTGGAATATCCCATTCGACTTATTTACGAGCTGGGCTCCATCGTGGTAGATTTTTTCCTTCTTCAGAGTGCGTTCATTAAAACATGCATGCTGAGCTTCGCGGATGAGGGTTTCGAGGTCGTATTGGGCTTGGACGTTACGAGTGCTGAGCAAATAACTCCGTCTGCTGAGCGCGTCGGCAACAACGTTTGCTTTTCCTGGGTTATAACGAATCTCACAGTCGTAATCATTGAGAAGTTCTACCCATCGGCGTTGACGCATATTAAGTTCTTTCTGATCAAAGATGTGTTGTAGGCTCCTATGATCGGTGAAGATCGTATACTTTGTACCATACAGGTAGTGTCGCCAAATCTTTAACGCAAAAACAACTGCGCCTCGCTCGAGATCATGGGTTGTATAGTTCTTCTCGTGGGTTTTGAGCTGTCGAGATGCGTAAGCTATAACCTTGTCTCGCTGCATAAGGACACAGCCAAGACCATGGTTGGAAGCATAACAATAGACAATGAAATCATCGTTTCCGTCGGGTAGAGTGAGAACAGGAGCATTGCAAAGCATGTGCTTGAGGGTTTGGAAAGCAGACACTTGTTCAGTTCCCCAAACAAAAGGCTTGTCTTTATGCGTGAGAGCGGTAAGCGGCACAACGATTTTTGAGAATCCTTCGATAAATCGTCGATAATAGCCCGCTAGTCCGAGAAAAGAACGGACTTCAGACGGGTTCTTAGGTGTAATCCAACTCTTAACGGCTTCAATCTTCGCAGGATCGACGTGAATACCCTGATTATTGACAATGTGACCCAGAAACTGAACTTCCTCCAGCCAAAATTCACACTTGGAGAACTTGGCATAGAGTCGATTCCCCTGGAGTAGCTCGAGAACCAAACGTAGATGTTGCGCGTGTTCGACTTTCGATCTGGAATAGATCAAGACATCGTCGATGAATACGATGACGAAACGGTCGAGATATGGCTTACACATGCGATTCATCAGGTCCATGAAAACCGCGGGTGCGTTGGTTAAACCAAAAGGCATAACAACGAATTCGTAGTGGCCGTATCGAGTGCGAAATGCGGTTTTGGGTATATCTTCCTCTTGAATGTGTAGTTGGTGATAGCCTGAGCGTAGATCGATCTTCGAGAAACACGTAGCACCTTGTAGCTGATCAAACAAATCGTCAATGCGAGGCAGGGGATAGCGGTTCTTGATAGTTAACGTTTTCAATTCCAGATAGTCGATGCACATCCGGAACGACCCATCCTTCTTTTTGACGAAAAGGACTGGCGCTCCCCAAGGAGAGGTGCTCGGGCGAATGAAGCCTTTCTCAAGTAATTCCTGGAGTTGGTTCGAGAGTTCACGCATTTCAGACGGTGCGAGTCGGTAAGGAGCTTTGGCAACAGGATTGGCTCCAGGAATGAGGTCGATACGAAAGTCGATATCACGACTTGGCGGTAATCCTGGAAGGTCATCGGGAAACACATTAGGAAATTCACGAACCACAGGTGTAACGACCGTTTAATGTCCAAATTTTATATAATAAAATACTTAGGTTTAACATAAATACAAAATTCTCAGTTTCAAAGTAACACCTACTAGTTAACTAACGACTAGTTTAAAACATTCATAACAAAAGTAGCAATTCATTTACATCAAAACATTATCTAGACAAGATTAAGTTAATGCGGAAGCTTCAAAAATTAGTGTTCGGTTCCTGGTAGCTTGCTTAATCACCATCCGGAAGGACCCCATTTGTACCTAGAGTCAAAACCTTAAAAGTTAGTCTTGACGTAATTACATTGCTTATAAACAAGTTCTAGTATCGAAGCATAAAAAACTAATAAAATTTCATTTGTCGTCCTGTCACGTGGCGCGACGGACCATCGCGTGGCGCGGGCAGCCCCGCGTGTCGCGTCGGGTTCTCTTACTCCCCTCGCGTGGCGTGGTGGAACACGTTTTCCAGCAGGTCCAGTTTTTGGACCTGCATATTCGCCCAGCTCCGGAAATTCACGATTTTCCAACTTTAAACTATTATAACTTTTTACTCGGTTGTCCGTTTTAGTTGGTTCTTTTTCCTATGAGTCCGTAATAAAATTACAGATCTAACCATGAAAATTTCGTATCACGAAAATCAAACTACGAGTAGATGATGCATGAAATCCCTGTCTCAATTATCCAACCTATTAGCAATAAGTGCAAATACCATTTTTTTATTCCAAAACTTTCTTAAATACCATTACCCAATTACCCGGGCTTATGAACCTTGGCTTATTCGCGCCGTTCATGGCTTTATGCTTACATTAGAACTTGGTGCTTGTTTTCAACGATTCAAGCACTCCGCTTCTAACGACAGTTACAATTTGCCTCTATTGTTTGACCCGATACCTCGGATTCGTAAACTTAAGTTGACATAGCAATTTCTTTAGCGTAGTACTTTCCAACTTTTGATGAAATATAAGACTTTCAAGTCTCTACGCATGTAATCCTTTTAAACACCTCATTTCGACCCGTCTGCATATCTAGTGAAAACCATCACTTTATTGACAAGTCAATCCACTTCAAACCTTTCTTTTGACCCGTTTGATTGTCGAGTGAACTTCGTCACTTCAAAGACCCATCAAACGCATCTAATACACTACGACACTAATTATACATTGAACCCAAACATGTATGCATAATTTTAACGAGACTAAAGTCACGTACCTTTAGAGCACACCCTTCAAACGCGTATCTCCTCCGGCTTGTCCCCTTGATGACCCGGATTCTTTGCCTAAAGAGTTCAATTCATAATAAGTTTAGAACCCTTTTATAAGCTTTAACGCGTAATTCTTTATAATAATCAAATCTGCGTTTTTACTCAACTTTTAACATTTTAATCCTCACTTAGGCGTTTCATCGAACACCTAACGGGTCAGATTTTTATATCATCAAAACCAAGTTCATGACTTGTAATTATCATGTAATTTAACTTCAATTAGACAATTCTACACATGTCTTAACATCAATATTTCTGAGATTTACTCTTAAATTCAGATTATGCTAGAACAAGATCATAATTCTATGGCTTATCAAGTTTTCGTCAAGTTCATTAATCACCTACAATGGTGGTTATAAACTCTATAATCATCATGCAATCTTTTAACAAGATTTCACCTAGGTTCATCCCTAGACACCATATCTCTTCTAATTTCATTCATGCAACACAAAATCAAGCTAAACATTCAATTTTCATCATATGCTAGGAATTTAAGTTGAATCAAAATAACCTAAATTGGCATACCTTATGATCCCTTTGACTAGGTGATCATGAATCTATGTTCAGATTTTGATTTTGACTTGATTAAAGCCCTCAATTTGTGGTTTTTGTAAGTCTTAGGGTTTGGTGAAGAACCCCTTGTCGCCCCCTGCTTCTTGATCGACCAGACACCCCCAAAGTGGGTGTTTGGTGTGTTTTAATTTTGTTATTATGTAATTAAGTTTCGAATTTAGCAACATAGGCCCTTCAACTTTATATTTCTTATTATAAAGTTTTATAACTTCGGGGTGTTACAAGTCCACCCCCCTTAAAAGGGATTCGTCCTCGAAACCAGAATTCGTACCAAATAACGTAGGGTAGAGTCGTTGCATCTTTTCTTCGGACTCTGTCACAACCCCCGATCCCTGATCCCCGGGAACGGGCGGACGTGATCACAGAGCCTGGTGGTATCAGTTTGTTTAGTCTCGCAGCGGAATTTACATCAGGACCGTAGTTAGGAAATGTTTATCAGAGTAAAACCACCATATTTCATATTAATAATAACATGGGCAAAACCCAAGTTTCTTATTACAATACACTTATAGGGACAAACCCTATTTTATTGAATTTAAAACACTGTTTATTAGATAACCTTTATAGCCACATTATCCCCAAGCCTTCAGTGCTCTCCAGCTGGCTTTTTACTAATTGGCTTTCACATTGGGTTACCTGAAACACGTTTTAAAAACATTTGTCAGTCGGAAATACTGGTGAGTAATCCCAATTTAATCAAGAAACTTTTTATCGATTAAAACAGTATCGAGGACGATTACAATGTTTATGTCTACACAATTACTCCATTTGGTACTATCAATCCACTGACTTGTGGGTCATATTACACATTGGCTAACTCATTGTCCAATGGTAACGTACTGTCAAACTTGACTTACTACTCATAAGTAGTACAAATTTTGTATACAAAACCCCAACATACCGGCAGTAACTGAAGAACTACAAAGACTCAATCACCGCTTAATCACATTGTAAAACAATTAAGGTTTTGTAAATTATTCCAAAAACATTAACAAAAAGAGGATAAACTCACATTGCTGTCTTAGGCTTTTCGTAAGGGTTTCCTGGATATAATCTATAGTTTATACAAATGTACATTGGTTAGTACCATAACCCTTTGAAAATATTGATAATACCCTCCCCGAGACGGCATTCCAACAACTACGTCAGGCAGAACCACGACAGTTGTTTCGGAACCCTAAATCAATCGGGCAGCGTAACTATTATGAAACTGGGGTTATAATACTTACAACGGAGCAGAACCTCGCTAATTAGGGGTGTAATACCCAAAATATTACAACTTCTCTACAGAATTTCGAGATTGAGATTTCAGAATGAGCGACGGAAAACGTAGACTGATGGCCTTCTTATATAGTTGCTGATAGTGACTCTGTCGCGGCCCGCGTAAAAGATAAGGGACCTTTACGCGGCCCGCGTCAATACCGGTCAACACACTAGCTTAGCTGGGTCAGCTACTAGACTCGACACGATGTCGACACGTGTCGACCTCTGGTGTATCCGCGTTTCATGAGTCCGCGCGGCCCGCGTCAACTTAGACGAGGTTTTATGCGGCCCGCTTGAACTAAAGGATTCAGCGGAGTCCGGTCAACACTCCCATACGGCCCGCGTAAGATGTTGGGGTGGGTTTATGCGGCCCGCCTCAACTCATATTTCAGGTTTTTATTTTATTTTTATAAACTATAACATATATCGGGCTTGATTTTCACATACGGGGTGTATTATAAGACATATTAGAATATTTTATAATATATTAGAGAGTCGGAAATATTATAAGGGTATTGGTTTTACCGAGGGTTGTTACATTCTCCCCACCTTGTTTTAGAGCTCGTCCTCGAGATCTATTGAAACAATTGCGGATATTTCTTTTTCATTTCTGACTCGAGCTCCCATGTATACTCAGGTCCTCTTTTGGTGTCCCATTTCACTTTGACCTGAACTAATCTTTTATGCTTGAGATTCTTGACTTTCCTGTCTTCAATTTGCAGAGGTCTTTCTACAAACTTGAGTTGTTCATTTACCTCTATATCCTTTAGAGGTACTATCAATGATTCATCAGCTAAACACTTCTTAAGATTTGATACATGAAACACATCATGTATTCCTGCCATTTCCTCTGGCAATTGTAGCTGATAGGCTACAGGTCCTATTCTTCTAATAATCTTAAAAGGTCCAACATACCTGGGACTTAGCTTTCCTCTTTTGATGAATCTTACCACTCCTTTCAAAGGAGAGACTTTCAATAATACTCTATCTCCTACTTGAAATTCCAATGGTTTACATCGGTTATCAGCATAACTCTTTTGGCGATCACGTGCAGTTTTCAGTCGTTCCTTGACTTGAATAATTTTGTCAGTTGTTTCCTGTACTATTTCAGGTCCAGATAGTTGCTTTTCCCCAATTTCTGTCCAACAGACTAGGGTTCGACACTTTCGTCCATAAAGTGCTTCAAATGGTGTAGCATTGATACTTGTGTGATAACTATTATTATAAGAAAATTCTATTAAAGGTAAGTGATCATCCCAATTACCTCCAAAGTCAATTACACAAGCTCTAAGCATATCTTCCATTGTTTGAATTGTCCTTTCGCTTTGTCCATCCGTTTGTGGATGATAAGCTGTGCTTAACTTTAACTTGGTTCCCATTGCCTTTTGAAAACTTGACCAAAAATGAGATGTAAAGCGACTATCTTTATCAGAAACAATTGATAAAGGAATGCCATGTAAAGAAACAATTTCATTTACATACAATTGAGATAATTGTTCCATACTAATTGTTTCCTTCATTGGTAAGAAATGAGCTGACTTGGTTAGTCTATCCACAATCACCCAGATTGTATCATTTCCTTTCCTAGTTTTGGGTAATTTAGTAACAAAATCCATTGTTATTAATTCCCATTTCCAAACAGGCATTTCTAATTGCTGTAACAAACCTGAGGGTTTCTGATGTTCAGCTTTAACTTGTGAGCAAGTTAAACATTTAGAAACATAGGTTGCTATGTCTTTCTTCATTCCTATCCACCAGAAATTTTTCTTTAAATCCTGGTACATTTTATCACTTCCTGGATGCATCGTATATTTAGATTTATGTGCTTCTTCTAATATACAATGACGTAGGTTTCCTAATTTAGGTATCCACATTCTTTTTTCATGGAATCTTCATATTCCACCTGTTCCTTGTTTTAATTCTTTTAACATACCTTTTAATTTTTCAAAATCATCCTTGGTTACTGATTCTTGTGCTTCTCTTATCTGATTATTTAAATCTACTTGCAGATTTAATTTAAAAGAACGTACCCTTCTTTGCTTTTCATGATACTTTCTACTTAAAGCATCGGCTACTACATTTGCTTTTCCTTCATGATACTGGATATCACAGTTATAATCACTAAGAAATTACATCCAGCGTCTTTGCCTCATATTCAACTCCTTCTGTTGAAAAATATACCTTCAACTCTTATGATCAGTAAATATGGTAAACTTACTACCATAAAGGTAATGTCTCCAAATCTTAAGAGCAAAAATTATAGCTCCTAATTCTAGATCATGAGTTGAATAATTCTCTTCATGATTCTTAAGTTGTCTAGATGCGTAAGCTATAACCTTTTGGCGTTGCATCAATACACATCCATAACCTAATCTACAAACATCACAATAGACTACAAAGTCTTCATTTCCTTCTGGTAATGCTAATATAGGTGTATGGGTTAATCTTTGCTTAAGAATTCTAAATGCTTCTTCTTGTTTTAATCCCCATTCAAACTTAACAGATTTACAAGTTAACTTAGTTAAGGGAATGGCTATTCTAGAGAAATCTTTAATAAATCTTCTATAATAACCAGCCAATCCTAAGAAACTTCTAACCTCAGTTGGTGATTCAGGGGTTTTCCATTTCGTAATGGCCTCAATCTTTGTTGGATCTACATGAATTCCTTCATGATTGACTAGGTGTCCAAGGAATTGTACCTGTTCTAACCAAAACTCACACTTTGAAAACTTAGCATAAAGCTTTTCCTTTCTTAATAGACTTAAAAGTGCGTGCAAATGCCTTGCATGATCCTCTTTACTCTTAGAGTAAATTAGAATATCATCTATGAATACAATTATGAATTTATCCAAATATGGCTTACATACTCGGTTCATCATGTCCATAAATGCAGCTGGGGCATTGGTTAAACCAAATGGCATGGCAGTAAATTCATAATGACCATACCTTGTTCTAAACGCAGTTTTAGGAATGTCCTCTTCATGTACCTTTAATTGATGATATCCTGACCTTAAATCGATTTTTGAGAAAAATCGAGCTCCTTGCAGTTGATCAAACAGATCATCGATTCTTGGTAATGGATACCGATTCTTAATCGTGACCTTGTTTAATTCACGATAATCAATGCACATCCACATTGATCCGTCTTTCTTTTTAACAAACAATATCGGCGCTCCCCATGGCGACGAACTTGGTTGTATAAATCCTTTTTCCAACAATTCATCTAATTGTTTCTTCAATTCTTGCATTTCAGCAGGTGCCAAACGGTAAGGTGCTTTGGCAATTGGTGATGTTCCTGGTATTAAGTGAATTCTGAATTCAACTTCTCTATCCGGAGGTAGTCCTGGTAATTCTTCTGGAAATATATCTGAAAACTGAGATACTACTGGAATATCTTTTAGTTCTTTTCCTTTAGTGTTAGTGATTATAGAAATCAAATACACTATAGAACCTTTTCTTATATAACTTGCAGTTTTCATCACAGAGATAAACTTAGTGGACTTAGAAGACTTATTTCCTTTGATTGTGATCGTTTTACCTTTTGGTGAATTTACTTGGATTAACTTTTGATCACATAAAATACTGGCTTTATTGGCTATTAACCAATCCATTCCTAAAACAACATCAAATCCTATCAGATTCATGGGATATAGGTTTGCTATAAATTTCTGATTTAAAATTTCTATTCTTGCTCCCTGCAAGATTTCAGAAATTCTAACGATTTCTCCATTAGCTGTTTCTACTACGCATTCTTGTGGTAGTTTAGTTAATGCCTGATTTAGAAATTTGTAAAACGATGTATTAATAAAACTTTGGTTTGCACCAGAGTCAAATAATACTTTAGCAAAAACATCATTAACTAAAAACGTACCAGCGATGACATCTGGAATCATCTTAGCTTCATCTGCAGTTAGAACAAATGCTCTAGCATTTTTAGTATTCTTGTTGTCTGCAGCTGGAGCCAATTTTGGACAGTTTGGCCTGATATGACCTTTTTCTCCACAGTTGTAACATAATCCATTACTGGATTTTCTCTTGCAATTTTCTTCCTTGTGTCCTGGCATCTTGCAATAATTGCAGAGATTGGAGCATTTTCCCGAGTGCTTTTTCTTGCAGACCTTGCAGTATGTTGAAGAGGTAGAACCCATATTCCTACGATTGTAATTTCCAGAACGGAATTCTTGAGTAAGTCTTTGGGTTAAGTTTCTCCTCTGGTCTTCTTCTCTAGTACGGACTAGTTCATCAGTCAAGGTATTTGTTAATTCTACCGCTTCTTCTATGGTTTGAGGTCTAGCTGCCTTGACTATGTGTCTAATCTCTCCAATTAATCCCCAAATATAACGGGAAATTAACACTGGTTCTGGTGAAGCAAGAGTTGGAACTATTCTAGCATATTCAAAGAATATCTTAGTATATCCCTTACTATCTACACCAGTCATCCTAAGATTTAGAAATTTGTTTGCTATCTGTTCTTTCTTATTGGGTGGGCAGAATTTCCTTTCTACCTTGTCCTTAAACTCTTCCCATACCATATTATAGGTTTTATCACTTCCTTTTGTCTGGAGGATAGTGTTCCACCATTCTAATGCTGCATTCTTAAACAGATTAGAAGCAAACAATATTCTATCTTCTTCAGCACACTTACTTATCCTTAAGACTGCCTCAGTCTTTTCTATCCAGCGTAAGGTTACAATGGCCCCTTCATTGCCTGAGAATTCCATTGGTTTACAAGACCAGAATTCTTTATAAGAACAACCATAAGGCATGGTTCTTCTTCTTTTGGGAATAGGCATTTGAAGTACCGGTCCATTGTTTACACTATTTTCTGGTTCAATGGGTCGCTTACTGCTATGCTTACTTTTATTATCAGCATCTTTAACAGTTTGTAGTATAAATGGCATAGCATCTATAATTCCCTGTGCTACTATATGTTGAATAGCACTATTGTCCACTTGATTTCCATTGTTATTGATACTCGGATTATCATTAACCACGTTAATGTTACTCTGGTTATCGTTATTCGGATTTCCTTGATTTTCTTTGTCGGCCATCTGAATTTTAAACATTTATCCCATATTAATATCACAATTAATATTTTAATATAGTTACTCACATAACACACAGTCTAACAAAAAACGTAGATCATTGCTACTTTTACTCTTTTCATATACTTATGCGTCTATTACACACTAGTACAGAAATAAAATTACAATACCAACAGAAATAAAATAGTAATATGCATTCGTACACACATATTTTATTTTATTATATTATTACTACCGCTTTTTTCCATTCTAACATTCACGGATATGGATTCATCCAAAAATCCATATTGCGCTCATCGTATTTCCATACGAGACGCTCTCCCACCTGACGCATCCTCTCACTGCTTTCTAAAATTTTCTCCCCGAAAGTCCTAAGTTCTTGGACATTTTCTGCACTCATTGGGGGTGCAGGTTCTAGGAATGGGTTTGGAATCTGGGGTATGGGTTCCTAATATGGAGGTAAAAGTGCCTGTAATTGGTAAGGATCTTCCAATATTCCCGTAATGTAGTTATCATGGTAATAGGGATCTAAAGGGTCCATACCTGGGTAGGCTCCTATAGGTGTCTCTTCAGGAATAGAGTAACGTTGCACATAGTCCCTATTCTCATCCCACCATGGGTCATAATTTGGGTCTAGGGGATTTGGTGCAGGTACCCTAGGAATTTCGTCTGGGTTAAAATCAGGCATCTCTACTTGATTCTCCGGATTTTCTATTTCCATGGGTTGTTCTGGGTTTTGTGGTTGCGGGGCTACTAGTTGTTCCAGACTTGGGTCAGCAGCAGTTGTAGCTAAAATATGAAAATTAGCTAGGCGTCTATTTAGCATATCTTGAGAATGAGCATCTGTCTCTCGTTTAATAGCTGCTAAGGCCCTTTGCTGTTGCAATTTTCGCATTCTCTTCCTACGAGCAAAAGCTTCTTTACTGAACCATCCTCGCTTCTTAGTAGGAAATGGTTCCTCCGACTTAGCTCTAAAGGCAAATATCCCGTCTTCCTGATCAGCAGTATACCCAGAGAGGGCAGGCTGTGATGATGTACCTTCACTCCTAGGTGAATCAGATAACTGACGATTCACATCTGATGGTCCTTGATCACTCATACTGAAAACTAACAAATAGTCAAATAACACATAACAATTAAATACAGTTATGCACACATTTCCGTAATTATTTCCTAACACAAATTTTTAATATTTAAATGTCAGCAGAACACTTCTTTGGCTCAGACCAGTGGCTAGGCTCTGATACCACCTGCTGTCACAACCCCCGATCCCTAATCCCCGGGAACGGGCGGACGTGATCACAGAGCCTGGTGGTATCAGTTTGTTTAGTCTCGCAGCGGAATTTACATCAGGACCGTAGTTAGGAAATGTTTATCAGAGTAAAACCACCATATTTCATATTAATAATAACATGGGCAAAACCCAAGTTTCTTATTACAATACACTTATAGGGACAAACCCTATTTTATTGAATTTAAAACACTGTTTATCAGATAACTTTTATAGCCACATTATCCCCAAGCCTTCAGTGCTCTCTAGCTGGCTTTTTACTAATTGGCTTTCACATTGGGTTACCTGAAACGCGTTTTAAAAACATTTGTCAGTCGGAAATACTGGTGAGTAATCCCAATTTAATCAAGAAACTTTTTATCGATTAAAACAGTATCGAGGACGATTACAATGTTTATGTCTACACAATTACTCCATTTGGTATTATCAATCCACTGACTTGTGGGTCATATTACACATTGGCTAACTCATTGTCCAATGGTAACGTACTGTCAAACTTGACTTACTACTCACAAGTAGTACAAATTTTGTATACAAAACCCCAACATACCGGCAGTAACTGAAGAACTACAAAGACTCAATCACCGCTTAATCACATTGTAAAACAATTAAGGTTTTGTAAATTATTCCAAAAACATTAACAAAAAGAGGATAAACTCACATTGCTGTCTTAGGCTTTTCGTAAGGGTTTCCTGGATATAATCTATAGTTTATACAAATGTACATTGGTTAGTACCATAACCCTTTGAAAATATTGATAATACCCTCCCCGAGACGGCATTCCAACAACTACGTCAGGCAGAACCACGACAGTTGTTTCGGAACCCTAAATCAATCGGGCAGCGTAACTATTATGAAACTGGGGTTATAATACTTACAACGGAGCAGAACCTCGCTAATTAGGGGTGTAATACCCAAAATATTACAACTTCTCTACAGAATTTCGAGATTGAGATTTCAGAATGAGCGACGGAAAACGTAGACTGATGGCCTTCTTATATAGTTGCTGATAGTGACTCTGTCGCGGCCCGCGTAAAAGATAAGGGACCTTTACGCGGCCCGCGTCAATACCGGTCAACACACTAGCTTAGCTGGGTCAGCTACTAGACTCGACACGATGTCGACACGTGTCGACCTCTGGTGTATCCGCGTTTCATGAGTCCGCGCGGCCCGCGTCAACTTAGACGAGGTTTTATGCGGCCCGCTTGAACTAAAGGATTCAGCGGAGTCCGGTCAACACTCCCATACGGCCCGCGTAAGATGTTGGGGTGGGTTTATGCGGCCCGCCTCAACTCATATTTCAGGTTTTTATTTTATTTTTATAAACTATAACATATATCGGGCTTGATTTTCACATACGGGGTGTATTATAAGACATATTAGAATATTTTATAATATATTAGAGAGTCGGAAATATTATAAGGGTATTGGTTTTACCGAGGGTTGTTACAGACTCCCATGTGGTATCCGAGCCTTTCCTATGCTCCCATTTGACTTTTACTTGGTCGATCTTTTTGTTTCTCAAATTCTTCACTTTACGATCCAAAATCACAATTGGCTTTACTGCATAGTTGAGACTGTTATCCACCTCGATGTCATCGTAGTGGATATGAGCAGTTTCGTCTGCTAAACATTTTTGGAGATGTGACACGTGGAATGTGCTATATATCCCATTCAACTCCTCGGGCAGTTCGAGACGGTACGCTACCTTACCAACCCGTTCAATGATTCTGAATGGCCCAATAAATCTTGGGCTCAACTTTCCTCTTTTTCTGAACCTAATTATTCCTTTCCATGGCGATACTTTCAACATCACCTTATCGCCCACTTGAAATTCAATCGGCCTCCTTCGTTTATCCGCATACGACTTCTGTCGATCCTGAGCTGCTTTTAAGTGAGTTCGGACTAAGTCGATTTTCTCATTCGTAGTTCGGATTATATCAATATGTGCTAGTTCACGTGAACCCACTTCTCCCCAATAAACCGGGGTTCGGCACTTTCTACCATATAGCATCTCATACGGGGCCATTCCTATGCTCGCGTGATAACTATTGTTGTATGAAAATTCGACCAAGGGTAGATATACATCCCAACTACCTCTGAAGTCGATAATGCAAGCCCGCAGCATATCCTCTAACGTTTGTATCGTTCTTTCACTTTGCCCATCCTTTTGTGGATGGTAAGCAGTGCTGATGAACAGTTTAGTTCCCATTTGTTCTTGGAATTCATGCCAAAAGTTCGAGATAAATCGTGTATCTCTGTCAGATACAATGGATATCAGTACTCCATGAAGTGCTACGATTTCATTAGTATAGACTTCTGACATCTTCTCGGACGTATAAGTCTCACGAATCGGAATGAAATGAGCACTTTTCGTCAATCTATCCATGACTACCCATATAGCATCAAACCCGCGGTTGGTTTTGGGCAGTTTGGTCAGCAAATCCATTGTGATTTGTTCCCACTTCCAAACTGGGATGTCCAATGGTTGCAACTTGCCGTATGGCTTCTGGTGCTCTGCTTTGACTTGCAAACAGGTCAAACACTTCTCCACATATTTCACTATATCTCTTTTCATTCCGGGCCACCAATAGTTTTGTTTTAAATCATTATACATTTTGGTTGCCCCTGGATGGATCGAATAACGAGATTTATGGGCCTCGTCAAGAAGGAGTGCCTTGGCTCCGCATGAATTTGGAACCCAAATTCTCCCAAATCGAGTTTTTAACCCTTGTTTACCATCCGCCAAGTCTTTTAACTGGCCAACTATTCTTTCCCTTTTCACATTTTCTTCCTCCATTGCTTCAGTTTGAGATTTCCGGATTTGTTCAAGCAAACCCGATGTTACAATTAGTTGCATCGATCGCACTCGAATAGGCGTATAATCTGTCTTTCAACTCAACGCATCAGCCACCATATTAGCCTTTCCCGGGTGGTAATGTATATCACAATCAAAATCCTTGACAGTTTCTAACCACCGTCTCTGTCTCATGTTTAATTCCTTCTGATCGAAGAAATATTTTAAGCTTTTATGGTCGGTAAAGATAGTGCATTTTACCCCATACAAATAATGTCTCCATAACTTTAAGGCAAACACTACCGCTGCCAACTCGAGGTCGTGTGTAGGATATTTCTTTTCATGAGTTTTTAGCTACCTCGAGGCATAGGCTATGACCTTGCCTCGTTGCATCAAAACGCAGCCAAGCCCCGAATGCGATGCATCCGAGTAAACTACCATATCATCAGTCCCATCCGGTAATGACAATACCGGTGCATGGGTCAGTTTTACCTTAAGCATTTGGAACGCCTTTTCTTGGTACTCGCCCCAAATAAACTTTTCGTCCTTATGGGTTAGTTTGGTTAACGGCATAGCAATTTTGGAGAAATCCTGTATGAATCTCCGATAATAACCCGCAAGGCCCAAGAAACTTCTGATTTCCAAAGGATTCTTCGGTGGATTCCACCTTGCCACAACTTCTATTTTCGAAGGGTCTACTAACACCCCGTTTACACTAATGTTGTGCCCGAGAAATTGCACCTCTCGTAACCAGAAGGCACAATTTGAAAACTTTGCATACAATTTCTCTTTTTTGAGCGTCTCCAATACTTCACGCAAATGACTTGCGTGTTCTGCTTCATTCTTCGAATATATCAAGATGTCGTCAATGAACACTATCACCGACTTATCTAGCATAGGCTTGCAAACCCGGTTCATGAGGTCCATGAAAGCCGCGGGTGCATTAGTTAACCCGAAGGACATCACAAGGAACTCGTAATGTCCGTAACGTGTACGGAAAGCCGTCTTCGGTATATCTTCCTCTTTGACTTTCAACTGATGGTACCCCGATCTAAGGTCGATCTTGGAGAACCAATTTGCGCCTTGCAATTGGTCAAATAAGTCATCAATTCTTGGGAGTGGATATCGATTCTTCACCGTGAGTTTATTTAACTCCCGGTATTCGATACACATCCGCATGCTCCCATCCTTTTTCTTCACAAACAGCACCGGTGCGCCCCACAGAGATACACTTGGCCGAATAAACCCTTGTCGAGGAGATCCTGAATTTAGGACATCAATTCTTGCAATTCTGAAGGCGCGAGCCGATACGGTGCCATGGCCACAGGTTTCGCGTCCGGAATCAATTCGATTCAGAACTCTACCTCCTGTTCTGGCGGTATTCCCGGTAGATCTTCCGGAAATACGTCGGCATATTCGCGTACCACCGGTACGTCTTTGATCTTTAGCGATCCCTCGTCTGGTTCGTTTGCGTATATCATGAATGCTCTACAACCGTGCCTCATGAGCTTGTGAGCTTTTAGCATTGAGCACATAACGGGATTGCCCCCTTTCTCGCCATATATGGTAACAGATTTCCCACTTGGAGATGTTAATTTTATCTCCTTGCGGAAACATACGACTTTCGCATGATGTCGGGATAGCCAATCCATCTCGACCACTACTTGGAATTCTCCCATCGACATAGGAATCAAGTCTATTGAATATTCCTCATCGTCAATGCTTATCTTACAATCTCGACATACATCACACACAAGGAAACTTTTGTTATCACCTACTTCTACCTCTAATGGCATAGGCAATTTTGTTAGTACAAAGGAAGGATGTCGAATAAATCCATGCGAAACAAAGGATTTATTCGCACCCGTATCAAATAACACATGTGTGGGAATTGAGTTTATAGCAAATATACCTGAAACCACATCAGGTTCCCTTTTCGCCTCTACTGTTGTTAATTGGAAGGATCTAGCTTTTGCTCTTTGTGTCTCAGCAGGTGTACCATTGCCTTCTTTCTTTCCTGTCAACTCCGGGCACTCAGACTTCTTGTGACCCGGCTGATAACATTTATAGCACACCGACACTTTCCCCGGGCACAACGCAGCCGTGTGCCCTGTTTTCCCACAGATAGGACACGGTTTGTCCTTAAACCGGCACTCACCCTTGTGCCCTTTCCCGCATACCTTGCAGTTTGATGACCCGCCTTTTCCTTCTTGTTTCTTTGATGATTCGGTCGTGCGCGCCTTTTTCGTCAGGCTTGGATTAACTACCTGCGGCCTTCTTTCGCCTCTTTCAATCTGTTTCTTCAACTCTATCTCCCGTTCCCGAGCAACGTTTATAATCTTGGTGAGGGTTTCATACTTTGAAGGAGTCATAAACTCCCTATACTCGGCACTCAACATATTATAGTAATAATATATTTTCTGCTCCTCGTTTGTTATCAGTTCATCACAAAACTTCATTTTATCCATGAATGTTCCTGTGATTTTGTCGATGGATTCACCATTGTGTCTAAGCTGCATAAATTCTTCTTTGATCTTGTTAATGACTGCCTTGGGGCTATGATGTTTAAGAAACGGCGTCTTAAACTCATCCCATGTCATAGCTTTAGCCGCTTCACTTCCAATTTCTTTCTTCTTGTTAACCCACCAGTCTTTCGCCTGACCCCTTAACTGACCCGTGCCATAGGCTACGTAGTCATCTGTATCACAATGGGTCCTTTCGAATACTCCCTCCATATCGCTTAGCCACCGTTGGCATATTATCGGGTCAACCTCCCCATTGTAAATTGGCGATTTGCACGCCATGAACTCTTTATATGAACATGACTTTCGTCATCCCAACTTATCCTTTGCTAAATTAGTATTATCCTCCAATTTCTTGATTCTTTCATCCACCACTGATAATACCGTGTTTTGGATTCTATCGATGAAACCCGACAAACTGTTTTCGATTGCCTTTCCTACCTCCTCAGCAAATCTTCTCTCGTTTGCTCGGTGACTCTCGGCACCGCATCATTGCTACCCTTATCCGTTATCTTTAAACTGAAATGTTTACATCGAGCGTTAAACATTTCATCTATAGCATATGGTTTATTTACTTCGGTTTATTCAAGTTCATAACTTGTTTTCACCGCTCTTATTTAATGCACTTTCCGGGTTTGAGTGTGTTAACACGCTCCTCCCATGCATGTCTATTCATCATTCTCTTTTTATACTTAATAACTCTACTTAGAACAATTAACTCTTACCGGATGCTTGATCAAGCTTGAACCGAACACACTTTGCTAACAACCTTGAGCTCTGATACCAACTTGTAACGACCGTTTAATGTCCAAATTTTATATAATAAAATACTTAGGTTTAACATAAATACAAAATTCTCAGTTTTAAAGTAACACCTACTAGTCAACTAATGACTAGTTTAAAACATTCATAACAAAAGTAGCAATTCATTTACATCAAAACATTATCTAGACAAGATTAAGTTAACGCGGAAGCTTCAAAAATTAGTGTTCGGTTCCTGGTAGCTTGGTTGATCACCATCCGGAAGGACCCCATTTGTACCTAGAGTCAAAACCACTTAAAGTTAGTCTTGACGTAATTACATTGCTTATAAACAAGTTCTAGTATCGAAGCATCAAAAAAAAAAAAAAATTTCATTTGTCGTCCTGTCGCGTGGCGCGACGGACCGTCGCGTGGCGCGGGCAGCCCCGCGTGTCGCGCCGGGTTCTCTTACTCCCCCCGCGTGGCGCGGGGGAACACGTTTTCCAGCAGGTCCGGTTTTTGGACCTGCATATTCGCCCAGCTCCGGAAATTCACGATTTTCCAACTTTAAACTATCATAACTTTTTACTCGGTTGTCCGTTTTAGTTGGTTCTTTTTCCTATGAGTCCGAAATAAAATTACGGATCTAACCATGTAAATTTCGTATCACGAAAATCGAACTACGAGTAGATGATCCATGAAATCCCTGTCTCAATTATCCAACCCATTAGCAATAAGTGCAAATACCATTTTTTTTATCCCGAAACTTTCTTAAATACCATTACCCAATTACCCGGGCTTATGAACCTTGGCTTATTCGCGCCGTTCATGGATTTACGCTTACATTAGAACTTGGTGCTTGTTTTCAATGATTCAAGCACTCCGCTTCTAACGACACTTACAATTTGCCTCTATTGTTTGACCGGATACCTCGGATTCGTAAACTTAAGTTGACATAGAAATTTGTTTAGCGTAGTACTTTCCAACATTTGATGAAATATAAGACTTTCATGTCTCTACGCATGTAATCCTTTTAAACACCTCATTTCGACCCGTTTGCTTATCTAGTGAAAACCAAAACTTTATTGACAAATCAATCCACTTCAAACCTTTCTTTTGACCCGTTTGATTGTCGAGTGAACTTCGTCACTTCAAAGACCCATCAAACGCATCTAATACACTACGACACTAATTATACATTGAACCCAAACATGTATGCATAATTTTAACGAGACTAAAGTCACGTACCTTTAGAGAACACCCTTCAAACGCGTAACTCCTCCGGCTTGTCCGCTTGACGACCCGGGTTCTTTGCCTAAAGAGTTCAATTCATAATAAGTTTAGAACCCTTTTATAAGCTTTAACGTGTAATTCTTTATAATAATCAAATCTTCGTTTTTACTCAACTTTTAACATTTTAATCCTCACTTAGGCGTTTCATCGAACACCTAACGGGTCAGATTTTTATATCATCAAAACCAAGTTCATGACTTGTAATTATCATCTAATTTAACTTCAATTAGACAATTCTACACATGTCTTAACATCAATATTTCTGAGATTTACTCTTAAATTCAGATTATGCTAGAACAAGATCATAATTCTATGGCTTATCAAGTTTTCATCAAGTTCATTAATCACCTACAATGGTGGTTATAAACTCTATAATCATCATGCAATCTTTTAACAAGATTTCACCTAGGGTTCATCCCTAGACACCATATCTCTTCTAATTTCATTCATGCAACACAAAATCAAGCTAAACATTCAATTTTCATCATATGGTAGGAATTTAAGTTGAATCAAAATAACCTAAATTGGCATACCTTATGATGCCTTTGACTAGGTGATCATGAATCTATGTTCAGATTTCGATTTTGACTTGATTAAAGCCCTCAATTTGTGGTTTTTGTGAGTCTTAGGGTTTGGTGAAGAACCCCTTGTCACCCCCTGCTTCTTGATCGACCAGACACCCCCAAAGTGGGTGTTTGGTGTGTTTTAATTTTTTTTATGTAATTAAGTTTTGAATTTAGCAACATAGGCCCTTCAACTTTAGTTTGGATTATAACTTGAGCATTTTGTTCTTTTTGCAATATTACAAGTCCCATAACTAACTAAGTTACTTATTTTCTAGTTAGCTTATTCTTGTTTATTCAATACTTTATATTTCTTATTATAAAGTTTTATAACTTCGGGGTGTTACAACAGGAACGTCTTTCACTTTCGTCTTTCCTTTCTTTTCCTTCTCCGCTACTACAATGTTAGCCATGAAAGCTCTGTATTCCTTGCGGAGATACTTGCTATCTTGGACACACGACATGAGCTTGAGACCTTTCGAAGCAGTTTCGCCATAAACACACAATAGATCACCATTTGTGAGCGAGAATCGAATCATCTTATCGAAGCACACAACTTCAGCATGGTTTTGCGAAGAAAGTCCATGCCTATTATGATGTCAAAACTTCCGAGTTGCATCGGTATAAGGTCGATTGGGAAGATGTGATTGTTGAGCTCAAGAGTACAATCACGAAGAACAGAATTAACAGCGACAGTTCTTCCGGTGGCGACTTCAACATCGAACGTCGAGGAGAGTTGGGAGCGTTTACGACTAAGGAGTTTCTCAAATTCGAACGACACAAAGCAATTATCGGCTCCAGTATCAAACAAACACGAAGCATAAATACCATTCACAAGGAACGTACCATTGACCACGTTGTTGTCAGCCTGGGCTTGGCGCACGTTGATGTTGAAAGTTCTGGCGCGTGCGGCTTGTTGCTGTTGCTGCTGGGCCTCTTGTTTCACAACCCTATTTGGGCACATGTTGGCGAAATGGTTAGGATCGCAACATGCAAAGCAGGCTCTGGCGTTGACCGCGGGTGCCGGGGGAGCTTGTTGACCTTGACAAGAAATATTAGCACATAATGCTAAACCACTCCATGCGTGTGTGTGTTTGTACGACAATACGCTTGTATAAAAATCAAGTTTCCTCCTAACAAATACTTAGCATGCTTATGAATCAAAAGGACTTACGGGTTGTAACGGGGCTAGGTGCAAAGGTAGGAAAATGGTGGAATACATATGAAGGAGCTAATTGATTTGACCCGGTTCTTATGTCTACTACTAAACAAAGCAAACACCAATATATACAAAACATCATCAACTTCTCAACTACTATTACAACTAAATGCTTCTTTTTGTTCATCTTTTTATATTTTTCTCATGTTTTTCTCTTTTTTTATAATACTTCAAACTTCAACAATATATGCAAAAACATCAACATTGCGTACTAAATCTCCTAAACCGGGTCATCTCAATAGGTAAAGTTTTGTAGGAAGTAGGTTTGGGTCACAACCGAATGGTATAAGGCTCAAACATGGCTTTCTAAAGACCAAACCCCCACCCCTCACCATACCAAGCTCATATATGTAAAGTATGAGGTCCAACCCACCAATCCCGCACTCTCACACATCTAGACGAGGCTTCCTAAAAGTCCCCTATCATTTTCAAAAGCATGCTAACTCTAGGATTTAACAAGAATTCATACACAAGTTCTATTAACACATGACACACACCGCCACTCAAACAAAGAAATATCTATGATAACCTTATTTGGCTCAAATTCTCACCAAGAAAAGACTAGGAATGGGTGTCGGTGTGTCAAGCGGGACAAAATCAAGCTTTCAAATTTTGATGATTTTCACTTGGATTTACAAAAAAATTAAAATTCTCAAAAATTCCCCCCATCCCCACACTTGGGATACATTGTCCCAATGTATGGTTTTGAGGGAAAGATCGCTTCTTATCAAAAACATTAGCTTCCGCTAATACTCTCAAATCCCAAGTTTCTTTTTGTATATTTTTTTTTATATTTTTATAACTAAAAACACCACCAACTTTCACAACCCATCACATCAACATCTAAACACCACCCTACCTCCCAACCATAACATAAACATACAAGATAAAAATATACACAAATATACAAAGGAGCAAGATACGACCTGGCTAGTAGTACTTCGGCTGTGGAGGCCCGAAGATGGATGTCATCATATCATTCCACTCGCCAAAGCCAAATGCTCCGCTGCTACTGCTACTACCTTGATCACCACTTGGATTCGCCTGCTGATAACTCATAGCGTGTGGATCCACCCATTGAGAATGATGTAATGGTGGGGTGGGATACGATACACTACCGTCATAAGGTGGCAATGTAGTATAATCAACAACTGGCGGATCCGCTTCGAGTGGTTGGCCCGCATGCCACTGATCATGCACGCGTCTCTGGCGGTCGTCTAGGTAGCGATTGTTCACTTCTTCCTCATGAGCATACATATGAGCACGGTTCCATTGCTCATTTCTGTCGTAGCTCTGCTTTAAAGCTCTCTCCATACTGGCCCCCATAAAATTTGCTGATCATATAGCATCTGATTCGGTTCACTCCATTCACCAAAAGTGGGGGGTCGCCTTTGTTCAATAATCTGGCCCATATTCCCCGAATGAGCCCAATAGGGATCATAGGCCTGTTGTGCATAGTCAAACGCACTCCCCACATAACCAGACTGTACACCCACTCCCTGAACTCCACCTGGGCCAGCGCCCCCTATCTGAGCATCAACCATGAACGTGTCTTCACGGTAGTCATCGCCACCACTAACTTCTTCATCAGTCGTTTCGGGCTCATCAGCCTCACCCGGTCGTAGTGGTCTCGCGTCCGCCTTAATAACTCTCCATCTTCTCCTGTCTGTCTTCAGCTTATGATACCTTTCCGATTCCTTGTACTCCCAACCTGGCCCCGGATTCTTTAGGTCAAACGGCTTAAACCTATTGTAAGAACCTTTTTCATCACCTTTGATTGCCCCATATTTTTTCAACAACGCCGTGATCAAACGGAAATGAGGCACAATTTTTCTTTCTCCACTATTTCGGCTCAACCAGATGTTGTTCAACACTAGAAATCAGAAAGGAACCTTGGGAGAACCATGCATCATCATATACAAGATCAGCACCTCTTGAAACCGGACCTCCATCTTGTCACCCCGCCGTGGGATAACATTATATGTACACAGAACCAATAACAACTTCGCCTCCATTCTCAAGTTTCGTCGATACAATTTACCATGTGTCGTACCCAGAAGAAAGAGGTAGTCCAACATGTTTTGCCATTGAGGATGCTTCTCAAGCTCGTGATAGAGATCTTTGAGACTTGGGTAGATAAATTCACCGGATGGTAGGTCGTCAAACTTCGCTATTTGGCGCAATGAATCATAAGACATCTCGACCCTTACCCCATTACATTTTCCAACCAATTTCATCTTTTGCGGGGCCTTAAATGGTGGACATTCGAGTGTAGCCATCCACTCTTGAATCTGAGAGTCATACATCTTCTTCACCTCGCCATCATAACACTTCAACGCTGCCCCCAACCCATTGCTTTAAACTTTTCCGTTATCCCAAACGGCCCAAAATCAGCTTCCCGGATCTCCTTTTCACAAATAAATGCCTCAGCCCTTTGCTTCAATTTGTTCATTTGTTCGTGAAACAAATCCTCTCTCCATTCCACGGGTTGGTCTAGTAATGAACCGGATGTCCAATCTGGCTTAGGACCCCTTGGTGGCGCATCCTCCTCTGAATCCGGGTCACCGACCCGTGCCAACCTTCTCCTCTTTGGTTGTTCCTCTTCCCCTTGAGGTTGGTTAAATGAACTTGCAATCGCTTTTCCTTTTGTTTTCACCGTACCTACACACATTCACAAACCACACACAACAATTCAAGTTAGTTCAACTCCAACATCTTTCCCACACTTGCTTTATGTTACGGGTATAAATGTACAAAAACCAAATATTTATCTTTTCAAAAAAAATTCGGCATGATGTCCCTACAATTCAGAATTTTCCAAAAATTTTCCGCCAAACATCAAATACATTTATACCCATAACACTCAATAGCTCAACAATATCCTATCATCTATCTCATACAAGCAAGTGTGTAAGCAAAAACCATAATGAAAACTTACAAACCTCAATGTACTTCAAAGAATGACAAGAAATTGCATACCTTGATGTTGTAGAAGATGAGAATAGCAAGTACTTGAAGTTCCCACAAAACCCCCCAAAATTTCGGTCCTTAGGGTTCAAAAATCGATCAAGAAAGTGTGCTTTTCTTCCAAATCCTTACCCAAAATCAGTATGCTCGTGAGATTTTAAGCACAATCGACCCAAAAACCACTTGATTTGGTTGAGATATGAAAGAATAATGGAGGTTTGAAGCTATGAAGAGTTAGGGTTCTAAAGAAATGAAGAAGAAGAAGAAGGAAAGAAGAAAATTGTGGTTGGGGATCGATGGGGGAATTGTGTGGTTGGGGATTAATGAAAGGTTTTTATTAAAAGTATTATTATTATTATTAATATCTCATTATTTTCTGTTTTTTTTTATGAAACCGCCGAACAGTTCCACCTCAATCATTTACTCGGTGCCGTAGCCTACGGCACTTGCCGTAGGTTACGGCGGCATCTGGGTCAAAAATATGTGCCGTAGGTCAGTATGTTGTTGCCGTAAGATTCTTTTTGTGTACATTCCACCGTAAGCTACGGCAATGTGCCGTAACCTACGGCGCTAGCTGGGCAAAACTGGTTCAGCACTTTTCAACTCAAGGTTTTTTTTTTTATAGCTTTTTAGAGTTTATAAATTTTTTTCGAAAACATCAAAATTATCCCTACCCCCCGTTAAAAACCCGTGTTGTCCTCAACACTATGTTTGGGAAATTCGTACGGATTTCCCCACACTTGTTTCAAACACCGGTTTTAAACGGGACTTTATTCCAAACATGAAACTAAGCTAAAATATGTACAAACATCAAACCTGGGCCTCTTTCAAGTTTTCTCGTCATCCAATGGGCGTAAAATGTAACCCACTTTGTCAAGCTCGAGATTGTTAATGTCGTTACCTTCCAAATACGGTTTGAGCCTATGCCTGTTCACCGTTTGTTGCTTATTTGTTTGTTCGTCTTATATATCGACATCTCCAAATCTTCCCACTCTTCGGATAACGTAAGGACCCATCCATTTGCTCTTGAGTTTCCCCGCGAACATCTTCAACCTTGAATTATACAACCACACCTTTTGACCCACTTCGAAGTTCTTTTTTCGTAGCTTTGCATCATGAACTTTCTTCGGTTTGTCTTTGTATGCGGAAGCACATTCGTAGGCTTCGTCTCTAATCTCCTCAATCTCATTCAATTGTAACTTTCTCACTCGACCCGCTTCGTCATAATCCGCATTAACAATTTTAATGGCCCAATGCACTCGATGTGCTAACTCCATTGGTAGATGGCACCCCTTCCCATACACCATTCGATAAGGGGTAGTACCAATTGGAGTTTTGTAGGCCGTCCGGTATGCCCACAACGCATCGTCAAGTTTACTTGACCAATCTTTTCTATCCGTTCTAACCGTCTTCATGAGAATCTCTTTGATTTGACGGTTGGACACTTCAACTTGTCCAGTTGTTTGCGGATGATATGGTGTAGCCACGCGGTGGTTCACATTATATCTTTTTAACAATTTCCCAAAGTTGAAGTTCTTGAAATGTGAACCGCCATCACTTATTATCACCCTTGGCACACCGAATCGAGCGAATATGTTGGATTGCACAAACTTACATACATACAACAGAATGATCATTGGTCCTTGTAGCAATGGATTCTATCCACTTCGTAACGTAGTTATCCGCAACCAATATTTATAAGAACCCATTCGAATTAGGAAACGGACCCATAAAATCTATCCCCCAAACATCAAACACCTCAACCACCAAAATTGGTTGTAAAGGCATTTCATCCCTCTTCGATATGCTTCCAACTCTTTGACAATTTATGCAATTCCGGGCAAACTCACAAGAATCTTTGAAAATTGTAGGCCAATAAAACCCACATGATAACACCCGGTAACCCGTCTTGTTCCCACTAAAATGCCCTCCACATACCGATGAATGAGCATTAGTCAAAATCTCTAAAACTTCAGTTTCAGGAACACACCTTCTTATCACTTGATCGGGTCCAATTTTGAACAAATCCGGTTCATCCCAAATATATTGTTTAACTTGACTCAAGAATTGTTGTCGTCTCTTCTTCGTCCAATGATTCGGAATTGCACCGTTGGCCAAATAGTTCACGTAGTGGGCATACCAAGGTGCAACAAAAGTAGACACGGCTAACAACTGCTCATCGGGAAACCGTTCATTAATTTCACTCGGGTCATCAACACCTTCCAACGGGATCTAGGACAAATGATCCGCTACAACATTTTCACACCCCTTTTTGTCCCGAATCTCTAGATCGAACTCTTACAACAAAAGCACCCAACGAATCAACCGGGGCTTTGCATCTTTCTTTTCCATTAAATATCGGACCGCGCTATGATCCGAATACACGATCACATTGCTCCCCCAAATGTAAGCTCTAAACTTGTCCAAGGCATACACCACCGCTAATAATTCTTTCTCGGTTGTGGTGTAATTCAGTTGCGCCTCGGACAAGGTTTTACTTGCATAATAAATTACCACCGATTCTTGTCAACTCTTTGACCCAAAACCGCTCCAATGGTCGTGTCGCAAGCATCACACATAATCTCAAATGGCTTCGACCAATCCGGTGGTTGCAAGATAGGAGCCTTCACCAACTGTTCCTTCAACACTTGAAACGCTTGCAAACATTCGTCAGTAAAATCAAATGGAACATCTTTCAATAATAAATTACATAAAGGTTTTGTAATTACACTAAATCCCTTAATAAATCTTCTATAGAATCCCGCATGTCCCAAAAATGATCTCACCGCCTTAACATTCTTTGGTGGGGGTAGAGATGAAATTACCCGAATTTTTGCTTTGTCTACCTCCATTCCCCGGTCCGATATTACATGCCCCAACACAATACCCTCTTGAACCATAAAATGTCTCTTTTCCCAACTTAGCACCAAATTTGTCTCAACACACCTTTTTAAAACTTTTTCCAATTCATCAAGACAAGAACTGAAACTTGGGCCAAAGATGGAAAAATCATCCATAAACACTTCAAGAGATTCCCCGACCATGTCTGAAAATATACTCATCATACATCTTTGAAATGTGGCTGGGGCGTTACATAATCCAAATGGCATTCGCCGAAAAGCAAATGTACCATATGGACATGTAAACGTGGTTTTGTGTTGGTCGTCCGGGTGAATAGCAATTTGGTTATAACCCGAGTACCCATCCAAAAAACAATAATATTTTTAACCAGAAAGTTTTTCAATTATTTGGTCAATGAAGGGTAACGGGAAATGGTCCTTGGAGGTAGCGGCATTCAATTTTCTATAATCAATGCAAACTCGCCACCCGGTGACCGGGCGGGTGGCGATTTGCTCACCTTACTCATCTTTTATTACCTGGATGCCGGATTTTTTAGGTACTACCTGCGTTGGACTTACCCACGCACTGTCCGAAATGGGGTATATGATCCCCGCATCCAACCACTTGATAACTTCCTTCTTGACCACTTCTCTCAAGTTCGGGTTCAACCTTCTTTGCGTTTCACGGGTTGGCTTCGCCTCTTCACTTGTAATGATTTTATGCATTACAATGGATGGACTAATACCTTTCAAGTCGGCTATCGTCCAACCAATTGCCGCCTTATTAGCCTTCAAAACCCGTATCAAATCCTCTTCTTGAGCTACCGCCAAATTAGAAGCAATGATCACCGGTAAGGTGTTATTCTCCCCCAAGAATACATACTTTAAATGCCTCGGTAGTTCTTTCAATTCCACGCTTGGTGGACACTCCAACGAAGGTTTTGTACCCGAATTAATTCCCACCGGTAAAGTATCCATTTGGTGGGTCCATGGCGGCCGTCGTTCTTTCACCGCAAGAGCTTCTTGCTATTTCTCTTCCTTTTTCCAACTCACATGCATGCACCTGCAAAGACACATCACGAACACACGAACCCAAAATCTCTTCCTCGAACTCCATTGGGTCATATCCATCTATGAAATCTGCTAGAAAACACTCATCACCATAAACGTTAGTACTGTTAGTAAAAACATTTAATCTCATCTTTCTATTACCGAATGTCATGTCGACCGTACCATATCGACAATCAATAACGGCATGTGCGGTGTTTAAAAATGGCCAACCCAAAATAACATTTTGTTGTTGAATTGGGTCCGCGGATGAGTAATCTAGCACAAGAAAATCCACGGGATAATAAAACTCATCAACTTTAACTATCACATCCCGTACAATACCCCGAGGAAGTTTATAAGACAAATCGGCTAATACCATCGTTGTCTTAACCCGTTTCAATGGACCAAAGTCGTATGGTCATCCAATAACGCCCTTGCGGTTTGAAAATTTCCTTCTTGAATATTTATAAGAGGCATTCCCGGATCTTGTAGCTTAGGAGGAAGATCTCCTTTCAAAACCGCGCTTACCCGCTCCGTCAAGTCAACCAATTTAGGCACTTTTTGTTGCCTCTTTTGGGTACACAATTCCTTTAAAAACTTGGCATACGCGGGTACCTGTTTTATTGCTTCAAGTAAAGGAAGATTGATTTTAACTTGTTTGAAAACCTCCCACATTTCTTCCTTTTGAGGACCCCGTTTTGAAATAAATTTTTTCTTACCCGGATCTAATAAAGCCGAGGGAAATGGTACTTGACTAGATCCCTCATCCTCACTTTTCCTTTCATTTTCTTTATTAATTTTGGGTTTTTCAAAATTGGGTTTTTTAGAAGAAATAATAGTTGGTTCATTTTCTTCCTCACTATCTTGACCCGTTATGTCTTCAACCACCCCATCAACCAAATCCGGTGAAGGATTGGTTTTATACTCTTTCCCACTTCTCAAAACACTTACATGATGAATATTAATATTGTTACCTCTAGAAGTATTATGAGACGGGTTTACCTTAGTGTCGCTTGGTAATTGACCTTTAGTTTTCTTCAAGTCCGCCACTTCGGTTGCGAGTTGACCCATTTGGGTGGTCAAAGTTTGGATTGCTTTATCTCAGGCCTCATCTTTTTGTACACGAGCATCATCCATTTGGTTTCTCTTTTGCATCTCCGCTTGCATGCTCTTCAACATATCCATCATCTCATTTCCACCCGAAGACCCCCTTGCTCTTGACCCGTTTGATATTGCCTTTGATACCCTTGGTTGTTCCCACCTCGATATCCACCTTGATTGTTATAAGGTTGGCGCGAACCAAAGCTTCCTTGGCTACCTTGAAAATTCGGGTTAGCTTGATTTGAAGGGTTCCCATACCGAAAATTTGGGTGGTTCCTCAACCCGGGGTGATAAGTGTTAGAATTCATGTTATAGTTTCAACTACCCCCTCCTTGACCTTGCACCGCATGAACGTCTTCATATTGCCCTTCTACCACTCCTTGGCAATTTTCAGCCGCATGACCTATTTCATTGCAAATAGCACAAACATCATAAATTTGGTTAGAGGTTTGAACATTACCATCATCGACCGCATGCACTTGAGTTCGTGTAACGGTCGGTCGTGCTCTCCTTGATGCTTGAGCTTTCCTCTTTGAAGTGATTGCCATCTGCTCCAAAAACTCCCAATCGTCAGTTTCGTAATTCGTGCCAAAAGACCCATTTGTAATGGACATTAAATCACGAGCATTTTCGGCACTCAACCCCTCGTGGAAGGCATTCATTAACTCCCACAGTTCAATTCCATGATGAGGGCAATTCTTGATCATCATGTTGAAACGCTCAAAGGCTTCATGAAACATCTCGCCTTGTTGTTGTTGAAAACTCCTCAACCCCTTCCTAGCATCATTGGTCTTTTGGGCGGTGTAAAATTCGTCTAGGAAAATTTGTTGCATTTCCGCCCAAGTATAAATAGATGCCGAAGGCAAAGTGTAGAACCACTTCTTTGCCTTATCCTCCAAAGAAAACTGAAACAAAACTAACTTGACATCATCGGCCGAAAAACCTTGACTCCCAAAAGTATTGCAAATTGAGTCATAGGCCTCTAAATGGAAATAAGGTTCCTCCGTTGCTAAACCCTTATATTTCGGCAAACTTTGTAGTGAATTAGTCCTTACTTCAAAAGTTCTTCCTTGGTTGTGTGAGGAATAACCACCGGTGAAGGATTATGAGTAATCACCGGCCTAAAATGCGCTTCAATACCCCTCGCATGTTCTCTAAGATGCCTTCTTGGTACACCAAACCTACCCCTTGGACGAACTGGACCCATTGGTCTTGGTATATGCCCTTGTGGTGCAATTGGTTGTTGAAATTGTTGTTGTGGCATCGGTGGGTGTTGAATTGGCATTTGGAATTGAGGTTGTACATTCTGTGGACGAACTTGTTGCAATGGTATAGGGCGTTGCACTGGCGGCCCTTGTGGCCTCGGCCTAATGTGTTGTGGTATGAGTTGTTGTTGTTGTGGCACTCCACCAACACTTGGCATTCCTTGAGGTTGACCTTGCAAATAACCAAACTCTCCTTGATCTCCATCACCCCCATAAGCATAACCGTCTTCATCATAACCCTCAAAATCTTCATATCCTTCCTCATATCCATCTCCCCCTATACCCGAAGATTGCCCAAATGGAAAAGTCGAGTATTGAAAACTCGATTGATTTGATGGTCTAAATGATGTAGCATGGACAATGGTTGAGTTTGGTGCAATGGTATAGTTTGAAGATGATTGACCTGCACCTGGGAAGAAATGGGAAAATGGTGGAATGGTAGTAGAAGGGTTATAAGTAATGGTTGGTTCTTCTTGAGTGGTAATGGGTTGTGTGGTGTTGGTTGGAGTAACATTATGAAGTAAAGTAGGTTCAGTAGTAGTGGTTGGAATGGTGGTATTTGGTGAAGGTTGAGTGGATGTTGGTGTAAAAGGTGGCACAGGTTCACCCGTAGTGGGTAATGGTGGTGGTGGATCCATGTATCTCAATGGTGTGATTGGTGTAATTGGTGTTGTTGGTGAACCGCTAATTGTATTTTCCCTTAACAAAATTCTGTTTGGTCGCAAAGTTCGTTCGATTTCCGGATCAAATGCTAATGGTGAAAGCTTGTGAGAACTCCTAGTACGCAAGCACCTGTAAATACATGCACACTAACACACCTAGCGTAAACCAGAAAAATAACAAACTTAAAAAGAACAAAAATAACACACGTTGCGCACTACTCCCCGGCAACGGCGCCAAAATTTGACGTGAGGTCGAAGTCTCAATCAAATTTAATCCAAATACAACTAATTAGCTAGCGGTAAGTGGGTATCGAACACAGGGAGTTTGTGGAAAATGTGTTATTTGAAAATGTATCTAACTTGACTAAATTAATCTAATTGCAAATAAAATAAAATTCAAGAATTGATTTGATTGGATTGATTTTAAAACTAAAATTAACTAATTAAATTGCAAGAGAAAAGTTTTGGTTGTAAACAAATTAGAGACAAATGACCATCTTTAGTTTCCGGTTTTGCTTTGATATTTATGCTATCATTCCACTAGAAAGAACTACATAGACATAGTTCATATGTGATTAGTTGCAGTGATGAAAGGGAACTAAGTACTCAGATTCCTAGAATGTGAGGTTGTTACCCGATGATCAATCAACCCTTACCCAAGCCTAACTATACCCATGATATCTCGATTGCCAACGCCACCAAGAACGTATGGTTTCTAATTAGTCTAGCGCAAGAATCAACAATTTACTAACAATCAATCACACACCATAACAAGCAATTCAATAAAGAAAGGAATTGTTATTCTAGAAATACGAAATTCAAGCATAAAGTCTTACAAAACCTTCCACCAAAGATGATCATAGATTACTTAGCCACTCATGGCTTGAAACAACATCATAGCAAAAGTCTTATTGTTCATCAAGATCAAAGATAACAAAACTAATGATTGAGAAAATGTTCTTCAAGCTCAATGTCTCCAAAGATGCTCCCAATTCGTTCCAAAAACCAAGTGGTAACCGAAATCCCATGATAGGATATCATAAAACATCATCAAGTGCCCATTTAATGCATGAGTTACGATTTAAGAACAGTCGGCGCCGTAAGCTACAGCGCCTGCCGTAGCTTACGGCAAGCAGTGGGCCAAAAATAATCATCAAAGCGCCGTAAGCTATGGCGCTCACCGTAGCTTACGACGAGCAGCAATCCCTTACGGCTTCGAAGTACTGTCCTACGGCGGAGGTTTTGGCACAAGATAGGGGCCGTAACCTACGGCAAGGCACCGTAGGTTACGGTGCTGAGTGGGTTTCTTTTCCTTGTTTCTCCATCAACACTTGCTTTCATCAAATCTTTGATTCCCCAACTTCTAGCATCCATTCGAGCTCCATAAAACCCGCATTTCAAGCTCTTTAGCACCTGCAACATCAAACATCTTGTGAATACCAAATTCAAGCAAATAACCGGACAAAGTATGGGATTTTATTATATTTAACGGCATTAAGTGTTGTCCTACGGACCACCCGTCATCAGGGCAGATGATGCTGAGCTGTTTGAAGCGAGCAGTGAGAGCAGCATTTTCACCTTCCTTCTGCTTTATGTGCCAGAATTCATCTTCTAACTTTTGGCGCTCATGAGGAGGGCAGAATTCTTCCAGCATGACCTCCTTGAGTTCGTCCCACGAAAGAGCGTAGGCTGCATCGTTCCCTCATTTGTTTTTCCCGGCCGTCCACCAGTCTAGTGCGCGGGACTGGAAGACGCCGGTAGCATTTAGAGTGCAGAGATCGTCAGGGCAACCGCTCTATCGTAGAGTGACCTGTCACGGTCCCCGTCCCGGTTTTACCCGGTCCATGAGCCGCGGGACAGAAATCCCGTGGTATTTATTAATTTAGTTGACAACGGAAGATTTACATGATCTTTTAATACTTGAAAATACCCAATTATTTTATTATATAATCTGGGATATACCCCGAAATTTACAATAGAGGAATTTCACAAGGAAATTCCCTGGTTTACAAAACATGTTTATTTATTTAACTGAGCCACCTCTTTAAGCTTGTTAGTGCTCCGTAGCACGTTTTCCTTAATTCACAGCAGGTCGCCTGAAACATGTTTTAAAAATATTTTATCAGCGGGGAAATACTGGCGAGTCACTCAAGTTATATAAAACGACACGTAGTTATAAATTACAGCATAAGAGCGATTACAATGGCTTTTATCTTATTTTTATCTGGCGCCGTGTCACAGCCTTGTGACGATGGTCATACCACTATTGGGTCCTTTCACCCAAGTAGTGATGATTATCACTCTTAGGATTTATTAGCCTAACCGTGAGAAATTAGTAATGTGCATAATACCCCACTAGCCAGTGATTAAGATAACCACGACTTAATCCCTGTAATTATAACTTTTGAAAATGCTTGGAGTATTGTAAAACATTGTTGATAAAAAGAGAATGACTCACATTACAGATTTAAACGGGCAGAGTTTAGCCTACTGATTAGCCTGGTAACCTAATTTAAATAACAATGCACACGAAAACTAGGTCAGTAACTAATACAGCATTTACGATAACTCACGAGATTAAAACCCTCACAACGAATGACAAAGTGCAATACCTAAACATTCATCGAATTCACGACGAATGACAAAGTATAGCCCTAATTTGGGCAGCACTTAAACATCCATCGGATAGTTTCAATCAATCGGACATTGAATCGTAGTAGCGATCGAGTTATTACCCTGTTGTCGCGACAGCGTTTCGTGCTGTGTGTGTGTGTGTTTTGGTAGTAAACAGACGATATCTTGGTGTAGAAAACGAATTCTAACATCGAACCAACGCCAAACTTCAAGTGCCAAACTCCTCTATTTATACTGGAAAAACGGCGCGCCCGCGTGTCACGAGAGGCTCTCGCGTGGCGCGAGAGGTCACTTTTAGCATAGGGTAGCCACGTCTGTTACTAGCTTAGCTGAGTTGACCGTTCATTAAAATTCAATTTCCACGTAAAACAGTAAGGATATTACCGACTAGGGAATACCCCCCCCCCCTGAGTTTTAGGGGCCCTGATCCTGATTCCGATTGTTCTGAAAATTTTAGGGGTCATGCAGTATCACTTGGGGGTCTCAATTAGGGTTTCCTAGTGGGTAAAATAAGATAAGAAATGGTAATTTTAATGAGAGTTGTTACATCCTCCCCACCTTAATAAAAATCTCGTCCTCGATATTTACTGGAACAAGTAGGGATATTTCCGCTTCATCTCTGATTCCAGCTCCCAAGTGTACTCAGGTCCTCTCTTTGAATCCCACTTGACTTTGACCAGTACGAGTCTTTTGTGTTTGAGAAACTTGACCTTTCTGTCTTCTATCTGTAGTGGCTTCTCAACAAATTTTAACTTTTTATTTACCTCTACATCTTGAAGAGGTACTACTAGGGATTCGTCAGATAAACATTTCTTGAGGTTGGATACATGAAACACGTCATGTACTCCAGCTAATTCCTCTGGTAGTTGTAAGCGATAGGCAACTGGTCCTATGCGTTGGATTACTGGGAATGGTCCTATGTATCTTGGACTTAGCTTTCCTTTCTTACCGAACCGAACTACTCCTTTCCAAGGAGAAAATTTCAATAGTACCTTGTCTCCAACTTGAAATTCTAGCGGCTTGCGTCGATTGTCTGCATAACTTTTCTGGCGATCTCGAGCCGTCTTTAGTCTTTCCTTGATTTGAGTGATCTTGTCGGTAGTTTCTTGCACAATTTCAGGACCTGATAATTGGCTTTCTCCTATTTCTGCCCAACAAACTGGAGTTCTACACTTACGTCCATATAGTGCTTTGAATGGGGCAGCTTCAATGCTTGAATGATAGCTATTATTATAGGAGAATTCAATCAAGGGTAAATGGTTGTCCCAGTTCCCACCAAAATCTATCACACATGCCCTAAGCATGTCCTCCAGGGTTTGGATCATCCTTTCACTTTGTCCATTTGTTTGAGGATGGTATGCAGTACTCAAATTTAGTCGGGTTCCCATTGCTTCCTGGAAACTGGTCCAGAAATGGTAAGTGAAACGACTATCTTTATCTGATACAATGGAGAGTGGGACTCCATGTAAGGATACTACTTCATCTACATACAACTTGGCTAACCTTTCCATGCTAAAGGTTTCTTTCATGGGTAGGAAATGAGCTGATTTGGTTAATCGATCCACAATTACCCAAATTGCGTCATTACCTTTTCTGGTCTTGGGTAACTTAGTAACAAAGTCCATTGTTATGAGTTCCCATTTCCATACAGGCATTTCTAATTGTTGTAGTAGACCTGAGGGTTTCTGGTGTTCAGCCTTGACTTGTGAACAAGTAAGACACTTAGAAACATATCTAGCTATGTCCTTTTTCATTCCTATCCACCAGAAATTATTTCTTAAATCTTGGTACATTTTATTGTTTCCAGGGTGCATGGTATACCTAGATTTATGGGCTTCTTCTAAGATCTTATTTCTTAAATTTCCTTGCTTAGGTACCCAAATCCTTTTCTTGTGGAATCTCCAAATTCCATCAGCTCCTTGCTCTAATTCCTTTATTCTTCCTTTCATTCCTTCAGCATCATCCTTGATTGCTGTTTCTTGAATATTTTTCAGTTGTTCCATTAAATCTAATTGTAGATTTAATCTAAGAGCACGAACTCGTCGTTGTTTCTCATGATATTTACGACTTAAGGCATCTGCAACTACATTTGCCTTTCCTTTGTGATATTGAATATCACAGTCATAGTCACTTAGGATTTCCATCCATCTCCTTTGCCTCATGTTTAATTCTTTTTGCCCAAATATGTATTTTAAACTCTTATGATCTGTATAGACAGTAAACTTACTTCCATACAGATAGTGCCTCCAAATCTTAAGGGCAAAAATTATCGATCCTAATTCTAAGTCATGCATTGTATAGTTTTCTTCGTGCTTTTTCAATTGCCTTGAGGCATACGCAATTACCTTTTTGCGTTGCATCAACACACATCCTAATCCTAGTTTAGAAGCATCACAATAAATTTCAAAATCTTTTGTTCCTTCTAGTAAGGCTAGAATTGGGGTGTTGGTTAATCTTTGTTTCAAAATCCTAAAGGCCTCGTCTTGCCTAGGTCCCCATTCAAACTTAACTGTTTTACAGGTTAGCTTAGTTAATGGCACTGCTATCTTGGAAAAATCCTTAATAAAGCGCCTATAGTACCTAGCTAATCCTAGAAAACTTCTAACTTCCGTAGCTGATTGCGGGACCTTCCAATTGGTGATTGCTTCTATTTTAGCAGGATCTACGTGAATACCTTCGTGATTCACCATGTGTCCTAAAAATTGCACCTCCTGTAGCCAAAATTCACACTTCGAGAATTTGGCATAAAGCTTTACTTTTCTTAACAAAGTTAAGAGTGCATGCAGGTGCTCACAATGCTCGTCTTGACTTTTGGAATAAATAAGTATATCGTCGATGAAGACAATTACAAATTTATCCAAGTATGGTTTACAGACCCTATTCTTCATGTCCATAAATGCTGCGGGAGCATTTGTTAACCCAAAGGGCATGACTGTAAACTAATAGTGACCATACCTAGTTCTGAAAGCAGTTTTAGGTATGTCTTCTTCTTGCACCTTCAACTGATGGTATCCGGAGCGTAAATCTATCTTAGAAAAATATCTAGCTCCTTAGAGTTGGTCAAAGAGATCATCAATTCTAGGCAATGGGTATCGATTCTTAATTGTAACCTTATTCAGTTCCCTATAATCGATACACATTCGCATCGAACCATCCTTTTTCGTTACGAACAACACTGGTGCTCCCCAAGGGGATGAACTAGGTTGTATGAATCCTTTACTGAGCAATTCATCTAATTGCTTTTTCAGTTCTAACATTTCGGTGGGTGCTAGACGATAAGGTGCCTTTGCTACGGGGGTAGTTCCAGGAATCAAATTAATTCTAAATTCTACCTCCCTATCTGGTGGTAATCCTGGTAACTCGTCTGGGAATACATCTGGGTATTCTAAGACTATAGGAATTTCCTTAAGTTCCTTACCCTTAGTGTTAATGATTACCGAAATCATATACACTATTCCTTGCTTTCGTTCATAACTAGCAACTTTCATTACTGAAATGAACTTCATTGGTTTATGCGGCTTATCCCCTGTAATCATAATTACTTCTCCTGTGGGTGCACGTATTTCTATGGAGTTCTTATCACAAAGGATTCGAGCATGGTTGGCTACTAACCAATCCATTCCTAACACGACATCGAATCCAGCTAGATTCATGGGTAATAAGTTTGCAGAAAATTTATGACCTGAAAGTTCTATATTTGCTTTCTGCAAAACCGTATTTATGTTAACCGAATTCCCGTCTGCCGTTTCTACTGTAAAAACTTGCTTAAGTTTCGTTAAAGGTAGCTTAAGAGCTTGGCAGAATGAAGTATTTATAAAACTTTGGTTTGCACCAGAGTCAAATAATACTTTCGCATAAACGTTGTGAACTAGGAACGTACCAGCTATGACGTCCGGAATCAATTCGGCTTCCTGCGTGGTCAGTTGGAATGCTCTTGCATTCTTCTTGGTAGTTCCTTCTGCAGGTTTGGCTTTGTTATCAGCTGGTTTGACCAGTTTAGGACAGTCTGGTCTAAAATGTCCAGCTTCTCCACAGTTGAAGCAGATTGTGGATTTCTTTCTTCTGCAGTCTTCTTCTTGATGCCCTGGAATTTTGTAGAAATTGCAATACCCTTTGCATTTTCCAAAATGCTTTCTTTTACAGATACTGCAAAATGGAACAGTGGAAGATTGCCCAGTGCCCCTCTTCTTGAAATTACTATTATTACCCACACGAAATCCTTGGGTAATCTTTTGGGCTACTTCCTTCTTCCGGTTTTCTTCTCTTGTGCGTACCAGCCCGTCAGTTAGGGTGTTGGCTAATTCCACAGCATCGTCAATAGTGCGTGGTCTCGCAGCTTTGACAATGTCACGGATTTCACCGATTAAACCCCAGATGTAATGAGAAATAAGTACTGGTTCTGGCGAATCCAGGGTTGGTACTACTCTAGCATATTCGAAGAATGTCGAAGTGTACCCTCGACAGTTTACATTCACCATTCGGTGGCTCAGGAATTTGTTCGCCATCTGCTCTTTTTCATATTCTGGGCAGAATTTTCTTTCTACCAGCCGCTTAAATTCTTCCCAACTCATGGCATAGGCCATGTCACTTCCCTTGGCTTGAAGTACCGTATTCCACCATTCTAGCGCCCCTTCTTTAAAAAGATGCGACGCGTACATAACTTTATCCTCCTCGACACATTTACTTATTTTGATTACTGCCTCGGTTTTTTCCAACCAACGCAGCGCCGCAGTCGGCCCTTCATTGCCTGCGAACTCAACAGGTTTACAGGCAAGAAATTCCTTGTAAGTGCATCCAAGCGTTGCAGCTTTCATTCTTTTGAGAATTGGGGCTTGCAGTACATCATCGTTATTGTTAATGTTGTCGCCTCCATTTATGCTATTACTGAAGTTGTCTTCATGAGTACGTTTGCTAGGAATAATTTGTTGAGGATCAACTGGATTTCGAGCAGCAGCAAGAATTGCTGGAATAGCATTGGCTATTCCTTGAGCGACGATGTTTTCTATATCTTGTCTGTTCAGAAATTGATCTTCATGGTTTTGCGCGGATTGGTTACCCTCGTTAACTTGTTCATTACCAGCATTTTCCATCTGGTAATTAATATATATAAGTTATTTCCACCAAATGAATAACAATTACACAATAAAATAATTGCACGTAATCATGTCAACACGTATAGCCAAAATTGTCGATTTTTCGACTTCCATATTTTTATATATTATTATGCGTCCGTACACACTGGTTATCTTACAAAAGTTTTATTTTTAGTTATTTCATGTGATTATATTTTATTATTATATTATTATTAAACATATCCTCCCACAACCCCTTAACTCTAGTCAGATGGCATCTCAGAAATGACGTTCCCTCTCGTCGTATTTCCAGGAGATCTGTTCTCCTACCGCCCGGATTCGATTTCCTGCGTCTATTAGCTCCTTGCCAAAATGGCGGAGTTCAGCCAGGTTTTCGGAGCTCATAGGTGGGTGTAGTGGAGGCTCCGGGTCGAACTGAGGGAAAATGGTATTAGGGTTATTTAAGAGGTTCTGAAACTGCCAGTCAGTGGTCCACCACTCTTCTAGCTCTGCTGGTAGCGGTTGGGTGTGCATAATAGGATCTGGGATCTCAGGCTCTAGATCAACTGGAAGTTGTGCTTCTGCTGGGTAATTAAAGAGGTTTTCACCGGCAGGTCCGATGAGGTCACTCAGTGCCAGTTTATCATCCAGCTCTTCCCAAGATGGCATTTCTTGGTCTTGCCTGGAACTTTCTCCAATCTCTATTCCCTTGCCTTTATCTTTGGGATCTTCAGTCTTTATCGCTTTCCGTACCGCTGGTTTCCTCCTACGCACACGCCTCCAACCTACGAGTCTTCTTCTTTTCTTCGGTTTGGGTTTCTCCGGATGTTGGGCTTAAATTCCATAGGTTCATCAGTGTCAACACAATAACCGGTAAAGTCTTTGGAAACTTCTATGTTAACAGAATAGAGATTGAGATTCTGAAGAGCTTCAGACAACTCATTCATGCTGTTTAGCAAATATGAAGAACATCCAAAATTCTAAGTTAAAATTTTGTAATTTAAATTTACACATAATGATAGAATGGCAATCAGAAAAATTAAGTATTTCTAAATACTTAATTGGCTTAAATCAGTGGCTCTGATACCACATTTTTCTGTCACGGCCCCCGTCCCGGTTTTACCCGGTCCAGGAGCCTCGGGATAGAAATCCCGTGGTATTTATTAATTTAGTTGATAGCGGAAGATTTACTGGATCTTTTAATACTTGAAAATGTCCAATTATTTTATTATATAATCTGGGATATACCCCGAAATTTACAATAGAGGAATTTCACAAGGAAATTCCCTGGTTTACAAAACATGTTTATTTATTTAACTGAGCCACCTCTTTAAGCTTGTTAGTGCTTTGTAGCACGTTTTCCTTGATTCACAGCAGGTCGCCAGAAACATGTTTTAAAAATATTTTATCAGCGGAGAAATACTGGCGAGTCACTCAAGTTATATAAAACGACACGTAGTTATAAATTATAGCATAAGAGCGATTACAATGGCTTCTATCTTATTTTTATCTGGCGCCGTGTCACAGCCTTGTGACGATGGTCATACCACTATTGGGTCCTTTCACCCAAGTAGTGATGATTATCACTGTTAGGATTTATTAGCCTAACCGTGAGAAATTAGTAATGTGCACAATACCCCAATAGCCAGTGATTCAAGATAACCACGACTTAATCCCTGTAATTATAACTTTTGAAAATGCTTGGAGCATTGTAAAACATTGTTGATAAAAAGAGACTGACTCACATTGCAGATTTAAACGGGCAGAGTTTAGCCTACTGATTAGCCTGGTAACCTAATTTAAATAACAATGCACACGAAAACTAGGTCAGTAAGTAATACAACATTTACGATAACTCACGAGATTAAAACCCTCACAACGAATGACAAAGTGCAATACTTAAACATTCATCGAATTCACGACGAATGACAAAGTATAGCCCTAATTTGGGCAGCACTTAAACATCCATCGGATAGTTTCAATCGATCGGACATTGAATCGTAGTAGCGATCGAGTTATTACCCTGTTGTCGCGGCAGCGTTTCGTGCTGTGTGTGTGTTTTGGTAGTAAAAAGACGATATCTCGGTGTAGAAAACGATTTTTAACGTCGAACCAACGCCAAACTTCAAGTGCCAAACTCCTCTATTTATACTGGAAAAACGGCGCGCCCGCGTGTCACGAGAGGCTCTCGCGTGGCGCGAGAGGTCACTTTTAGCATAGGGTAGCCACGTCTATTACTAGCTTAGCTGAGTTGGCCGTTCGTTAAAATTCGATTTCCACGTAAAACTGTAAGGATATTACCGACTAGCGAATACCCCCCCTGAGTTTTAGGGGCCCTGATCCTAATTCCAATTGTTCTGAAAATTTTAGGGGTTATGCAGTATCACTTGGGGGTCTCAATTAGGGTTTCCTATTGGGTAAAATAAGATAAGAAATGGTAATTTTAATGAGAGTTGTTACATGACCTCAATGGAATCAAACCATTGGAACAACGCTGTAGGACCTTCCTTGCCAGTGAATTCCTTGGGCCCACAAGACTTGAACTGCTTGAAATTGAAGGCAGTCTTGGGGGTAGTTTTAGGAGTTTCGGTTCTTGACTCCTCAGATGATGTGCTGACGTTCTCGTAGACATCTCTCATGGCTTTTGCTACTTGTTTAGCGATGATAGCAGCAAAACGTTTGTCTCTCTTTTCTTGACGAGAAAGTGGTGGGTGGCGGGATCCAGATGACATTGTCTGCAACAGACATCGTCACATGACTCAACACAATGTATTCGAGTCTCACCTCACACGTCTACTACTTACTAAAGCTTAGGAACACGCAATGTAACATGTATCACATAAACACAAAGGCACATAATCACATATTCATATAAACACAAAAGCACATAAGCATGTAGGGAACAGAATCACAGAAGCACCTAATCATGTAGTCACAAGAGGCATATAGGAGCATATAGAAACACGTAGAGTATTCCGACTGCCTCAGAATACGGAAACCTATCATTCATAGTCCGTGAGTGTTCGAATATAGCGATCGCGTTTTAGTATATCGAGTAGTGTAGTATAAGCGTATAACATAGCATAAGGTCGTTCATAACTTAGCGATTTGTCAGCGTTTTGAGATAGAATTACAGTGCGAGTCGTGCGTGTTGATCGAAGTGAAAGCAAAAATCGAATAAATCCCCAAAATTTAAGCACATAAACAGGCAATTTCACATAAAATCAACAAATCATCAGAGTCGGCAATGGCGGCTCAAAATCGAAACACATAAAAATTGAGAAATAGATCGTATGCGGCTATTAGAATTGACTATCCAAAGTGGTTCGACTATTCACAAGGACATGCTGTGCACATTTGACCTTCAGGGCGGTGCCTTTGCCTCGATTCTTAGGCGTTGGGCACGCATCCCGTTAGTCATATCGTGACTTCAGATCGTTGGAGTCCGTCGAGACCTTGGTGAGAGTTTGAAAGAAGGCGGAACAAGTCGTCAAGGTTAGGGTTTCACCCCTGGCTTAACAACTTTGTCCCTGTTTTGATAAAATAAGAGAGAATTATGCGTCAAAGTATGGATTTCACTCCTGGTTCAACGCAAATTCTCGTGTTTAGAGATAAAATATGGGTTGATTAAGCAATTCAGTCGAGAGTTTGCGGTTTTCACACCTAATCTCGACCTAATCGCCCATTCACAATTGAAAATTCTGGTGCAGTGATAGTGTAGCATAGGCGAGGATAGCGAGAAATGGCAATCTCATACATCATCCCTAATGGATATGCACAAGTCGGTCTGCTGGTTCCTAACTATATACTAGGTCTCTAAGACATCGTCCCGGACTAGGTCGAGTCTTGCCTAATTCCCTATAGTTATGGCTCTGATACCAATCTGTCACACCCCAACCGATGTCGGAAACATCGGGGTATGGCACTGAGCGAAACAGATTGTCCAGAAGTTTCCATAACAATTATCATTACCAATCAATTTAAAGTAACATGTCCCATACCATGTCTCAAAAGGTAAAACAAATTATTACAGACAAAATCTAGGCAAATAGTTTTATTCCGACAACTCAGATTTTTCAAATAGAGCAATTGTTTATCTGCTTCTAGAGACTCTTGATTTCATTTGTACAGACAACTATTTGTTGGCCTCTAGAGCCTTATTCTAGCCTCGATTTCCTAGCAGATAAGCATCCTAAGAACCTGTCACATACATTAAAATAAAAGTCAATACACATAGTGTAAAGGTGAGCATACAAGTTTGATAATAGCATATAGAGTTCGAAAGCGTTACGCATAACCAGCACGTACACAGAGTGAAATGAGGCATGTTAGTTATCGACATGTACCTATCGATACCAATGACTGTGGATTGACTGTCCAAGGCAGTTCGTAATACATGATCACCACTGTAATCCATGCAAATAATTGTCCTTAACAACCCCCGAGTGAACGGGTGCTGAGTCCAAACTAATAGTACTACCATTGCTAAGGCAGGTAGACAGCATTCCATGTGTAAACATAACAAACAAGCATTCATTTAGTCACGTATAACATGCGGTAACGGTTAGCGTTTAAAGTATTGAGTAGTGTGTTCGATGTGTTTTAGAATACGTAACGTATGTAACACCCAAAAGTGCGTAAAGCAAAAAGGGATCGAGTATACTCACAGCGATGATGGATTGAAGGGAGCGATTGAGAGTAAGGTTAGCCTGATTAGAACGATAGCATAATGATAAGTGACGCGTAAAACGATGCAAGGTGTAACTGGCTCGGACAGTAGTTCGGTCGGATGGTAATCCGATCGGACGGCTAATCGTGCGGATGACAATCCGCTCGGATGGTTATCCGGTCAGACGGTAGGCCTGTCGGATGACTATTCGAGTGGATTGTTTCTTCCTATGAGAAGGATGTGTTTGTGTATGATGGCTTGAACTTTGAAGTTTTCGTTGTAGCATTTTGAAAACATTCAAGTATCTCTACCCTTCAAGTCGGTCGATCGGACGGTCAGCCGTGCGGACGACAATCCGCTCGGATGGTCATCCGGTCGGACGGCGACTCGAGTGGCGAGGTTACTTAGTGAGAACAAGTTCACAGAAGGGTGGTCACTCGGTCGGATGGTTGTTCGACCGGGTGGTATCCTTGGTGCATTGAACATGTTGAAAATCTATTGAGTGTTAAAGTCCAAGTATCTCATGATCCGAAGAGTAATCCGGTCGGACAGTAGTTCGTTCAACACTCAAACTTTAGATAAGGTTGGTTAAGTGTGGGACCCATGGTGCAAGCCGTTCAGATGGCCAGTCGCTCGGATGGCTGTCCGTTCGGACAGTAGTCCGGTCGGATAGCACTCCGTGCTGGTTAATCCGTTCGTCTTTCACTTGGTCGTTTTGATTGTTTATAGTTTTATTTAGACGTTATGACAGCTTGTTAACCAACAGAACCCCATCTTGACCCAAGTGGCCCGATCAAACAAGAATCACTCTAGTTCGACCAGTTAACCGGTTCATGACGGTTGTTCTTGTTTAACCCAAAATCGGTGGTCTCGTGAGTAGAATCCAGATCTTGAGCTAGCACAACACCGCGAATGAGTAGCAGACTAGAACAAGGTCCGATTCTATCGGTTTTGAGTGCATTGAGTGTAAAAGAGTTGAAAGAAAGTTAGAAACCATCTTTCAATCTTTCTTCACCATGAATGTATTCATATCTATGCAAGATCTTTGTTTACTTGTGTGGAAATCGGTTAGATCTAAGTTGTTCTTGGTGGGTTGAGGCCAAAACATGAAGTTCATAAGAACACCATGATGACGTCATCCTAGAACACCTCAAATCTAGTGATTTCAGGGTTAAAAGTTAAGATTCAAAAGATAGAAAGGTGTAGGAGTGCGTGTAGATTAAGGAAGTACAAGATTTAGGACGAGAACTTACCAAAATTGAGAGAAATCGAAGAAAAGGTGAGGAGCACGAGCTGTTCGGACGTCAGTTGCCAAAAGTGGTAACTATGAGAGTGACATGAGGTATTTATAGAGTTCCAAAAGAGGAAAGAGGCAGGTCGGTCGGATGGCATCTCGCCCGGATGACTGTCCGGTCGGATGTCATCTCGGTCGGATGGCACTCAATCAAGTGACCGCCCGGTCGGATGGCACTTGGTTCGAGTGCGCGGCGCGATGATTTTTGCTGTTTCGATTTTTGATTGCGAGCTATGCGAATGCGATAGAGTTTCCTAATCAAATTACTTTTAGTCCCAACTACTCATATCTAGCGTTATCTCTTCTCCACTAATTAACATACCATTTCGATTGCGATTGAGTTCGATTGCATTTGAGTTTCAATTGCGTTTCGATTGATTACCACACATAACATAAATAAACATGCACAAATAACACATAAGGAACACACACACGTATAACCATAACCAAAATGCGTACTTCGAGTTGCGAGTGCGATTGCGATTCGATGTCGATTAAATTTGATTGATTTGACTTTATCGCATTGTTACTTCCTATAGTTCACAGTCATAAGTCGATTAAATGGCGAATAGCATATGTCGATTATTGTGATTATTGACACTTACTCCACATAATACAGCTAAAATAAACATATAAAGAAAATTCACTACTAGTCAAGTTGCGCGAAATCGGTCGTTGACTTTGACCTTGACTTTGACTTTGACTTCAGAAACACGGGGTTTTACATTAAAGATCTGCTACAATTGCGGAGAAGCTGGACATTTCAGACCCGAATGCCCTAAACTGGTCAAACCAGCTGACAACCAGGCCAAACCTGCTAAAGGGACTACAAAGAAAAACGCAAGAGCCTTCCAGCTGACAACCCAAGAAGCAGATCTGATTCCAGATGTAATAGCTGGTACGTTCCTAGTTTACGACGTTTATGCGAAAGTATTATTTGACTCTGGTGCAAACCAAATTTTTATAAATACTTCATTCTGCCAAGCTCTTAAGCAACCTTTAACAAAACTTAGACAAATTTTTACGGTAGAGACGGCAGACGGGAATTCTGTTAGCATAGATAAAGTTTTACAAAAAGGAAAGATAGAACTCTTAGGCCATAAATTCTCTGCAAACCTCTTACCTATGAAATTAGCTGGATTCGATGTCGTGTTAGGAATGGATTGGTTAGTAGCCAACCATGCTCGAATCCTCTGTGACAAGAATTCCGTAGAAATTCTTACACCCACCGAAGAGGTAATTATGATTACAAGAGATAAACCACGAAAGCCAATGAAATTCATTTCAGTAATGAAAGTGGCCAGTTATTCAAGAAAACAAGGAATAGTATATATGGTTTCAGTAGTTCTTAATACCAAAAATAAAGACCTTAAGGAAATTCCTGTAGTTTCAGAATACCCAGATATATTCCCAGAAGAGCTACCAGGATTACCACCAGACAGGGAAGTAGAATTTAGAATTCATGTAATTCTTGGAACTACACCGATAGCTAAGGCACCTTATCGGTTAGCACCCACCGAAATGTTAGAACTGAAAAAGCAGTTAGATGAATTATTAAGCAAAGGATTCATACAACCTAGTTCATCCCCGTGGGGAGCACCAGTGTTGTTTGTGAAAAAGAAGGATGGTTCCATGCGAATGTGTATCGATTATAGGGAATTGAATAAGGTTACAATTAAGAATCGATACCCACTACCTAGGATTGATGATCTTTATGACCAGTTGCAAGGAGCTAGATACTTTTCTAAGATAGATTTGCGCTCAGGATATCATCAGTTGAAAGTACAAGAAGAAGACATATCTAAAAACTGCTTTCAGAACTAGGTATGATCACTATGAGTTTACAGTCATGCCCTTTGTACTCACAAATGCTCCTGCAGCATTCATGGACATGATGAATAGAATCTGTAAATCGTATTTGGATAAATTTGTAATTGTCTTCATCGACGATATACTTATTTATTCCAAAAGTCAGGAAGAGCATTGTGAGCACCTGCACGCACTCTTAACTTTGTTAAGAAAGGAAAAGCTTTACGCCAAATTCTCGAAGTGTGAATTTTGGCTACAGGAGGTGCAATTCTTAGGTCACATGGTGAATCACGAAGGTATTCACGTAGATCCCTCCAAGATAGAAGCGATCACCAAATGGAAGGTCCCGCAATCAGCTACAGAAGTTAGAAGTTTTCTAGGATTAGCTGGGTACTATAGGCGCTTCATTAAGAATTTTTCTAAAATAGTTGTGCCATTAACTAAGCTAACCTGTAAAACAGTTAAGTTTGAATGGGGACCTAGGAAAGAAGAGGCTTTTAAGATTTTAAAGCAAAAATTAACAAATACTCCAATTCTAGCCTTACCAGAAGGGACAGAAGATTTTGAAGTTTATTGTGATGCTTCTAAGCTAGGATTAGGATGTGTGTTAATGCAACGCAAAAAGGTAATTGCGTATGCATCAAGACAATTGAAGAAGCACGAAGAGAATTATACGACTCACGACTTAGAATTAGGAGCGATAATTTTTGCCCTTAAGATTTGGAGGCACTATCTGTATGGAAGTAAGTTTACAGTCTATACAGATCACAAGAGTTTAAGGTACATATTTGGGCAAAAAGAATTAAACATGAGGCAAAGAAGATGGATGGAAATTCTAAGTGACTACGATTGTGATATTCAATATCACGAAGGAAAGGCAAATGTAGTAGCAGATGCCCTAAGTCGTAAGTATCATGAGAAGCAAAGACGAATTCGTGCTGTTAGATTAAGTTTACAATTAGACTTAATGGAACAACTAAAGAATGTTCAGGAAGCAGCAATCAAGGATGATGCTGAAGGAATGAAGGGACAGATAAAAGAATTAGAGCAAGGAGTTGATGGAATTTGGAGACTCCACAAGAAAAGAATTTGGGTACCTAAACAAGGAGACTTAAGAAATAAAATTTTAGAGGAAGCCCATAAATCTAGATATACCATGCATCCTGGTAATAATAAGATGTACCAGGATTTAAGAAATAACTTCTGGTGGACAGGAATGAAAAAGGACATAGCTAGATACGTATCTAAGTGTCTTACTTGTTCACAATTTAAGGCAGAACACCAAAAACCCTCAGGTCTACTACAACAATTAGAAATGCCTGTATGGAAATGGGAACTCATAACCATGGACTTTGTTACTAAGTTGCCCAAAACCAGAAAAGGTAATGATGCAATTTGGGTAATTGTGGATCGATTAACCAAATCAGCTCATTTTCTACCCATGAAATAAACCTTTAGCATGGAAAGGTTAGCAAAGTTGTATGTAGACGAAATAGTATCTTTACATGGATTTCCACTCTCAATTGTATCGGATAGGGATAGTCGCTTCACTTCGCATTTCTGGACAAGTTTCCAAGAAGCCATGGGAACGCGATTAAATTTAAGTACAGCTTACCATCCCCAAACAGATGGACAAAGTGAAAGGACGATCCAAACCCTGGAAGACATGCTCAGGGCATGTGTCATAGATTTTGGTGGAAACTGGGATGACCACCTACCCTTAATTGAATTCTCCTATAATAATAGTTATCATGCAAGCATTGAAGCTGCCCCATTCGAAACACTGTATGGACGAAAGTGCAGAACTCCAGTTTGTTGGGCAGAAATAGGAGAAAGTCAATTATCAGGTCCCGAGATTGTGCAGGAAACCACTGACAAGGTCACCCAAATCAAGGAAAGGCTGAAAACGGCTCGAGATCACCAGAAGAGTTATGCAGACAATCGACGCAAGCTACTGGAATTTCAAGTTGGAGACAAGGTACTCTTAAAAGTTTCTCCTTGGAAAGGAGTAGTTCGGTTCGGTAAGAAAGGAAAGCTGAGTCCAAGGTACATAGGACCCTTCCCAGTAATCCAACGCATAGGACCAGTTGCATATCGCTTACAACTACCAGAAGAACTAACTGGAGTACATGACGTATTTCATGTATCCAACCTCAAGAAATGTCTATATGACGAATCACTGGTAGTACCTCTTCAAGATATAGAGGTAAATGAAAAGCTAAAATTTGTTGAGAAACCACTCCAAATAGAAGACAGAAAGGTCAAGTTCCTCAAACACAAAAGACTAGTACTGGTTAAGGTCAAATGGGATTAAAAAAGAGGACCCGAATACACATGGGAGCTGGAATCAGAAATGAAGCGAAAGTATCTTCACTTATTTCAATAAATCTCGAGGACGAAATTTTAAATAAGGTGGGGAGGATGTAAGGACCTGCAAAAATGTCCAAAAACGATCCGTGAGTGAAAACCCGGACCCCTGGAACCCTAGGGCTTATGAAAAATCAAGAAAACAAGATATTTGGATTTCAGGCGGGCCGCGTAAAACGTAAGCTTAGGCTTACGCCGGCCTCGTCAAATCAACGATCACCGGATAAGCGTTCCAAGCCACGTGGCAACCCTACTCGTGACACGCTAGCCCTACACGTAGACTAGGGGTCCTCGCGGGCCGCGTAAAAGTCATGTTAAGGTTTACGCGGGCCGCGTAAAACCTAAAATGTTGCTATAAGTAGCCTGTGCATGGGACTTGCTTCTGTGTTCGAAATCTCAGTCTTAAAACATCCATATTCTGCTGAAAACGAGTTTTACGGTGTCAAGACGCTGCTACGAATACAGGGTATTAACTCGATCACTGCTACGATACAATGTCCGATCGATTGAAACCGATCCGATGGATGTTTAAGTACTGCCCGTATTTGGGCTATACTTTGTCATTCGCCGTGAGGGTTTTGATTTCGTGAGTTTATCGTAAAGAGTTGTATTAAGTTACTGACCTAGTTTCGTGTGCATTGTTATTTAAATTAGGTTACAAAGCTAAATCAGTAGGCTAAACTCTGCCCGTCTAAATTTGCAATGTGAGTCATTCTCTTTTTATCAAAGTGCTTTGCAAAACCCTAAATGTTTTCCAGTTATATTTTGCAGTGATTAAGTCTTTGCTAATTTTTAATTACTGGCAGTATGTGGGGGGTTTTGTGCACATTACTACTAACGATTTATCACTTTAGGTGGGCGAGCCTAATTAGTGATATGTCCACAGTCATAGATTCGGTCGAGTGACAGCTGAACCAGATAATTATATGACAAGGGGCAAATATAAAAACCCTTAATGTTGTAACTTTATAACAAGGTGTCTTTTGTGTAAATTGAATGGCTCGCCAGTATTTCCCCGCTGATAAAAATCTTTTTAAACATGTTTCAGGTGATCTCCTGTGAATCCAGGAAAAGTGCTGTGTAGCAATACAAGCTTGGAGAGGTGGCTCAATAAAACAAATAAACATGTTTTTGTAAAACAGGGATTTCCCAGTGAAATCACCTTTATTGTAAATTATCGGTGTTATCCCCAAATTGTGAAATAAAATAAGTGGGCATTTTCAATTTAAAAGATCCTGTCAACATTTCCGCTGCCAAATTAAATAAATACCACGGGTTTTCTGTCCCGCGGCCTCTGGAACGGGTAACACCGGGCCGGGGGCCGTGACAGTTGGAATGACAGATGATGGAGGTATCTTCGTGTTTTTAGGGGATATCTATTCATTACCTATACATATTACATGGGCGGAAATAGTTTCCAGTTTCCACCATCTATTGGTCAAAAAGGTCGGCACCCGTCCTCTATTGGTTGAAAAGGGCGGCACCCAATCACTGTCTCTCTTTATTTTTTTACGTTTTCAAAGTTAGTATTTAAAAATTGCACACGCATTTCAGCATCAAAAGCGCATTTGTTAGTGGTTGTATTGTTTGTTGTATGACTAAACAGATCAAGAGACCCGGGTTTGAGACCCAGGTAGCACATCTTTTTTAAATATTACATTTGATATGCCTAAAGTTAACCCATTTAAGTCAATTTACGCTATTACATTTGGACTTTAATAAAGTTACTCTACGGTTCCTAAACTTTCATAAGAAAATTTGTTTGACGAGTGTATTGTTATCTACATCTCAATGTTTTTTTTTTTTTTGAGATTGTGTTACGAGTAGTATGTATATATAACTGAAAAAACAACCTAACATGTTACCAAACTGAGAAATTCTCGGTTTAGCGCCCCGCAACGCGGGCGGGCATAAAACTAGTTAAACAATAAAAGCTCGTTATGATACCGACATTCATTGTAGAAGTCGAATAAAAAAAAATTCTAAATAATAAAGCCCTGATATTCTTTAGAGTTAATAATATACATAACATTAGATTAAATTACAATTAGCATGTGATTATATTAAACACTAATGAAAACGGCTGTAAACCTACCAAAGTTTTCGATTGATACAAAAGCTATTTTTTACGGCAAATTTCTTTTAATTTTTGTTGTCTTTAGGACTTGAACCAAGACCTCTCATCCCAAAGCTGTTTAAAGGTTTTATTTTTACCAATGTACCACAACCCCATTGGTAATACAAAAGTTGTTGAAGAAAATAAAATGGTAGAGCCCAAGCCGACCAATCAGATGAAAGCATCAAATGGTGTTTTAATAGATTATAGATTTCCTACGAAAGAAATATACAAATTCTAAAAGTCAAAGGCTAAAATCAAAAAGTAAGTAAAACATTGCAGCCAAAATTCAAGAGTCTATTGTAACTGACAACTTGTTGTTTTATATATAATGAGACGTATAATTGGACTTGTTATGTATAATGTTAAACTTGTGTCGCATATGTTTCCTAATTATTAAATGGTAATTTGAATTAGTGAACCTGAAACGTGCGTATTAAATTTCATTTTTATGATCGAGTCAAATTGAGCCGAGCCGGCTCATTTAAAATCAAATCGAGCTCGAACTCAAATTTTCAGCTCAATTTCAAATTTGAGCTAAGCCGAGCCAAGTCAGCTCGGTTTAAATTTGAGCCGAGCTCAAACGTGCCTTGACTCGGCTCGGTTTGGCTTGCGAACAACCTTAGATATGAGTAATACTTGGTGTCCTAGCAGTGGCGGATCTAGAAAATCCGCCAAGCCGTAACGTTTTATAAAAAAACCGTAACGAAATCGTAAAAACGTCAAATTTTTCCAAAATTTACACTAATTTTACACTACCGCCGAAACGCCAAGCCGTAGCGGAGGTTGCCCCTTCTTATATGCTAGGTCCGCCCCTATGTCCTAGTAATAATTTAAACAACAAATTACTACAACGTAAATAATGTTCTTGTTACTTGTCTTTCATTTCAAATTAACACACTTTAGTTTGTAGATTTTTCTCATGTTTGGAGAAATTATACTAAGAAGAGACTGCGCAGATTTTTTTAGAAAAACAAACACCATTTAAGTAATAGTCAAACGAAATTATTGGAAATGTAGAGTTAGTGAAGAATTCAAAAGAGAAATTAATCTTAGTTATAATAGACAATAAAAAATTAATACATTAAGTTTTAGTGAAGAATTCAAAATAGAAATTAATCTTAGTTATAATAGACAATTACAAAAATTAATATATTAAGTTTTAAATTCTAACACTTACAAATATTTCTAAATTCTTAATAGGAGCTTTAAAAAACCCTAAAACTTATATGAACTCATTTATTAAATATGTTGTGTTTAGGTTAATCAATTTATTTAATGAGTCATGTTTAGCTTGGCTAGTCTAGTGAACGAGTTATATTAATCAACCCAAAACCTAATTGTTTCGTGTCGTGGTAAATTTGCGGTCCTAAATGTGATCATGTGGCTCCCAAAATATCTCGAATGCAATATTTGCATCCTCTTTCTTTAAGTATAATTAGTGTAGTCGTGTCCCCTCCTTGTCCTTTCCTGCAATGTTATGTGCCCTCCTATAGATGAATTGTGTTAAAATATCTCATTCTCATTCATTCGTATTATGTCACTTTTAGGGTGAAGGGGGTGCATGCCTAACCCTTTTAGGCAAAGTCTTCAGGGAAACACCAACCTGACCCCTGCAACACAAAAAAGCACAACAAAAAACAAGCAGAAAACAAGACGGCAATATACAGTCATAGGTTATATAATTAAGCACCTAGAAGAACCCCAACACAAAGGTTCTCCTTTCCAAACAACCAAAAGAGTTTAAAGTATCCTAGGGTAAGCAGGTTATCCAGATTACAACCTTATCGAAAGAGGTTAACGTTTAGAAATCACTGGGGATCACTCCCAGACAAAGACGGTGGGGACGAAGGACCAGCGGAGGAAAACAGGGCTTTCAGTTCGTCTATTGATATCATAGGATGCTCCAGGATCTTCTTGAGGATAGCAGGGGTCTTACTCGCAAACTCCTCATCCAGCTTGGATAATCTCTTCTTAGCTTTGGAGTTGTAAAGTGGAGTCTCTTTCCTACCCAGACCCTGAGCAGAGTAAATATAACCATCCTTCAGCCCAGCCTAGTAGCCAACATCCCGGTAAGCCCTATACACCTCCTCCAAGCCACTTTTTAACTCCTCTGACTGAGAAATGGCAGTAAGGAAGGCTCCAAAACCTTCAGTGATTAACCAATGCTTCTCCTTGGCCAACCGCTGGTTATCATCAGAGGTTATCCCATAATCCGCATACATAGTATTCAGCTGCTCCTGAGAAACGGAACCAACCTCCTTCAGATGCTTTAACTCAGCAGCCAACTCTTCCTTCTCTTCCACCAGTGCCGTCATCTCCCTCTCCCAAGCTTGTTCCTTTCGCTCCAACAAGACTCCAGCCCCCTGGGCAAGAAACATCATAAAGAGTCCAAAAAACAGATGTAAAATAAATAAAAAATGAGGGGAAGGGGGGAGAAAGGCTATGTACCATCTCCTCATGCAACTTTCTCTCAGCCTCAACCACTTGACACCTAAGTTCAGCAGCAACAGACTGGGAGGTCTTGAGCTCACCCTTGAGACCTTCATTCGCCCTCCTCAAATCGTCAATCCACTGCAGCATGCCAGCACCCCTGAAAAAACTCTCACAAAGAGACATGCTATACTGATCCTCAAAAAGATCGTCCCTCAAAGCAGAATTCACGAATTTATGGGAGGGAGGAACAGCATGACTCAGGAAGTCCCTAGCAGCCTCAGGAGTCCCTATCACCGAAGAATGAGTTAGTTTCCATTTGAGGACATAGGTGAAAGGGATAGCATCAGCAAACAGAGGAGCCAAAGGGGACTGACGAGCAAGACCCTTAGGTTGAGTGGGTTTACTGGTCCCCGTAGCATGAAGAGGTGAGAGTTCAAAGGCTGAGGTAAAATGAGCCATGCCTACTTCCGGAGTTTTGTCCCGAACACGGGAAGAAGGGGGACCAGTAGGGATCTCTATGGGATCATGAGAACTCCCCTACACAGAAAGAAAAAGAACATCAAAAACAAAACAGAGATGGGGCAAATAAGTAAGAGGAAAAAGGAACTCACCAATAAAGGTGCACTCACAAGACTTAAAGACCTCAAGTGTTTGGACAAAGAACCCTTGACCCCAACAGGGGGAAGTTCAGAAGCAGCCTTCGACGAAGGAGGGGGCTTCTGTCCACTGGCACTCCGGAGCCTTTGCCGGATATCACGAGGAACAAGGGCTGGCTTAGGACTTGCAGCTTTCCTCTTACGAACTAAACGAACCTCCAGAGCTTCATCATCACTTTGATCAGAATGCTTAACAGGGGCGGGATCAGGGGAACTCTCTTCCCCATCAGAGGAGGTTTCCTCACCCCCTTCCACAGCAACGGAGCCCCCTGCCGGGGGCGGACCCCCCGGTAACCTGCATTCCTACACTCCGATTTAAACCCGGATCAACCTCATCACCAACTATAATCCTTAGAATCTCCCTGAAGCAGTCTCCACAAAGTCAACTCTGCATAAGAAAGACACTAAAGATGACTACACAAATACCAAGAAACAAAAACAAACAAATAAATACAGATCCAAGGCAAAAAGATACCTTTTTTACCGAAAAAAGCCTTGGGACGAACAGAATAGGAAGGGCTCAACCCTCCCATGGCCAAAATTCCCTCAGAAAAAGTAAAAGCCCTCGTAGGGTTTTCATACATGCGTTTCCACTGAACGGTCTCGTTAGCAGACAGGGTGGGAACAGTATCTTCGATAACGGCCTCGACATCCCTTGGCAGTGGGGACTCTGGTATCATGGCAGCGGAGACAAAGATGAACCTACTCTTCCAAACCTTCGGGTAAGTGGAGGTCGGCATAAAGGTATAACAGGGTTTCGACACACTATTTTGTCTCTTGGAAAAAGTAAACCAATCTCCATCAGAGATCAGTTTATAGAACATGCAAAACAAGGGGACAGAGGGTTCACCAGAAACGGCCGCACAGGACAACTCAAAGTGCACCACTCTCATGAACCCTAGGGGATGCAACTGATAAAAGTGAACCCCGAAGTGGCGAAGCAAAGCAACCTGGAAAGGGGAAAGAGGATACCGGACTCCGCAAGAGGAAAACGCCAGTGTATAAAGGGGAATTCTGTCCGGCGTACACTCGACCGGTTCGTTAGGGCCCGGCAAGGTGGGAGAAAACCGCTCAGGAATGTTGTATGTCTCGACAAAAGACTTTAAATCCCTCGTTGTCAAAACCGATTTAATTGTAGAACGACCGGAATGACTCATGTTCAGAGGAGAAGTAGTGATCGGAGAAGTAGTGATCGGAGAAGTATGTGGGAGAGAAAGAAAAACCAGAAGAAATGGGGAAGAAGTTTTGAAGGAAATGGGAGTATTTAAAAAGAGATAACTGACAAGGCGAGTAACTGTCACATCACCCGTCCCTTCGAAATTCAAAAAGGGAACACGTGCATTTAAGGGGTTAAACCCCCGCCACTAGTCTCCGGCGGAATGATGGGTCTCATGAAAAGAGGAGATAACTAATGACTAGCCGGAAATGGGCCCGCACTCGTAGCCCAAGAAAATTAAACTCCCTCTTGAACAGTTATGATTCAGCCCCGGATCATGAGCCTCGGGTCTCAAAACCAGGGACTAAAGATGACTTGACGACGGGCCAATGGGAAAGCCCATTTTACCCGCTTTGGGCTGCCTTCACGCGGGCCCAACGGGAAATAAGCCCATCAGAGGCTTATCTTGCCCACTAAGTTTCTTCCTTTACAAACAGGCGGGAAACTAGAACCAGAGAGGACAGGCCACATTTATTGTTCGATTGGAAAAGGATCTTTGGCTGGAAGTCGTACTTCCCAGCCGGAAACAATTAATGAGGCTGTCATCTTACCGTTGGGGGTCAAACACGTGTCTGAGCCCCCCGAAGACCCCTAGGATCCGTCGGATTACCTTAACAAAATATCCCACATGCAAGATAAGGTCCTACGCTTATATAAGAAGAAGAAAAACGGTAACAAAGCAGGGATCGGAGGTATCACATTTAATACTCTCTCATTTACTCTCCTCTCATTTATTCCGACCAACATTCTTATACATTGATCACACACACATACGTACATTTATTGGATTCACACCTTAGATGACGCATTCCGGTGATCATACTCATCGGAATAAACTCCTCCCCCTCTCCGGCAAGTTTACTTACTCTCACGCCGGAGCTTGGTCACGGATCCCCCTCCCGGCGCCCTCCGTGACGAGGCTAACGGTTTATTCTTTTGTAGCTGCAAGGAACGGGATATCTGGACGTCAGCGAAGACCCCATTGAACGTACCCAGGGATTTGGGTATTCGACATTGGCGCCATCCGTGGGACCTCAGTCTGACTGGTGTTTCCACTCTGAAACTCCGACGTTGAAGATAGCCCGTTTGACAAAGAAAAGACATGGCAACCCCACCAGGTTCACGTACCATCCAGACGGTACAAAATGATCGTGATAAGGTCACAGTGGAGGACATAACCCATGAGGAAGAAAATGAGAACCAAGTGGAAACTCTGGAAAGGGAGGAACCCATCACCCCGGATTTCGTTGCCATGCACAAAGAGAAACTAAAGAAGTGTCTCGAAGATCTAGAAAGACAAGAAAAGCTTGACAGCCTCAGGGCTAGACTGTCTTTTGATACACCCTCTAATGAGGACGGGGTTGATCCACAAAACAAAGGCAGTGGAAGCGACCCACTGGAAACTTTTATGACTGCCCTTAGGCAAATGTCTTCGGAGGAAAGGGATGATCTTATTACGGGGAAGAAACCGAAAGGATAGAAAAAGAAAAGGAAGATCAAAGCAATGATGGCCTGGACCAACCCTACCTCCCACGGGACTTAGCTGAAGTCTCAAAATTCACCCGGAGGATTGCAGAAGCACCGATGCCCCCTAAGACAAAGCTACCTCCAAACTTTGACCGGTACGATGGAACGAGAGACCCCGAAGATCATCTTCATGCCTTCAGGGGTGCGGGACAACTGGGGCGGTGTCCCATGCTAGTTTGGTGCCATATGTTTGTACAAACCTTAACGGAGGGAGCCCGACTCTGGTTTGATAGCCTCCCTCCAGGAGGGATTGACAGCTACGAAGAGCTAAGTGAAAAGTTCCTGAGAAAACTTTGGTCAGCAGAGAAAAGTGGTCAAAAATCCAAACGAAATTCTGCACATAAGGCAGAGGGACAACGAGCGGATAGACCAATACATGGAGAGATTCGTCAAGGAAAGCATGAACATTAAGGATGTCCCAGAGATCATGAAGATCAGCAGTTTCATAAACGGATTAAAGCATGCACAACTATGCGAGAAACTGGGGGAAGAGTTCCCCCACTCGTTTGAAAATCTCATGGACAGGGTCAGAGCCTTTGTCAGGGGCAAAGACACAGTCAGCAAAGCTAAGGAGACGGACACCCCACCCCGAAGGGTCACCCTGGCTGCAAAGCCTCTCGACAAAGGTACACCTTATTCTAGAAAACCTACTTTTGATAGAATGTTGCATGATAGAACAAGGCCCTCGTACTCCCCATATAGGCCTCAGGGAAGAGGCCCATCCCCCTACTCTGACAGTTTCACCCCTCTCACCAAAACCCCAAGCGAAATATTGGCCACGGAGAGGGTGAAGAACTCCTTCCCAAGGCCACCACCCATAAAACCTGGGCCAAAGGCACAACCAAGTGAGTATGGTGACTTTCACAAAGGGTTTGGCCATAGAACTGATGATTGCATGTATCTAAAGAGAGAAATAGAGGCCGCAGTGAAAACTGGAAGACTGGCCCATTTGGTTAAGGAAATTAAAGAAGGAGGGGGGATCGCAAAGGGAAAGATGCAAAGGAGCCTGGGAGGGCAGATGTAGACAAGATTAGAAGGAGGAACGAATTTGATACCACCAGGAGTGTAAAGGCCAGAATCCTGGGCTCCCCGGACTGCATGAAAGCTCCCATCCTTATGCCACACTTGGAGGAAAACGAGGTACAACGGCTACCATTGAACATCTCCGCCATAATAGCCGGCCACAAGGTGGCCAGAATACACGTGGACGGAGGATCAGGGGTAGAAGTTATATACGAGCATTATTTCCTCAGATTTGACAGGGACGTAAGAGATAGGCTTGAGGAAGATTCTATCCCTCTAGTAGGGTTCAACAACAGTGTGTCACACCCCTTGGGAAAGACCAGGCTCCCATTCACTGTTGGGGTAGGGGATCGCGTTCGAACTATAAACCTAACTTTCACAGTGGTCCGAGCACCCTCAAAATACAACGCAATCCTGGGAAGACCTGTAATTGGGGATCTGCAAGCACAGGCATCCACCCCACACGGAGCCTTAGTATTCCAGACGCCAAAGGGCTTGGCATGGGTAAAGTCTGCATATGAAGTAATTTCTTCCGTGTCTGAGGGGGAAGCATCCGAGAAGCCCCGGAAGGAGGGGGTCGAAGAATGGGTCCTTTGTGACAGGTTCCCAGAGCAGACGGTCAAAGTAGGAAGTCACCTGAGTGACAAGTGTAAGAGTGCTCTTAAGGAATTGCTCCTCCTCAACATAGATGTATTCGCATTCCAGCATGGGGATATGACAGGAATCCCAAGGAGCTTAACTGAACAATGGCTCAATACGTACACCTGGGCAAAGCCAGTAAAACAGAAAAAACGAAGCATGGGTCCCAGTAAGAGGAGGGCCGCCTGTGAAGAGACCATGAAGCTGCTTAGAGCTGGGATAGTACGGGAAGTGAAGTACCCATCTTGGGTTGCTAACCCAGTTATGGTCCAAAAGAAAGATGGAGGGTGGAGGATGTGCATTGACTTTCAGGATTTGAACAAAGCATGTCCCAAAGACTGCTACCCCCTCCCAGAGATAGACGTCCAGGTGGACTCTTTATCCCAGTATCCCCTAAAGTGCTTTTTGGATGCCTACAAAGGATACCATCAGATTCAGATGTCAATAGAAGACGAGGAAAAGACCGCCTTCATCACGGACGAATGGACATTTTGCTATACCAAAATGCCCTTCGGACTCAAGAACGCTGGTGCAACCTATCAAAGGTTCATGAATGCCCTTTTCAGGGAACAACGAGGACGAAACCTGGAGGTATATGTGGATGACATTGTTATCAAAAGCTTGACCGAAATGGCTATGACAGATGACATAGCCGAGACCATCCGAACCATGCAAGATGTGAATATGAAGTTGAACCCTGGGAAGTGCTGTTTTGGGGTAGAAGAAGGGAAATTCCTGGGGGTAGTGGTTACCAAAGGTGGAATCAAAGCTAACCCGGAGAAGACCCAAGCCGTGGCCGAAATGAGATCTCCCAAGTCCTTGAAGGACATCCAGCAGCTGAACGGGAGGCTAATCGCATTAAACCGTTTTTTTATCAAAAGTGGCTGACAGGACCCTTCCCTTCATGAAGGTGCCGAAGGACTGTCTTCAAACTGGCAGGTTTAAATGGACCTCTGAGGCGGAAGCCGCTTTTCAAGAGATGAAGACCTACATCTGTAAACTCCCAACCCTGGCCACCCCAGTACCTGGGGAACATCTGCTCTTGTATCTATCCGCCTCAAAAACAACCATAAGCGCAGTTATGATGGTGGAACGGGAGGGAAAACAGATACCAATATATTTCATCAGTAGAACACTCAAAGGCCCCGAGGAACGATATATGCCCCTGTAAAAGTTAGCATTGGCCCTTGTTTTTGCATCCCGAAGACTCAGGAGGTATTTCCAAGGACACAAGATCACCTTGATGACAGATCAGCCCCTCCAAAAGGTACTCAGAAGGCCAGAACTGTCGGGACGATTGGCTAAGTGGGCCGTGGAACTGGGAGAACACTCCTTGGAGTTTAAACCCAGGACATCCATGAAAGGACAAATACTGGCCGATTTCTTAGCAGAAGTACCTGAGGATGAAGAAAAAGAACTTCTAAAATAGGAAGCCTTGGAAAGAGAAGAAAAAGAGAAGGAAGACGAGGCTGTATTGAAATTACTCACAGATGGAGCCTCCAGTGAAGAGGGGAGCGGAGCAGGCGTTACTTTGATAAGCCCCGAAGGAGTTGAGTTAACCTATGCCATAAGACTGGATTTCGAAAACACCAACAACACCGCAGAATATAAAGCCCTTTTAGCAGGGATGAGACTGGCAAGAAAGATGAAAGCAAAGCACGTGGAAGCTAGTACTGACTCACAACTGGTGGTCAAGCAGTACCAAGGAGAGTATGAGGCCAAAGACAAGACCATGGCTCAGTACGTGGCAAAAGTAAAAGAAACGGCCGAAATGTTCAAAACTTTCAAGCTGAAATATATCCCCCGCGGGAGAAATAGGAAGTCTGATGCCCTCAGTAAGCTGGCCTCCGTAGCATTTAATCACCTGGCAAGAGAAGTCAAAGTGGAAGTCCTAACCTCCCCTTCCCTCAGCACAGAGGAGGTAGCTACAGTTGAAAACGCACAAGAAACGTGGATGACACCAATTGTAAAGTTCCTCAGAGACGGGACGCTTCCCGAGGAAGATTGGGCAGCCAGGAAGGTGAGGGTAAAGGCCTTGCAATATGAGTTGATTGATGGGGAACTGTATCGAAGATCATACCTGGGCCCATCCCTGAAGTGTGTTGACATGGAAGAAGCTGAGTACGTGATCAGAGAGATACATGAGGGGATTTGTGGAATGCATTCGGGGCCAAGGACGGTAGTAGCAAAGGCAATGAATGCGGGATTCTATTGGCCTCGAATGTATGAGACAGCATCCGAGGAGATTAAGAGATGTGACAATTGCCAGGTACATGCACCTATGACTCATCGACACAAACACCCGATGATACCCGTCTCAACGTCCCGGCCTTTCCAAAAATGGGCCATTGACATAATCGGGCCATTCCCGGAGGGTCCAGGAGGGGTCAAGTATGTGGTGGTCGCCATCGATTATTTTACCAAGTGGATAGAAGCAAGACCCTTGACAAAAATAACCGGGGAACAGATGAGGCGATTTGTACTGGACAACATCATCTGCAGATACGGGGTCCCAAAGGAGCTGGTAAGTGACAACGGTGTCCAATTTGCTGGAAGACCCTTCAGACCATGGTGCGAACAGATGCACATACAGCAGGTGTTTACCTCCATCACTCCGCCCAAAGCAACGAACTGGTGGAGAAAGCCAATCAAAGCGTTATTAAGGGAATGAAAGGGAGACTCGGGAGAAAACAAAAAGGATGGCTGGAGGAGCTACCGTTTGTACTATGGGCATACAGGACCACCCCCAAGGATTGCAACGGGGAAACTCCTTTCAGCTTAACTTATGGGACGGAGGCAGTCATCCCGGCCGAAATAGGATCCCCGACTGCAAGGATGAAGCTCAGGGAGGCGGAAAACGAGCAAGACCTCCGAATGAATCTGAACCTGCTGGAGGAAAGAAGGGAAATCACAGCAGTCAGGGAGGCTAAGTACAAAAAACAGCTTGAAGGCTATTATAATGCCAAAATGAAAAAGCTTAGCCTCGTTCCGGGGGACCTGGTCCTAAGGGCCAACGAAGCCAGCCTACAAGAGAGCACCGGAAAGCTAGGACCCAATTGGGAAGGGCCCTACCAGATCATATGGGCAAACGGGAAAGGAAGTTGTAAGCTGGAAACGCTCCAAGGCAAGGAGGTCCCCAGGACGTGTAACCTCATGCAGCTTAGGAAGTATCACATATGAGGGGTCTACCCCCAGGAAAAACGGCCAGGGAGCCACTTTTGTAATGATTAACTATTAATCTGGGGCATACCCCAAGAAAGAATCTTTTGTAGGAATTTGTACTGGGAAGTTTAGTCCCCAAGAAATGAATGACAAACGGACAAGTAACTTGTCCTCTTTTGACAAGATAACAGGTGTTATATCTAGACAGACGTGCCTAGAAGTATTATAGGCCTAACCAATAAACAAACACACGTGTACAAGATATATCAAACATATCGAAAGCCCGGCCGTGGGGCAAAATAGGGTCTAGCTAACCTAGAAAAAACGGACAAATAAGCCAGAAACATACATTATAAGCTTGTCCAGCGATTGGCCTCGAACAAACAATCCCGGTTTATCAAACAAACCATAAACATAACACATTTTTGTAAACAAACTACAAAAAAGAAAAAAGTTTTATTACAAAATGAATGTATAACAGGAGGCCCTATTGGCTTAAACAACCAACATACAAGCCAACAGGCATAACAAACAGGCTAAAGCACAGCTCCTTACAAACAGCCCAAAAGTCTTCAGGGAAACACCAACCTGACCCCTGCAACACAAAAAAGCACAACAAAAAACAAGCAGAAAACAAGACGGCAATATACAGTCATAGGTTATATAATTAAGCACCTAGAAGAACCCCAACACAAAGGTTCTCCTTTCCAAACAACCAAAAGAGTTTAAAGTATCCTAGGGTAAGCAGGTTATCCAGATTACAACCTTATCGAAAGAGGTTAACGTTTAGAAATCACTGGGGATCACTCCCAGACAAAGACGGTGGGGACGAAGGACCAGCGGAGGAAAACAGGGCTTTCAGTTCGTCTATTGATATCATAGGATGCTCCAGGATCTTCTTGAGGATAGCAGGGGTCTTACTCGCAAACTCCTCATCCAGCTTGGATAATCTCTTCTTAGCTTTGGAGTTGTAAAGTGGAGTCTCTTTCCTACCCAGACCCTGAGCAGAGTAAATATAACCATCCTTCAGCCCAGCCTAGTAGCCAACATCCCAGTAAGCCCTATACACCTCCTCCAAGCCACTTTTTAACTCCTCTGACTGAGAAATGGCAGTAAGGAAGGCTCCAAAACCTTCAGTGATTAACCAATGCTTCTCCTTGGCCAACCGCTGGTTATCATCAGAGGTTATCCCATAATCCGCATACATAGTATTCAGCTGCTCCTGAGAAACGGAACCAACCTCCTTCAGATGCTTTAACTCAGCAGCCAACTCTTCCTTCTCTTCCACCAGCGCCGTCATCTCCCTCTCCCAAGCTTGTTCCTTTCGCTCCAACAAGACTCCAGCCCCCTGGGCAAGAAACATCATAAAGAGTCCAAAAAACAGTTGGAAAATAAAAAAAATTGAGGGGAAGGGGGGAGAAAGGCTATGTACCTTCTCCTCATGCAACTTTCTCTCAGCCTCAACCACTTGACACCTAAGTTCAGCAGCAACAGACTGGGAGGTCTTGAGCTCACCCTTGAGACCTTCATTCGCCCTCCTCAAATCGTCAATCCGCTGCAGCATGCCAGCACCCCTGAAAAAAACTATCACAAAGAGACATGCTATACTGATCCTCAAAAAGATCGTCCCTCAAAGCCGAATTCATGAATTTATGGGAGGGAGGAACAACATGACTCAGGAAGTCCCTAGCAGCCTCAGGAGTCCCTATCACCGAAGAATGAGTTACTTTCCATTTGGGGACATAGGTGAAAGGGATAGCATCAGCAACTAGAGGAGCCAAAGGGGACTGACGAGCAAGACCCTCAGGTTGAGTGGGTTTACTGGTCCCCGTAGCATGAAGAGGTGAGAGTTCAAAGGCTGAGGTAAAATGAGCCATGCCTACTTCCGGAGTTTTGTCCCGAACACGGGAAGAAGAGGGACCAGTAGGGATCTCTATGGGATCATGAGAACTCCCCTACACAGAAAGAAAAAGAACATCAAAAACAAAACAAAGATGGGGCAAATAAGTAAGAGGAAAAAGGAACTCACCAATAAAGGTGCACTCACAAGACTTGAAGATCTCAGGTGTTTGGACAAAGAACCCTTGACCCCAACAGAGGGAAGTTCAGAAGCAGCCTTCGACGAAGGAGGGGGCTTCAGTCCACTGGCACTTCGGAGCCTTTGCCGGATATCACGAGGAACAAGGGCTGGCTTAGGACTTGCAGCTTTCCTCTTACGAACTAAACGAACCTCCAGAGCTTCATCATCACTTTGATCAGAATGCTTAACAGGGGCGGGATCATGGGAACTCTCTTCCCCATCAGAGGAGGTTTCCTCACCCCCTTCCACAGCAACGGAGCCCCCTGCCGGGGCGGACCCCCCGGTAACCTGCATTCCTACACTCCGATTAAACCTCATCACCAACTATAAACTTGACATCCTTAGAATCTCCCTGAAGTAGTCTCCACAAAGTCAACTCTGCATAAGAAAGACACTAAAGATGACTACACAAATACCAAGAAACAAAAACAAATAAATACAGATCCAAGGCAAAAAGATACCTTTTTTTACCGAAAAAAGCCTTGGGACGAACAGAATAGGAAGGGCTCAACCCTCCCATGGCCAAAATTCTCTCAGAAAAAGTAAAAGCCCTCGTAGGGTTTTCATACATGCGTTTCCACTGAACAGTCTCGTTAGCAGACAGGGTGGGAACAGTATCTTCGATAACGGCCTCGACATCCCTTGGCAGTGGGGACTCTGGTATCATGGCAGCAGAGACAAAGATGAACCTACTCTTCCAATCCTTCAGGTAAGTGGAGGTCGGCATAAAGGTATAACAGGGTTTCGACACACTGTTCTGTATCTTGGCAAAAGTAAACCAATCTCCATCAGAGATCAGTTTATAAAACATGCAAAACAAGGGGACAAAGGGTTCACCAGAAACGGCCGCACAGGACAACTCAAAGTGCACCACTCTCATGAACCCTAGGGGATGCAACTGAGAAAAGTGAACCCCGAAGTGGCGATGCAAAGCAACCTTGAAAGGGGAAAGAGGATACCGGACTCCGCAAGAGGAAAACGCCAGTGTATAAAGGGGAATTCTGTCCGGCGTACACTCGGCCGGTTCGTTAGGGCCCGGCAAGGTGGGAGAAAACCGCTCAGGAATGTTGTATGTCTCGACAAAAGACTTTAAATCCCTCGTTGTCAAAACCGATTTAATTGCAGAACGACCGGAACGACTCATGTTCAGAGGAGAAGTAGTGATCGGAGAAGTATGTGGGAGAGAAAGAAAAAACCAGAAGAAATGGGGAAGAAGTTTTGAAGGAAATGGGAGTATTTAAAAAGAGATAACTGACAAGGCGAGTAATTGTCACATCACCCGTCCCTTCGAAATTCAAAAAGGGAACACGTGCATTTAAGGGGTTAAACCCCCGCCACTAGTCTCCGGCGGAATGATGGGTCTCATGAAAAGAGGAGATAACTAATGACTAGCCGGAAATGGGCCCACACTCGTAGCCCAAGAAAATTAAACTCCCTCTTGAACAGTTATGATTCAGCCCCGGATCATGAGCCTCAGGTCTCAAAACCAGGGACTAAAGATGACTTGACGACGGGCCAATGGGAAAGCCCATTTTACCCGCTTTGGGCTGCCTTCACGCGGGCCCAACAGGAAATAAGCCCATCAGAGGCTAATCTTTCCCACTAAGTTTCTTCCTTTACAAACAGGCGGGAAACTAGAACCAGAGAGGACAAGCCACATTTAATGTTCGATTGGAAAAGGATCTTTGGCTGGAAGTCGTACTTCCCAGCCGGAAACAATTAATGAGGCTGTCATCTTACCGTTGGGGGTCAGACACGTGTCTGAGCCCCCCGAAGACCCCTAGGATCCGTCGGATTACCTTAACAAAATATCCCACATGCAAGATAAGGTCCTACGCTTATATAAGAAGAAGAAAAACGGTAACAAAGCAGGGATCAGAGGTATCACATTTAATACTCTCTCATTTACTCTCCTCTCATTTATTCCGACCAACATTCTTATACATTGATCACACACACATACGTACATTTATTGGATTCACACCTTAGAGGACGCATTCCGGTGATCATACTCATCGGAATAAACTCCTCCCCCTCTTCGGCAAGTTTACTTACTCTCACGCCGGAGCTTGGTCACGGATCCCCCTCCCGGGGCCCTCCGTGATGAGACTAACGGTTTATTCTTTTATAGCTGCAAGGAACGGGATATCTGGACGTCAGCGAAGACCCCATTGAACGTAACCAGGGATTTGGGTATTCGACATGGTTCATCGTGTTGATGAACTGTTGGTGAGTTGAGTTTTGCTTGTGTATCGCGTTTCCTGCAGTTCGTTCTGATTGTAATAAAGTTTTTGTAGTTGATATCAGTCATTTTGACAAATGATAAAACTTGAATCAAAGTTCCTGTTCAAGTACTTCGATGAAAGGTTGTTCGATAGAGGCTAAATATTTATGCAAAAGTATGGTATTTAGCCGAAAGCTCTTGGATTTAAATGCGAACCCATGCAATGTTGTGATTAAGTTAATGATGGTGTAGTTGATGTGATCATTCGTGAAAAGAAAGTGTATATCATAAATATTCAACTTCAAAGACAAAATGACTTGTATCTTTTATTTACTTATTGTGGTGATGTTTGTTTAATGGTACGGGAATGAATGCATGAGGTTTGATTCATGTATACTTTACATGTAATTATACCCATATCGAACCAAACTGATATTTTTTTTCGTACAACAAATACTTTCGAGGCAAGTGCATTTTGATCACAAACCATTTTAACCCCAACTAAATTGATACTTTGTCAAAGCGACTCATCCTGAGCCGAACCCAATTTCACATGAACTAAGTTTGACTTGAACCATTTTGATATGTTAGTCAAATATACATACTCAAAGGTATTCATATAACAAATCAAATCGTTCAAAAGTAGTTTTGATAGTTGATCAATATTAAATGCAAACTCATATAAACATATGTGGACGGCATTTAAGCTTCATCTTTTATTGAAGCCATTGGAAAAGAAAAGTAGAAAACACATACAAATTCACATGAGTCTTGTGGCCTTGTACTTGTTCACAAGTTCCTTTATGAGATCAACCTTTTCGTTTTCAACATGGAATAAAATAATTTTAACTTTATGTAAATTTTCTATCCATTTTATGCAAAATGACGATAGATTTTAAATTACTAGTTTATAAAAAAAAAAAAACTTTTATTTATTGGTGTATTGTATCAAACTTCATATGACAATAATTTATCTAACTTCATGATCATAAATCCGTAATAGTCTTTTTTTTTTTTTTTACTATTGGTGTTAGTTTGAGATTTTGAGGTATCATACGTTTACAGATAACCTTATTAACAAATTTAATGCTTTGTTTTAACATGTTTATTAGCAATTTTGATTTTTAAAACATATATGATAAAAGTCTAAAAGACAACTACACGAAGTACAACTTGAAATTGCTAATTTCATGCATATATCGACCCCAAATGCAAATGACTTGTTAGAAAGAGTTAAATTTCCCAGTGGTTTGGCCATTTTGCTAGTTTAATCCAAAGGTTTCATTTTTCGTCTGTGGGTCCAAAAAAGTTTCACCGTTTTCATTTTAGTCCACTAGGTTAATTTCATCCATTTTTTCTATTAACGAGAACATCAATTCGGTCATTTTATATGGCCGAATTGCCCTTATAGTTAACAAAATTATATATAAAATGACTGAATTGCCCTTCTTGTTAAAAGAACAAAATGGATGAAGTTAACTCAGTGGACTAAAATGGCAACGGTGAAATCTTTTTAAACCCACAGACGAAAAATGAAACATTTGGACTAAACTAGTAAAATGTCCCAAAGCACATGGATTGCATTTTAACTCTATTAGAAATTACACATCTTCAACTATAAAAAAGAAAAATTAACAATACAAAAGATCACACGGCCACATCAAAATCTTGATTTATTTAACTTTCACATGTTAATGCTACCAACCCAAGTCCCCACTGCTAACCACCGTTACCACCACCACCACCACCGTACCAAACCTACTCATTCACTCCCATGCAAACAAGCCATTGCCACAAGACCCAACTTTTGCAAATTCAACTTCACAACCGTATCCGTAAACATCTTAGTATCCTCCACCGTGTTCCCCGCAGGTATATCAACAATATAAGACTCCAACACCACCGTATAAACCTTCCCATCTTTCTCAAACTCATTAACCGACGTAACCGAAAGATAGTTATTCAACCTATGCTCACCACCCACCACTCTAAAGCTCAAAATATGCTTCTCATCATCCAACAACTCGAGCCGTTCAGTACTCGTGGAGGCCGGGAGGCCCGATATGACCGTAACCTCACGTATGCTTCCCACACCACCATCCCCAAACATGCTGCAACTCTTGATAAAATGCTTGTATCGTTGCGGGTTGTCGAAACGGCGTACTAGAGGCCACACTATGTTTGTGGGCGCATCTATGCGTTGGGTTATTAGGGATGTGCATGTGTTGGGTATTTTGTCGAACAGGTGGTATGCATTGATTAAGTGTTGAAGCTCGGAGTATTCGTCTGCTGTGAGGCCTTGTGGGATTGATTTTGGTTCCATTTCAAGTGGGTAGATGATGATTGGAAGTGTTACGTATTAGTGGGGGTCGTTAGTTGATTATGAAAGAGAGAAGATATGAGTTATGTTTGAAAGAAATCACGTGGAAATGGTCGTGTGGGTAGGAAAAAAGGGGGTGTAATGAAGTTCTTGTGATCAATGAAAAGGACTACATTTTATTAAATTCGGAGTGTATTTTAATTTTTGGTTTTATTTTGTTATTATATATTTTGTTCACTTTTATTAAGTTATATAAAAAACGGTTTTTGAGTGTTTACGAGCATCACATGCTTAAGATTTTCTTCTATTTATCTTTATAGATGGGTTAGGCTAACATATGTCGTTAGTGGAGTATCGTACTATCTTTAAATATTGTCTCATGATATTCGTATTATGGGTTATGGGTTGATGAGTTATGCTCTGCTTGTCGTAAGACATGTTTAGACTTCTTTGGGGAGCATGCACTATATTGTATAGAACACTCGGGGTTTCGATACCGGCACGATTTGGTTAGGGACGTTCTTTTTGAAATATTCAGACTTTCAGGGAGTTCTGCTAAGAAAGGGGCACCTATGAATTTCTTGACTGGGCCATTAAAGATCAACACTCATATCAACTAACCGTTTGGTCTTTGGATAAATGGGAAGGAAACATGCGTGTGTGGATCTAACAAGGGTATTCCCTCTTGGGGGCTTGAGAAGTAGTGTCACAACCCCCGACCCCGCCCTGGGAGCAGGAGCCGTGAACCAGTCGAGTGGTACCGGTGTTTATTAAATACGCAGGAAAATTTTCATCAGGATCGTAGTTAGAAATAATTTCAGAGTTTATAAAACACCAACTTTTATATTGAACAAATGGGATAAAATCCATATTTCATTTATAATATATTTATAAGGATAAACCCTAATTTCTGAAAACATGAATTTTCTTTTATTTAGGTAACTTATAGCCACTTTATTTAGTCCTTCAGTGCTCCATATCTGGCTTCTAATAGCTTCACATCAACTTACCCGAAACGCGTTTTAAAAATATTTTATCAGCAAGAAATACTTGCGAGTACATTCCATTTTATAAAAACTTCAGTTGTTATAGCTTTACAGTATTAAGAGCGATTACAATGTTTATATCTACCAAATTACTCATTCAGTACTTGTCACTCGACGGATCTGTGACTATGGTCATATCACACATTGGCTACCCATGTCCAATTGTGAAGATTATCAAGTACTGCATACAAACCCCATAATACTGGCAACAATTGTAGAATATAAAGACTTAATCACTGTAAATATAACTGATAAATATTTAGGGTTTTGCAAAGCATTTGAAATAATGGCGCTCACAAACTGTGAGAAAAAGAGAATGACTCACAAACGGTGAGAAAAAAGAATGGACTCACATTGTAAATTTAGGTATTTCTACGAGCTTTCTGGTAATAATTCCTGATTATTTTCTTGAGATTCTATTGTTGGTACACTTTAAGTGGACGCGACTCAGTTCGGTTCGACTCAGTTCGGTTCGACCCGGTTAGGTTCGGCTCAAGCCCGACGTCGCGACATTCCTCCGTCGTGAGCCCCAGAGATCGACACGCGAAGCACGAATAGCCGCGAACCAATTCCCGCCAACAAATCACCATGACATCACCATGATGATGTCATTGTCATAAGATAACATATATGTGTGCATGGATTGAACGTGAATACATGCTTTCATCCATTTATCTGTTTGCTTTTTCATAACTACATGTGACGAACATTAATGCTGGACGAAGACCTACATGTGACGAACTATATTTGTGGAATACATTTATGACGAAGATTCAAGAATATGTATGACGAAGTTTAGGCCCAACAAGTGACGAAATCCCTTGAACGGCGAACTTCCTTTGCAATTCACATTTTCAAGTTCGTCAACGTGTGTCTAGACCATTTGTAAACACCGCATTGTAACCGTTTCAAGCATTAATACATTGAGTGTTAATCGTTGAAAAAAAAATTGTAGGTCCACCCGGAGGATCGAGTTAAACCTCTATTCCCTGTTTTACGACGAACCCGAGAGTGCGGAATCCAAACGGGTAAGTTAAACCAAGTTAGAACACGAAAACGACAAACACGGTTCAACGATTAACACTCCAATGTTTTAATACGTAATGCGGTTACAATGCGGTGTTTACAAATGGTCTCTGTAAACTCTCAGTGTGTGTGTGTTTTACAGTGTGTTCTCTCAAATCTATTCAGACTTGCACACATACATTGCCTTCTATTGCTGTATATATATTGAAGTCTTCGATGAAGTCCTCTAGCCGACGAACTCTCATCGACGAACTTGGATTTCGTCGAGACACACCTTGACGAACTTGCAAATGTGAATTGTAAAGGAAGTTCGCCGTTCAAGGGATTTCGTCACTTGTTGGGCCTAAACTTCGTCATACATATTCTTGAATCTTCGTCATAAATGTATTCCACAAATATAGTTCGTCACATGTAGGTCTTCGTCCAGCATTAATGTTCGTCACATGTAGCTATGAAAAAGCAAACAGATAAATGGATGAAAGCATGTATTCACGTTCAATCCATGCACACATATGTTATCTTATGACAATGACATCATCATGACATCATCATGGTGATGTCATGGTGATGTGTTGGCGGGAATTGGTTCGCGGCTATTCGTGCTTCGCGTGTCGATCTCTGGGGCGCACGACGGAGGAATGTCGCGACGTCGGGCTTGAGCCGAACCTAACCGGGTCGAACCAATCTGAGTCGAACCGAACTGAGTCGCGTCCACTTAAAGTGTACCAACAAACTCCCCCTTGGACGCTACTCGTGAGGTTCGTCATCTCGTGATGGTTCATTCATTCTTGACGTAGGATCTTCAAAGTCTTCACGTGTTGTAAGTAGAAAGTGTATTAACAAACTCCCGCTTTCTTTTTGGAAGTGTATCAATAAACTCCCCCTTTGATTATGCTTGTGAATCTTTTGATCTTCAATGCTTTAGATCCTTGTGGTGTTGATGATTGATCAGCGGCAACTCGATCATCTTTATCTTTTGAGTGCCTCCACGTCGTGTCTTCATTCCAAAGCTCATCATCTAACATGTTCTCCTCACCTTTAGCATTTGCACATGCAAGAAAGCTAAACGCGTAATGAGAACAAACGCTTGGAATATAATTAACATTTAAACAAATGACACACATGTGACCAGTTGTTCATCAACTTCCATCCGACAATTTGTTTGAAAAGTTAACAAATTTTTCAATTTTGATTATTAACTTTCAAAACTTGCAAACTCTGACCGTTTATGAAGATTCAGTTGTTTTGGTTTTCTTCAGATTTCAGGCAACAAAGACTTGAGTTCCAACATCGGTTAATCAAAACTAAAGCAGAAATAAAATCTTTTTGACTTTTATAAAATTTATATTAAAACACACCTAAAATCTTTTTGGCATTTTGAATATTTCAAACTTAAAGACTGAAAGCAGTAAATAAATATATATAGAGTTGCAGAAACTAAGAAAAGTAAATATATACAAACATTCTTTTTGCGAGTTTCGAGGGTAAGAGAATCATATCAGTGTACGGTCATGCCAAAACACTCTTGTTGTTCTTTTTGTTAACATTTAGATAAACATCCTATAACGATTATCGGTATTGTTATCCAGATAAGCTCAACTTATCAGATGTAATCATGGCGAGGGGATACGTTAAGGTATGATTTATACTTACCGACCGGTGTTCATCCACATACGACACATTCCCGTATCAAGGTATCCACGAGAATTCATCTTACTGGTGAGTATACCATTTATCATATGTTTTGACGTATATGAAAATGTGAGATACTCACTTATTTTGAATGAAAAACAAACCCTATGTGATAGAATCACTTATTGATGAGGAACTTGATTTTCAGATGCATGAGGGCACAGGAGCAAGTCCGTGAACAGGTCAGTACAAACGTACAGCAAAGAGACGAACTTGACTCCTGGATAAATGTGATAAATTATCACTTATTTGTGGACATGTGATTGTTGATCACTTATTGAGGTCGTATACAGTATGTACACGTATTCGATCCTCCGGGTGGACCTACATCTACTAAAAACATACAATGCACGCGTGTTTGTAAAATAACCCATATCACATTAGCCATACAACACAAGACAGAACGCCAACGGACCTAGTCAGGCAGAGCCTAGACATGCGTTGCTGGGTCCTAGATTAATCGGGTAGGGTAACGAATTAGTGATCGGGGGTTAAAATACTTACAACGGGGCAGAGCTTCATGTTTTAAAGGATATTTTAACTTGAATTTTGGAGTATAATTGAGAGAGAAAGAAAATTGTGAGCGAGGATGGAAGGCTGCATCTCTGCTCTATTTATACATTTTTTCGGAGCCTGTCGCGCCACGCGACAGATCCACTCGATCCTGGCGCGCCCAGCGAGGGTAACCCTAGCTACGGCCAGGGTTGCTGAGTTAACCCTAGACCCAACACGTGGCTGACACGTGTCAGCATGGGTGTCCGGCAAGAAACGAGTCCGTCACGCCACGCGATGACTCATCCTAATCCTGGCGCGCCGCATGACAGGTATAAAAATCAGATTTTTTTAATTAAATTAATGTTATACGGGTTCGGTTACGTATATACGGGGTATTTTAGGGCGGTTTCGAGGGTTGTTATATCCTCTCCACCTTGTTTTAAATCTCGTCCTTGAGATTTGGGCTACGATGTCTCCTTAGAGTTATATCATGTCTTTTAGTTAATAAAAACAGTATCAAGGTAACTGACACAGTATCAAAACATGTTCAATTGAGTATGAGGATATATAACATTTTAAGAAATCAATGGTTTAACTGAATTAGTATCAGAAATCGATGTTAAACAAACGAGATGAAATGTTATAATTTCCAAGGTGATTAAGTTTATATGGGTCAAATTAAAAGAGATATTTATGATCAAAATCGAAGGTTTACAATCTGTAAATGACTTTTAGAATAGAATTCATTGTCAAAGAAAAACTTACCTTAGTCATTAATCAAGGAAGACTTAGAATCAACAACTCAATTGAAATAGAAGCACGAAAAATGATTTGTCAATTATCAAATCATGGCATGAGAAGATTCAACGGGTTGACATTTATTGAATTGCAAGGATATATCGAAAATACAATAGAGTTTAGTGTATCATTGTCTTAATACATAATTGTGTCAAGACTACTTTAAATGATGAGTCAAACGAAAGACGTATGTGATTTTGCATGAGTTATATGATTATGGTTATGATTAGCCCAAGCTACAAATTTATACCGACCCCGCAAGGTGTCGTAATGATTGTAGTAGTTCAATAATCACGGTGACCGAACAAATTCACCGTTTTCGAAACTAACTGAAAGTTTTAATGAAGTGAATTTGGATATTCATAAATAAATATAGGATTTTCAATTTTGATAATGAAAGATCAAATGAATATCATAGAATTTTCCATGAGAGATGAAAGGAATGTTAGAGGTACATTGGAATATAAATATATGTATCCTTATCTTAACACATAATTATATTAAGATTAATTTAATATGGTAAACCAATGGAGTGGATTTAATAAAAATAAATAATTAAATCCATACATGAGGTGTGCAAATTGGCGCAAGCTTTAAATTTAGTGAAAATGCCACCACAAGGTGTCATAATTAAAGAAATTATTTGATGAAGGTGAAGACCAGACAAGTCTACGATGATTTGAAAAAAATGTTTGTTAAGATTAATTTAGATATGATGAGCTCAATCCATCATATGGGATCTTGAATTGAATATATATTGCGAGCAAGTTCAAACAATTAAACTTGGTTTGGACATTTTCCAACAATAAATACATGTATCAACAAGAAAAATTTTAACATGGTTACAATGAAAAACCATGTATATAGCTTTGAAAAGAAAAGGAGTTTTCCAAGAATTTTATTGACTTGATATCAAGAAGTCAATATTTTGAAATAAAGTAGGTTATCTAGATCACAATGCCGAGATTGAGCATAGCGAAATAATATTTAAATTATTGATAAAATAATCATTAGAAGTGAAATTACATGTGTAATAATGCACGTGTAACATATGAATTTTTCAAGAAATGAGACAAATAAGTGTTCGCTTTATGAAAGAAATTCTCGTGATATAATGACCATTTATTATTTATAAAACTTTGATTTGAACCAAAGTCAATTAATACCTTAATATAGACAAAACGTACTGTGCTTACATCGGAATCTGCTGTTGCCTCATGCGTTGTAAATGTTCATGCGTTTTCCTTAGCTCCGTCTGTTGTTTTTGCTTTGTTGTTGGGTGCTTTAGATAGTTTTGGGCAATAAGGACGGATATGACCTGATTCTCCGAAGTTGAAACAGATGTTAGTTTTCCTTCTACATTCTTCCTTTGTATGCCCAGTGTTCTTGCAGAAGTTACAGTAGTGTGTTTTCCTAAAATGGCATTTTCCTGAATGCTTTCTATCATAGTTTCTGCAGGTAGGTTGTGCGATTGACAGTCCAATTCCTTTATTCTTATAGGATTTGTCAGAGCGGAATTCCTTATAAGAATAACAATAGGTTGTGGTTTTCTTACGTTTGGGAAATTGACTTTTGACAAGAATATCATTGCCTCCATTGATACTAGGGCTAGGTTTGCAGTGATGAGTATGCTTACAGCTTATAGTAGTATTGTTGTTTATAGGCACAAAAATTTTAATAGCTTCAATGATCGAGGGTATGGCATTAGCTATCCCTTGAGCTACTATATTTTCTATAGCACTTTTATCCAAAGAATTTCTGTTACTAGCGGGAATTTCTTGATTACGTGATACTTCCTTCGACATCTGAATTACAAACATTTTCAGGTATTAATATCACAGAACGAAACAATTATTCAGACACATTTTGTTGACCATATTGCATCAATATAGACTATAATCACACATGTCAGTATTTTAGTTTTTTATGCGTCGATATGTATATGTATTATATATATTATATATCATTTACTATCATTATATATATATATATATATATATATTATCAAAATATAAGGAAGGTATATATATATATATATATTATTTTATATGCAGTTCTCTCTCGTCTTATTTGCAGGCGAGCTTTTCTCCTATATTACAGACTCGGAGTCCTACTGATAATAGTTCCTCTCCATATTGCCTCAACTCAGCTATATTCTCAGAGCTCATGGCTGGATAGGCATTCGGGATGTATGGTGGAACTCGTGGTTGTGGCTGGAGATAAGGGTCTTGTATAAGGTTCTGAGATTTCTAGTCATTGGCACATCATTGTTCCATTGGAATTGGTGCTGGCACAGGTATCCTTGAGGTTTCCTGCGGGTATTGGTTGAGAAATCATTTGGATAGGTTCTGGGTAAACATGTAGGTTTGGGTTTGTTTCTCTGACTATCGGTTGAAACATATCGTAGTTTGCTAATCTACGGTCCAGTTCTCCCACAGTTGTTTGGTTAATGGGATTTGAGTGGTTTCTTCAGATAAGGTTATAGTAGCTACTGTGGTTTTCTTTTTCTTCCTATTTTCTTTTGCCTTATTATTAAACCATCCCCTTTTCTTAGGTGGAAAGGCTTCCTCAGATTTTTTTCTCTAAAAATAAAAGGTTCCTCGGGATCAGCTACGTATCCTGTGTCACACCCCAACCGATGGTGTAATCAGCGGGGTGCGGCACTGAGCGAAACAAATTTTCCAAGAGAAATTCCATAACGACTAAATTACCGGATAGTTAACATTATGTCCCATACCATAACCCATCAAGTAAAATCAGTTATTACAGACATCGATATCTCTAAGACGAATAACATGTTCCGACAACTCAGATTTAAATAAATAAATTATCTTTGTTTCTATACTCTCCTACTCGATTCCATGAAAGCAAGCAATATCCTAGCATCTCAAACACCTGTCACATACGTTAAAAAAAAGTCAATACACATAGTGTAAAGGTGAGCATACAAGTTTAATAGTATAATAGAGTTCGAAATCGTTTACGCATAACCAGCATGTACAACGTATAATGTGAAACATGTAAGTTATCGACAAAGATCCTATCAATACCAATGACTGCGATTTGACTGCGAGTAGCAAGTGCGCAACACATGTTCACCACTGCGAACACGTGAAGTAATATCCTTAACAACCCCTGAGTGAACAGGTGCTGAGTCCAAACTATAGTACTATCGTTGCTAAGGCAGGTAGACAGCAATCAATGTGTAAACATAACAAACAGACATTCATCGAGTCACGTATAACATGCATTAATGGTCGGCGTATAAATAGTGTTTGCGTTGTGTGTCGATTATGATTTGAATATAGGTAACGTATGTAACACCCAAAAGTGCGTTAAGCAAAAAGGGATCGAGTATACTCACAGCGATGATGGATTGAAGGGAGCGCTACAGTGAGAGTCAGCCTAGTTACAGAATGATAGCGTAAGCGACAAGTGGCACGTAAAACGATGCAAGTGTTGAAGTGACGAATTGATCCGAACGGATGGCAATCCGATCGGATGGCCACTTGGTCGGTTCGCCACTCGCTTGGGATGGATGTGTTTGTGTATGATGGCTTTAAAGTTTTCGTTGTAGCATTTTATAAAACGAGAAGTATTCTTACCATTCAGGTCATCCGTTCGAACGGTCATCCGGCCGGATGGCCGTCCGCTCGGATGGCTATCCGAGTGGAGGTTACCATTTAAAATGTAGGGTGTAAATGTCAACTGATCGGATCGTCATTCGATCGGATGGCAATCCGATCGGACGGCAGTCTGTTCAGTGACTTGTTCGTTTTGAAATTTGTTAAGTTTGAAAGTTTACAGTTTGTTCGAGACGGCATGACATCATGTTAAACAACCAGAATTTCCACCAAGCCCAAGCTATCCGATCGGACGAGAATCACCCCAATCTGATCAGTCAACTGTTCTTGACGGTTTGTTCATGTTCAACCCGAAATCGGTTCTCTCTTTGGTAGGAATCAGATCTGGGACCGACGCTTCACTAGAGAATGAGTAGAAGGCCTGAACTAGCTCCGATTCTACCGGTTTTGAGTGCATTGAGTGTAAAAGAGTTGAAAGAAAGTGAAGAAACCATCTTTTAATCCTTTTAACTCCGAAAATGTTTAGATTTATGCAAAACAGTGTTGAATCATGTCGAAATCCTTTCAGATCTAAGTTGTTCTTGGTGGAATGAGGTCAAAACTTGAAGTTCATAAGAACTCCATGATGTCATCACCCTAGAAGACCTAAAATCCAGGGATTTCATGGTTAAAAGTAAAGATTTAACGGTGAAAAAGATGGAGAAATGCCTGTAGATCATAGAAGTACAAGATTTGGGTGGAAAACTTACAAGAATCGGGAGAAATCGGGAGAGAAGTGAGCTTGAACGGGCTGATCGGAGGGAGTGCTGTCACATCAATGAAAGTTGATGTGACAGGGTATTTATAGGGTTTCCAAAAGAGGAAAAAGGTGCGCGCAGGTGACGGATCGAATGGTCATTCGATCGAGTGGTGTCCGCGAGTTGGTTTTCATGTTTTCGTTTTGCGTAATAAGCATTGTGAGGCGTTTTGAGTGAGCGATGTGATAGATTTAATAACACTATATCTAACATACAATCATCCTAATATAAACCGTGAATCTCGAGTTTGCGATGAGATTGCATTGCGATAACCGTGAATCTCGAGTTTGCGATGAGATTGCGTTGCGATAGAGTTGCGATTGTGTTTCAAGTAATCACCACATAACATAAATAAACATGCACAAGTAACACATAAATAACACACACACATGTAAAACAATATCCAGAACGCATAATTCGGGTTGCGATGTGACAGTGATGCGATTAGCGATAGATCGATTAGCGATTATTATGCGATTAAATAGCGATTTATTAACATGTACTCCGCATAATACAACTAAAGCGATTAAAATAGATTATTGATTACAAGTCAAGAAGTACAATCGATAATTAAGCAAGGAGGGACAGATCACAATTAGCAATCTTTTCTTCCTTTGACTTTGACTTTGTACTTTGACTTTCAAAACACGGGGTGTTACAACCTCCCCTACTTTAGGAAATTTCGTCCCTAAATTTTAAGAAGTAGGCGTAACAAACAGTTGCGGGTACTTCGCCTTCATGTCACTTTCGAGTTCCCAGGTGAACTCGGCGCCGCGTTTGCCTTCCCAGCGAACCTTCACAATGGGAATGCGTGAGCGTCGGAGTACCTTGGTTTCTCGGCCCATGATCTCGACAGGCTTTTCCATGAAGTGTAATGTTTCGTCCACTTGCAGATCCTCAAGAGGGACATGTAACTCCTGATCGGCCAAACACTTTTTGAGGTTCGAAATGTGGAAAGTCGGGTGGACATTACTCAGTTCCTCCGGTAGTTCGAGTTTGTAGGCCACTTTGCCAATCCTTTCCGGAATCTTAAAGGGTCCCACATATCGAGGCACGAGCTTTCCTTTCTTGCCGAATCTGATCACCCCCTTCCAAGGTGCAACCTTTAGGAGTACGTGATCGCCAACGTCAAATTCAAGGGGCTTGCGGCGTCTATCGGCGTAACTTTTCTGACGACTCCGAGCTTTTAGAAGATTGTCTCTAATTTGGAGGATTTTGTCAGTCGTCTCACGCAACAGCTCAGGACCGGTAATTTGCGCGTCTCCGATCTCGTGCCATACAATAGGCGATCGACATTTTCTCCCGTATAATGCCTCAAATGGTGCCATTTGGATACTAGAGTGATAACTATTATTGTACGAGAATTCGACTAAAGGTAAGTGCGAGTCCCAATTGCCACTGAAATCTATAACACACGAGCGGAGCATGTCTTCAAGGGTACGAATCATTTGCTCAGTCTGACCGTTGGTTTGGGGATGGAAAGCAGTACTTAGATTAAGAGTAGTACTGAGAGCGGATTGAAACGTTTCCCAAAGACGCGAGGTAAACCGACCATTGCGGTCAGAGATGATGTCACGAGGCATCCCGTGTCGACATATAATTTCGTCGGTGTAGATTCGTGCCAATCGTTCTACCTTATAGTCTCCCGTATCGGTAGAAAGTGAGCGGATTTAGTAAGGCGATCAACGACAACCCAAATGCTGTCGTGACCTGATGGCGTGTGCGGGAGTTTCGTTATAAAGTCCATAGCTATACTCTCCCATTTCCACATAGGGATCTCGGGTTGTACGAGTAAGCCAGAGGGGCATTGATGCTCAGCCTTGACTTTAGAACAAGTCAGGCATTTCGAAACGTAGATAGCGATATCCTTCTTCATGCCCGGCCACCAGTACTTGTAGCGCATGTCCTGGTACATCTTATCGGCACCGGGATGAATTGAGTATCGCGACTTGTGTGCTTCGTCTAGCAAAATTTGTCGTAAATTGGTGCGCTTGGGAATTCAAATTCGGTCTAGATAATGAAAGATACCATTCGATTTATTCACCAGTTGTTCGGCATTGTTGATGATCCTTTCTTTCTTCAAAGTGCGTTCAGTAAAACAAGCATGTTGGGCATCACGGATCAGAACTTCGAGATTGTGCTGGGCTTAGATATTGCGAACGCTATGCAAATAGCTTCGTCGACTGAGAGCATAGGCGACGACGTTTGCTTTGCCTGGGTGGTAATGAATCTCACAGTCGTAATCGTTGAGTAGTTCTACCCACCGGTGTTGGCGCATATTCAGCTCTTTCTGGCTAAAGATGTGTTGTAGGCTCTTATGGTCTGTGAAGACCGTACACTTGGTACCATATAGGTAGTGTCGCCAAATCTTTAGTGCAAAAACAACTGCACCAAGCTCGAGGTCGTGTGTGGTATAGTTCTTCTCGTGGATCTTGAGCTGATGAGATGCGTATGCGATAACCTTGTCTCGTTGCATAAGAACACAACCAAGACCGAGGTTAGAGGCATCACAATAGACTACGAAGTCGTCGTCTCCGTTGGGTAAAGAGAGAACGGGAGCGTTGCAAAGCATAAACTTCAGAGTTTGAAAGGCTTCCTCTTGTTTGGTTCCCCAAACAAAAGGTTTGTCCTTGTGCGTAAGAGAGGTGAGAGGTACAGCAATTTTCAAAAAGTCAGCAATGAATCGGCGATAGTAACCCGCCAATCCGAGGAAAGAACGAACTTCGGATGGGTTCTTTGGTGTGACCCAACTCTTAACAGCTTCGATCTTTGTAGGATCGACATGAATTCCTTGACTATTGACCATGTGACCCAAGAATTGGACCTCCTCAAGCCAGAATTCACACTTGGAGAACTTGGCATAGAGACGGTTTCCCTGGAGTAACTCAAGAACCAAACTGAGATGTTGCGCGTGTTCGGCCTTTGTTTTGGAATAGATCAGGATATCATCGATAAATACGATGACAAATCAGTCAAGATAGGGTTTACACACGCGATTCATTAGATCCATGAAGACTGCAGGGGCGTTAGTCAAACCAAAGGGCACAACAACAAATTCATAATGACCATAACGGGTTCGGAACGCGGTTTTGGGTATATCCTCCTCTTGAATTCGTAGCTGGTGGTAACCTGAACGTTGATCGATCTTCGAGAAACACGTAGCACCTTGTAGTTGATCAAATAAATCATCGATTCGGGGCAAGGGATAGCGATTCTTGATAATAAGCTTATTCAATTCCATGTAGTCGATGCACATCCGGAACGATCCGTCCTTCTTTTTGACGAAAAGAACAGGCGCTCCCCAGGGAGATGTGCTAGGGCGAATGAAGCCTTTATCAAGTAGTTCCTGGAGCTGACTTGAGAGTTCGCGCATTTCAGAAGGAGCGAGATGATAAGGCGCTCTGGCAACAGGATTTGCTCCAGAATTGAGGTCGATTCGGAAATCGATATCACGAGTGGGAGGTAAACCAGGTAATTCATCAGGAAACACAGCAGGAAAATCACGAACCATGGGTACTTCTCCTACTGTCTTACCTTTCTTTTCCTTCTCCGCTACTACGATGTGTGCCAAGAAAGCTTAGTATTCCTTGCGGAGATACTTGCTAGCTTGGACACACAACATGAGTTGTAACTTCTTCGAAGCGACTTCACCATAAACACACAATTGGTCACCATTTGCGAGTGAGAAACGAATCATCTTGTCGAAGCAAACAATTTCAGCATGACTTTCCTGAAGGAAATCCATACCTACTATGACATCAAAGCTACCGAGTTGCATTGGTATGAGGTTAATTGGGAAAACGTGACCGTTGAGATCGAGAGTATAGTCACGTAGAACAGAACTGACGGTGACGGTTCTTCCAGTGGCAACTTCTACGTCGAAGGTCTTAGGGAGATGCGCGCGCTTACGATTAAGGAGCTTTTCGAATTCAAACAATACAAAACAGTTATCGGCTCCAGTATCAAATAAACACGAAGCATATATACCATTTACGAGAAACGTACCATTAACCACGTTGTTGTCTGCCTGAGCCTGACGGACGTTGATGTTGAAGACGCGCCCGCGAGCTGCTTGCTGAGCTGGCTGCTGCTGCTGTTGTTGTTGTTGCGGTGCTGGCTGCTGCTGTGGCTCTTGCTTAACCACTCTGTTGGGGCAGACGTTTGCGAAGTGGTTGGGATCGCCACATGCAAAGCAAGCGCTTGCGTGAGCATGAACTGCTTGCTGTCCTTGTGGAGCTCGTAGAGTAGGAGCTTGAGCTGGAACTGGAGCTTGAGTTTGGCGAGAACCGGTACGGCAGTTAGCGGTGAAGTGGCCGTACATGTTGCAGTGCACGCAGAACCGGCATGGGATACCCACCGGGTGATGATAAGTACAAGTAGGGCAGAGCGGGTGCGGGCCAGTGTATGCACGCTTGTCAAGTGGTATGTTAGCCACGGGAGCCGCTACTTGACGGTGTTGAGGTTGCGGTTGGGCTGGTACAGCTTGGAGTGGTGCGGCAGTAACTGCACAGTTCTTGTTGTTGGAGCTGCTGTTCTTTCTCTTGAGTCATGAAAGCTTTGAAGATTGCGGTGCGGTGGTGGTTTCAGCGGTGGTAGCAGCGGTGACTTGATGAGGACTTTTGGCAGCTTTATCGAAATAACCAGACCTGACTCGCTTATCATTGATCTCAGCGGCGAGCAGGTAGGTTTCCTCAATAGTTGTCGTCTTTGCAGCTTGCACAAAGTCTGCAACACAATCCGGAAGAGCACAGATGTATTTCTTGATTGTAACCTCAGGGGTAGAACTTGGCCTGGACAGATGTGACTTAGCTGCTTGAAGCGAGCAGTTAAACCGGCGTTATCGCCACTTTCTTGCTTGATATGCCAGAATTCGTCCACCAACTTTTGGAGCTCGTGGGGAGGGCAGAACTCGCACATCATGATGTTCTTCAACTCGTACCACGTCAGCCCGTAAGCTGCGTCATTCCCTCGTTTGTTTCTTTCGGCCGTCCACCAATCTAGAGCGCGGGATTGGAAGACGCCGGTTGCGTTAACAGTGCGAAGGTTTTCCGGACAGCCACACTGGCGCAAGGTGACTTCGAGCGAATCAAACCATTGGAACATGGCCGTAGGTCCATCTTCTCCGGTAAATTCTTTCGGACCACAGGCTTTGAACTGCTTGAAGCTGAAAGTCGCTTTAGGAGAATCTGTACTTGATTCTTTCAAAGACTTGCTGGCATTTTCATTCAACTCACTGACAATCTGCGGAATTACTTTAACTATCTGACTCGCGATGAGAGAAGCGAGTCGCTTGTCAGCGTGTTTGCGTCTAGCAGCGCGGGAGTGGAGTGATCCAGTTAACGACATTGTCTGCATCAGACATCGCCACAGGACTTAAACACACTTCGAATAAGTATAGTCTATTATCTTCCTTAAAGCTACTTATATACGTATAAAGCTCAGGAACACGTAAACACGAAATCAAGTAGGCACATAATACACAAAAGCACGTAAGCACATAAGCACATAAGCACGTAGTCCATGTTAACACAGAGGCCCAAAATCCGCATAATCTACTATATTTTGCACGTATTCACCCACATATTCTGCACGTATTCACCTGTCTTTCACAGCGATGTAACGCGATCGAGAGTTGCGAGAGCGAGAAGCGATTAGTGGTTGCGAGTAACTTAAGCGATTTGTTATCGTTTTGAGATAGCTGTGCAGTGCGAGTTGTGTACGTTGATCGAAGCAAACAGCGAAAGCGAATAAATCACCAAAATCAAAACACATAAGCACATAAAACCACATAAAACACATAAAATCGGTAAATCTCAGAGTCAGCGGCGGCGAAATCCAGAATCGAAACACATAAAATCGAATAGAATGTCTCGAGTGCGTTAGACTTTGACTGCCCAAAGTGATTCGACTATTCACAAGGACTTCAAGTGCGCACATTGGCCTTCTGGACTGTGCTCTTGCCTCGATCCGGGCAAACGGCACGCATCCTTCCAGACACGGTGCGACTCAAGTCGCTGGATTCCGTCGAGACTTTGGTGAGAGTATCGCAAAGTCAAAATATAGAGCGGAATAGGTCATCAAGGTTCGGGTTTCACCCCTAACTTAGCGACTCCATCCCTGTTTGTGTGTTAGTGTCATGAGATAGATAGGGAAAATCTGCGTTGAAGTATGGGTTTCACTCCTGTTTCAACGCAATTCTCATGTTTATAGCAAATAGTTGCATTAGACAAGGGATTTAATCGAGAGTTTATGGTTTTCACACCTAATCTCGATCTAATCGTCTTGCCCTACGCGGGAAATTTCGAAAGAAATTGTGCGAGTTGCCAGTCTTAGGAAAGACTGACCTTGCGTGAAGCGGTAGTATGTGATGTCCGCGCAAGAGTGTGTAGTGTTCAGCGAGTGTGAGCGAAAATAGCAAGTAGGCTCGTGCAAGACCCCTACGGGTTTGCACAAGTCGGTCTGTTGGTACTTAGACTATAGTCTAGTTCGTTTCTAAGACATCGACCTGGACTAGGTCGAGTCTTGCCTAATTCCCTATAGTTATGGCTTTGATACCAATCTGTCACACCCCAACCGATGGCGGAATCATCGGGGCGCGGCACTGAGCGAAACAGATTGTCCAAGAGAAATTCCATAACGACTAAATTACCGGATAGTTAACATTATGTCCCATACCATAACCCATCAAGTAAAATCAGTTATTACAGACATCGATATCTCTAAGACGAATAACATGTTCCGACAACTCAGATTTAAATAAATAAATTGTCTTTGTTTCTAGACTCTCCTACTCGATTCCATGAAAGCAAGCAATATTCGAGCATCTCAAACACCTGTCACATACGTTAAAATAAAGTCAATACACATAGTGTAAAGGTGAGCATACAAGTTTAATAGTATAATAGAGTTCGAAATCGTTTACGCATAACCAGGATGTACAACGTATAATGTGAAGCATGTAAGTTATCGACAAAGATCCTATCAATACCAATGACTGCGAGTAGCGAGTGCGCAACACATGTTCACCACTGCGAACACGTGAAGTAATATCCTTAACAATCCCTGAGTGAACAGGTGCTGAGTCCAAACTATAGTACTATGGTTGCTAAGGCAGGTAGACAGCAATCAATGTGTAAACATAACAAACAGGCATTCATCGAGTCACGTAAAACATGGATTAATGGTCGGCGTATAAATAGTGTTTGCATTGTGTGTCAATTATTATTTAAATATAGGTAACGTATGTAACACCCAAAAGTGCGTTAAGCAAAAAGGGATCGAGTATACTCACAGCGATGATGGATTGAAGGGAGCGCTAGAATGAGAGTTAGCCTAGTTACAGAATGATAGCGTAAGCGACAAGTGGCACTTAAAACGATGCAAGTGTTGAAGTGACGAAGTGATCCGAATGGATGGCAATCCGATCAGATGGTCATCCGATCGGATGGCCTCTCGGTCGGTTCGCCACTCGCTTGGGATGGATGTGTTTGTGTATGATGGCTTTAAAGTTTTCGTTGTAGCATTTTATAAAATGAGAAGTATCCTTACTATTCAGGTCATCCGTTCAAACGGTCATCCGACCGGATGGCCGTCCGCTCGGATGGCTATCCGAGTGGAGGTTACCATTTAAAATGTAGGGTGTAAATGTTAACTGATCGGATCGTCGTTCGATCGGATGGCAATCCGATCGGACGGCAGTCTGTTCAGTGACTTGTTCGTTTTGAAATTTGTTAAGTTTGAAAGTTTATGGTTTGTTCGAGACGGCATGACATCGTGTTAAACAACCAGAATTTCCACCAAGCCCAAGCTATCCGATCGGACGGGAATCACCCCAATCTGATCAGTCAACTGTTCTTGACGGTTTGTTCATGTTCAACCCGAAATCGGTTGTCTCTTTGGTAGGAATCAGATCTGGGACCGACGCTTCACTAGAGAATGAGTAGAAGGCCTGAACTAGCTCCAATTCTACTGGTCTTGAGTGCATTAAGTGTAAAAGAGTTGAAAGAAAGTGAAGAAACCATCTTTTAATCCTTTTAACTCCGAAAATGTTTAGATTTATGCGAAACAGTGTTGAATCATGTCGAAATCCTTTCAGATCTAAGTTATTCTTGGTGGAATGAGGTCAAAACTTGAAGTTCGTAAGAACTCCATGATGACATCACCCTAGAACACCTCAAATCCGACGATTTCATGGTTAAAAGTGAAGATTTAACAGTGAAAAAGATGGAGAAATACATGTAGATCATAGAAGTACAAGATTTGGGTGGAAAACTTACAAGAATCGGGAGAAATCGGGAGAAAAGTGAGCTTGAGCGGGCTGATCGGAGGGAGTGCCGTCACATCAATGAAAGTTGATGTGACAGGGTATTTATAAGGTTTCCAAAAGAGGAAAAAGGTGCGCGCAGGTGACGGATCGGTTGGCCATCCGATAGGATAGTCACCCGTTCGGATGACCATTCGATCGAATGGTCATTCTATCGAGTGGTGTCCGCGAGTTGGTTTTCGTGTTTTCGTTTTGCGTAATGAGCGTTGCGAGGCGTTTCGAGTGAGCGATGTGATAGATTTAATAACACTATATCTAACATACAATCATCCTAATATAAACCGTGAATCTCGAGTTTGCGATGAGATTGCGTTGCGATAACCGTGAATCTCGAGTTTGCGATGAGATTGCGTTGCGATAGAGTTGCGATTGCATTTCGAGTAATCACCACATAACATAAATAAACATGCACAAGTAACACATAAATAACACACACACACACGTAAAACAATATCCAGAACGCATAATTCGGGTTGCGATGCGATAGTGATGCGATTAGCGATAGATCGATTAGCGCTTAAGATGCGATTAAATAGCGATTTATTAACATGTACTCCACATAATACAACTAAAGCGATTAAAATAGATTCTCGATTACAAGTCAAGAAGTACAATCGATAATTAAGCAAGGAGGGACAGATCACAATTAGCAATCTTTTCTTCCTTTGACTTTAACTTTGTACTTTGACTTTCAAAACACGGGGTGTTACATCCTGGTGCTAACTCGGACGGTCCTTCATTCATTGGAGTGTGGGACAGGTGTCGATAATCGTCGGATATATTTTGATCACTCATACAGTGTACTTAAGAATTGTCAAATTAAAATCGTAATATACACATTAAGATGTATTTACACAGAATAACACATAAATTATTCTATATTAATTTCATAACATTAATATTTAAGTTTAGGTATTAAAAGATCACCTAATAGCTTAAACCAGTGGCTTTGATACCACTTTCTGTCACAACCTCCAACCCCACCCTGGGAGCGGGAGCCGTGAACTAGTCAAGTGGTACCGGTGTTTATTAAATACGCAGCGAAAAATTTTCATCAGGATCGTAGTTAGGAAATAATTTCAGAGTTTATAAAACACCAACTTTTATATTGAACAAATGGGATAAAACCCATATATCATTTATAATATATTTATAAGGATAAACCCTAATTTCTGAAAACATGAATTTCTTCTTTTATTTAGGTAACTTATAGCCACTTTATTTAAGCCTTCAGTGCTCCATAGTTGGATTCTAATAGCTTCACATCAAGTTACCTGAAACGTGTTTTAAGAATATTTTATCAGCAAGAAATACTGGCGACTACATTCCATTTTATAAAAACATTAGTTGTTATAGCTTTGCAATATTAAGAGCGATTACAATGTTTATACCTACCCAATTACTCATTCAGTACTTGTCACATGACGGATCTGTGACTATGGTCATATCACACATTGGCTACCCATGTTCAATTGTGAAGATTATCAAGTACTGTATACAAACCCTATAATACTGGCAACAATTGTAGAATACAAAGACTTAATCAATGTAAATATAACTGATAAATATTTAGGGTTTTGCAAAGCATTTGAAATAATGGCTCACAAACTGTGAGAAAAAGAGAATGACTCACAAACGGTGAGAAAAGAGAATGGACTCACATTGTAAACTTAGGTATTTCTACGGGCTTTCTGGTTATAATTCCTGATTATGTTCTTGAGTTTCTATTAAAAACATACAATGCACGCGTGTTAGTAAAATAACCCAAATCACATTAGCCATACAACACGAGACAGAACCCCAACGGACTTAGTCAGGCAGAGCCTAGACATGCGTTGTTGGGTCCTAGATCAATCGGGTAGGGTAACGAATTAGTGATCGGGGGTTAAAATACTTACAACGGGGAAGAGCTTCGTGTTTTAAGGGGTATTTTAACTTGACATTCGGAGTATAATTGAGAGAGAAAGAAAATTGTGAGCGAGGATGGAAAGCTGCATCTCTGCTCCATTTATACATTTTTCCGGAGCATGTCGCGCCACGCGACAGCTCCACTCGATCCTGGACCGCCCCGCGAGGGTAACCCTAGCTACGGCTAGGGTTTCTAAGTTAACCCTAGACCCAACACGTGGCTGACACGTGTCAGCATGGGTGTCCGGCAAGAAACGAGTCCGTCACGCCACGCGACGGCTCATCCTAATCCTGGCGCGCCACGTGACAGGTATAAAAATCAGTTTTTTTTATTTTCTAATTAAATAAATGTTATACGGGTTCGGTTACGTATATACGAGGTATTTTAGGGCGGTTTCAAGGGTTGTTATAAGTAGTGCTTTCACGGTGGGTTAGTCTATTTAAAAAGCTGATTCGGGAAAAGTGACCAAATACGAGAAAGCATGCTTTGACAACCAACACGTTTTTATACCATTTGTTTTTTATACATTTGGGTTCCTTGCGTCAGAAGCTATGGAGCTATTTAGTCGAGTCAAAAGAGTCATGCATAGTAATGTTATGACGTTAAAATTTATGAAAGTACCTTTTTAAAAAGACTTAGTTTTGCTATCTAAAAAGGGTTAACAAACATAACTTGTTGCTCGTTTTCCTTCTATTTCGATGTAATTTAAGCATAGTATTTATATTTGTATTTATACTATAACAATTACCATTTTGAGTGAGTACTTCTGCAACTTTTTTTCTTAACCAAACCACCACTAGTCCACAACATTGACGGATACCACCACCACTACCCAGGGGCGGACCTACATAAGGTGTTACGGGTTCCCGGGAACCCACTGAGTTTCGAAATTTTAGTGATATTATGTATAATGAACCGGGAGTGAACCCATAGATATTATTAGAAGTGAACCCATACACATAAAGCAACTTTGGTCTAGCGGAAAAGGCGCATGATTTCATTCAAAGAATACCCGGTTCAAGTCCTTTCCACGACGTTTTTGTAGTTTTGTTTTAATTCCAAATTGTTTCAAGCAAAGCCCGGTTAGGCCTAAAGTCTCAGGACCTATTTTTTTTCATATTATATAGTTATTCTAAACATGCCTTGTACATACACTATTCATCTACATTAACATCTATTTAAACACAACAATATCACTTTTATTTTTGATTTACGTAAGAAATATATAGCAACTTCAGAAGATTAAAAAGACAAAAATAGATGGAAGAGAAATTAGAAATCATGCTCAGAGCATGCAATAGCGGCCAAAATTAAGTGATTTTGAATGAAGATATTTTTATTCAATAAGTCATTTCATTGACTTGTTTACATAATGAAAAAGACAAACTTATGTATCGTATTTTTATTATTACCTGACCCAAACTGTCAAACCGACTCAAAAGTTTTTATGTCCGATTCTATGAAATGGAGAATGTAAAAAAAGTGAACTGATTAGAAATTATTCCTGGATCCGCCACGGCAACTACCTGTCTGGAAAAGTGAGATCTAGACTTTGATTAACCACACCACCGGAAAAAAAATATCTAGCAGATACTAAAGTCGGTGGTGATCGATAAAACCACCTCCGGAAACTACGGCCTCAACCAACTACTGGGTTTCAATCTTTGGCCAGAAAAATCGGGTAGGATATTTTACATTCATAAACCTTGAGTATTAATAAAATTCATTTTAGTTATTCACTTTCATAACCTCTACAAAGAAATAACACATGTACTAAATGGTGAAAGTTTTGCCTCTTTAACAACCAATTGAAAAACAAGGCGTGGCACATTAGCGAAAATTACACCTAATCAGTTCAGACAGGGCTGTTTCGTAGGGTGGACGGGGTAGGCAACGACGGTTATATAAACGCTGAGTCGAATAAATGCATAAAAAAGCACTTTGTCAGGTGGTTGACAAGTTGCTTTAACAATAAGATGACCCAGGTTCTAATCTGGTGTCAAAAATGATATATTTAAATTACATTTGAATTATTATTTTGTTCAAAAATGATTATTTAAATTACATTTGAATTATTATTTAATCAACAATTACTTTGCATGTTCCAAAATAATATATATTTTTTTATAATAGAAAAAACTTATTTTGTTTTTCTTTTGGCTCTATGATTTTTTAAACAAATTTGGATAGCTTATGATGGTTTTACATGATCTCAGATTACGTTTTTTTAATTACAACACAACTTTCTCATATTTATACAATATACCCTTACAACGTGTTTTCTTTCCACGTTCGATGTGCAAACGCGGATGTGATGTGTTTTTTTATCTACGTTCCCACATAAATGTTAGTTTAAACCAGCCCGTCGCAACAGTTGATAATTCCCTCTGGTTATAATTGTTTTAATATATTTTAAGTTGTTTATATATTCTTTTAAAAGTTTATATTATAGGAGCCTGTATTTTTAATTCGTACAAAACCCCCAGATTTTCAAAGATGCTCAGGACGGCTAATAAAAAATTGCATCTGTTCAGTCCACTTCACGTGGAAATTGCGCCATTAAGCAAAATATCTCCTTTAGTTTCAATTGTCATTTATTATTTGGGCTAGTTTCAATAGTCATTATTCAAGCGACTTTTTTTCCCTTTCAAAAAAAAAAATGAAAATTGGGCTAGGTAATGTGTGAAATTTTGGGCATTTTGTACACCTATCTCTTTCTATTGGCTAATGAAGTTTGTATTTAGGTTAAAAGAAAAACTTTAATCAATGTTCACTTTGGTAAAAAAAAAGTTATGTTTTTTAAACAAAAACTCCAAGATTTTTAAGAATAAAAAACTTGTGTGTTGCAGTATCAGTTTGTTAACTTTGATTTGCTTTCATACAATGAACCTAAGATTATTTAACTTGGGTCAATTAGGGTTGCCTAAATCCACATTTTTGAGAATTTATTTGTTTCTCTATCAAGTTCTCGTCTCGATAGTCTTGTTTTGGAGATTGATAAGAGTATAATGGTATACATATATGATGAAACACAGGTTAACACTAGGGTTAATCTGTGGGGTTATTTCTTCTGTGGGTTCAATCTCCTTTCTTACTCGTGAAATGACTGAGCTCCTGCAAAACAGCAACACCGTTAGTCTCATTAAGAGGGGAATATGGGGGTTTCCCTCTTAACCAGGCTCCGGCGTGAGAATAAGTACTGTTCCGAGGAAGGATAGATAGTGTGTGTTGAGTGTGAGAGTATAGAGAGCAAGATGATCCAACCTGGATGATGAATGGTCATATTTATAGCCGGAGGGTGAGAGAGGGAGGAGCAGTAGTGCCAGCTGTGGTTGCGCGCCAGCTGTCCGACCAAGGGGAATATCCTCTTGGTCTCCTCTGCTGTGGTCAGTGTAGTGGCACACGTGGCGCGCTATCGTACTGGTGTTGTCGGACTGCTCCTTGATTCGTTGCAGGGCTACCTGGCGCCTGATGACTGGTGACACGTTGTCCTTTATGTTGGAAGGAGCATCTTTGGTGCCACCTTGATATTTTCCAGAAGCTTCTAGAAGCTTCTGGATGATGTCGTTGATGTCAGCGCTACATAGGATGGAAAAGTGGTGTGGTCCTTGCCATGTGGGCAAGGAATTGGGACCATACCTCTTCAAGTCCCCCCAGTCCAGTGTGCCTTCTAGTTGAGTTGATCGTCTAGGAGGGATTCTGGACTTATGAAGGTAGTGGTTTTTATGTCGTTCGTTTGTTATGGGAGACCTAGAAGACTGCACTTGATAAGCGCATGGCGTATGGGTTTGGCAACTTGTAAAAGTTGAGCCAAATGGACGCATGGGTTTTGGTAACTTGTAAAAGTTGAGCCAAATGGACGCATGGCTCATGGGTTTTGGCAACTTGTAAAAGTTGAGCCAAATGGACGCATGGCGCATGGGTTTTGGCCACTTGCAAAAGTTGAGCCAAATGGACGCATGGCGCATGGGTTTTGGCAACTTGTAAAAGTTGAGCCAAATGGACGCATGGCGCATGGGTTTTGGCCACTTGTAAAAGTTGAGCCAAATGGACGCATGGCGCATGGGTTTTGGCCACTTGTAAAAATTGAGCCAAATGGACGCATGGCGCGATGGCATAGTTGCTTTCTTCTTAAAGAAGTTTTGTGGTCTTGGGAGGGAGCGACTGATGTGACTGTCTGGTGTCACGTGAACAGGCGCCTTTTCAGTCATGTCAGTTACTTTATGTCACGGTGGCAGGTTTCTGTTGCACACGTTCCCGAAAAAAGGTGATGGCGTCTTCTCTCTCCTCTGACGTGTCTTTCCCTGATTGGATGTCCTGCTGCACCTCTGACGGTTCACTACCCATCGCATTAAATGCGATGGGTATAAATACAAGGCGGTTTCTTCTAAACCTTCACTTTTCAAAATTTGAATTCCTGATTTCTCTCCCATTTCTTCATCTTCTTCACCCTTCTTCTAAAGTTCACTCATATTATCTTTCGATTATGTCTGGAGCAAATCCTTCTTCGAGGAAGAAGAGGAACAAAGGTAAAACTCCACCAGGCCCGGATCAGGCGGTAATAGGGTGGAGAGAGGAGGAGTTTCATAACTTAGTGAGGGAAATGGGTTTTCTTCCCTAGTGAGGTGCTCAGTTTCCCACCCCAGGTTCTACTGCCATGGATGCTCCTCCGGGTTATGTTACTTTGTATGCTGCTTTCTTCCGGGAAGGCAACTTCAGGCTCCCTATGACTAGATTCACTGCTGGCGTGTTGAGGAACTACGGGCTTCACATTTCCCAGATCAATGCTATTGGGCTTCCCCGTGTTACTCACTTTGAGTTTGTTTGCATGGCTAACCGTTTGGATCCGACGTTTGAGATATTCAACGTCTTTTATACCATTTCGTATACGAGTGGGTTTTATTCGTTTAATGCTCGGACCGGCGTTGCTCCAGTTTGTTCTGTGCCTTTGAAGAGTCTTCATGACTGGAAATCAAAATTTTTCAATATTCGCCGAGGGGTCATCCCGGTAGATATGCATTACCGGGCAGGGAGTGAAGGGATCCCCAAGGTTGATGTGGTTGCAAATTTTTCGGAGCAAGCCTGGTATAAAAAGTTGACTCATAAAGCCACTCCTATTCTTCAGCTCGAAGAGATGGCGTTGGTGGGCGCTGGGATGAGTATGTTGTGGGTTCCAAAGCATCCTCTGGGGGTCCCAGTTTATGGTTACAGTGGCAAACGCATGTTTTGTTCCGTAACCTTTTGTCTCTCTTTTGTATATATTTGTTGTGTTGCTTTTGTCATTGTTCTTCATCGTCATTCTTTTTGCAGTGGGCTACACCTTATTGAACGTTCTGGATTTGAAGGCCGGTGGTGCCATGGTGGAGGCGATTCAAAAGCCTGAGAAGCAACCCTGGTTGGATCAGATTCGTGGCCGTTTCCTGCACCCGACCAATGAGAGCTTTACCGCTTATGCCAACACTGTATTAGGTGAAGACAGTGAGGATGATGATGATGCTATTAATCCTACTCGGGAAGAAGTTGTTGTTCTTTCGAGTGATGGCTCTGACAAATCTTGTAAAGGCCTAACTTCTCATTCCCCGCGTGCAGGTCCAGCACAAGGGGTTGTGCATGAGCTTGTTAATGAACCAATTGATGGCGACGTGGAGATTCCTGTTGAGACTGCTGAGCAGTTGGAAACAAGGAGAAAAAAAAAGCTGATGAACCGGAGGGAGAAGGGGAAAAGGCTGAGGAAACTGCCGCTGAAACTCTTCGTAAGCGACCTCATACTCTTCCTGTCCTAGATTACGTTGTAGTTTCTGATACGTTGTCCGGTTTAGGGACCGGGGAGAAACAACATGGGTCTGATCCAGACGACCGCGCCACATTGACGGAACTGATGAGGAAAAAGGCTGTTGCGGACCACAAGTGAAAACTTGACGAGCAGGCTGCTGCTCTTCTTGCTTCAAAAAAGGCTAAACTTCAGAAGGAGGCTCCTCCAGCTCCTTCGGAATCGGAGGTTGATCTGGACGTTTTTACTCAAAAACGAGGGAATCTGTTGCAGGAAATATATGCTGCTTCTGCTCCGACAGGTGGAGCATTTGTGCTTGTGGGCTTCGTCGTCTGGGTTTTTGCTTGTTTTTGATGTTTGTATATCTTGTCGCAGGTGTCAAGTCGGGTAAACCATCGCGTGTGGTTGATGTTTCGAAGATTACCCCTCCTACCTCCCCACCGTCCAGGAACATTGACTTATCTCCTCCTCATGATGTTGCTGGGGAGAGGAAGGAGGATGATGTGACCCTTGAACAGGTGGGTGAAGGTGGTGGTGTTACAGGTGGCACTGGTGGTGATGTTGCGGGTGGTGCTGATCGTGGTAAGAACATTGAAGTCGGGTTGGAGTCGAGTGAGACCACTCCGCATCATACGATATATACCAAACGCCCCCCAGGTGGTGGTGGTGGTGGTGCAACTTCTGGAGCTGTTCGGAGTCCTGATTTTGAGTATGGTCAAGGTGGGTCTTGGGATACCCACAACCCAGCATGTGATGATTTGCCCCATGCTCCTCGCTGGCGTCTAACCCAGGGCTCCCGGATGAATAATCTTGAAAATTGTCATGATTTTTTCTCTCTGTCTCTCCCCCCAGCTGAAAGGTTATTTCAAAAGAGGCGCCGCCGGTTAGAACTTTTAGATGATCATGTTCAAGCCGGGGTTAACTTCTGGTCCACTTCTCAGGAGGTTGTCCGTGAGTGGAAGCTGATGGGGGAGGACACTCTGGAGTTTGAGAATGAAAAGAGGTTGTTTGCGGAAGAGAAGGAAAAATTTAATGCTGAAAAGAAAGGGTTGGTGTGGAGGTTGTCTGATGCAGAGCAGAAACTTGCCCAAGAGAAGCAAGTCAATGTTGACAAGCAGAAAAATTGGGAAGCTGCATGTGAGCGTACCAATGCCGAGCTGAAATCTCAATGTGACGCTATTGTGCGTTTGTCTGGTGAGAAGACAGAGATTGATGAGGAGGCTCAGAAGGCGCGTATTGCATTTGAAAACAAAGAGAAAGAGTATGTTGATCGTATTACTAAACTGGAAAACGTTGCTAAGCAGAAGGTTGCTGATTGTGAAGCTGCTGAACGCCTGCTTGAGGAGAAGACTGCTGAATGCAAAGCCTCTGAATTCCTGGTTGAAGAGGTTTCTGCTTATAGCAAGTGGTTGCTATCGCGTGCCGTACCCTTGGTAACTTCCTTTGTTTCTTGTGTTGTTTGTTTGTTTTCGTTGGTTTATGTGTGTGCTGCCTTGCAGATCGCCCAGCGCATTGCCGGTTCTGAGGAATTGGCCAAGTACATGTATGAGCTTGGGGAAGCTGCGCGCGATCTTGGTCGAAAGGAAGGATATGCGGAAGGAAGAGCTACGGCTGAATCGAAGGAACCATTGAAGAATTTTGAGTTGTACAAGACTAACTGTGTTGCTCGGTACGCTGAGAAACGTCAAGGGTTTGAATCCCTTGAGTTTGCGGTTGTCAAAGCCGCCCAAAAATTGGCTCGGAAGCCCGATGGTGTTGCCTTGTTGAAGAAGGCTCTTGGCGATCAAGGTAGCGCGGCTGGAGGTGCTGGAACCAGTCAACCTGAATGAGGGATTCCGGCCTGCGTGCCGCGTATGACCTTAGATGGTCCTGTAATCAGTTGACGATTTCGTGAACAATTTTAATTTTTGCTTATTTGTTACGCCTGTGAATATTTGGCTATGCTTGATGCTTCTTATGTTAGTATTCGCCTTTCGTTTTATGCGAATTTTGTTAACGTCATAATATGTGCATGTATAATTACTTTGATCCAGGTATCACGAATGAGTGATGGCGCTGACAGGTTGTGTTGTGTTTATTACAACGTTTTATTCTGTCGTTTACGTGCGCAGGTTGGTTCGTGAATACGATGTGATCAAATTACAGGTTATTGTGTGGACCCAGCTGTGCTCAGCCTTGGGGGTGCTTACAATGTTTGTTTGTCCTGTGTTCGATGCTTTCGTGTTTATGTTGGCACGAAGTATTTATTTGCCATTCGTTAGGCCTTAGTTGTGTATTTGACCCGGCTGTGCACTTTGTTTGTGACAGGCCTTGGAGGTCTACAACATTTCCTATTGGTCGAGCCATTGATGTTTTCGTGTATGCCCAAAGTAATATATGCAGTTGTGACAAGAAATTTGTATGATATAGAGATAGCCAAACACTTCTTGTATTACTATAAATGTGTTGGCGATTCGGCCATTGCGATTACATAACCTTTCTACATATAACATTTTCTCAGCTGTTGAGCGTTCCAAGTTCTTGGAACATCCTTGTTGTCAATGGTGCGTAGCTTATAGGCTCCTTTTCCGAGTACTGTGTCTACGACATATGGACCCTCCCACTTGGGAGCCAATTTTCCGGGTTTTTCAGCATTTGAGGCCTCGTTGTCTCGGACTTTGGAGTTGTAATACTTTTCCAGCTTCGTTTTGTACTTTGCTTCATTTATTGCCGCCATTTCTCTCATTTCTTCTAGGAGGTCAAGGTCGATCCTCCTCTCTTCTTCGTTGTTGACCAGGTTCATTGAGAGCATTCGTGGTGACAGCAATCCTATCTCCGCTGGTATTACTGCCTCGGTCCCTAAACCAAGCTAAACGGTGTTTCTCCGTTGCTTGTCTTGGGCATCGTCCTGTGGGCCCACAAGATGCTGGGCAGTTCGTCTACCCAACCTCTTCTTTTTTCTCCCAACCTTGCCTTGATTCCGTCGACAATACTCTTGTTGACGGCTTCAACTTGACCATTCCCCTGCGGGTGCGCAACCGAGGAGAAGGTGTGCTCAATGTGTAATTCTTTAAACCATTGTTGAAGATTGTCTGCGGCAAAGTTCGTTCCATTATCGGTGATGATCCTGAGTGGTAATCCGAAACGGCATATGATTTGTTCCCAGATGAATCTTTTGACGACAGTGGAGGTGGTTGATGCAAGTGCCTTTGCCTCTACCCATTTTGTAAAATAGTCGACGGCGACTATTATGAATTTGACAGCACCTGGGGCTACAGGAAAGGGGCCAACCATATCTATCCCCCATTGTTGAAACGGCCATGCCGTTGTTACGGGTACCAATTCGTTCTTGGGGCGCATCGTTTTGGGCGCGTGTCGTTGGCATCCACTGCATTTTCTCAATTCTTTCACCGCGTCTAAATGCATTCCAGGCCAGTAATACCCGGCATTCATCACCTTTGCCACCACCATTCTTGGTCCGGCATGTATACCACAAATTCCTCCGTGCACTTCTCTGATCAAATAGTTTGCGTCTTCAGGGTCGACGCATCTTCACAGTGGTCCAAGGTATGACTTTCGATATAAGATTCCATCAACCATCTGATAATGTCCAGCTTTGTACTGGATTTTTCTCGCCTCAGCTTTGTTATCTGGGAGTATCCCAGATTGAAGGTACGCTATTATCGGAGTCATCCAAGACGTTGTTCATAGTTGAACGACGCTTACTTCTCTCAGTGGCACTGACGGGTTGCTTAAAACTTCTATGCGGACATCTTTCGCCAGGTGCTGGAAACTTGTAGAGGCGAGTTTACTCAGCGCGTCTGCTGGTTTATTCTCGCTTCTATTAATGTGGTGCACCTTGTAGGAATAGAAGGTTTGTAGCAACGTCTTTGCTTGGCTCAGGTAGAGTGCCATTGTATCTCCCTTGGCTTCATATTGCCCGTTGATTTGTCCGGCCACTAACATGGAGTCCACATGCGCCTCGATGTGTCGTACTCCCATTTTGATTGCCAATCTTAAACCAGCAAGGAAAGCTTCATATTCAGCTTCATTGTTCGTGCTCTTAAAATCCAAACGTATGGCGTAGGTGAATTCATGTTTGTCAGGGCTCACCAGCCGAAGCCCGGCACCTGCACCGTCCTCGTTAGACGCGCCGTCTGTGTATAACAACCATGGCTCTTCTACTTGCTGTTTTTTGGCTTTTTCCATTGCTTTACATTCCCGATCCTTGTCATCCGGTACCTCTATCATGAAGTCTGCAAGTATTTGGCCCTTAATTGCCGGTCTTGGCCTGAAAACCACATTATGGCCCGCGAGCTCTATTGCCCACTTTGCTAGTCTCCCTAAAATCTCTGGCCTTGCGAGGATGTTGCCAATATTGTAGTTTGTTAGCACGTGAATGACGTGGTTGGCGAAGTACCTGCGCAGCCGTCTTGATGCATGGATCAGTGCGAGTACTAGTTTCTCCATGATGGCATACCGGGTTTCTGGGTCAGTCAAGGTTCGTGACACATAGTAAACTGGTGTTTGAACACCTTGTCGATCAACAAGTAACACTGCTCCAACTGCTCTGTCGGAGGCTGATAAGTAGAGCACCAGGGGCTCTCCCTTGACTGGTGCAGTTAATGTTGGCAACTTGATTAGACAATCTTTCATCTCGCGGAATGCGCTCTCGGCTTCCGGAGTCCACTGAAATTGGCTTTTCTTCATGCAATTCCGGAGAGTTTTGATAAATGGGAAAGATTTGGCTGCGTGATTGGCCAGGAAACGGTTAAGTGCTGCCAACCGCCCTGCCAATTTTTGCATCTCCTTGATTGTCGAAGGTGAAGGCATGCGTTCAATTGCTTGTATTTTATCAGGATTCACTTTGAAGCCATCTTTTGTGACGATGAAACCCAGGAATTTCCCCTCTTCCATGCCGAAAGAGCATTTCGCTGGGTTTAGCTTGATATTTACTCCGCGCAAGGTATCGAACGTTTTTTGGATGTTCGTCAGCATTGTATTCTCTTCTTTGCTCATAATGACTAGATCGTCCATATACACTTCGATGTACTTGCCGATAGCATCGTGGAAAGTTTCATTCATGAGCCTCTGATAGGTCGCGCCCGCATTCTTTAAACCGAAAGGCATCTTGGTGTAGCAGTATAGTCCTGTCGTTGTGTGGAACGCGGTTTTGTCTTCATCTTGCACAGCCATCTGTACCTAGTGGTACCCCTTGTAACAATCCAGGAAACATTTCCATCTGAATGTTGCTAGCGAATCAATCTTTTCGTCGATATCTGGTAAGGCGTAGCAGTCGCGTGGACATGCCTTGTTCAGATCCTTGTAATCTACGCACATTCTCCAACTGCCGTTGTTCTTTTGGACCATCACTGGGCCTGCTACCCATGTTTGGTATCTGACTTCTCTGATGATTCCCGCATTTAACAGCTCCATTACCTGCTCTTTCATGGCGTCGTGCTTTATGTCTCCTAAGTGGCGTTTGGCATGTACCACCGGTTTTGCTTCTTCTGAGACGTTTAATCGATGTTCAGCTATGTGCCGTGGAACACCAACCATGTCTGCTGGTGTCCAGGCGAACACGTCCATGTTTTGGAATAACAGTTTTTTTAGCGTCACGTGCGTTAGGTCGGACATTGCAGGTCCTAAGGTAACTGTCTTTTCTGGGTATGCGCTGTTCAATACCCATTTTTCTGCTTCCGCGCGTGGTGCTGGTTTACTTGCTTTTGCAGGTCTGAGCTCATCTGTTGCTAATACTTCTTTGCTTGCATATATTATTGCTACCCCCGTCTCCGTTGGGAATCCCACAGCTGAATGTGGGCCGGAGCAAATCATACTGAAGTCTCCTTGGGATTCTCTTCCCAAGAGTATGTCGTGCCTTGAGTGCGCGGGTAGCACCATGAATGTAACATCTTCCGTTCTTGAATTCCTTCCATCCGAGAGTAACACCGGGAACGATATCTGTCCAAGGGGAAAGACGGCTTCATTGCAGAAACCAGTAAGCGGGTAATCAACTGGTTCCAAGCGCGCCTTATCCTCCTGAACAAATTGATTAAAACATTGTTCATATATGATATCCGCGGTGCTCCCTGGATCGATGAAAATGTAATCCGTTTGGTAGTGCCCGATTACGCCTGAGATGACTATGGGTCTCCTTTCTCTTGGGCCTCCTCTTACAACCGGAATAACAACCTGCTTTTCGCGCCACGAATCGTCCTGTGTGCGCTTGTTGTAGTTTCTCTTTGGTCTTCGCGGACCTCCTTGAATCATATGGGTTTCTAATTTCCGGAGTTTTTTGTTATCCGGTCCCTCGTCTCTTCTTTGTATTTGGCGGTAGTCACGCTTTCCGCCCTTTACCAAATGAGTGAGTTTTCCATCTCTTAATGACCTTTCTATTTCTTGCTTTAAACTGAAACAGTCGTCAGTTAAGTGCCCTGTGTCTTTGTGAAACTCGCAGAAAAGATTGGGGTCTTGGTCCCTCTTGTTGCGCATTTGTAGGGGTGGTTTGAACTGATGATTTTCAGTGGCCAAGACCTCAGAAGGGGTCTTTGTTAGTGGTGTCCACTGTTTCTCCCTGTTTTCTCTTTTCACCTCTTTCCGGTGAGCTATCTGATTGATCGTGTGGCGCGCATCCTCCCTTACTGGGCTTCTTTCTCTGTGACCGGATGCTTTCCATGGTTGGCTTTTGCCTTTCTTGTTATGCCGGTCGTTATGGTTGTATCCGCGCTGACGGTGATCGTCACCGGTCAGCTGTCTGTCAGACTGCGCAATGGTTTTGGCTGCTTCAATGAAGGTTTCCCAATCTTTGGGTCCTCCGTCTCTTCCCTTTACACGTTTGATTAGATCATCGCACTTGACTGCCCTCATGAAGTGTGCGCGCATCATCTTCCCGCCTACATCGCCAATCTCCAAACATTCTTTGTTATATCTTGTAATGAAATCTTCCACGCTTTCATGGTCTCTGCGCCATATGTTTAAACAATCGGCTGGGTCTCTAGTGTGTCTTCGTTGCTGAGAGAAGTGTGCAAGGAACTTCTCTCGAAAATCGACCCATGACTTAATTTTTCCTGCTGGCAAACTGTCAAACCAGACGCGCGCTGCGCCGATGAAGGTTTGAGCGAAGAGATGGCAACAAGTCGGTAAATTCCATCCACCTGTTGCCCCGGCACCATTAAAAACTTGAAGGTGATCATCTGGGTCTGTCAGCCCGTTGTATTTGCCTACGTTGTGTGGCAATTTTGTTTTATCGATCTCTGCCGTGGCAATCTCTCTAATGAATTTTGAATTCTCAGCCATGTCGTCTGGACGGTAGCTCAAAGTGTAATCATGTTCTGCTTTCGGGTTGTAACCTGCGCGCTTGCGAGGTTTGTATGCTTCATGCTCTGGTGGCAGTCTACTGAACACTGTACTTTCTTTGTACGTCTCGTCTTCTTCGTCTTCATAGTTACCGAGCCCGTCGTTTATGTTACGCGGACCTAAACGACTTTGTACTGGCTTTCTTGGTTGGTGAGAGTACTGCACATGATTGCTTTCTGTTTCACCGTAAGTATCGCGCGTGTCGTGCGCGCTTGGACTTCTGATGTGTGGTGGAGGTACTGATTCAGGGTGTAAATTGAATGCATTGGTCTGTTGAGGCATGGAAGCGCTCTAAGGCCTTTGCAGTGGAGTGACAAATGCGGACTGATTGGCTTGTGCTTGAAGCAGAGCTTGCTGCGCACTGAGCTGTGTGTAAACAAGGTTGATAGACGCCACTTGTTCGGCATACCAGGAAGCCAGAGTTTTTCCTTCGGGTAGCCCTAGTAGTGCGGAGAAGTTCAGTTGTGTTTGGTCCGATGGAGCTGAGGGGCCAGCTCCATGGCTCTGTGTTTGTACCGGTGGGGGTGTTTGTTGGACTACCCCTGACGGGGGTTGGAAAGCGGCTCCGTTTGTAGTCTGGGTGATGATCCTAGGTGGAGTTTGGAAAGTAGCACCAGTTGTGTTTTGGCTAACAACCCTGGATGCACTCCCAAAGATACTAGGAAAATCGTTGTTCATTGGCCCTTCTTGGATAATTTCGTTCCTTTGACCCCTTTGGACATGTACATTGTCCGAAACGAGTTCAAAAGAAGAAACGTCTCCATCTACCGGGTGAGAAGGGTTTTGTTCAGCCATTTTGACGAGTGCTTTCGAAAAAGAAAAGAGATGAGAGTGGTTTTTGTTAGAAGCGGATGGCGCCAATGATGAAACACAGGTTAACACTAGGGTTAATCTGTGGGGTTATTTCTTCTGTGGGTTCAATCTCCTTTCTTACTCGTGAAATGACTGAGCTCCTGCAAAACAGCAACACCGTTAGTCTCGTTAAGAGGGGAATATGGGGGTTTCCCTCTTAACCAGGCTCCGGCGTGAGAATAAGTACTGTTCCGAGGAAGGATAGATAGTGTGTGTTGAGTGTGAGAGTATAGAGAGCAAGATGATCCAACCTGGATGATGAATGGTCATATTTATAGCCGGAGGGTGAGAGAGGGAGGAGCAGTAGTGCCAGCTGTGGTTGCGCGCCAGCTGTCCGACCAAGGGGAATATCCTCTTGGTCTCCTCTGCTGTGGTCAGTGTAGTGGCACACGTGGCGCGCTATCGTACTGGTGTTGTCGGACTGCTCCTTGATTCGTTGCAGGGCTACCTGGCGCCTGATGACTGGTGACACGTTGTCCTTTATGTTGGAAGGAGCATCTTTGGTGCCACCTTGATATTTTCCAGAAGCTTCTAGAAGCTTCTGGATGATGTCGTTGATGTCAGCGCTACATAGGATGGAAAAGTGGTGTGGTCCTTGCCATGTGGGCAAGGAATTGGGACCATACCCCTTCAATATACATGGAAGTAACATATAAGGTCTCAAGTCTGGAACATATATTCAAGAACCGGGTTCATACATGCATATTACATTCTAATTTCTAACAAGCAGATATCAGATGAAGAAAACAAAGAAGAATTACCCAACTTCTAATTTACCCAACTGCAGAGGGTTTTGAAAGGGCGAAATCGAGGGAGGAAACCAGGATTCCACTATCCTCCTTCCTCTTCTCACTCGCTAACTTACGCTCATTCTGAACAACAATGGCGGAATATAGGTGGATAATACTGTTGTTGCTTGCAGAAATGCAGGTTTCTCCTGCAATGGCAGCTTCAGTTTCGTGAAACAACATCACCTGCTGTCGTTGATCCGAGACCTTCGAATATCTGTTTGTATAACTTCTTCTTCTTCTTGCTAGCGTACAACACTCAAATCAGGGATCTGTGGAATTATGGCAGCAATTTACAGCCCTGGTGATTGTAGTTTTATGTTTTTCTTCTTCGCACGCAAGGTGTTCGACGAAATGCCTAGGTGATTTTTTCGGGGTTTTTTAGCGTAGCGGATCAATTACCTTTTGACCCATCAGCTGCGTTTCCTTTTGGGTTGGGTTTTCTTTATTGGTGGTGGCGTACGCGACATTATCTACGTGTCGACTCCGCTTACTTAGTTTTGTTATGGTTGGTTCTAATGGTAGCGGTTTCTGGCCTTGTCCTTTCCGATGGTTTCATTGTTGCCCCGATGGCTTGGTGGGGGCTAAGGGATTCCCAAGGTTAATGGCACATATCAAGAGTCACCATTTGGGCTCAGACGAGAGGAAAGATGCTTTGAGATGTGCAATTACTAACGATCTTAATCTTTTTACCTCTGTTTGTGAAGCGTTGAGGGTGTCCGGACAATGGTTATGTGGTGAGTGTATGTGCTCTCATGCTTTCAGTCGGGCATGCCACCATGAGGATAAGGTTATTCGGTTTGTGCCAGGTGAGAGAGATGAACAGGGTTTTATTATTGGCATCACTAGACCCGGTGTTGAAAACGTTGATACCTCGTCGGAAGAGTTGGGTGTAGATATTGCTTTGCTTAACCGTGTTTTCTCTCTCCCCATCAAGACTGTTAAGAGTATCCCCCTTAGTTGTCGTATGGCTTTTGCCCAAGTCTTAACTGCAGCTTTGGACAAGGTGGTTGCTATGCCTGATTCTGTTGAGGCATGGGTTCGACTTTTGATATTACCACGTTGCACCTTGCGGGTGTTCAAGCCTGCTGGTTGTCAGGACAAGAGGTCGGGCAATAGGAAGACGGGCCAATGCCTTAGCATCCAGCGGTCTTTGGCTCAGTGGGGTGATCGTGAGGGTTTTGCCACTCTTGTCCAGTCGTTGTTTGATCAACCTGCGAGGGGGGTTACGGATGGAATCAAAAAGGGCACTGAGATTGATAATGAGTGTGGGGGGACCAATGTGAAACAATGTTTACGTAAGGTTGCTGATGGTCATTTCACTGCAGCGGTTAAGGTTTTATGCTCCTCGGGGGTCGCCCCTCTCAATAAGAATACTCTGGAGGCTTTAGTTGCTAAGCACCCATGTATGCCCCCTCATTCCATGCCTGCCTCCTTGCCTTCTGAGTCTTCTCTTGTGGTGGAGCCTGATTGTGTGCTCGGGTGTATTAAATCTTTCCCCAAAGGTACGTCATGCGGGAGAGACGGCTTAAGGGCCCAACATCTCTTAGATGCTTTTTGTGGGGAGGGGTCTGTGATTGCTGATATCCTGCTTAGGGCTACTTCAGCTATGGTTAGTTTGTGCTTGGGGGGGAGGTGCCCGAGGAGTCTGGCGAAGTTTGTTGCTTATGCTCTTCTTACACCTCTTCTCAAATCGGATAATGGGATTAGGCCTATCGTTGTTGGGTCGATTTGGAGGAGGGTGATATCCAAGGTGGCCATGAAAGGTGTTGGGAAGGAGATGGCCAAATACCTTGGCGATTTCCAGTTTGGGGTAGGGATTCCGTGTGGGGCAGAGGCCGTTCTTCATAGTGCAAACAGGTTCCTTAATGAGTACCACCAAGATGGGTCTCTTGCTATGCTTACTGTTGATTTTTCGAACGCTTTTAATTTGGTTGATAGGACAGCCCTACTGTACGAGGTAAGGAAAAGGTGTCCTTCTATTTCTACGTGGGTCGATTTTTTTATATGGTCAATCAGCTAGATTATATGTGGGGGATGAGTTTATTTGGTCTACTACTGGCGTTCAGCAGGGGGACCCCTTGGGGCCCCTCCTTTTTGCCCTTGTTCTACACCCCCTTGTTCACCGAATAAGGGATCGCTGCAAACTTCTATTTCACGCCTGGTACCTAGATGACGGAACGCTTATTGGAGATGCCACCTAAGTGGCTAATGCTTTAGATATCATCAGAGCTGAGGGTCTTTACTTAGGGCTTCAACTTAATATAAATAAAACTGAAGTTTTCTGGCCAACCTGCAATGGTATAAAGGTTCAGGAGGGCTTATTCCCTCGGGGGATTGGGAGGCCGGTGCTGGGTGTGAAACTCCTTGGTGGTGCCGTTAGTCGTGATGCAGAGTTTATTAGTAGTATGGCTCTTAAAAGAGCGAACTGTGCAGTCGAGCTGATGAGGTGCCTTAAACGCCTATGGGACCCTCAGAGCGAGCTCCTCTTGCTTCGTTCTTGTATGGGTGTTGCTAAATTACTGTTTGGTCTTCGAACGTGTCAACCTTCTTTGGTCGGGGGAGCTGTCTCTGTTTTTTATGAAGGCCTCCGGGGAGCATTAGAGGATATTGTTGTTTGTGGGGGTGCCTTTTTTGGAGATCTCCAGTGGAGGTTGGCTTCTCTCCCGACCCGGTTCGGAGGCTTAGGGATTTGTACGGCCGAGGATGCCTCTTCATATGCTTTCGTAGCTTCAAGGGCCCAATCTTGGAGTTTACAAGACCACATACTCCGAGAATGTGGTGGGGATGTTTTAAACTCCGATTACAGGAGTGCGTTGGACCTTTTGCATAGTTCTCTTCCCGACCTTGATATTGGCGGTTTCTACATTAAAGACACCGCCCCTCCTAAATCCCAGAAAATTCTGGCGAATGCCTTATATGGCGAAATTGTCAAGAGGTTTGAAGAGAAGTTTGTTTTATCCCCTCGGCAAAGAGCTGTGTTTGAATGTCTACGTGCCCCACATGCTCAGGATTTTCTGTCTGTTGCACCTATTGAAGGCTTGGGGTAACACATGTCAGCTGTGGAATATCGTGCTATCCTTAGATATCGACTGATGATTCCTTTATTCCCAGTTGATGAGCCATGTCCGTGAAGGGGTAAGGTCCCAAAAACTTTGTAACAAGTACTTAGGACCATACCACAATCTCGTCTTTCAGCCCTTTTTTGACCTTGCGCGGCCGCGCACTGGTCTTACAAAAGGAAGGCTTAAGAGACAGATAGCAGACAACACTCGCGCGCCCAAAGGAAATCATAAATCCTTACGCGTTCCTCCATAAGTAAAGGATGAAAATCCAAAGTCAAGTACTTCCGCTTAATAATATCCAGACTTGGATATTATTCACCCAACCGGTGCCACACGATAAAGAGTCACACCAGATTACAGCAGTAATCTTCTAGAAAGAATTCAATCGTGCACCACTAAGACGGTTATAACTGTCTGGACACGTGTCATCACCTCAAGCATCCCTGAAATCACGATGATAGCATGTAATTAGAGAAAAACCTCCACTTGATCACTTTTCACGTGGCAAACCCCCAGCCATAGATCTAAACAGCGATCCGTGTGCACTCACATAGGATTGAGAAGCTTAACGGAAGGAAATGTAACCGCTCACGGGGTTAGCATCTTCCGTCAACATTTCACCAACAGGTTTTCCCACCCAAACTCTCGGTTATAAATATGAGGATAATTCAGGTACGAACGTCAAGTTACACACACTTCATCAATACATCTTCTTCTTCATAAACACATACTTATTCTCACGTCGGAGTCGGGTCAAGGAGAGAACCCCTCTTCTCCCCTTGTCTAGGCTAACGGTGCTTTGTTTTGCAGAGTTTACCGGAGAAGAAGGTCGGTAGCATCGAGTCGAACGAGAGAGAACAAACCCCTTTTATGCAGATCCAAACCCCCTAGATAATTCGATCCCGGTCAATTATCTAGTGTTTCTTCAGTCCGGTATGCCGCAAAGCGTGTTTGGATTCTTTCGGCGAGCACGCGATCCACTGTAAAGAGCTACCAGGGTTTAAACATCGGCATGATTGGGTGAGAGATGTGTTATGTGATGTTCTTAAGCGGGCCGGGATCTCTGCCAAAAAGGAGGCTCCAGTAAATTTCCTGACTGACCCCTTAGAGGGGAGGTCCAGTTTACGCCCGGCGGACATCCTTGTGTTTGGATGGGAAGGGGGGAAACACGCTTGTGTAGATCTAACTGGAGTCTCCCCCCTTGTCTGGCTCAAGGACAAGGGTTTTGTCGTAGGGCAAGCGGTGCTCAAGGCAGAGGCGAGCAAAGTGGCAAAACATGAGAAGCCTGCCTGGAGAATCAACATGTGTTTGTCCCGTTTGCGTTTGATACCTTTGGTGGTCTCGCTCCTGACGCTGTGCGACTTTTGAATCGGGTTCAAAAAGTCGTTAATAGTAATTTTTCGTCGCTAAAGGTTTCAAACTTTGTATTTAGTAGAATTGGTTTTTCTATTCAAAAGGGGGTGGCGGCGCAACTTGTTGCCCGACTACCTGCCATTGCTTTGTAATTGCCCTTTTTCGTGTGGAATGATATTGTTGTGGTTTATATAAAAAATAAATTCTAAACAACTTACACTTACATGTCACAGCGAAAAACTATATCCGTCTCTTTGTCAAGCGCGCAACAGCTAGGACTTCTGAACAAAATCAACCTTGAAAGATACGTCATCCGTCCCATAAACCTTTCAAAAACTATATTTACAAGCCATTTTGGAAACTATATATTTTAGGTAATTTAGCTATAAAAAAAACTTATTTTATTTACGTAAGTATGCTAGTTCCAAAAGGTTTAGCGAGACGAGTCAAGAAGCTTCTAAACTTGCCTGTTGTAATTTTAATCATACTCAGTGGCGGAGCTTGATCAAAAGTTCCGAGGAGGCGGAAAGTAATGGGAGCCGATTTATATATTGTATAAATATTTAGGCAAAATAATTGGGGGATGATCCTATATAATTTTAAAATTTTCGGACGAAAAATAGGAAATTTTACACTTTTAACTGAAACATTGGGGAGGCTGGTGCACCCTTCACTTCACTTCACTCAGGGGCGGAACCAGAGGGGGGTCAAGAGGGTCCGTTGACCCTCCGGTCACCGGAACTTTTTGAATTTTTATTTATAAATTTTGAGTTTTTGAAGAACAAACTTAGAGATGGACCCCCAAATTTGAACCAGTATAGAATATAAGCTTATGATGACCCCCTAACTAAATCGTTCTGGTTCCGCCACTGACTTCACTTCACGCTAAGCTACGCCTCTGATCATACTGTAGTTTTTCTTAAGCTAGCAGTATCTCGTGATAGCCGATTTTCACTATGCGGAAATAAGCGAAAAGTTCTCAACTTGGATTCTCATTCGATGTGTGGAAAACAAAACTAGGAAATGTTGTGGTGATGTCCCTGGATAATCATCAAAATTTTAACCCAAAAATCAGACCACAGTGATAAACATAGTTTTGGGCTTAAATCAATGTTATTTGCAATGTTTAGAACATTTATAAATAATAAAATTGTTTGTTATGGTCAAATTACTGCATTATTAGACTATAAATATAGAGGCCGGTTAACGTACAAAATGTCTTAACGTACATTGCGTACGCGATGCATTATCAACATGCGATTTCCCTTTCGTTTATCACATGCGATTTCAAACAAAACTTGTACATGCGACTTTAGGCAATTTTTTAACATGCGATTCCTGTTTTTTCCTTATGCCCATGCGATTTCAGGATTCTTTAACACGCGCGATTTTCATTTTTATGTAACATAACGTGCGATTTTGCCATCGCGTACGCAATGTACGTTAAGGCATATTGTACGATATACTTTTCTATAAATATATTTGATAAAAATGATATAGGAGGCTATATGTATCAAACATAACCCAAATCAACTCATTCATAGTAAACGGGCCCAAACTGCCACCTCTATTAAGAAATAAGCAGATTGACATACACAAGGTAAGGAAGAGTCATGTTCTTCAAAAGGTTAGGGTAACGGAGCACAAACTCTTTCCATTCTTCTTTACAGATTTTACCATCTCCATCAGCATCTGCATCAACAAATGCCTGCAACAGCATCATATTGGTTACTGATGAAAGATACGGCAAAAGTTTATCAAGTTAGAGAAGCTCTTACTTTGTCAATAATAACCTCAAGAAGATCATCTGATAAGTTCATCTCAGATTCTGTTAACATTGCTATCAGCATCTGTTTCACCTATTCAGTACAAGATACGCAAATCTGTTAAAACGGGTCAAGTTGACCCATAAACCCTTAGGTGCCCACTTGATATAGGGGATGGCAATTCCTGATACGACACAAAAATAATCAGGCTTTGGGGTATAATGTGTTACCTGTTTGATAAATCGTCCATGTTCGGGTTGACATGATTAACTAAACGGGTCATGTTCTTTGATCAACTAGTTTAAAATTACGATGAAAAAAAATATTATAAATTCAGCCGGGCAACCCATTTATTACAACCTGTCAACTCATTTGACTTGTTCAAATAAATAGGTTACATTGCTTGTGTCCAGGTTACACGATATAGGTCGTGTGTGTTCGGGTTCATCAATTCAACCGACCTTTATAAAATTGCAAATAAAACAACATAGGAGGTTATATCGCGAATGCATTTACTAGTATTTCAGCTTACTCACTTCTTCTCGCTCAATATACCCGGTCTGTCTCGGATCATACAGCCTAAAAGCAACTGCAGGAGAAAAAAAAAACATGTTTACGAGTTGCATCATCCTTTAAGAATTATTATTTTTATTGTCTATATAGTGATCACTCTAACGTCTTACAGTTTATTTTATCTTCTACAGGAGCATTGGGGTGAAAGATACTAAGAGAATGGACAAATTCTTCAAATTCAATTACACCATTTTTTTTTTTTCATCAAAAAGATCAAAAACCTATCAAACAAAGTAGCATTTTGGTAATGTGGGATTTAAATGAATAAGCAAATTGAATAGCAAAATTAGGACAAACAAAATTAAAGTTTTTAATCCAGCATTTACCCGGTCCAAAAATAAATTCTCGGCCTGAGGGGTATTGAATAGTGCTAATCTGAGCTCTTCCTACAAAAAAGTAATTAAACATCAATGTATTAGCATTTTTTTTTTTTTTTTTGGTAAAGGGTTACCCCGGTCAAATTATGTGTTAGCATTTTCTTTCTAGACAATGATGCAATTAGCAAGCATAACCATGATGTTGGAAGACAAAGTAACTTATTTCTTTCTAGTGGCAGATGTTGATTTATTAATTTTTTGTGTGTGGGGTCGGGTGGGGGGAGTTTTAAAGAAAAAACAAGGGGCCGGACTCGATATATATAAATTTTTTGATAAAATTTAGACTCTGAAGCAGGCCCAAACTAAGATCCTCCCCTCCCCTAAGATTTTAATGAAAATTAGAAAATATACCTTGTGTATCAATCCATCGTCAATAATGGAAGAACTTAAGCTCTTAAATAGCTCGAAAAGCGCCTCAATTTCATTGACATTAACTGCAAAAGGTCATAGAAAATGGGTAAAAGGTAGTGGGTGTAATCAGCAGAGCTTGACGTAACCTCGAGCTTCGTTAACTTACGAGAGCATGTTTTGAGTTCTATTTCTAAAGCCCGAGTTGAGCTCGTGAGTAGTTTTTAAGCTCGGCTTGGTTTGGCGCATTTATTATTTTTTAATTTATTTATATACATTTATAATTATTCATTGTGTATATTTATTTATAATTATAATTTATAAACATATTATTTAGTCATTTTTATAATAGCCTTTATAGTTTTTAAGCTAGCATGGTTATTTCTCATGCTTAAATAATTAATATTTTTTAGAGCAATTTGGAACCTTTCGTCAAAAACAACTAAACCATTCTATTGCGACTTAGTGAGTTTTGTAATAATATTATATTAAAGATATGAAATTGATATGCCATGTTATCTACACGTATGTATTAATTGGACGATATATATTAAATTAATTTTAATATATTTTACAGCTTACTGTCACATGGTTTAGTAAATTCACATCACATTTTTACCAAGTCAGTTTTATTATTATTCAAAAGTAATTTTCATAGATAGTACGAGGTTACAAATATTCGATTTTTACACTTTTAGTTTTCAACGTTATGAATAAGTTTAATATTTTATATACGTTTCTTTGAAATCAACTAATGAGATCATCGAAACGAAATATCAAACACTCGGGCATCATAAAATCAATCATGATATTGATCTTCAATAATTATATTTAGGTTATTCATTACAAGTCTCGATGAGAGCGTTTTAGCATTTGGAAAATTCAACTCTATACAACTAAGGTACGAACATTAAACAACTTATGTGTACGGATTTGAATTTCATTACTACCTCGTAGTCAGGAATCTGAATTCGTTATTATGTGCTATTAAAACTGCTACAGTATATGATATTGATTGGATATAGATATATTTATCGTACTATTGATATCATCGAAAGGTGACCACTGAAATTACTGCACCGAGAGGTGACCATTGAACTATTGCACCACAAGGTGACCACCGAACTATTGAATGTGATTATGTGATTGCGACGCACAAATCATGTGACGCGCTGAAAAATTGAATGTTACTTATAACCCCATTGAATGTGATTGCGACGCATAGAGCATGTGACGCGCCGAAAAACTGAACGTGACTAACCGTATGTGTTAAACAAATATTATCTGATCATATAGTAGATATTGTGTAGGAATTGTTTATTATTTACAGTTGTTGTCCCACTGAGTAATTTTACTCAGTTGTTCATATGTTTTTTATGTACGTTAGGTTACAGGCATTCGAGAAGACCTAGAAGTGGGTTCAAGGGAATAAAAGGCTCACAGGTTTTTCAGAGGAATATCAAAGTTTTTATTTAATGAAATATCTTTTTATTATTAATGGAATTATGTTTGATTCTAATTACTGTATAAGTGACACGTCAGCCCTAGCATGGGCGAAAACACATATTATTATTATTATTGTTGTTGTTTTCGACAACATTAAGCAAAAACAAGAGCATATAAAATAAAACATACAGTTAGATTCTGAAGCAAGGCGAGAAAGCTGATGATGATCTAAACAAAGCTTCTTAGTAATAGAACGATTTGCGGGCTGGAAATCTAAGCATCCAGAGACGCCGCGCAATATGAATTCAGCTATGGCCGCCATGAATGGTAGAAATGCAGCACAAAGCCTGTCCCCGGAGCACCATCTCTGCTCAAAACAAACGTACATTCATCCAAATGTTAAAAGCAATGATAATAAACTAATATTGGATGGTTAACTAAGAGAGGAATTGTACCGATGAATCATTGGATGCGCTCATCATGCAATATAGTAAATCCGAAAAACATGGATGAAAAATGAAGATGATTCATACTAAAGGTATTTTATAACGACACAAAAAGGGTGATACTATGCAGCTGGTTTTCGAGGAGAACTTTTGTAAATCAGTCGTCATTTCAATACCTAATACAGATTGTGACTATGCATCATTTGTTTAGGATAGTGAAAGAGAAGGGTGAAGAGAAGGTGTTTTTAGTTTTCTTTATTTTATTGTTATTATTTTTTGTTTAAAGAGAGTGTTATTGAAGACATGTTTAGGGGGGATTACAAGACAGTTTTTAGAGGAGCATTAAAACGGCTTTACTGACTAGAGTAAATTACTATTTGAGTCTATTTGGTAAGGTTATTTTAAATAATTCAATCCAATCTTTGAAGTCTTAATCAATTAAGCCCCCTTGTGCTCTCCAAATTCACCAATTTAAATACAACTTAATTATGTTAACTAGAAGGGCATTTCAATCATTACAGCTAAGGTACCAGCATTTAATTTACAAGGTACTTACAAAATAAAGAGTAAATTCTTTTTTAGTCCCAGAGTTTTGTTGGTTTTAACTTAAAGGGTCCAATTCTCAAATATTTAACTATCTGAGCACCTGATGTTTCAATATGTAACCGTCTGAGTCCAATTTATTCACAACGTTCAATAAGTCAATCAAGTACAAGGATATTTCAGTCATTTCACACCTAGATACCACTCTTTATGCTTAAGATATTTACAAGATACTTCTACCCATTTTATTAATATATATACACACACCTATATTCACTTACACACATAAACCTTTTTCTCTTTCTATATTTTCCCTCTTTACTTTCCATCTTCACCACCACCACATCATCACAACCACCCACCGACCACAACCGCACGTACCACCCCCTGCCACCACTAAAACCACCTACCACCACCGCACCACCCACCTCCCACCACCGCACCATCCACCTATCACCGTCGTAGGTTTTTCACCAGATTTGTTCAGTTGTTTTTGTGAGTTTGTGTGTTTGTGTAGAGGAAAAAGAGAGGTACATAGATAGATAGAGGGGGTGTATGGTGGTGTTCGTCGGAAGTTCTACCGCTAGTGTCTTTGACCTGCCGACACATTGTAGCCATTAGATCATATAGCGAGTACATGTACTGTTACATAGGTGACAAATCAAATCGATACCAGCCAAACAACATTGGTGTTGGTACTCGTATTCATTTTTGTAGTTTTCAATCGATGTAGAACACGTGTCGATATCTTGTCGAGCATATCTCTTTCTGTTGCTACGCCGAGCGTCAATATCATACTAGTACTGTAACAAACAAACATGTAACGAAATGAACCGGAACTAATACCGACTGAAAGCCCGTTGCGGAGCCTGAAAAATCCAACCACTTGTACTTATTCCGGAACAATATTATAACATAGTTTGAGGGAAATACTTTCACTTTGAATACGAGGTATCCATACATTTGATCATACATCAACTCCTTAGGTTACTAGGGGCACAATCTAAGTACCTTCAACACCATCCAATTAAAAGTTGCCACCTCATTTGAACTCAAAAGTACTCATAAGTATCCTAAAGGGAGGGGGTGCCCATCTTTCAACCCAAAACTACCCTTGTATTTCACACTTGTGACGGTGTAAGCGCACTACCCGAGCAACCCGAAGGGTGGCCCTAGTATTAGTACTCTTATCCTCTTTGGTGGCAGAGACAGTGACATGGACACATATCCTATATCCTATCTCTTATAAAACAAAATCATTTTGTTTTCTGAATATAACGTGCAATGTGACTCATTCCTAACTCATTGTTGGATTAACTTTTCTATTCGTTGTATATATTATAAAATTTGTTTAGGTACCATGATACAATATTAGATAGTGTCATATGTTGTTGGATTATACTTCCCTATTCGTTGTATGTAATATGATATGTACTATTTCGTAAAGTACCATAATACAATATTTTATAGTGCATCATATAACTTTTAGGGTTAAGTTATTCTTAAAAGGCTCCTAATTGTAAGAAGTATAAGAATGCTTTATAAAGTGACAAGTGTCCAATAAACTAAAACCTTTTTTAGATACCCCTAAATTAATAGGCTAGCTCCGCCATAATCGCATACACCAGTTTATGATCTTATGTGACTCATTCCTAACTCATTGTTGGATTAACTTTTCTATTCGTTGTATATATTATAAAATTTGTTTAGGTACCATGATACAATGTTAGATAGTGTCATATGTTGTTGGATTATACTTCCCTATTCGTTGTATGTAACTAGTTGGATGCCCCGCCAGCGTTGTGGGGCGATAAGCCGAATATTTCTTAGTTTAATAACATGTACGCATGTATTTTAGTTACTTGTGCATACTACTCATAAGACGATCTCAAAAAAATTACATCGACTCAACCAATTAAACCAAAAGACTGCCATAGTAATTTTGCTAAAGAAAAGATGGCAAGCCTGAGTTGGGGGCAAAATAGTAAATTGTCATAAACAATGAGCGAGTGTCAGACACCTACTTGACAAAAAAAGTTAAATTGGGTCAACCAAGTAAAATAAAAACTACTATAGTTTTGAAAAGAAAAAAACTAAAACGATGGCAAGAATACAGATTTTAACTGGGGGCAAAATCATAAGTTTTTAAAAGAGGGCAAACTCATAATTTTAAACTGAGGGTAAATTCGTAATTTTTAGCTGGGGCAAAACCATAATTGTGTTTTGAAATGGGGCAAAATCGTAGTTTTGAACTAAGGGCAAAATCGTATTTTTTAGCTAGGGACCAAAACATAAATTTATTTTAAACTGAGGGCAAAAACTAAATATGAACTGTAGGCGAAATCGTAATTTTTAAAAGGGAGCAATTATAATTATATTATATTATACTAACATTAAAAAAATAATAGGGCGGCCGCCCATTTTCCACCAATTGGGTGGCATAACTATTGCCGTCTAGAGTTATGCGCCGCTCGCGTTGCATGGCACTAAACCAAAAATTTATTAGTTTAATGAAATGTATGCATTTATTTCGGTTAGTTATACATGTTACTTATAACACAATATAAAAAAAAAGATGCATCGAGTTAACCAAATAAAGAAAAACACTATCATAGTTATGATAAAAAAAAATAACTAAAACGATGGCAAACGTGTAATTTAGAGTTGGGGGGCAAAACAATAATTTGTCAGGACCAATTAGCGAGTGCTAGGCAGCTGTTTGGCACGAATAAAAACTAAATTGAGTAAACCAACTAAAATAAAACACTACTATAGTTTTGCACAAAAAAACTATGGCAACATTGCAATTTTTAGCTTGGGTAAAATCGTAACTTTAAAATGGAGGTAAAATAATATTTTGAACTGAGTGCAAAACCATTTTTTATTTTGAATCGGGGGCAAAGGCGTAATATTTTTACCGAGGGCAAAATCGTTATTTTTTGTTGTCAAAATCGTAAATTTAAGCTTGGGGCAAAGCATAAATTTAATTTCTAACCGGGGACAAGATCGTAAATTTAAATAGGGGATAAAATCATAATTTGACAGGACCTATAAATAACTATCTTATGCAAAAGAGAAAAAAAAACCATAAAGCTGCCGCCACTTTTGGCCAACAATTTGATTTCACTATTCCCGCTGACATCATCAAACTTGTGTTTGTATATATTGAAAATGAAAATATGATATGTACTATTTCGTAAAGTACCATAATACAATATTTTATAGTGCATCGTATAACTTTTAGGGTTAAGTTATTCTTAAAAGTCTCATAATTGTAAGAAGTATAAGAAGGCTTTATAAAGTGACAAGTGTCCAATAAACAAAAACTTTTTTTAGGATACCCCTAAATTAATAGGCTAGCTCCGCCATAGTCGCATACACCAGTTTATGATCTTATGTGGTAAAACATAACTTATTGCATTGGAATGCAAATTACATGAAATCCAATATTAAACTCAATCAAAAAAACTTACTTAGAAAAAATATTCAACTATATTATATAAATCACGGATAAGGTTGTTGTAAAAAATGTTAAAAGTGTGAGAAAGATAGAGAAATATTGTGGAGATGACATGTGCCCTAAATCTAAATTAATTCAAAAAGGTAAACAAGTAATTTTTTCGTTAATTCAATTAATTAAAAACTTTCCATAACCGCCACCTTAATTATAGGAACTTGAATTTTTTTAAAAGATCCCTATAAACACCATTCAGTAAGTATATAACACCATTCAGTAAGTATATAACACCATTCAGCAAGTATATAACACCATTCAGCAATTATATAACACCATTCAGTAAGTATATATAACACCATTCAGCAAGTATATAACACCATTCAGTAAGTAAATAACACCATTCAGTAAGAATATAACACCATTCAGTAAGTATATAACACCATTCATGGACTAAACATCTGATCGAAACATATTTTTTTCTCTATATAAGTATAGCAATATGGTACTCATATTAAAGATAAAAAAACGCTCGTTATTATGGTGTAATTTAAAAAAAAAAGTTACGTATAAACAGTTATTGACGTTTAAAAAAGACGGGGGGAAGTTACATATGCATTAATGTTAGTTTCTTAATTTAAAAATGTTAAATTTACCTATATACCCTTAATCTAGAAAATTAGTATGTTTAATAGCAAACATTATTTACAATTTTGTCATTATGATCTCAACCATTAGATCAAAGATCTAATGGTGTAGATTCTTTCTTACATTTCTCACAAAAAACCTTTTTTTTACAGGAACTCTACCTATAAATCCTTATTTAGCAAATTTGGTGTGTGAGAATGAAAACAATATCCCTTTTTTACAAGTCCTAAATCACTTGGTACAAGTGTTTTAAGCATGACATTTTCTAAACCCTAAAGTTTTTACTTTTGTTTTTTTTTTTCCCTTCATTTATTTAACCAATCATGTTTTATAAAGTTACCAGTATGCCGTTAAGACGCGTTTATTTTTATGTACGTAACGATATTAATTTTGTTCAAAACGGAGTTATTAATAGTATTATAAAACTGAACGAAGCACAAATGTACACGTCATCAAAACTATGTCACAATTTATTTATTATTTTTTGTAAATCCCCATCGTTTACCCTTTTCTGCGTTCTAACAATATAACAAAAAGTGTTGTAAAATTCTGAATATACCGTTGCGACGTATTTATTTTTTTCGTCTATGTTTTGATAGAAATTTTGTTTGAAGTTGAACAACTTAAGTAAAAGGATTCAACCCTTCGGGTAGTCAGGCTCATGTATGACATAGTACGATTAAATCATATACATAGTCGATAGTCCCATACCCGAATACCCGTCTCATTACAGATTGCCAGGTTCGTTTGTCATCGGTCATCCCGAAACCACATCCATAAATGCATCCATGTGTACTTTCCTAAAAACCTAGGTTGTTCAAGACCTTTACATCACAAGAACTTTTTAAAGTTAAAATCTGGTTTCAGATTTTCATCTTTAAGTTCCCCCAAAATACAAACACCCCTAACATTCCAACAGAGTTTTTAAACAATAAGTACCAACCACAAACCAGACAACAAGAAGTGCACAAAACATCAAAAGACCAATCAAGAAAGGCCACCCAACAAAGCTTATACCAAAACAAACCATCACAGTGAACGGTAGAAACGATCTAACCACCGCCATGAAATCCACCCACCGCCCCTTTAACAGAAGACCCGCCACATTGATCATGTTCCAGTCCATTGAGCCGCCATAAGACATCCGGTTCAAACAAGTAGCAACAAAAGAGTGACAATTACAAGTGAAAAGGTTGTAGGATTTGTGCTCAAAGTGACGCCTGCTTGAGTTGATGCTGTCGTCCCAGCTAATGGCGGTGCCTCTTTCTGCGTGCTTGTAACGATGCTTACATGTGTGACTTGCGAGGTTCGATGGGAAGCAACACTGTTACGGCACAAATAACAGTACGTTTCAATATGCGGTTTTAAAGGTTGAGGTCAGGGGTATTTTCGTCTTTTTTGCTAACTTAAAGGGCACTCGGTCTTTTTCACTTTATGTACCAGCATTTAGCATAATGTACATGTATTCAAAACCCTTTAAGTCAACAAAAAAAGACGGAAATACCCCTGACTTAACAGAGAAAAATGGATGGAGTTAACGAGCCAGATGAAAATGGGAAGATTTCAAACCTTTTGGATCCAGATGCGTAAAAACAAACCTTTGGACGAAAGTCGCAAAATTGGCCAAACCACAGGGACAAAAATGACATTTTACTCTTTCAAAAGTCAACCTTTAATGTTATTGGGACTACTTAAAAACTTCAGTTTTGACAAATAGAAACAAAAATTATGCCACCGAAAATATTTGACCTCAAAAGTCAAAGTTCCCCTTTTCTCTAATTTTGAGAATGAAAGGAGTACTAAATGGCTTATTATTCCTACTTCTACACTTGTAATTTGTAAATTAGGTCGAACGCACTTGTAATTTCGACCCATTTACTTACGATCAGATCAATCAAGCCATGTTTTGTAGTGGGCCAAATGAGTAAATAGAACGGGTAGGCTTAAATTTTACCAAAATAATACAAAAATCGGAAGATACTGCTAAAAGTTTAAGAAACCGTACCTGTTCCCGATCAAGTTGAATGTATCGAGCCACAGCACCATAAGCGAAATCATCAACGTTCACAAAATTGGAACCAGAAAAATCCACAATCGTTCCATCCTCCATGCATAAACCAACATGCCCAATAAAGGGCGCCAACCACGAGACCACTGGAAGTGGGGTCCACACCAAACAACAAGGGAACCTTGATTTTGTAGGGTCGATTTCATTGAGTGGCCATAATTCATGATCTTCACCTTTTGTATTTACTAAATCTTCAACGTCACTCGCTTGTGCTAGTGTTACTAGCTTCATGGTAAACGTATCTACAAATTCTCGAGCTGTCAAATTATGTAAGTCACAAGATTTCTTGTATTTTGAAAATGATTTCTTAAGACGTGAAGACGGAATAGTCGGTTATTAACGTTCGGATAAATAGAATCTCCTTCTGATTATCAGAGAATGCATATCAGTTTTGGAGTAAAGTTTCATACCAACTGCAACAAAACAGATTCTGCAACAACAAACGACAACAACTTTATGGAAGAAATCAAATTACACAATTTATAATCTTATCATAATCTTAAAGGGTAGCATCTTTAGTTAAAAAAAAAAAAAAATAATAATAATAATAATAATAATAATAATAATAATAATAATAATAATAATAATAATTATTATATTGTGATTAAATAGTTAGCAGAACACCTTTATCACACTAATGATTTGATATTTGTAAAATACGATCCAAAAAGTGTATGCGGGTCAACCTAACTTGTCCTAACCCCTAACTCTCCATGCTAAAATTAACCCATCCATCAACATGCCCATTTTCCACATCTATAAACTATGTTTAAAGAACAAGTTGTATTAGAAAACACACGGTTTTATCTTTAATATTCAAGTGTTGTGTTTTAAACTATAAACTATAAGAGTACAACCATAATTGCCTTTCTAATTATATAGTGCAAGTTGTGATAACAGTGTTCTCACTTCCAAAATTTGGGCTGAATATTTATCTAAAAATCTGGAAAGAAAACCATAATGAGACATTCGTTCATGAATCCGAACCCAAATGCATTGCATAACGAAACACAACACGATCAATTCAGTTTCTTTACTTAATTAACTACTTTCTATCATCTATCAAGCTATGGGGCATTACAAAGTTAAGTACACAACAAAGTAACCAACTTTCTTTTTCATTTCATGCTCAGTAAAACAAATCTTGAAGGTAATAACTCATAAAAAATAAAAATAAAATAAATAAATAAAAAAAAAACATAGCAATTTGATTTGATTTGAGAAGTAATAACTAGCTAACAACATTGAATCTTTAGGAACAAGTCAAACTGCATTGAAGATCATTTAATTCTACATCAAAATCAATCTGCAGCCACTATAATAAAAAAAAAAAAAAAAAAAAAAAAGAGAACAACAAATTCAACACCTAAACTTACCCTTTTTTTTTGTCAAAATCAACCAAACAAAATAAACCCCAAATTCAAAAATTCTCCCTAAAGATATCCAAGTTATTAAGTTACACAAAATCCCACCAAAACCCAGAAAGCAAAAACGAATCAGAAACAAGATCCGGGCAAAATGAACTTAAAATACACGTACCTTTCGATGGTTAAGCGAACCGGTGATGAAAAGTTGAAAAGATGAAGAAACATGTGAATTTAAGGTGAAATTGATCGATAGTGATATATTATTATTATTATTTATTTATTTAATGGGTGAAATAGAACTAGAAAAGGAGTGAGATTGGGAAGGTGCATGAACCTAAAAATTAAAAACCATGTTATCTTTGACTCTGGATTTAGATTGTGGTGACGGTGGTGGTCCAGTTAAACTTTACAATCAATCAATTTTTAATAATTTAAAATGTATCAATTTTTAATGTTTTTGAAAGATTTGGTAAGCAATCAATTTTTAAATTTCTTGCAAAAGTGATTTAAGATTTTTTGTGTTTTTATTGGTTGAATTGCAAACCTTAAATCCCTAAATTGATGTTTTAAGATTCAGGAGAATGACATAAGATTCTCTCCCGGTAAATTAGTTAGACAAAAATTAATGTTTTTTTTTCAAGAAGAAATTCTTTAATCATGTTAAGTATTATTCTTAAACTCAAGACACTTTTTTTTTAACGGCAAATTTGAATCAGTGACGGACCGCTAGAGTATCATCGTGCCACGAGCGGAACCACCCGATCATATCCATCTCCACTAGACATAATGCATATACCCCAATTTAGGAGGAAGCCCAATAAATATGGGAAAACCCCCCTTGTAGGAATCGAACCTAAAACCTATTGGTCCTAAAGTCTTATCCTATCCCCAAGATGTAATTAGGCAATAGACTAAAGACCTTTTAATAGACCTTTAGTTAAATTATTGAGTAAATTACAAGTTTTGTCCTTTATGTTTGCATCAAATTTCAGGCGCTGTCCTTTAGCGCAAAAGTTGACAGGCGGTGTCCTTTACCTTTCAAAATCTTGCACGTTTTGTCCTTTAGGCCAAACCCAGTTAGATTTTATGGTTAAATGTAGTCATGTGCAAGGCACATGAGGGTACTATTGTAATTTCAGCATTCAAGGGGTTATTGTGTAAGATAAATTATATCAAGGGGCTATTATGTAAAAATAAAACAAAATAATTTAAGATATTATTTTTATAACCATATATCATATATGTTTCTGAAATTAGGAACCACCTATCACCACCATCCTCCACCTCCACCACCACCACCACCCTTCATCTACAACCACCATACAACCAGATTCAGCCCATAAACTTGTGCAGATCAAAACCCCAAAACAAAACAAAACAAAACAAAACAAAACAAAACAAAATATATTTCAAAAATCATATAATAAATCAAAAACCCAAATCAAAACAGAGGATGGATTTTAATTACACATATATTCAAGAAAATCTTGAAAAGACAATCATTTTTATCTCAAATATCACAATCAGGGTTTGTGCAGATTCAATAGATAAGTCCACGGCACCAACTCCAAACCGTACCGTACCAGTCGGTGACTCGGTGGGCCCAAACTGGTTTTCTTTACACCTCTACCCAATACTCCAATAATCCAATAGTTCAATGTGGCCTAATTGAAAATGGGCTTATATCTGACCTAATTCGTAGCTGCTGGGCTGAAGGTTGCTCTGCAAGTCATCTTCTTCACGGACACAACGACTGTAACTCGATTCTTTCTCCCCACCTCATCACTGGAGCACTTTTCAATTTCAGGTTAGATGAATCGCCAGTTTACTTTTCTCTGTCATTCAATATTACTATACCCCACACGCACATCAACCGTTTCAAACCCTCCGATGGGGGAGGCGGTGGTTGGATGGTGAAGACGACGGTGGCGGTGGTGAAGACAGTCGTGGTTGCAGGGGAGGAGATGAAACGGTGGTGGTTGCGTATGGTGGTGTTGGTGAAGACGGTGGTGGTGGCGTCATAAGGTGAAGAGAGAGAGATAGAGAGAGTAGAGAGAGGTGGTTGTCTAAGGTGGGTGTGGTGGTGGCTGGTGTCAACGGCAGATGAGTTGTGGTGGTTGTTTTAGAGAGAGAGAGAGAGATAGAGTAGAGAGAGGGGGCAAGTATCTGGTGATTTTGTTTGAGAGAGAGAGAATGGTTGATTGTGTTTGAAGATAGAATTTTTTTATTTTTAACTTTATTACAGAATAACCCCTGCATAAAATCTCTTTACAAAATAGTCCTTGGAATGGTGAAATGACAAGACTGCCCTCATGTGCAAGGCACATGACTAGATTTAACCATAACATCTAACTGGGTTTGGCCTAAAGGACAAAACGTGCAAGATTTTGAAAGGTAAAGGACACTTCCTGTCAACTTTTGCGCTAAAGGACAGCGTCTGAAATTTGATGCAAACACAGCGTCTGAATACACTGTGAAGAAACACTAGATAATTGACCGGAATCGAATTATCTAGGGGGTTTGGATCTGCATAAAAGGGGGTTGTTCTCTCTCGTTTGATTTGATGCAACTGACCTTCTTCTCCGGTAAACTCTGCAAAACAAAGCACCGTTAGCCTCGTCAAGGGGAGAAGAGGGGTTCTCTCCTTGACCCGACTCCAGCGTGAGAATAAGTATGTGTTTATGAAGAAGAAGAGGTATTGACGAAGTGTGTGTAACTTGAATTTCATACCTGAATTGTTCTCATATTTATAGCCGAGAGTTTTGGGCGGGAAAACTCGTTGGTGAAATGCTGACGGAAGATGCTAACCCTGTAAGCGGTTACATTTCCTTCCGTTAAGCTTCTCAATCCGACGTGAGTGCACACGGATCGCTGTTTAGATCTATGGCTGGGGGTTTGCCACGTGGAAAGTGATCAAGTGGAGGTTTCTCTCCAATTTCATGCCATCATCGTGATTTCAGGGATGCCTGAGGTGATGACACGTGTCCAGACGGTTGTAACCGTTTAGTGTTGCACGATTGGGTCCTTCTAGAAGGTTATTGCCATAATCCTGTGTGACTCTTTATCGTGTGGCACCAGTTGGGTAAATAATATCCAAGTCTGGATATTATTAGGCGGAAGTGTTTAACTTAGGATTTTCATCTTTTGTTTATGGAGGAAAGCGCAAGGATTTATGATTTCCTTTTGGCGCGCAAGTGTTGTCTGCTATCTGTCTCTTAAGCCTTCTTTGTAGGACCAGTGCGCGGCCGCGCAAGGTCAAAAAGGGCTGAAAGACAAGGTTGTGGTATGGTCCCAAGAAGACTTATCCGAAGAAATGTCTGCTGAACTTCCACCGTTAAAGTGGCCCAGAGCAACTTTCGATGGTTTGGTTCAAAACCTTAGATTCCCGGAGAATTGGGGTGCCCTGTACCCTGAGGAGGGTCAGACAGCAGCAGATGCTCCGGCTGGGTATATCACTCTCTTTTAGGATTTTTTCTGTGAAGGCAACTTTCGCTTGCCTGTAACAAAATTTTTCCTTGAAATCCTTGAGTATTATAAGTTTCATATCTCCCAACTGCACCCTATTGGCATGGTTAGGGTTCGACATTTCGAGTTTGTGTGTCGGACGATGCATATTGAGCCAACAGTCCTTCGATTTAGGGTTTTTCACCAAATGCACTGTACCCAAGGGTTTTACTCGTTTGTCCAAAGAGCGTCCGCAAAGAAGATTTTGTAGCATCCTCCAAAATCTTTCCATGATTGGAAACAAAAATTTTTCTTCATCAAGGCAGGGGTGATTCCAATGAGGATGGTTCTAAGGGGAAAAGAAGACGTCCCTACTGAAACGATTCAGACCCCTGTTGACGAGAATTGGTATCAAGATCTGAAGGACATTTCTAATATTGCCTTGCCGGAGAAAGCCCTTGTTGGTGCTAGTATGAGTTTGAATTGGAAGATGGACCGGGAAGACAAACCGGTGTATACGGAGGATGGTAAAGGTAAAATTGGGATTTTGCCCCTTCTTCCGTTTTTTTTTTTGAACTTGCTCTTCCTCCCCTACAGTTGTTTCGTTGTATGTTGTTGCATATAAGAGAGAAGGCGGAAATATGGGTACCATTCAGAAGAAGCCTGATGAGGAGCTTTGGTACCATCGGATTGTGAGGAATTTTATACTTCCTCAAGAGGCTGATTTATCTGCCCAACCTGCTGCTGGTGTTGGTGAGCTTGCGTATTTTGTTTGTTGTTTGCTTTCTGTTATGCGCCTGAACAAACTTTATTCTACGCTTTCATAGGTGAATTGTCAAATTTGGGCATAGGCCCTGAGAAGAAGAAGCGCGCGACAACCGGTAACGTTGCGCCTAAAAGAGTGATGCGGAGAACACTCATTCCTCCAAAGTAAAAAATGTTGGAGGAGAGAAGAAAGGTATGCGCCGTTCCTCTGACTCCTGGTGTGATTATGTGGTGGTTTCTGACTCTTTGGAGGGTCTTGCGCCTGCAGTTACTGTTAGGAGGCCGAAACCTGAACCGAGAGATACTGCTGATATCCCTCCATCCAACCCAGATGATCCCATTGACTTGGAGTCCAGTCCTGAACACTTGGTGCGAAAGAAGGCGGGTAAAAGGAAACAGACTGATGCTGAAGCTGAGGGTCAGCCCTCAAAGAAGATCCAGAGGAAGAAAATTACCAGGAAAGGCAATCTGGACGCTTTTATTTCTGAGTCTGTTCCTAGTAAGTGTTACCTTTGCTTCTTTTCCTCATGCGCATTAGATATTTACAGACTTTGTTGTTTTTTCAGAAGTCCCTGTTTCTTCTGTTCCCACAGAGCCGCAACCTGTGGTTAATGAAGAACTCCCACCTTCTCCTCCGCGTGCTTCCGTTGCTGATCTGTTAGAGACTACGGAGGTTCCTGATGGTGGCGTGGAGAAGACTGTTGAGGTTGACAAGCCTGTTGATGTTGCTGTAGAAGTTGAAAAGGTTGTTAGTCCGGGAGTTGTGGATGGTGTTGGTAATCCACGAACTCCTGAAACTGTTGCTCAAGACTTGGAGAAAGAAAAAACTGATGAGAAGACTCCTGCTTCAACTTTTTCTCCCAAACCTTCTGATGTTTTGCCTGAGCGTGTTGAGAAGGTTACTGTTGAAGAGCAAGGCTCATTTTCTGGTGCTGGCAAAAATTCTCCAATCCGTCCAGAGGAAACCCTGGGGGATTACTATTACAGAACTTATTCGGAGAAAGACGCTTCCGAGCTTCATGCCCCTGTTTGGAATTTGAAGAAAAGTGATACTTTCTCGGATTGGCGCGTGTGCCGAGATTGGTTGCAGGGGATATTTCTGCCTAAGCAGATCAAGTTTCAAGAAAGCCGGCTTCATGAACAAATTATCATGCTTACCTTGAGGAGACTGCTTCTTATGTTTCTACCACTCATCGCATAGTGCGTGAGTGGCATAGTATGCATAAGGATTGGGAGGCTTTCAGGGTGTCACAGAAGAAGTTTGCTAATGATGAAAAGCGCTTGGCTCAGTTAAAAGCTAAATTGGAAGCTGATCAAGCCAAGTTTGAGGCTGATCGTAAAACTGAGGAGTGGTCTGTTGCGGGTTGGAAGAGGAAAGCGGAAGCCGAAGCTGCCCTCCTTTCCGAAGAACGCAAAAACTGGAAGAAAATTTGTGAAAAAAATAATGCTGAGAAGGTAAATCTCCGCAATGTCATCAATAATCTCAAGGCTGAGATTGAAAAACTGAAGAAACAGGATGCGGAGGTAGAAAAGTTGAAAAAGGAGAAGGCTGATGCAGAAGCTGCGCTAGAAGAAGCGCCTTCTCATAGGGAGCGCAGTGAGCAACGAGAGGTACAAGCTTGCGCCACTCTTGCTCTTAGAGATAAAGAGTTAGAAGAACTTACTGCTTTGCTTTCTGACCAGGAACAACTTAAAAAGGATCTGGAACTTGCGCATTCCGAAAAGGCTGAAACCTCTCGCCGTTTGACTGAAACCGAAGAAAAATTGGAAAATTCTGAAACGGCGCTGGCCACAGCGGAAAGCGAGCTTGAACCTTTAAAGAGTGATATGGCGTGGCTGAAAGATCATGGAATTGCCTGTGTAAGTAGCTTCTTATTTTTCGTTGCGGGAATGTTTTTGTGCCTTCTTGTTATTTACCCTTTCTTATTTTCATAGGTTGATGAATCAGTGTTGAATTATGAGGAGTTGGATAAAACCGTTGCGCGTTTAGTTGTTGTTGCGCGAAAGGATGGGTATGCCCAAGGATACGCTGAGTGTTCTCAACATGTGAATAGTGCTTTGAAGGTTGATTGGGATATCATGTCATGGCCCCTGACCCAGTTTGACCCGGTTCAGGAGCCGCGGGACAGAAAATCCCGTGGTATTTATTTAACAGCGGAAGATTTTAACAGGATCTTTTTAAGACTGAAATTTCCCGATTATTTTATTTCACAATTCGGGATAAACCCGGTAGTTTACAATCGTATGATTTCACTGAGAAATCTTTATTTTACAAAACATGTTTCTTTATTTTATATTGAGCCACTTCCTTAAGCTTGTAGTGCTTCGCGGCACTTTTCCTGGATCACAACAGATTACCTGAAACATGTTTGAAAAAGTTTTTGTCAGCGGGAAATACTGGTGAATCATTCTTTTTACTAAAAACGACGCATTGTTATAATTTACAGTATTAAGAGCGATTACAATGTTTCCATATATCAACCAACTACCCACAATATTTGTCACTCGACCATCCATTGGTAACCTCATTGTCCAATGGTGTCTGTGACTATGTTCATATCACCCCTTGGCTAACTCGTTGTCCCATGGTGACGGTTATCAAGTAATGTATACAAAACCCCACATACCGGCTGTAATTTGGTGACTACAAAGACTTAATCCCTGTAATTATAACTTTTGAAAATAAACATGATTTTGAAAGTAACTTGATAAAAAGAGAATGACTCACATTACAGATTTATATGAGCAGAGCCTAGCCTACTGATTAGCCTTTTAACCTAAATTTAATAACATGCACACGAACTCGGTTAGTAACTAATACAACATTTATGATAACTCACGAGATTAAATCCTCACAACGAATGACAAAGTGCGATACTTAAACATCCATCGTATTCATGACGAATGACAAAGCATAAACCCTAATGTGGGCAGCACTTAAACATCCATTGGATAGTTTAATCGATCGGACATTGAATCGTAGCAGCGATCGAGTTAATACCCGGTATCGGAGCAGCGCCTCGCTAATATTGAAAGTAATTTCGAAATTGTGCAGTGAGAATTCGAAATTGAATGTTTGTTTCGACACCAGTGGACTGTGCATGCAGCAAGCTATTTATAGCTGATTTTTGATCCTGTCGCGGCCCGCGTAAACCATCCCATATATCTTACGTGGCCCGCGTTGCCGCCTAGTCTAGGCGTAGGTCTGATGGGTCACAAGTAGGTTCAACAGCTGGTCAATACGTGGATCCGAAACACTTATCCGGTCAACTTAACATTGACGCGGCCCGCATAAACTTCCTTTAAGATTTACGCGGCCCGCGAGAGAACCAAGATTCTGAATTTCTTGATTTTTAATATGGTTTAGTGTAACACCTGTGCCTTCACGGCCATCAAACAAATACCAAAGCAATGAAATATTGTATTTCATACTTGGTATTTGTAAAAATATGTGTATCATTTGCACATATCAATTCTTGTTCAATTTCAAACTCTAAATCGCTTTCTGGAAGGTTATACGCGCACCGATGCGTAAATATAACCAGTTTAATGCAACAAACACTCCGGAATAGTGACATAGGCTTAACATACCTTAAATAACCTTTACATAACTTAGAAATAAGTTTTGAAGGCTTTGGTATGGCAAAATCAAGTTAAATCGCTTACAGGGACTAAAGTTGACAAACTGCGAAAGTATGCCAATTTGAACTGTAACAGACATTCCGGAACATGACCATAAGTTAAACACACCTTAAATATCCTTTATATAGCTTAGAAATAGGCTTTGAGGGGTTCGGTGTGCTAAAATAAACTTTTGGGTCATTCAGGGACTAAAAGTGTCAAAAAGTGCACAAGTTTGCATTTTCGCGCATAACTTACGTTCTGAATACATCCGGACATCCAAAAATTTATGTGAACATGACTATATTATATTTTAGTGTTCGCCATAAGAAAAATCCATTCGTCGCGTCATTTGGATCGTTTTTCGCGCTTATGCGCATTCCGTCGTAATTAACCGAACATCGCGTTCGTACGGCCAAACGAACCGACATCCGAGATATTTTTGAGCATGTTTTAAGTTCCCTATACTTTAACTTCATTTTAGAGCTTTGAAATGTGGTTAACGGGCCTTAAACGTGTCAAAAATGGCCTAAATACAGTTCAGGGACCAAAACTGACTTTCTGCCAAACTTCACCCCTACGATGCGTAGCCACTTTTTGGCTACGATGCGCAGGGGGTCTTCTGACCAGGTGCAATGTTTAAGACAGCCTGTTTTCAGCAGATTTAACCTCCACCACATGTTCCCAATTGCCTTGTCATGATGATAAGAACCATTTTGAGCTTCCATAAGGTTCCGACAAGTGTACGGGTTGGATCATGGCACGTTTTCCATGAAACAATCCTAACGGTTACCCGAAAACTATATATACCCATCCACCCCCATTGCATTTTCTCACAAGAATTCTGATTTTGAGAGCTCTAAGTTGAAACCATTGTTTCATACCTGAGTTCTCGAGTCGGGATTAGCATTCGGGGACCCTGGGTTAGTATTCTTTCGTTCTTTTCCTTATTTTACTGCTTTTCGAGTCAGAAAGTCAAACTTTGTTTGACTTTCAGCGTTGACCAGTAATGGTCAATGCGAAGTTCGTTTGAACTTCGCAACGTGAGTGTAATCACGTTGGTCATAGTCCTTGGGACTATGCCCACTGATTACCACGTTGTCTAGAGTCGTAGGGTAGGCGATCTAATAAATCGCCTATACCTTCGAACTCGACCCATTTGGTCGATCATTAGGATCGGACCAAATACATTAGGTGACCATAGTATATAGGGAATAACCTTCCGAGGTTATACCTTATGGTCACATCGTTTAAGTAGTTGTATGATAGGTAGTTTATATGCCTTAGGTAAATTACCAGAATACCCTTTACATGTATAATTGGTAATTAAGCATATGTAACCTAAACCTTTGTCACATAACTGATTATGTAATATGTTTAGGCATATAACACTTGTCATAGGGCTAGTTAGGCGGTCTGAACGCGTTTCACGCGCACGACGCGTTAAAGTAGCATAAGCTACCTAAACGGGTCGTAATGGGTCGTAGACACTTAGGTTAAGTTTCATTTAGTATGTAGGCTTTGATTAACCATATCACATGAGTTCCTACACTCATTTGGTTTACAAACCCTCATGCTACCCAGTCTTCCGATTTAGGTCCGGTTTATTAATGTAGTTACCTATATTAGGTGCCGTTTGATTCCGTGATCTCTAGCTTTGTTTGGTTGTTACTCAAGGACTACTGAGCAATCTCAAGTGAGTACATAGACCCCTCTTTTACTGTTTTCCAAACTGTTTTGGGGTGGAACACATGTGCCTACTTATTACTTTCATGCTTTCCTGTTTTCATATCATATACCTGCTATGTTTGTTAGTACATTATAGTACGTCGTTTTACATTGACATTTTATGCTATGTATGTATATAGCGTGCATACTTAGTACATCGTTTTACATGACATTTTATGCTATGTATGTTCATTTAGTTCATACTTAGTACATTGTTTTACATCACATCACGTCACATGCTATGTATGTTCATTGTTGCATACTTAGTACATTTTCATTTCTTCACATGCTTACATTTTGGTATGACATTTGGTTTGTTAAATGGGACAATACATTCATTAACATTAGCTACGCCGTTCGTTAGTAGGTAGTGGTACCATAGGAATTGACAACTCCCGTTCCGGACGTCCCAGGGAAAGGGGATGAAAGGAATGACCGAATTCGATGATATTTAAGACAGATAAACCTTTAATTTGTTTAAAGGGTTTATCACCACAGTCGCAAGGCTTGGATGTATGCATTGGAACAACACCACATAAATGTACATATTCAGTATAGCATGCATATAGACATTAGACATAGACATTTTAACATGATTGACCTTGATCATGCATTTTCACAAGACATAATGTTGATTTAAACTACGTTTTACTTCAGTACTATGTTCTTGTGCATATGGTTTAGTTGACACATTTCGCTAGCCATACAGGACATTTTGACATAGACATTAGACATAGACATTTTAACATGATTGACCTTGATCATGCATTTTCACAAGACATAATGTTGATTTAAACTACGTTTTACTTCAGTACTATGTTCTTGTGCATATGGTTTAGTTGACACATTTCGCTAGCCATACAGGACATTTTGACATAGACATTAGACATAGACATTTTAACATGATTGACCTTGATCATGCATTTTCACAAGACATAATGTTGATTTAAACTACGTTTTACTTCAATACTATGTTCTTGTGCATATGGTTTAGTTGACACATTTCGCTAGCCATACAGGACATTTTGACATAGACATTAGACATAGACATTTTAACATGATTGACATTAATCATGCATTTACACAAAACATAACGTTGATTTAAACACAGTTTTACTTCAATACCTTGTTTTTGTGCATTTCACCTATGGTTTAGTTGATGCGTTTTCACTAGCCATACATATCATTTAGGTTACACATTACATGATTTACATTGATCATGCATTATGACATATTATTCAATACATTTGACAAATTCATTTATACATGGACAATTTACATTGTTGGTTTGGTTTGATTAAGTGATTAAGTAACGATGCGGGTGTAATATGATACAAGCATGGTGGATACGCCGCTGGTACTTCCTATATATAAATGTTTGTATGGTATTACATGTCGTAGCGTTATTTGAATCATTTCAGTTTGAGACATAGAACATTTTATACAAATAACATACTTTTCACAAGACATTGTTTTACAAACAACTTATCTTTTACAAACTCATTTTACATGGCTATTCATTTAACCATGCATTATTCACTTATTTATATGTATCATCTGAACTTATTGTTTTTCAAATGATTTACAAAGACAAAGCAAATTACAAGGTTCATGACTAAACATTTTCTCAAACATAAGTCATGAAACCTATTTTCACAAAACCTATGTATCTCACCGGCATTTTTATGCTGACGTACCATATTTTCACATGTGTTTCAGGAAATGAAGCATAGGATTGATCAAGATACACTTAGGCGGACATGGGCCTTAGTGACAATAAAAGATGCAGACTAGTTAATTATGTTGTATTTTCATGTTTGTTTAGACATTGTAACACTTATATTGAATAAATCGAAACTTTAATTTCCATGGTTGTGAAACATTAATTCTGTTGCAACACGCCCCGATGTTTCCGCCGCGATTTGTTGTTTTACGCGGTCGGGGTGTGACATTTAGGGTTTCAGGGGTCCAGGTTTATACTTACGGGTATTTTTAGGATAGTTTTGAGAGTCTTTACATCCTCCCCACCTTATTTAAAATCTCGTCCTCGAGATTTATTAAAATAAATGAGGATACTTTCGCTTCATCTCCGATTCCAGTTCCCAAGTGTATTCGGGTCCTCTCTTTGAATCTCACTTGACCTTGACTAGCACTAACCGTTTGTGTTTGAGAAATTTCACCTTTCTGTCTTCTATCTGAAGAGGTTTCTCAACAAATTTTAACTTTTCGTTTACCTCTATATCTTGGAGAGGTACTATCAAAGATTCGTCTGATAAGCATTTCTTGAGGTTGGATACATGAAATACGTCATGTACTCCAGCTAACTCTTCTGGTAGTTGTAAACGATAAACAACTGGTCCTATACGTTGGATAACTAAAAATGGTCCTACGTATCTTGGACTTAACTTTCCTTTCTTACCGAATCGAACTACTCCTTTCCAAGGAGAAACTTTCAATAGTACTTTGTCTCCAACTTGAAATTCCAACGGCTTCCATCTATTATCTGCATAACTCTTTTGAAGATCTCGAGCCGTCTTTAATCTTTCCTTGATTTTTGTAATTTTGTCTGTAGTTTCTTGTACAATCTCTGGTCCTGATAATTGACTTTCTCCTATTTCTGCCCAACAAACTGGAGTTCTGCACTTTCTTCCATACAGTGCTTCAAATGGGGCAGTTTCAATGCTTGCATGATAACTATTGTTATAGGAAAATTCAATTAATGGTAAGTGATCGTCCCAATTTCCACCAAAATCTATTACACATGCTCGGAGCATGTCTTCCAGAGTTTGTATCGTCCTTTCACTTTGCCCGTCTGTTTGTGGATGATATATCGTACTTAAATTCAGTCGGGTTCCCATTGCTTCTTGGAAACTAGTCCAAAAATGGGAAGTAAAACGACTATCCCTATCTGATACAATGGAGAGTGGAACTCCATGTAAGGATACTACTTCATCTACATACAATTTTGCCAACCTTTCCATACTAAAGGTTTCTTTCATAGGTAGAAAGTGAGCTGATTTGGTTAATCGATCCACAATTACCCAAATCGCATCATTACCTTTTCTGGTTTTGGGTAACTTAGTAACAAAATCCATTGTTATGAGTTCCCATTTCCATACAGGCATTTCTAATTGTTGTAGTAGACCTGAAGGTTTCTGGTGTTCTGCCTTAACTTGTGAACAAGTAAGACACTTAGAAACATATCGAGCTATGTCCTTTTTCATTCCTATCCACCAAAAGTTATTTTTAAATCTTGATACATTTTATTGTTTCCAGGGTGCATGGTATACCTAGATTTATGGTCTTCTTCTAAAATCTTATTTCTTAATTCTCCCTGCTTAGGTACTCAAATTCTTCTTTTGTGGAATCTCTAAATTCCATCAGCTCCTTGTTCTAATTCTTTTGTTCGTCCTTTCATTCCTTCAGCATCATCCTTGATTGCTATTTCTTGAAAATGCTTTAGTTGTTCCATTAAATCTAACTGTAGATTTAATCTAAGAGCACGAATTCGTCGTTCTTTCTCATGGTACTTACGACTTAAGGCATCTGCAACTACATTTGCCTTTCCTTCGTGATACTGAATATCACAATCGTACCCAGCTAGATTCATTGGTAATAGGTTTGCATGAAATTTATGACCTGAAAGTTCTATATTTTCTTTTTGCAAAACCTTATCTATGCTAATAGAGTTTCCGTCTGCCGTTTCGACGGTAAAAATTTGCCTAAGGTTGGTTAAGGGTAAGTTAAGAGCTTGGCAGAATGAAGTATTTATAAAACTTTGGTTTGCACCAGAGTCAAATAATACTTTTGCGTATATGTTGTGAATTAAGAACGTACCAGCAATGACATCTGGAATGAGTTCTGCCTCCTGAGTAGTTAATTGGAATGCACGAACATTCTTCTTGGTAGCTCCGTCGGCTGGTTTAGCTTTATTGTCTGCTGGTTTAATCAACTTAGGGCATTCTGTTTTAAAATGTCCTGTTTCTCCACAGTTAAAGCAGATCCTTGTTTTCTTTCTGCAGTCTTCTTCCCGATGTCCTACAACTTTACAAAAGTTGCAGGTTACATTACATCTTCCATAATGTTTCTTTCTACAATTCTTGCAGAACGGGGGAGTTGAAGATTGCCTTGTTCCCCTTCTCTTGAAGCTGTTATTATTACCCGTACGAAATCCTTGGGTAATTTTCTAAGCCAGTTCCTTTTTCCTGTTTTCATCTCTTGTGCGTACCAGTTCATCAGTTAGGGTGTTAGCTAATTCTACTCCATCGTCAATAGTACGAGGTCTCGTAGCTTTAACGATATTGCGGATTTCGCCAATCAATCCCCAAATATAGCGAGAAATGAGTACCAGTTCTGGCGAAGCCAGTGTTGGTACCACTCTAGCATATTCAAAGAATGTCGAAGTATACCCGCGACAATCTACACCCATCATTCGATGATTTAGAAACTTATTTGCCATTTGATCTTTTTCAAATTCGGGACAGAATTTCTTTCTACAAGACTCTTAAATTATTCCCAATTCATGGCATAAGCCATATTTCTTCCTTTGGCTTGAAGTACTGTATTCCACCATTCTAGCGCCCCTTCTTTGAAAAGATTTGAAGCGTACATGACCTTGTCGTCCTTGTCACATTTACTTATTGTAATCACTGCCTCGGTTTTCTCTAACCAACGCAGTGCCGCAGTCGCTCCTTCATTGCCTGCAAATTCATTGGGTTTACAAGCAAGAAATTTTTTGTAAGTGCAACCTGGCGTTGCATGTCACACCCCCAAAATCCACATGCGGAGTATCACCGCTTGGAGGCGTGACTGACCAGGATCAAGCCACCAATCATATTGAACAAGCATATAAGTAAATATAATTCAACCAAACAATATGAAAGGTGTTCAAAAACCAAAGCATAGTTAAGTGTTTAGCGGAAGCATAATTGTAAAACCCATTGAAAGTATTAAATACGAAATGAAGTATTGTTCATAGCATGGCACACACTGCCATGTCCCACAATGACCGTTCCTCCCTGTGCAAGCTCCTTCAATACCTAATGACCTGCAAGGCATGTAGCAACGAATCAACAACAAAGTTGAGCGAGTTCACAGTTGGTTGTTTAGTTATAGTAATCGTTTTGTAAATCGTATGTCGTTTTGTAAACCATGTATCGTGTTAATTCGTATCGCGGCCATTCCAGGCATGTTTGCGATGATTAGTGGGGGCTTCCCATGTGTTACTAGACCACGCGTATCGACTGCTATGAAAATGTAAGAGGTGCCCTAAGTCAATGTCTATCAGCATTGACCCTTTGCCCATAGTCCATTAGTACACGCCCGTCCGACTGGCACGGTGTGAGGTTTGTTAAACCTAATAGCGCTATTAACTAATGACCCGCTCGCCATAGGCCTCGGCGATTAAGTCGATAAATGAGGGACTTCAATTGATAGAGTTGATGGTCTTATGATCGTGTACGTAGGTTTTACGTACGTGCCCTTCAATCCGAGGACAGTAATAAGTAGTTTAATAGTAATGGTTGTACGAGTAGTTATTCAATCCCATTCCCAACCCACCGGGAATCCCATGCCTTGGCTAGTGTGAACTCACCTTGGTTTGCTCGGCAGATACACAGAAAGGTCAAGTCTAGCTGCTAGTGGTCAACCATGTCCTAACATGGTTACCATACAAGTCAGGTTTTGGTTTCGAGTAGTGCACATAAGTATATCATAAGCTAACAGATAAGGAACACATACAGATCGTGGCAAATACACGTTATCACGTTTAACAGTCATAACATATTCAACTTGTACGATTAAAAGGTTGGGCTCGCACAAGTCTAATGGCCTTGTGCGAGTCATTCGTTGGAGCCCAACGGTACCCGGCCCAATAACCCGAAAGCCCAAATACATCTGTATACATATACACGGCCCAACATATAAGTAAATAATCCATCATGTGCGATCCATACATCTTGTGCGCCCAGCCTTGTTACCCAGCCCAATATATATACATACGGCCCAAATAACAAACAGACAAACAATCTTGTGCGACTCAATTGTCCTTGTGCGACTGGGGACCTCTTGTGCGATCAGGTCATCTTGTGCGACCAGATGACTTGTGCGACTAGGCTCCTTGTGCGAATGGACCTCTTGTGCGACCAAGAGGTCTTGTGCGACTGGTTAACTAACTTTCGTGATTCATGCAATCAGTTACATCTATTCAATGGTTTCCAAATTTACCATAAATCAATCAACAGTTTTCTTATTTTCCAATCAACATACAATCGATCAAACTAGTCAATTATCATCTAATCCATAAGAACCCTAATCATTTATCAATCATAACCATTAAGCATAACAACTAAATATGACAACTCAATACTTATTCAAGTCTGATACATCACAGCCGAACATCATTATTCAAACATAACATCATAAATCCTTATTCTGATCCGATTCATGAACATACAACTGATTATAAACATTTGATTCTAAATCATCATGCAACCTAATCTGCAAACAAGATATGATAGTCGACTAACATCATCACACACATCCAATTACTAATACACCTCTCGATTTCATCTTACACATGTGAACCGATTTTAAAGACATCAATACTAACAGTTTACATCCTCATCAATCATGTATCATTTACAAATCATCACATGAGACGTGTATAATCACATAACATAACATCAACTAATAATGAAACACTAACTGGTTAAGAGAGGATAACGAGAATGATCCGAACAAGAGAATGATCCGAACACTAAGATCTTCGATTTGAGAGAGAGTGAGTTGCCGTCAAGTTTGAGAGGAGAGCAAGAGAGAGCTAGGGTTTGTGTGTTTAGAGTGTTTGTCAAACAAATGAGGGGTATGCCCCTACTCCTAACTGTTATGCGCAAAAGAGAAAGAGTGGGCCGAACCCTCACTTGGGCTGCCCATTGATCCAATTACAAGAGTGTAGTGTAGCCCGAATGGGCTTGTGCGATTGGGTGAGTGTTGTGCGTTTGGGCCATTTATATACATACATACATTACACAAGCACATATCAAACATAACATTCATTAATCAATCACTTTCATATAATCACATCACGTTCACATACGTTACATCAAAGTACCAAGATAGGTCAGAAATACGAGTTGTCACATTATCCCCAAGTTGAAAGACATTTCGTCCCGAAATTTGGTACGTGTACTCACTGAGGAAGCTAGTTAAGTTGCATGGTTTTCCTGGTTTTCTTGGGGTGTCACATCCTCCCCCCGTTGATCTGGAATTTCGTCCCGAAATTCCATAGCTTCGGCCTCAGTAGTGGTTGTACTGTTTGCGAATAGCTGGGGATACTTTTGTTTCATTTGGTCTTCGCGTTCCCAGGTGAACTCTGGGCCGCGACGTGAGTTCCAACGAACTCGAACGAGAGGTATTCTAGTGCGCTTGAGGACTTTAACATCCCGGTCCGTGATTTCAACTGGTTCCTCGACGAATCTTAACTGCTCATCGATAGTGAGCTCCTTCAAAGGAACTATGTGGGTCTCATCTGACAGACACCTCTTCAGATTTGACATGTGGAAGATGTTGTGAACTGCACTGAGTTCTGCTGGTAGCTTCAGTTTGTAGGCCACCTTGCCTATTTTGTCGATGACTTCGAAAGGTCCAACGTATCGTTGGTTAAGTTTGCCTCGTTTACCAAAACGAACCACACCCTTCCAGGGTGAAACTTTGAGTAGCACTCGCTCCCCAACCTGGAGCTTGAGTGGTTTCCTGCCCTTATCGGCGTATTCTTTCTGACGGTCACGAGCTGCCGCTATTCGTTGTCGTATCTGAGCAATTCGTTCTGTTGTGTCTACCACAAGTTCTGGACCAGTAATCTGACTATCCCCCACCTCTGCCCAACAAAGAGGTGACCGGCATTTACGCTCGTACAATGCCTCAAACGGAGCAGCTTTAATGCTGGTGTGGTAGCTGTTATTGTACGAAAATTCCACAAGTGGCAGATGCTTTTCCCAGCCGTTACCAAAGTCAATTACGCATGCCCTAAACATGTCTTCGAGGGTCTGGATGGTGCGTTCAGACTGCCCATCCGTTTGCGGGTGATAAGCTGTGCTCATATCTAAACGTGAGCCAAAGGATTTGTGCATTGCTTGCCACAGTTCTGAAGTAAAACGTGCATCTCGATCCGAGATAATAGAGGTGGGCACTCCGTGCCTCGAGACAACTTCTTTAAGGTATACGTCTGCTAGAGTGGAAAACTTATCCATTTCCTTGATAGCCAAAAAGTGAGCAGACTTTGTGAGTCGATCCACGATCACCCAAATAGTATCGTTACCACATTGAGATCTAGGCAGGCCAGTAACAAAATCCATGGAAATTTGCTCCCATTTCCATTGTGGTATCTCTGGCTGTTGTAGTAGGCCTGAGGGTTTCTGATATTCCGTCTTGACTCTCGCACAAGTCAAGCACTTACTGACGTAAGTTGCTATGTGAGCTTTCATGCTAGGCCACCAATACGTAGTTTTGATATCGTGGTACATCTTATCCGAACCAGGATGTACTGAGTAGCGAGACTTGTGTGCCTCATCCATCACAAGCTCTCGTAGGTTGCCATAGAGTGGGACCCAAATGCGTCCTGTTACGTAGTAGGCACCGTCTTCTCTTTGTTCTAATTGTTGCCTTGAGCCGCGTAGGGCTTCAGCCCTGATGTTTTCTGGTTTCAATGCTTCCACCTGAGCATCTCGTATCTGTGCAGGAAGACTAGATTGAATCGTGAGTTGTAAAGCTCGTACGCGCTTAGGCGCAGTGTCCTTTCGACTGAGGGCGTCAGCCACAACATTGGCTTTGCCTGGGTGGTACCTGATCGAGCATTCGTAGTCATTCAGTAGTTCAACCCATCGTCGTTGTCGCATATTCAGCTCCTTCTGTTTAAAGATGTGCTCGAGACTCCTGTGATCAGTGTATATGGCGCATTTGGTACCGTACAGGTAGTATCGCCATATCTTAAGTGCAAAAACAACAGCTCCCAGCTCTAAGTCGTGTGTAGTGTAGTTCCTTTCATGAACTTTGAGTTGGCGTGAGGCGTAGGCTATAACTTTATCCCGTTGCATCAATACACAACCCAGACCCTGAATTGATACGTCGCAGTAAACCACGAAGTCGTCTGTGCCCTCTGGCAATGAAAGAATAGGTGCACTGCAGAGTATATCCTTGAAGTGTTGAAATGCTAACTCCTGTGCATTTCCCCATCGATAAACAACACCTTTCTGTGTTAGTTAGGTGAGAGGCTGTGCAATCTTGGAGAAGTCCTTAATGAATCTCCTGTAGTAACCTGCCAAGCCCAAGAATTGGCGAATTTCCGTTGGTGTACGAGGTGCAGGCCAATTCTTAATCGAGTCTACCTTAGATGGATCAACGTGAATCCCATCCTTGTTTACCACATGGCCTAAGAAATGAACTTCACGAAGCCAGAAGTCACATTTTGAAAACTTGGCGTATAGCTGTTCTGCTCGAAGGAGTTCCAAAATGAGTCGTAAATGTTGCTCGTGTTCCTCCTGACTCTTAGAGTAGATCAGGATGTCGTCTATGAATACGATAACGAACTTTTCCAGGTAAGGCTTGCACACTCGATTCATCAAATCCATGAAGACCGCAGGTGCGTTTGTCAGCCCAAAAGGCATGACCAAAAACTCATAGTGGCCATATCGAGTCCTAAAGGCTGTTTTGGAGATGTCCTCCTCTCGGACTCTCAGCTGATGATATCCTGATCTCAAATCAATCTTTGAATAGTAGCTCGACCCTTGCAGCTGGTCGAATAGGTCGTCGATGCGTGGAAGAGGATAGCGATTCTTCACGGTCACCTTGTTGAGTTCACGGTAGTCGATACACATACGGAAGGTACCGTCTTTCTTCTTCACAAATAGCACTGGAGCTCCCCAGGGCGAAGAGCTAGGACGAATGAAACCCTTATCCAAGAGTTCTTGTAGTTGCGTAGAAAGTTCTTTCAACTCTGATGGAGCTAAGCGATAAGGTGCACGAGCTATGGGCGCTGCTCCAGGAGCTAGCTCAATTTGAAATTCAACTTGGCAATGAGGCGGAAGACCAGGTAATTCCTTAGGGAATACTTCAGGATAGTCGCGTACAATCGGAAAATCTTCTATCTTCTTCTCTTTCTTCGAGGTATCAGTAACGAGAGCCAAAATAGCAGTGTGGCCCTTACGCAAACACTTCTGGGCCTTAAGGAAAGAGATGATGCTCACAACAGCACCACTCTTGTCACCATGAATCAATAGAGGTTCCTCACCGGGGCGAGGAATACGGACAATCTTCTCGCTGCAAAGAATCTCTGCTTGGTGTTGGGATAACCAGTCCATCCCTATGACAACCTCGAAACTACCCAGAGTGATAGGAAGGAGGTCGATTGAGAAAGTATGATCAGCAAGAACAATATTACAACCCTTGACTACGTGCGTGACCTCTAAATTTTTACCATTAGCTAACTCTACAGTGTGCTTGGGGTTCAATAATGTTGGGGTACGCTTAAGCATTTGACTAACTTTTAGGGACACATAACTCGTATCAGCACCCGAATCAAACAAGACAGTAACATAAAAGTCGTCGAGAAGGAACTTACCCATCACCACGTTGGGATTATTCCTCGCTTCACCTTGACCAATAACGAATACACGACCCCTTGCACCATTGCCATTGTTACCCCCGTTGTTTCCATTTCCCTGATTGTTATTATTGTTATTGTTCTGGTTCTGAATCAGCTGGGGACAGTTTCTCTTGATGTGGCCTTCAGCTCCACACTGATAGCATCCCTTGTTGTCTCGTTGTTGCTGCTGCTGGGCTTGTGGAGCTGGTGGTTGTTGTCGCTGGTTCTGATTCGCAGGTCGTAAGCTCCTACAATCCTTAGCTTCATGACCCATCTTGAGACACCTCTGGCAATGACCCTTGTTGCACTGACCACTGTGGTGTCTGTTGCATCTGTTGCACTTTGGAAGGTTTCCTCGATATCCACCTTGCCCTAGGCTACCAGCAGATTGCTGACCAGGGCTCTTGTAGTCTTCAGTTCTTCTCTGCTGAGACTGTGACTGAACATAAGTTGAACCTTTGCTCGAAGCTCCATCCCACTTACGTTTGTTGTCACTGGGAGTTTCAGAAGTAGCCGTAGCACTAATACGCTTTGGTAACCTGTTCTGCTCCACCGCCTGATCAGTGAGACGGTGAGCCAATTGAACAACCTGCTGGATGGTGGCGAGGTTTGCTGAAGTCACATGACTTTGGATTTCTAGCACTAAGCCCTTGAGATAAAGTTCGATACGCTTAATTGGAGGATACACCATGGTAGGACACAGAATAGCAAGCTCATTTGATCTTTTTGTAAAAGCTTCAATCTCTGACCCTGTCATCTTGAGGTTGAAGAACTCGACTTCCAGTTTGTGAATTTCATCACGATTGCAGTATTCTTCCTTGATCATCTCCTTAAAATTGTTCCATGGGGTGGCGTTAGTGTTAGGAAACTTTATTTGTAAGTATTGAAGAAAATCACAATCAACTGTATCTATGAAGAGATCACAGTCCTGAAGATCACGAACTAGAAAAAGAAGATCAGATGGGACAACTGGAAAGCACAGCATCTACTTCAAAGAATTACAAGTTGATCAAGAGCTGAATTGGATTATCAGAAGAGGTCATTTCTGATGGATCTGATGATATTTCTGATGAAATATCATCAGTATCTGACGATTCTGATCATCAAAGATTTTCTGATGATTTGTTCATCAGAATTTCTGATGAAGTGGTTTATCAGAATTTCTGATGAAACAACCCACTTGTCTGAAATTGGCTCTGTCCTGCCACAATTACCGAAGCAAGTTGACATTAAATGATATCATGATGAAAAAGGCAACTTGAACGTTGGAATCAATGAATATGTCAATTGGCTACTTTTTGCAGGAATTATTGTATGAATAAACTATTGTTTATTCATACAAGCCGTCTATAAATAGAAGGCTCAACCAGGAGAAGCAAAGTGAGTTTGAAGCTTAGCATTCACACATACATCTAAACTCCATTGCTCTCTCCCCCACAGAATTCAAGATTCGTTTGTATTAGATAATAATCTTACAATCACTTTGTAAACCATTTTGTTTCTAAGTGATATAAACTTGATAATTCTGTAGGTCTTGTTTCTTGAAAGTCTGATTTCCATTTCCGCACATCTTTTTCACATCTACTGAAATCACTTGCCATATTACGTGAAAAGAAGTTGTTTTGAGCCTGAACTGGGTCTAACAATTGGTATCAGAGCAGATTGAATAAACTATTTTCAAACGATCAATCGCTCTTCTTCTTTTCTCTAAATATGGCCAGCTTTCAATCCTGGAATAATGCTTTTAACATTGGTTCTATGTCTAAACCTCCGACTCTGGTCAGAGAGGAATACCCCCAGTGGAAAATCAGGATGGTCAATTTCCTTAACGGTCATGACCGAGCTCTGTTTCAATCCATTGAAAGGGGTCCACATACACCAATGACTGAAATACCTGCTATTCCAGCAACTGACCAATCACCAGCAATCCCTGCCTCTCGCGCTCCCAAAAGAGAAATAAACTGGAGTGAGGAAGACAAGGACCTGGTGGCTGGGGATGAAAGGGCTAAGTCACTTTTAATTATGGCCATCCCCAATGACATATTTTCACAAGTTGATGCATGTGCATCAGCTAAGGAAATATGGGATCAGTTGGAAAACCTTTGTGAAGGAGGAGAAAGGATGAGAAGAAACAAGAGAACAAATAATGTCTCATCTTATGAAAGGTTTAAAAGTTTGCCAAATGAAAGGTTAAATGATACATATCAAAGATTTACAAAACTTTTAAACGAGCTGAAGAAATTTGGTATAACAAAATCAAACGATGAAAGAAACATAAAATTTCTTGATGCCCTTCCTAGAGAATGGAGAAGTCTGACTATGACTTTATCATCAACCTTAGAACTAGGAAACATGAGTCTTCATGACTTATACAGCATCTTGATCCCCAGAGAGGAAGAAATATTTGAAGAAACCATTCAAAGAGGGGGATCTTTAGCTCTAATCTCCAACTCACAAAGATCAACAACAACAAATGATCCACAACCTTCAAACAGTCAAAATCTTGAAACTTCTGATGCATCATCAGACTTTTCAGCTTTTGCTGAAGCAATAGCACTGCTCACCAAAACATTTGAGCAGAGGTTGAGGGGAGGTAACCAGAGATACCAGAGGAGTGACAAAGGAAGGATGGATGGAAGATCTAAAGAAGAGTTTAGGTCTAAGGATAAAGGGAAGGCTGAAGTTGTGTGTTACAAGTGCAAGCAAAGAGGTCACTATGCATCAGAATGCAAGACCAAAAAGCTGAAGGATGTTGCCTATTATGAGAAAAAACTTGAAGAAGCAGCAACAAGTAAGCTTAATTGCTGGAACAGATACATGGTTATCTGATGATTCTTCTGATGATGAAGAAGAAGAATTGGCAAATTTTTGCCTCAGGGCACTCTCTGAAGGACTACCAGAAACTTCAGAACAAAAGGTAAATTTAGACAATCTTGATCTTGAACACAAACTAAACAAGCTCATGTCAGATTTTCTAAATCTGCAAGAAAAACATCAATCAGATATTAGAAAATCTGATGAGTTGCAAAGGACTTTGAATAAAATCATTCTTGAAAACCAGCATCTTATAGAGGACAGTTTAGATCAAAGAGTAAAAATAGAGTTTTATGAAAATGAAAGAAAAGATCTTTACAAGAAAATAAATGACAAAGAAATCAACGTAAGAGGTTTTCAACAGGCTAAAGAATTCATAAATTTTATTGAGTCCACACCAAAGAACAAAGGAGAGGGTTTAGGCTATACTAGTACTACAAGATCAAATAGAAATAAACCCACTATCTTTGTAAAAGCAACTCATCAGATTTCTGATAATTTAGTATCAGAATCTGAATCTGAATCTTGCAAATTAATCTGTTCTGAATATTCTTTTGACAAACCAAACTTCAAAACAAACAAGAGTGAATGCAGTCAAGAATCTGTAAAAAGTCAAGAAGCAGTTCACTCATCTTTTCAAAATTATCCAATCATTCCATCACAAGAGGATCTATCAGAAAATTCTGATAACTCTTGTATGTGTGTTGACATACTGAAGCTTGTTCAGCATCATCTTCAAAAGAAAAATGTAAAATCTGTTAATGGCTCAGCATATAACAGAGTTTCTGATGCAAAACCAAGAAGAAATAAAAATAAAATGTTTCAAAGTTCATCAGAAACAGTACCCAAGCATGCCTGGGTACCAAAAACCCTCTAATCATTTCATTTCAGGACCATCATGTGCAGCAGATCTGGTACTGCGACTCTGGAAGCTCCAAGCACATGACTGGGGACAGGAGCTTACTCAGCAACTTTGTTTCAAAGCTGGGTAGAATGGTAAACTTTGGAAATGGAGTGAAAGGAAGGATCATGGGATATGGTTGCATAAAATATGGATGTTTGACCATAGAGAAAGTAGCCTATGTTGAAGGCTTAAAGTATAATTTGCTGAGTTGTGGTCAATTCTGTGACAAAGGTTTTTAGGTAACATTTTTACCAGAAAAATGCTTGTTAATAGGTATAGATGATAACAAAATTTATTTAAGTGGGAAAAGGATAAGAAAATCAATCTACTATTTTGACTTCAAAGAAGAAAGTGAACATCCAAAACTGTGTTTATTTTCAAAACATAACAAAGGTAGTAGTTGGTTATGGCACAAAAGGCTTGCTCATTTAAATTTCAAAAACCTAAGCAATTTAGCAAGCAAAGGTCTGGTAAAAGGATTACCTTTGATATCCTCAAAGAAGGATAAAATTTGTGAAGCATGTGAAATGGGAAAAATCCAAAAGAAGCTCACACAAATCAGTTTCTGAGTCTTCTATTTCACAAAATTTGGAACTTTTACACATGGATTTGTGTGGACCCATAAGTACAGAAAGTTTTTCTGGAAAGAAATACATACTAGTAATAGTGGATGATTTTTCCAGGTACACATGGGTAGAATTTTTGAGAAAGAAGAGTGAAACTCCTGATCTGATCATTAATTTTATTAAGAAAATTGAGAATCTGTTAAAACTAACAGTGAGAAGGATCAGATCAGACAATGGAACAGAATTTAAAAATGCAAAAATTGAGAATTTCTTAGTAAGTAAAGGAATTTCTCATGATTTTTCTACTCCAAGAACACCACAACAGAATGGTGTGGTTGAAAGAAGGAATAGGACCTTGGTAGAAGCTGCCAGAACCATGCTTGCTTTTGCCAAATTGCCCACTCACTTTTGGGCAGAAGCTATAGCAAATGCATGTTTTACACAAAACAGATCCATAATCAACAAAAGGCACAACAAAACACCTTTCAACATTATAAATGGAAGAATACCAAGTATAAAATTTTTGCATACATTTGGTTGTAGATGTTTTGTTTTTAATGATTTGAAAGCCTTGAAAAATTTGACAGAAAAGCAGAAAAAGACATTTTTCTTGGTTACTCTTTGTCCTCAAAAGTATATAGAGTTTTTATTCTCAACACCAGGACCATCAGAGAAAGTTTGTATGTCTCATTCGATGACTCATCAGAAACAGAGGTTTCTGATGAGTACATAAAAGAAATAAACTTTTCTGACAAACAAGAAAATTATGAACATCTCTTTGAAATATTAAATGAGGATTTCCTAGAACATGATAATGCCTACAAAAATAAATCAAAAGATTATTCATGTTCTAACCCTACAGATCAAGTATGTAGTACATCAGAAATCCAGATTTCTGATACTTTTTAGACAAATGTAGCACCTGATCAGGGGGAAACTTCAAATCCATCAGAACCAACAATATTTCACAACAAGTTAAGATGGATCAAAGGACATGTTCATTCTGACATCATAGGCAATCCTGCAGATGGTGTCAGAACAAGATCTGCTACTGCACATGAGTGTGCATTCTCCGGGTTTTTAAGCAAGATAGAACCCAAATCTGTCAAGGAAGCTCTAAATGACCCAGACTGGATTCAAGCCATGCAAGAAGAGCTTGATCAATTTGAAAGGAGCAAAGTATGGGATCTGGTACCCAAGCCAAATGACAAATCTGTCATAGGCTCGAAATGAGTGTTTAGAAACAAATCTGATGAGAATGGCATAATCACCAGAAACAAAGCAAGGTTAGTGGTCAAGGGTTACTGTCAACAAGAAGGTACTGATTATGACGAAACTTTTGCACCAGTAGCTAGATTAGAAGCTGTAAGAATTTTTCTTGCTTATGCTGCATCTAAGGACATAAAAGTTTATCAAATGGATCTAAAATCAGCTTTTCTGAATGGTAAAATTGAGGAAGAAGTTTATGTGCATCAACCAGAAGGCTTTGTTGACCCAAAATTTCAAAATCATGTTTATAGATTAAACAAAGCCTTGTATGGGTTGAAGCAAGCTCCTAGAGCCTGGTATGAAACCTTATCAAACTTCTTACTCAATTCTGGGTTTACCAAAGGAACTATTGACACTACTCTTTTTCTCAAAACACACAAAAGTCACACTTTGCTGGTCTAGATATATGTTGATGACATTATATTTGGATCAACAAATGAAAAATTTTGTGACAAATTCCAAAAATTGATGACCAGCCACTTTGAAATGAATATGATGGGTGAGTTAACCTTTTTCTTAGGGTTACAGGTAAAACAAAGAGTTGATGGAATATTTTTGAGTCAATCAAAATATGTGAAAACAATTCTACAAAAATACTCACTTGAAAACTGCTCTATTTCAAAAACTCCCATGGCAACAGGGAACAAGTTAGATTCTGATAAGAATGGTATAAGTGTTGATATTAAAACCTATAGAGGAATGATAGGATCACTGCTTTATTTAACTGCAAGCAGACCAGATATCATGTTTGCAACATGTTTTCTGGCCAGATATCAATGTGATCCTAAAGAATCCCATCTGAAAGCTGTAAAAAGGGTTTTTAAATATCTCAAAGGCACATCAGAAATTGGTCTCTGGTATCCTAAGGATACAAACCTTGAATTAATTTCATACACAGATGCAGATTATGCAGGGTGCAAAATTGACAGGAAAAGCACATCTGGTGCCTGCCAACTTTTGGGAGAAAAATTGGTATGTTGGGCGAGCAAGAAACAAAACTGTGTTGCCACATCAACAGCAGAATCAGAATATGTAGCAGCAGCAAGTTGCTGTTCACAGGTGCTGTGGATGCAAACTCAACTGAAAGATTATGGAGTAACTCTGACAAGAATTCCAATTCTATGTGACTCAAAGAGTGCCATTGCAATAACTGAAAATCCTGTTCATCACTCAAGAACCAAACACATAAATGTCAGATACCACTTCATAAAAGATCATGTGGAGAAAGGTAACATTGAAATGTATTTTGTTCCAACTGAAAATCAAATTGCTGATATATTTACAAAACCTCTTGATGAAAAGAGACACAATTTTTTGATCTGTAAACTAGGCATGGTTAATCTAAATGTTGAAGATGTCTCAGAAAACTCAAAAACACAAATTGAAAACCAACTTGTTGAAAATCAAAATTCTGATATTCATAGAACAAATCAACTAGTTTCTGATAAAACAATCCATCAATCTGATGGAACAGGAGAAAATCTGATGAACTATCAATAAATGATAGTTTATCAGATATTCTGAAGAAATATCAGAATATCTGGTAAAAGCACCAGAAGTTCTGATATAAAATCAGAAACTATGTTTGAAACATCAGGATAATCTGTAAAAATACATCCTCATGCACATTCCACATACTGTAATTACTTATTTTTTTGTGTTTTTGTTTTGTCTTTTATATTTAAAAAAAACAACAAAAAAGGGGAAAAGTAACATGCATACTGATGGAGTTCCATACAGCTGTAATAATCAACCGTCTCATTATCTTTTCACTTTATTGAATTTCATTTTTTTTGCATGCAACGTCATTTCTTCATAAGGAACTTAAATGTGACACGTAGGCACTAGAATCATTAGGAGCTATGGAAATAGACGCCTAGTCATTAAATGCTTACTCACACATGGGGCTTAATAGACTGTCAAAATCACTGTTACACTCACTGTTACATTCACTGGGACAGATATCTTCTTAATTGAAGAGAAAAATGTTGGCTGTTAACATCACTTTCACCTATAAATATTAACAACCTAAAAAGAACATTTGTAACAAAAATCATCTCTTCAAAAGCCTTTCAACAGTTTTTTTTCCTTGTCAAAAATGGGTCGCCCAAAATTGATGAAAGCCACTCAATTCCCTCTTCCGTTTCACAGACTTCACAATCTTAGATTAAGATCCAACTTAGAAGGACCTGCATGGGAGGACTGCAGGTTTGTGTACAATATGATCATGCGAAGTCCTCTTGGCTTTGCTGTGTCATCACATGTCACCATATATCCAGAACTTCTCCAAGAGTTCTGGTGGAACTCTCAAATCATTTTTGGTGGTACTTCCATGTGGATTGAAAGTGAGGTCATGGGAGTAAAAATTACTCTAAAAGAAGAAACAATCAGGAATGTCCTTAAACTGGGTGATAATCATGAAATCCAACTTCTGGAAAAAGCATATTTGCAACAAACCTTGACTGAAATGGGCTATCACACACTCAACTCGTCAAGGGCCATTAGCAAGTCTGGTTTTATACCACCTTTCCAGTTTTTGGTAACACAGCTAAGTGTCTGCTTTTCCAAGAAAATTGGACACTTCAATGAGCTGTCGAATAGGATGATGGAAGTGGTGCATGCTGTGATACAAGAAAAACCTTTCAACTATGCTAAGTTTCTAATGAGAGACCTAGAAGCAAACATCCACGACCGTCAACCCTTTCTGATTTACCCTCGATTTGTTACCAAGGTGACCACTAGTCAGTTGGGCTTTGGAGGAGTGAGAAGCTGCTATTCAAGAGCTGAGCTGGTACTTCAAGAAAACATAAGTGAAGCCACCTTGACGCCATCAACGAATCACACCGGACGAGTAACCAGTCTTTGGTTATATGTGAAGTGCATGTTCAATGTGTTAGAGGAGGAGGAGGAGTAGTTTTATTTGTTGTATGTGTTGTTTTGGTTTAACATGTTTGTTTTATGTTTTCTTTCAACAGGTTTGTTTTAAATTATTGGTAAATAGATTTAGGGGGAACTTACACAACTTGACTGATAAAATCAAAGAAAATCTGGTGAATCACACATGAATACTGACAGAAGTTAGTAGAACTCAAAATCTGATGATCAATCAGAAAAACTGAACATTCACCAGAAAACTGTGAAAATTCTGATAACAGATCAGAAAATCATATTTTGTTTTGAAAAACCAGAAAGTTTAAACATATCATCAGAAAAATAATTCTTTTAAACAGATTTAATTGAATTTATGAAAATCCAAATTTTTAGAAAAAGTTTCTTTCTAAAATTTTTCTGAGGACTGGAACAAGCTATACCTCTGGTATATCAGAACAAAAGTGTGGAGTTCAGAACTGCAAGACTACAATGTAAGTAAAAACTCAGAACTCTACTTATTCCCTCTCATCTCAAAAAAAAAAAAAAAAAAAAAAAAACCTCTGATGACATATATCATCATGAGAAATAGCTGGGGAGACACACAAAGGGTTTCGATTGGACCTTTTAAAAAGGGGTCCCACAAAGAGAAAAGGTGCAAGTTGGAAACTAGTGTTTATCTGCAAAATTTTTGAAGTCTCTAAATATCGTTAAAAGGATATACATTAAATTAGAGATAAATCAAAGGTTTTTCAAAAACGGTTGTCTCCTTAAAGGATTAAAACATCATAAAGGTGTCATTAATCCTCTTAAACTCAAACAACCCACGACAAACACTCAAAAATCTCTGTCTACACACCCTATAAATACCTCATTCAAAATAGAGTCTTCCATCTTCAACCTTCAAATTCAAAACCCTAAAACCCTTTTCCAAACACAAAACCCAAATTCTCAATGGCTGTTGTCAACATCAACAAACCTCAAGTTAAACACTCAGTTCCTTTCATCACTGAAGATGAATTTCTTCCATTAAAGAGCAACAATGAAGCAATGAATGATAACATCAAAGAGTATGATACGAAGTGTCAAATTCTCATTGAATTTCTAACAAGATGCCCGTTAGCTCAAGCTCTTACAAAGACCAAAGAGGTACCACAAGAACTCATACAACAAGTAGTAAAAACTCTCAAAATCTCAAGTCAAACTGAGCTAACAGCACATGTATGGGGAAATATCTTCATTAAAATTACACCAGAAAAGATAAGGGAATGTTTGGAGCTACCCTTACATCAGAACTTTGAAAAGTCACCAGAAAGAGAAGATATGTTTTCACAACTTGATGCTGTAATGGGATACAAAACAAAGATTTCAACAATCAATAAATTCAAGAGAAACAAGCTACCTGCCTTCTGGCAAGTTTTAATGGAAATTCTGAACAAGTGTTTATCGTCCAAGATTGGAGGTATAGATCAGATAAATATGAACATTCTAACAATCATGTTCAGTCTAATTAATGGATTGAACATTGATTATGGAGCAGAAATATTTATTCTGATCAGAAGATCAATTCTGACCAGAGATGGAAGAATAGATTTACATCTACCCTTTCCAAGATTTCTATCAATCATAATTTCTGATGCTTTTCTGAAAAGAAACATGGAAATCCCAGCATCAGAAAATATGTGGAAGACAGGGATTATGAAACCTTGGAATGCTGCAGGATCTTGGAAGTCAGATTATGATGTACCTGCTCTGACAGAAAAAGTGATGAGTATGATACCAGAAGATTCACCATACAGAGCAGAATACCTGAAAATGCTGAACAAAAAGTCACAGAGCAAAGGAGTTTTTGAACAAGTGTCCCCTATAGAGCATGATGCACAGGATTCAAACACACCAAGAATGGAACAACAGGATGAATCTGATCCTCATCTAGCTGATAAAGATGTAAACATGAGTCCTGTGGCTGAAGGACATCATGCTGAAGACTCACACATTGGAGAAACAGGTGCACAACAGTCTAAAATAAACATATTTTATGATTCTGAGAATGATTCTGATGAATCAATTCAAGGAAAACATGAAATCTTAATTAGAGAAACTATTTCTTCAAAACAAGATGTGAGTAAAACAAAAGACTCATTTTCTGAATCAGATTCTAAGGAGGAAAATGTAGTAACAACAGGTGGAGATCAGCCTGCTGATCAAGGAAACCTGGGTGAGAAAAATAAAAGTTTCTCAACAACTCATGGAGAACCTGAAAAGGTTCAAGGAAATGAGGAAATCCAGAACTTGAATTTGTTTCAATTTTCTGGTGAGGATATAGGGAATTTGGATTCTTCCAATCCTCTCAACCTCAAAACAGCAGAGAATGTGTTTTCTGCTGGTGTTAGAAGAGAAACATCTGTTGTTTCTCCAATTTCCCAAGAACATCAATCTATGTCACCTAAACAATTTCAAAAAGAACCTGAAGATGAAGCCGCTACTGTGAAAACAGCAACATAAGAAAAACTTGATCTAATACTAGAAGAAATCAGAAATCAAAAGTCTGAAATCAAGTTTTTGTCAGAAACTGTCAAAGCTATGCAAAAGCAAACTGAAGAAAATACTGCAACTCTCAACAAATTGCAAAAATCATCAGAAAACAAAGGAAGCTCATCAGAAATTGAGAAAGCTATCAAGGAACTGAATGATATCAAGAAAAAGATGGTTGAGGTTGCAACTGCAGGGGAAAGCTCAAGTTCAGGGAAGCTTCTTGAAGAAATACAGTTCCTCAGAGCCAACAACAGCAGCATGACTGAGGCTTTTGAGAAATTGTTGATAGAATTAGCTGCACAAAGAAATCAAGAAAATCAGGAGTTCCAGAATATGAAGAAACAAGAGGAAACAAACACTCAAGCTCTTACTAATGTTCATCTGTTGGTTAAGAGATTGCAGTATAATGTTGCCAGACTAGCAAATTTTGATCTTCATGAATTGAAAGCTCCAATTCCACAAGAAAGACAAGCAAGAAGATCAGAAATTCCTCAACAACAACCAGAAGATACTCAACAAGATCAAACCAAACAAACAGAAACCTCAACAACTCAAAAACAGAAGCAACCCATGGGACCACCTCAAGATAAACAGAAGATACTGGTGGGTCCCCCACCAAATGTCTCAAAGCCAGACACATCAAGGGTGAAACCAAAAGATCATGTTCCAGTACAACCAGTTTCTACAACTCTCACAGGAGAAACAGAGTTGAGCATACAAATGGATACAAAAGAAAAGAGAAGAATGGAACATGAAGTGACTTCCTCAAAAAGGCCAAGAAAAGAAATGATAGAAGATTCAGAAGGGAACATCAGAGAAATGGAAGTGCTAAAAGGTGATTTACACACTATTATGTACCCTGAAGAACATCTAAAGAATTACTATTGGAAAGGTCCAGAAGACAACCCAAAGAGATCACTCTCTCTAATGAGCAAAGGTATTGTTGAAAACAGAAACAATGGAGGTTGGGTAATTTTACACAAGCACATGACCAATCCAATAGTATCAATTGAAAGAATTGATACAATGACCACTGGAGGAGGCATCCTAGGCAATGAAGCATAAAACAAGTATACCTTGTTCAGAAAAGACAAAAGTCAACAAAAGGTTACTGATGCAAATCTGGCTGATGATATTCACCCATTGGGAATAGTCAAAATGAAGAATATCATTGATGCATTGAAAGGTAATTCAGTTATAATCAGAAGAGCCCTTGAAAGTCTCAAAAGTGCAGGAGCAAAGATATACAAAAGGGCTGCACTGGCAGACTTTGATCTATGTATCAATTTTGAGTACAGCAACAAAGTGCTAATACCACCTCCGAACACTTCAATTCCAGCTGAAATTGCTTCTAAACCATTAAGAACTGGAGCAATCTTTGATCAACCAGAAATGAGTGTAGTCTTCAAAGATGCTAATAAAGAGAAAGCTCTGTTCAGAATCAGTGATATATGCAGGTATTCAAATCAAACTTTGAAATATATAAGAAACTGCATGAATGAAAAACAAGAGCAGCTCAAAAAGAAGGGAAAGAACAATGAAAAGCTGAGAAAAACAATTGAAGAGTGCATTGAAAATTGGATGGAAGCAAGAGGATGGTATAAAGAGATGTACAAAGCAACTCAAAAGGCTATTGATTACAAGAAAAGACTGAAACCAGGAGACAAATACAGAAGTGGAGTGAAGATCAATTAAATGAATTGATAAGATGAAATTCCTGTTTGTGAAACAAAGTTTTAAATTGGTCTGATGTATGGTTGGTTTGATTATGTTTTATGTTTCTGAATTTAGTTGTTTTTGAATTTCTTTTACAAAGAAAGTTGTTTATGTGTGACATAGAGGTAGTTCTTTTTCTTACAATACTTAGGGGGAAACTGTTAGGAAACTTTATTTGTAAGTATTGAAGAAAATCACAATCAACTGTATCTATGAAGAGATCACAGTCCTGAACATCACGAACTAGAAAAAGAAGATCAGATGGGACAACTGGAAAGCACAGCATCTACTTCAAAGAATTACAAGTTGATCAAGAGCTGAATTGGATTATCAGAAGAGGTCATTTCTGATGGATCTGATGATATTTCTGATGAAATATCATCAGTATCTGACGATTCTGATCATCAAAGATTTTCTGATGATTTGTTCATCAGAATTTCTGATGAAGTGGTTTATCAGAATTTCTGATGAAACAACCCACTTGTCTGAAATTGGCTCTGTCCTGCCACAATTACCGAAGCAAGTTGACATTAAATGATATCATGATGAAAAAGGCAACTTGAACGTTGGAATAAATGAATATGTCAATTGGCTACTTTTTGCAGGAATTATTGTATGAATAAACTATTGTTTATTCATACAAGCCGTCTATAAATAGAAGGCTCAACCAGGAGAAGCAAAGTGAGTTTGAAGCTTAGCATTCACACATACATCTAAACTCCATTGCTCTCTCCCCCACAGAATTCAAGATTCGTTTGTATTAGATAATAATCTTACAATCACTTTGTAAACCATTTTGTTTCTAAGTGATATAAACTTGATAATTCTGTAGGTCTTGTTTCTTGAAAGTCTGATTTCCATTTTCGCACATCTTTTTCACATCTACTGAAATCACTTGCCATATTACGTGAAAAGAAGTTGTTTTGAGCCTGAACTGGGTCTAACAGTTAGCAGCAACCAACCCCAGCATTTGAACCTGAGCGTTCCACCACGTGAGCGCTAAACCCTCTAGAGTACCGGTAGCATACTTCACCCTGCGAGCCTCAGGGCATTCACACATCTCAAACACAGATTCGAGCTTTTCAAACCAGTGGAGGAGTCCAACTGCCCCTTCCGTGCCACTGAAAGTACCAGGACGACAGTCCATGAAAGTTTTGAAGGTGCACACAGGAGGCTGTGCAGGTTGACCTGTCGTGAGAGTAAGAAAGGACAAAGTTTAACACAAAGGTTGGATTCATGAGAGTAGGATCCAGAGATCCTAGAGTGAGTCGGGATGGCAGGGTATACCTCCTGCCTGAGCAGCTGCAAGTGCCGCAGCAACTTGTTGGTTAATCAGAGCCGTCAACTGGGCTTGTGTCATGTTAACGCGTCCAGACATGATCTTCATATCAAGAGAAACATGAATGAGAGAGGTTCGCGAAAGTGCGATGACAGAAGAGAGTAAGCACACATGTGTTTTAAATTAACAGTGACTACATTTATCCAAGCATACTATAAGCAAAGTTCTATGTAGTCTAGCAAGTAGGCAATGTAAGCATAACTATATTACCTAGAATGTCGAGCCTTGCACGTGGAGTGAAGCGTCGTTGTGGATTGTAGAGCACTGTACAGGTTATAGTCTGGTTTTAACAAAAACGTTTTCCCTTATTAAAACCAAGTTCTCTATAACCAATGGCTTTGATACCAATCTGTCACACCCCCAAAATCCACATGCGGAGTATCACCGCTTGGAGGCGTGACTGACCAGGATCAAGCCACCAATCATATTGAACAACCATATAAGTAAATATAATTCAACCAAACAATATGAAAGGTGTTCAAAAACCAAAGCATAGTTAAGTGTTTAGCGGAAGCATAATTGTAAAACCCATTGAAAGTATTAAATACGAAATGAAGTATTGTTCATAGCATGGCACACACTGCCATGTCCCACAACGACCGTTCCTCCCTGTGCAAGCTCCTTCAATACCTAATGACCTGCAAGGCATGTAGCAACGAATCAACAACAAAGTTGAGCGAGTTCACAGTTGGTTGTTTAGTTATAGTAATCGTTTTGTAAATCGTATGTCGTTTTGTAAACCATGTATCGTGTTAATTCGTATCGCGGCCATTCCAGGCATGTTTGCGATGATTAGTGGGGGCTTCCCATGTGTTACTAGACCACACGTATCGACTGCTACGAAAATGTAAGAGGTGCCCTAAGTCAATGTCTATCAGCATTGACCCTTTGCCCATAGTCCATTAGTACACGCCCGTCTGACTGGCACGGTGTGAGGTTTGTTAAACCTAATAGCGCTATTAACTAATGACCCGCTCGCCATAGGCCTCGGCGATTAAGTCGATAAATGAGGGACTTCAATTGATAGAGTTGATGGTCTTATGATCGTGTACGTAGGTTTTACGTACGTGCCCTTCAATCCGAGGACAGTAATAAGTAGTTTAATAGTAATGGTTGTACGAGTAGTTATTCAATCCCATTCCCAACCCACCGGGAATCCCATGCCTTGGCTAGTGTGAACTCACCTTGGTTTGCTCGGCAGATACACAGAAAGGTCAAGTCTAGCTGCTAGTGGTCAACCACGTCCTAACATGGTTACCATAAAAGTCAGGTTTTGGTTTCGAGTAGTGCACATAAGTATCACATAAGCTAACAGATAAGGAACACATATAGATCGTGGCAAATACACGTTATCACGTTTAACAGTCATAACATATTCAACTTGTACGATTAAAAGGTTGGGCTCGCACAAGTCTAATGGCCTTGTGCGAGTCATTCGTTGGAGCCCAACGGTACCCGGCCCAATAACCCGAAAGCCCAAATACATCTGTATACATATACATGGCCCAACATATAAGTAAATAATCCATCATGTGCGATCCATACATCTTGTGCGCCCAGCCTTGTTACCCAGCCCAATATATATACATACGGCCCAAATAACAAACAGACAAGCAATCTTATGCGACTCAATTGTCCTTGTGCGACTGGGGACCTCTTGTGCGATCAGGTCATCTTGTGCGACCAGATGACTTGTGCGACTAGGCTCCTTGTGCGAATGGACCTCTTGTGCGACCAAGAGGTCTTGTGCGACTGGTTAACTAACTTTCGTGATTCATGCAATCAGTTACATCTATTCAATAGTTTCCAAATTTACCATAAATCAATCAACAGTTTTCTTATTTTCCAATCAACATACAATCGATCAAACTAGTCAATTATCATCTAATCCATAAGAACCCTAATCATTTATCAATCATAACCATTAAGCATAACAACTAAATATGACAACTCAATACTTATTCAAGTCTGATACATCACAGCCGAACATCATTATTCAAACATAACATCATAAATCCTTATTCTGATCCGATTCATGAACATACAACTGATTATAAACATTTGATTCTAAATCATCATGCAACCTAATCTGCAAACAAGATATGATAGTCGACTAACATCATCACACACATCCGATTACTAATACACCTCTCGATTTCATCTTACACATGTGAACCGATTTTAAAGACATCAATACTAACAGTTTACATCCTCATCAATCATGTATCATTTACAAATCATCACATGAGACGTGTATAATCACATAACATAACATCAACTAATAATGAAACACTAACCGGTTAAGAGAGGATAACGAGAATGATCCGAACAAGAGAATGATCCGAACACTAAGATCTTCGATTTGAGAGAGAGTGAGTTGCCGTCAAGTTTGAGAGGAGAGCAAGAGAGAGCTAGGGTTTGTGTGTTTAGAGTGTTTGTCAAACAAATGAGGGGTATGCCCCTACTCCTAACTGTTATGCGCAAAAGAGAAAGAGTGGGCCGAACCCTCACTTGGGCTGCCCATTGATCCAATTACAAGAGTGTAGTGTAGCTCGAATGGGCTTGTGCGATCGGGTGAGTGTTGTGCGTTTGGGCCATTTATATACATACATACATTACACAAGCACATATCAAACATAACATTCATTAATCAATCACTTTCATATAATCACATCACGTTCACATACGTTACATCAAAGTACCAAGATAGGTCAGAAATACGAGTTGTCACATTCCAGCTTTCATTTTCTTAGAGAGCGGAGCCTGCCGTGGATCATTATCATGATTAGTATGATTACCGCCTCCGTTTACGCTATTACTGAAATTATCTTCAGAAATATGTTTGCTAGGAATGATTTGTTGAGGTTCAACAGGTTTTTGAGCAGCAGCAAGTATTGCTGGAATAGCATTGGCTATTCCTTGAGCAACGATATTTTCTATATCTTGCCTAGTCATAAATTGATCCTCCGGGTGTTGTTCAGATTGATTTACCTCGTTAACTGGTTCATTATTAGCGTTTTCCATCTGATAATTAATATATATAATTTATTAGTATCGAATAAATAACAATTATACACAAAATAATCATATAAATTTCACAACACATCTATAGCCAAAATTATCGATTTCTCGATTCATATTTTTATATTTTATACTATGCATCATTACACACCTTTATCTTACAAAGTTTTATTTGTAGTTATTTTACAAACTATATTTTACTATTTATTTTATAACCATAGTTTCACATTCTCACAGCACACTATTCCTTGTTAGTTGGTATTTCAGTAACGACGTTCCCTCTCGTCGTATTTCTAGGAGATCTGTTCTCCTACTTCCCTGATCCTATTTCCTGCATCCACCAGCTCCTCGCCAAAGTGGCGGAGTTTGGCTAAGTTTTCATTGCTCATTGGTGGATTTGGTATAGGTTCTGGGTCGAATTGAGGGAGAAAGGTATAAGGATTGTTGAGAAGGTTTTGGAACTGCCAATCATTGGTCCACCACTCGTCCATTCCTAGAGGTTAGGTGTGGATTATAGGTTCTGGGATTGCTGGTTCCAAGTTCATTGGGAGTTGATTTTCGACAGGATAATGGTAGAGATTATTATTGACAGGCCTGACGATATCACAGCTCGCCAATGCGCGATCCAATTCATCCTGAAATGGTAACTCCTCAATTTGTCTAGAGCTTTCCCCAATTTCCATCTCCGTCTGTCTAGAACCTTCCCCAAACTCCTTTTCCATCTGCCTAGAACCTTCCCCGGCTTCAATCCCCTTTCCTTTATCTAAGGGATTTTCTATTTTGGGAATCTTCCTAGTTACGGGTTTCCTCCTGCGCACACGCCTCCATCCCACAAATCTTCTCCTTTTCTTAGGCTTGGGTTTCTCCGGAGGTGGAGCGTTGAATTCCATAGGTTCTTATATATCGGGTATGTAACCAGTAAAATCTCTAGAAACCTCTATTTTCACCGGATAGAGATTTAGATTCTGAAGGGCTTCAGACAAGTCATTCATGCTATTTAGCATATATGCAAAATACACAAAAATTGCTAAGTTAAAATTTTATACCAAAAATTTCATAGATAACCTTTAAATATTATTGCATACCGTGTAACTAATTTAATACAAAGGACAACTGGTAATTCAAACATATTAGGGTTTACTGTAAACTTATTTATTTACTGGATAAGGTTTCTGGCTTGTAGGTGATAAGGGTACTAAAACTTGAGTCAGAGTATTTAAAGATTTGCATTTACTGCTACAGTGGCTAGCATATAGAGATCTGCCCATTTTTCATCTAACTTGTCTTCCCATGGTAGGTTACTGCCTAGTTCTTGGGTTTTCTGGTTAACTCTCTTTTCTTTTAGTTGTGATTTCTTTATTTTCTCCTGACTTTTCCTAATAATCAAACTTCTTTTATTAGAAGAAAGTGGTTCCTCATATTGTGCCTTTCGGACAAATATTCCTTCTTCAGGATTTGCATAGTGTTTTGAGGATGATGATCCTTTTTCTCTCGGTGTAGTATCTAATTTATAATAGATATCCGAAAGTCTTTGCTTACCCATACTGTAAACAAATATTCAAATAATAAAACATATAATCACAAAATAGCAATCAGTAAAATTAAGTATTTTCTAAATACTTAATTGGCTTAAATCAGTGGCTCTGATACCACATTTTTCTGTCACGGTCCCTGACCCAGTTTGACCCGGTTCAGGAGCCGCGGGACAGAAAATCCCGTGGTATTTATTTAACAGCGGAAGATTTTAACAGGATCTTTTTAAAACTGAAATTTCCCGATTATTTTATTTCACAATTCGGGATAAACCCGGTAGTTTACAATCGTATGATTTCACTGAGAAATCTTTATTTTACAAAACATGTTTCTTTATTTTATATTGAGCCACTTCCTTAAGCTTGTAGTGCTTCGCGGCACTTTTCCTGGATCACAACAAATTACCTGAAACATGTTTGAAAAAGTTTTTGTCAGCGGGAAATACTGGTGAATCATTCTTTTTACTAAAAAAGACGCATTGTTATAATTTACAGTATTAAGAGCGATTACAATGTTTCCATATATCAACCAACTACCCACGATATTTGTCACTCGACCATCCATCGGTAACCTCATTGTCCAATGGTGTCTGTGACTATGGTCATATCACCCCTTGGCTAACTCGTTGTCCAATGGTGACGGTTATCAAGTAATGTATACAAAACCCCATATACCGTCTGTAACTTGGTGACTACAAAGACTTAATCCCTGTAATTATAACTTTTGAAAATAAACATGATTTTGAAAGTAACTTGATAAAAAGATAATGACTCACATTGCAGATTTATATGAGCAGAGCCTAGCCTACTGATTAGCCTTTTAACCTAAATTTAATAACATGCACACGAACTCGGTTAGTAACTAATACATCATTTACGATAACTCACGAGATTAAATCCTCACAACGAATGACAAAGGGCGATACTTAAACATCCATCGTATTCACGACGAATGACAAAGCATAAACCCTAATGTGGGCAGCACTTAAACATCCATTGGATAGTTTAATCGACCGGACATTGAATCGTAGCAGCGATCGAGTTAATACCCGGTATCGGAGCAGCACCTCGCTAATATTGAAAGTAATTTTGAAATTGTGCAGTGAGAATTCGAAATTGAATGTTTGTTTCGACACCAGTGGACTGTGCATGCAGCAAGCTATTTATAGCTAATTTTTGATCCTTTCGCGGCCCGCGTAAACCATCCCATATATCTTACGCGGCCCGCGTGGCCGCCTAGTCTAGGCGTAGGTCTGATGGGTCACAAGTAGGTTCAACAGCTGGTCAATACGTGGATCCGGAACACTTATCCGGTCAACTTAACATTGACGCGGCCAGCGTAAACTTCCCTTAAGATTTACGCGGCCCGCGAGAGAACCAAGATTCTGAATTTCTTGATTTTTAATATGGTTTAGGGTTTCAGGGGTCCGGGTTTATACTTACGGGTATTTTTAGGATAATTTTGAGAGTCTTTACATATCAGCAAATCTGTTACTTATGGCGTTAACACTGGTGCTGCGCTTACTGCTTTGAAGGCATAATTTAACAACTTGCAGCTTCCCGTTATAGATCTTATAAATGTTGCACTGCAATATGATGATCACGTGGTACAACTAAAGGAAATCTTTCCAGATGAAGGTGAAGATTTAGTGTAGGTTCTTTTGAAATTGTATTGAACAATTTTCTGTAATATTTGGGATGTATATCCCTTTCTTTGTTGGTGCGCTGTTGCGCAAGTAACTAAAACACTGCCGTGTTTGATAGTTTTTAAGGCGTATTTGTGAGCTGAGAATAGTATGTCGTGTGCTTTTAGTTTACAATATTTTGCATGAATACAATTACTTTGATTGAGTTAGGCGAATGAAGTTGGTATAAAGCTCGTATGTGAACTTATAGTCGTTTGTGACGTAATCACTGACCGTTCATGAGGCTTTGTTTTGTAATTACCATAATGTTTTTGCGCTTACTAAAAGAAATTGCATGCACTTTGTAAGAAAAACACAAGAATAATAGAAATTTGCTTGTTTATTTCGGGGTAGGGCACAGAGGCCATTACAAAGTTTGCTAATAAATATACGGGACTTAACTTACTTTATTCTCCCGCTTTGTCTTGATAAATCGTGTCTTTCTGCGCGGAGACCATAGAGTTTCTTCTTAGTTTTTCGCCCTTTTGCTCGGGCCTTCCTCGCCTCGAGTTATCTGCTTTATTTCCTTGCGCACGTTTTGTAGCAGATGTGTGAGCTCGCTGCTTTTAAGGGCTTTCTCAATCTCGGTACGCAAGGAAATGCAATTGTTGGTGGTATGGCCATTGTCCTTGTGATATTCGCAATACTGGGCTGGGTCTTGTCCACGCATGTTTTTCATGGGGATCGGTGGCTTGAACTGATAATCTTCAGTGCTTAAAACTTCTACGGGGGTTTTAGTTAAGGGAGTCCATTTCATCTCCCTGTTCTCCTGTTTGATTTCCCTCTGCGCGGCAAGTTTATTGATCGTTGCCCGAGCATCCTCAGATGAATGGTTTCCCGAGCCAGAATCGCGCCATCCCTTCTTGAATTTCCTCCCGCCACTTGAGCCTAAGTCGGAGGGTCGGTTATGTGGTGGTGGCGGCCTATTAGTGGTAAGGTTCTTTTCTGTTTGTGCGTAAACCTTAGCTGCTGCCATCACTTTCTCCCAGCTCTTCGGGAGGCCTTCTGTCCCAGACAGGACCTTGATCATATCATCGCATCTGACCGCATATTTGAACCGTGCGCGAATCAGTTGCTCGTGGACTCCCCCGATCTCTAGTACTTCTTTGTTATATCGGGTGATAAAGTCCTCCAGGCTTTCGTCGTCATGACGCCAAATGTTCATCACATCTGATGTGTCTCGGATAGATCGTCGTTGTTGACTGAAATGAGTCAGAAATTTCTTGCGCAGATCTTTCCATGATGTGATGTTCCCGATGGGTAAATTATCGAACCAGATTCTTGCAGCGCCAGTAAGGGTATGTACGAAAAGATGTCACCATAATGGTAGAGTCCAGCCACCTACTAGCCCTGCGCTTGTAAAAACCCTCAAGTGGTCATCAGGGTCTGTCAGCCCATTAAATTTACCCACGTTGGACGGTAGTTTAGCTTTCTAAAGCGGAGCCAAAGCTATTTCCATGATGAACTTTGAATTTTCCGCTGCTTCCGCAGGGCGGTAAATCAAATCATAGTTGTGTTCAGCCTCGGGGTTGTAAACCGCACGGGGTTTACACTCGTTATAGTTCAATCGACTAAACACACTGACGTTGTCACCTATGCGATAGGTTGGATCATCTTCACTAGTGTAGGTATTTCGTTGAGAACCCAACCTAGTGTGAACTGATGCTCTCCGGTGGGAATGTGACTCATCTCGATGCTCTCGTCGACGACTCCCAGATTGGGTATACTCATATCTCGAAGAAGATCTGGAGTATACCTCTGTGTCTTCGATGTGAGACGGGCCCTCACGTTGAGAAGCATGAGCACGAGATCCTGGCCTTCGCGACTTGTAACACCTCGAAAATTCACGTCCTATAATGTGTTGACACGTGTCATAGGTTTGAACGTGTGAAAGAATGTTCTAGAAGGACTAAAGTTGACAAACATGGAAAGTATGTGAATATACGGGTTCAAAATGTCAACAGTGAATAAATATACTTTACAATAACCTTACATGATGTTTATACCATCAAACGAATAAATCATGGATCATACGGAGCTAAAAATGAAAGAAAGTGAGAGATTACAAACTACGGGGGTTAAATGTGTCAACATGTTTAAGTTATACCTCTGGGTGACCTTTTAGCAAACCCGAAGCTTTGTAATGATTAATTATTCTCACTAGAATGCACGATAAAAATTTCATAAAGTTTCGTTATCGTATGAGAGAGTTATGATCAAATTCGTGTACAAGGGGTTAAAGCGTCAACGTTGAAAATTATGACTTTTCGGGTAAACATAAAGTGACCAAGGACTTAACATAGGGGGTATAAGTCTTGAAGCCCTTGTAAACAAATATGAAGGGGTCAAATTGCAAGAAATAAGTTTGGTTGACCCTTCAAAAGGCCAAGAGACAAAGATGCAACAACTTGAAAATGTCTAACCTGAAAACAAGGCTCAGGCGGGCCGCGTAAGCCTTGCCAAGGTCTTACGCGGGCCGCGTCCGATGCCCAGATACAGAAAACGTGGACAGCAGCCTGTCCAGCCTTTTAACCGACTTATAAGGGATATTTTCACTACATGGGCGACCCCTAAACAGTCCTAGGCACTTAGGGACACCTGTGGACGATCCATTATCAGTTGTAGCACTTGTTGTCAATGATCTAAGTGAGATTGAGCACTATATAAAGGCCTTGTGTTGCAACTTTGTAACCACACCTTCCATCTGCATTTCTGATCATTTCTGGAGCTCCAAAGCAGACTCAAGTGATCACTAATCGTGCATAGGACTTCAGTAAGTATGCTTAACCTTTCCTAGTTGAGTTTTTACTTAGTTTTAGCTTAAAAGTCAAACCGTCGTAATTACCGTTTGACTTAGCGATTAATCATTGATGGTCCAGTGATTAGTCGAATTGAAAGTAGTTATAAGTTGGTAATTATGTGGGCAATAAACCCTTAAAAGGGCACCCTATGATTCCCACTCTAACTAGGTCAAATGTCGGGTCAAACTTGTTATTAAAAAGTCAACAGAATGCTTAATTTCTAATTTATGCATAATTAGCAATGTAGAACCCACACAACATGTTTGATCATTAATATAACTTGGTAATTAATGTAAGAACATGTCTAAACATGTTCAACCCGACAATTTTCAGTAGAGACCCGGTTCGGAACCGAAAGTCGCATAATTTGACTTTTGCTTTGACTTTCAGTTCTGACCCGATTTAGTATGATTTGGAAATGCCTTAGAGCTTTCTTAGGGCCAGGTTACATGCTAGTATAACCCTCTGTGATTATACACCTTGGATCATTAGTTATCCAATTAAAATGCATGATTTCGTTAATTGCCTATATGTTGACCATTATGCCCTTTTCACCATAAAACGTGATTTTTAAAAATGTAAAAGAGTAGAAACCTTAGTTACTGAATTATAAACTTGCACCCAAAATTTGACATCAGTTTGAGGTGTAGATTGAGAGTTATGCTCATTAGCGTAATTAGAAAGCTTCTTTAGCGATTAAACGGCATAATTAGCATATAGCCTTTTTAAACCCACTTTTTGATATCAAAATTTTTACCCACTGATGTAATATATTATTTTGGGATTTTTGACGATTTTTAATTAATTTTAGGCTGAGCATAACTTAGAGTCATAAGCTTAATTCGGTAATTGTCGGTTTTGCCCTTTTGGGCTATAAAATGAGTTTTACATATCTTTTTGACCCCAAACCTTTTGCTACTGATTTAATATGATAAATAAATTATTTTGAACCTTCTGGAATAATAAAAATATCAATTTTCTATATAGAACCCGGAAACGGCTTCTAATCGCGTTTTTAAGCGTTTTTAACGCATAGTATGTACTAAAACTATTTTAAACATACCAGGGTTGATACCTACTGATATTTTAAGTAAATTATAATATTTTAACAATAAGCAAGAGTTTTTTAACTCAGACGTCAGTTTTGAGCTTTTCGGCTTATGTGAAATTACCAAAATGCCCCTACGGTGCATAGTTTGGTTAAAATTGATAAATTTCACATATATGCATTACCCTACTGTTATAACTTAGTAAATTGAGTATTTTTTCTGATTACATCAGACCTGTAACTCAGGTTAATACTTAAACTCTCTTATAAACCTTTTAAATGACCAAAATACCCCTACGGGGCATAATTAGAGTTTAAATTCGTTTCGGGCATAATAAAAGATATCTTACTGATGTCACAACATATTTGAGGCATATTAAATTAAGAAACCTGTATATGACTCTCATGGTCACCCGTTACGCCTCTTGCGCGTTCGGTTCGGTTTATGTAACTAGTTTACATAAATTAGCCGAAACGGGTCAAACCTTATCGGTTTTATCTCAAAATCCAGAATGTGTTTAGATTACCCATATTAAACAAGTCTTCAAACTTGTCGGGTCTAAATCACATTCTATTCCGGTCTTCGCTTAATCGTGCGTTTGAACCATATCTATCTTTAAAACTAACCGGTCTAAGCTTAAGCTTAACTAAAGGCCGTTAGGATTCTAATAGGTTATTATAAACCTTTGTTCCAGAATAGGAGACCAGTAAAAGCTACTTGCATTTGCTGTTTGTGAATTATACTTGCAAAGGTAAATACTTTTAACTTATTTTCCCTTATACGGGCTTGGGGTACGGTATATAAAATACCGCTTGGTCGGGCATTCGACCTTAATCGATTGGTGGTTAAGTATTATCGAGATGACCCGTTTAAATATGTTTTGTTTGCTTAAACGCCTTTGGGGGTTTAATGACCATGTCTCGGATATCCTTGGCATCATTTTACGAAATGGCCACGACCTAAGCGCGGAGTGTTGACGTACACTCGTCAGTGCATAAATAAATAATGTGGTGTGTCTATTGATCTTTAACCCGACACGATCCGGGCTACTGAACGCATAAGGAACATGTAATCCTTTTACAAGTTTATATATTTAAATAATTATCCCAAGTTATAAAAATATTTATGCCACGTGCATCCAAATCAATTTTTTAATTATTTTTAAAATGAGCCAGTTGATTGTCTTTACCAGTGTAAACTGACGTATTTTCCCAAAAAGATTAAGTGCAGGTACTACGCGAACTAGGCTGGCTACTCCTAGCATCAATAAAGTGTCTCGCAAGCTTAAGATGCCTAAAGTCTGTTGAACTACTGTTTCCATTTTTGATCCTTCTGTGGATAAACTTTCGACTGTTGTGATACTTGATATTACAATATTATATTTGGTTGAAATATATCTTTCATTTGCTTCCGCTGTGCATTTAAATATTGTGTTGTTTGACTATTATGTTGCCAACCACGTCACGATACTCCCCACCGGGCCCACCGGTAATACGTGGAAAGTCGGGGTGTGACAGGTTGGTATCAGAGCCAACATTGAGTGAATTAAACACTAGCCTTTGTGTTTAATCTCAATGACACAATTGCACATTCCTAAATTTTTGAGTCTAGACAAAGAACATAGGAATAATCCAAAATGTTTTTGTTTTTATCTTATCATTGTCCTTTATATTTTTGTTATCATCTTATGTTATATTGACAGGTCTAAATATGCCGCCAAGATTTTTCAGACGAAGAGGACGAGGCAAGGGGCCAATCACCGCCCCCAATGATCACGAAGCCGGGCCTTCGCAAAGGCGAGCTCCTTCTACCACCGCGAGTGCCGATCCTCGAGAGAACAGGAGGAACCTTTTTGAGCCTGCTAGACGGTCGGTTTCGCACAGTTCAACGCCTCCCTACCATAACTCCTATGGGCCACAGTCGGAAAACGAGCCCAATAACCCACAACCTTCTTATATACCTCTACAGCGATCCTTATCGCACCACTCCTTTGGAGACCCCACTCCCGTCTTTCAGGGCCGGTTTAACCCGGCAAACTACATACAAGAACCAATGGGTTTTAACCCATTGGGGCCAGAGGATCATTTCTCCGGCGATCATGCAGAGGATATGGACGAGGACACGGATCCCGTCGAGCCTGCAACCGGGACCCCCAACCATCCTATCGAGGTCTCTGATGGTTCGTCTTTTCATGGATCACCCTACCATGGTCCAGACAGTTATCAGGCATGGTTTAACCAGTTCGAGTGGTATTTTACACCCTCGGGTCATTCGTCGCCTCACCAGCAGCAGCAGCAGCAACAGGATCCCTCTGGGGATTCACGTTTCGTGGCTATCACACCACCGCCTCCTCCGCCGCCAGTTCATCAAGCACCTCCAGAACCGCCAAGGCGTAGGAGAACCGGCGCATGTATGTCTGCGCGAGCAGGGGATTTCCACTTTAGCTCTCCTCGTCAATCCAGTGGCAGTCATTACCCGCCACTTCAGGAAGACCCACAAATGGGTGTGCCTTCAAACCCAGTTGCACCGCAGCCACCACCGATGGGTTTTGATAACCCGGTTCCTGCATACACTGGTTCGATGGCTTACAACCCGTTTGAGCAGCCGGCTCACACCAACTATAATTACGCTGAAGCCGACCCATACTTGGTAGCGACCAACTATAACGCCCTTCATCCTGAAGGACCGTATGGAGCTCCTTGGGGAGTAGGGTACCCAACTCATGGGTACCAAATACCTGCTAGACCTATGATACGGCAACAATCGCAGCCGCCACGGTTTTCCCCACCCGAACGGGAAGAAATTCTTCAAAGATTGGACCAAGTCGAGCGAGACTTTCACAGAGACCGCAGGGAGCGACAAAGTTTCTTCCAGGGATTGACAAGTTTAATAAAAGGGAAGAGCAAGAAGGACCATTAAATCCTTCCATTGTTTGTTGTAATTTCCTTGTATCAATTGAGCCCCTGCGTGGGCCTGTCTTGCTGTTTTGACCCCTGCGTGAGTATGTTTGTTGTTTTGACCCCTGCGTGGGTATGGTTATCTTTTGAGCCCCTGCGTGGGCCTATCTTTCTGTTAACCCCTACGAGGGTATGTTGTTTGTTTAAGTCCCTGCGTGGACTAGTATTTCAGTTTGACCCCTGCGTGGGTAAGTTGTTCTATTAAAAAATCCCGTTTAGAGCGATGTGTAATCTTTTAATAATTGATGGAATGTTTAGTTTATAAATTTCATTTTTGCCATTATATGCATAAATAAATTATATATGAAATAAATGAATCAAAATCATTCCTTTTAAAAATATATCTGCCTATTGTAAATATTAACTAAGAATCTTAAAGGTATAACCTAGCCTGCATGTCATTATAAGACCTGGCCAAAATGGTAAGACCTGTTTAAAAAGATTCAAATCCCTGTTAACATCTGAAAACATGTTAACGCTCCTGGCAGACGTGATTCGTTAAAATCACACACGTCATTCTTAATAGGACTCTTCAAAAGATTCCTAATTTAAACTAATGATATATAAATCATGGGTTTAAATCATTAATTAAGATGATCACATGTTGACCATCCATTTGTAGTATAGTGCCTACGGGCCCTGCTCATTCTCGTATGAGACAAAAGACAGTAATAGTCTACGACCCTGTCTGAAAAAGGTAAAGAACGATGTTCAAACCTTCATGCCTTGATTCTCTGAAATCATGGCCTATAATTTAAAAATGTCCCTGTGACTAAGCCTTTTGTGCTAATAATATTGTTATTATTTTATAATTAGGATAAATTATAGTAAAATCCTAAATAAAAGTGAGTAACAAATTAACCGAATATGGTCTGTATTTACCATGGTTAATGAATTACCATAAAAGAAAATTCCTTAATAAACTCCCAAATAAACTATTGTCAATATCTTATGTAACAGTTCAAGATAAATGGCTGACTCGGACGAGATTAACAGTCATCCTCTGGAGAATAATGATAATGCTAGGATTAATATAACCAGAGGAGAGCTTCATACACTGATCGATACAACTGTGTCTAAAGCTGTAGAGGAGCAATTTAAGGAGTATAGTGGGACTCGGAGTAGGACCCTATCTACACCGCACTCGAAGCCCAAGACTCATTCTGAGGCTCACAGCAAGCCTCCCTCCAAGAAGGAAGAACCCAAGAAAGTTGATGACGATCGTCAGTCCACAAATCATCAAAGTGTTCCATCTCTGAAGATCGTACCGAAACAAGGAACCCATGATAAGGGTTGCTCCTACAAATATTTTGTTTCATGCAAACCCAGGGATTTCACTGGGGAGAAAGGAGCTATAGATTGTATGACGTGGTTGGATGAGATGGACACAGTTGTTGATATCAGCGGATGCGCTGAGAAAGATGTGGTAAAGTTTGTGTCTCAATCATTTAAAGGTGAGGCCTTAGCCTGGTGGAGATCGCTGATTCAAGCCACAGGGAAGATCCCATTGTACAACATGACATGGGAGCAATTTGTTGCCCTCATCAGGGAAAACTACTGCCCTCAGCATGAGGTTGAGAAGATTGAGTCTGATTTCCTATCGTTGGTTATGCAGAACCTTGACTGCCAAGCTTACCTCACGAGCTTCAACACAATGTCCAGATTGGTTCCGTATCTGGTGACCCCGGAACCCAAAAGAATAGCTCGTTTCATCGGGGGTTTAGCCCCAGAAATTAAGGCAAGCGTGAAGGCCTCTCGGCCAGCTACTTTCAGATCTGTAGCTGATAGATCTTTGTCCCTCACACTGGACGCGGTCAGACAAAGATCGCTGAGGAACAAGGATGCCGAGAAAAGGAAACGTGAAGATGACAATTCACGAAGGTCAAACAAGAAGCACCGAGGAAACAGTGACCACAAGAAGGGGTCTGAGTCAAAGAAGGATGGGCATCAATCTGGTGATAAGCCCAAGTGCAAGATCTGCAAGAAACAGCACTTCGGGAAGTGCAGGTTTGAATCGAACTCGCAGACACAGTCGAGAACTTTTGCATGTGGTATATGCAAGTCCAAGGAACACAAGACCTTGGATTGCAAAAAGTTAAAGGGTGCAACCTGCTACAGCTGTAATGAGAAGGGGCATATCAAGACCAATTGCCCAAAATACGCAAAGAAAGCTGATGAAGGAAAGAAGACCAATGCTAGAGTCTTCAGAATGGATGCAAAGGAAGCAGTACAGGATGACAATGTGATAACAGGTACATTCCTTATAAACGATGTCTATGCAAGAGTACTTTTTGATCCAGGCGCTGATAAGTCTTTCGTAGATAATAAGTTTTGCAAATTGCTAAATTTACCTGTTAAAACCTTAAGTGTGAGGTATGAGGTGGAATTAGCAGATGGCACTTTAGAAACAGCCTCAACCATATTAGATGGATGTTTCATATCTATTAAGAACCACTATTTTCCTTTGTCCCTACTTCCTTTGAAGTTAGCCGGTTTTGACATCGTTTTAGGCATGGACTGGTTATCTCATAACCAGGCCCAGATTATCTGCAACAAGAAGCAAGTGGTGATCAAGACTCCGTCTGGTGAATCACTTACCATTCAGGGAGATACCCGGTATGGACTGCCTGAGCAAGTGACTATGCTCAAGGCCTCTAAGTGTTTGAAGAAGGGTTGTGTCATCTACATGGCACAAGTGACTATTGATGAGCCGAAACCCAAGATTGAGGACATCCCCGTCATTTCTGAATACCCTGAAGTATTTCCTGAAGAACTACCTGGCTTACCACCAGATAGGCAAGTGGAATTCAGAATTGACATCATCCCTGGAGCAGCACCTGTTGCTAGAGCGCCTTACAGGTTAGCACCAACAGAGATGAAGGAATTGAGGACACAACTAGATGAATTGCTAGCTAAAAGTTTCATTAGACCTAGTTCGTCTCCTTGGGGAGCACCAGTCTTGTTTGTCAAAAAGAAGGATGGATCGATGCGTCTGTGCATCGATTACCGTGAGCTTAATAAGGACACTATAAAGAATAGGTATCCTTTGCCCAGGATCGACGATCTGTTCGATCAATTGCAAGGGGCAAGTTATTTCTCAAAGATTGACTTGAGGTCAGGCTATCACCAACTGAAGGTTAGAGATGAAGACGTACACAAAACTGCATTTAGGACTCGTTATGGTCATTACGAGTTCCTAGTGATGCCTTTTGGGCTCACTAATGCACCGGCCGCGTTCATGGATCTCATGAATCGCGTTTGCAAGCCGTACTTAGATAAATTCGTCATCATTTTCATCGACGACATTCTCATTTACTCGAAGAACCAAGCTGACCATGAGAAACACCTTCGCAGTATTCTTAAACTTCTACATCATGAGAAACTCTACGCCAAATTTTCAAAGTGTGAATTTTGGCTTCGAGAAGTCCAATTCCTTGGACATGTGGTTAGTGAGCGTGGTATCCAAGTGGATCCCGCTAAGGTAGAAGCAGTTATGAACTGGCAGGAGCCAAAGACGCCCACAGAAATTCACAGTTTCTTGGGATTGGCAGGATACTACAGACGATTTATCGAAAATTTTTCAAGGATTGCTGCACCCCTAACTTCTTTGACTAGGAAGAAAATAAAGTTCGACTGGGGACCCAAGCAGCAAGAATCTTTCGATATCTTGAAGCAGAAGTTGAGCAACGCTCCTGTACTGACATTGCCTGAAGGTACCGAAGAATTCGTAGTTTACTGGGATGCATCACACACTGGCATGGGGTGTATGCTTATGCAGAAAGGCAAGGCTATTGCCTATGCTTCAAGACAGTTAAAGGTGCATGAAAAGAATTACACCACCCATGACTTGGAGTTGGGTGCCGTTGTATTTGCACTGAAGCTATGGAGGCACTATTTATATGGTATCAAGTGTGTGATCTATTCTGATCACAAGAGCCTCCAGCACCTGTTTAATCAGAAGGATTTAAACATGAGGCAGCGCCGATGGATGGAGACTTTGAATGATTATGATTGTGAAATCAGATACCATCCCGGCAAGGCGAATGTAGTCGCCGATGCCTTGAGTCGAAAGGAAAGGGTGAAACCCATCCGAATCAATGCCAAGAGCATTGAAATAAAGAACAGTTTGAATGAAAGGTTGTTAGCTGCACAGAAGGAAGCTGTGTTGGAAGCTAACTATCCTAACGAAAAGCTAGGAGTAACTGAGGAGCAGTTATCTCTTGGCAAGGACGGAATTCTAAGATTAAATGGACGAATATGGGTTCCAGTGTATGGAGGACTTCGAGATGTCATCCTCCAGGAAGCCCACAGTTCTAAATACTCCGTTCATCCTGGAGCTGATAAGATGTACCAGGATCTGAAGGCAAATTTTTGGTGGATAGGCTTGAAGAAGTCTATAGCCACCTATGTAGCTAAATGCTTGACATGTGCGCAAGTAAAAGCTGAACATCAAAAGTCGTCAGGTTTGCTACAACAGCCTGAACTTCCCACGTGGAAGTGGGAAATGGTGACAATGGATTTCATCACCAAGTTGCCAAAGACAAGGAAAGGAAATTATACGATATGGGTAATAGTGGATAGACTGACTAAGTCAGCACATTTCCTACCCATTAAGGAGACCTATAGCTCCGACATGTTAGCCCAACTGTACGTAGATAAGATTGTAGCTCTACATGGCGTACCTGTGTCTATTATCTCTGACAGAGATACTAGATACACGTCACATTTTTGGAAAAGTTTCCAACAATCTTTGGGCACGCGTTTAAATTTTAGTACGGCTTACCATCCTCAAACAGACGGACAGAGTGAGCGTACAATCCAAACGTTGGAAGACATGCTACGAGCATGTGTGATTGACTTGGGTGGTAGTTGGGATAACTACCTACCATTAATCGAGTTTTCATATAACAATAGCTACCATACGAGCATTAAGGCTGCGCCTTTCGAGGCCTTATACGGTAGAAAGTGTAGAACGCCCGTTTGTTGGGCGGAAGTTGGAGATGTCCAACTATCAGGACCGGAGATAGTCTTTGAAACGACGGACAAGATTGTCCAGATTCGTGACCGTCTCAAAGCTGCCCGAGATAGGCAGAAAAGCTACGCAGATTTGAAGCGTAAACCTTTTAACTTCGAGGTAGGCGACAAGGTGTTGCTTAAAGTATCACCCTGGAAGGGAGTGATGCGATTTGGTAAGAAAGGCAAGTTAAGCCCGAGATACATAGGACCGTTCGAAGTCATCGAACGTGTCGGATCAGTTGCCTATAAATTAAACTTACCGGAAGAGCTCAGTGGTATTCACAATGTATTCCACATCTGCAATCTGAAGAAGTGTTTCGCTGATGAATCACTAGTCATACCACATACAGATGTGCACATAGAAGAGAGCTTGAAGTTTGTTGAAAAACCGGTGTCGATCGAGGATCGACAGGTTAAGAAGCTTCAAAGGAAGCATGTGCCTATTGTAAAGGTAAAATGGGATGCCCGTAGAGGTCCCGAGTATACGTGGGAGGTTGAGTCTACAATGAAAGAAAAGTACCCTCATTTGTTTCAGTAAATCTCGAGTTCGAGATTTCTTTTAAGGGGGTGAGGATGTAACACATCGAAAATTCACGTCCTATAATGTGTTAACACGTGTCATAGGTTTGAACGTGTGAAAGAATGTTCTAGAAGGACTAAAGTTGACAAACATGGAAAGTATGTGAATATACGGGTTCAAAATGTCAAAAGTGAATAAATATACTTTACAATAACCCTACATGATGTTTATACCATCAAACGAATAAATCATGGATCATACGGAGCTAAAAATGAAAGAAAGTGAGAGATTACAAACTACGGGGGTTAAATGTGTCAACATGTTTAAGTTATACCTCTGAGTGACCTTTTAGCAAACCCGAAGCTTTGTAACGATTAATTATGCTCACTAGAATGCACGATAAAAATTTCATAAAGTTTCGTTATCGTGTGAGAAAGTTATGATCAAATTCGTGTACAAGGGGTTAAAGCGTCAACGTTGAAAATTATGACTTTTCGGGTAAACATAAAGTGACCAAGGACTTAACATAGGGGGTATAAGTCTTGAAGCCCTTGTAAACAAATATGAAGGGGTCAAATTGCAAGAAATAAGTTTGGTTGACCCTTCGAAAGGCCAAGAGACAAAGATGCAACAACTTGAAAATGTCTAACCTGAAAACAAGGCTCAGGCGGGCCGCGTAAGCCTTGCCAAGGTCTTACGCGGGCCGCGTCCGATGCCCAGATACAGAAAACGTGGACAGCAGCCTGTCCAGCCTTTTAACCGACTTATAAGGGATATTTTCACTACATTGGCGACCCCTAAACAGTCCTAGGCACTTAGGGACACCTGTGGACGATCCATTATCAGTTGTAGCACTTGTTGTCAATGATCTAAGTGAGATTGAGCACTATATAAAGGCCTTGTGTTGCAACTTTGTAACCACACCTTCCATCTGCATTTCTGATCATTTCTGGAGCTCCAAAGCAGACTCAAGTGATCACTAATCGTGCATAGGACTTCAGTAAGTATGCTTAACCTTTCCTAGTTGAGTTTTTACTTAGTTTTAGCTTAAAAGTCAAACCGTCGTAATTACCGTTTGACTTAGCGATTAATCATTGATGGTCCAGTGATTAGTCGAATTGAAAGTAGTTATAAGTTGGTAATTATGTGGGCAATAAACCCTTAAAAGGGCACCCTATGATTCCCACTCTAACTAGGTCAAATGTCGGGTCAAACTTGTTATTAAAAAGTCAACAGAATGCTTAATTTCTAATTTATGCATAATTAGCAATGTAGAACCCACACAACATGTTTGATCATTAATATAACTTGGTAATTAATGTAAGAACATGTCTAAACATGTTCAACCCGACAATTTTCAGTAGAGACCCGGTTCGGAACCGAAAGTCGCATAATTTGACTTTTGCTTTGACTTTCAGTTCTGACCCGATTTAGTATGATTTGGAAATGCCTTAGAGCTTCCTTAGGGCCAGGTTACATGCTAGTATAACCCTCTGTGATTATACACCTTGGATCATTAGTTATCCAATTAAAATGCATGATTTCGTTAATTGCCTATATGTTGACCATTATGCCCTTTTCACCATAAAACATGATTTTTAAAAATGTAAAAGAGTAGAAACCTTAGTTACTGAATTATAAACTTGCACCCAAAATTTGACATCATTTTGAGGTGTAGATTGAGAGTTATGCTCATTAGCGTAATTAGAAAGCTTCTTTAGCGATTAAACGGCATAATTAGCATATAGCCTTTTTAAACCCACTTTTTGATATCAAAATTTTTACCCACTGATGTAATATATTATTTTGGGATTTTTGCAGATTTTTAATTAATTTTAGGCTGAGCATAACTTAGAGTCATAAGCTTAATTCGGTAATTGTCGGTTTTGCCCTTTTGGGCTATAAAATGAGTTTTACATATCTTTTTGACCCCAAACCTTTTTCTACTGATTTAATATGATAAATTAATTATTTTGAACCTTCTGGAATAATAAAAATATCAGTTTTCTTTATAGAACCCGGAAACGGCTTCTAATCGCATTTTTAAGCGTTTTTAACGCATAGTATGTACTAAAACTATTTTAAACATACCAGGGTTGATACCTACTGATATTTTAAGTAAATTATAATATTTTAATAGTAAGCAAAAGTTGTTTAACTCAGACGTCAGTTTTGAGCTTTTCGGCTTATGTGAAATTACCAAAATTCCCCTACGGTGCATAGTTTGGTTAAAATTGATAAATTTCACATATATGCATTACCCTACTATTATAACTTAGTAAATTGAGTATTTTTGCTGATTACATCAGACCTGTAACTCAGGTTAATACTTAAACTCTCTTATAAACCTTTTAAATGACCAAAATACCCCTACGGGGCATAATTAGAGTTTAAATTCGTTTCGGGCATAATAAAAGATATCTTACTGATGTCACAACATATTTGAGGCATATTAAATTAAGAAACCTGTATATGACTCTCATGGTCACCCGTTACGCCTCTTGCGCGTTCGGTTCGGTTTATGTAACTAGTTTACATAAATTAGCCGAAACGGGTCAAACCTTATCGGTTTTATCTCAAAATCCAGAATGTGTTTAGATTACCCATATTAAACAAGTCTTCAAACTTGTCGGGTCTAAATCACATTCTATTCCGGTCTTCGCTTAATCGTGCGTTTGAACCATATCTATCTTTAAAACTAACCGGTCTAAGCTTAAGCTTAACTAAAGGCCGTTAGGATTCTAATAGGTTATTATAAACCTTTGTTCCAGAATAGGAGACCAGTAAAAGCTACTTGCATTTGCTGTTTGTGAATTATACTTGCAAAGGTAAATACTTTTAACTTATTTTCCCTTATACGGGCTTGGGGTACGGTATATAAAATACCGCTTGGTCGGGCATTCGACCTTAATCGATTGGTGGTTAAGTATTATCGAGATGACCCGTTTAAATATGTTTTGTTTGCTTAAACGCCTTTGGGGGTTTAATGACCATGTCTCGGATATCCTTGGCATCATTTTACGAAATGGCCACGACCTAAGCGCGGAGTGTTGACGTACACTCGTCAGTGCATAAATAAATAATGTGGTGTGTCTATTGATCTTTAACCCGACACGATCCGGGCTACTGAACGCATAAGGAACATGTAATCCTTTTACAAGTTTATATATTTAAATAATTATCCCAAGTTATAAAAATATTTATGCCACGTGCATCCAAATCAATTTTTTAATTATTTTTAAAATGAGCCAGTTGATTGTCTTTACCAGTGTAAACTGACGTATTTTCCCAAAAAGATTAAGTGCAGGTACTACGCGAACTAGGCTGGCTACTCCTAGCATCAATAAAGTGTCTCGCAAGCTTAAGATGCCTAAAGTCTGTTGAACTACTGTTTCCATTTTTGATCCTTCTGTGGATAAACTTTCGACTGTTGTGATACTTGATATTACAATATTATATTTGGTTGAAATATATCTTTCATTTGCTTCCGCTGTGCATTTAAATATTGTGTTGTTTGACTATTATGTTGCCAACCACGTCACGATACTCCCCACCGGGCCCACCGGTAATACGTGGAAAGTCGGGGTGTGACAGGTTGGTATCAGAGCCAACATTGAGTGAATTAAACACTAGCCTTTGTGTTTAATCTCAATGACACAATTGCACATTCCTAAATTTTTGAGTCTAGACAAAGAACATAGGAATAATCCAAAATGTTTTTGTTTTTATCTTATCATTGTCCTTTATATTTTTGTTATCATCTTATGTTATATTGACAGGTCTAAATATGCCGCCAAGATTTTTCAGACGAAGAGGACGAGGCAAGGGGCCAATCACCGCCCCCAATGATCACGAAGCCGGGCCTTCGCAAAGGCGAGCTCCTTCTACCACCGCGAGTGCCGATCCTCGAGAGAACAGGAGGAACCTTTTTGAGCCTGCTAGACGGTCGGTTTCGCACAGTTCAACGCCTCCCTACCATAACTCCTATGGGCCACAGTCGGAAAACGAGCCCAATAACCCACAACCTTCTTATATACCTCTACAGCGATCCTTATCGCACCACTCCTTTGGAGACCCCACTCCCGTCTTTCAGGGCCGGTTTAACCCGGCAAACTACATACAAGAACCAATGGGTTTTAACCCATTGGGGCCAGAGGATCATTTCTCCGGCGATCATGCAGAGGATATGGACGAGGACACGGATCCCGTCGAGCCTGCAACCGGGACCCCCAACCATCCTATCGAGGTCTCTGATGGTTCGTCTTTTCATGGATCACCCTACCATGGTCCAGACAGTTATCAGGCATGGTTTAACCAGTTCGAGTGGTATTTTACACCCTCGGGTCATTCGTCGCCTCACCAGCAGCAGCAGCAGCAACAGGATCCCTCTGGGGATTCACGTTTCGTGGCTATCACACCACCGCCTCCTCCGCCGCCAGTTCATCAAGCACCTCCAGAACCGCCAAGGCGTAGGAGAACCGGCGCATGTATGTCTGCGCGAGCAGGGGATTTCCACTTTAGCTCTCCTCGTCAATCCAGTGGCAGTCATTACCCGCCACTTCAGGAAGACCCACAAATGGGTGTGCCTTCAAACCCAGTTGCACCGCAGCCACCACCGATGGGTTTTGATAACCCGGTTCCTGCATACACTGGTTCGATGGCTTACAACCCGTTTGAGCAGCCGGCTCACACCAACTATAATTACGCTGAAGCCGACCCATACTTGGTAGCGACCAACTATAACGCCCTTCATCCTGAAGGACCGTATGGAGCTCCTTGGGGAGTAGGGTACCCAACTCATGGGTACCAAATACCTGCTAGACCTATGATACGGCAACAATCGCAGCCGCCACGGTTTTCCCCACCCGAACGGGAAGAAATTCTTCAAAGATTGGACCAAGTCGAGCGAGACTTTCACAGAGACCGCAGGGAGCGACAAAGTTTCTTCCAGGGATTGACAAGTTTAATAAAAGGGAAGAGCAAGAAGGACCATTAAATCCTTCCATTGTTTGTTGTAATTTCCTTGTATCAATTGAGCCCCTGCGTGGGCCTGTCTTGCTGTTTTGACCCCTGCGTGAGTATGTTTGTTGTTTTGACCCCTGCGTGGGTATGGTTATCTTTTGAGCCCCTGCGTGGGCCTATCTTTCTGTTAACCCCTACGAGGGTATGTTGTTTGTTTAAGTCCCTGCGTGGACTAGTATTTCAGTTTGACCCCTGCGTGGGTAAGTTGTTCTATTAAAAAATCCCGTTTAGAGCGATGTGTAATCTTTTAATAATTGATGGAATGTTTAGTTTATAAATTTCATTTTTGCCATTATATGCATAAATAAATTATATATGAAATAAATGAATCAAAATCATTCCTTTTAAAAATATATCTGCCTATTGTAAATATTAACTAAGAATCTTAAAGGTATAACCTAGCCTGCATGTCATTATAAGACCTGGCCAAAATGGTAAGACCTGTTTAAAAAGATTCAAATCCCTGTTAACATCTGAAAACATGTTAACGCTCCTGGCAGACGTGATTCGTTAAAATCACACACGTCATTCTTAATAGGACTCTTCAAAAGATTCCTAATTTAAACTAATGATATATAAATCATGGGTTTAAATCATTAATTAAGATGATCACATGTTGACCATCCATTTGTAGTATAGTGCCTACGGGCCCTGCTCATTCTCGTATGAGACAAAAGACAGTAATAGTCTACGACCCTGTCTGAAAAAGGTAAAGAACGATGTTCAAACCTTCATGCCTTGATTCTCTGAAATCATGGCCTATAATTTAAAAATGTCCCTGTGACTAAGCCTTTTGTGCTAATAATATTGTTATTATTTTATAATTAGGATAAATTATAGTAAAATCCTAAATAAAAGTGAGTAACAAATTAACCGAATATGGTCTGTATTTACCATGGTTAATGAATTACCATAAAAGAAAATTCCTTAATAAACTCCCAAATAAACTATTGTCAATATCTTATGTAACAGTTCAAGATAAATGGCTGACTCGGACGAGATTAACAGTCATCCTCTGGAGAATAATGATAATGCTAGGATTAATATAACCAGAGGAGAGCTTCATACACTGATCGATACAACTGTGTCTAAAGCTGTAGAGGAGCAATTTAAGGAGTATAGTGGGACTCGGAGTAGGACCCTATCTACACCGCACTCGAAGCCCAAGACTCATTCTGAGGCTCACAGCAAGCCTCCCTCCAAGAAGGAAGAACCCAAGAAAGTTGATGACGATCGTCAGTCCACAAATCATCAAAGTGTTCCATCTCTGAAGATCGTACCGAAACAAGGAACCCATGATAAGGGTTGCTCCTACAAATATTTTGTTTCATGCAAACCCAGGGATTTCACTGGGGAGAAAGGAGCTATAGATTGTATGACGTGGTTGGATGAGATGGACACAGTTGTTGATATCAGCGGATGCGCTGAGAAAGATGTGGTAAAGTTTGTGTCTCAATCATTTAAAGGTGAGGCCTTAGCCTGGTGGAGATCGCTGATTCAAGCCACAGGGAAGATCCCATTGTACAACATGACATGGGAGCAATTTGTTGCCCTCATCAGGGAAAACTACTGCCCTCAGCATGAGGTTGAGAAGATTGAGTCTGATTTCCTATCGTTGGTTATGCAGAACCTTGACTGCCAAGCTTACCTCACGAGCTTCAACACAATGTCCAGATTGGTTCCGTATCTGGTGACCCCGGAACCCAAAAGAATAGCTCGTTTCATCGGGGGTTTAGCCCCAGAAATTAAGGCAAGCGTGAAGGCCTCTCGGCCAGCTACTTTCAGATCTGTAGCTGATAGATCTTTGTCCCTCACACTGGACGCGGTCAGACAAAGATCGCTGAGGAACAAGGATGCCGAGAAAAGGAAACGTGAAGATGACAATTCACGAAGGTCAAACAAGAAGCACCGAGGAAACAGTGACCACAAGAAGGGGTCTGAGTCAAAGAAGGATGGGCATCAATCTGGTGATAAGCCCAAGTGCAAGATCTGCAAGAAACAGCACTTCGGGAAGTGCAGGTTTGAATCGAACTCGCAGACACAGTCGAGAACTTTTGCATGTGGTATATGCAAGTCCAAGGAACACAAGACCTTGGATTGCAAAAAGTTAAAGGGTGCAACCTGCTACAGCTGTAATGAGAAGGGGCATATCAAGACCAATTGCCCAAAATACGCAAAGAAAGCTGATGAAGGAAAGAAGACCAATGCTAGAGTCTTCAGAATGGATGCAAAGGAAGCAGTACAGGATGACAATGTGATAACAGGTACATTCCTTATAAACGATGTCTATGCAAGAGTACTTTTTGATCCAGGCGCTGATAAGTCTTTCGTAGATAATAAGTTTTGCAAATTGCTAAATTTACCTGTTAAAACCTTAAGTGTGAGGTATGAGGTGGAATTAGCAGATGGCACTTTAGAAACAGCCTCAACCATATTAGATGGATGTTTCATATCTATTAAGAACCACTCTTTTCCTTTGTCCCTACTTCCTTTGAAGTTAGCCGGTTTTGACATCGTTTTAGGCATGGACTGGTTATCTCATAACCAGGCCCAGATTATCTGCAACAAGAAGCAAGTGGTGATCAAGACTCCGTCTGGTGAATCACTTACCATTCAGGGAGATACCCGGTATGGACTGCCTGAGCAAGTGACTATGCTCAAGGCCTCTAAGTGTTTGAAGAAGGGTTGTGTCATCTACATGGCACAAGTGACTATTGATGAGCCGAAACCCAAGATTGAGGACATCCCCGTCATTTCTGAATACCCTGAAGTATTTCCTGAAGAACTACCTGGCTTACCACCAGATAGGCAAGTGGAATTCAGAATTGACATCATCCCTGGAGCAGCACCTGTTGCTAGAGCGCCTTACAGGTTAGCACCAACAGAGATGAAGGAATTGAGGACACAACTAGATGAATTGCTAGCTAAAAGTTTCATTAGACCTAGTTCGTCTCCTTGGGGAGCACCAGTCTTGTTTGTCAAAAAGAAGGATGGATCGATGCGTCTGTGCATCGATTACCGTGAGCTTAATAAGGACACTATAAAGAATAGGTATCCTTTGCCCAGGATCGACGATCTGTTCGATCAATTGCAAGGGGCAAGTTATTTCTCAAAGATTGACTTGAGGTCAGGCTATCACCAACTGAAGGTTAGAGATGAAGACGTACACAAAACTGCATTTAGGACTCGTTATGGTCATTACGAGTTCCTAGTGATGCCTTTTGGGCTCACTAATGCACCGGCCGCGTTCATGGATCTCATGAATCGCGTTTGCAAGCCGTACTTAGATAAATTCGTCATCATTTTCATCGACGACATTCTCATTTACTCGAAGAACCAAGCTGACCATGAGAAACACCTTCGCAGTATTCTTAAACTTCTACATCATGAGAAACTCTACGCCAAATTTTCAAAGTGTGAATTTTGGCTTCGAGAAGTCCAATTCCTTGGACATGTGGTTAGTGAGCGTGGTATCCAAGTGGATCCCGCTAAGGTAGAAGCAGTTATGAACTGGCAGGAGCCAAAGACGCCCACAGAAATTCACAGTTTCTTGGGATTGGCAGGATACTACAGACGATTTATCGAAAATTTTTCAAGGATTGCTGCACCCCTAACTTCTTTGACTAGGAAGAAAATAAAGTTCGACTGGGGACCCAAGCAGCAAGAATCTTTCGATATCTTGAAGCAGAAGTTGAGCAACGCTCCTGTACTGACATTGCCTGAAGGTACCGAAGAATTCGTAGTTTACTGGGATGCATCACACACTGGCATGGGGTGTATGCTTATGCAGAAAGGCAAGGCTATTGCCTATGCTTCAAGACAGTTAAAGGTGCATGAAAAGAATTACACCACCCATGACTTGGAGTTGGGTGCCGTTGTATTTGCACTGAAGCTATGGAGGCACTATTTATATGGTATCAAGTGTGTGATCTATTCTGATCACAAGAGCCTCCAGCACCTGTTTAATCAGAAGGATTTAAACATGAGGCAGCGCCGATGGATGGAGACTTTGAATGATTATGATTGTGAAATCAGATACCATCCCGGCAAGGCGAATGTAGTCGCCGATGCCTTGAGTCGAAAGGAAAGGGTGAAACCCATCCGAATCAATGCCAAGAGCATTGAAATAAAGAACAGTTTGAATGAAAGGTTGTTAGCTGCACAGAAGGAAGCTGTGTTGGAAGCTAACTATCCTAACGAAAAGCTAGGAGTAACTGAGGAGCAGTTATCTCTTGGCAAGGACGGAATTCTAAGATTAAATGGACGAATATGGGTTCCAGTGTATGGAGGACTTCGAGATGTCATCCTCCAGGAAGCCCACAGTTCTAAATACTCCGTTCATCCTGGAGCTGATAAGATGTACCAGGATCTGAAGGCAAATTTTTGGTGGATAGGCTTGAAGAAGTCTATAGCCACCTATGTAGCTAAATGCTTGACATGTGCGCAAGTAAAAGCTGAACATCAAAAGTCGTCAGGTTTGCTACAACAGCCTGAACTTCCCACGTGGAAGTGGGAAATGGTGACAATGGATTTCATCACCAAGTTGCCAAAGACAAGGAAAGGAAATTATACGATATGGGTAATAGTGGATAGACTGACTAAGTCAGCACATTTCCTACCCATTAAGGAGACCTATAGCTCCGACATGTTAGCCCAACTGTACGTAGATAAGATTGTAGCTCTACATGGCGTACCTGTGTCTATTATCTCTGACAGAGATACTAGATACACGTCACATTTTTGGAAAAGTTTCCAACAATCTTTGGGCACGCGTTTAAATTTTAGTACGGCTTACCATCCTCAAACAGACGGACAGAGTGAGCGTACAATCCAAACGTTGGAAGACATGCTACGAGCATGTGTGATTGACTTGGGTGGTAGTTGGGATAACTACCTACCATTAATCGAGTTTTCATATAACAATAGCTACCATACGAGCATTAAGGCTGCGCCTTTCGAGGCCTTATACGGTAGAAAGTGTAGAACGCCCGTTTGTTGGGCGGAAGTTGGAGATGTCCAACTATCAGGACCGGAGATAGTCTTTGAAACGACGGACAAGATTGTCCAGATTCGTGACCGTCTCAAAGCTGCCCGAGATAGGCAGAAAAGCTACGCAGATTTGAAGCGTAAACCTTTTAACTTCGAGGTAGGCGACAAGGTGTTGCTTAAAGTATCACCCTGGAAGGGAGTGATGCGATTTGGTAAGAAAGGCAAGTTAAGCCCGAGATACATAGGACCGTTCGAAGTCATCGAACGTGTCGGATCAGTTGCCTATAAATTAAACTTACCGGAAGAGCTCAGTGGTATTCACAATGTATTCCACATCTGCAATCTGAAGAAGTGTTTCGCTGATGAATCACTAGTCATACCACATACAGATGTGCACATAGAAGAGAGCTTGAAGTTTGTTGAAAAACCGGTGTCGATCGAGGATCGACAGGTTAAGAAGCTTCAAAGGAAGCATGTGCCTATTGTAAAGGTAAAATGGGATGCCCGTAGAGGTCCCGAGTATACGTGGGAGGTTGAGTCTACAATGAAAGAAAAGTACCCTCATTTGTTTCAGTAAATCTCGAGTTCGAGATTTCTTTTAAGGGGGTGAGGATGTAACACATCGAAAATTCACGTCCTATAATGTGTTAACACGTGTCATAGGTTTGAACGTGTGAAAGAATGTTCTAGAAGGACTAAAGTTGACAAACATGGAAAGTATGTGAATATACGGGTTCAAAATGTCAAAAGTGAATAAATATACTTTACAATAACCCTACATGATGTTTATACCATCAAACGAATAAATCATGGATCATACGGAGCTAAAAATGAAAGAAAGTGAGAGATTACAAACTACGGGGGTTAAATGTGTCAACATGTTTAAGTTATACCTCTGAGTGACCTTTTAGCAAACCCGAAGCTTTGTAACGATTAATTATGCTCACTAGAATGCACGATAAAAATTTCATAAAGTTTCGTTATCGTGTGAGAAAGTTATGATCAAATTCGTGTACAAGGGGTTAAAGCGTCAACGTTGAAAATTATGACTTTTCGGGTAAACATAAAGTGACCAAGGACTTAACATAGGGGGTATAAGTCTTGAAGCCCTTGTAAACAAATATGAAGGGGTCAAATTGCAAGAAATAAGTTTGGTTGACCCTTCGAAAGGCCAAGAGACAAAGATGCAACAACTTGAAAATGTCTAACCTGAAAACAAGGCTCAGGCGGGCCGCGTAAGCCTTGCCAAGGTCTTACGCGGGCCGCGTCCGATGCCCAGATACAGAAAACGTGGACAGCAGCCTGTCCAGCCTTTTAACCGACTTATAAGGGATATTTTCACTACATTGGCGACCCCTAAACAGTCCTAGGCACTTAGGGACACCTGTGGACGATCCATTATCAGTTGTAGCACTTGTTGTCAATGATCTAAGTGAGATTGAGCACTATATAAAGGCCTTGTGTTGCAACTTTGTAACCACACCTTCCATCTGCATTTCTGATCATTTCTGGAGCTCCAAAGCAGACTCAAGTGATCACTAATCGTGCATAGGACTTCAGTAAGTATGCTTAACCTTTCCTAGTTGAGTTTTTACTTAGTTTTAGCTTAAAAGTCAAACCGTCGTAATTACCGTTTGACTTAGCGATTAATCATTGATGGTCCAGTGATTAGTCGAATTGAAAGTAGTTATAAGTTGGTAATTATGTGGGCAATAAACCCTTAAAAGGGCACCCTATGATTCCCACTCTAACTAGGTCAAATGTCGGGTCAAACTTGTTATTAAAAAGTCAACAGAATGCTTAATTTCTAATTTATGCATAATTAGCAATGTAGAACCCACACAACATGTTTGATCATTAATATAACTTGGTAATTAATGTAAGAACATGTCTAAACATGTTCAACCCGACAATTTTCAGTAGAGACCCGGTTCGGAACCGAAAGTCGCATAATTTGACTTTTGCTTTGACTTTCAGTTCTGACCCGATTTAGTATGATTTGGAAATGCCTTAGAGCTTCCTTAGGGCCAGGTTACATGCTAGTATAACCCTCTGTGATTATACACCTTGGATCATTAGTTATCCAATTAAAATGCATGATTTCGTTAATTGCCTATATGTTGACCATTATGCCCTTTTCACCATAAAACATGATTTTTAAAAATGTAAAAGAGTAGAAACCTTAGTTACTGAATTATAAACTTGCACCCAAAATTTGACATCATTTTGAGGTGTAGATTGAGAGTTATGCTCATTAGCGTAATTAGAAAGCTTCTTTAGCGATTAAACGGCATAATTAGCATATAGCCTTTTTAAACCCACTTTTTGATATCAAAATTTTTACCCACTGATGTAATATATTATTTTGGGATTTTTGCAGATTTTTAATTAATTTTAGGCTGAGCATAACTTAGAGTCATAAGCTTAATTCGGTAATTGTCGGTTTTGCCCTTTTGGGCTATAAAATGAGTTTTACATATCTTTTTGACCCCAAACCTTTTTCTACTGATTTAATATGATAAATTAATTATTTTGAACCTTCTGGAATAATAAAAATATCAGTTTTCTTTATAGAACCCGGAAACGGCTTCTAATCGCATTTTTAAGCGTTTTTAACGCATAGTATGTACTAAAACTATTTTAAACATACCAGGGTTGATACCTACTGATATTTTAAGTAAATTATAATATTTTAATAGTAAGCAAAAGTTGTTTAACTCAGACGTCAGTTTTGAGCTTTTCGGCTTATGTGAAATTACCAAAATTCCCCTACGGTGCATAGTTTGGTTAAAATTGATAAATTTCACATATATGCATTACCCTACTATTATAACTTAGTAAATTGAGTATTTTTGCTGATTACATCAGACCTGTAACTCAGGTTAATACTTAAACTCTCTTATAAACCTTTTAAATGACCAAAATACCCCTACGGGGCATAATTAGAGTTTAAATTCGTTTCGGGCATAATAAAAGATATCTTACTGATGTCACAACATATTTGAGGCATATTAAATTAAGAAACCTGTATATGACTCTCATGGTCACCCGTTACGCCTCTTGCGCGTTCGGTTCGGTTTATGTAACTAGTTTACATAAATTAGCCGAAACGGGTCAAACCTTATCGGTTTTATCTCAAAATCCAGAATGTGTTTAGATTACCCATATTAAACAAGTCTTCAAACTTGTCGGGTCTAAATCACATTCTATTCCGGTCTTCGCTTAATCGTGCGTTTGAACCATATCTATCTTTAAAACTAACCGGTCTAAGCTTAAGCTTAACTAAAGGCCGTTAGGATTCTAATAGGTTATTATAAACCTTTGTTCCAGAATAGGAGACCAGTAAAAGCTACTTGCATTTGCTGTTTGTGAATTATACTTGCAAAGGTAAATACTTTTAACTTATTTTCCCTTATACGGGCTTGGGGTACGGTATATAAAATACCGCTTGGTCGGGCATTCGACCTTAATCGATTGGTGGTTAAGTATTATCGAGATGACCCGTTTAAATATGTTTTGTTTGCTTAAACACCTTTGGGGGGTTAATGACCATGTCCAGGATATCCTTGGCATCATTTTACGAAATGGCCACGACCTAAGCGCGGAGTGTAGGCGTACACTCGTCAGTGCATAAATAAATAATGTGGTGTGTCTATTGATCTTTAACCCGGCACGATCCGGGCTACTGAACGCATAAGGAACATGTAATCCTTTTACAAGTTTATATATTTAAATAATTATCCCAAGTTATAAAAATATTTATGCCACGTGCATCCAAATCAATTTTTTAATTATTTTTAAAATGAGTCAGTTGATTGTATTTACCAGTGTAAACTAACGTATTTTCCCAAAAAGATTAAGTGCAGGTACTACGCGAACTAGGCTGGCTACTCCAAGCATCAATAAAGAGTCTCGCAAGCTTAAGATGCCTAAAGTCTGTTGAACTACTGTTTCCATTTTTTATCCTTCTGTGGATAAACTTTCGACTGTTGTGATACTTGATATTACAATATTATATTCGGTTGAAATATATCTTTCATTTGCTTCCGCTGTGCATTTAAATATTGTGTTGTTTGACTATTATGTTGCCAACCACGTCATGATACTCCCCACCGGGCCCACCGGTAATACGTGGAAAGTCGGGGTGTGACACGACTGAGTTTGAGGAGCAGTCTGTGCACACAGCTGTGTGTATACTGCATTTAATGCCCCTTGAGACCTGAAGTACCAGGAGATTGGAGTTTTTCCTGGAGGCAAAATTGAGTGAACAGGGATTTCTGGCTGTATCCCCGTAGTGATAGGTTCATTCACACGATTGGATTGCACCTCGTTGTCATCCGAGGCATCCTCTGGAATTCCTTCAACCTGAAAGTTGTTTCCGACATTCAGCCGAGGGCCGGTTTGCCGATGAGACGACGTTTCTTCCATATGCAAATGGAATCAACAGGGTAGATCAAAAAACGAGAGAAAATTGGATGAGACAAAGAAATCGATGGGCGCCAATGAAGAAACACTAGATAATTGACCGGAATCAAATTATCTAGGGGTTTGGATCTGCATAAAAGGGGGTTGTTCTCTCTCGTTTGATTTGATGCAACTGACCTTCTTCTCCGGTAAACTCTGCAAAACAAAGCACCGTTAGCCTCGTCAAGGGGAGAAGAGGGGTTCTCTCCTTGACCCGACTCCGGCGTGAGAATAAGTATGTGTTTATGAAGAAGAAGAGGTATTGACGAAGTGTGTGTAACTTGAATTTCATACCTGAATTGTTCTCATATTTATAGCCGAGAGTTTTGGGCGGGAAAACTTTTTGGTGAAATGCTGACGGAAGATGCTAACCCCGTAAGCGGTTACATTTCCTTCCGTTAAGCTTCTCGATCCGACGTGAGTGCACACGGATCGCTGTTTAGATCTATGGCTGGGGGTTTGCCACGTGGAAAGTGATCAAGTGGAGGTTTCTCTCCAATTTCATGCCATCATCGTGATTTCAGGGATGCCTGAGGTGATGACACGTGTCCAGACGGTTGTAACCGTTTAGTGCTGCACGATTGGGTCCTTCTAGAAGGTTATTGCCATAATCCTGTGTGACTCTCTATCGTGTGGCACCAGTTGGGTAAATAATATCCAAGTCTGGATATTATTAGGCGGAAGTGTTTAACTTAGGATTTTCATCCTTTGTTTATGGAGGAAAGCGCAAGGATTTATGATTTCCTTTTGGCGCGCAAGTGTTGTCTGCTATCTGTCTCTTAAGCCTTCTTTGTAGGACCAGTGCGCGGCCGCGCAAGGTCAAAAAGGGCTGAAAGACAAGGTTGTGGTATGGTCCTAAGTACTTGTTACAAGGTTTTTGGGACCTTACCCCTTCACACTGTAAATAAATTTCAACTACATGTGAGGTTCCTGTAAAAATGATCTTTTTTTTGTTAAAAGTGTGAGAAAACATAGGAATTAACATGTAGGCATCAGGTTTTGGACTTAAGCATGACGTTTTGGGTTGTTTTGGCAAGAAAAACACCAAACATAACAATTTAAAACACAATGCAATATATTATAGACATGAAATTTAAAATACAACTAAAACACACTACTTAACGTTCTTAGTATGATGTTTTAAGTTTTAAGCTAAGAATTCATTGCATTGTGTCTTAATTTGTTATGTTTGGTGTTTTTCTTAACAAAACAACCCAAAACATCATGCATAAATCCAAAACATGATACCTACATGTCAATTCATATACCTTCTCACACTTCTTATGAAAAATGTCCTTTTTACAGAAACCTGATACTACAATACGATTAGTTTGGGTTTTTAAATTTGTAATCTTAAACACAAAAAAAAAACATGATAAACTAGCTTAGGAGTGTGCACGCTTCGGTTCGGTTTTTCGACAAAATGGAAACTGAAATGTCGGTTTTCGGTTTCGATTTTTACACCGGTTCGGTTTTCGGTTATTTCGGTTTTTGGAACAAAATTATGTATAATGAAAAATAAAAAAGTATAATTTTAAATTTAAGAATCTTTCTTGTATGTTAAGATTTAAGTTATTATATTTAACTTTTTTAATGGGTTATTGGATTTTAATAATCTTAAGTTTCACCAGTTGGCCGATAATAATCCCAACTTTAAAAATTCTCTCCAATAATCCCAACTTGTAAAAGTTTGGCCGCCATTGATCATTTTCTAACATAGGTGCACTTAAATCAATTAAGGAGTCTCTCGGTGTAATTGAATCTATTGAGGAGACCAAATTCTTATATGTTTGAAAATGATCAATGATGGCCAAACTTTTACAAGTTGGGATTATTGAAGGGAATTTTTAAAGTTGGGATTATTATCGGCCAACTGGTAAAACTTAGGATTATTAAAATCCAATAACCCTTTTTTAATTAGTATTGTTTACATAAACATAACCTTCTAATCTATTTTTATGTTTCTCTAAAGTTTTTATCAAGAAATTTTTTATAAGACTTTGAAGATCATTTAATTTTTATATTATTTTTTTATTTCTTGTAGACAATAAATAAATCATTTCAATTATAAGTAAACATGTTAATATTTTATTATAAATACTTAACATTCAAGAATAAAATTAATAATTTATATTAGCATTGGTTAAACACTTAAACAACTTAAACTTAAACATAAAAATGTATGGACTATGCCTACTATTGTAACGTATCAGTTCGCTTCGGTTTTTTTGGTTATTGAAAATGGTTATCTGAAAACCGAGCCGAAATTTTCGGTTTTTAAAAATCCGAAAACTGAACCGCCAGTTTTTGTCTCGACTTGGTTTTTTGGTTAAGTTTTGTCGGTTATTTCGGTTTTCTGCTCACCCCTAAACTATCTTAATAACTACCAACCTTTTACGATATAATTTTACAAATAATATTTATTTATTTATTTAATAGGTTAGAAACTTGCGTATTAAACGGGCCGAATAAAAAATATTAATTAACTGAAAATTTAAAAATTATAAAATGATAGTTTAGGAAAAAAAAAATATGATTGAAATTACACATAAAAAATATTATATAGTTAGTAACAAAAAAATAGGTAATGTTTTGTTTTATTTTGAATTAGATTATAACCTCGTATATTACATGAGTTGCATAAATATACTTTTATATACTAAGTAATAAAGGAATATATCTTAAAAAACTTTGTATATTACACGAGTTGAATAAATACGATGTCATCGGTTAACACATACAATCATCAAGATATGTATTTAAAAAATGAACTTTGATATATTATTTACTTTTGATATATTTTTTTATTTATTATTATGTTAGAAACATGTGTATTACACAGGGTTAAACCAATGAAATATTAGATGCTTATTAATAAGCAAAAAAAATAAAAGAAGTAATTTAGAAAACAAATTTAAATAAATAATAATTTAAATAATAATAATAATATTAAATAAGAATTTAACTAAATTTAATAATAAAAACAAAATTTTATATACTTATCCTAATTATGGTTTTACGAATTCTCCTATATATTAAAAATCCAATGTTTTGAACAGTAGAAAAAGTTATAATATAATATATGGTTTTTTTAATAGTTTTATTATATTCTTTAGTTTTTAAGTTAGATAAGTTTTTGTCAACCGGTACTGGTATCGAAAATACCAGTACGGTTATCGGTACATAAAGATAAAAATCGACACCAGCCTTACGAATAAATTTAAAAAAAAACTTCTTCTATCTTCTACGGACAAGAAATAAATACAAAGAATATATTATTATTATTATTATTATTATTATTATTATTATTATTAGAGTTAATTACATAGTTAGTCTATGTGGTTTGCACAAACTAACACACTAAGGTATTAATAGTTTAAAATCACCTTCTAGGGTATTAATTTTTCATTTTTCAACGTTTGGAGGTATTAACTTCTAGGGTATTAACATAGTTAGGGTGCACGGGGCACCTTCGGTGACCCCATGCGGGGACTTCATTTGCCGTGCGGGTACACCGCCACCATCCAAACTTTACCGCGCGGGGACTTCATAGCTCGGTGTGTGCTCACCGATTGAGAGAGAGGAGAGAGAGGGGGTGATTGATTGTTAATCTGGGTCCACCATTTTTCCACCAATCATATTTTTTTCTTCTTTTTTTATAAAAAAATAATTGTGTGAGTGGAGTGATGCCAACGTTTGAGTGCAAAATGGGGACTTAAGATGGGAGTTGACGTGGCGCGTGCTGATTGGGTGTGTGTAAGAGAGGTCACTCCCCCCTTAGAGGAGTGCCCCCCACACCCTTAGTCCTTGTGGTTTGCACAAAATAACATACTTAGGTACTAATCGTTTAACAAACAACTAACGTTAATACCTCCAAACGTTACAAAATGAAAAGTTAATACCCTCGAAGATGATTTTAAATTATTTGTACCTAAGTATGTAATTTTGTGCAAACCACAGGGACTAACTATGTAATTAATTCTTATTATTATTATTATTATTATTATTATTAATTTGAAGTAGAAAAAATCTTTATTTTTATCCAAATTAGATTTAGTTAAATTATTTTTAATAGAAGAGAGAAATTAGGAAATAAGGTTTGAAACAATAATTTAACTAAATTTAATTGAATAATAAAAATAAAAATTTATATACTTATCCTAATTATGCTCTACGAATAAATTAAAAAAAAATTATATCTTCTACGCAGAAGAAGTAAACACAAAGAATATATATTATTATTAATATTAATTCAAAGTTTAAAACAAATTTTTATTTTTATCTAAATTAGATTTAGTTAACTTATTTTTTAAAATTATTATTATTTAATAGAAGAGAGAAATTAAAAAAATAAGATGAGAATCTATCTATCTAACTATATATTAAAGGAGAAGTAGAGCTTATGTAAGTTTGCATACGTGTCAACTATCCAGCTATGCCACGTAGGTTCTGCTGATGTCATAAATAACAATTAAATTGTTAATATATTCTATTAATTAGTAATACATAATTTGGCTCCACTTTTAAAATTTCAAAATTCAAACCATTCTTTAAATCCCTCTCTCTTTAAATCCCTTCTCCACTTTCAAAATTCAATCAATCTCTTATCCCTCTCTCTCATCCAGATCTTTCATTGATGAAGATGGACAAGTTGAAGACAACGCTTCATGGAAGGCGACACGTTTAGATCATCTATAGATCTGAAGAGATTGAAACGTAACAAGGAAGCAGAGGCGCCACTGTTGGGATCCACTAAACAGAGGACAAGGAAGCTTATGGTAGCACACATCCGGCGATGGTGGTCGTGCAAGAAGAACAGAGGCGCCGACTGCCGGTAAGTCTCGCACCTCCGATTTAGTTATGAAATCAGTAAATCGATGTTATGCAACTGCATTTTCAGGTGCGTTTTGTTTCTTCAATTGCAGTTTAAATTTGTGGTTTTATTTGATTTAAAAGTAATTTGTGGAATCGGATTGTAGATCTTTGTGATTGTGAACTTGTATTATGTGTTAGTTGAGTTTGTTGACCAGGTCAATTGTTGATCTCATGAGATATGTTGATTTGTAGTTGTAAATCAATGTTTCCCTGATTTTTTATTCGCTAATTTTAAGCCCAAATTTTTTTCAACTTTTGCTCCAATTGAAGTTTGATTCAATGTTATCCCCAATCTATTTACAGTTTTTTTATAAGAAAGGTTTTATTTACAGTATTAGTTATGTTTGATTCAGTGCTATAGTTATGGCTGTAAGTTTTAGAATTCAGTTCTCAAATTGTTTATTTTTCACATTAAGAGTTAGTTGAGTTTGTTGACTAAGTCAAATTGATGAGTTCATGAGAAATGTTGATTTGTACTTGTAAATACAAGTGTAAAATAAAAACAGCTCTAGAGGAATCTCTATTTTAGTGCACTGTTATGCATGATGATAGCTTAATATTAATTTTTACAATGCACTTTTTTTTTAAAATAACCTAAATCGCATAATATTCAAAATACCAAAATCACATGTTAATAATACCTCGCGTACGAGTCGTACGTTAAGGCATTTTCACTTCCCAAACGCAAAGGGCACTATCGTCATCTTCCACTCCCCAAAGTCAATCTGCCAATAGAAACAAGCTATCTACTTATTTAAATTCAGTAGCAATTACAAAGAAAAAGCAAGGGTAATACGGTAATTTACGCCCAAAGTAATTAAAACCATCCCATATAAAAGAAATAATACAAGTACATGTACATCTTCTCTTCCAACAGCAACTGCTGAAATTGAGTAAACCATTAGCCAATCAACTCAAGCAAGAACATCAAAAGTATTGATCACAGATGCATGCACAGATTATATACATATAGAGAGAGAAACTGGAGAATCTAGAGAGAGAAACAAGCAGTTTGCACCGGAACTAATACACAGACAATACAGGTACATTCAACCTTTATCTTAACTCATTTACATTTGTTTTCTTTTTCATGATCTTCTTGAATATATGATCTTATTATTATTATTATGGAAAACTCAGATTAGATCAATATATTTTGATCTAATCTACTTAATTTAGGTTGGTTAAATATATCTCTAACGATTTGATATAAATAAATAAGATTCAACAGATCGAAATAGAAGTGAAACGGGCAGCAAGTTGTGCCGCAAGCTGAATTTAAATAGCAAAACTAAGATTTTAAAAGATTGAATTTATCGATCCTCGGGTCACAACATTACTATGTGTAGCCCGTTAGAGATTGGATCGTAAAAAGCTATTTATACCGGAAGGGGAAATTGAAGATAATACATTGTAAAATACTATTTTCTTAACTGAAGTTGAGGATCGTAAAAAGCTATTTATAGAAGTTTTGTTCTATATCCAAGAAGTGTATTTTGATGTTGTGATTAGACGACTTGCTAACCTGACAGAAAGCAATGATATGAGGGATGAGGGCAAGCAGCCAAGCAGGTAAAAACTGAATTGAAACCACAAGTTTTTTTTTTTATAAATATATTGCAACATTAGTGACTGTTGACTAAATGAGTTTGCTGGTTTTGGTTTACCTTGTTTTCCCAGTGAGGTTGGAACATGATCTTATGCTGACCCGTTTGCTTATTGGAATGAAAAGTTTGCTCAGAAAGAGCGTGAACAGAAACAAAGACCAATCTTTCTAATGGGAAACACTCTTCTGAGATGAGTTCATAAGTTTGGTAGGTAATGGTGTAGTATTGTATCTTACAACTTGCAGTTTAGGCTGTAATATTTTTGTAAATCTATGCATGATGTTAATTATGCATGTTTAATCCATCTTATTGTTGTAGTTTACAAGTTGCAGTTTCTGACAATAACTGATGCGTGTGGAGTGTTATATATATTAGGTGTATATTTTAAGCCCCTTTAACACTTTTTTAGTCAAGTTTTAAATTTATAAAACATGATATTTACTAACACTAAACACACATATGGGCAAGTGCACCCATCGTGAGCGTAGTATAGTGTTGGTAAGATACCGAGGTCGTCCAAGGACACAAGAGCTTTTAGTACCGGTTTATCCTCAACGTCTAATCAAATCAAAAAGTTTAGAAAAATGTTTTAAGCTAAGAAAAATAAAAACTAACTAAAATGCTGAAAAATAAAAATAAAAGAAAAAACAGATAGACTAGATGAATCACTTGGTTCCGACTCGTGTATAGTGTAACCTTTGATTATTTCCGCACTTTTGCACTATTTTAAGAGATTATCTTAGTTATTGTAGTAGACCCCTCTTTTGAAGGTGACGTTACCCTCAACCCAGTAGTTTGAGTCAGCAAGGATACAATCCTAAAGGGTCGGATTATTGAAAGATAATGAATTAAGTTATTAATGCAAATTATGGTAGGCCCCTCTTTTGGAGGTGACGTTACCCTCGACTAAGTAGTCTGAGTCAGCAGGGATACAGTCCTAAATAGCCGGGTTATAGTATTAATAGTAGTTAACTTATGAGGGGATCAAAGAGTTTGGACCCCCGCCATCCAATACCGTTAAGCATTGAAGGAGGTCCTACTAAATTTGACCCAGGTCCATTGCAGGACCTCTAAACGCTGAACAATGGCAAGACTCTTACCAAACTGTTCCCTTAACCCCTGACCAGGTAGCCAACATACCTCCATATAGACCGTGGAGATATGAATAGTGAAAATCTTTTATTTTATATAGACAGTAAAATAATGCCAAGACACCACGGACAAACGATAAGGAAGAATCACCTTCAACATAAGAAACTAGTTATTAAAGTCATTAATACAAAACCAAGTAAAAAGTGCGAAAAGATTAGAAATAAAAAGTATTACACTAGACACTTGTCTTCACCAAGTGATGTAAGAAACTTAGGCAAACATGGCCTTGATTGTCAAGAACTCTTACGATCAATCTTGGATCCTGAGACGACTCACACACTCTATGATGGACAATGGATGATGGTGGTGGATGATGGTGTTATGGTGGTGGTGGGTGGTGGGTGAAGTGTGAGAGAGGTGGTGTGCCAAGGGATGGTTTGAGCTTGAGCCAAGCACTCCTATTTATAGGCTGAACAGAAGCTCGGGCACGGCCCCGTGTCCAGTGGGCACGGCCCCGTGTCCACATCCTTCTCTTTCTTCATTTAATGCAGCTTTGTCTTATTAGTTGACCACGCCCCCGTGTCCGCTGAGCACGACCCCGTGGTGCAGAAGAATCTTTGTACTATGAAGATTTGCCCAGATTGTGTGAATCTTATAATTGACCACGGCCCCGTGTCCGCTGAACACGGCCCCGTGGTGGGCAATAGAAGCTTCTACCACTTTGTCTTTTCTGCTGACACTTGGGCACGCCCCCGTGCTGGCTGAGCACGGGGCGTGTTTAGTCTTCTGTTATCTTGTTTTACTTGGGAAGATGCTGTCGTGGGGTCGGGCATGTCACGTCTTGTTCCTTTTCTTGTATTTATGTTAGATTTTGATGTCTTTTTGCTTCTTTTGTTAATTTGAGCTCATTTAATCCTGAAAATACAAAAGGAAGACAAAAGCACACTTTTTCCAACATTAGTACTAAAAAAGGGTTAGTTTTATGCCATAATTGATGTAATTTATATGTTGCATTTTGCACACATCAATAACCAACTGATTATTACTCTTTCTTTTGGTGTTTTACATTCAAGTTTATTCATTATCATGTAAATTTAAGAAATGAATCAGCTTCTTTTTATTAATAGTATAGTTTGTTTACTGAACGTTTTATATATATTTTTTTGTAATTGTCTTCATAAAGCATTCTGGCGAAAGTGATTTGGTGGAACGTTTTAGTTTGAAACTATGTAAATGGTTTTATATACTTAGAGGGGTGACTGCTATAACGTTAGCCATGAAGTTATATTTCGGTGTCGGTTTTTAAAGCGGTGTTACATTGAATCAAGACCAGCTACGGAGAAGGAAATAGAGGTTAACGTCAAAGGTAGCTGTCACACCCCCAAAATCCACACGCGGAGTACCACCGCTTGGAGGCGTGACATGACCAGGATCAAGCCACCAATCGTATTAAACATATAAGTAAATAGTAAATGTCATTCATCAATACGATAGGTGTTTTCAAAACCAAACATAAACAAGTGTGTAGCGGAAGCAATAATGTAAAAACCCAACATAAGTATTAAGTTGAAATGTCATAAAAGAGTTTATCATAACATCCACAATCCGTGCCCACAACGACCGCGCCTCCCGTGCAAGCTCCATGGGTACCTATGGTCCTGCAAGGCATGTAACAGAGAGTCAACAACTAGTTGAGCGAGTTCACAGTAAGTAAGGTCGTTGCATAACTACGCGTTATTAACTAAGCCGTTTTGTATGTTCAATTGGTGGGGGCTTCCCATGTTGTATATACTAGACTAGTTGTAACCATAATTGTTCTTCTTAACCCGAGAACAGGAGTACGTATGAGGTTTACGTAGGTTTTACGTAAGTGCCCTTCTTAACCCGAGGACAGTGGTACGCGTGAGGTTTACGTAGGTTTTACGTAAAGTGTCCCTCGAAACCTGAGGACAGTAGCAAGCATAAGTATACGTAGGTTTTACGTAAGTGTCCCTCGAACCCTGAGGACAGTAGTAAGCACAAGTATACGTAGGTTTTACGTAAGTGTCCCTCGAACTCTGAGGACAGTAGTAAGCACAAGTATACGTAGGTTTTACGTAAGTGTCCCTCGAACCCTGAGGACGATGGTAAGTAGTCTAGTGTTTTACGTAGGTTTTACGTAAGTCTATCATATCTATCAATACCATTCCATCAATACCATTCCCAACCCACCGGGAATCCCATGCCTTGGAAATGTGAACTCACCTTGGTTTGCTCGGTATGCTTAATTATGTGCTCATAAGAAATCAGTCAAGTCCTATAGTGCACGTATACTCAATCAGTTCACGTTCGTAAGGTTTCGCATGCAATCAATATCACAGAGTGGGTTTGACAGTTAATATCATGTAACACACAAGCAGTTAATCACATTCATGCAACTCAAGCTTTACATTAAAGGCTTTTCTTAGTTTGTTTTAACTTAGTTATTCCTCAGCAGTCTTGATAAACTTAACTGTGTTACAGCGTTAATCTGTATTAATCGAACTAAGATGCATGGCAGAGTTAACACACTTAACATAGTCACTGTGTCATAACAGAGTTATATCAACATTAACAAAGTTATCACATACAATAAGCTTAACATACATAACCTAGTTAACGTAACCCAATTAACATATTAACAGAACTAATAAACTAACTGAGTTGCTGAACTAACAGAGTTATTACTTAACAGGTTTAATAAACAGAGTAAATAAACTAACAGGGTTACATATTTAACAGAGTTAACTAACTAACAAAGTTAACTGTGCAGAACACTTTCGACGAAATCCCAGAGTGGCGAAATCCCTTAGGCGACGAAATCCCAAGGGATTTCGTCGGGCTTGTGTTTTCGTCGGCACCTCATCATCATCACAACCGTTACGTATTACAAGAAATCCCTAAACATCACTAACAGTTTCAACACGCCCCATTCATAGAATCATTCGATCATCCAACCAAACCAAGGCATGCGATCATATGAGATTACTAAATCATTCTACAATCATGATCGTCATTCAGTCATCATGCAAATCAAAATCGCTAATAGGACATCAAAACAATTCTTAAAACATAAACACACAATCCTTTCAGTGGGTGATTATCATCAATTCGCATTTGCAAGCATGACCCTGTCCAAATTCAACAACCCTACCTCATCTAATCATTTAATATATGTAATATCATTACTGACATCCTTATCAAAATGTCTATATTAGTTGATTAGATCAGCACATGGACCGCCATATTTAGTCAAGGCTATCCACTCATTAGATCATTTACCTTCAATATTAGTGGACCTTTAAAGACCATAGATATATAAAAATCGGTTACTTGAAGTTTGTGTATTTAGTGGACAGTCTTTAATTTGCATTGCCCTATGTATGATAATATCATGACATCCATCATTTATCAATTTCTAATTTCCATTATAGCAAATATCACACAACCTCATACTGCCGATACACATTCATGTAACAAAATATACATATGAGCAATCTATATACATAAACAAGATATACATATGATCGAGATACACACATAGACAAAATTTACACATGGACGAGATATCAAGGGGTATAGGTTAAACCCGAAGGTACCATACTAACCGTGTACAAGAAGAAGAATAACGTGCCAGCTAGAAAGAAAGGAGACTTCGGTAGTATGAGGGCTGCCGTTGAGTTAAACTAGGTCTAGGGTTTTCAGATTACACATTCACATAAAGGGTCGAAATAAAAACACATATTAGCTCGATACTGGGCCAAGGCCCAATTCTGTTTTTCGCCAGCCCACCTTTTGGCGAAAACACTTTTGTGTTTTCGTCTATGAATGATTTCGTGAGGACAGTGGTAATCTACTAAGGTTACATATTTAATTAAAAGACACAAGTTGACACAAGGCACATTATTTACATGCACACCAAATATATATCTACAACACACTTTGCAAATTAAGTACAAGGTTAAGTCGAATTGAGACCTTGAAAACTCGGGTTGTCACATTATCCCCCACTTGAAAGAAATTTCGTCCCGAAATTTAGTACGTGGTTACTGAGGAAGCTAGTTGTGTTGTATCGTTTACTGGTTTTCCTGGGGTGTCACATCATCCCCCTGTTGGTTTGGAATTTCGTCCCGAAATTCTATAGTAGCTTCAGCCTCAGTAGTGGTTGCACTGTTTCCGAACAACTGGGGATACTTGAGTTTCATTTGATCTTCTCGTTCCCAGGTACACTCTGGGCCACGACGGGAGTTCCAACGAACTCGAACAAGAGGTATCCTAGTGTGCTTGAGGACCTTGACATCCCGGTCCGTGATTTCAACTGGTTCCTCGACGAATCGTAACTGATCGTCGATAGTGAGCTCCTTCAAAGGAACTATGAGGGTCTCATCTGACAGACACTTCTTCAGATTCGACACGTGAAAGACGGTGTGAACTGCACTGAGTTCAGCTGGTAAGTTCAGTCGGTAGGCCACTTTGCCTATTTTCTCAATGATTTCGAATGGTCCGACATAGCGCGGATTAAGTTTGCCTCATTTGCCAAAACGAACCACACCCTTCCAGGGTGAAACTTTGAGTAGTACTCGATCCCCAACCTGGAATTCGAATGGTTTCCTGCCCTTATCGGCGTATGCTTTCTGACGGTCGCGAGCTGCCGCCATGCGTTGCCGTATTTGAGCAATCTTTTCAGTAGTATCAACTACAAGTTCTGGACCCGTGATTTGACTATCACCCACCTCTGCCCAACAAAGAGGTGATCGGCATTTACGTCCGTACAATGCCTCGAATGGAGCAGCTTTAATGCTGGTGTGGTAGCTGTTGTTGTACGAGAACTCCACTAACGGGAGATGTTTTTCCCAGCCGTTTCCGAAATCGATTACACATGCACGAAGCATGTCTTCTAAAGTTTGAATAGTGCGCTCAGACTGCCCATCCGTCTGAGGGTGATAAGCTGTGCTCATGTCTAAATGAGAGCCAAAAGATTTGTGCATTGCTTGCCACAGTTCTGAAGTAAAACGTGCGTCACGATCAGAGATAATAGAGGTGGGCACCCCGTACCTCGAGACAACTTCCTTAAGATATACGTCTGCTAGTGTGGAGAACTTATCCGTTTCCTTGATAGCCAAGAAGTGTGCAGACTTAGTGAGTCGATCCACGATCACCCAAATAGTATCATTCCCACATTGAGATCTAGGCAGGCCAGTAACAAAATCCATGGAAATTTGCTCCCATTTCCATTGTGGTATCTCAGGTTGTTGGAGTGGGCCTGATGGTTTCTGATATTCCGCTTTGACTCTCGCACAAGTCAAACACTTGCTAACGTAAGTTGCTATGTGAGCTTTCATGCTAGGCCACCAATATGTAGTTTTCAAGTCGTGGTACATCTTATCCGAACCAGGATGTACTGAGTAGCGAGACTTATGAGCTTCATCCATTACAAGCTCGCGTAAGTTGCCATAGAGCGGGACCCAAATGCGTCCTGTTACATAGTAGGCGCCGTCTGCCTTTTGTTCTAACCGTTGCCTTGAGCCGCGTAGGGCTTCAGCCCTAACGTTTTCTGGTTTCAGTGCTTCTACCTGAGCATCTCGTATCTGTGAAGGAAGACTAGACTGAATAGTGAGTTGCAACGCTCGTACACGCCTAGGTGTAGTATCCTTTCGACTAAGGGCGTCGGCCACCACATTGGCTTTGCCCGGATGGTACTTTATAGAACATTCGTAATCGTTCAGTAATTCGACCCATCGACGTTGTCGCATGTTCAACTCTTTCTGCTTGAAGATATGCTCGAGACTCCTGTGATCGGTGTAGATGGTGCACTTAGTACCGTACAGGTAATGTCGCCATATCTTGAGCGCAAAAACAACAGCTCCCAGCTCTAAATCATATGTAGTGTAATTCCGTTCGTGAATCTTAAGTTGGCGCGAAGCATAAGCAATGACTTTATCCCGTTGCATCAACACACATCCAAGACCTTGGATGGATGCGTCGCAGTAGACTACAAATCGTCCGTGCCTTCAGGCAATGAGAGGATAGGTGCGCTACAAAGTCTATCCTTTAAGTGCTGAAATGTTGTTTCCTGTGTATTACCCCAACGATAAACAACACCTTTCTGTGTCAGTAGTGTAAGCGGCTGTGCAATCTTTGAGAAGTCTTTGATGAACCGTCTGTAATAACCCGCCAAACCCAAGAATTGGCGTATTTCGGTTGGTGTGCGAGGTACAGGCCAGTTCTTGATCGAATCTACCTTGGATGGATCAACATGAATCCCATCCTTGTTTACCACGTGGCCTAGGAAGTGGACTTCGCGAAGCCAGAAGTCGCATTTCGAAAACTTGGCATACAGCTGTTCCGTTCGAAGGAGTTCCAAAATAAGTCGTAAATGTTGCTCGTGTTCCTCCTGACTCTTCGAATAGATCAGGATGTCATCGATGAAAACAATAACAAACTTGTCAAGATAAGGTTAGCACACCCTGTTCATAAGATCCATGAAAACCGCAGGTGCGTTCGTTAACCCGAATGGCATGACCAAAAACTCGTAATGGTCGTAGCGAGTTCTGAATGCTGTTTTGGAGACGTCCTCGTCCCGGACTCTCAATTGATGATAGCCTGACCTCAGGTCAATCTTCGAGTAATAGCTCGACCCTTGCAACTGGTCTAATAAGTCGTCGATGCGTGGAAGAGGATAGCGATTCTTCACGGTCACCTTGTTCAGTTCGCGGTAATCTATGCACATACGGAAGGTACCGTCTTTCTTCTTCACAAATAATACTGGAGCTCCCCAGGGCGAAGAGCTAGGACGTATGAAACCCTTTTCCAAGAGTTCTTGCAATTGCTTAGACAGCTCTTCCAGTTCAGTTGGAGCTAAGCGATAAGGTGCTCGAGCTATGGGTGCTGCTCCTGGAGCTAGCTCGATCTGAAATTCGACCTGGTGATGAGGTGGTAGCCCAGGTAACTCTTCAGGAAACACTTGAGGAAAGTCGCGTACGACTGGAATATCCTCTAACTTCTTCTCTTCCGTAGATGTATCAGTAACGAGTGCTAATATAGCAGTGTGGCCCTTTCGCAAACACTTCTGAGCTTTCAGGAAGGAAATGATGCCACTCACGACACCACTCTTGTCGCCTTGAACCTCGAGAGGTTCTTTACCAGAACGGGGAATACGAACAATCTTCTCTTTGCATAGGATCTCTTCTTGTTGTTGGGATAACCAATCCATCCCAATGACGATGTCGAAACTACCCAAGACTATAGGAATGAGGTTGATGGAGAATGTCTGACCAGCTAAGACGAGGTTACAACCCTTGACTACCAGAAAATTGCTGACCAGGGTTCTGATAGTCATCAATCTTTCGCTGCCGTCCCTGGGACTGAACTGAAGTTGAACCCTTGCTGGAGGTTCCATCCCACTTTCTCTTGTTGTCACAGGGAATAGCAGAAGTAGTAGTAGTAGCACCAATGCGTTTAGGCAGCTTGTTCTGTTTCACTGCCTGGTCTGTGAGACGATGAGCAAGACGAGTAACATCTAGAATAGTAGCAAGGTTAGCAGAAGTCACATGACTTTGAATCTCCGGTACTAAGCATTTTAGGTACAGCTCAATGCGCTCGATAGGAGGATCCACCATTGTTGGACACAACACTGCCAGTTCGTTGGATCGTTTCGTGTACGCTTCTATTTCTGACCCCGTCATCTTCAGGTTAAAGGACTCCACTTCCAACTTGTGGATGTCATCACGACTACAGTATTCCTCTTTGATCAACTCCTTGAAATCATTCCAGGGTGTGGCGTTTGCAACTGCCAACCCTAACATCTGAACTTGCGCATTCCACCAAGTCAGCGCAATGCCTTCTAGAGTACCAGTGGCGTACTTCACCCTGCGAGCCTCAGGGCATTCACACATCTCAAAAATGGACTCGAGCTTTTCAAACCAATGGAGGAGTCCAACTGCTCCTTCCGTGCCACTGAAAGTAGTAGGACGACAGTCCATGAAAGTCTTGAAGCTGCAAACAGGTGGCTGACCTCCTGCTTATGCGGCTGCAAGTGCCGCAGCAACTTGTTCGTTAATGAGAGCCGTCAACTAGGCTTGTGTCATGTTGATACGTCCAGCCATGATCTTCATAGCAAAGATAACAAAAGTAATAGAGGTTCGCGAATAGTGCGATGACAGAAGAGAGTGAGCACACAAGTATTCTCAAGCAATAGGGGTTATGTGTATCTAAGCATACCATGAGCAAAGTTCTATGTAATTCTAGCAAGTAGGAAATAAAACATATACCATATTACCTAGAATGTTGAGTCTTGCACGTGGAGCGAGGCGTCGTTGTGGATCATTGAGCACTGTACAGGTTATAGTCTGGTTTTAATAAAAACGTTTTCCCCTTATTAAAACTGAGTTCTCTATAACCAATGGCTCTCATACCAATCTGTCACACCCCCAAAATCCACACACGGAGTACCACCACTTGGAGGCGTGACATGACCAGGATCAAGCCACCAATCGTATTGAACATATAAGTAAATAGTAAATGTCATTCATCAATACGATAGGTGTTTTCAAAACCAAACATAAACAAGTGTGTAGCGGAAGCAATAATGTAAAAACCCAACATAAGTATTAAGTTGAAATGTCATAAAAGAGTTTATCATAACATCCACAATCCGTGCCCACAACGACCGCGCCTCCCGTGCAAGCTCCATGGGTACCTATGGTCCTGCAAGGCATGTAACAGAGAGTCAACAACTAGTTGAGCGAGTTCACAGTAAGTAAGGTCGTTGCATAACTACACGTTATTAACTAAGCCGTTTTGTATGTTCAATTGGTGGGGGCTTCCCATGTTGTATATACTAGACTAGTTGTAACCATAATTGTTCTTCTTAACCCGAGAACAGGAGTACGTACGAGGTTTACGTAGGTTTTACGTAAGTGCCCTTCTTAACCCGATGACAGTGGTACGCGTGAGGTTTACGTAGGTTTTACGTAAAGTGTCCCTCGAAACCTGAGGACAGTAGCAAGCATAAGTATACGTAGGTTTTACGTAAGTGTCCCTCGAACCCTGAGGACAGTAGTAAGCACAAGTATACGTAGGTTTTACGTAAGTGTCCCTCGAACCCTGAGGACAGTAGTAAGCACAAGTATACGTAGGTTTTACGTAAGTGTCCCTTGAGGACGATGGTAAGTAGTCTAGTGTTTTACGTAGGTTTTATGTAAGTCTATCATATCTATCAATACCATTCCATCAATACCATTCCCAACCCACCGGGAATCCCATGCCTTGGAAATGTGAACTCACCTTGGTTTGCTCGGTATGCTTAATTATGTGCTCACAAGAAATCAGTCAAGTCCTATAGTGCACGTATACTCAATCAGTTAACGTTCGTAAGGTTTCGCATGCAATCAATATCACAGAGTGGGTTTGACAGTTAATATCATGTAACACACAAGCAGTTAATCACATTCATGCAACTCAAGCTTTACATTAAAGGCTTTTCTTAGTTTGTTTTAACTTAGTTATTCCTCAGCAGTCTTGATAAACTTAACTGTGTTACAGCGTTAATCTGTATTAATCGAACTAAGATGCATGGCAGAGTTAACACACTTAACATAGTCACTGTGTCATAACAGAGTTATATCAACATTAACAGAGTTATCACATACAATAAGCTTAACATACATAACCTAGTTAACGTAACCCAGTTAACATATTAACAGAACTAATAAACTAACTGAGTTGCTGAACTAACAGAGTTATTACTTAACAGGTTTAATAAACTGAGTAAATAAACTAACAGGGTTACATATTTAACAGAGTTAACTAACTAACAAAGTTAACTGTGCCGAACACTTTCGACGAAATCCCAGAGTGGCGATGTAACACCTCGCAAATTTCGGGTTTAATATTAAAACGACACGTGTCATGTCAAACAAAAACGCGTTGAAAACCCGGATTTAATAAAGATGTTTTCGGTAGGATTTAAAGTGGCGTCATGTTAAATATTACCTCTGAACACCTCAATTATAAATCCCAAGACCCGATTTAATATTATATACATCTATTATACCCTCAATTCAGGAATTTATTGCCAATAATGGAATTTGGAAATGCGTGATAGGATTCTACGAAATAAAAGAATGGAAGTCCTTAATTTACGGTTCTTGTTTTTGGATTCAAGTGAAGCAATTGCAAATGGTAGGGTATGTCAATGTGTAAGACACTTTATGAAGGCCCCTGAATGAAAATTGAGGTCCACAAGTCGTTTATAACGGCTGCCCTTTCAAACCTTCAACAAACAACAACATTTTGGCTTCTGATGAAGCCCTACGCATCGTAGGCATAATGCCCCTACGATGCGCAGGGGTTGCCCAGCGACCAGAAAACAGGCAGTAGCCTGTTTGGTGCACTTGTAACCCATCAAACCGGTTTTTCTTGCATGTGCATGAACCTTAGACTCCCCTAGACACTAGAAGACATGTGTTGAACAATTGTGGAAGGGCATAGACTCTTGTGTCAATTGATTGTGGTGTGTAAACCCACTATATAAAGGACCTTCAAGTGCAACTTTCTTTCACACATCATATTCAAGCATTCTGATTACTTGGGGAGCTTGCAAACTGATCAAGAGCCTTTCTAATCGTTCATTAATCATCTAGTAAGTTGCCTAACCCTTCTAATTTAGTTCTAGCTTTATAATTAGCATAAAAGTCAATATATCATAGTTTACGGTTGACTTCTTGATTAAGTAACGATAGTTCAGTGGTATGTCAAATTGAAAGTACCGTTAGATAGGTAATTATATGGGTAATAATCCCTTATATGGTCACGTACCGAATCCAGACCTAACTAGGTCGTTTGTCGGGTCAAACGTTGACCGAAAAAGTCAACAGAATTACAAAATGCGATTTAATGCACGATTAGCAATCCGCGAGGCGTGTAATCTGTTTTAAACCTAATATAACTTGGTAATAAGCATAAAAACTTGTCTACGCTTGCCCGACTCGACAAATTTCTGTTTAAACCCGGTTCGGAACCGAAAGACGCAAGACTTTGACTTTTGCGTTGACTTCGGTTCTGACCCGTTTTAATTTGAATTAGACATGCCTTAAAGTCTCATTAGGGTTGGGTTACATGCTAGTATAAGTCTCTGTACTTGTTTCATTGATTATCCGATGCATGCGCACGTTTCCGTTAATCGCTTAAATTGGACCATAATGCCCTTATGACCCTACAACGAGAATTTTGAAAATGTGGAAGTACTATAATCTTAGTTACTGATTATTAAACATGCACGTAAATTTTCACGTCAATCGGAGGTCTAGATTATGAGATATGCGCATTAGCGTAAATATTAAGCTTTTTATTAATTAAACGGCGCGATTAGCGCATAGCCTATCTAAACCCGATTTTCGGTACCAAAACTTTTACCCACTGATGTTAAATAATATTTTGGGATTTTTGAAGATTTTTAATTATTTTTAAACTGATCTTAAGCTAGGCTTATCGCATTGATTCGGTTAATACCGAATATGCCCTTTTAGGCTATAAAACGAGTTTTACGAATCCGTTTGATTCCAATCCAATGGCCACTGATCTAAAATAATAAATATAGGATTTTGAGCCTGTTTTACTGATCAGAAAACTCAGATTGGTATTTTAACCCGTACGTCGCTTAAAACGGCTTTATACGCGTATTAAACGCGTAGTTTGGTATTAAAACCATTTTGACACGTAAGACTTAATACCAATAGACATAACCTGTTAAATTAAGATATTTTTCTGATTTAATCAGACCCATACCTCAGAAGTATTATAAGTCTCTTTTATAACCTTTAAAATGACCAAAATACCCCTACGGGGCATAATTAAGGAATAAACTCGTTACGGGCATTATGGAAGATATCATAATGATATCACAACATATTTGAAGCGTATTAACTTAGGAAACCTGTTCACGACCCTTTCGGTTACCCGTTATGCATTTTACGCGTTCGGTTCGGTTTATGTAAATAGTTTGCATAAACTAGCCGAAACGGGTCAAACGATATCATTTTCATCTCAAAATCCAGAATGTGAGTAGTAAACCCATATTAAACAAGTCTTCAAACTTGTCGGGTCTAAATCACATTCTATCCGGTCTTCGCTTAATCGTGCGTACGAACCGCATCTTTGAAACTAGCCGGTCTAAGCTTAAGCATAATTAAAGACCCGCTAGGATTCTAATAGGTTATATTTAACCTTCGTTCCAGATTAGGAGAAACAGTAAAAGCTACCTGCTATTTGATTATTGTGACTATACTTTGCATCAAGGTAAATACTTTTAACTTATTTTCCCTATACGGGCTTGGGTTACGGTACATAGCGTACCGCTTGATCGAGCATCAAATCTTCCACGCTTAGTGGTTAATTGAATAATTTGATCGGCTCGTTTTAAACAGATGTGTTTACTTTACAGCCTTTGGGGGGTTAATGACCATGTCCCGGATATCCTCGGCATTATCTTACGAGATTGCCACGACCTGAGCACGGGGTGTAGGCGTACTCCCGTGTATAACTCACTTACAGTGGTGTGTCTATTGATCTTTAACCCGGATACGTCCGGGCTACTGAACGCATAAGTAACATGTAAAGCGTTAACAAGATTATCATATAAAATAATTCTCCCAAGTTAAACAAAATGTTTATGCCATGTGCATCCAAACCAATTTTCAATCATTTTATAAAATGAGTCAGTTGAATGTATTTACCAGTGTAAACTGACGTATTTTCCCAAAAAGATTAAATGCAGGTACTAGGCGAAATAGGCTGGGAGTCTCCTAAGCATCACTAGAAGTCTCGCAAACTTAAGATGCCGATGTCTGTTGAACCATAAACAATATTTTTATTATTCGATCTTACTGTGGATAAACACCGGATAATTGTGACTTTGTTTACAATAAATAAATTCGGTTGTATCTTATTTAAATTTGCTTCCGCTGTGCATTATTATATTGTGTTGTTTGACTATTACGTTGCCAACCACGTCACGATACTCCCCCACCGGGCCCACCGGTGACACGTGGATATCGGGGTGTGACAGGTTGGTATCAGAGCCAACACTGAGTGAATTAAACACTAGCCTTTTGTGTTTAATCTCAGTTACACAATTGCACATATCTAAACTTTTGAGTCTAGACTTATAACATAGGACAAATTCCACCTTATTCGGTTTTTGTTTTGTCCTTTAAAACTTTATATTTTTGTTATTGTTATCTTATGTTTTATTGACAGGATTAACAAAAGATGCCTCCGAGATTTTTACGTATGCGAGGACGAGGAGGAAAGGGGCCGACCACCGCCCCCAACGACCATGAAGCTGGGCCGTCCAATACACGAGCTCCTATCCCCGCCGAGAGTGATGGTACTCGACGGAACCAGAGAGGTCTCTTTCAACCGGCAAGACGGTCGGTTTCAAACAGCTCTACGACTCCCGCTCAAGACTCATACGGGCCACAATCAGAAAATGAGCCTAGAGACCCCCACCATTCGCACATACCGTTACAGCGATCTATGTCGCACCGCCCTTTTGGAGACCCCACTCCAATCTTTCAAGGCCAGTTTAACCCGGCGGATTATATACAAGAACCAGTGGGTTTTAACCCATTGGGGCCGGAGGACCATTTTTCTGGAGGAAACGATATGGATGAGGAAGACGACCCAGAAGAACCCGCATCAGGAACTCCCAACCACCCAATCGAGGTCTCGGATAGTTCCATTTATCACGGGCCACCCTATAATGGTCCAGATAGCTTCCAGGCTATCTTTACTCGGCACGAATGGTATTATACACCTTCTCACCATTCGTCGCCGCATGAGCAGCAGCAGCAGCATCATCAAGATTCCTCTGGGAATCACCAGTTTGAGGCAGTTACGCCACCGCCTCCACCGCCATCAGTTCAGCCGGCGCCTCCACAGCCGCAAAGACATAGGAGATCCGGAGCCCGGATGTCCACACGAAGAGAAGAGTTTCACTTTAACTCTCCTCTACAATCAAGTGGCAGAAATTATCAGCCGCTTCCAGAAGTTCCACAGATGGGTGGACCATCAAACCCCTTCGCGCAGCAACCGCCACCAATGGGTTTCGATAATCAGATACCAGCATACACGGGTCCTTCGATGTATAACCCGTTTGAGCTACCAACCCACACTAACCCCGGTTACGCTGAAGCCGACCCATACCTGGTAGCTGCTAATTACAACGCTCTTAACCCTGAAGGACCGTATGGGGGTCCTTGGGGAGTAGGGTACCCAGTCCAGGGGTACCAGATGCCTACACAACCCCCGTTTTACCAACAACCCCCGCCGTCTCTACAAATGTCGCCACCACTGCATCAGGAGATCCTGCAAAGTATTAGAGAGGTGCGACATGAGGCACGGGAAGATCGACGGCGCAACCAGGGAATGTTCAAGACCTTGACGAACCTAATCAAGGGAAAGAGCAAAAAGGATCAGTAAATCCTTTATGTGTATATGTCTACTTTAAAATTAAGTCCCTGCGTGGACATTTATGTGTGTATGTTTGTTGTGTGTATTGACCCCTACGTGGGTCTATCTTTCCATAAACCCCTACGAGGGTAAGTTGTATGTTTAGTCCCTCCGTGGACTTATGTTTGTTTATGTCCCTACGTGGACAATTGTTAGTATGTTAACCCCTACGTGGGCATGTCTTCTGTAAGACCCCTGCGTGGGCATGTTGTTATGTTGTAGCTCCTACGTGGGCAAATTTCATGTGTGAAAGACCCGTTTAGGGCGATATGTAATGTTGTTATAAATTATTGGAGTGTTGTTTTATAAATTTCATGTTTGCCATTTGTGCATATATAATAATTATAAATGAAATAAATAAATTAAAATCATTCCTTTTAATCTGCCTAAGTAATTATTTAATTAAGAATCTTAAAGTGTGGAACCTAGCCTCGTGTCAAATATAAGACCGGGCCAAAATGGTAATACCGGGTTAAAAGATTCAAATTCTTGTTAACATCTTAAAACATGTTAACACTCCTGGCAGAAGTGATTCGTTAAAAATCACATGTCATTTTTTTTAAATGAATAAGGATTCTTTAGAAGTTTCCTAATCCAGTATAATGATCTCTGAATCCTGGATTTACATCATCAATTAAGGTGATCATATTCAACCATACGTGGTAAAATAGCGCCTACGGGCCATGCTCATTTCTATATAAGCCAAAAGACGGTGGTAGCTAAGACTCCCTGTCTAATAAAGGTAATGAACTAGGTTCAAACCTTAAAAGTCTTGATTCTCAGAAATCATAGTATATTAAATTGTCCATGTGACCAAGCCTTATGTGCTAATATATATATTGTTATTGTAATATGTTTAGGATAAATTTAATTGAAATCCTAAATTAATACGATTAATGAGTTAACCAAGAAGGGTCTCTGTTACCATGGTTAACGAGTTACCCTAAGGGGGTAATTCTATAATAAACTTTCAAATAAAATATTGTTCTTGTTTCTGTAACAGTTCAATACGAATGGCAAATTCTAATGAAGTCAATAGCCCTACAGCGGCGCCAAATGAAAACGCCCAGATTACATTGACGGGCGCCGAACTAAAAGCTATCATTGATGGTGCTGTCACTCAAGCCTTGGATAGGCAATATGAAGAATACAGTGGTACCAGGAGTAGGACCCACTCCGTATCACACTCAAAGCCAAGAACACATTCTGAGGCTCATAACAAGCCTCCTCCCAAGAAGAACGGACCAAAGAAAGACGGTGATGACCGTCAGTCCACCAACAATCAAAGTGACCCATCCCAGCACTTGGTACTGCATCAAGGACCCCGTAACAAGGGTTGCACTTACAAATACTTCGTGTCTTGCAAGCCCCGGGATTTTACAGGGGAAAAGGGGGCCGTTGATTGCATGACGTGGCTGGATGAAATGGACACAGTGGTGGACATAAGCGGGTGCGCTGAACGGGATATAGTGAAGTTTGTGTCACAGTCCTTCAAAGGTGAAGCATTGGTCTGGTGGAGATCTCTGATGGAGGCCTCCGGAAAGATCCCGTTGTATAGCATGACGTGGGATCAATTCATTGCCTTGATCAAAGACAATTACTGCCCTCAACACGAGGTGGAAAAGATTGAATATGACTTTCTGTCATTGGTAATGAAGAACCTCGACTGCCAAGCTTACCTGACGAGCTTCAATACGCTGTCCAGGTTGGTTCCCTACCTGGTAACCCCCGAGCCAAAGAGGATCGCTCGTTTTATTGGCGGGTTGGAACCCGAGATCAAGGCCAGTGTTAAAGCTTCTCGGCCAGTTACCTTCAGGTCAGTAACTGACCTTTCCTTATCCCTCACACTTGATGCGGTCCGTCAGAGATCGCTGAGGAATAAGGATACTGAGAAGAGGAAGCGAGAAGATGATGGTTCGCGTAGGTCGAACAAGAAACACCGTGGGAACGGTGATCGAAAGAAGGGATCGGAGTCGAAGAAAGATGGGCATCGTTCTGATGAGAAGCCCACGTGCAAAACTTGCAAGAAAAAGCACTTTGGAAAGTGCAGATTTGGATCAAACTCGAATAACGAGTCAAGGTCTTTTGCTTGTGGTTTGTGCAAATCCAAGGAACATAAAACCTTGGATTGCAAGAAGATGAAAGATGCGACGTGCTATCGTTGCAATGAGAAGGGCCACATAAAGACTAACTGCCCCAAGAATAACAAGAAGCCTGAGGAGGCTAAGAAGACTAACGCCAGAGTCTTCAGGATGGATGCGCAGGAGGCTGTGCAAGATGATAACGTCATAACAGGTACATTCCTTGTAAATGATGTCTTTGCAAGAGTACTTTTTGATTCCGGTGCAGATAAGTCTTTTGTGGATCAGAAGTTTTGTAAATTGTTGAATTTACCTGTCAAAACCCTAAGCGTAAACTATGAGGTAGAGTTAGCAGATGGTACCATAGAAACCGTCTCTACTGTGTTAGATGGATGTACTATATCCATTAAGAACCATTCTTTTCCTCTGTCTCTACTTCCGTTTAAATTAGCTGGTTTTGACATAGTGCTGGGTATGGACTGGTTATCTCATAACCAGGCCCAAATCGTCTGTAAACAGAAATAGGTAGTAATAAAGACTCCGTCTGGTGAGTCACTTACCATTCGGGGAGATACCCAGTACGGACTGCCTGAGCAGGTGACTATGCTCAAGGCTTCCAAGTGTTTGAAGAGGGGATGTGTCATTTACATGGCGCAAGTGATTTTGGAGGAACCTAAACCGAAGTTAGAAGACATCCCTGTCATTTATGAATACCCAGGAGTGTTTCCTGAAGATCTACCTGGCCTACCACCAGATAGACAAGTCGAATTCAGGATCGATATCATTTCCGGAGCGGCACCAGTTGCCAGAGCACCATACAGATTGGCACCCACCGAAATGAAGGAGTTGCGGACGCAGCTAGATGAACTGCTGGCTAAGGGTTTCATTCGACCTAGTTCATCTCCTTGGGGAGCGCCAATCCTGTTTGTCAAGAAGAAGGATGGATCGATGCGTCTATGCATCGACTATCGCGAGCTTAACAAGGTCACGATCAAGAATAGGTATCCATTGCCCAGAATCGACGATTTGTTCGATCAGCTTCAAGGGGCAAGTTACTTCTCAAAGATTGATTTGAGGTCTGGATACCATCAGTTGAAGGTTAAGGATGAAGACGTTCACAAGACTGCATTTAGGACTCGTTACGGTCACTACGAGTTTCTAGTGATGCCTTTTGGGCTCACCAATGCACCGGCTGCGTTCATGGATCTCATGAATCGCGTTTGCAAGCCGCACTTAGATAAATTCGTCATCGTTTTCATCGACGACATTCTCATTTATTCTAAGAACAAAGCTGACCACGAGAAACATCTTCGATGTATTCTCAAACTTCTGCATAAGGAAAAGCTCTATGCCAAATTCTCCAAGTGTGAATTTTGGCTTAGGGAAGTCCAATTTCTTGGACATGTGGTCAGTGAGTGTGGTATCCAGGTGGATCCCGCTAAGGTTGAAGCAGTAATGAACTGGCAAGAGCCAAAGACGCCAACAGAAATCCGTAGCTTCCTAGGGTTGGCAGGATATTACAGGCGCTTCATTGAAAATTTTTCAAGGATTGCTGCACCCCTAACTTCCCTGACCAAGAAGAAAGTAAAGTTCGTTTGGGGTCCTAAGCAGCAAGAGTCCTTCGATGTTTTGAAACAAAAGTTGAGCAACGCTCCTGTGCTTACCTTACCTGAAGGTGCTGAAGAATTTGTAGTTTATTGTGATGCATCACACACTGGCATGGGGTGTGTGCTTATGCAGAAAGGCAAGGTGATTGCCTATGCATCACGACAGTTAAAGGTGCACGAAAAGAATTACACCACCCATGACTTGGAATTGGGTGCCGTTGTGTTCGCACTAAAACTGTGGAGGCATTATCTTTATGGAATCAAGTTTGTGATCTTTTCTGATCACAAGAGCCTCCAGCATCTGTTTAACCAGAAAGAATTAAACATGAGGCAACGCCGTTGGATGGAAACTTTGAATGATTATGATTGTGAAATCAAATACCATCCCGGCAAAGCGAATGTAGTCGCTGATGCCTTGAGCAGAAAGGAAAGGGTTAAACCCATACGAATTAACGCCAAGCGTATGGAGATAAAGAACAGTTTGATAGAAAGGGTGTTAGCTGCACAGAAGGAAGCTGTGTTGGAAGCTAACTATCCTAATGAAAAGTTAGGAGTAACTGAGGAGCAGTTAACTCTTAGCAAGGACGGAATTTTACGGTTAAACGGACGAATATGGGTTCCAATTTTTGGAGGACTTCGTGATGTCATCCTCCAAGAAGCCCATAGTTCCAAATACTCCGTTCATCCTGGAGCTGACAAGATGTACCAGGATTTAAAGGCAAATTATTGGTGGATAGGCTTGAAAAAGTCTGTGGCCGCCCATGTAGCAAAATGCTTGACATGTGCGCAAGTCAAAGCCGAGCATCAGAAACCGTCAGGTTTGCTACAACAACCTGAACTTCCTACGTGGAAGTGGGAAATGGTAACTATGGATTTTATTACCAAGTTACCTAAGACAAGGAAAGGCAATGATACAATATGGGTTATAGTTGACCGACTGACTAAGTCAGCTCATTTCTTACCCATCAAGGAGACTTATAGCTCCGATATGTTAGCCCAGTTATATGTGGATAAGATTGTAGCCCTACACGGCATACCTGTAGCTATTATCTCTGACCGGGATACTAGGTACACGTCACATTTTTGGAAGAGCTTCCAGCAATCTTTGGGCACACGTTTGAACTTTAGTACGGCTTACCATCCTCAGACAGACGGCCAGAGTGAGCGTACTATTCAAACGTTAGAAGACATGCTACGTGCATGTGCGATCGAATTGAAAGGTAGCTGGGATAAGAACCTACCATTGATCGAGTTCTCCTACAACAATAGCTACCATACCAGCATTAAGGCTGCGCCTTTTGAGGCATTATACGGAAGAAAGTGTAGATCGCCAGTTTGTTGGGCGGAAGTTGGAGAAGTCCAGTTATCAGGACCAGAGATCGTGTTTGAAACGACGGACAAGATTGTCCAGATTCGTAACAACCTCCAAGCTGCCCGGAATAGGCAGAAGAGTTACGCGGATCCAAGTCGTAAGGATTTTCACTTCGAGGTAGGTGACAAAGTCCTACTTAAAGTATCACCATGGAAAGGGGTGATGCGATTTGGTAAGAAAGGTAAACTAAGCCCGAGATACATAGGACCTTTCGAGGTTATCGAACGTGTCGGGTCAGTTGCCTACAAATTGAACTTACCAGAAGAGCTCAGTGGAATTCACAATGTGTTCCACATCTGCAATCTAAAGAAGTGTTCCGCTGACGATACACATGTCATGCCACATACAGATGTGCAAATAGATAAGAGCTTAACATTTGTTGAAAAACCTTTGTCGATTGAAGATCGACAGGTAAGGAAGCTTCGGAGAAAGCATATACCTTTTGTGAAGGTCAAATGGGATGCCCGTAGAGGTCCCGATTTCACATGGGAGTTAGAATCCACCATGAAGGAAAAATACCCTTATTTGTTTCAGTAAATCTCGGGTCGAGATTTATTTTAAGGGGGTGAGGATGTAACACCTCGCAAATTTCGGGTTTAATATTAAAACGACACGTGTCATGTCAAACAAAAACGCGTTGAAAACCCGGATTTAATAAAGATGTTTTTGGTAGGATTTAAAGTGGCGTCATGTTAAATATTACCTCTGAACACCTCAATTATAAATCCCAAGACCCGATTTAATATTATATACATCTATTATACCCTCAATTCAGGAATTTATTGCCAATAATGGAATTTGGAAATGCGTGATAGGATTCTACGAAATAAAAGAATGGAAGTCCTTAATTTACGGTTCTTGTTTTTGGATTCAAGTGAAGCAATTGCAAATGGTAGGGTATGTCAATGTGTAAGACACTTTATGAAGGCCCCTGAATGAAAATTGAGGTCCACAAGTCGTTTATAACGGCTGCCCTTTCAAACCTTCAACAAACAACAACATTTTGGCTTCTGATGAAGCCCTACGCATCGTAGGCATAATGCCCCTACGATGCGCAGGGGTTGCCCAGCGACCAGAAAACAGGCAGTAGCCTGTTTGGTGCACTTGTAACCCATCAAACCGGTTTTTCTTGCATGTGCATGAACCTTAGACTCCCCTAGACACTAGAAGACATGTGTTGAACAATTGTGGAAGGGCATAGACTCTTGTGTCAATTGATTGTGGTGTGTAAACCCACTATATAAAGGACCTTCAAGTGCAACTTTCTTTCACACATCATATTCAAGCATTCTGATTACTTGGGGAGCTTGCAAACTGATCAAGAGCCTTTCTAATCGTTCATTAATCATCTAGTAAGTTGCCTAACCCTTCTAATTTAGTTCTAGCTTTATAATTAGCATAAAAGTCAATATATCATAGTTTACGGTTGACTTCTTGATTAAGTAACGATAGTTCAGTGGTATGTCAAATTGAAAGTACCGTTAGATAGGTAATTATATGGGTAATAAGCCCTTATAAGGTCACGTACCGAATCCAGACCTAACTAGGTCGTTTGTCGGGTCAAACGTTGACCGAAAAAGTCAACAGAATTACAAAATGCGATTTAATGCACGATTAGCAATCCGCGAGGCGTGTAATCTGTTTTAAACCTAATATAACTTGGTAATAAGCATAAAAACTTGTCTACGCTTGCCCGACTCGACAAATTTCTGTTTAAACCCGGTTCGGAACCGAAAGACGCAAGACTTTGACTTTTGCGTTGACTTCGGTTCTGACCCGTTTTAATTTGAATTAGACATGCCTTAAAGTCTCATTAGGGTTGGGTTACATGCTAGTATAAGTCTCTGTACTTGTTTCATTGATTATCCGATGCATGCGCACGTTTCCGTTAATCGCTTAAATTGGACCATAATGCCCTTATGACCCTACAACGAGAATTTTGAAAATGTGGAAGTACTATAATCTTAGTTACTGATTATTAAACATGCACGTAAATTTTCACGTCAATCGGAGGTCTAGATTATGAGATATGCGCATTAGCGTAAATATTAAGCTTTTTATTAATTAAACGGCGCGATTAGCGCATAGCCTATCTAAACCCGATTTTCGGTACCAAAACTTTTACCCACTGATGTTAAATAATATTTTGGGATTTTTGAAGATTTTTAATTATTTTTAAACTGATCTTAAGCTAGGCTTATCGCATTGATTCGGTTAATACCGAATATGCCCTTTTAGGCTATAAAACGAGTTTTACGAATCCGTTTGATTCCAATCCAATGGCCACTGATCTAAAATAATAAATATAGGATTTTGAGCCTGTTTTACTGATCAGAAAACTCAGATTGGTATTTTAACCCGTACGTCGCTTAAAACGGCTTTATACGCGTATTAAACGCGTAGTTTGGTATTAAAACCATTTTGACACGTAAGACTTAATACCAATAGACATAACCTGTTAAATTAAGATATTTTTCTGATTTAATCAGACCCATACCTCAGAAGTATTATAAGTCTCTTTTATAACCTTTAAAATGACCAAAATACCCCTACGGGGCATAATTAAGGAATAAACTCGTTACGGGCATTATGGAAGATATCATAATGATATCACAACATATTTGAAGCGTATTAACTTAGGAAACCTGTTCACGACCCTTTCGGTTACCCGTTATGCATTTTACGCGTTCGGTTCGGTTTATGTAAATAGTTTGCATAAACTAGCCGAAACGGGTCAAACGATATCATTTTCATCTCAAAATCCAGAATGTGAGTAGTAAACCCATATTAAACAAGTCTTCAAACTTGTCGGGTCTAAATCACATTCTATCCGGTCTTCGCTTAATCGTGCGTACGAACCGCATCTTTGAAACTAGCCGGTCTAAGCTTAAGCATAATTAAAGACCCGCTAGGATTCTAATAGGTTATATTTAACCTTCGTTCCAGATTAGGAGAAACAGTAAAAGCTACCTGCTATTTGATTATTGTGACTATACTTTGCATCAAGGTAAATACTTTTAACTTATTTTCCCTATACGGGCTTGGGTTACGGTACATAGCGTACCGCTTGATCGAGCATCAAATCTTCCACGCTTAGTGGTTAATTGAATAATTTGATCGGCTCGTTTTAAACAGATGTGTTTACTTTACAGCCTTTGGGGGGTTAATGACCATGTCCCGGATATCCTCGGCATTATCTTACGAGATTGCCACGACCTGAGCACGGGGTGTAGGCGTACTCCCGTGTATAACTCACTTACAGTGGTGTGTCTATTGATCTTTAACCCGGATACGTCCGGGCTACTGAACGCATAAGTAACATGTAAAGCGTTAACAAGATTATCATATAAAATAATTCTCCCAAGTTAAACAAAATGTTTATGCCATGTGCATCCAAACCAATTTTCAATCATTTTATAAAATGAGTCAGTTGAATGTATTTACCAGTGTAAACTGACGTATTTTCCCAAAAAGATTAAATGCAGGTACTAGGCGAAATAGGCTGGGAGTCTCCTAAGCATCACTAGAAGTCTCGCAAACTTAAGATGCCGATGTCTGTTGAACCATAAACAATATTTTTATTATTCGATCTTACTGTGGATAAACACCGGATAATTGTGACTTTGTTTACAATAAATAAATTCGGTTGTATCTTATTTAAATTTGCTTCCGCTGTGCATTATTATATTGTGTTGTTTGACTATTACGTTGCCAACCACGTCACGATACTCCCCCACCGGGCCCACCGGTGACACGTGGATATCGGGGTGTGACAGGCGAAATCCCTTAGGCGACGAAATCCCAAGGGATTTCGCCGGCCTTGTGTTTTCGTTGGCACCTCATCATCATCACAACCGTTACGTATTACAAGAAATCCCTAAACATCACTAACAGTTTCAACATGCCCCATTCATAGAATCATTCGATCATCCAACCAAACCAAGGCATGCGATCATATGAGATTACTAAATCATTCTACAATCATGATCGTCATTCAGTCATCATGCAAATCAAAATCGCTAATAGGACATCAAAACAATTCTTAAAACATAAACACACAATCCTTTCAGTGGGTGATTATCATCAATTCACATTTGCAAGCATGACCCTGTCCAAATTCAACAACCCTACCTCATCTAATCATTTAATATATGTAATATCATTACTGACATCCTTATCAAAATGTCTATATTAGTTGATTAGATCAGCACATGGACCGCCATATTTAGTCAAGGCTATCCACTCATTAGATCATTTACCTTCAATATTAGTGGACCTTTAAAGACCATAGATATATAAAAATCGGTTACTTGAAGTTTGTGTATTTAGTGGACAGTCTTTAATTTGCATTGCCCTATGTATGATAATATCATGACATCCATCATTTATCAATTTCTAATTTCCATTATAGCAAATATCACACAACCTCATACTGCCGATACACATTCATGTAACAAAATATACATATGAGCAATCTATATACATAAACAAGATATACATATGATCGAGATACACACATAGACAAAATTTACACATGGACGAGATATCAAGGGGTATAGGTTAAACCCGAAGGTACCATACTAACCGTGTACAAGAAGAAGAATAACGTGCCAGCTAGAAAGAAAGGAGACTTCGGTAGTATGAGGGCTGCCGTTGAGTTAAACTAGGTCTAGGGTTTTCAGATTACACATTCACATAAAGGGTCGAAATAAAAACACATATTAGCTCGATACTGGGCCAAGGCCCAATTCTGTTTTTCGCCAGCCCACCTTTTGGCGAAAACACTTTTGTGTTTTCGTCTATGAATGATTTCGTGAGGACAGTGGTAATCTACTAAGGTTACATATTTAATTAAAAGACACAAGTTGACACAAGGCACATTATTTACATGCACACCAAATATATATCTACAACACACTTTGCAAATTAAGTACAAGGTTAAGTCGAATTGAGACCTTGAAAACTCGGGTTGTCACAGTAGCTCCTTTCAATTCTTTTTTCCTTTAAGTGATGATACTGTAAGCTTTTTCTTTGTATTAAAAAATACTTTCACTTTTTGTTAATAAAAATCAGGATGTGTTATACGCCACGAAGTTTGAAGAATTGTCAAAGATGTTAATAGAAAGGTATATGTGAATTATACAGTAAAATAATTACATATGGCTTATTTAGTTTTTCCATATGGTTTTCATTAGTTTGATTATTCATGGATATTTTGCTAATTCTGGTGTTCGGTTATATCTTTGAATGTAGATTTGATGCAATAACCATGATTGATTTTGCTTTCTCATGACAACCGGCAAGTATGCAACCATGGTTCTTGGTTATTTTAGCCCATGCAACTTCAGGTGCATAAAATTAACCATTCTTAGATTCGATTTAAGTTAGTTAGATGATAAGAAACTTATTTTGTATTTGTGTTTTAATGTAATAAATACTTATTTTGTATTTGTGTTTTAACGTGTTCCATTCTCGGCATTGAAAATAATGTTTTGAAACCACTGTTGGGTCAAAAGATGGATGAAAACAACAATATGAAACTATTGTTGGGTTAAAAAAGTGTTTTGTGGAGAAAACAGTGGTTGAAACCACTGTTGGGTAAAAAAGGTGGTTTGAAACCACTGTTGCGTTAAAACAATGTTTTGTGGAGAAAACAGATGTTTGAAACCATTGTTAGGTTAAAATGATGGTTTGAATTTGGTCAAATAGACTTTTGAACCACTAAAAGAGTGGTTTACTCTTTTATTATGTAGGAGGTTGCTGCTATAGAGTTCTATGGAGGTGGAGGCTATCACATGGCTGTTGGAAGCAGTGGTGGAAAAGGTATTCTTAAGATATCACTGTCAAATCTTCATATTTTACATTGTGTTCTTTGATATCGAATGCAATTTTTCTATGATTAGTTAGGTTTTCCATATCAAATTTACATTGTGTTATTTTTACTATTAGATGGAGTCGACAATACGCGTCGTGAATCTTTGCTGAATAAGACAATGCAGTTGACTGGTTGGATCAGTTTGGTGAGATTTACAGCAAAAGGTACATGGTAACTTCCTTATTAGTGAGTCGGAAATATATTATGTTTATGCTTTTTTTTATTTCAGATCAGCCAAGTTATTCACTATCTATGTCCGAAACTTTGGAACTGGATTGGTCATAGATGAAAGCGAGGAATGTGCAGTTGAGATGCTTAAACGGAACATGGAAATAAATTGATTGTGCTCACAGATTTATCTTCATCTTGAAGGGTACTTTGCCTTTGATTAATATATGTATTTTTTATTTTATTTCAGGGACTTTCATATCGACTCCGTGTTTTCATCAATGGAAAATATAATGGAGTTGGTCATAGATGAAAGTGAGGAATGTGCAGTTGAGATGCTTAAACCACTGCTGGCTAGCGTTAAAAAAGATCGTGAGGTACAACGCTTATATAATCTTAATAAAATTTCTTACGAGTTTATTTATTTTTTACGTAGGGTGTTCTACCGGTAGCTCATAAGTTACCACAAGTCTTGATGGCTATCACTCATTTTTAGCGTTTTTAGTTCTGTTGCAGCTCAGAATTATTGAAAGATCAGAATATCTTTTGTCTATCTGTGAAGTAGAACCTAAATGAGGGTCCAGGTAATAACATATCTATTTACACTTATTGGTTACTTTGTTATATAACAGGTGATGTATGATGCAAGTGGTGTTAGGCTTCATTTTGACCGGTAAGGTGAGGTATATTACTCTACCTTTGTCAATGGATTTCAACACACGCCTCAGGTGAATTGGCATAGCTTTAAGCGGAATGCAGAGATCGATAACAATAACGATAACGATGTGAGTCTTTTACTCTTTTATAATGTTGTATAAAGCATGTGATGTATGATTGATTTGAAGATATCATAAGACTTGACCGCTTTCTGATTTGTTAGGCGGATGAAGAAGCTCCGCATAACGATGATTGGAGTTGTGATGAGGATTCCGATTCTGAGTTGTCCGATGACATGGAATATGAAGAGGATGATAGGTATAATAAACCCACACCTGGATCAACCCGGCTCATGAAGTGGCTGGAGTAAGGATATTTAGCTTTTCATTTTTCATTTAACTTTTTAAGCACGTTTTGACTTCAACTGAACTCGAATTCGTTCGTATTGTGCAGAATTCAAGAAAGGTTCATACATTTGGACTCCAGAAAATAGGTACAAAGAGAATCCCGAAGCACGTGAGAACTCACAAGCAGACTGAACTTGAAAAGGCAAAAGCAACGCTTCTGCTGGCAACATTTCCGAAGCGATATTTTGGATTTTTTCAGTTAATCTATGTTTTGATTTTGATATAAGTTTTGATTTTATATATATATAGGATAATACACAAACTATAGCATAATTTCTAGCTTCTCATCCCTTGGTGACAAAGGTCAACTATGCTGGTCTTCCTAACCATCCGGGACACACTTTACACTACTCTCAGGTAATCATGTCCTTTAATAAAGCATAATATAAATATCTAAAAGGAAACAGTTAGAATAGCATTAACTATCAATAAATATTATTTTCTCTTTGCAGGCAAGCGGGGCAGGATCAGTTTTGAGTTTTGAGACCTGGTCTTTGGCTTTATCTAAGCACGTAGTAGAAAATACTAAGTACTTCGGCATAACTGTTAGTTTTGGTAAATTTTCTTCTCCTTAAAAGATCATACAGTGTTTATCAAATTATATCGGTTGTTTAAATGTTGAAAATATTTGGTTCACTGGACGAGCTGTGTAATATGTCAAAATGGTTTCGGGTCAAAAAGAGGTTTGTTCAGGTTTCGGGTCAAAAAGAGCTGTGTAATTTTCTTCTCCTTAATCCAGTTTTTTTGTTGTCATTAGAAAAAGACAGTTGTAGACAAGGTTTGTGACATATTTGGTTTTAAAGCTTAGTGTTAAGTTAATATATGTCTTGGTGTGAGCTTAATGACCAATAACAGCCATGATTGTTTCTACAGGTAGCCAAATGAGCAAGATTGTATAGAGCTAAGAGGATCATAGGTGTTGATGTGAACCAGGACAAGTACGGAATTGGTAATTATTAATTTGGATCTTTATAATAATATGGTAACTATCCATTAATAAGGGTCACATGTGGAGTTACATTTTGTGAATTTATTGTTTGTTGAACGTTTTTTTCCTGTATGGTATTGTGTCGTTCATTTATTTAGACCGAGAAAGAAAGACGTGAGATCAAAATTTGAAAAGATCATGGAATTGGACGGTGGCTAACATTCAATCTACTGTGTGCGAATCAAGGGCCGATCGACAAGTTTAATGTATTCTTAAGTATTATGCGAATGTGAATTTATTAAATAACTTCATCATATTTTACATATAAATGTAGGCTTACATTCAATGTCTACGATGTACCCGCGTCCATCGGACGGGTGTACAGCTAGTACTATATAATAAAAGAAACCTGATTTTGGACACATGTCATTCAATGAGGGCATTAATAATTTATAGATAAATTTTAAATTTCAAATTAAAAAGACTTAAATATTATATTAGAATTTTATCTTGATTGTAAATCTAAAGTCTAAAATGTGTTTTAAATCTAATTTATAATTTAAGGATTTAATTTTGATTTGAAATTATTAAAATAAAAACCCATAAAATTAGTAACCATTTAGTCAATTAAATGTTTTTTTAGAAAAAACCCTTATTTTAATGTTAATATAAATTTCGTAAGTTTTACTTTCCCTTCTGGAGTCAAATAAGAGTTTTGTGATAATTAAAGTTTTGTCAAGAATAGAAAAATTCATTATTTAATATTCAATATATTACATCCAATAATTAGAATTAAACCCTACTTCATTCAACATACTAGGTATGTTATTTTACTCTTCATCATATTATCTATGTCACATAGAATACATCATGTTTTTTAGATAAGTTTACCATGTCAAATAAGTAATAATTTATTCCCCTTTAATCAAATGAGAATTTTTTTAAATTATTTTAAAAAATTCTAGATATATGTTTTTTTTAAAACAAGGTAAACTCTTAACATACATATTTTTTCCTACTGTAAGTCTGTAACTAAGATGTAGAGGTGTGTGAAAGGTATCTTTACATTCGGAATGTCCTAACCTTTTTTGTTAATTTAGATTTACTTAATTGTCGTATAGTGTCTCAAGTCTTTATTTTTTCACTTATATTAATATATATGCTTCATTGGTTCAATTGTACATGTAAAGTATTACACTATACATAGTATTTTCTCAACTATAGTTAATTGATTTTATTGATTCAATTTTTGTCTATTCATTTACATTACTTTTATCTGTCTAGAAGTCCTTTTTCAGACCTTTCAAATGGTATGAGGCATATTACATTATCAATAGTTTTTATTGGTTTCCTTACTAATTGTGATAAAAGTAATTATTTCGTACAATTTATGTAACATCCAGTATTTTATATCCAAGAAGAATAAAAAAATAAAAATTGGAAAAAAAGACTATTGCAGATACGCAATATATCATGTACTACATACGTGTAATACTACATATGCTCATTGTGGATCGCAAGCATTTTTTAATAAACGTATTTTATATGTATATATGTAATACAATTTCGGATGAAGTATTTTAAACTTTATCATTAATAATAAGTCTTCTTATTGATCCTCTCTCTCTCTATGTATATATATGCATATGTATGTATATATATATATATATATATATATATAGGGGAGCGCTAAAATGAAAACCACCTACAGTTGTAAGAACCGCGTGAACCACTTTCTAGCCATTAGATTAAGAAGATGGATAGATGAGATTAAAAGTAGAGTTAATTACTGTTTTCGTCCCTGAGGTTTGTCAAAAATAACGGTTTCAGTCAATTAGTTTAAAAATTGCCATTTCAGTCCATTAGTTTCATTTTCGTAACCATTTCAGTCCACTAACTTAACTCCATCCATTTATTTTGTTAACTTTGAATTAACTAACTAATTCAGGGACGGTTTGCGTCAGTTTTAGAAACACAGGGACTTAAGTGTAAACTCTAAAACATTAAAACAAAAAAAATAGTAAATTCCAAAAAATCAAAAAAATTCCAAAAAACCAAACAAATTCCAAAAAATTCTAAAAAATAATAAAAATTCTAAAAAATCATAAAAATTCTAAAAAATTCTAAAAATCCAAAAAATCCGTTTCGGCGCGAACTGTTTCGAACCCGAACCGTTTCGAGCTGAACCGTTTCGACACGAACCGTTTCGACACGAACCGTTTCGACCCGTACCGTTTCGACCCGTACCGTTTCGACCCGAACCGTTTCGAGCTGAACCGTCCGTACCGTTTCGAGCTGAACCGTTTCGACCCGTACCGTTTCGAGCCGAACCGTTTCGACCCGTACCGTTTCGAAGCCGAACCGTTTCGAGCTGAACAGTTTCGAACCGAACCGTTTCGACCCGTACCGTTTCGAAGCCGAACCGTTTCAAGCCGTACCGTTTCGAACCGAACCGTGCCGTTTCGAACCGTGCCGTTTCGAACCGAACCGTTTCGAACCGAACCGTGCCGTATCGAACCGAACCGTTTCGAGCTGAACCGTTTCGAACCGAACCGTTTCGAGCTGTACCGTTTCGAACCGTACCGTTTCGATGCGAACCGTTTCGAACCGAACCCTTTGGACCCGAACCGTTTCGACCCGAACCGTTTCGACGCGAACCGTTTCGAAGCCGAACCGGTACGGTTCGATACGGCACGGTTCGGTTCGAAACGGTTCAGCTCGAAAGGGTTTGGTTCGAAACGGCACGGTTCGAAACGGTACGGCTTGAAACGGTACAGCTTCGAAACGGTACGGTTCGAAACGGTTCAGCTCGAAACGGTTCGGCTTCGAAACGGTACGGGTCGAAACGGTTCGGCTCGAAACGGTACGGGTCGAAACGGTTCGCGTCGAAACGGTTCAGCTCGAAACGGTTCGGGTCGAAACGGTACGGACGGTTCAGCTCGAAACGGTTCGGGTCGAAACAGTTCGGGCCAAAACGGATTTTTTGGATTTTTTAGAATTTTTTAGAATTTTTTTGATTTTTTAGAATTTTTATTATTTTTTAGAATTTTTTGGAATTTGTTTGGTTTTTTGGAATTTTTTTGATTTTTTGGAATTTACTATTTTTTTGTTTTAATGTTTTAGAGTTTACACTTAAGTCCCTGTGTTTCTAAAACTGACGCAAACCGTCCCTGAATTAGTTAGTTAACTCAAAGTTAACAAAATAAATGGATGGAGTTAAGTTAGTGGACTGAAATGGTTACGAAAATGAAACTAATGGACTGAAATGACAATTTTTAAACTAATGGACTGAAAGCGTTATTTTTGACAAACCTCAGGGACGAAAACAGTAATTAACTCTTAAAAGTATTTAAAAATAATATTAAGTATTTTTTGTCTTATTATGTCTTTAATATTTTAATCCAAAAGAGTATTTTAGTAAAAATACTCTATTTTGTCTTTCTCCCTTTATTGTTTTTTTATTACTTTTTTGTATTATTATATTAGTTTTTTATTTTTTAAACATAGTTTTTTTATTAAGCATTTTCTAATTCAGATTTATTTACAGATTTTTACGTTTAACGTTTTACGTTTTTACGCCCGACTTTTTCACGTCTCGTTTTTTGACGCGCCGTTTTTTCAACGTGCCTTTTTTACGTTAATGTTATTTACGTTTTACGAGCCGTTTTTTCAACGCGCCTTTCTTATGTTAACGTTATTTACGTTTCACGCGTCGTTTTTTCAACGCGCCTTTTTTACGTTAATGTTATCTACGTTTTACGCGCCAGTTTTTTACGTTAACGTTTTTTTACGTTTTACGCTCCGGTTTTTTACGTTAACATTTTTAAATTCAGGTTTTTTACGTTAACGTTTTTTAAGTTTTAGTAAAAAAAATTACGTTTTTACGTTTTACGTAAAACTTTTTACGTTTTACGTTTTTTCGTTTTACGTTAAAAAGTTTACGGTTTACGTCAAAAAGTTTACGGTTTAATTTTTTTTTACAAAAAACTTTTTTACGCAAAAACGAACGCACCCAGAAAATCGCAAACTCGGTGAAGCGTCTCAGATATATTGTTATCATCCTCGACTAGGGGGAAAAATAAAAAACCAACATCAAAACAAAAGTGTATCTCGAAAAAAAACGGGGTTTGGATCAGATTATCCGATAATCAAAAGGCTTCAAAAGTGGGGTTGCAGGTTTAAAAAACTTACCCTCCGCCGTCCTTGCCGCGCCATCGTCATCAAAATCTGCGGGTTTTTTTTTTTTTTTTTTTTTTTTTTTTGCATCATCGCCGCCGCAATCGACCATATCAAAACAGATCAAACCCACATATCAAAAATCAAAGTTCACCAAAAATCAATCTTCAAATCAAAGTTTATCAAACCCACATATCACTAGAGATCTGTTTTGTAAAAAAATCACTAGAAAAAGCAAAATCACCACAAAGTTCATCAAACCCACATATCAAAAATCAAAGTTCATCAAAAAAACATCAGATTCAAACCACAAGATTCAAACCCAACAAAAACCCAGATTCAAACCCAACAACATATTCAAACAGATTCAACCCCAACAAAAACACTTACCAACAACCAATCAAGAAAGTCAAAACCACAAGATTCAAACCCAAGATTCAAACTCGGTGACACACCAACCGCCACCACCCCCTTCACCCCATCATTCGCCGCCACCACCGCCGTCGACACACCGCCACCACCGCCGTCGACACACCGTTCTCAGGGTTAACCGGCGCCGTACGTATGAAGAGGGGAGGTGAGGGGGTGGCTGCTGCTGGTGGTTGTCGATGGAACGGAGAAGAAAGGAGGTGTGGGTGTCTCTTGTCTGTACCGAAAACAACAATCTGAGGGATGGTGATGAATGAGTTTGAGAGAGATGGTGGTCAAGATGAGGGATGATGGTGATGAATGAGTTTGAGAGAGAGAGAAATGGGGGATGAAGGTGATGAATGAGTTTGAGAGAAATAAGTTTGAGTTTTGATTTGGGATTTTCCTTGTGTAGAATCTTTAGAATCGTTTCAAGAGAGAGAGAAATGAGAGATAAATGAAGAGTGGAGAAGATGAAACTGACAAATGAATGAGGAGAGAGAAAGACCTTTAAATGAAGAGAGATAAGGGGGATTTGACATTTGGGGTAAAAGACCAAAATAACCTTTTGGTTGGCATAATCTTATTGGTGGAAAGTGGTTCTCGCGGTTCTTACAACTGGGGGTGGTTCTCATTTTAGCGGCTCCCTATATATATATATATATATATATATATCGTACAAATGATTTATTGGTGACCAAAATGTGACACATGTAATTTAGGTGAGAAATATAAATTTCATATATAATTACGTATCAAAGTTATATAATCTCGTACTACCAGGTTATATAATCACTTACCACTATGTTATATAATCATGCACTAAATTTGTTTTGTTACTTTACAAATTTTATAATGTAATAAATCTTTTTAAGGTTACGTTTTTTATATTCGAGTTTTATCTTTAATTTGCTACAATGTTTTTGTTGTTGTTATTATCATTATTATTATTTTGCGTCATATGTTATAATTTAGTTAGCCGAATATTTATTTTCCCTCTTATTTCACTCTCTTTCAAATTCTATTATTCAATTTTATAACTTTTATTAAAAAAATCAACAATATGTTATCACAAAATTTATTTTATAATATTTTAAACTTTATTATTAACTATTTTTATTTTATTCAACCCGTGTAACACACAGGGTTGTAACCTAGTATTCAATATACCAGAGAATATGACACGTGTCAAAAAAAAATTTCATTAACTTTTTAAACCTAAAAAATATATACAATTTGGTCTAATGAGAGAGAAAAAAAAAACACGTAACACATACAGTTACTTATTTGTTAAATTAGATTTATTAAAACAGTTAACTTATACATCCTCTTATCTAAATCTTTATTTGGATTTATTAAAACAGTTTAACTTATACATCCTCTGATCCAAACCTTTATTCACCATTAGAGTAAAACCTCAACCTGATTGAGAGAAATGAAAATTAAATTCACCTGATTATAATACATAAAATTAAAGAAAACGACATAGATTTCAATTAGAGAGAAAGGATCAAATACAAAGGGAGTTAAATGTAAGAAGGGTAAGAAGGAATAGGATGATGACACCTGGCAAAAACTTCATCTAATCTTTAATTAGTCCTGAATTAGAGGAAGGGGCATTTTTGGAAACTATTTAAGCCTTCAATAAATCACAATAAAACAGGGATACGCACCATAAAACAGGGATTACGATACAGACGTGATTTTTGCCCTAATTGATCGCAATTCACGAGATTGAAGCTTAAATTTTACACCAATTTCATGCCGATGAATGGTACGTGCTCTGAGTTTGATGTTATTGTTGAAAATTATGATTGAGATCTGATTAAAAACTGTGTTTTGATCATGTTTATCGTTGAGAATTCTGCTATTATCAATGAGAATTTTGACCATGTTATTGTCGCAATTTTGGTTGTTTCATCGATGTTATCGTTCAGATGTTCAGATTTCTGATTGAGATCTAAAAGTGTTTTGATTATGATTAGGTATATGTTTAACTTAAATTTTTCATTCGTTTATTGTCGTGAATTCTTATTGAGATCTAAAACGGTTATATGTTCTGTATTGTTTAAGTTATTAATGCATTGTGTCTATTGCTCTGTATTGTTTAAGTTATTAATGCATTGTGTCTATTTTATTTTCATTGTGTCTATTGCTCTGTATTGTTTAAGTTATTAATGCATTGTGTCTATTGCTCTGTATTATTTAAGTTTTTAATACATTGTGTCTATTTTATTTTCATTGTGCCTAACTAACTTTTTGGTTGATTTTGACATGTGTGTTATTGTCTGAAATTATGTCATATTTTGTCATAATGTGTTATTTTGTTTATTTTCATTGTGCCTAACTAACTTTTTAGTTGATTTTGACATGTGTGTTATTGTCTGAAATTATGTCATATTTTGTCATAATGTGTTATTTTGTTTATTTGAATGCGTGTTATTCTGCTTTTGACATGTGTGTTATTGTCTGAAATTATGTCATATTTTGTCATAATGTGTTATTTTGTTTATTTGCCAGGTTTGTATGACATATATATGTTTTAATTTTACATTGTTTATTTTTTATTTGTGTAGATGCTATAGTTTACAAAGAACGTGGTGTACAGCGTGTATCACCACGTACCGGAAAAATATTTTACACTCCTGCTGTGAGCGAGTCACTTAAACCTTGTGTTGGTATGGTCTTTGACTCAATTGACCAAGCTTATGGTTTTTATGTCAAGTATGCTCATGCAAGTGGTTTCTCGGTTAGGAAGAACACTTCATACAACAATGCAAATGGTGTTCTTAAGTTGAAGTACTTTACATGTTCTAAAGAAGGTTTTAAAATTCCTAATAAAGGTAAAGGAAAGCGTCGGAAACCATCTAAGAGAATTGGATGTGAGGCTCATATTAAGTTACAGCTAACTGTTGATGGGAAGTTTGAAGTATATATTTTTCAAGAGGAACATAATCATAGTTTCGTGCATGAAGAAGACCTCCAGTTTTTGACATCCGTGAGAAGGGTTGATCATGTAAAAGAAAATGCCATTCAAGCGTTGTCTACGATAAATCTTGGGCCTGTAAGGGCATTTAATGTTTTGAAAAGTTTGTATGGTAGTTACGAGGAGGTAGGTGCTACAAGAACTGATTTTAAAAATTATAAGAGGGACTTAAATCAATACATTGGGGAGAATGATGCAGATATGGTTATTAAGCGTCTTGCAAAGAAAAAAGAGTATTGTCCAAATTTCTCATTTGAGTATGAAGTCAATCAAGATGGAACTTTAGGTGGTGTTTTCTGGGCGGATGAGATTTCAAAAATTAATTATATGGTTTTTGGTGATGTCGTTGGGTTTGATGCTACATATCGGTCAAACAAGTAAGAATTATGGATTGTATAGAACTTTTTGTTTATTATCGTTGTGTCATATTTAGTTACATTGTGTCATATATAAGTCCATAGTGTGTCATATTTAAGGACATTGTGTCAAATATAATAACATTGTGTCAAATTGTTAATTTTATTTTATCTTTTTTGTAGGTATGATATGGTATTTGTTCCTTTCACTGGTATAGATAACCACAATAGGAATGTAACGCTTGGTGCTGCGCTTCTTGGATCAGAAACTGCTGATTCATATAGGTGGTTGTTGAGGATGTATGTTAAGGCGTTTGGTGTTGCACCTAAAGTAGTTGTTACCGACCAAGATCCTGCCATGAAAAGGGCTATTTTAGATGTTTTACCAGATAGCCGTCACAGGTTATGTATGTGGCACATATGGGAGAAATTGACTCCTAAGGTATCATTTTAATTTTGTTTTTTTTTTTTAAGATTTTTATTGTTTATTGTCATTGTGTCTTTTATTATGTTATTGTGTCATTATTGTGTCTTTTATTCTGTTTCTTATTGTTATTGTTTCTTTTATTTTCTAGCTTGGACCAGTTTTGTGTAACACTACAGATTTTAAAAAAACATTGGCGAAGATTGTATGGTCAGATTCAATTTCACGTAATGAGTTTGAGGAGAAGTGGCATGCAATACTTTCTGAGTATGGTTTAAGTAATCATGAATGGTTGGGCAGTCTTTATAATATTAGACATGATTGGATTCCAGCATACTATTTAGAAGAAAATTTGTCAGGGCTTATGCGTACGACATCAAGATCAGAGAGCGAGAATCATTTCTTTAATCAATTTTGCAATCCACAGTCAACTTTGGTTGAGTTTTTTAGCCATTTTGAAACTGCAATTGAGGCTCAAAGGTACGAGCATAGAAAAATGATCATGAGACAAGATACAATGAAGATGAACTTTGGTACCCTGATTTGGTACTTGAAGAACAAGCCTTAAAGTTGTTTACACGGACAATATTTTTGGATCAACAATTGGAGATTGATGATGCCATTAAAAAATGTGCGTCTGTTTCTAGACAACAAGTAGATGGTTGTATGAAGTTTGAAATTGAGGATCTCTTACATCCACGCACTTCATATTTTGAGGTATAATTTTGTTCATGTATTTGTATAATATGTTGTGTATTTTTGCATTGTGTCTTTTTAATGATATTGTGTAATATTTAGTCATTGTGCCATATTTATTCATTGTGTCATATTAATTCATTGTGTCATATTTATTCATTGTATCATATTTATTCATTGTGTCATATTAATTCATTGTGTCATATGGTTCTTAATGTATTGTGTAATCTATTGTGTTATATTTGATGACATTGTGTCATATTTATTCATTGTGTCTTATGGTTCTTAATGTATTTTGTAATCTATTGTGTCATATTTATTCATTATGTCATTTTTATTCATTGTGTCTTATTGTTTTTAATTTTTTATGTGTAGGTTATGTTTCGAAATGAAGATCAAACAATATCTTGTAGTTGTAGAAGGTTTGAACAATGGGGATTACTATGCCGGCATATTTTTTATGTTCTTAGGCTTTGTTACGTAACTGAGTTCCCAAAGAAGTATGTGGCAAAGCGTTGGAGGAGAGAAGCCGTTCCAAATAGTTCACTTCGACCTATAAGGTATGATGATATCGAAAACAATGGTGATGATATTCAAGAAATACTTCGTGAAATAAGGTTTGCAAATGAATATGCAATAAATCGATTGGTTCAAGACAAAGAGCAGTTGTGTCTTTACAGAGATTATCTAAAAGCTTACATGTCTAAGGCTGATGATGTTCAAGTTGTTGCTCCGGCTCCTAGTAGGAGAGATAGATTTGCAGAAATGACTGGGACTAGTGAACCATGTGATTTTATAGTTAGAAATCCAATTAAAACAAGAACAAAAGGGACTCATAAGCGTTTGAAGTCAGCTCGTGAGATTGCAATTGCTCGAGCTGGGAAGAAACAAAAAGAATGCAGTTTTTGCAAAGGTACTGGTCATAATGTACGCACATGCAGTTTACGCATACAAAGTACTAAGGAGAAAGAAGCGACAAGCAGTTCAGGAGTTACCAATATGCAAGAATAAAGTGTCTATTATTTCTTAATTGTGTTGGGGTCATACATTGTTTATTTTAGATATACATTGCGTTTTTTTAGCTATTTCAATCTATTTGTGTTATGCATTGCGTATTTTTAGCTGTTACAATCCATTGTGTCATAATATCATTCCATTGTGTCATATATCATTACTTTTTCGTTGTGTCATATATCATTTCATTGTGTCATATATCATTACTTTTTGTGATATATCATTCGGTTGTGTCATATATCATTCTGTTGTGTCATTTATATTCCATTGTGTCATATATCATTACTTTGTGTGATATATCATTCCGTTGTGTCATATATCATTTCATTGTGTCATATTGTGTGATATATTATTCCATTGTTTCATAATATCATTCCATTGTGTCATATTGTGTGATATATCATTCCATTGTGTCATATATCATTCCGTTGTGTCATATATCAATCATTCCATTGTTTCATAATATCATTCCATTGTGTCATAATATCATTCCATTGTGTCATATATCATTCGGTTGTTTCATAATATCATTCCATTGTGTCATATATCATTCCATTGTGTCATATATCATTACTTTGTGTGATATATCATTCTGTTGTGTCTTATATCATTTCATTGTGTCATATTGTGTGATATATCATTCCATTGTTTCATAATATCATTCCATTGTGTCATATATCATTCCGTTGTGTCATATCTCATTTCATTGTGCCATATATCATTTCATTGTGTTATATTTTCCTGTACAAAAACATTGTGTCATATTTTCCTGTACAAAAACATTGTGTCATATTTTCCTGAAAACATAAACCTCCTTAAAAACATTAATATCCACGAAGTTTCTATACATAAGTCCAAAATGAAAAAAAAAAAACATCAACTTAATCGACTTAATTGAAACAAAACATCAAGTTTTCTATACATCAAGTCCAAAATGAAAAAAACATCAACTTAATCGACTTCTTTAAGCATCCTTGACAAGATTCTTTTAAATCCACCTCGTCTAAGCTTTTGTTTTTCTTTAGCTGGTAGCTCTTGAAATTTTGACACCAAGAAAACAACATATGGTCTATTCTCGTTAACATCATGTAACAAGATCTTGGTTGTGTACTTTCAGCGCAAGTCTTCAATTTGTTTCTTTTGTAATCCAGATTCCTCTTTTGCGAAACCACAATGATAATTATTTGCATCTTCACCCATGTATGTTTCCATGTGGCGCATAAGAAAAATTCCACAATCAACACCATTAAAATTGGTTCTCCATGGCATTTTAAGACGATTTATTGATGTAGCCTTCATGTTTGCTGCTTTTGGATGTGAGATACGTTCAAGATAACCTTCGAAAGCTTGTTTCTTAAAAAATAAAATGCAATTGTGTTATTTCTACAGCATGCATTGTGTTATATTTAAAATACAAGATTTCGAATACTTACTGTTTTTTGTGTCCGACCATTGTAGGGATCATGATCACCCTTTTCCTCATCTTCAAGTGGTGCAATGTTGTCAAGCAATGTAGTCTTTGTGCGTTTGAGGTCGAAACACATGAGATAAAAATGTTTTTTCTCATGATGAAAGATAGGCACAAAGACAATGTCAAAGTCTTTGATAGTTTTTATCTTTTCTTTTTTCAAAAACTCATTCATCTTATTGGTGAACTCATCAAGGATCACATCCTCTTCTCTTTCATATGTGTCCTTTTCTTGAAATGAAACAAATGCATTGTGTCATATTTCAAACCATTGTGTCATATTTAAAACCATTGTGTCATAATCCCTGTATTCCTATAATATTATCCACCACTCTATTCCTATTGTGTCAAATTCCAAACCATTATGTCTTATTTCAAACCATTGTGTCATAATCCCTGTATTCCTAATATCCACTACTCTGTTCCTATTGTGTCATAATCCCTGTATTCCTAATATCCACTACTCTATTCCTATTGTGTCATATTTCAAACCATTGTGTCATATTTCAAACCATTGTGTCATAATCCCTGCATTCCTGTTATATTATCCACTTCTCTATTCCTATTGTATCATAATCAACTTATCTAATTAATTTTATATAACACAATAAAATCATTAAACTTACAATCATAAGAGGATAGCAAAAGAGTCGGTAATTAGTTCCCTTCTTCCTTTTCTTTTCTGATATGTTTAAAATATGACTCCATGCATTGATAAGATTAACATGTAGTTCAACTTCAGGGCACAAGCTTTCAAAAATAACTCTCGGCACAGAGACAACATCTTTAACATAAAATAGAACATCCCTGCAAAAAAAAAAAAAAAAATTAGAAGTATTTTCGTTGTAATAATGAGTAATACAATAGTGACGGTGTTTTACCAAAGGTCTTCTTCTTTCCCACAAAAAATATAATTAGAAACAACGATTTTAGCTTTTGTCTGTTTTTCTGCCATTATAACCGCCCTTTGAATATAAGGAGAACACAATGCTTCTGCCGGATTAACATCTCTTTCAGGATTTTTTCTGATGTTTTGTTGCGGTTTTACACTTGTAATTGGTTCGACAAAATGCACAATGTTTTTAGCTGGGGTTATGTAACCCTGTTCTTCTATTGGTAGCATATTTATATCCGCTACAACTTGCATAATATCTTCTGTTGCCTTCATTGTGTCTTGCTTGTCATTTTTAACCACATCCGCTTTTTTCACAGTTTCATCCACTTGCTTCACAGTTTCTTCCGTAGGTGTTGGTGGTGTTGGTTGAGAAATGTTTAACTCAAAGCTTGGCGGTTCAAAATCGGAATAAGAGATTTTTTTTTGTGTATTTGGTTTCGTTGTTTTGTTGATGGCCTCTTTTTCTGCTTGACTCCATTCCAACATTTCAGATCCACTCACATGATATGGTGTCAAGACAATAGCAAATTTATTAGAATTCTCCTCATTCTTTTGATTGTTTTCTTCTATACCTTGATGTACAAAATTAGACACAACGAACTAAAATTAGACACAACGAACTTATAAGATTAGACACAATGAACTATTAGACACAACGAACTTATAAGATTAGAAACAATGATTGTTTTCTTCTATACCTTGATGTACAAAATTAGACACAACGAACTTATAAGATTAGACACAATGAACTATTAGACACAACTAACTTATAAGATTAGACACAATGATTGTTTTCTTCTATACCTTGATGTACAAAATTAGACACAACGAACTTATAAGATTAGACACAATGAACTATTAGACACAACGAACTTATAAGATTAGACACAATGAACTATTAGACACAACGAACTTATAAGATTAGACACAATGTGTATGACACAATAGATTATGACACAATTCCATAATAGTTACCTTCAGTATGGGCTTTATCTTCACTTGTTTTTTTGTTTTGATCTTCTTCAACATGAGCAACATCAACATTTTCACTTGTTTTTATGTTTTGTTCTACCTCAAAATCAGCAGCTTGCTTTTCAACAGCCATGACTTCATCTACAACAACAACCGTTTCTTTCACTTTTTCACTGATTTCATCTCGTAGACTTGGAACTTTTAAGTTTTTTATTGTCTTTTCCTTTTTCGTTGTTGGAACTTTTTTTGCTTTCGGTTGTGTTTTTCTTCTTCATTGTCGATTTTTTATTATCTTTTTGTTTTTTTGTTTGGGTCCAAAGAACAACATCACCAACCCTCTTGTTTCCCACCCATGATTCTAGCGTGTGATATTTACACAACAAATGTGCAAATTTTCTTCTTTTGGCATACATTAGTTCACTATCCTTGAAATCTTTTCTAGACTTTTCTAGTAAGGATTCGATCTTCTTTGCATGTGCCTCAAATACCATAAGCTCTTTGTCGATCAATTCAGCCCTCATCTGTTAAACAAAAATACATTCAAGAATTTTGTGAACAATTTTGTGATATATCTATATAAAGCATACATATAATCATGGTTAACTTTCATACCTCTTCCGTTTCAACCTCAACTGTTTCATTTTCAACCTCAACTGTTTCATTTTCAACATCAAGTGGTTCTGTTTCAACAACCACAATAAAACACAAATAATATTAAACACATTTCAACTTAGACAAACGAGAAGATATTAGACACAATGACAACAGACATTAGACACAATGTACCTTGATTAGACATTAGACTTTTCTAGTATGCAACATAAGAATTTAAAGTTACCTCTCAGATCGCCAGCGGTTTCAGATTGATTGGATAAAGCATTTCGTCCCAAATTAGGGACATCATGAACTGGACCAGAAACTTTCATTTTTTTCACCTTCTTTCTACCTATAACCAGACAACCACTTCAGAAACCATACTCATATTACCAAATCTAAAAAAGATCGCTATTTACTAATCAATTCCAGCACAATACATATTCAGAATTACAAAATGTATACTTATAAAAATTAGACACAATGATAACAGACATTAGACACAATGAACCTTCATTATCAGCTTCTTGTGCTTTCAGTGGAATAACTTTTCGCTTCTTGATAACTACTTTCAACGAACCTTTCGACACAATAAAACAAAATAATATTAGACATAATGATATTAATTAAAATGTTAACAGACATTAGACACAATGTACCTTCATTATCAGCTTCTTTTGGTTTCGGTGGTACTACCTTTTGCTTCAAGGACTCTTTCGATTGTTCAACCGTCTTGCTTTTTTCCGAAGCTAAATAATTCATTTCAAACTCGGAAAGCATTGTGTAATCAATTTTGGCAAGAACGTCCGATGTTATTATCCATTTCTCCTTTTTAACGAGTCTTTGCTTTTCAAACATATAAAACATCTGTTTATGGATTCAAATATGACACAATACATTAAGAACCATAAAATACAACATATAAACAAAGACACAATGAAATGCTATATGACACAATCTCATCAAATATAACACAATAGAATGACATTTTGTAATATATATGAAATAGTTAAAAAAATTACCGAAAGCAATAGCATAGGACCATTGAACAAATCTGCTTCCCCTTTCCACATAAGACGAGTTCTTTTCAAACAATCAACGATGTAGTCACACCAGTTTAGTTCTTTTACATCAATATCTCCGTCTAGTGATAACAAAAACCTTTGGTTTACTGTGTTACTCAACATCATCTCACCCATTACTGAAAAAAACATCACCAAAAAATTCAATTGGAAGATCCTTCCACAATCTTTTCTTTTTTTCAGATGGTCACTGAATAACTTCATTGTTATCTTCGCGGGAATTGGTTCACCAAACTGACTACGCCATTCATTTACAACTTCATTTTTTGAGTTTGGTCTAAACTTGGTTACAACAAACTTTCCACCATTTGGAATCCCAAAAATATCATTGATCAAAGAACTAGAAACAGTAATTTCATGAGTTCCATCAAATATTTTTTGTGTGTTGGGATCATAGTTTTGAATCAGCCAATATGCAAAACCAGTTGGGATTGTGTGTATATTTATAAACAATATGTCGCCAAACCCCATTTCTTTAACGACCTTCTTCTGAGCTGGAGTTAAGCCTTCAAGAAATTCAGTAAGGTTTCCAGGCGAACACCTCAAGTTCGCCTTTTGATTTGTGAATGGATGATATTTTTTAGATGATTTTTTATTTTTCTTTTTCGGTATCTTTGTTGCAATCGGTTCAACCTCTTTGGTTTGCTTCTGTTTTTTTTTTTTTTGTTGTCTTCATCTGACAGTTTTTGATTTGCAAATACGTTAATAGTTTTGATCGCATCACCTATAACACCATTATTACACAATAACAAAAATACATTATGTTTAAACCAACTTTTATGTTAAACATGACACAAGTACAACAGTCCGAAATCAATTTAAATAACACAATGAAACGACAATATTAGACACAATCAAACCCTAGGTCAGCACATAACACAATCAAAATCGACAATAACACAATGAAACGACAATATTAGACACAATCAAACCCTAGGTCAGCACATAACACAATCAAAATCGACAATAACACAATGAAACGACAATATTAGACATAATCAAACCCTAGGGCAGCACATAACACAATCAAAATCGACAATAACACAATGAAACGACAATATTAGACACAATCAAACCCTAGGCCAGCACATAACACAATCAAAATCGACAATAACACAATGAAACGACAATATTAGACACAATCAAACCCTAGGCCAGCACATAACACAATCAAAATCAACAATAACACAATGAAACGACAATATTAGACACAATCAAACCCTAGGCCAGCACATAACACAATCAAAATCGACAATAACACAATGAAACAACAATATTAGACACAATCAAACCCTAGGTCAGCACATAACACAATCAAAATCGACAATAACACAATGAAACAACAATATTAGACACAATCAAACCCTAGGTCAGCACATAACACAATCAAAATCGATAATAAAAGGTCATAAACTTTCATATAACAAAATCACTGAAGTAAAATAAACACAATCATGTAAAAACCCTAAAAATTAAATAATGTACCGGTTTTGGGAGTCCTTTTCGCTTTTTTCTTCTTTTTCGGTTTCAAAACTTGTTCTTCCACTTCAGAAATACGCAATGTCGATTCGGAAGAAACTGGATCGACAGATAACCTTTTAATCGGTGAACGACGAGGTAAAATCGGAGTTTCGTGATGCTTAATCGGTGTATTTTGAGGCAGTTGGGGTGAAGAATCCATGAGAAATCGGTGTATTTTGAGGCTTAATCGAGTGTAAGAATCGCTTGGAAGAAGAATCGTTGATTGCAGAACCGTGTGGAAGAAGAATCGTCGAAGAAGGGGCTGGAATCGTCGAAGAAGGCCTGGAATCGTCGAAGAAGGTATGAAGCGTAGTGAGGAAGGAGTTTGAACAGTTAGATGAAAGTCATTTAGGACGATCCTACCCTTACCGCCCTTTTTAATTACATTGTTGCCACCGTTTTATTTAGAGCCCTTGATGAGTTTATGATCTGATCCAAGGGCCAGAAATCCTTCTTACACTTTGTATTTTAAGGGCCCTTTGTATTATAACCTAACCCTTCAATTAGATACAACATTTAAATTTCCATTACTATAGTGCTATTTTCTTTGATATTTTAAAATCTTAATATTCTTCTTTTTTGTTTTTCAGAACATTGGCTATCATATTTATGATTCATTTGAGCATGAAAATGTGACAATTTGTATTCATAGATTCCTCGGTTAACCCTAGAACATTTCAATCGCAAATAAATAACGTTATCGTATGTGCTTCACAAGAACAAAGAACTAGGAAACGACACTTTTGCCCCCCTTTGTAACTGCACTTGCCACAACAATGGAGTCGGAGGTTGTGGTTTGGCTGTGTGCTTGGTCGTTTCGATTAAACCAAACCTACACTTCCCAAACCACACCTTTTGCCTCTTTTTTTTTCTTTTTCTTTCATTTTTTTCCTTCTTTTTCATTTTTTTTTCAATCTACAACAATCTTTGCTCTCTTTTGAGCCCCCAATGTATAGACATACAAGAATTGTGTTATTAACTTGTTTGGTTTTTTGTTCTGTCGGTTGATAGATGCCTGAGGCTTCTAAGCCGGAAAATTATCTCTTTGAATGATGGCCGAGATTGCGGTTCCCTACACAAACAGAACCTCAATGTCAATAACTATCTTGCAGTTGAAAGAAATATAGAAAACGATAAGATTGGTTGGGAGAAGAAGCAACGTACAGATGCCAACAATCAAGAATTATTTGTGCAGCCGCAGGATCAACGTGTTCTGGAATATCAAGGTGTCTGAACTGAAAACCAACAGCACCAACAACCTGCATTGAGTTCATCTCCGTCCAAGGTATGCGCAGAGTTGCTAACTCCCATAGAATTACACCAAAGCTATATACATCGCACCTGCACACCACCCCAAACATTATTCAGCAACAGATAGGCTACAAGTCAAAATGGATATCTAAATGTAAATCATAACCCGATTTCCAAATCAACCTGTTCTTAAGTTAAGAGGTCAAAACCATTGCCTCTAATTTTAAAGTTTTCTGTCTATGGAAATATTAAAATGATGAAACTTACTTCTCATTGGATGGTTCGTTCCTCAACACTTCCGGTGCCATCCATTCAGGCTGCAATGAAATGGTATGCCATCAATACTTTCCTCAAAATAACTACCTCTGGTTAATTTTTTATTTTTTAATTTCTTTTTTTTTTGTAGGGAAAACTTACAGTTCCAGCTGTTGATTTTGAAGACAGAAAGGTATGGTGTTTCATTCTTGACATCCCAAAATCACATACCTGCATACATTAAATAAACAAGATAACAGCATGTTATAACTTATAACATATAGCTTCACTACATATGCGGTCGATGGCTGCATAAAGAGGTTATAATTCTATGTTTTGAACTAGGGACACAGCTACAAGTTAAACATTACGCAAGAAAAAGAACCAACCTTAACAACCCAATTTTTATCAACGAGAAGATTTGGTGTCTTCAAATCCCGGTGCACAATAATCGGATTGCTAGTGTGCAGATAGTTCATTCCTTTGGCCTACAAGCAATTACCATAATTACTACAAAATCAACATAAGAGGTAAAAGTCGAAGCATTATACTGGATAAAAAATCTACCACGTCAAGAGCCATACGCATCCGCCTCCTTTCATCAAGCTGAACATTAGAGCGATGCAACAACTTAAATAAACTACCCCTGCGAAGAACATCTAGATAAATCAGACATGAGAAATGAAAAAAAAATTCAGCCAACAATGCATTTAAGAAACTTAGAGATTCACACAAACACATAACTAGGGTTGAGCATGGTTCGGTTCGGTTTTATAGTAAATTAAAAATCCGTAACCAAAATGTTCGGTTTTGGTTTTTTCGGTTTTAGCAACAGTTCAGTTCGGTTTTTTGGTTTTCTCAGTTTTTGGAACAAAATTACATAAAATTCAAAAAATTAAATAGTATAATCCAGAATTTAAGAATATTTCTTAGATGTTTACATTTAACTATTTAAGTTATTATATTTAACCTTTTTAATTAATATTGTTCACATAAACCTAACCTCCTAATCTAATTTTATGTTTCTCCGAAGTTTTTGTTAAGACATTCACTTTTATAACACTTTGAAAATCATTTTAAATTTTATGCTAAATTTTGTTATTTCTCGTAGGCAACAGATAAATAAATATAATGTTTTTATTATAAATTCTTAACATTCAAAAATAAAATTAATAATTCCTAAATTAATATATAACAAACATTAAAAAATGATTTTTTTACACATAACTGACTTAAACTGGCATGCAAGTAAATGAAACTTGACCGGTAGATATTACTGACAAGTGACTTCATATAAATATCACATAAGGATAAAAACAGAAGCAAAAACTCAACCTTGGTAGAAATTCGGTGAGTATGGAAAGATTTGGAGGACGAGTAACAGCTCCCATGAAAAGAACAACATTAGGATGTCTCAATCTCAACATGATCTCCACCTACAAAACAATGAATCAAATCCTCATATAGAAGAAAACCAGATTGTGACAACAAAAAGACAAAAGGAAAGAGCATCAGGCACTTACTTCACCTTTAAATTGGGTTAGTGCATCCCCTGAAATATCTTGGTTCATGAACTTCTTCACCGCAACCTCCTGTAAGCAAGCATGATCACTAGATAAGTTTACTAGAACATGGTGACTAATTAATCAACTAAAGTAAAACATTTCAGCAACACCATGTATAAAAGCAGGGGCGAAGGTTTGTTGGTGCCCGGGGGTGCACCAGACCACCCCAACATTTCGGTTAGAAGTGTATAGGTTCCGATTTTTCGTCCGGAATTTTTAAAAATTATATAGGATCGCCTCCCCCCAATTATTTTTCCTAAATAATTATACAATATATAAATTAAAGTAAAGTTTGTTACCACTTTGTATATAAGTGATGGGTAGTTTTGTAAATATATTTTAACTCTTATTTGTTTAACCCTAGGTTAACCACCACACAATAAACTTAATCACAAATTCTTATGTCTAAGAACGGGTCCTTTGAATGAATGAATTTTTTTAGTTTTATTTGGAACTATTATTATTTGACTTGACCCGAATCGATAGCCGACCCGACCTGAAACATAACGATAGAAAAAAAATATGGGTCCCATCACTTTACGCCCCCTCAAAACTTTTGGTCAAGCTCCGCCACTGTATAAAAGTATTACAAGCATTGCAACGTTAAATACAACAAAATAATAGAAGATTTGAGTGTGTCTTACGGTTCCATTCCATTCTGAACGATAAACCTCACCATAAGAACCTAGAAGAAAAAGAATAGAATGACATATTGTGAGAAAAATAATAACAAAAATAAAATCATGTTATTACAGGGTAGAGCTAGCCTACAAAGAGTGCTTGTTCCTAAGAAGTCTAAGAAGCGTTATGGATCATTAGATTGTAATGTTGGATGAATGAGATTGATTAGTGGCATTTCTGTAAATTGTGTTTTACTTTTATTGATTGATTTAATGGCATAGAGGTACAAATGTAATTTTGGTGTCTCTTAAATTCAGAAACCCACATGCAACTTCTCTCCATCTTTTTAAACGTTAACGAGTATTTTTTATTTTTAATACGAGTACCATATTGATGTATAAAAAAATTAGTTTCAGCTAGGTGTTTTTAGTTCATGGTGTTTTTCCATCTGTTTATCCAATGGTGTTTCATTTGTAGCAAGTACATGGTGTTTTATTTTGTATGTAACAAATGATTCATTATGTAGTGTTTTATTAGTAGCAGATATATGGTGTTTTATTTTTAGTTAACAAAGGATACATGGGGTTTTTATTTTGCATATAACAAATGGTATATAGTGTTTTATTTTGCAGGATTTAAAGGCATAGAGGTACAAATGTAATTTTGGTGTCTTAAATTCAGAAACCCACATGCAACTTCCCTCCATCTTTTTAAACGTTAACGAGCATTTTTTTATTTTTAATACTAGTACCATATTGATGTATAAAAAATTTTAGTTTCAACTAGGTGTTTTTAGTCCATGGTGTTTTTCCATCTGTTTATCCAATGGTGTTTCATTTGTAGCAAGTACATGGTGTTTTATTTTGTATGTAACAAATGATTCATTATGTAGTGTTTTATTAGTAGCAGGTATATGGTGTTTTATTTTTAGTTAACAAAGGATACATGGTGTTACATTTTGCATATAACAAATGGTATATAGTGTTTTATTTTGCAGGAGCATGGTGTTTTTATCATAATTGAATAGTTGTCTAGTATACTCTTATACCCCTCACCAAGTCACCCTTAATTTTAATGATTGTTACATGTCTAAATCTTATTGCTTCTAGACTTTTTAAGAATTTAACGCTTTTTAGACGAACACTTACCTGTTATTACATAAAATGAAAATAAAAAATTAATATCTTACCAATACCAATGCGTGCTCCAATCTGAAGATCTTCCCATGGGATTTCCCACTCAACCTCATCGAGGCTAATTCCTTCCCTATTATTGCTACTAGATGGATCTAAATTTTTGCTTTTTTTAATATTGTCTGCTCTTGCCTCGTTTATCAACGGTCCACTAACTACAAGCTGAGAATTGTCATTAACGTTGCTAATTTCGGCTTCGGTAAACGATATAAGATTCTGCTCGTTGCTAGACACGCCAAATGATGAGCCATCTTGACCACCAAAAGTCAACATGTCAGCATCTAATAAGTGAACTATCTCACGCCCTCCTGTTTCTCCCACTTCCTTGTTATTTACATTTATAAGTGAATCAGAAGATAACACCGCATGAAGTTTTTGAGCAAAATCTGGATGTTTTGCAGCGTTTATGACGCATTGTGATACGTCATTAAGCTGCGACTTCTGTGCAGATGATGTTCTTGTTCTTCCACCGTTACCGCCACCTGGCAGGACTTCGTGTGGCCTAACGAGAGCCGGAAGCAGTTTGCCAAAATCGTTCTCAAACCTCTCGGTTTGTTTTCTCTCCACAGCAGTTCCACCTTTACTGCTCAGCTGTGAGCTTATAATAGAAGCTACTGCTAAATCTGAAGAGTCAACTTTGGTCAAACTATCGAGCTCAGCTGTAACTATCAAGGGATCGCTGCTTATATCAAGCAGTGGCACTGTATACCCAAAATTAGCACCTCCTGCTTCAATACTTTGAAAATTACAACATGGCACCTCAACAGGAATTAGGGTTCCTGGAGCACCCATTAGATCAATAATGTATTCGCTGCATAATTCAAACACGAAAATAAACCGTCAGTACGAATGTGCATATAACACACACAGTGGCGGACCTAGGATTTTTTTTCCAATGGGGTCCAAGTTTTACGGTGTTCACATTTTTCACAGTCAAACGTTAAAATTTCGGGTCGATCGTTGTTCGGGTCGGGTCAGAACGAGGAACATATAACAAAAAATATATACTCATTACAAAACACACAATCAAAATACGATGTCATTCAAAAAAAACATTGCAAATTCATAGAATCATTATACAAAGATACAAAGACTACTTGTTATTCTAATTTCCAAACTTTAAATTCATAGTAATAAATCCTTAAACAACTAGATACCAAATAAAATTCAAGTTATAAAACTCAAAAAAAAAAAAAAGCTTTACCTGTGTGTTTTGCATCTGTTTGTTTATGCACTTAAAGAAACCATAGTTTTGAATTAGATAAAGAAAAACAAACAGCAAACAAAACCAGAGTGGTTAAGGTTCGAACTTGTGACTTCTTGCTATCAAACAAGGGGTTTACCACTGCACCAGTTTCACTCTTCATGTTATGGTGTCCACCTAATTAATTTTATGGGGTCCTTTGGAAATTTAATATACCGGATCTACTATATTTTTAAAAACATTGGGGTCGGGGACCCCGACCCGCTCTATGTGGGTCCGCCCGTATTCCCAACACTAAAATGCAAAAAGAGATGAATGCTGCAAATGCATAACCAAGTTCAATTAAAGATTCAAAAGATCAGATATATTTGCATGTACACACATATATAATTATATAATGCATACTTCCTATTTTTATGTCATAGAAAAAATAATGTAGTTGATCTAAGAGCAAAATGTCATTTTCGTCCCTGAGGTTTGGCCACTGTTGCGACTTTCGTCCAAAGGTTTGTTTTTCCGCATTTGGATCCAAAAGGTTTGGAATCTTGCTATTTTCATTCAACTAGTTAACTCCATCCATTTTTCTCCGTTAAATGAAGGGTATTTCCGTCTTTTTAGACATTTTTAAATAAAAAACACTGTAAGAAATAGATTTCCACCTCTGTTGACTTTCTCCCCACCCAAACCCTTTAATCATCACAAAAAAATGTCTAAGAAGACGAAAATACCCCTGACTTAGCGTTAAAATATGAATAATTAAGGAGTTGGATAAAATGGCAAGATTTCAAACATCTTGGATCCAGATGCAGAAAAACAAACCTTTGGATGAAAATTGCATTTTACTCTTGATTTAAAGAATATACATGAAAAAGCATACCTCCCGTTATCAAGCTTAATGAAGTTCACAGCCCCGTCATCAGTGCCAGTATAGTAGCTCCCTTTGACCAGACTACATGCAAGGTTGATCTTATCAGCTAGTACCTGGCATCATATTATAGTTTTTATAAGCATAACTAGTGTATAGTTTTGTCTATTGCACATCAGATACATGGCTTATAATATATATGCCAAAGACACTCTCTTCGACAAAATACGTCCGTTTTGGGATGCCCCTATATTGATTTAACATTTCTGTTGTGAAAATTTTGAATAATATCACCCTTTGTAGAATGTAATCAACACAATGCATTTTGTCAATCATTTAAAGGTAATTTTACATGCATGAGTAATAGTCTCACTTTGACTAAAGTCACTGAACAACGTATTGAATCAAATGTTGCAATGGCTTCATAATGCAGATTTCCAAAGTAAGATCTTGAAGACTTGATGTACAGAATGAGTACATTGATTGATACATAATGAAGAAATATAGATTGTAATTGACACTTGACAGTGGCTTAATGTTCTAATATCATTTACTTAGCTTTGTCTGATACACTAGAAGCAATCCAGATGCCACATAAATTACACTTTCTGATTATCAGGCACTTCTAGTTTTGGGCACCACAGTATACAGATGAGGTGCTATGAGAAAACATATTATATAAAAACAAAAAAGGCCGTTTTACTTGAAATACAAACCAAAACTCTTAAACAAACTGCTACAATCATATGCTAATAGCTAACTGAGCAACTTAGATGAAAGACGAACTACAGCATACAGACCTTAACGCATATGTAAGCATGCATAATGCATCAAATTTACACCATACATAATAACAGATGTGTAATATAATCATACGTGTAACCAACTAGTAAAATAATATATTGAGATGAGATGAAAAAAATAACCTTGAAGAGTAAGGCCCTGTGACGGGAAAGTCCACAGTCAATAGAACCAAGAGGAAGCACAATGGTTTTCAAACTGTTCCTCAGTTCATAACTTCTAGCAGTCCACCTTCTCAACATTTCATCGGCATCACTAACAGGACCACCCATATGTCCAACAACAATATTAGCAACTCTCTGAACCAACCTACTAACAATCTGGCTCATCCCCGAAGCCTTGCATTCTAGTGAAATATTCGAAACTCTCTCCTCAAGAATCTGTAGCTCTTTATCAATCCTTCTGTCCACCAAAATAACCTCATGATCAACATCGTCATGAACAGTTCTCGCTTGAAGATCCACCAATGACGGCATTTTCCCTTGTGTCACCGCATTCGAAGCAATCCCGTACACATCATAAAACCCATCCATCACTTTCTCATCGTAGTTCACAACATTATTACTCTGCACATACCAAAAACGATAATTAATTCCAACACCACGGTTCAAAAACATCACTACTCTCCTCATACCAAATACAGTAAACAAATCCATCACTTTCTCATCAAAGTTCACATCCAAAATCCTTAAAACCTAAAATGTTAATAAAGTTATCCCCAACATTCTTACTATAATAACTCTACAATACTCTTTTTAGAATTCCATACTAAACAATCAATCTTCCAAAAGCCACATCCAATTTAAGAAACTTCATTACACATCTCTAAACTTAACACATTAATCTTAGTAACACTTACTATCACAATCAATTAGGTCAAACCTACAATATTACAACAAAAAAATAAATTACTGATCTTAGTAACACTTATTCTTCACAATTTAACCAGGTCAAACCTATAAAATTACAATAAAATGCAATTACTAATCTCAGTAATACTTAATTTCAAACTCAATTAGGGCAAACATACAAAACTACAATATAAACACAATAACTGATCTTAAAACACACAATAAACACCTAAAACCTAAAAATTAGAATGTTTTACCCAATACCGAAGCGATAAAAACTCCACAAGCGATTCCGACGGAGAACATCCCAAACTCCGCTGCTTCGCGGCCTTAATCTGCGCCGTTTCCGCGTCAGGTTCACGCGCCTCCGCCGATCCAGACGAAACACTAATCGCAAGAGCAAGCTGCATCTGAAACTCCTCCTCGAAGAAATTGAAATCCACATCGGAGGAAACTGAAGTCGAATTGTTGTTAATATTCTCAACAGATGATAAATCAACGTCTCCGATTGCAGGTAGCGGTGAGGGAGGTTGCGGTGGCGTGTCGGTGGGGGATAAGCGGTTGTTGTGGTCGGTGAAACCGCCGCCGATGTGGAGGCGACGGAGGAGGTGCTTCATTTTTGGCATTTTGGTGATTGATTCACATGAAGATTGAAGATTGAAGGTTGAAGATGAAGATGAAGGTTGAAAGGGGGTATCGTTGTTGTTACACTTGTTCACCAAGCTACCGTGTGGGACGGGGAATTAAATTAACCGCTTCGTCTCTCACCTCACCTCACCTCCCCTGGCTGATTTAGGTTTTGGATGTTTTTAAATTAGACTTATTGGATAAAACAATACAATGAATGACAAATGACTAATTGTTTAACAAAGTTACATGCATATCTAAGACACCAAGCCAGCAGTTTTGAAGAAAACCCGCTCGTTCGAAGGCCTACTGCGGTAAAACCCGATTCGATTTGGTTTTGAACTGGTAACCTTCAGAGAGGCCTAGTTCTAAACTTCATTGCCACCAATAATATTCTTTTAAAATGATGATAGTGAGTGTTGAACTTAGGACCTCGAAAAGAAATCAAGTTAATAACCACTAGACAAATTTTTTTAGAATATAAATGACTAATTGTATCATAAATATTAAACTTATTGGATAAAACAATATTTTTTTTTGAAAAGTGAACTTCATTAACACAAACAAAGCTACCTTAAACCGAGGCAGCCACCGCTACAACAACTACAAATTTACAAATTTACACCAATCATCCCACGAAGTCAAAATACCCCTATTTCTATTTTTATACCATAAGAAGCCCGTCCTCTTAACCTCTCCGATAATGTGCTCCAATTTAATCTCTTTATCCTTAAATCTCGCTTCATTTCTCGCCCTCCAGATTACCCAACAACCCACTCTAATGACACCTTTCAGGACCTCTTTATTCTTTCCCTCCAAACCCACATGGTTGTGACAATCAATAAGGTCCCTAAATGAGAAGATGACCAAAGGCGCACACTTGCACCAGCTCTCAATCCACGACCACAGCATCGAAGCAAACCTACAAGAAGTGTAAAGATGTTCCACATTTTCGGTATCTTCACCACACAAGCCGCAATCCTGCCTATCAATACCGATGTTCCGATGGCTCAACGCTTCAGCTGTGGCAAATGATAAATGGCTGGTTACACCATTAGTAATTGATTTACTTTTTGGATAAAACGATACGACAAATGTTAAATATCCGGTTGGAACACTTGTCGTAATTACTTTTTTTTTCATTCTTTTGTTTCACTATTTCGAAATTGATTTTTTAATCTATATTTTCAATCACATCTTGTTTTTAAATATCATTTTATAATTTATAAATTTTGATTGTTTAATAGTTCATTTGTTCACCAATGTAATACATGAGAAGTTTTTAACCTAATATATATTAGAATAAATATATGAATTTAATTTAATTTTTATACCCTTCAAAAGAAAAGAACTAACCTTTCCATCAAAAAAAACATCAAATTCGAGCTGAGTTAAATTTGATTTGTGGATTAGGTTTTTGAATGGAATACATATATTTTATATGCATTATTTTTTTCACATGGTTATGCTTATTCGAATGAATCAAAATCCAAATCGAAACGGTTATCCAAAAAATCCATTTAATGAGCACCACTAATTAATAATCTACAACTATATAAAACATCTTTTAATGTTAAATCTAGACTGAGAACATTCATAGTGGGGCAGTATTTGGGCATTTTTTGCCTAAAAAACGCCCCAAAACGCCCGCACACCACCCCTAGGGGCGTTTTCTTCAACAATTTGGTTGGGGCGTGCAAAATAAAACGCCGGATGGAGATATGGTTGGCCAATCACAGGTAACCTTTTTTTTTTCTTTGGCCAATCACTTTTTTATGGTTTTTTTATTTATTTAATTCTTTCACCCATTTTAACATAATGTTCACATCCCCACTACACTCATTTTAGAAAACGCCCCATAATGCCCCATTAGTGACTGGGCTGCCACATGACGCAAAACGCCTAAGGGTATGGGCATTACCACTACACATGGTTTAAATATATGAAAAATTATTTAATGTTAGACCTAAACTAGATATATGAAAATTTATAAAAAGCCTATCGTCTTCAGGGGCGTAGGAAGATAGAGACGTATGAGTTCAGCCGAACCCGTACCAAAAAAAAATAGTGTTATATATACGTGTATTTTGACATCGAACCCGTACAAAAAAGTCGATATTTAGTGATAGACAATCGATCGTTTGCCCCTTGAAAATTCCAAACCCATAGGAAAAAAATCCTGACTACGCCACCGATCGTCTTAGTTTAGGAAAGTATAGGATGGAGTCATATATACTACGCGTTCTAAATTTAAATTTGGTTGACACATTTTCCTTTTCAATTAAGAAAGCTTATTGTTCAATGTAACTATCACGTAGCACGCCATTTTTTCTCAACATTAATATTTAAATTATTAATAATTAAAAAAACAAATCTTATCTCACCCACTTGCCAACCATCGTTTGGCTATCATAATCTCTTGCCGACCACTGTCTCGCCATCATCATCAACATCATCGTTTGCCAACTGCCTACGGTCCCTGCCAAGTGCCATTTGGTGTATGTACGAGACTCTTGTGTGTGGGGTATTGGGATTTCAATTTGAGTCTTGTTTTTGTTTCAAAATAAGTCTTGAATCTCAATTTTATTTGGGAAATTAAGCTCCTTGATGGTTATGACAATCTAGGTTAGGATATTTTCTATCAATTGGGTTATGATTTGAGGTTTTGATTTGAAATGTTATTGTTGATGTTCTTAAGATTCGCACTTGCACAAAATGTTCATGAAATCTTAATATCTTAATATTCTCATATAAACATAGATTATGATTTTCACAACTACCAAGGCCGGGTACTGGGCTGGCCAACCCGAGCCATTGCTCGAGGCCCGAATTTTCAAAGGGTCCGAAGGATTTTTATAAGTTTTTATATATATAGTAAATGATATATTTAATATATGCATTCATTTGTTATACATAGAAGTCTTGGTGGTGGACTAGAAAAAGACCGTCTTAAGATAACCTTGAGGTCTCAAGTTTAAGTCTTGGCTTCACTACCAAGGTCTTATTTTTTTTTAATTCATTTCTTCTTATTACAATTTTGGGCCCAATTTTTTATTTCGTTTGAGGCCTAAATTATTTTGAAAGTTCTCGAAGACGGCTCTGACAACTACAAACAAACATGATTTAAGTATATTCATATGTTCCATATGGTTGATGTTCATTGTAAACGTGTGTTCACAGTTGTTATGCTTAAGTGTATGAGACTAAAGAGAGAGGAAGGATGAACGTTTTTTTCTTCAAAAATGCCCAACGATGTGTTATCTGAGAAGTAAAGAAAGATTGCATTTTGGAGCACATTTTAGTTGTGAGAGGGCCAAGGATAAGCTTGGATGACATGAAGCCGGTTATGAAGCATTCTATTGCTAGTGTTCTTGGTTGACAATAAATTAGTAGTAAAAAGATAATTTCTTATTGGGTTATGCGTTGTACTCTCCCGTAATCTCTGACTCACACCTTAGCGCTACATCACTATCCCTCTCATCCCTCGCCTCCATCTAGGGGTGTGAATGAGCCGACGTACTCAAGATCAGCTCGAAAAAGTCTCGAAACGAGCCGACCTTACACAAGTCCGAACCCAAGCCTAAAAATAAGCTAGTTCAGTATATGGTGCCGAACTCAAGCTTCACTTATCGAGCTCGAGTCGGCTCGAGAATATGAACGACCTCATTATTTATATAACTTTTAATTAATATATTAAATATATATCTAGATCATGGAGGATTTGTTGTGGGTTGAAGTGGTTATTTAAAAAAAATATCAAGTTTGTGAGAGGAAAGTTGTTTTTTATTGCGATGAATTAAAAAGAAAAAAAGCCATGCTTTATCTGTAAACACAGCTAAAGCATGTGAGCGGGTACAACATGTTCACCGCAACGTTAATTTGACGACGTTTGTTAAACGCAACTTTAATTGTTTTTTGTATTATATAGATAATCTTTTCCACATATAAAATGATAGGTTTTCTATAAGGTGTAAATGTGTATATTTTGAAATCCATAGTTTATGAAAATACCATTTTCAACCACTAATTCACCAAATCTTATATTTATCACCAAACTAACCATTTTAACCCATGATCATCCAACACAACATCACCATACTTGGTGCTTTTAATGCATAACATACACTTTAACCAACCAATTATACCATCTTTAACATCTTATGATAACCAACATCACAAATCATCATATTATACATATCTAAGCATATATACATGCATGTTTCATGATCTAAACATCAACAATCAAGTTTCATCATAAAACATATCCTTTTTAGGGTTTTCTCTACTACTCAAGATTACAATTTTCCCATGACATACATACATACATACATACATACATACATACATACATACATACATATGGCCACATATGCACATATGAACCCTCACAAATTAGTGAAATCAACCACATAATATCATCCATCATGTCTCATGATCATCAACAACCAACATACAACCATACAAGTACTTTTTATCATACTTTAACTTGCATCAAGAACACACTCTCATAGATCAAACACACACATACAATCATCCATGCACTTCCATTTGAACATTTGTTTAGTTTGTTAATAACAAAACACAAGGAACATCTCATTTAGTGAACCATCTCGCACATTATAGACATAATTACAACATAAACAAACATGAGATTATATTTTGACCAATAGACAGCTTAAGCTCTACAAACCATAGTTCAACTACTGTTTTGATGTTAAAAGTGAAAATTACAACATTTAACTATCACCACACATAACCAAATTTAGGCTCTAGGAAGTAAATTTGACTATCGCACCTACAAGCGGCACAAGTGGATATGGCTTTCTCTGATTCGCAGTGGCGGTGGCTTAGGGTTGTGGTCATGATTGAAGTTGCATGTCGCCTCTTCTTTATCAACAATTCGTGGTCGCACTACATTGTTGGTTTGGTGAGACGAGGAGAAAGAAACGCATTGAGATGGCTAGAAATGGTGGAAGATTTCAAGTGGCGGTGGTTTTGGTTTAGGAAGGCGGGTGGTGATGGTGTTTGGGTGAAGAAAAGATGAGGAAAAAGATAATATTGAATATGAATGTATTTTTGTGTTTTTATTTTCTTTTCTTGAATTTCATGCCATCCTATTTTAAAATTGTATAAAACTTGTTAAAATCGATGTTATGAGACCATGTAAGCATTAAAGAAAAGAAAAACAAAAAGAAAAGCAAATTATAGTTACCTTTTAGATAGGTAAAATTATATTATTAGAACATGAGTTTAAAGTTGAGTGACTTAATTGAGACAAAAAAAAAAGTTACCTAATTAAAACACTATGAAAACCGGTTATTATTCTATAAAGTTTTCCCTCATAAAAATCTAGGGTTGAAACCTTAAGAAGGGTAAACGATTAGTATAACAGAATAAACATATAGTATTTTTTTTATAATACTAGAATTAGTACCCGCCGCAATACGGCGAAGATTGGTTACATATATATCATATTAGATTCATTCACATCGCCTAGTCTACCTACTAAGCCTACACAAAATCTTGTTGTATTAATCTGTTTACGACTTATATATCTATACTATATTATAATGCATTTGAAAAAAAAAATCCAACAAACTTTAAGTAATTACAACATTCTATGCTTATAGTATAACAACTTAATGAAGTTACTAAAGAGGCAAAATGGTCTTTCTACATAAAAATTAAATTGATTTAGGGTTTTAAAAAAAATTAATTCAAACATTGGGGTATATGTTGTGAAGTACTTGAAATTTGAAGGTTCATATGGGCAATTTTTGGTATTTAATAACATAATTTATTTAATAACCAGTTTATTATCGTTTTAGGCTATTTAATAGAACACTTTGTATTTTAGGATTTCATTATTTCATAACATAATTTATTTAAGCGAAAATGTCACAAAATAGTAACCAATTTTTAAAAGTGTTCTAGTAAGGTCACTCTTATTGTTTTTGTCTCAATTAGATAACTTAACATTCAAATCGAGTCACGTCCCTTTTTCATGTGTCAAGAAAAAAATGGAGCATAAAATGTTGGGGTCGGATTATTTTAATATATGAAATGATATTTATTAAAAATAAAAACGTTTTAATTACATAAAAAATTAAGAAAACAAATTAAAATCCACATCATCACTCGACGTTAGCATCAAATAAAGGGGAAAAATCCACATGACAACGGTTACCTATGAAATGGATGAAAAAAACCCTTTATTTTAACAAAAAAATGAATGTTGAGGGACCTGATTGGAACACTTTTGAAACTTGAGTGACCTAATTGGAACAATTTTAAAACTTGGTTACTATTCTACAAAATTACCCATTTATTTAATTACCGATTTATTAAGGTTTTAAGCTTTGTTTACAACATATCTTGTTTAATTGATAATTTGACTATTTGTTAGACCCTAATTCGTATTTGACAAAAAGTCGCAGCGGAAAATCGTGTTATAAAATTTCTTTCATTTCAAACATATTGACTTACTTGAAGGTTCGTTTTAATATGTGTCTTTTACAAAAATAAGGCATAAGTCCTGTTTACTAATAGTACATACTCAATTAATCCCGTACAATCTATCTCGTGACTCGGTCTTCGATCTCTAATCCTTGTGATGATCACCCGTAATCTGTATAACCTGCACACACCACATTCATTCATAACATTAGCACACATTATATGAATAAGATTCATTCATGTTCACTTCATAATTCGTCATTTTTCAAACTTTAAGCATTTCATCTGCATATCCATTTCCTGGTGAGGCTTCAATAATGTACCTGCATTACTTTTCATTCTCAAGGTACACCATTAATAACATTAACACTCAATGTGTCTAAATCATACATACATACGTACTTACATACAAACATACATACACATCTACATACATTCATACCTTTCCTACAGCTTTACATACGTGCATACACTCATACATGTCTTTATACATACATACCTACACAACTACATACGTACATACCTTTCTTACATCTTTACATTCATGCATACACTCGTACATATCTTTATACATACATACATACACTTCCAGATACGTACATACATTTCCTACATCATCACATACATGCATACACTCGTATATACCCTTATACATACATACATACACATCTACGTACAAACATACCTTTCCTACAACTTTACATACGTGCATACACTCATACATGCCTTCATACGTACTTACATACACAACTACATACGTACCTACCATGCCTACATCCTTACATGCATGCATAAACTCGTACATATCCTTATACATACATACATACACATCCACATACGTACATACTTTTCCTACATCATCACATACATGCATACACTCGTACATACCCTTATACATACATGCATACACACCCACATACATATATACACATCCACATACGTACATACTGTCACACGTAACTTCATATATACATTATAACTTGATGATTTTACATAAGTTTTAATTTCGGATAGCCTGCTTTTAATCCAAAATATGCGTTGCCGGTTTGACAAGGTTAGGGAGCTTTTCGGGAGCTTTACATGCCACCGGGTCGAAAACCGAAGCACCAGGACACGTTACGGTTCAACCGGAAACACAAGACGCGAAAAATAAAAAGCTCACAAACAAGAGCCCGTCGCCGACGGGCTCCCAAGCCGTCGGCGACGGGTTGTAAATATGCCCGTCGCGCCATTAAGCCCGTCGCCAGTGAGTTAACCCGTCGGAAGAAAACGGCCAAACCAGAGCCCGTCGGCGACAGCCTCCTTGCCCGTCGGCGACGGCCTCTCTAAATTGCATTTTTCCTGCAGATCCGTTTCATCGTCCGAATGCACTAAAACGCGCATAACTTTCGAACCGTTTACCCGTTTAACCTCCCGTTTCTTCCTACATGCTTGTAAATTCACATTCTATCATATAAACTTAAAATCCCATATCCGGATTAAGGAAATTCTTATCTTACGCTCTATCGACTTATTATCACATTCTAATTATTTGACCCGTTATGGGTATTTGCGCATTAATTGGTTCATGACATACCAAGACCATACTTTTCGCTTCCATACTTGTTCAAAACATTATACTCATCAAATAACTTGTTACTAAACTACTTTTAAGATCGTTCGCCCAAAATACCCATCAAGGGCATTTTGGTCAACTTTAACTCAATCATTTATGACGAAGGACTTTAACACATATTTGACCTCAAACATCATGTTTAATTAATTTAAACAGTATATTACTTAATCGTACTAAGAAGTGATTACGGAAATCACTTACCTTATGCATCCGCGTTCCTATCCGCTTCCTTGCCTTCTCTTGACCCGTTAGTCAATCATGCTTGAGTCCGCCTTGATATGATTCCTATACTTTCATATCACCCACATCGCATTCTCGTTAGGTTACATCATTGTACATACTCACGACCATATCAATCACATGTTTCACATTTGACTTTCATAAGTCGATTCTAGCTAACATAAAACATACAACCAAATTCATATCCCGTTAACGCATGTAATTCATCATGTCATTCCATTTAATACATATCGACATAACAGGTACCATACCACTTCCTATAATCCTACCTTTACGACAACTAGTCACATCGTACTTCATATGCATAGTTGACTTTCTGAAAGTCAACAGTTCATTAATTTAACTTCCCTACTTATCATCATATACTCGTAACATCATAATAGACTATACGGACGACACTAAATACGTCTTATCACACCATTGGTGTGCGTACCACCTTTTAAGCATAACGTACAACTAATTCATGCACAATCTTCTAAATTCATACATAATTCATCAAATCCTTCTACTAATCAACATGAATCATACATGCATAAACATCAACATACTAGTATCACATTTCTTTCAATTCCTCTAATAAGAATCCATCATACAACTCAAAATACATCTATATTAAGCAAGAATTTAGACATAGATGATTTACCCATGTCATCATCTTCACCATAACAAACGGGTTTCATCCTTAAACATCAAATTAACCTAATTTATGCATAATCCATGTTCCAAATGATAATTCTAACACACACTCATACTCAATTTCATACCAATTCGTGATTTACATCATAACCCGATTCATGCATAATCACCAAACTAACTTTTAAGACATACCTTGCGATCCCCACGAGGAGGTGATCATTAATCCGTGTTTGGTTATGAATTTGAGCTTCGTTTAGCCTTCCAATTTGATGAAATAGATGAAAGTTAGGGTTCTTGGCTCCTTGGGAGCCTCCTGCTCTTTCACGAACACACTATGTGTGTTTGTGTGTGTGTTTTGTTATTTAGTAACCCAACTTTCACTTTATTCCATTTAACCCCTCCATGTTTGCCACTAAAACATGATTGGCACCACTTTCATCTTTTAAATAGTTTTTATCATTCACTTTATTAGGTTAAATAGCCTAGTCATTTAATTCTTGATGTACCATATCCTAACATTTAACGAATATAAACATTCGGGTTTTGGGGTGTTACACTATTCTTATCAAATATCATTAGCTTAAGCCATGTCTACATTTTTACTTCCGACAATGCCACATATATTTAGCCACTGTTTCTACCGGTTTTCGCTCTTAGTGTTAAAGTTTACCTAAATTTTTCGTAAAAAAATATTTTTGTAATGTAAAATATTTGAGTTTTAAAAGTCCGGCCCCGATCGAGTTTTCGTTCAAGCTCCGCCACTATATTTAGCTATGTAAACATGGTTCTTTTAGAAAGAAACAAACTGTACATCGTTCTCTCACGGTCTCACCTATTAAATAAGTTTAAATAGTGGGGTGATTAAATAAAATTTAGAATTTTATTTAATCAAATTTGATATAAATAATTTATATCAATTTATTTTAGTTATTTATACAGTTTAAATTTATAATGATAATGTATTGTAAATTTAACAACATGAGATTTATGATAATGTATTATACAACAAATATATAATATATGTAAACAACAAATATAATATATTATATATGTATTTGTTGTTCGGATATCCATATTTAAACCGTGTTTGTATAAACATCAAATATAACATATTATATATATATTTCTTGTTCGGATAATGGAGGTAAAATTTAAACCGTAATTAAATAAGCAAATCCTTAATATTAAAATAAAATTTAAGTTAAAAAATTGAGGTTGAAGGGAAGAATGCCATGTGGCATTATTTGGAGTCTTTTATTATAATTTAGATTAGATTAGATTAGATTAGATTAGATTAATAATAGCACAATTAAAAATAATATTAATTAGTAATTAAAGGTTAATTAGTAATCCTTGATATCTTAGTGTTGAAGATAACGTTAATAATAGCACAATTAAAAATAATATTAATTAGTAATTAAAGGTTAATTAGTAATCCTTGATATCTTAGTGTTGAAGATAACGTTAACATATGCATACAATTAAAAGACACGTTTAAAAATAATATTAATTTAGTAATTAAGGTTAATTAGTAATAGTTGATATCTTAATGATCAAGATAGTAATTAAAGGTTAATTGTAATTGTTGATTACATATATCCCTACTTTTTGTGTGTGATACAACATGGTCTTTATTCTCTGTTCTCATCTTCACTCTACAAGATTCACGTGTCGCAATCAAATTGTAAGAAAAATAATTAAACATAAATAATTATAGTTAGAGAATGATGTTAGAGAAAACAAATTGCCTAACCTTTTGTCATCAACGAAAACTTTCTAAATTTTTCATGGGGAAAAAATCACTAAACTTATAAACTTATATTCTCACTAAAATATATATTTTCTCAATTCATCCTATTTGAAATTTTTTATTATGATTATATTTTATCAACTCATCCTTCTTGAATATTTTGATTATGACATATATTCTCAATATATCCTTCAACGAGGTGCTTTTTATGATTGTTTTTTTTTTCTTTCTATTTTGTAACGATAGTAACCACAATGAAAAAGGTAACAAATAATACTAAATAAAGGACTACATCGCTAAAAATAGGAAAGTGGGATGTGTCACAGAAATTTTTTTATAGTTTGTGTGTCTTTTAAAATTATTTTGTTTCCCTTTTTCGTATTTTGTCTTTCGAACACTTTTAAAAAAAAATCAATAGTTTTTTTTTTTAAGATAAACATTCCAAAATAAATTGGTACAAAAAAAGTTGGAGAAATAGAGAAAGTTGTCGACGACTAAACATGCTCATAGCTTTCTAATAGATGATAAACTGACGAAATAGAGAGTTGTCGACGACTAAACACGTTCATAGCTTTCTAATAGATGATAAACCAACGATTATAATAGTTTGAAATTTGAAACAAAGCAACTCTTTTCGTTTATACACTCATTTCATGTCTTATTTATTAGATCTTACAATAACGAATTATTCATGAACAAGCAATAGACTGATTCAACAATTTGAAAGCAAACTGAGTTTCCCAAGCATAGATGAAGTGAAGGCTGTCACTAGGATTCATCCGCTGACCATCATTGACAATACAAACGTCACCTTGTTTTAAGATGACTTTAGGATCAATTTCTCTATGGGATTGGAAGCCTTTACAATCTAAGTATGCATTCAGTATGACACAAGGGCTTGTGTTTTCAAGTGTCACGTCACACTCTCCTGGTGCAGCAGTTTGCTCTTGACGGATGCTGAGGTTGAAATCTTGACCGTAAACATCTATACGATTAAACAATATATTAATGACCATACACGATCAAAACAAGAGATATAAAAGCAACGTTAGTATTAAATATTAATTAATCATAAGGATGCTGTATACCTCTACACATAAGGCAAATGAAGACAAGCAAACATATGTGTTTCATGATGGTTTCCATAGGGTTGTGGTATGGTTTTTGACACGTTTATTGATGATGAAAACAACTAACAAAGGCATCTATATATACTCGATATATAGTCAGACAAATAGAAACAACTTTCTGTTTTAGAAAATGAAGTAAATGTTTTTAAGGTTTCAAATAAATCAATTGTCAGTTTTAAATTATGAATTAAATGCTTTATAGTCTACACAGGGACGGACCAAAGAGTTTCATGGAGTTGATTATTTTTGTATACCGCTACATGTTAAATGTTTTCGGTTTGATTTAGGTCGTGTCGAATTACATCAAAAAATAAAATAAAATAAAAAAATAATAATAATAATAAAATAAAATACAAAACTAAATTTCAAATTCATAATAAAAGTGTATCAATAGTCATTTGAATTGCATAATAGAAATACAAATGAATGGAAGAGACTAATAAAAAATATCGAAACCAAAGATAGAACCAAATGAATTAGTTAGTCCGGACCATTGATCGAGTCAGTTGGTCCTTAGGGGTTGGAATATGGTTTGTATTGTTTAAGCTTCTCGGGTGCCATATATTTTTTTTGAACGGCAAATTTGTTTTCAATTCATGTCGTTTGTCGGACTTGAACTCAAGACGTCGTTTTCATGTATGTATAACAAAAGGTGATGTTACAATGCAACTCCGTTTCCATTTAACATGCTCTATAGAATTAAAAATGTAATTACGTAAAAAACAAATCAGAAGGGGTGGCCGGATAATTTTAGGAATGATTATAATTTGAAATGCAATTTGTCTACTTTTTTGGGTTTATAATTTCTCTAATTGAAAGAGAAATTAGAGGAGGTGCCCCATAGTTTCTTTTTTGAACTTTTCTAATTTAACAAATGTTTATAATCAATATCAAACTTACCAGAAAATCTATGCTCTTACCATAAACATAGAAAATTTCTAAATAAAATAGGGTTTCACGGGTTGCGGCATGATCTTTGAACTAAATATAAATAAAATGACAACTATAGTTATGCTAAAAAAAATATAGACTTTCCATCCCATTGGGTTAACCACACATTCTGGATATAAACTCAAGGGTTTGGGTTCTTTTTTTTTTTTTTGTATCAAGATAAGTGTTTGTTACAAATCACTCCTTTCTTTTCCAAATTCTCGTATGAATCTCTTCATATGCCACCGTTAAACCTCATTGTCCTCGCTATGTGTCAATCGCGATGATGATAGGATCGGTGTAATAAATTCTGAGGGGTTGTGTGTCACACCCTCAAATTCTACTTGCGGAGTTTTACCGAGAGGCACGTGACAAACCAGGATCAAACCACTAATTATGTTGAACCATTTCATATTAATTGCAAAACGTTTAACTACCACATTTAACATTAATAGTGATGTCGGTTTTAAAGTTTAATAATGTATGTTTAAGTTATCAACTAAAGCAAAAGTATAAAATTGAGACATAATGGAAAGCCACAATTGTCAAGCATAATAATGAAAATAGTTTAACCCAAAAGCCATGACACTCACCAAGCTGCAAATCCCCCATTTGAGCCATACCTAACGTCCTGCAAAGCATGCTAAATTAGGTTGGGGGATTTGTATGTGGGGTGTGGGGGATTTCGGAATTTATGGGGTTGGGTATAGGTCAGTCCAAATTAGGGAATGGGTTGGGTATTTCAAATTTGTGAGTGGGATTTGGGTGTAGTTCCGAATTTAGGTGTTGTTTTCATTAATTGTACATTAAGTCCCTCAAGTTACGAATCTTTAGAACTTGCATAAAGAGTTAGCATTATAACATTAAGTTCAATGAAATTAGTTCCACTAGTTAGGGGCTGTTTGGTAGCCTCTTAATGACCATTCAGATGCTACCTCTTAATGGTTTAAAACATCTGAATGAATAAGAGGTAACCTCAAGTCTGAATGGTTAAGAGGTAATCTCTGAATGGTAAATCATCACATGTCACATTCTTCTACCTTCTCATTGGTAAAATTCTTAATGGTTCCGTTAAGAGGTAGCCTCTTAATGACCATTCAGAGGCTACCAAACAGCCCCTTAATGTTAGTTCGTGTGTAATAACCTACATGTGTAATGTGAATGCAAGTATGCATATGCTTCAAGATCATAAAGATTTAACAGAGAGAGTTAATGACAACTCGCGAAAAAAATTTCATGGGGACACTTGTGATTAAATTGAATATACAAGTTATGGGGTGCAACCCACCAGAGTATTATCCTACGTATACAATTATAAGTTGGGGGAATAGTGCCAGGCAGCTGCCTGGCACTCCCCCATTGGACCAAACTTTTTTTAATTTAATTTTATTCCCAGTTTAAAATTACGCTTTCGTCCTTCGTTTATAAAAACGTTTTTGCCCCCAGCTCAAAATAAAATTATAATTTTGCCCCTAGCTCAAAATTACGCTTTTGCTCTCGGTTCAAAAACTCATTTTTTATTTTGTTCTCACTTTAAAATTACGTTTTCGCCCTTCGTTTAAAATTACGGTTTTGCCCCCAGTTCAAAATAAAATTTTGGTTTTCCCTCTACTTGAAAATTACGATTCTGCCCTCAGCTCAAAATTACGTTTTCGCCCACAGTTCAAAATAAAATTAAGATCCCCCCCCCCCCCCCAACTAAAAATTATGATTTTACTCTTAATTTAAAATTATGATTTCGCCTCCAGCTCAAAATATAATTACGATTTTGCCCTCTATACAGACATACATGTTATGAGAGAGAAATATTCGGTTTATTGCCCCGCAACGCGGGCGGGGCAAAAACTAGTACATAATAAAAGGAGAGTATACATAATAAAAGGAAAAACTTTAACTGGGTTGGATAAAAATATGACAAGCTTTTAAAAAGATTGAAAAAAAATCATTTTCCTTTTTGTAAGTTTCTTTTTTATTAATCATTTACATTACAAACAGTTATACAAAACCTCCCAACATTAGTAGCCTTAAGCGGTTGCTGCAACCTTTTCATCGTAGTCCCGCTAAAGGGTGCAACCATATTAGGTTTCGACCACCGTACACATTATCTAAATGGCCTGTCACACAATAAAAAAAAACACTTAAGTGACACCGAAATGCATAAAAACGACCCTTTTTAAGACATTTAGAGGGACATAATCTAGTAGCACAAAGCTATGAAGCGGGGAGACTGCATATTGTTGGGAGTATGGTGTTGTCCACTTATCACCCTCGAGTACTTGAAATGGATCTCCCTTTGAATGCCACTTCGTGTAAAATGGTGGAGATCGTAATTTTATGTAGACATCATTGTTGGATTAATCATGGTCTTGTTAAAGTTCTCATTAGCCTGTTAAAGTTTAGTTAGAAAATTCTGTTAGTGTAGTTAGTGCCTAAAGTTTAAATAGTAGATAGTTTGTCTTAATGTTGCAATTAGTTATAATTGTATCATAACGTCGCGTTCTTTAGTCAAACGACGCGGCGTCGGTTCGCTAGGGGATTTTGGCAATGTATAAAAGGGAGGCGCCAATCACATTTGTAATAACTCGTTCAAACATAAATAAAAAAACACGAGTGTGTTTAATCGATCTGACCTAGGCCATTTGTTACATCTTGATATTGTTAGAAATTTCGAATTAGAAGGTACCTTTTACAGACCCAACCAGATTTGGTGTTTTTGGTCAAAATAGCAAGTCGGTACATGCAATGCCCAAAGCAATATCATGCAGCTCTCATAAAGCACATTCTTCGTTATTTACAAGGTACTTTTAGTTATAGAATTACCAATACTCGAGGAAGAGGGATAGCAGTCACAAGATAGATCCAGAAGATGGAAGAAGTACTACGGGACACGTGTTCTATTTTGCGTCTTCCCCAATTACTTGGTGTTCTTAAAAGCAAAGTACAACTGCTTTATCATCGTGTGAGGCGGAGTATATGGTTACTAGTGTAGCCGCGTGTCATGCGGTTTGGCTAAAGAACTGATTAGTGAATTACTCGATAAGAAAATTCAAGTGGTAGTATGACGTGTTGATAATACATCGACAATAGCTCTAATGAAGAACCCGGATTTCCATGGAAGAAACATACATATTAAATCCCAGTTTCACTACATTCGAGAATGTGTAGGCCGTGAAGATATCGTGGTCGAGCATGTTAGTGGCATTGATCAAAAGGAAAATATTTTGACGAAGGCTCTTAGGAAGATCAAGTTCAAGGAGATAACTGAAAAGCTTGGAGTTGATGACTTGTCTTATACGAGTTCGAAATTCCGGGGTGATTGTTGGAAATTTTGAATTAAAAGGTTTCTTTGCGTACAAGGCAAAGAATTATGGAGTGGATAATTATCAAAATATATAAACGCGGTTTAGGTTTAAGTGGTTGGTGATAAATATCATGTTCAATAATAATGTTTTATTAGCTATCCTAATTGTAATCTTAGAATAGCTTAGATTATAAGTACCATGATGTGAGTATTATGGATTGTATGATTCATGTTTTGAGTTAATATTCTTGAATTAATAAAGCAATCTGGGTGTTTAGCTAGATTCGTATTTTTCGTTTTCTGTTTTTGATACCGATTCACATCTTGAGATTTATCAGACAGACTCTTGTTAAAAACTAATGAAACAAAATACGTTGATAAGTGATAACGTTGATGTTACATTCCGTTTCTCATTTAAAAAGGGCAGATCTCTAAGTTGCTGCTGAATTGGTGCAAGCGGAGGCAAGTGACGGATCCAGGATTTTTAAGGGGCAAACATGGGTTGAATCAAAATGAGTTGGGTAAAAGAAAAAGTATAATGGGTCGAGTCAAATGGTGTTTCAATCAAGATTACACAGAGCAACTCGTAGAATGGACCACCAACATCAAACCTCTTTCCTAGTTCAAATGTTATATTATATATACCACTAGGTTATCACCCGCGAACTTCGCGGATAGGAAAATTTACTTTATATTAATCAAACTATGTCAGTAACTTGTTTTATAATTGTTTTGAATTGAAAGTTGTAGTCATTAGGGTTGCGAACAAAGTTGTTTTATAATTGTTTTGAATTGAAAGTTGTAGTCATTAGGGTTGCGAGTAAGGTCAGAAACTTTGGGCAAGAACCGGAGGCAGAAATTTGCCTCACTGAATGACCCACGACACAAAAAAAAATACTTTTATTTATTATAACAGATTATTATAACTTTATTAATATTGTGTCCGTTCTTTATTATAACACTTAACATGTACAAAAACTAAAAAACTATAATGAATTCTCCAAGGCTTTAACACCACCACTGTCACCAACCTTTGAAACACACAAACACAATATATTTTGATATGCACAATCACATTGGTTGAGTACCACACATATGGGCCAGACAGGTTGAAAGTTGACTGTAGTGCAAGCCAAATTTCAAATGCATAGTCTTCAAATGTATTTATTATTGTTATAATATTATTTACGTAACTATATTTGACCTTACATGTTATTTACGAAACATACTAAAAGTGGTTTTTGAAACTTTAAAAGTTAAACATATGAGGTAAAACCTTACTTCATAATAATAGATTGTCAATTTGTAAACAAAATTATTACCTCAAAATTAACAGCTGCTGCCTAACCATGAGCCAAAGCCGGTCTAGACTCTAATGTTTTCATCGTTACGGTCCAAGACTTACCACATTCATGACGGATCTGGAGATCAATACGTGGCCATTGTCGACCCCAATGGTTATAAACAAAAGTGAGAGGTAACTCCTGAATACAAAGATAGTACGATTAAGTATATAATGAAGTTAATTAAATATTATATGAATTAGGCTATTAAACATCAGAATATTAAGTCAAACATAAATAATCATACCAGCTTTAAAGATTTTGGGTCTTCTAGAATCTTCACAAACGATAAATTCATGATTTCACCTGAATTAATAACATAGATATATTAGATCTTACATTAAATAACATACCCGATTGGACTGAAAGGTTAAGAATCAAAAAAATTACAAATTCTTGAATTATCATTCATATATCAAACAAATAACACATCTACAAATCAAAAAATACTTTCGGCTTCATGGTGAAAAATAATATTAACTATATTTATAAACTATAATGGATATCAAAATCGGCCTAAAACACCAATGAAATTCCTTGTGGAAGTACACAAACTCTTATTGAACATAGAAACTACACAAACTCTTCAAAGAAAGAAACATGGAATTATACAACATTCATACTTGTGGAAGTAAAATTAAAGATAAACATGGTTCATTTACTTTGTGATTAAACATTTTATAGCTATTGAAATTCCAATACGATCATAACAACAGAGATGTTTGAAGAGATTGAAGGTGTAGATACTTACGGTTGTGGAATATGATGCGACGAAGGAAGATTGTGTAACAACTCTCATCAAAAGTCATATTTATTAAAATTAATTTGACCAATAGGAAACCCTAATTAAGACACCCAAGTGATTCTGCGCAAACCCTAAAATTTTCAGAACAACCAGAATCAGGATCAGGACCCCTAAAACTCAGGGGGGGTATTTCCTAGTTAACGATTATCTACATAAAATGTTGTCAAATTTAAAATTTACGAAACTACTGACTCAGCTAGGCTAGTCCCAGACGTGGCTACTCTATAAAAATTAGGTGTCCCTTACGGACCGTAAGGGTTAATTGTTACGGTCCGTAAGCCTGGCCAATTTTTCACTATAAATAGCAGGTCTTGGCAATCGCATTCTGGTACTTGAACGACGAAGAAATTCATTTCGTAGACTGAGATAAGCTCTGTTTATCACAATTAACACACACGATTCACTAATCGACGCCGCAATCAGGGTAATAACTCGATCGCTATTACGATTCAACGTCCGATCGATTATAACTATCCAACGATTGTTTAAGTGCTGCTCAAATTGAGTTTATACTTTGTTATTCATCGTGATTTCGACTTGAATGTTTGAGTGTTGTTTGAACTTGGACTATACTCTGTCATTCGTTGTGAATCCGCTGAATTGTTAAGTATTGCACTTGTAAATCGTTGTGAGGGTTTAATCTCGTGAATTATCGTAACTGCTGTATTAGTTACTAACCTGGTTATGCGTGCATTGTTATTTAAATTAGGTTAATCAAGGCTAATCAGTAGGCTTATACTCTGCTCGTTAAATCTGCAATGTGAGTCATTCTCTTTTTATCAACTATTTTACAATACCTCAAATTATTTTCAAGGTTATAATTACAGGGACTAAGTCGTGGATATCTTGAATTACTGGTTAGTGGGGTATTGTGCACATTACTAATTTCTCCCAGTTAGGTTCATTGACCTACTCGGGATAATCACTGTTAGGTTCATTAACCTACAGGGATAATCATCACTATTTAGGTTCATTGATCTAAATAGTAGTATGACCATCGTCACCATTGTGACATGTCACCATTGTGACAGAAGGCCAGATAAAAAAATAAGATAGAAGCCATTGTAATCGCTCTTATGCTGTAATTAATAACTATGCATCATTATGCAAAATAGAATGATTCACTCAGTATTTCCCGCTGACAAAACATTTTTCAAACATGTTTCAGGTAATCCATTATGATCCAGGAAAAGTGCCATATAGCACTACAAGCTCAAAGAAGTGGCTCAGTATAAAATAAAGAAACATGTTTTGTAAAATAAAAGATTTCTTCGTGAAATCTCAAGATTGTAAATTACCGGGTTTTATCCCGCGTTGTGAAATAAAATAATCGGGAAATATTTTTGCATTTAAAAAGATCCTGATGAAAACTTCCGCTGTTAAACTCAATTAATTAAATACCACGGGATTTCTGTCCCGCGGCTCCTGAAACGGGTCAAACCGGGTCGGGGGCCGTGACAGATTGATGACTTGATTTTGATTTGAGCAAATGCTTGTTTGAAACCCTAAGATGGATATTAGATAATGAGGAGAAGATTGTAAGAAAATGGCTAAAAGGACAAACGGTGATGATGATTGAAGTAAGTTCGAGGATGGTGATGATGAATTCAGGTTTCCAATGCAAATCAAATCAACTTTAACAATTCAACTAATTATAAAATACAATATTAATATTATAATATAATGAACGGAAATTACATGTCATTTAATTTTAGGATGTTTATATTTATATTTTTCTTTAAATTTGTATATACAAACATAACAATTTCACAGGATCGAGATTAAATATACAAAGTTTTTATATAATTTCACAGTATGTCCCTACAATCTTAAAATTATCAAATGAATAAATATTTAAATCCTTTTTTAAAAAAGATTTGGGAAATATGACACTTTACAAAAGTATTAAGTTGAAAATTGTATTTAAATCCTAATAAGTGTGCGAAATTAATAATTAGTTGTTAGCTATGTCTATCTATTACACTTTTACAGTTAGTATATATACATGTTGATTTATAAATGTAAAATGGCAATGAGGATAGAATTGTTAATTATTATAAAATTTGGATAAAAATATATATCATAAATAACATAAGATGATGAGTAGTAAAAGTGATAGTAAATATAAATGTTACATATTAAATCACAATAAATTTGATACGAAAAACATATTAATGTTAAATTGTAGGTGACACAACGGTCTCTTCAAAAGATGCTACGTTATATAGTCCTTGAAAGGTCTCAGCGTCTTGTAAGTATTGAAAATCTTTCATTCCAATTTTTATTTCAATCATACTACCCCAGTCGGTCATAAAAGACCAAGTTTCTCCTCCTTTCTCAACTAACTTCTTAAGCCATGACTCAAATGAAATTGAGTTTAGCTTTGTAAAAGAAGACACTTCTGACCATCCTTGATCTTGAAATTTAAATAGCTTCACATTTATAGCATGGGTCTTTACGACAATAAACATATGAAGTGTGTTGCGGATTTTGAAAAACCTGCTTTGGCGAGCAACAACATGAGTACATTGTGGTATTGAAACCTTTGAGAAAGTTTCAGAAACCACATCAAAAGCAATCATATAACTTTTAGCAGGCGCCCAATAGTGTGGAGATGCAAAATATAAAACATTGTTGCATAAAGTGCCGGGAGACCACAAATATAACCTTGAAGCGTAATCTGGTCCTTTGAAAAAGTTAAAGTTTTCCATTGATGCGTGTTCCGAGAATACACACGAGGTACAACATCATCCATACGACGTTGGAGATGTAATATTTTAACATCGTTAAATGAGTCTAGATATATCTCAACTGCATCTGCCTTGATATCGAAAAAACTTTTAGGTTTATTATGACACAAATTCAAAAATTTATTGGTGGTTGGATTCCACAGAATCAATTGGTCTGAAGGACCTTGGATGCACATCAGTAAAAGACCATATTGAGAAGCAAGAATCGTTAGATTGGAAAGAGGGGTATCAACGGGGAAGGAAATAAATTTCTTATCAGAAATGTCTACCTTTCCTCCAATCAAGTTGTCAATATAAATCGATGACATTCTCAACGTGATTAGCTTACGATGTTCACAATTAGACATACGGCGAGAGTGAATAATAGAAAACATAGGTGAAGACAATTCATAACGCCATTGCTTGCAAACTGATTTAAATCGTCCAACACATTTACTTGGTAGCCTTGATAGAATTTCGTGAGCAAACATTTCAAACTCAAGAGGTTCCATCCTAAAAAAATTCATATGAAACAAATGATAAGATTTATGTATATGAATTTGTGAAGCAAGCAACCAAGAAACATTAATGATCTACAAACATATAACAGAGAAATAATGAATCGTATAAAGATGAATGGCAATTTAAACAAAAATACCACAATAATAGATACAAAAGCAAACCGAAATTCCGAGTTGGAGATAATAACCTCTTGTGTCAACACATCTAATCCGACCCACTAACAAATGCTTTATTTATAATTCCATTTGAAGGTAAGTATTTATAATTAATGACGATATTTTATTTTAAGCATGAGATGTCAAGGATTATATAAAATTTAATTAAAATGTTGACTCCATAATTAGATAAAGCGGCCATACATCTATTTCATTTTATAATAATTTATAAGTAATTAGGATACTCTATTTTAAGCATTAGATGTAAAAGATTATATAAATTTGATTGAAAATAGTGACTCAAAATTTGAATTTTGAAATATTTATAATTAATGAGAATATTTTATTTTAAGCATCAGATGTAACGGATTATATAAATTTGAATGACAATATTCAATCCATAATTAGATAAATTGAACATAAATCTATTTCAATTTGATATGATTGATAATTGACAATATTGATAATAATAAATAATAAAGAAGAATGAATAAAAACGATCAACAGTGTGCTTGATTAAAGGAAACAAATAAGAAGATTTATAATTGATTTATTATTCATAAACTTAAAAAACAGTCAATCATAGCAAAATACAAAATAGATGAAGAAAATGAACGCCCATGCAGGTTCTCAAATGTCAAACGGATCTGGAAACATGCCTTGTTCCAATAGTTCATCTTGTGTCAACACATCTAATCTGACCCACTAACAAATGCTTTATTTATAATTCCATTTGAAGGTAAGTATTCATAATTCATGACGATATTTTATTTTAAGCATGAGATGTCAAGGATTATATAAAATTTAATTAAAATGTTGACTCCATAATTAGATAAAGCGGTCATACATCTATTTTATTTTATAATAATTTATAAGTAATTAGGATACTCTATTTTAAGCAATTTGATGTAAAAGATTAAATAAATTTGATTGAAAATAGTGACTCAAAATTTGAAGTTTGAAATATTTATAATTAATGAGAATATTTTATTTTAAGCATCAGATGTAACGGATTATATAAATTTGAATGACAATATTCAATCCATAATTAGATAAATTGAACATAAATCTATTTCAATTTGATATGACTGATAATTGACAATATTGACAATAATAAATATAAATAATAAATAATAAAGAAGAATGAATAAAAATGATCAACAGTGTGCTTGATTAAAGGAAACAAATAAGAAGATTGATAATTGATTTATTATTCGTAAACTTAAAAAACAGTCAATCATAGCAAAATACAAAATAGATTAAGAAAATGAACGCCCATGCAGGTTCTCAAATGTCAAACGGATCTGGAAACATGCCTTGTTCCAATAGTTCATCTTGTGTCAACACATCTAATCTGAACCACTAACAAATGCTTTTTTTTATAATTCCATTTGAAGGTAAGCATTTATAATTAATGACGATATTTTATTTTAAGCATGAGATGTCAAGGATTATATAAAATTTAATTAAAATGTTAACTCCATAATTAGATAAAGCGGCCATACATCTATTTCATTTTATAATAATTTATAAGTAATTAGGATACTCTATTTTAAGCATGAGATGTAAAAGATTATATAAATTTGATTGAAAATAGTGACTCAAAATTTGAATTTTGAAATATTTATAATTAATGAGAATATTTTATTTTAAGCATCAGATGTAACCGATTATATAAATTTGAATGACAATATTCAATCCATAATTAGATAAATTGAACACAAATCTATTTCAATTTGATATGATTGATAATTGATAATATTGATAATAATAAATAATAAAGAAGAATGAATAAAAACGATCAACAGTGTGCTTGATTAAAGGAAACAAATAAGAAGATTGATAATTGATTCATTATTCGTAAACTTATAAAAAAGTCAATCATAGCAAAATACAAAATAGATGAAGAAAATGAACGCCCGTGCAGGTTCTCAAATGTCAAACGGATCTGGAAACATGCCTTGTTCCAATAGTTCATCCTGTAACAGATATGACAAAGAATTTGACAATTAATATGAACGCTGTATAAAGAAATATTAATTTTGTAATCATTAAAATTATCTAACGACATTAACATCTTACCACTGTATTACTAACGCGATTCGTATGCATCTGTAAAAATTCAAAACTTGAAAGATCTTCATACCATTTTTTACATACACTTCTAAACCGACATAGTGATTTGTGAGGGAGCCAAACAAAAATTTCCATGATCACAACATCAAACGAAATTTGATCCATTATACGAAACACCTAGTAAAATGGAAACGTATAATAAAACATAAATGATATTAGTTTGTATTGATACATGAAAAAGAGATTGTGTATTACTTAAGAATTTTGCATAGTACCTGGTTGAAGAAACCAAAGAATATGTTGAAAGTTGATATGTAACGGAGACGTATCTTGTAATTTATATAAAATGATATTATAATGGAATGTTCTTTTATGAAGGGAAATTTAAATTAATTTTAGTAAACCGGTTGGGATTCACATATGATAAGAAAATTCTTGTATAAATGTAAAGAATTGTTAAAAATTAATACATATACTACTATCTGTAAGTATACATTCACTGGTGATTTAATTATTTATTTAAAAAAACCCCAAAAAAAGTTGACTAAAATTAAATATATACTAAGAATGTTATTATAATGTTAGGTTTGGATTGTACATTGTTAATAGTTATGTATAATAATATGTATATATTCTATGAATAAATAAATAACACAATTAAAAACATTTGTACATAAAATTTAAAATATGCAAAGAATAATTAATAATAACTCTTTATTTATATTAAATATCAAGAACTACAATAACTATAAACATAATTACATACAAAAAATGCAAAGCCTAATCAATACTATCATCTTCTATGGATATATAGATCACAAACCACAATAAAATTAACAATAATTTCATGCTATTGATATAACAATGCAAAACCACACTAAAAATAAAACAACATCGATGTTGGGTAACAAACTAACATCACTGTAACACATTAAAGTATTGAATTTCAATGTAATAAAAATAAAAGTTTTTAATGCTAACGTAATAAAAAAACGACGTATAATAAATATAACTTGACGTACAAAAAAATACAAATGCTAATTAATAATATCATCTCTTATTGATATAACGATAATAAACGAAAATCAAGATAAACCGCAACAAACATTGAGTAAAAAGCAACATCAAGCACTGACACAAATGTTCTGAATACGATTGAACGAAAGAAAACATTGAAAACTTGTTTGAAGAAACTGAGATGTTTATTAGATTCTGAGACAACTTTTCCAGATTTGGATTCAAAAGACCCACCTTCACATTCAAACCTTCATTGTTCTCACAATCACCCGTACGCGGTTTAGTTGAAGACTGAGATGAACATAAATCCACATCATAAACGGCATCCAAATTGCGCTTAAGTTCATTCTCCAGCATCTTCGAAGAACAACAATTATCCGCTCCAGAAGGTGTAGTAAACATGCTATTGTTCAAATTGGACATTGGTGTGTCGTCATCACCGGTACGGGAAACAGAATCCAGTAAAATAAAATTAAAAAGGTAAAAAAACAGTTGAAAAAATAGTGTTCGTAAGAACCTTTTTGTTGCAAGTTTTACATGCATTGTAAAACCATGAGTCTTCTGAAGCAAAGCTCTCAATTGTTCCCAGGATAATAACAAAGTTTTCCTGTATAGATAGTATATAATTTACTACATTATGAAAGTTAAAAAAAATACGTATAATAAAAAAATAATAAAAATTGTAAGAATACTTGGGATATTTCTCTTAATGCTCCAATCGTACTAAAGGAAATATTAGATAGACACTCATCAGTCATTGACTTCATAAAAGAAGAACTCAATCCAGAGTAACCGGAAGACGTTGACGCAGTAAGCTGAGCAAGGAAACTGTACAGAAATAATAACGTTCTGTTGATATTTCGCTTAATGTTCAAGTTCTCTTGAAGTTTATCTAATTCTCGTAATTTTCTCTGCAAATTTTACCTTCAGAAGCAAAGTACTTGAAAAGCGAACTAATTCACAAATCCTCAAGAAATAGAAAAAAAAATCCAGCATAGTTAATAAGAATATCTTAATATCTTGAAGTAAAAATAAAAATTTAAAAAGCTTACTGAGGACTCAACAGAACTTGAACCATATGGCATACTAGTACATATAAAATACCTATAACAAACCAAACAAAAAATAGGCTTAAAATTAAAAAAAAAAATACATTTTTTTAAACATCTATGAAATTCTTTAAATGGCTGGAAATAATGTGATTGTGTGTTTTCAATTATTGTGTGTTTAATAGGCTTGTGCGTCAACACCAGAACCTAGTTTGACATACAGAGAGGTCATTTAGGTTTAAAACAAATGCTATATATCTTTACAAATTCTGAGAAACTTGAAAAATAATGTGATTGTCGTAAATTATGGAAACTAACAGAAAACTTGGAAGCAATTAAACTTTTATATAAGTTATCTTGATAAATTTGGAAATACGTTACAATTTAGACAACTTTGATAAGTATACATAATTGATATAAATTTCAAAAATTCAAATTTTGAAATAATCAGTCAAAACAATTTACTTAAATAGTTACATATTATTCAAACTTAAATTTAAAACCAATGAGCTTATTATATTTATAATATAATCAATATCTAGATGATTGTGAAAAAAAAAATCAATCACATTCATGGACCTGAGAAGAAGCTCGAGACCACTGATTCAATTCATACGTTTAGTTGTCGAATGAAGAATGTTGTCTGGAAAAAAAACTAATCTTCACAATCAGTACATTGCTAGAAAGCCTTAATAAACCCTTACCATCTTGTCGGATGAAATACGAAGAATATCAAAATAGAATACGAAAAATTGAAGAACGCAAATCAAATAACAAATCAGAACAAAATCCATGCCCCTGAAAACATAAAACGAACCTGTCCAAGAAGTTTAGCATCTAAAACCATAGACAAATGTTCAGCAAATCATACATAATGGCATAACAATTATTGCACCAAAGGTCTTTAACAGCCAGTGTGTAATCTCAACAAACATTATCAAAATCTTACCTTAACATCAAGAGCCAAAATCATTGCACCAAAAAACCTTTAACATCCCGCCGCACCAAGAACGAAGCTCACAACTTACTTGAAGGTAATACACAAAAATTCTCAATAGATGTAATTTGAACAAAAATAAACAATAATATAAACAAATCAATGTAGCCTTAATCTCAATATAAAATCGGTAAAACGAAGTTGAAACAAAGCAAGATATTGTAAGATAAACTAACATTGGAGTGAAGAATTGAAAACATTAACACCTTCATCCTTCCTTGAACCATCGTTATTAACTCAGACCATACAGGTATCAGATATAGCAACTTGAACACGAAACCCTAGATCTGTAAACAAACAAACGATGAACTTGTTTTTTTAGAAATCACATGCTGAAAGCAGACCGTTTGTTTCCTGAATGATAAACACTGAAATATGAAAAAAAAAATTTACCTTGAATATGTAAAATGGATGTTTGATGTCTGCAATCCCATAGAACAAATCAATCACATTGCTAATTAGCAACTCAAAGTTTCAAAATAGGATGAAAATAAAAAAAAGACGGCATAAAAATAGACAAAGAAAAGGATTAACAATTGGAACCGATTAACAAAAGAAGTGATACAATAGATAAAGAAAAGGATTAACAATTAGTAAAGAAAAGATTTCTTACTTGCTGCTTGAATCCATGGATCGAAATCTAAAAAGAGAACTTATTTGAAAATATAGAACATTAGGGTTTCAGTTGTGACCTTCAATCTATGGGATCAGTGGTGAAAAGGTACATGAGAATCACCATTGACAATTTGCTGAAGAAGATTTTTGGATTTGCGGAAGATGATGTGTAGCGGCGTTAGGGTTATGAAGAAGATGATAGAGATGAAGAGTTATGAGATGTAATGAAATTAGGATATAAAGGATCCATTTGGATCATTGGGTCGAACCGAATCCTATTCGGATCCCGTGTCCAATGTTTTTTGTTTGTGTATTGAGAATTTGAAAATGGTGATTGTAGAACCCAAATATGATTTCCCCCCTAAACTAAATTGCCACATCAGCCAAGATGGCCAAATACAAATGCCACATAGCCCAAATCCATCTCATTTATATATATATATATATAGATTTAGGTCTACCGTAAGATACCATTTGATGTAATTTTATATAGTTTTTGACTGATGTAAAACACATGTTGATTTATTTTTATTTATTTTGGTTGCTATACCAAATGCCGCTACCATATCAAATGAAACCGATACCGACCGAAACGCTGTCGCATAGAACGAATATTTTTACTAGTTATAAGTGATACAAACACATACGCTATACTTACAAAACCTGATCACCAAAATTGACAGTATTATTATATCTTAATTGAGCTTTGAACGTATGCCATTATTAAGGGATTCAAACAATGCCAATCCCACAATTTTTAAACTAACATATGTGCAGTGGAGCGGCTTGGGCCTTAATCTTTTTTTTTTCTTAGGATGCTGAACTTAATTATGACTTGAGTCTTTGATCTTGTTTTATAGATGAGCTTATTATTTATGTATTTATATAATAGTTACTATTATATATAATATTATGATAAGAATAACTAGATAATAAAAATTATGTTATATATAAAAGTTCTAATTAAATTATTTAAAAAATATAAACGTATCTATCTATACATATAATAAAAGATCCCACTTTGAGGACACTTGTCATCATATTAGGCCATCTCTTATAGATACTTATAATTTTAGTTTAATCTCTTTTAATTAATTATACATAATCCTCCTACTAGATATTATTTAGTTTAATTATTACTTTTATATTTATCTATTTACTTCAAATTCAAACTTAGTTATCTAATTTGATATTAGAGTAAATTATGATTTTGACCCCTGTGGTTATATCACTTTTACCCTTTTAGCCCAAAAGGGAATTTTTTAACATTTGGACCCTCAACGTCTTTTTTTTAACCCTTTTGGACCCCAACGTATTTTTTTCTAACCCTTTTGGTAGGGCCAAAAGGGTTAGGAAAAAAGACGACGTGGGCTCAGATGTTAAAAGATTCGTTTTTTGGCTAAAAGGGTAAAAGTGATATCACCACAAGGGCCAAATCGTAATTTACTCTTGATATTAACTATATATATGAACGTTTTGTTTAGTTTGGTATCAAATAGATTTTACAAAACTTAAAATAAAATTAACTAAAATTATTTATCATTTCTACATTTATTAATTAAATAAATAAATGAATAATGAGCTAATATTAAATTTCATCCTACTTTAAATTTTGAATACCATTCTTGTATTTTTCTAATAAAATATTATTCTAAAATTTAAATTGTTAATTTAAGATATTTTTAAATAAAACAAATTATTAATCATGAAAACCAAACTTTGTATTAATATATGAAATATTACATAATTTATAAATCAATTTGTCGGAATTGGTACCAACATTTTATTACTCAAATAGATGTTGATTTGCTTCTTGAATAACATATCTTCTTTGCAAGAACCATCTTCACAATCACCATATCCATCGCGTATCGAGTATTATCCATTAGTATATTGAAAGATATGACTTTTTTTTATTATTGGTATATAAATTAGATTTATTAAACCCGTGTAATACACGTGGTTTTTTTTATAGATATACCATTTTTATTATTTACTATACAAAATTACATTTATTCGACCCGTGTAATAGATGAGGTTTTTTAAGATATAACTTTTTTTATTATTAGATATATAAAATTAGATTTATTCAATTCGTACAATACACGGGGTTTTTAAGGATATATATTTTTTATTATTTAGTAAAGGAAATTACATTTATTCAACCCGTGTAATACACATATTTTTAAAGATGTAACTTTTTTATTATTTGGTATATAAAATTACATTTATTCAACCAGTGTAATAAAGGAGGTTTCTTAAAGATGTATTATTTTATTATTTGGTAAACAATATTACATTTATTCAACTCGTGTAAAACAAGCGGTTTTAAAGATATAACTTTTTATTTGGTATATAAAATTATATTTATTCAACCCGTGCAATAAAATAGGTTTTTAAAGATATATTGTTTTACTATTTGGTATATAAAATTCATTTATTCGACCCGTGTAATACACGAGGTTATAACCTAGTATAATATAAATAATAATCGAGACGAGCTTGAGTTTAAAAAACTACGCATAAATCGAGCTTAAGCTTTAGAAAGAGATCTTAATTAAGCTTTGAACCTATGGCATTATAAAGGGATACAAACAATGCCAATCTCACAATTTTCAAACTAACATATGTGTAGAGTACCAGCTTGGGCCTAATCTTTTTTTTTTCTTTCAAGATACTAAACTTATTTATGACTCGAGTCCTTGATCTTGTTTCATAAATGAGCTTATTATTTATATAATCTTTAATTAGTATATTTATATTAATAGTTACTATTATATATAAAACCATGATAAGAATAACAAGATAATAAAAATTATGTTATATATAAAAGTTCTAAGTAAATTATGTAAAAAATATAAATGTATATAATATAAATAATAAGCAAGCCGAGCTTGAGCTTGAAAAACTACTCATAAGCCGAACTTAAGCTTCAGAAATAGAGCTTAACCGGGTTCGAGCTCAAGTTTAAGTCATGTAAAACTCAGGTTAGGATCGGATCGTTTGCACCCCTACTGGTACGACATAATTAAGGGCCACACCCAAATGTCTAAAACCCAGGCCCCACCCATAAACAACCTTAAAAGCTTATTTCGTGTCTTATTATCTTATTATCGAGTAGGGTCGTGTTGAATCCCGACTCTCAATCGACCGAGGTTAGGAACTGTATCTAGTGGGGACATGGATGATCTCCATCTAGTATTCAACGTCGTAACATCACAATACTTGATGGATTATAATAGGGATATTTCTTTCTATATGAAGTTGATAAAAACCCATTTATATTGTGATGGCTAGTAAGTTGGACTAAAACATCCTTGAATGTAAAATTGAGGTCAAAAGTGTGAATACCAATTTCATTACCAATGTGCCTTCATAATTAGGATTGAAAAAATAGATAATTCATTTTGTTCTGCGTGTTCTCGCAAAATTTAGTGTTCTGCATATAATTTTTCCCCTATATATATGGTAGGGATTCTAAGAGAAGAGCACACTTTTTGAGAAACTTGAGAAACATTCTGGACCACACATTTCTTAAGCAAAAAAAAAGTTTTTTTTACATATATACATATATGTTTATTGTCAATTTTGAATTATACAATCCTTTAGCTAAAACCTAAAACTAAACCCTAAACCTTAAAGCTAAACTATAATACTAAACACTAAAACTAATCCTAAACACTAAAATTAAACCCTAAATATTAATATCAAACACTAAAACTAACTCCTAATGCTAAACCCTAAACACTAATGCTAAACCCTAAAGCTAAAACTAAATTATTCACCTCAATCATAGATTTACGACATTTATTTTTCAATTCTAAACATATATACATAGTTAAAAGATTGGCAATGCACACATGTATATAAATCCCTAAAAAACTTATAGAATAAACTTCGATTAAAAAAAAAAAAAACCTTTTTTACATTTTTTCTTAGGGAAAATGTGTGATTTAGAATCCTTCTCAATTAGCTTACTACTTTTTACACAATCCTAACCATATATATATAGGGTAGGGATCCTAAGAGAAGTCCACCATATTTGAGAAACTTGAGAAACATTCTGGACCACACATTTCCTTAAGCTTTTCGTAATATACAAATATGTATAGTTTAAAATTGACATATATGTATATAGTCAAATCTTGAATTATACACATATGTATATAGTCGGTTTTAAACTATACATATGTGTATATTACGAAAAGCTTAAGGAAAATGTGTGGTCCAAAATGTTTCTCAAGTTTCTCAATTAGCCTAGTGCTTCTCACACGATCCTAACCCTATATATATATATATATATATACACACACACACTCAGTAAATCTCATCAATAGCAAAGCTAAGGTAGGGTCTGAGGAGGATAGATGTAGACAGCCTTGCCTCTACCCCGTAGCCCGTAGGAATAAAGAGGCTGCTTCCAGTGAGACCCCCGGTTCGATTGTAGTTTCGTATCAAGCCTTGGACCTAAGACACATAACACTCAAACAATCGGGACATGGACTGATTGGTGCATTTACCCCCATGTCTTTCAGCTTTCAACGTCACCATATATATATATATATATATATATATATATAGAGAGAGAGAGAGGGGGGGGGGGGAGTACCTAAACTAATTATACACTCAAAATTTTCATTATATAGATAACTGGGAAATTTCCCTGTGCAATGCGGCGGGTCCAAATGTAAAATAACTCGGATTTGTGCAGCAAAGAATTGAATGTTTCTAAACAAAAATTACGTCAAAACGTAGATAAACTAAAGATACACATAAAAATAAACACGGAAGCGTATTATATATGGCCCGATTTATTTGTGAAGAAAATTTACGTCGAACATCAACCTAAACTTATAACGACACGTACATAAAAATAAGTAAAAAGTTATGTTTTTAAGTTAAAAATGTTACCGCACGTTGCGGTGGGGCTGAAACGTAAAGTAAGTCGAATTTGTAAAACAAAATTTATGAAAAGACGTAGATCAACTGAAAAAGTACAAAAAAGCAAAAAAACACATATTATATCTGAGCCTACCCGTTTAAAAAAAAAGTAATTAACTTGAATTTATACGACACATACCTATATATAAGCACGCAAAAAATGATTATAATTTTTTAGAAAGTTGAAGGGTTGTAACTGTCAATACTAAATGTCGAAGGGTAAACGCTAAAATAAACAAAAACTTATTAAAAGACCAAAAAAAAGAGAAACATAATTAACTTGAATTTATACTAACACGTACAAAAATATAAGCACGTAAAAATGATTATAAAGTTTTTAGAAAATTGAAAAGTTTAAATGTCAATACTAAATGTTAAAGGGTAAATGCTAAAATAAATAAAAAGTTACTAAAAGACAAAAGAAAAAAAGTGACCAATTGGCAGCTGCTATGCAGCAGCCTCTTATAATCGTAAGCTTTTTAAGAATTGTATATATGTAGCCCAATTTACGTGATTTGTATGCAAGTGTTCATTTTGTCTGCGTAAAAGCTTATGTGTAGTATATTATGTAGCATAGTAGGTCTAAAGCTTTTGCATTAGAAATGTATTTAATATTGCGTTTATGCTTCTATAAAGCCAATTAGGAAGTATTTGATGTTTTGTTGCGGAAACTTACTTTCACTGTTTCACACAAAGGGCGTTTTTCATCTTCGTTTGCGAAGACTTGATTCTCATTTATTGATTCGCAAGATTTAACATGTTATGTTGTGATAGTAAGACATAAAAGCGAGAGAAAAGTAAGTAACAAGCCACCAGATAGATCAAACGGGACATTGTAATTCATAACCATGTTATATAACTACATTATCTTTTGTATTATATGTTGGTCACCACTTGTAAGTTACATTCGCTACAAATTCATACTAAAACATCTTTTGACCAGTCTTCCAAAACATCAAATGGAGGAAATGCAGGTTATTTTAAACCATGTGCGACTATCGGCGGCCAGCGACAACTGGATATGGAAAGGGGAGGATAATATGGAGTTCTCGGTTAAAAAGGTAAGGTATACACTGTCAAGGAACATAAATTTAAACGAACCAGCAGACGATTTTTTCTGGAATAATTGGGCAGCACAAAAGTGTAGCATGTTCGTACGGAGAGCAATAAAAGGCAAGATCCCGACAGCCACAAAACTGAAGGAAAGAGGCGTCCCAGTTCCAACCGAAATATGCAAGGTCTGCAATAGAGAGGAGGAAACACCGGATCACGTCCTTGTTAAGTGCAGGACGGCCGAATCAGTTTGGGAACAAGTTATCTCATGGGTTAAAGCATCAGCGACAACAAAGCCGGAAACACTCGGTGAGGTTTTAAATTCGCTGAATGAATGTACTTGGCCAAAGGTGAAGAAAAAAGCTGTACACGCAATTTATCTACTAACTACTTGGGTAATATGGAAGAATCGGAATGGAAAATTATTTAGAGCAAGAGACGGTGAAGTATACAAAATGATTGAAGAAATCAAAGAAGAATCGTACCAATGGATGAAACAAAAAACGAAGGTGAGCTTGGATTCGTGGGAAAAGTGGCTTTACTTTACATGGTGAATGTTGGTGACTTAGGGGCTGTTTGGCTGAGCTTTTCAAAATGACTTATTTGCTTATTTGCCTTCTGAAAAACAAATAAGTCATTTTGAAAAGCTCCATTTTAAAGCTTTTCAAAACAGCTTATTGACTTATTTGCTTTTCAGAAAAGCAAATAAGCAAATAAGCTGTTTTGAAAAGCTTAGCCAAACAAGCCCTTAATGCTTTAGTTTTAGTTCTCTGTATGTTTTAGTTTTTGGCTGTAAGAACATTGGGTATCATAGTACCTTGCTATGATGCCAGTTGGTTTTTCTTTGGGTGATAAAAGGATCCTATTGCTATTCAAAAAAAAGAATAACTATTTAATTTAATAATTATCATATAAGGATTTATAAATTACTTGTGTCAACTGTCACTTATATATGTCTAGTGTAAGGGGTTAAAATGAAAACATTGAGGTGGTATTTGTTTTTCTAAAAAAAAATTGTGCATGCTCTTCTCTTTGCGTCGCGCAGACCACGCATAGACATTACCATCTGAAGACTGTTTGTTTTTCCAAAGACGTTTCATTAAAAAAACGTCTGCGCGAGCTCTTCTTGGTGCAGACTTTGCCCAGCCACTTCTAAGGTCTGCAGAGGGTTAAACACCACCACCGTCTACCACCACCGTCCACTACCACCACCCAGCACCAACGTCCGTATACCACCACGCGTTTATTTTAGAAGTCTACATACGTTAAAAAACAAACAACCTTCTTCTTGCAGACTACAGAAGTTTGGTCCAGCTCTTCTTCTACAAATGTCTGCAAATATGGTGCATATACTATAGACATTTTACCTCTTAAAAAACAAACTGCACGTGAGTGTTTGCGTGTTTATTTTCCATTAGAGAATTTTATTCTATGTCATCCAATACTTGTTCTTGAACAATGAGTACCTCCATTCGAGAATTTTATTCTCTGTCATCCAATCCAGTATGGTCACTATAAATATTCATTCTCATTTCTCTCTATTTTCATAACGTGTGACTTTGGGAAGAGAAGCGTATCAGAACGAACTTGGTTTTCTACATAAAGTTGTGTTAAGTGTAGACATATGAATATTACATGACCCTCGATGTGAAAATACACTTCTAGGTACATTTCTGTCTTCACGGATTTGGTAAACCATAAATAAGTAATCCAATCTAGTTTTTGCTAAAGAGTTTCCTTTATAACTCATCATATTTGATTCTAATCCATGCAACCTACTCGACCGACAACTTTTTTCAAAGATGCATAAAAATACACTACGTAAACGGAGTTGAATGGTATTTTTACACTACAAATACGGAGTTGAGGGGTAGCCCGGGCAACCCCTCCTTATATAGTGCCTCCGCCACTATTTGAGGAGGTCTACTTAACTTCTCATTTTCCAAAAAAAAATGTCTCTACACATACCACATTATTAGCATAAGGGTGTACAAGGAGTCACCCGGGGAAGGCAAACGGTGCCGGGCGGGAACACCACCGCTAACCCCGGTTACCACCCAGTGATGTTGAATAGGTGGGGAGCATTCACCGCTTGGAAACCTTTTTTAACCGCTGGGACCAACACTAATGACTATAATGCCGTTTGACTTCAGAAAAAAAATTACATTTTATTATTTAAACACAACCATTCACAACCAAACAATACAAACCAAACACACAATGGATAAACAAAAAAAAGTTGTTGCCACCAAAAAATGTTCTACTAGTCGAGGATCGGGTTCGAACCCGAGGGGACGCGTCTCGCATACGAGGCGAGGCGGTTCGAGCTGTCCGAGTGCACCGATTCAATCCCCACTCGAGTATACACCACACCCTCAACCTCAACATTTTTACTCCCAAGTTTTAGTTTCGGAATAACGCGAGGCAGTGGGAATGTGAGACAACTTATGTATGATCGGGACATGGAGACGTATAATCGGGCACACGACAATGTTCTACCAGAGATGTTGCCCTTTATTCTAGCTCGAAAACGCAAGATAGCGAAAAAATATAATTGGTCGTGTAATTTGTAATTTTTAGTTATGTTTTATGTTTTTATTTTCCTAGTTTTAAATCAATGTAATGTATTTTTTCTAATTTAATTTAATTTTATTTGGTTTAAAATATGTGTTAATCATTATGCATAGTTTTTAGAAGTAAAAAATAATGAAATGGACTACTGGTGGAGCACCCTTTGTATTTGAGTGTAAAATGACAAGTGGAAAGGGAAGTTGACATGACAAAGTTGGATTGGCTGGGGTTGTGAGGGGCTACTCCAACGGGTGGAGCGTCCTTACACCCTTAAGATGGGTGGGTGTGGTTCAGGGGGCTGAAGTGGCTGGGGATCCCGACGGGGAACACCACCCCCCGGTCCCACCTTCGGTTTAATTGGGGAAATCTTCCTGTTCGTCCAGATTAATATTTCAAAATCATGCCGTTATTCAACGGCTAATTTCAATTAAAAAAATCATTTTTTTAAACACTATATAACCCTCATTTTATTCCCCAAAAATCATCACACTCTCCATCTTTTATATTTTCTTCTCTCCCATTCATCTATATGTGGGCGCTACGCAGTGAGCATGTGCATGGAAACCTATGTGCGGATTTAATCGACTATATTTGGAATAACTTCCTTGTCAATCACTTTAATGACGAGTAGTGATGTTCGTAGGTTTAGACAAAACCAACACATTCTTTAAATGAACATAGTATCAAAGTTGAACGTAAATATCCCATACCTCTCCTCATATGTTATAGTTCAATTCCTATAGTCTGCATTAGCTATTTAAGCTGTGACTCTTGATGGAAAACCCATAACGTACGGCTTTTCACCCATCCGATCCTAAACCTGACGACCTTAGGTGGCTAGGGACCCATAAGGGCTTTACGTTTCTTATTCGGCAATCAGAAGAGTGACCTTGGTTTCCGACCAGCAGGATCCAAGAACTCACACACTAACATCTTACACTAGTCTACAGTGGCGGACCCAAGAATTTTTCCATGGGGGTGCGGAACTTTTTTAAAAATTTTAGGCCCCAAGGTATATAAGTAAAAAAATCGGTTCGTATCGGGTCGGTTCGGGTCGTTGGCGTTCAGAGAGCTCGTGGCTCGGAGCTCGCTCGGATTTAGCTCGGAAAAAGCTCGCTTGATATAGCTCGGTTTAAAAGTGAGCCGAGCCGGCTCGGCTCGGTTAGAAAGCGAGTCTAGCTCAGCTCGGCTCGTAATGAGCCGGATTGGCTCGATTTGGCTCGCTTTTTAGCTCGGCTCGGCTTAGCTCAGATCATTTTACTTATAAAATATTTTATTTGTATATACATTATAATATATTACAAAAAAAAATAATTATTATTTACATGTATTTAGGTTCGTAGTTTGATATCTATGGCTTATTTGAAAGTTGATTACCATGCTAATGAACTAATTATTATTTCGTCAAAGTTTAAAACTTATTTTGTGTTGTTTAACTTGATTTTGGCTTGTGATGTATTATATCGAACTTATTTTGGATATGTAATTTTGAAGTATTTAATAATATTTTAGACTACTTAATCTTTAGAGCTATGTGCTAATTTTTATTTTTAAAATCAAGCCAAAGCAAGCAGAGCCGAGTCAGCTCGGTTTAAAACAAAGCCGAGCCCGAGCTTTGATTTTCAGCTCGGTTTTGAATCCGAGCTAAGCCGAGCCAACTCGGTTTATAATCGAGCCGAACCCGAGCTTGCCCTAGCTCGGCTTGGCTCGGCTCATGAACAGCCCTACGTGCAGGGACGATGAAGAGAGCAGGATAGAATATGTAATGGTTTTGGGCTTGTTTATTTTATTTTAGTTTGAAATATTGTTGATTTGTTGGGTTTGTTTATTAGGCTAAGACTTAGTAGTGGGCTAGTTAAATGTATTGGGTATTTGAGTTTAGTTATTTAGGTATTAAAAGTTATATAATTTAGATAGTATTTCTTAAAAAATAAGAGTTTACTAAAAAAATTTAAAATATAAATTGATAACACTTTTTACCTAAGGGGTGCGGACGAACCAAGGGGTGCGGATGAAAAATTCCAAGGGGTGCGGACGGGATTTTCGACGGAACTTAGCACTAATTTTTTTTTTCCCGGGGGTGCGCCCGCCCACCTTGGGCTCGGCTTAGGTCCGTCCCTGCTAGTCTATTTAACATTTAATTACAGTAATAAGTCTTAAAGACTTCTTACTCTTGGACTTGATCTAATCTAACAAACATTATCATGTAACAACTATAAAAATTCACAAAAACAAATTATTAACTCTTTACAAGTTTTTCCATTTGAACATGTTGAAAAATTACGACTATAGAAAATAGGAAATTAAAAGTTTAAGTTTTCTATGGTTTAGATGTAGATACAATAAGGGTTCTATAGATTGGAACTCATGGTGTAAATTTGACGTGATATAATTTGGTTGCCCGTGTCTATGTCTCTTCCTTGGAGAGATGGGGCGGTTTGTTGGTTTTAATAAAGTTTACCTTTAAAAAAAAATAAGAAAGAAAAAAAGAAAATAGGAAATAAACAAATAATATGTTATGTGAAGATTTATTCTCTATATATTAAAATCCAAACACAATGAATAGTAACATCACATTCTCTATATATTCTCTATATATTAAAATCCAAACACAATGAATAGTAACATCACATGTATTAAAAAGTGACATCATCAACGTATAAGGAAATGACATTCTCTATATATTCTCTATATATTAAAATCCAAACACAATGAATAGTAACATCACATGTATTAAAAAGTGACATCATCAACGGTATAAGGAAATGGTATCGGGTACCTGTATCCGTATCAAATTCTCTATATATTAAAATCCAAACACAATGAATAGTAACATCACATTCTCTAAATATTCTCTATATATTCTCTATATATTAAATTCCAAACACAATGAATAGTAACATCACATGTATTAAAAAGTGACATCATCAACGGTATAAGCAAATAGTATCGGGTACCGGTATCCGTATCAAATTTATCAAACCGTCATCAACGGTATAAGCAAATGGTATCGGGTACCGGTACTGATATCAAATTTATCAAACCGGGTATATTTTCGGTACCGAATCGGTACTGACTATTGACATTTTCGGTACCGTTCGGCACCGGTATTCACCGGTTTTTACCCTCATCAACGCTATAAGCAAATGGTATCGGGTACCGGTACCGGTATCAAATTTATCAAACCGGGTATATTTTCGGTACCGACTTTTGACATTTTCGGTATCGGTTCGGCACCCATTTTTACCCTCAAATACCGGTACCGTACCAGTACCATCCGGTACCGTACCGTACCAGGTATATTCGGTACAAGTACTCACTTTTGAGGATTTTCGGTAACGGTATTTTCGGTACCGAGCTCATCAAATCTTGTAGCAACGTAGCAACGCAAGTAATTGCACCGTTTAGATTCAGCACCGGTATTCACCGGTTTTTACCCTCAAATACCGGTACCATACCCGTATCGACTGGTACCGAACCGTACCATACCAGGTATATTCGGTATCGGTACCCACTTTTGGGGATTTTCGGTAACAGTATTTTCGGTACCGGTTGGTACCGAGCTCATCAAATCCTGTAGCAACGTAGCAACACAAGTAATTGCACCGCTTAGATTACTTTTCATACATACTGTAAGTAAACTGTATTTCGTTCGAATGAGGTTTTATATGCACAACAACTTATTTTGTTTTCTTTTTTGTCTTTTTCTATAATAAATGAATTATAGCATGTAAAATTAATTTGGATATTTAGATTATTAATGAGAAAATCGTATCAAATCATGTAATTAAACCGGTATCGTATCGGTACCAAATTTACTATACCAATCATTTTCGGTACCAATTTGGTACCCACCTTTTGGCGTTTTCAAAATGGTTACTTTCGGTTCGACACCGTTCTAGCACCATACATGTATTTACTGATTTTTACCTTCAAATACCATAACATACCGTATCGTACCGAGCATTTTCGGTGCCGGTACCTAATTTCAATGATTTTCCGGATCGGTGCTTTCAGTGCCGTTACCGCTACCGAGCTCATCCATATTTTAACATCTTAGCACCGTAATAACTAAACTGAAAACAACCGAATTTCCAACGTGTAGGACGTGTGAGTCCTATTATTATGTATTAGATTATTTAAAATCACTTTTTTAGGACGGAGTGACTATCGTTACCACGTCAATTTTATTTATGTTTTGATATTCGGTATCTGCTTGCCGTTGCCAACACGCGTTTTATAGACATTAGTTTCTCGCCGCAACTCACAGGCGGAAAATCAATTAGTTATCTTTATATTTAACGTCAGACCACTAACATGTTGCTAGCAAGTACGTTATCCTCATATTTGAATTTATTAAATAAATGAATCAATAAAAGAGATGGCATTACTCTTTATTGTATGCATACACCGACAAAATAAATTTTACTTAGATCTCAAAATAATACTAAATAATTCTCCCACATGTGCTTCATATAATTGTATCATGCCTCAGGAACAATTGCCAAGACAGGAGATCTTCCAGAGTCAATATTTTCAAACCAAAATGTTTTTGAAATTTTAGAAATGAATCACAAATTCATTCTCTTTTGTTCATAACGTGATGTTTTCTTTTCCTCCTCTTTTACCATGTTACATATCCTTTCTGTCTTCACTAATATACAACCTCTTCCCAATCATCCCATATCACTAGGCCTGTAAACGAACTGAACGTTCATGAACTTATTCGGCGGGAAGTTCGTTTATGTTCATTTATTTAATAAACGAACGAACATGAACAAAAAATTTTGTTCGTTTAGTTAAATGAACGAACATGAACACACATTATGTTCATGAATGTTCGTTCATTTATGTTCGTGAACATTCGTTTATTTATGTTGGTTTAAATTTTAGTAAATACATAAAATATTAGGTTTGCTAACTACTTATATAAATATAACTAATTAGTAATTGAGTTTTCTAGTAAATGAAATTTTAAAATTTTTCTTAGATCGTAACTGATCACTTACTTAATATTTATATAAAAAATACTTAATTTTAGTATTTATAAACCCTAATTTAGATGTGTTTTCGTATGAACTATAATATATTAGACTTGTTTGTTTGTGTTCACTAATGTTAAATTGTATTTGTTTATATTTGTTTAGTTACGTTCATTTGTGTTCATTTATGTTCGTTCAATCATGTTAATTTATTTTTTGTTTATGTTTATTCAAATATGTTCAGTTTTTTTGTTCATGTTCGTTTGTGTTCGTTTATGTTCGTGAACTGTTCATTTAGGCTTTAAACGAACGATCATAAACGAACACGAACATACTCGATTTCTTAATGAACAAACACAAACAAAAAAATGTGTTCGATTATATGTTCGTGTTCGAGTTCGGTTAAAGTTAAATGAACGAACATGAACATGCCTATGTTCGTGTTCGTTCGGTTCGTTTACAGGCCTACATATCACTCTCTCACACTACCACCAAACCACTCAGAAACAAATGTCTGAACCATTCAGACATCTGCCCGTGAAACAAATAGTCTGAACCATTTAGTGCCGAACCAATAATATGTCTGAACAATTAAAAGCCTTATTAAGAGGTAAACAAATAGCCCCTTACTCTTTTTTATGTTGTTGTCTGGCTACGTTAATTAAGTAGATAGTGTTCAATACCGTAACGAAAGGTGAATAATCATGAAAGTAGTTGATAAATAATAATATGTAACGTGTTGTTATTAGGGTTGGCATATCATGTCAATCCGACCACGAACCCGAAAGAGATAAACACGAACACGCCACGAAATCTTATCGTGTCAGATTTTATAAACATGAACACGAACCTAATAATAAACAGGTTACACGAAACGACCTGTTAAGACACGGAAAATTCACCAACGTATCATACCACCTGTTAAGACACGAACACGAAGTATTAAGACATAAACACAACCTCTTACTACATGTTTGATATTTAACCATCAACATGTCTTAACAGGTATTGTATAATGGTCTTAAGTCTTAACATGTCATATTGTACCTGACATGACCTGTTAAGACACGAACACGATAAGACACGAGCACGAAATAGGTAAACGCGAACACGACACGAAATTAAACAGGTCTTATCGTGTCGGCCTGTTATAGACACTAAACATGCTAAGGTTAAACACGAAATCTGTTAACTTCGTGTAGATTCGTGTCGTGTTATCGTGTTCATGTCACAACTCTAGTTGTTATTAGCTATTAGAGCTCACAAATTATTGTATTAATATGTCAAATAAAATATTATGTCTTTTACAAGCATATTATATGAGCATACTACACAATTTTATAAAAATGCATGTTTTTTTCTCTAGTCACATGTCAACAAATTCATAACTATATAGTCTTGTTAAGAGTAAGGTTAACATACAAAAAGCCTTATCATACATCACGTAGGAGACAATGGTAACCGTTGGATCAGGGGTATAATCACGCATGGGACCACATAATCACGCATGGGACCACATAATCACGCATGGGACTATAATCACGCACGTTCTATGATAATAACGCACGTTATATTTTTTGTCATGTATGTTAATGTAGGTTAAGCCCTGAAGTACATTATACTTTCTCGTCTTGTTAATATATTCAAAACTACAGTCATGTTCAACTTTATAGTCGTATCTTTACCCACATATCACTTTTAGTATGTATGAAATTAGTATATAAACCATGATTTACATGAATATAAAATAGTAGACTCGTAAATCTGATTCGTATAACATATGTTTTTGGTACGGCATTGTATTGTTACTAGACTGAAAGAGTAATACACCAGCAAGATTAGAAAAGTGATCAAGAATTCACATATTCAATATCTCATAGATATATGGGTAAAACTGTTATAATATAACAACAGTTGAATACAATGAGGTTCATTTCGGAACATTAAATTGTTTCGAACAAAAAACAAACATAATTTATTTTATAATTTTTCTGTTAATGATGCATTATGGTTTTTACATTTTTCGTATAACCATTAAACTAATTGTTTATGTGTTTTATTTACTTTTAAACTTGTACCAACAACACATAGGTTATGTGACATGCGTTTTAAAATTAGACAAATTGGATTTAAATAATTTAAACTTGTTGTTTTTGACCAATAATAATTTTAACTGAGATTATTCCCAACAGTGGCCCAATCTTTTTCATTTTGTTTGTATAGTGGTCTGTCGTAAAAAATAACTTAATGGAGTTAAGTTTTTTTCGAATTACAAACCGATGTTTTAGAGCTTTTGAGCAAAACGAGTATACGAGTCAATTGATGCAAAACTTACCTCTAAACGGCGCCTCAAACGGCTTGATTTTTGTCAATTTGAAGTTTAAACACCCAAATTGAAGCATCATTTTCGTAGTTTGGAACACTGCTTCGAGGTACATTTTACATTAATTGACTGGTATTTTCGTTCTGATCAAAAGCCCTAAAATATTGGTTTGTAATTTGGGAAAAAAAACGTAACTCCGTTATGTTTTTTTAACGGTAGATCATTATACAAACAAAATGAAAGACGTAGAACCACTGTCAATAATAAACTCAGTTAAGATTATTAGTAATCAAAAACAGTTATTTAAATCTAATTTGCCTTAAAAATATATAGAATTCCTTATTTTTTTAATTCCAAGAAAGGTGAATAAGTTTACATTTCAACCATTAACTTAAGCACTCAAAATTCATAAAACAAAAGTAAATAAACACATATAAGTTGATAACAATTCAAACCCATTTTCCCTTACACTCTGTTCCCGAGTTAATTTAACGAGGGATAAGAAAAGAAAGTAAAAGTGAGAAAGGAAAGGAAAGGACGAGAAAGGAAACAACAAGATGTCTTTCCTAGCGTTTCCTCCCAAATCGGAAGGAAAGAAAAATTAAAAAATTTAGCCTAGTTTTCCTTTCATTTCCTTTCTTTTCCTTCCTTAAATGAAACTCTAGAACACAAAATATCTTTACTTTCTCTTTGTTTCCTTTTCTTTCCTTCCGTTAGTAAACTCTGGAACACAGTGTTAAGGCCACCCGTAATGAGCGTGGTTTTTTCAAAAAAAAACCCATAAAAACGCCCGATTCCTCCCAAGCACCGCCCTCTGGGTGTGTTTCAGCTTTTTTTGGTTTTGGCGTGTTTTGAATCACGCGGTTGGGGCGAGAGTTTGACCAATGACCTTCCATCTTCCTATTTTTTATCCAATAAGATTTTTTTGATGGTTTTTTTGTTTTATTTAACATAATGTCCCACATCCCCACTACACCCATTTTGTAAAAACGCTCAATAATGCCTAATTACTAACTGAGCTGTCACATGACGCAAAACGTCCTCGGGCAAGGCATTATTCACCCAACGGCTACGCATGCTTTAATAACATAACAATATCATATACTCTCCATGTCAACAAAACCAAAATAAAAATCAAACAAAATTTTCTCCACAAAGATTGCTTGAAGCAAAGAAAAAGAAATAATCATTAATAACAATAATTTACAATGAATATTTCTCCTCGAGTCAAGAAACACACTAAATCAAATGTAGTAAAAAGAAAGTATCCAAACAATTACAATTACAATAATAATAATTTCACTATCATCACCAAAGATTAACGAAAAATTAGAGAAAACCACCGTTTTCTTCTTCTATCATCATCCTTCTAATCAATTTCATCAAATCCTCATTTAATTCCAAAAAAAAAAAAAAAACAAAGCAAACCGTGTGAAACAACCCTAACTCGAAAACGTCCATTTCCAGATCTTAATCCTCAAATCCACATTACATTTCGCATCCGTCACCGTCGCCGCCGCCGCCACCGCCACCGCCGCCGTCGAGTTACCAGACTTACCACCACCGCCCTTCGGAACCAAGCTATGAATACCTTCACACACGATCCGAATCCCAACTTTTTTGCTTTTAATCGACTCGATCTTCACTTGCGTTTGCGTATCCAGATAAATCTTCAACGGCATTCCAGATTTCTTCTTCAGATCTGCTCTGATCTGATTCACCGTACTCGATTCCAGTAACAGATTCGCTCCGTACAGCTGCGACCGTACAACCGTAATATTATTCGGTTCACTCACAAACGAGTTCACAAACGACCCGTTAGCAATTTGGGTATCTGCTACAAGTAAGTTAATCCTGATCGGATCGTAGAAAAACACGACTCGTTTGTTGGGGTTTTTCGTAGAGAAAGTGAGATTCATGTTTGATGTTAGATGTGTGACGTCATCGGCGTTTGTTGTGAGGTTGAAGTGGGAGATTTTGAGTGACGTAATGTCGAATGTAGGCCGGTGCGGCCGGTACAAGAGATACAGGATGCAGCCGGCGATGGTGGCGATTAATAATAAGAGGATTATTATTAGTATTGACCAGAAACAGAATAAACAGAAGTAGTTACGGCGGTGGTTGCGGTGGTAGATGGTGGGGTTGGGGCGGTAAGGGTGGCGGTTGAGGTTGTTAGGGTGGGGTTTGGTTGGTGGTGGTGGTGGTTTTGCGGTGGTGGTGGTGGCGGCGGCGGTGGGTTTGTCTGCCATGGTTGACTGGATGAAGAGGTGGTGTGATGAAATCAAGGTGAATGAATAGAAGGGGTTAAGTAGTTTCAAAAAGTGATTAATTCTACTGAAAGTGCAAATCTAAAGGTGACAGGTGTAATTTATTATTTTAATATTTAATCATGGATCGCTAATCATTTTATATTTTTTAATTGGAAATAGGAAATTTTGGTGACAATGATCGTACAATATACTTTCCTTTTGTATAACGTAAACTATTTGGATCTTTACTAAAATGGCAAAATGTGGACAACGAGCGTGTAAATGACATTTTGTGTGAGAAAGTGTCATTCGAAATTACGCGGTTTTGAGCATCATGTACTATTGTACATGGTTACATGATATCAGACATCGACTTGAAGCTTCATGTTGAAGTTTATACCTATTTTGAGATCCTATACAACTAATTATCGTGTAATGCTTTGAGCACGTATTCAAGTGTGAGAGTGGTCCTTGCTCTCAACATATTGTGCACAAACAACCTGTAGGATTTAGGTGATGATGACGATTATCAATTTTTTTTTCTTCAATTTTATCATACCATTTATTTTAGAGACTACAAACGACTAATTAGAAGTGTTTATATGATCGTACAAATCAGTTCTTTAGTATCAACAAGTACATATTTACTTTTAGTAATAATCAACATGCCAATGGCTTGGTACATAGAGGCTTGAAGGTTTATAAACATCTTACGAGCAAGAGCCAACTTGATGGTAAAGTTTTCATTTTTCGTTTTAATTATCTTCTAAATACCAATCCTTTTATGTTGGAAATTAGGCTTTCGATCTAACATAACCACGCTCGACTCTTTCTATTATTACATGAATACACATCAATTACAATAACCTTAACCATCCATTTATACTAAACTAAACCGAGACCTACTATGGCTCAAACACCAATTAAATAAATATTAAACCCAATCTAGATAAATAAATCCCATTAAATAAAATACCAATACTTATCTAAACCCAATAACTAAATAATAATAAACAAGCCAAACCTTTATCTTTAACCCTTTTGAATTATGTTGAACCCAATTCAACTCCGATTAGGATCAACCCTTTAATCTCCCCCAGTCCTAATCGCTTGATCAAACCATGCTATTCTGGACAATCTCGATGTTTCTCGGACTCCTGACCTCTACCCCGGACACATTTAATGCCTTCATGGTTTGAACTTCCACTGCACTTTACTTGATGCTAAAACGGATTAAGCCCTCCTTTAATCGTTGTTTTACTACAATGTCACACTCCTCCTTGATATGCCCTCGCTAATAACAACCACCAACAAAGACAATAACCGCCTGTTGATCCGTCCCTCGTAGGAATCCCTAAACCTCTCGCTCTTCCGTTCCTTCCGTGACACACCTGTTGGTTTTTCTGCCAAAAAAATCGCACTCCCTGTTGCGATTTTTCTCCTTGGCTAGGAAGAGTCTCCGACAAAAAACACGATCAAACTTAGGTTAAATCTTTCATTGTTACTCAATCGGCCCCTGCTAATCTATTGACTATACTCGTTGCTTTAATTCTTGACCCACCAATCGCTGCCGAATACTACCGGACCGTTAATGTCCAAATCGACACTCTCTTTGCGACATCAGTTGACCCGAACGGCCTCGCAACTGCCGTTAACACTAGTTGACAGCCCTCACTAATTGAACACGGTATCACCCGGAGGCTTTCCACCGACTTGGACTTCCTCAAAATTGTATTAAACGAGTTGACGCCACCCGCGCGTTGCGGCGGGACGTTGATTACAAACTATTTAGTATCAAATGCGAAAATTCTTTTTTTATAAACAACACAATTAATTCTACCTTACCTTATAATTATATTGGTCTCTTTTTTTAGTATCAAAACATTTATTTTTTAGTATCAAACATTTATTTCTTTTTGTAAACTGTTGTTGAGTTCTCTCACTTTTTTCTTCTTCTATCACCCCTTTTAAAATATAGTTTTATAAAACCTATTATTTACTGTCACATTTATCATTAATTTATATTTTTAGAAATAGTCATTTTATGTATATTATCTCTTAAGGCTAGACGGTATGCAACCGTCCCCCACCCCTGTCGCAACCCCCGATCCCTGATTCCCGAGAACGGGCGGCCGCGAGCCAGTTTCGGTGGTATCGCATGATTGGCAGCGGAAATTTTCATCAGGACCGTAGTTAGGAAATATTTAATCAGAGTAAAATACCACATTTTCATAATATTAAACGAATGGGATAAAACCCAAGTTCACAGTACACACGTTTTCATAGGAATAAATCCTATTTTTGTTTAAGAAAAACATCTATTTCTTTTTAGGTAACTTTATTGCCACTTTTCCAAGCCTTCAGTGCTGTCCAGCTGGCTTCTATTTGACTTTCACATTTTGTTACCTGAAACGCGTTTTAAAAACATTTGTTAGTGGGAAATACTGGTGAGTGAATCTCAGTTTAATTAAGTTTAAATAAAAATCATTTCACAGTGTACAGTATTGAGGGCGCATCTGCAATTACATTTGTTTCCAAGACATCACAATTAACATCCATGGTACTGTCGAACCCGACTTGTGGACATGTTACTCCTTGACCAGGTGGTAACAAATTTTGTATACAAAACCCCAACATACTCATGATAATTGTATTCTTACAAATACTCAATTACTGTTTAATATATAATTAATTAAATGAGGTTTTGTAAAAAAGTTAACAAAAAGTGGATCAACTCACATTGTTGTCTTAGATTTTCCGTAAGGGTTTCCTGGTGACAATCTAAAATTTACACAAATGCACACGCGTTAGTGTAATAACCCATTTTAACATTAGCAATACCCTCCCCGAGACGACATTCCAATGACTACGTCGGGCAGAACCACGACAGCCATTACGGAACCCTAGATCAATTGGGCAGCGTACCTAATACGTATCCAGGGGTTATCATACTTACAACGGAGCAGAACTTCGCTATTTAGGGGGTATAATACCCGAGTATTACTTTTACTACTTCAGAATTCGTTTAGAAAGAAAAGATGTGAGCGACGGAAATGAAATCCCGAGGCCTCCTTATATAGTTGCTGAATCTGGTCCTCTCGTGGCCCGCGTAAGAGTAGGCAAAGCCTTACGCGGCCCACGTCAACCCTGGGTCAACGAGTAGCTTAGCTGGGTCAACATGTAGGTCCGCCGGGTGTTAGGCCACGTGGCCACACCGGGCTGTGCCACATCTTGGTCTCACGCGGCCCGCGTGAAGGTTGGGGTGGGTCTTACGCGGCCCGCCTCAACTTAATATTTCAGTTTTTAATTATTTTTTTTATGTTGTACTGTATTTCGGGCTCGGTTTTCACATACGGGTTGTAATTAAAGACATATAGAGTTAATTTAAAATATACTAGGGCGTCAGAAAATATTCGAGGGTGTCGGTTTATTGAGGATTGTTATATCCTCCCCACCTTGTTTTAGAGCTCGTCCTCGAGATCTACTGGAACAAGTGTGGATATTTCCGTTGCATTTCAGATTTAAGCTCTCATGTCTACTCAGGTCCTCTTTTGGAGTCCCACTTCACTTTGACCAGAACTAATCTCTTATGCTTGAGATTCTTGACCTTCCTGTCTTCAATCTGTAGAGGTCTTTCTACAAGCTTAAGTTGTTCATTTACCTCTATATCCTTAAGAGGTACTACCAGTGAATCATCGGCTAAGCATTTCTTGAGATTAGATACATGAAATACATCATGTATTCCTGCCATTTCCTCTAGCAGTTGTAGCTGATAAGCTACAGGTCCTATTCTTCTAATAATCTCAAAAGGTCCAACATACCTGGGACTTAGCTTTCCCCGTTTAATGAACCTTACTACTCCTTTCCAAGGAGAGACCTTTAATAACACTTTATCTCCAACTTGAAATTCTAATGGCTTACGTCTGTTATCAGCGTAGCTCTTCTGTCGATCTCCTGCTGCTTTCAGTCGTTCCTTGACTTGAATGATCTTGTCGGTTGTTTCTTGTACTATCTCAGGTCCAGATAGTTGCTTTTCCCCAATTTCTGCCCAACAGACTGGGGTTCGGCACTTTCGTCCATAAAGTGCTTCGAATGGTGCAGCATTGATACTTGTGTGATAACTATTATTATAAGAAAATTCTATTAAAGGTAAGTGATCATCCCAATTACCTCCGAAATCAATTATACAAGCTCTAAGCATGTCTTCCATCGTCTGAATTGTCCTTTCGCTTTGTCCGTCTGTTTGAGGATGATAAGTTATGCTTAGATTTAACTTGGTTCCCATTGCCTTTTGGAAACTTGACCAAAAAAATGAGAAGTAAAACGACTATCTCTATCAGACACAATTGATAAAGGTATTCCATGTAAAGAAACTATTTCATTTACATATAATTTAGCTAACTGTTCCATACCGAACGTTTCCTTCATTGGTAGGAAATGAGCTGACTTAGTTAGCCTGCCTACAATCACCCAGATTGTATCATTACCTTTCCTTGTTTTGGGTAATTTGGTAACAAAATCCATTGTTATCAACTCCCATTTCCACACTGGCATTTCTAATTGTTGCAACAGACCTGAGGGTTTCTGGTGTTCAGCTTTAACTTGTGAACAAGTTAAACATTTAGAAACATAGGCTGCTATGTCTTTTTTCATTCCTATCCACCAGAAATTTTTCCTTAAATCCTGGTACATTTTATCACTTCCTGGGTGCATCGTATACTTAGACTTATGGGCTTCTTCTAATATATGATGACGTAAGTTTCCTAATTTTGGTATCCACATTCTCTTTTCATGGAATCTCCAAATTCCATATGTGTTCTAATTCTTTAATCATACCTTTTAGTTTTTCAGTATCGTCCTTGATTACTGATTCTTGTGCTTTTCTAATTTGATCATTTAAATCTACTTGTAGATTTAATTTAAGAGAACGTACTCTTTTTGGCTTTTCATGATATTTTTGGCTTAAAGCATCTGCCACTACATTTGCTTTTCCTTCGTGATACTGTATATCACAATCATAATCACTAAGCATCTCCATCCAACGTCTTTGTCTCATATTCAACTCCTTTTGCCAGAAAACATACCTTAAAATCTTATGATCTGTGAATATGGTAAACTTACTACCATAAAGGTAATGTATCCAAATCTTAAGGGCAAAAATTATTGCTCCTAATTCTAGATCATGTGTTGAATAATTTTCTTCATGATTCTTAAGTTGTCTAGATGCGTAAGCTATAACCTTTTGGCGTTGCATTAACTCACATCCATAACCTAATTTAGAAGCGTCACAATAGACTACAAAGTCTTCAGTTCCTTCTGGTAACGCTAGTATGGGTGTATGGGTTAATCTTTGCTTAAGAATTCTAAAAGCTTCTTCTTGTTTTGCTCCCCATTCAAATTTAATGAATTTACAGGTTAACTTAGTTAAAGGAATGGCTATTATAGAAAAATCTCGAATAAATCTTCTATAATATCCGGCCAATCCTAAGAAACTTCTAACCTCGGTTGGTGACTCAGGGGTTTTCCATTTAGTAATTGCCTCGATCTTAGTGGGATCCACATGAATTCCGTCATGATTCACTAAGTGTCCAAGAAATTGTACTTGCTCTAACCAAAACCCGCACTTTGAAAATTTAGCGTAAAGCTTTTCCTTTCTTAATAGGCTTAAAAGTGTGTGCAAATGCTTTGCATGATCCTCTTTACTCTTAGAGTAAATTAGAATATCATCTATGAAAACAATTATGAATTTATCCAAATATGGCTTACATATTCGGTTCATCATGTCCATAAATGCAGCTGGGGCATTGGTTAAACCAAATGGCATGACAGTAAATTCATAATGTCCATACCTTGTTCTGAATGCGGTCTTAGGAATGTCCTCTTCCTGTACCTTTAATTGATGATATCCTGATCTTAAATCGATTTTAGAGAAAAATCGAGCTCCTTGCAGTTGATCGAACAGATCATCGATCCTCGGTAATGGGTACCGGTTCTTAATCGTGACTTTGTTCAATTCACGGTAATCAATGCACATACGCATTGATCCGTCTTTCTTTTTAACGAACAGTATCGGCGCTCCCCATGGCGACGAACTTGGCTGTATGAATCCTTTTTCCAGCAATTCATCTAATTGTTTCTTCAGTTCCTGCATTTCTGCGGGTGCCAAACGGTAGGGTGCTTTGGCAATTGGTGTTGTTCCTGGTAACAGGTGAATTCTGAATTCAACTTCTCTGTCTGGTGGTAGTCCTGGTAATTCTTCTGGAAATACATCTGAAAACTGGGATACTACTGGAATGTCTTTTAGTTCTTTTCCTTTAGTGTTAGTGATTATAGAGATCAAATACACTATAGAACCTTTTCTTATATAACTTGCAATTTTCATCATAGAGATGAATTTCGTGGATCTAGACGGCTTATCTCCTTTGATAGTGATCGTTTTACCTTTTGGTTAATTTACTTGAATCGACTTTTGATCACATAAAATACTAGCTTTATTGGCTATTAACCAATCCATTCCTAAAACGACATCAAATCCTACCAGATTCATGGGATACAGGTTTGCAATAAACTTCTGGTTTAAAATTTCTATTCTTTCTCCCTGCAAGATTTCAGAAATCCTAACAGTTTCTCCATTAGCTGTCTCTACTAGACATTCTTGTGGTAGTTTAGTTAATGAATGATTTAGAAGTTTGCAAAACGAAGTATTGATAAAACTTTGGTTTGCACCAGAGTCAAATAATACTTTAGCAAAAACATCATTAACTAAAAACGTACCAGCTATCACGTCTGGAATCATCTTGGCTTCATCTGCAGTTAAAACAGATGCTCTAGCATTTTTAGTGTTCTTGTTGTTTGCAGCTGGGGCTAGTTTTGGACAGTTTGGCCTGATATGACCTTTTTCCCCACAGTTGAAGCACATTCCATTACTGGATTTCCTTTTGCAATCTTCTTCCTTGTGTCCTGTCATTTTGCAAAAATTGCAGAGAGTGGAGCATTTTCCCGAATGTTTTTTCTTGCAGACCTTGCAGAATGGTGCATGTTAGACCCTAATTTGTATTTGACAAAAAGTCGCAGCGGAATTTCGTACCATAAAATTTCTTTCATTATAAATACCTCAACTTATTTAAAATTTAACTTTAACATAATTCTTATTCATAAATCCGTCATCCTCTTATTTACTAATTAAAAACATGGCTTACGTTTACTACATTTTACATTCAACGTCCCCGTACAATCTCTCTAGTGACTCGGTCTTCGATCCCTAATCCTTGTGATGATCGCTCATTATCCGTAAAACCTGCATTCACCACATACATTCATAACATTAGCACACATTAAAGGAACAAAGTTCATTCACGTACTCCTGGTCATCTTTTAAGCTTTAAGCATTTTATCTGCATATCCATTTCTTGGTGAGGTGTAACACCTCGCAAATTTCGGGTTTAATATTAAAATGACACGTGTCATGTCAAACAAAAACGCGTTGAAAACCCGGAATTAATAAAGATGTTTTCGGTAGGATTTAAAGTGGCGTCATGTTAAATTATTACCTCTGAACACCTCAGTTATAAATCCCAAGACCCGATTTAATATTTTACACATCTATTATACCCTAAATTCAGGGAATTATTGCCAATAATGGAATTGGAAATGCATGATAGGATTCTACGAAGAAAAGAATGGAAACCCGTTGTTTTCGGGTCTTGTTTTTGGATCCAATTGAAACAATGTATAATGGTAGGGTATGGAACTATTCTAGACACATTGTGAAGGGCCCTAAGTGATAATAGATGCCCCAAAGTCAGAAGTTACGGCTGCCCTTCGAAACACAACAAACAAAAATAAAAAACTGATTCAGCAAAGGGTGTCGCGTAGCGCGACTGACCCTCGCGCTACGCGAGGGTGTGCCAGCGACAGAATGACTTGCTGTTGCCTGTTGTGCGCGAATGTGACCCTCTAATCCGGTTTTTCTTGCATGTGCATGGCCCCTAGACATCCCTACACACTACTTACAAGTGTTGATCGATTGTGGATGGCCCTAGACTTGGTTGTCACTTTGTTGTGGTGTTTGAAACTTGTATATAAAGACCCATTCATTCACAACCATTCTTGCAAACAATCTGAGCAATTGAGGAGCATCCCAAGCTGATACAAAGCATCCCTAATCATCATTACACTTTTGTAAGTCCACTAGTCCTTTCTAAATTAATTCTAGTTTAGTTTTTAGCTTAGAAGTCAACATATCGTACTTAACGTTTGACTTCCAGTTTAATTTAAGTTGACCCAGTCGTAACCCGAAATAAAAGTACCGTTAGGTTGGTAATTATGTGGGTAATAAGACCCTAAAAGGGTTTCCCCTGATTCCCATCTTGACTAGTTCGTTTGTCGAGTCAAACATTAACCGAAAAAGTCAACAGAATTGCAATTTTTGATTTAACGCGTAATTGGCAATCCGTGAGGCGTGTAACCTGTTCTAACCTTAATATAACTTAATAATAAGTATAAAAACTTGTTTATGCTTGTCCGACTCGACAAATTTCTGTTTAAACCCGGTTCGGAACCGAAAGGAGCAAAACTTTGACTTTTGCGTTGACTTCGGTTCTGACCCGTTTTAGTTTGAATTAGACATGCCTTAAAGTCTCATTAGGGTTGGGTTACATGCTAGTATAAGTCTCTGTACTTGTTTCATTGATTATCCGATGCATGCACACGTTTCCGTTAATCGCTTAAATTGGACCATAACGCCCTTATGACCCTACAACGAGAATTTTGAAAATGTAGAAGTACTATAATCTTAGTTACTGATTATTTAGCATGTACGTAAATTTTCACGTCAATCGGAGGTCTAGATTAGGAGATATGCGCATTAGCGTAAATATTAAGCTTTTATTATTTAAACGGCGCGATTAGCGCGTAGCCTATCTAAACCCGATTTTCGGTACCAAAACTTTTACCCACTGATGTTAAATAATATTTTGGGATTTTTGAAGATTTTTAATTATTTTTAAACTGATCTTAAGCTAGGCTTATCGCATTGATTCGGTTAATACCGAATATGCCCTTTTAGGCCATAAAACGAGTTTTACAAATCCGTTTGATACCAATCCAATTGCCACTGATTTTAAATAATAAATAGAGTGTTTTGAGTCTGTTTTACTGATCAGAAAACTCAGAACCATATTTTAAACCGTACGTCGCTTAAAACGGCTTTATACGCGTATTAAACGCGTAGTTTGGGTCTAGAACCATTTTATCACAAAAGACTTTATACCAACTATTGATACCTGTTAAAATAAATAATTTTTCTGATTAAACCAGACCCGTATCTCAGAGGTATTATAAATCCCTTTTATAACCTTCAAAATGACCGAAATACCCCTACGGGGCATAATTAAGGATTAAACTCGTTATGGGCATTATGGAAGATATCATGATGATATCACAACATATTTAAAGCGTATTAACTTAGGAAACCTGTTCGCGACCCTTTCGGTTACCCGTTATGCATTATACGCGTTCGGTTCGGTTTATGTAACTAGTTTGCATAAACTAGCCGAAACGGGTCAAACGATATCATTTTTATCTCAAAATCCAGAATGTGAATAGTAAACCCATATTAAACAAGTCCTCAACTTGTCGGGTCTAAATCACATTCTATCCGGTCTTCGCTTAATCGTGCGTACGAACCGTATCATTAAAACTGACCGGTCTAAGCTTAAGCTTAATCAAAGGCCCGTTAGTATTCTAATAGGTTATATTAAACCTTCGTTCCAGATTAGGGGAACCAGTAAAAGCTATCTGCAATTTATTCGATTAAGGAGTTATACTTGCAAAGGTAAATACTTTTAACTTATTTTCCCTATACGGGCTTGGGGTACGGTATATAAAATACCGCTTGGTCGAGACGTTGAATCTTTGATTGAATGAATGATAATGAAAGTATTGAGACGACTCGTTTAACATTGTTTTGTTTACTTAAAGCCTTTGGGGGGTTAATGACCGTGTCCCGGATATCCCTGGCATCATTTTACGAAATGGCCACGACCTCAGCACTCAGGTGTAGGCGTACACCTGTTAGTGTCTCATAAATAGAGTGGTGTGTTAATTGATCTTTAACCCGGCTCGACCCGGGCTACTGAACGCATAAGGAACATGTAAATCCATACAAGTATTATATATTTAAATAATTATCCCAAGTTATAAAATATTATTTGTGCCTTGTGCCTTAAATGCATTTTCTTAAACTCTTTTCAAAATGAGTCGGTTGATTGTATTTACCAGTGTAAACTGACGTATTTTCTTAAAAGGTTAAGTGCAGGTACTACGCGAAATAGGCTGGCATGTCTCCTAGCATCCACATTAAGTCTCGCCAGCTTGGATGTCATAAACTGTTGAACATTTGTTTCCTTTTTATTTGGATCTACCTGTGGATTATATTCGACTAATTGTAATACTTAATATTACAATATCGGTTGGTTGAATTAAATCTATACTTTGCTTCCGCTGTGCATTTAAATATTGTGTTGTTTGACTATTATGTTGCGAACCACGTCACGATACTCCCCTACCGGGCCCACCGGTGACACGTGGAAATGCGAGGGTGTGACAGGTTGGTATCAGAGCCAACACTGAGTGAATTAAACACTAGTCTTTTGTGTTTAATCTCAGTTACACAATTGCACATATCTAAACTTTTGAGTCTAGACTTATAACATAGGACAAATTCCACCTTATTCGGTTTTTGTTTTGTCCTTTAAAACTTTATATTTTGTTATTGTTATCTTATGTTTTATTGACAGGAATAACAAAGATGCCTCCGAGATTTTTGCGTACGCGAGGGCGTGGAAAGGGGCCGGTAGCCGCCCCCAACGATCACGAAGCAGGACCTTCGAATACACGAGGTCCTATCCCCGCCGAGAGTGACGGTACCCGGCGGAACCAGAGAGGTCTCTTTCAACCGGCAAGACGGTCGGTTTCGAACAGCTCGACGACTCCCGCTCAAGACTCCTACGGGCCACAATCAGAAAATGAGCCTAGAGACTCACACCATTCGCCCATACCGTTATAGCGATCTATGTCGCACCGCCCTTTTGGAGACCCCACTCCATTCTTTCAAGGCCAGTTTAACCCGACGAATTATATACAAGAACCAGTGGGTTTTAACCCATTGGGACCGGAGGACCATTTTTCTGGAGGAAATGATATGGACGAGGAAGATGACCCCGTAGAACCCGCATCAGGAACTCCCAACCATCCCATCGAGGTCTCGGATAGTTCCATTTACCACGGACCACCCTATAATGGTCCAGATAGCTTCCAGGCTATCTTTACTCGGCACGAATGGTATTATACACCTCCTCACCATTCGTCGCCGCATGAGCAGCATCAGCCTCACTATTCGTCGCCGCATGAGCAGCATCAGCCTCACTATTCTTCGCCGCATGAGCAGCAGCAGCAGCATCATCAAGATTCCTCTGGGAATCACCAGTTTGTGGCAGTTACGCCACCGCCTCCACCGCCACCAGTTCAACCGGCGCCTCCGCAACCGCAAAGACGTATGAGAACCGGACCCCGGATGACCACACGAAGAGAAGAGTTTCATTTCAGCTCTCCTCTACAATCAAGTGGCAGAAATTATCAGCCGGACCAAGAAGTTCCACAGTTAGGTGGACCATCAAACCTCGTCGCGCAGCAACCGCCACCAATAGGTTTTGATAACCAGATACCGGCATACACGGGTCCTTCGATGTACAACCCGTTTGAGCCACCGACTCACACTAACCTCGGTTACGCTGAAGCCGACCCGTATTTGGTAGCAGCTAATTACAACGCCCTTAACCAGGAGGGACCATATGGAGGTCCTTGGGGAGTAGGTTACCCAGCACAAGGATACCAGATGCCTACACAACCCCCGTACTACCAACAACCCCCGCCGTCTCTGCAGATGTCGCCACCACTGCATCAGGAGATCCTACAAAGTATTAGGGAGGTGCGGCATGAGGCACGGGAAGACCGAAGGCGTAACCAGGGGATGTTCAAGACCTTGACGAACTTAATCAAGGGAAAGAGCAAGAAGGATCAGTAAATACTTTATGTGTGTATGTCTACTTTAAAATTAAGTCCCTGTGTGGACATTTATGTGTGTATGTAGTCCCTGCGTGGACATTTATCTTTGTACCTAGTCCCTGCGTGGACATCTATTTAAGTAATCAGTCCCTGCGAGGACTTGTGTTTTAAATGTAACCCCTGCGCGGGTAAATACTTGTTTGACCCCTACGTGGGAAATGGTTAGTGTGAAAAGACCCGTTTAGGGCAATATGTAACCTATGTATAATTAATGGAATGTTTGTTTTATAAATTTCATGTTTGCCATTATGAGCATATAAAAAAAAATTTATAAATGAAATAAATAAATTAAAATCATTCCTTTTAAATTAATCTGCCTATGAAATTTATTTAATTAAGGATCTTAAAGTGTGAAACCTAGCCACGTGTCAAATATAAGACCGGGCCAAAAAGGTAAGACCTGTTTAAAAGATTCAATTCCCTGTTAACATCTTAAAACATGTTAACACTCCTGGCAGAAGTGATTCGATAAAATCACATACGTCTTTTTATAAAGGAATTCTTTAGAAGATTCCTAACCTAGTTTAATGATCTCTGAATCCTGGGTTTATATCATCAATTAAGATGATCATATTTTAACCATACGTGGTAATATAATGCCTACGGGCCCTGCTCATTTCCATATGAGCCAAAAGACAGTGGTAACTTTGACTCCCTGTCTAATAAAGGTAATGAACTTTGTTCAAACCTTCATGCTTTGATTCTCTGAAATCCTAGCTTATAATCTATATTGTCCCTGTGACTAGGCCTTAGGTGCTAATAAATACTGTTATTGTTTTATAATTAGGATAAATTATATTAGAAATCCTAAATAAAGGGGAGTAATAAATTAACCATATATGGTCTATGTTTACCACGGTTAATAAAATTTCCATAAAGGACAATGCTATAATAAACTCACCAATAAATTATTGCCAATGTGTTACAGTTCAAGAAACATGGCAGACTCAAATGAGGTCAACAGTCACCAAGGGATTGGGAATGATAATGCCCATGTAAACGTAGGAGGTGCAGAGTTGCAAGCTATGATAGACAATGCAGTTAATAGAGCTATGGATAGACAACACCATGGATCAAGTGGTACCCATACGAGAACCCATTCTGCATCACACACTAGAACACCCTCCAGGACCCACACTGCCCACAACAGTAATTCCCACCACTCCTCGAATCAAAGGAGTAATCCATCTCAAAGAGTCCTACAGAACCAAGAACCTCGTAATAGGGGTTGCACCTATAAATACTTCGTATCGTGCAAACCCAGAGACTTCAATGGGGAAAAAGGAGCTGTTGATTGCATGACGTGGATGGATGAAATGGATACTGTGGTGGATATTAGTGGTTGTCATAATAGGGACATTGTGAAGTTTGTCTCACAATCTTTCAAAGGAGAAGCCTTAGCCTGGTGGAGATCTTTGATCCAGGCCACAGGGAAAGTTCCGCTATACAACATGACCTGGGAACAGTTTATGGCACTCATCAAGGAGAATTTCTGCCCTCAACACGAGGTTGAGAGAATTGAATCTGATTTCCTGGCACTGGTCATGAAAAACCTGGACTGCCAGGCCTACCTTACCACTTTCAATACTTTGTCAAGGTTGGTCCCTTATTTGGTGACTCCGGAACCGAAACGTATAGCTCGTTTTATCGGGGGTTTGGAACCGGAGATCAAAGCAAGTGTAAAGGCCTCCAGACCAACCACTTTTCGGTCAGTAACGGACATATCGTTGTCTCTGACCTCAGATGCTGTCAGGCTGAGGTCACTGAGGAAAAATGATACCGAAAAGAGGAAGCGTGAGGATGACAACTCACGACGATCAGATAAGAAGCAGAAAGGAAACAATGACTCTAAGAAGGGGTCAGGATTCAAGAAGGATGGCCAACAGTCGGGTGAAAAACCCAAGTGTAAAACCTGCAAGAGACAGCACTTTGGTAAGTGCAGGTTTGAATCCAACTCACAAACACAATCGAAGCCTTTTGCATGTGGGTTATGCAAATCCAGGGAACACAAAACCGTGGATTGCAAAAAGATAAAGGATGCGACCTGCTATGGTTGCAATGAAAAAGGGCACATCAGGAGCAATTGCCCAAAATATGCCAAGAAGCCGGAAGAGGCTAAGAAGACCAATGCTAGGGTCTTCAGAATGAATGCTAAGGAAGCTGTCAAGGACGACAACGTGATAACAGGTACCTTTCTCGTAAATGATGTATACGCGAGAGTGTTATTTGATTCGGGCGCTGATAAGTCGTTTGTAGATGATAAGTTTTGTGAATTGTTGAAACTGCCTGTTAGAACTTTAAGTGTGAATTATGAGGTGGAACTACCAGATGGCACTTTAGAAACCGCTTCAACCTTATTAGATGGATGTTTCATATCCATTAAGAATCACTCTTTTCCTTTGTCCCTACTTCCTTTCAAACTAGCCGGATTCGACATAGTTTTGGGTATGGACTGGTTATCTCATAACCAGGCCCAGATTATTTGCAATAAGAAGCAAGTGAGGATCAAGACTTCGTCTGGTGAATCACTTACTATCCAGGGAGATACCCAGTATGGGCTGCCCGAGAAAATGTCTATACTCAAAGACTCAAAGTGTTTGAAGAAGGGCTGTGTCATCTACATGGCACAGGTGATTATTGATGAGCCGAAACCCAAGATTGGAGATATCCCAGTCATTTCTGAATACCCCGAAGTATTTCCTGAAGAACTACCTGGGTTACCACCAGATAGGCAAGTGGAATTCAGAATTGACATTATTCCTGGATCAGCACCAGTTGCAAGGGCGCCTTATAGGTTGGCACCAACAGAGATGAAGGAATTGAGGACGCAGCTAGATGATTTAATAGCCAAAGGTTTCATCAAACCTAGTTCGTCTCCTTGGGGAGCACCAGTTTTATTTGTAAAGAAGAAGGATGGATCGATGCGACTGTGCATCGACTACCGTGAGCTTAATAAGGTTACTATCAAGAATAGGTATCCTTTGCCCAGAATCGACGATCTGTTCGATCAACTTCAAGGGGCAAGTTTCTTCTCGAAGATTGACTTAAGGTCAGGCTACCATCAATTGAAGGTTAGAGATGAAGATGTGCACAAAACAGCATTTAGGACTCGTTATGGTCATTACGAGTTCCTAGTGATGCCTTTTGGGCTCACTAATGCACCAGCCGCGTTCATGGATCTCATGAATCGTGTTTGCAAGCCGCACTTAGACAAATTCGTCATCGTCTTCATCGACGACATTCTCATCTACTCAAAGAACCAAGCTGACCATGAGAAGCATCTTCGATGCATACTGGATTTACTTCATAAAGAGAAGCTCTATGCCAAGTTCTCAAAATGTGAATTCTGGCTTCGAGCAGTCCAATTTCTTGGACATGTTGTTAGTGAGCGTGGTATCCAAGTAGATCCCGCTAAGGTGGAAGCTGTCGTGAATTGGCACGAGCCAAAGACGCCTACAGAAATACGTAGCTTTCTAGGTTTGGCAGGATACTATAGGCGATTCATAGAAAACTTTTCAAGGATTGCTGCACCCCTGACTTCGCTGACACGTAAGAAGATTAAGTTTGACTGGGGTCCTAAGCAGCAGGAATCCTTCGAAATTCTGAAACAAAAGTTGAGCAATGCTCCAGTACTGACATTGCCTGATGGAATAGAGGAGTTTGTAGTTTATTGTGATGCATCACACACCGGGATGGGATGTGTGCTTATGCAGAAAGGCAAAGTCATTGCCTATGCTTCACGCCAGTTAAAGGTGCACGGAAAGAATTACACCACCCACGACTTGGAGTTGGGTGCCGTTGTATTCGCACTAAAACTGTGGAGGCACTACTTATATGGAATCAAATGTGTGATCTATTCTGATCACAAGAGCCTTCAACATCTGTTCAACCAGAAGGACTTGAACATGAGGCAACGTCGTTGGATGGAAACTCTTAATGATTACGATTGTGAAATAAGATACCATCCCGGCAAAGCGAATGTAGTCGCCGATGCCTTGAGTCGGAAGGAGAGGGTGAAACCCATCCGAATCAATGCCAAGAGCATGGAAATAAAGAACAGTTTGATGGAAAGGTTGTTAGCTGCACAGAAGGAAGCTGTGTTGGAAGCTAACTATCCTAACGAAAAGCTAGGAGTCACTGAGGAGCAGCTATCTCTTAGTAAGGATGGAATTCTTAGATTGAATGGACGAATATGGGTTCCAATTTATGGAGGACTCCGAGATGTTATCCTCCAGGAAGCCCACAGCTCTAAATATTCTGTTCATCCAGGAGCTGATAAAATGTACCATGATCTTAGAGCAAATTATTGGTGGATAGGCTTGAAGAAGTCTGTAGCTACCTATGTAGCTAAATGCTTGACGTGTGCGCAAGTCAAGGCAGAACATCAAAAACCGTCAGGTTTGCTACAACAGCCTGAACTTCCTACTTGGAAGTGGGAAATGGTAACTATGGATTTTATCACCAAGTTACCCAAAACCAGGAAAGGAAATGACACCATCTGGGTGATAGTTGACCGACTGACTAAGTCAGCACATTTCCTACCCATTAAGGAGACCTACAGCTCCGATATGTTAGCCCAACTGTACGTTGATAAGATTGTAGCCTTACACGGCATACCTATAGCTATTATCTCTGACCGGGATACTAGGTACACGTCTCATTTCTGGAAAAGTTTCCAACAATCTTTGGGCACACGTTTGAACTTTAGTACGGCTTACCATCCACAGACTGACGGTCAGAGTGAGCGTACTATTCAAACGTTAGAAGACATGCTACGTGCATGTGCGATCGATTTGGGAGGTAGCTGGGATAAGAACCTGCCATTAATCGAATTCTCCTACAACAATAGCTACCATACCAGCATCAAGGCTGCGCCTTTTGAGGCATTATACGGTAGAAAGTGTAGATCACCAGTTTGTTGGGCGGAAGTTGGGGAAGTCCAGTTATCAGGACCAGAGATCGTGTTCGAAACGACGGACAAGATTGTCCAGATTCGAAACAATCTCCAAGCTGCCCGGAATAGGCAGAAGATTTATGCTGATCCAAATCGTAAGGATTTTCACTTCGAAGTAGGTGAAAAAGTTCTACTTAAAGTGTCACCCTGGAAGGGAGTGATGCGATTTGGTAAGAAGGGCAAACTAAGCCCGAGATACATAGGACCTTTCGAGGTTATCGAACGTGTCGGGTCAGTTGCCTACAAGTTGAACTTACCAGAAGAGCTCAGTGGAATTCACAATGTGTTCCACATCTGCAATCTAAAGAAATGTTCTGCTGACGATTCACATGTCATGCCACATACAGATGTGCAAATAGATAAGAGCTTAACGTTTGTGGAAAAACCTTTGTCGATCGAAGATCGACAGGTAAGGAAGCTCCGAAGAAAGCATATACCTTTTGTAAAGGTCAAATGGGATGCACGTAGAGGTCCCGAATATACGTGGGAATTAGAATCCACCATGAAAGAAAAATACCCTTATTTGTTTCAGTAAATCTCGGGTCGAGATTTATTTTAAGGGGGTGAGGATGTAACACCTCACAAATTTCGGGTTTAATATTAAAATGACACGTGTCATGTCAAACAAAAACGCGTTGAAAACCCGGAATTAATAAATATGTTTTCGGTAGGATTTAAAGTGGCGTCATGTTAAATTATTACCTCTGAACACCTCAGTTATAAATCCCAAGACCCGATTTAATATTTTACACATCTATTATACCCTAAATTCAGGGAATTATTGCCAATAATGGAATTGGAAATGCATGATAGGATTCTACGAAGAAAAGAATGGAAACCCGTTGTTTTCGGGTCTTGTTTTTGGATCCAATTGAAACAATGTATAATGGTAGGGTATGGAACTATTCTAGACACATTGTGAAGGGCCCTAAGTGATAATAGATGCCCCAAAGTCAGAAGTTACGGCTGCCCTTCGAAACACAACAAACAAAAATAAAAAACTGATTCAGCAAAGGGTGTCGCGTAGCGCGACTGACCCTCGCGCTACGCGAGGGTGTGCCAGCGACAGAATGACTTGCTGTTGCCTGTTGTGCGCGAATGTGACCCTCTAATCCGGTTTTTCTTGCATGTGCATGGCCCCTAGACATCCCTACACACTACTTACAAGTGTTGATCGATTGTGGATGGCCCTAGACTTGGTTGTCACTTTGTTGTGGTGTTTGAAACTTGTATATAAAGACCCATTCATTCACAACCATTCTTGCAAACAATCTGAGCAATTGAGGAGCATCCCAAGCTGATACAAAGCATCCCTAATCATCATTACACTTTTGTAAGTCCACTAGTCCTTTCTAAATTAATTCTAGTTTAGTTTTTAGCTTAGAAGTCAACATATCGTACTTAACGTTTGACTTCCAGTTTAATTTAAGTTGACCCAGTCGTAACCCGAAATAAAAGTACCGTTAGGTTGGTAATTATGTGGGTAATAAGACCCTAAAAGGGTTTCCCCTGATTCGCATCTTGACTAGTTCGTTTGTCGAGTCAAACATTAACCGAAAAAGTCAACAGAATTGCAATTTTTGATTTAACGCGTAATTGGCAATCCGTGAGGCGTGTAACCTGTTCTAACCTTAATATAACTTAATAATAAGTATAAAAACTTGTTTATGCTTGTCCGACTCGACAAATTTCTGTTTAAACCCGGTTCGGAACCGAAAGGAGCAAAACTTTGACTTTTGCGTTGACTTCGGTTCTGACCCGTTTTAGTTTGAATTAGACATGCCTTAAAGTCTCATTAGGGTTGGGTTACATGCTAGTATAAGTCTCTGTACTTGTTTCATTGATTATCCGATGCATGCACACGTTTCCGTTAATCGCTTAAATTGGACCATAACGCCCTTATGACCCTACAACGAGAATTTTGAAAATGTAGAAGTACTATAATCTTAGTTACTGATTATTTAGCATGTACGTAAATTTTCACGTCAATCGGAGGTCTAGATTAGGAGATATGCGCATTAGCGTAAATATTAAGCTTTTATTATTTAAACGGCGCGATTAGCGCGTAGCCTATCTAAACCCGATTTTCGGTACCAAAACTTTTACCCACTGATGTTAAATAATATTTTGGGATTTTTGAAGATTTTTAATTATTTTTAAACTGATCTTAAGCTAGGCTTATCGCATTGATTCGGTTAATACCGAATATGCCCTTTTAGGCCATAAAACGAGTTTTACAAATCCGTTTGATACCAATCCAATTGCCACTGATTTTAAATAATAAATAGAGTGTTTTGAGTCTGTTTTACTGATCAGAAAACTCAGAACCATATTTTAAACCGTACGTCGCTTAAAACGGCTTTATACGCGTATTAAACGCGTAGTTTGGGTCTAGAACCATTTTATCACAAAAGACTTTATACCAACTATTGATACCTGTTAAAATAAATAATTTTTCTGATTAAACCAGACCCGTATCTCAGAGGTATTATAAATCCCTTTTATAACCTTCAAAATGACCGAAATACCCCTACGGGGCATAATTAAGGATTAAACTCGTTATGGGCATTATGGAAGATATCATGATGATATCACAACATATTTAAAGCGTATTAACTTAGGAAACCTGTTCGCGACCCTTTCGGTTACCCGTTATGCATTATACGCGTTCGGTTCGGTTTATGTAACTAGTTTGCATAAACTAGCCGAAACGGGTCAAACGATATCATTTTTATCTCAAAATCCAGAATGTGAATAGTAAACCCATATTAAACAAGTCCTCAACTTGTCGGGTCTAAATCACATTCTATCCGGTCTTCGCTTAATCGTGCGTACGAACCGTATCATTAAAACTGACCGGTCTAAGCTTAAGCTTAATCAAAGGCCCGTTAGTATTCTAATAGGTTATATTAAACCTTCGTTCCAGATTAGGGGAACCAGTAAAAGCTATCTGCAATTTATTCGATTAAGGAGTTATACTTGCAAAGGTAAATACTTTTAACTTATTTTCCCTATACGGGCTTGGGGTACGGTATATAAAATACCGCTTGGTCGAGACGTTGAATCTTTGATTGAATGAATGATAATGAAAGTATTGAGACGACTCGTTTAACATTGTTTTGTTTACTTAAAGCCTTTGGGGGGTTAATGACCGTGTCCCGGATATCCCTGGCATCATTTTACGAAATGGCCACGACCTCAGCACTCAGGTGTAGGCGTACACCTGTTAGTGTCTCATAAATAGAGTGGTGTGTTAATTGATCTTTAACCCGGCTCGACCCGGGCTACTGAACGCATAAGGAACATGTAAATCCATACAAGTATTATATATTTAAATAATTATCCCAAGTTATAAAATATTATTTGTGCCTTGTGCCTTAAATGCATTTTCTTAAACTCTTTTCAAAATGAGTCGGTTGATTGTATTTACCAGTGTAAACTGACGTATTTTCTTAAAAGGTTAAGTGCAGGTACTACGCGAAATAGGCTGGCATGTCTCCTAGCATCCACATTAAGTCTCGCCAGCTTGGATGTCATAAACTGTTGAACATTTGTTTCGTTTTTATTTGGATCTACCTGTGGATTATATTCGACTAATTGTAATACTTAATTTTACAATATCGGTTGGTTGAATTAAATCTATACTTTGCTTCCGTTGTGCATTTAAATATTGTGTTGTTTGACTATTATGTTGCCAACCACGTCACGATACTCCCCTACCGGGCCCACCGGTGACACGTGGAAATGCGAGGGTGTGACATGAGGCTTCAATAATGTACCTGCATTACTTTTCATTCTCAAGGTATACCATTAATAACGTTAACCCTCATCGTCTCTAAATCATGCTTACATACGTATTCACATACATATCTACATACGTACATATCTTCCCTACAACCTTACATAAGTGCATACACTCTTACATGCCTTTATACATACATACATACTCATCTATATACATACAAACCTTTCCTACATCATTACATACATGCATACAATCATACATATCTTTTCACATACATACATACATACACATCTACATACATACACATCTACATACATACAAACCTTTCCTACATCATTACATACATGCATACAATCGTACATATCTTTCCACATACATACATACACATCTACATACATACAAACCTTTCCTACATCATTGCATACGTACATACCCTTGTACATATCTTAACACATACATACATACACATCTATATGCATACAAACCTTTCCTACATCATTACATACATACAACCCTACGTGCATCAAACCCAACTCATACATACCTATTCTCATACATACCATCACACATTCGCTTATTCTTGATCACATACTTATAAACATACTCATGTAGATACACACATGCTTTCATACATTTCTACATACATATATATAGACATACAAACATGCATGCATACCCATCTATAAGTGCGCTTACTCTAATGGTCATAAAACATATGTTAAAATAGTCGTACGCAACTTAAAACGCGTTTAAACGAGTTCCCAAGCCAAAACGAGACCTGAAAACAACTTTTTCTGAAACGTGCCACCATCGCGTAGCGCGACGGCCAGGGGCCTTACCAGTCGCGCTACGCGACTGCCTTATTTTGATCAGCAAGTTGCAGCTGTTGCTGCAGATTTCCAGCACGTCCGCGTTTCACGGAAACGGTCATAACTTCTTCGTTATTGGTCCGTTTTACCCGATTCTTTTTCCTACGCGTCCGTAATTTAATTCCCCATCTTATGGTGTTAAGATCCGACATCCGGATTAACAAAATTCCAGATTTTAAGTCTTCGGCTTACTACCTTTTTTACCATTAATTGACCCATTCATAATTCTACCACATAACTTGTTTATTAGACCTTAACTTCATATGAATTGATGATATCAAGGACTTTTGTCATAAAAGATTCATTCCCAGACACTTTACATCTTATTTCACTCTTTTGCGCTCAAAAGCTTATTTTGACCCGTTAAGGGTAATTGCGCATTAAAACGTTTCTGACTCACAAGACCCTACTCCTCACTTTCATACATGACCAAAACATTACACTAATCAAATAATTTGTTTCTTAAACTACTTTTACGATCATTTGCCCAAAACACCCATCAAGGGCGTTTTGGTCAACTTTAATTCCATCATTTACGACGAAAGACTTCAACATATACTTAACTTCAAACATCATGTTTTAATTTAATTAAAACGCTATATTACTTAAATAAACTAAGAAGTGATTACGGGAATCACTTACCTTGAGCGTCAGTTTTCTCATTGGCTTCCTTGTCCCCTCTTGACTCGTTAGTCTTTCTTGCTTGAGTCCATTTCCATGTGATCCCTAACGCTTTCGTGTCACCGCAATCACATCCTTATTAGTGTACACGATTTTGCATATAAATGGTCATATCAAAAGCATAACTCACATTTGACTTTCATGGTCAAGTCTAGTAAACATAAAGCATACATCCAAAATCAAATATTTTCAAACTCATGTAATCCATCATGTTAACGCGTAGAACGCATATTAATTTAGCACATACCATACGACACTATATACATTTCGTACTTATGATGCAAAGGTACTTACGATCACATGATCACATAATCATACTCGCATACACATTTGCTTACATATTCTTTCACATGTAATTGTTTTATGATTCTACATTTGACAATATAATCCATGGTATTAATATGACATAACTTCCGACATTATTACTTACCAATTAACTATTCGTTTCACATATCATACACACTCACTCTTAGTTACCATGATTCAAGCGCATCAAATACAAGGCGAGCATTACACCATTCAAGCACAAGATACAAGTTCCTAATACATAACCTTTATCGAAATATACATTCTTCCGAATACTTATACGAATTCTACCTAAAGCACACTATTCAAGTTAGTTTGCTACTACCTCGTCTTTCCACAATTCATTCATAATCTCAAGTCGTTTCATATAATTCTCATATCCCAAACGTCACTTAGACATTTCCTCAAACACTTGGCGTGCGTACACCATTTGGTGCACATTGTACAACTAATTGTAGCACATTCTTCCTAGTTCACCCATTGATTCACATAAGCAATCCCAACTTCACAATTTGCCACCCTAGCCATATGCATATTGTTCTAAATCACCTATTAATCATAATATCATCAACATTTATCTAATTTGCAAATAGCATTTCACAACTTTATAACCATCTTTTAACATACAAGTGGGTTTCATACTAAATCATCAAGATACCTCAAATTCAACCAAGACTTAACTTAAACAAGATAATATTAGCAAGCTTTCATCCCAATTATACCAAACTCACGAATTCATCGAAACCCACTTCATGGTTGTTCATCAAATCAGAGAATTAAGGCATACCTTGGCTAAAGCTTGCTTAGTTAATCACTATTTCGACTCATGCAAGTTCGAATTCAGCCCAATTCGCATCCAATTTCGTTGATTAGGGTTCATGAGGGGTTCCCCCTCTTTTCTTCTCCTCTGCTCGAACACACACATACGCCCAGAATGGGTTGTGTGATTTTTAATTTTTGTTTTATATTTTGCCTTTCTCTTTGCCCATTTTCAACCCCTCATGTTTCTCCCTTGTTCATACTTAACCCAAATTTATATTCTTATTTCTTTTAACAAAGCATTTAACTAGGTTTAATAACCTAGTTATTTATTTCTTGATGTACCATGTCATAACATTTTAACGAATATAAATATTCGGGTTTTGGGGTGTTACAGTGCAGAAGTAGAACCTATATTCCTACGGTTATAATTCCCAGAACGAAATTCTTGAGTAAGCCTCTGTGCTAGGTTTCTCTTATGGTCTTCTTCTCGGGTACGTACCAATTCATCAGTCAAGGTGTTGGTTAGCTCTACAACTTCTTCTATAGTTTGAGGTCTAGCTGCCTTGACTACATGTCTAACCTCTCCGATTAATCCCCAGATGTAACGGGAGATTAATACCAGTTCTGGTGATGCAAGGGTTGGTACAAATCTAGCATATTCAAATAACAACTTTGTGTACCCCTTACTATCCACTCCATTCATCCTAAGATTTAGGAATTTGTTTGCTATTTGCTCTTTTTCATTAGGAGGGCAGAATTTCCTTTCTATCATGTTCTTAAATTCTTCCCATTCCATATTATAAACTCTATCACTTCCTCTAGACTGAAGGATAGTGTTCCACCATTCTAAGGCTGAATTCTTAAATAGATTGGAAGCAAACATTATCTTGTCCTCTTCCGCACATTTACTTATTTTCAGAACAGCCTCTGTCTTTTCTATCCAGCGTAGAGCTGCAATAGGTTCTTCATTGCCCGAGAATTCTATTGGTTTGCAAGACCAGAATTCTTTGTAAGAACAACCATAAGGCATGGTTCTTCTTCTTTTGGGAATGGGCGCTTGAAGTACGGGTGCATTGTTCACGCTATGTTCTGGTTCAGTTGGTCGCTTACTGCTATGCTTACTTTTATTATTCGCTTCTTGAACCGTTTGAATAATAAATGGCATTGCATCTATAATTCCTTGTGCCACTATGTGTTGAACGGCACTATTATCCATTTGGTTTCCATTGTTATTGATGCTCGGATTTTCATTAACCACGTTAATGTTACTCTGGTTATCGTTATTCAGATTTCCTTGATTTTCTTCGTCGGCCATCTGAATTTTAAACATTTACCTCGTATTACTATCAAAAAATCATATTAATATAGTCAATCACATGACACGCAATTTTGTCAAAAGCGTCGATCATTGCGACTTTACTCTATTCATCTATTATTTATTACACACCAGTACAGAAATAAAAATTACAATACCGACTGAAATGAAATTACACTAATAGTAGTAGGCATCCGTACACACATTTTTTTATTTTATTTTTTTATTATTACTATTTTGTTTTATTATTATTATTATTATTACCATCTCTACCATCTCACATTCATGGATATGGATTCATCCAAAAATCCATAATGCGCTCGTCGTATTTCCATACGAGTCGCTCTCCCACCTGTCTCATTCTCTCACTGCTTTCTAAAATTTCCTCCCCAAAAGTCCTAAGTTATTGTACGTTTTCTGCACTCATTGCGGGTGCAGGTTCTAGGACTACGTTCGGAATCTGAGGTGCGGGTTCCTGATGTGGGGGTGTAGGTGCCTGAAATCGGTAAGGATCTTCTAAGATCTCCCTAATGTATTCATCATGGTAATAGGGATCTAAAGGGTCCATACCTGGGTAGGCTCCTATGTTCTGCATGGGTGCGTCTTCATGTATCGGGTAACGTTGCACATAGTCCCTAACTTCATCCCACCAGGGATCGTAATTTGGGTCTAGGGGGTTTGGTGCTGGTACCCTAGGTATTTCTTCCGAGTTGAATTCATGCATCTCTACTTGGTTTTCAGGGTTTTCTATCTCCATGGGTTCATCAGGAATTGGTAGCTGTGGTTGGGGTGCTATTATTTGTTCCAGATTAGGGTCAGCTGCAGTGGTTGCTAGGATATGGATATTGGCTATACCCCTATTGATCATATCCTGGGCATAGGCATCAGTCTCTCACTTAGATGCTGCTAGTGCTCTATGGTCTTGTAATTTTTTTCATTCGCTTTCTACGCTCGTGTGCCCCTCGACTGAACCATCCCCTCTTTTTCTGAAGAAACGACTCCTCGGACTGAGCCTTAAACACAAAAATTCCGTCTTCCGTATCAGCAGAGTACCCTGAGAGGGCAGGCTAAGAAGAGGAGGTGCCTTCGCTTCTAGGCGAACCAGACAATTGACGATACGCGTCAGATGGTCCTTGGTCGCTCATACTGTAAACTAACAATTAGTCAAATAACACATAACAATAAATACAGTTATGCACGTATTTCCGTAATTTATTTCCTAACACATTACATTTTGATGTCAGCAGAACACCTCTGTGGCTGAATCAGTGGCTTAGCTCTGATACCACCTTCTGTCTCAACCCCCGATCCCTGATCCCCGGGAACGGGCGGCCGCGAGCCAGTTTCGGTGGTATCGCATGATTGGCAGCGAAAATTTTCATCAGGACCGTAGTTAGGAAATATTTAATCAGAGTAAAATACCACATTTTCATAATATTAAACGAATGGGATAAAACCCAAGTTCACAGTACACACGTTTTCATAGGAATAAATCCTATTTTTGTTTAAGAAAAACATCTATTTCTTTTTAGGTAACTTTATTGCCACTTTTCCAATCCTTCAGTGCTGTCCAGCTGGCTTCTATTTGGCTTTCACATTTTGTTACCTGAAACGCGTTTTAAAAACATTTGTCAGTGGGAAATACTGGTGAGTGAATCCCAGTTTAATTAAGTTTAAATAAAAATCATTTCACAGTGTACAAAATTGAGGGCGCATCTGCAATTACATTTGTTTCCAAGACATCACAATTAACATCCATGGTACTGTCGAACCCGACTTGTGGACATGTTACTCCTTGACCAGGTGGTAACAAATTTTGTATACAAAACCCCAACATACTCATGATAATTGTATTCTTACAAATACTCAATTACTGTTTAATATATAATTAATTAAATGAGGTTTTGTAAAAACAGTTAACAAAAAGTGGATCAACTCACATTGCTGTCTTAGATTTTCCGTAAGGGTTTCCTGGTGACAATCTAAAATTTACACAAATGCACACGCGTTAGTATAATAACCCATTTTAACATTAGCAATACCCTCCCCGAGACGGCAATCCAATGACTACGTCGGGCAGAACCACGACAGCCATTACGGAACCCTAGATCAATCGGGCAGCGTACCTAATACGTATCCAGGGGTTATAATACTTACAACGGAGCAGAACTTCGCTATTTAGGGGGTATAATACCCGAGTATTACTTTTACTACTTCAGAATTCGTTTAGAAAGAAAAGATGTGAGCGACGGAAATGAAATCCCGAGGCCTCCTTATATAGTTGCTGAATCTGGTCCTCTCGCGACCCGCGTAAGAGTAGGCAAAGCCTTACGCGGCCCGCGTCAACCCTGGGTCAACGAGTAGCTTAGCTGGGTCAGCATGTAGGTCCGCCGGGTGTTAGGCCACGTGGCCACACCGGGCTGTGCCACATCTTGGTCTCACGCGGCCCACGTGAAGGTTGGGGTGGGTCTTACGCGGCCCGCCTCAACTTAATATTTCAGTTTTTAATTATTTTTTTATGCTGTACTGTATTTCGGGCTCGGTTTTCACTTACGGGTTGTAATTAAAGACATATAGAGTTAATTTAAAATATACTAGGGCGTCGGAAAATATTCGAGGGTGTCGGTTTATTGAGGATTGTTATAACCCCCGTCTTGGTTCGGCGCCGGCGTTGCCCCATCCCGCCCCCCCACCGTCGAGCTCCGTCCCCGTCTTCAACGTCGAAGAATGGACGTTCAGGACGATCCTCCAATGTGGGCCCCCTTTGTTTGTTTGTTTGTTTGTTTGTGTTAGTGACTTGTACATTAGGCTTCAACACTTGTACATAGGGCATATAAATTAAAAAAAAAGAGGTGGGGTAGGATCATCCTCCCATACCCTCAAGTTTTGTGGGATGGACCATCCTTGGGAGGACTATGACGTGGCGCCTACGTGGCGGACCATCCTCCCTTAGAGGACCATCACCATACCCTCTAGCCTAATCTACTCTGATCCATCCGATGTATGTGCTGATAAAAAAACACAACGATTCCATATAAAAACAACAAAGCGAAATATAGAACAAACAAAAGACATATATTATTTCTGATTAAAATGACCATAACAAAACATCAAAGCTAAATTTATGATAAACATTTGAGATGAAATTTCGGCATTGATTCGTTGCAATTCAAAACAGGTTACATGAACCATGAAAAAGATAGGTAAGACCGTGGGGTATGGTGGGGCGTGAGTTGGGGGCATGGTGCGACACGTGGACTATGGGGGCACCCAAGACCAAAAGTCAATTTCAAAGGGGTATGGTGGGGCGTGGGTTGGGTGGCGTGGAAAAAGAGCCAATTTCAAAGGGCTAGTGCTCTTGACCAATGAGGTTCCGCCATGTCATGTGGGTAGCCCCGCCCAACGCCCGGGCTGAAACCCCCGTCCAAGGGGCCACACCCAAACCTAAGCCCACCCGGGGTGGTGACGTGGGCGTTTGTACCCAACCCACGCCCCAACCCCGCCCCATACCCCATAGTCTAACATTAAAGGGCATCTTAGAACCCACCCACTAATTTCAAAACATGTAAAACAAAATAATTAAATCAAATGGCGTTATAAATTTCTAGGTTGGGTTTAGCATCTAATGAGCATCGTGAATGAAAAAATAGAATGGAAAGAATATCCATTGTTTTAAAAACCGGTTTAAACCGGCCGGTTAAACTGGATGCCGGATGCTTGGCCGGCACGAATCTTACCTAAACTAAGAAAACGGGAAAGAAGTTGTACCGCCGGTAAATTTGGTATACCGATATACCAGTACCGGTTCATACCGGGCCAAAGGTCAAATTTTTGAACTTTTAATTTGTAAGTGACTATTTACCTTCTTAGTAAAAGTGTAAAACTTAGCGCTCACAATTGAGAATCCACATCGATCAAACTTCTTTCTTACTTAAAGATAGAAAATCATTGGGTTTTTCAAATTAAATTCTTCAACCGATCATCCAGATTTACCTTCTTTTGACTTTTATTCAAGCATTAATGTTGTTAATTGTTATAGTGTTTGTTTTGCTATATAAGGGTATTTAATCTTGAACTTTTGGATAATTTTTTGATTATGAATTAACTTTTGGAATAATTTTTTTTTTATTATGGAATGATGTAGTTTGGATTATTTTTTATTTGAAATTATATTTTATGGATTTATAGAGTTAATTAGTCAATACGGTTGAACCGTCCGGTACAACCCGGTTCAACCGGTTGAACTATTTCTGAGTCTAACCCAGTACGGTTAAATTACCGGTTTTTAAAACGTTGCCTAAAGCACAACGAAACTATTAGTGTCTGACAAATAAATAACATTGTTTTCTACACAAAACTAGTTTAATACCCGTCCAGTGGACGGGTTACGTTAAACATCGTAACAAACAAAGATAATCTATATTAAGTGGACACAAATCTAAACAACATTACAAACAAAAACACCATTCTTTAATTTATAAAAAGAAAACCAACGTCAACAGTTTACAACCACAAAACGATAGAAAATAAAACTGATATAGTAAAATATGAAATTGTGTCATTTTAATGCAAAAGTGAACGGTAGGCAAAACATATACATTGTAACGTACAACAACATGGACGGGTTTTTTAATGTTATAATGAGAAGTTTTATTTACATTACATGTATACTATGAACTCATTAATTAAGTTCACACTGACATGTAAAAATGATTGCTTTAAGTCTTTAAGTAGATCATTGATTACTAAAATATAAAAACACAAATAGCTAGCTCAAATTAAACCTAATCAAATACAAAATTAAACTAAAATAGATTGCCCGAAAAAGATGATGAAGTAAAAAAGAAATGTGACTAATCACAGGCAAAACCAAAAGAGAATGTGTGTTCTTAAGGAGCATATCCTAGATCTCAAAATCTCAAAACCAGATAGATTATCAAACTTATATTCCCAAGAATTAGTTCATTGAAAATGTAAGGCCATGTGTAGTCCTAAAGCCCTTGGTGGGGCGTTATGCGATAAGTGGCGAAACGCGTAAGAGAGGGGCTTTATGGGGGCTTTATATAACTTGAGTGTGTAATGGGGTTATATATGTATGGGGCTTTATATATAGGTATGTATGTATATGATTGTGTGTGAGTTGGGAAGGAATGATCACGCCGTGATATTAATCGCGGGACCAAGATTTCAAACCCCCATAGCGCCGCCCGTAGCGGTGTTCCGTGGCGCTATGGAGCGCTATAGTGGGAAAACTCGTGATATGGCGCTGCATTACACAAGGTCTAAAAGGAAAAATTACACTATCATGATAATCTTTTACAACTGTTGGGGCTTCTTAATAATGAAATGACCACTTTTTGATTTCTTGCAACGTTTTTTAACTGCTCTTTTCTTCTGATTGCCAATCCTCATTGTTTTTTTCTTTTCCACATAACAATCTTTGATACATAATCAAGAGGCCGTGATTCATCATCAACCATTAAAGTTGATAATACCTAATAAAAACATACAGATATATAATAAACTTTGCCTATGTCCACAAAGATACCATAATAAAGAATTAAAAAACTATGCTAGTACATTGGTGGCTTTCAACATGGCTATAGCATACCAAAGTCCGATTCGAATTCCTTGTCACATATACATTAAAAATTAATAGTTGATCCATACATTTAGCCTAACTATAATTAAAACTCTACTGTCAAGATATCATCTTATTAAATTTAAAAAGGTTGCATGCTTCTAAACATCACCACGACCACCATTATCGCCTTAAATCAGATGAAATCACAATCAAGTGAGACGTATTCTGCAATCTATAACTAACGGTGTATGCTATAATCTGCATCTGCCAGTTAATTGCTTTAAAGCATAAATAATTTATTCAAACGGACAACTACAAGAGGTAAACACTAACGCCTGTAACATGGGCTCCTACGGCGTCTTGAGCTTGGGCTACGACAAACATCGATTCCTAAATCTCGTGAGCGACAGTCCCGTGCAAGGTGACCAAGCAAACCATATTCCTAGCACTTCACACTTATAAGAATACTTTAAAACTAATTTCACATCTACTGATCGTAAAAAAAACCTTGTACAAACCAGTTTAGTGCCGAATTCACCTTAAAAAGCGCTACAAAAAAAAGTAGGCACAAAATCAGACTCATAGTATTATAACATATATGAAGAAAATGAAGATATACCACTGCCATTTTTGGAGCATAAAACTGAGTGCAGGTAGAGAATTTTTTTGAATATGCAAGCCGTATGTTCAGACAAAACTATGTTCATAGTATTTAAAACTTCAACCACATTGCACCATATGTCTCTTGAACTCAATCCCAGCAGGATCTAACGGTTTAATACCCGTCCGATGGACAGGTATCCTAATGTCATAATAACATAGATATTTTTTTCATTCTAAACAAAAATATTTTTTGTTTGTAAAAGTGACTGCGAGAATAGAGCCTGTAGTTCTCGGCAAATTTGGCATGAAATACAAGGAATCCACGACCTGTAGCTCTGTATTGTGCACCCCCACAAAGCAAAGTTCTACCATAGTAATGGGTTTTTGTACCAAGAGAAAATGTGAAAAACACAGAAGCTAACTGTAGTTGCATCAGAACAAAATCAGTAAAATCCTCTTTCCAGTCCTATTTCCATTATCATCGGAAGTGCCATAAGAAAGCCGATTTGAACAAAAGATTGAGAAGCAAGAGCTACTTGAAGTGGGTTATTTTTCATCACTGCTTTATTCGTACTCAACACTCTCTCAAGTCCACTTAGTACAAGATATAGGCGGCCATACAGAAACACATACACTATAAGCACAGTGAGCTACCACGTAAAACAACCTGCTTGTGTTAGTAGCGCCGATTGGAATTTCTAAAAGAAGGTTAAAGAATATCAGTTCTTAATTACCAGTGTGTTGAAGTAGAATCCCACAGTAGTGAAATTGATAGATATTGAATCTAAAAGAGATGATGAAAACAAAGCTGTAACTATATTGATAGAATGAAGAAGACGATACACAATAATACCCACCGAAGTGGTCCAGGGCTAAGCCCTTCTCATGCACAAGGCAATGAGCCTAATCACTAACTAATTCTCTTCCTATCCTTCACTAATGACTAATGCCTTATTTATAGAAATAGAAATACACTTTACCCCCTCCTATAATAGACAAGTGACAATTAACTATAAACCAGAGTATGATTCCTATCAGAAATAGCATGAGAGCATGCGGAAGAAATCAAAACGGTGTCCAAGCCGATATATATCACGACTCATTGTTTGCTCCCCATTTCCGTTAGCTATCTTTGCCTCAAACAATGATATCTGGTTGAGGCCCACATCTCTTCCTTTTCCAACTTGTATGTATTCATGATGAGTAACATTTCCACCACGTAGTGTAGAGTTAAAACCTGAAAGAAATTTGGTAATTGTGAACTATGCTAAAGTGGATAAAAACATAGAAAAGAAGCTTCAGCTGCAAAATTATGCCTGCAAATATGTCTTCACTCAGGTTAACGATTTTTGAAGCCTTGCTGATACCCCCTCTGGTCAAGTGAAATAGTCTTTCAAAAACATTAGGATGCCCATAGTGAAATCTGACCCTGAATAGGAAAACCATACAAAGCTTTCTTGTGAACAGTTGACATACAAATTGAAACAAAATTATAAATTAATCATAGATAGAGATGACAATTAGTGACACAACCTTAATCACGGCACGAAATTAATCAGTTTTTGACACAACTTTAAGCACCATATGGTAGTCGGGTGGACCTGTTAAATTAAAAAGATTGTGCTGGAGATGACCTCTTTAATCCAATTAAGTAAAATGACTTGTCAACCCGTTTACAACCCATTTTATTACAACTTTCCTGCCCATTTAACATGTTTACAATTTGACTATGGCTCATTTACAACCGGCTAAGCCGTTTACAAAATGCTATCCCGTCTTCCTGTTTAGATAAACGGGTTAGATAAAAAGATTATGCGAATTGAAGGACAAGGTATGTAATAAGATGCCATCCTGTCTTCCCAATTTGCACATGCTATAAAAAAAATTGGCCATGATTTTGTGATTTTATACATGTTATAGAACAGATGCAGGTAACAAACTGTTGACAAAGACTATACATATAAAAAAATAAAAAATAAATAAACTCACAGGAGTGCAAGTTGAGTAACAGAGCCAAAGGACAAAGGAATAGCTCCTGGTAAAAAATTACGTATTTGTTAGAATTTATTTACACTTAAAGTAGAGAGAGAGAGAGAGAGAGAGAGAGAACCTAATATGAATGGGAAGGTAGTCCATCCTCCTGGTTTACTATGTTTGATGAAGACATTGTTTCCGGCTTTAGTGGCTTAAGCTTCCTGTTATTTTCCTTTTTAACATCAGTTCTATAATCCACCAAAAGAACTTAATATAGATAGCAATACAAATATTCTTGTAGATATATTACAGGAACAATATACCAAAGAACTTATGTGCTTGTTTTTATCTAAATTGATAGCCATTTTCCTCCTAGTTCTGTTTTGTTTAATTTCAAAGAACAATCAGCCACGTTAATCCAAATACCATCATCATCATAATGTATTTTGAACATATTCAACCATGTTAGCCCACACACTTTTTTAGCTTCAATAGCAGTATGATTCTATAATTGTCTAATGATGTATTTTCGATCTAATTAGAATGTATGAAACTATATTAGTACTCCCTTCAATGCTATCTTTTACCAGGCATAAAGCACTATAGTAAACCCATAGGAAGCCCATGTTTCACTAACCCACTGTTTACAAATTTTAAACCCATAGGAAGCCTGACTATTAACCACTAATTTGATCTTTCTTTAATTTATAACAGAAATTATTTCACATGAGCCATAAATACTGCAAAAGTGTAGTAATGTTTCCAGTTTTCAGTTTTTCTTGGTACATAAACTGTAAACCCATACAAATGTCACAAATTATAATCAAATAATGGAAAGAACAAACAATATGTAACCTAACTTCAAGAGCTGTTATTTCATCAACATGCTTCTCAACCAAATCAACAAATTGCAAAAGTATTCTAAATCTTTAAGGTTGACGTATAAAATAATAAAATGATGAAAAAAGACATTTACTGTAAAGAAAAGCCATAGATTAGCTTACATAATAGAAACATCAAGTGGAAATTAGGTCAAACAAATTAACAATTAATGAAGTGGAGTATATGGTAAATCAAGAAACGATGCAACAGGAGTGAAAATTAGTTTACACTTACAATTCCTTCATTGGATGAATTGAATTGAAGATCAGAAACACCATGGATCTTAGCAGTGTCGCAGACTTGTTTTGATTCGGAAAGCCCTAGAAGCACAAAAAACATGATTACAAGCATAATGTAAGTTATACAACAGACATAAATTCTATACACATCCCATCAATTTCCACAAAGACCAACAAATTCAAAATAGAAACAGATCAAGCAAACTGGAACATAAGAAATTCAGCGGTGTAACCCTAAACTGTAATCGACAATATAAAGACATCATCAAAACAAACAGACATCTAACAAAGTCTCTTTAATTAGGGCTTTGAGAAACATAACGGACTACCAAGAGTGAGAGAGATTGAATGTGCTCCAAGCCATGACAGGAGAACAACCAAGACCGGAGAGAACGAATTACCAGATTGTGGTCGAATGGCGGTGCCCACTTCTCGTAATCGTAAACCGTGGTAGTGCCGGTGAACACTGGTGGCTCCTAATTTTTCAAATTTGGGCAATGGATACCAGATGATATTGAGATGCTTGGATGAGAGAGAAAAGATTTGTCGAATGGGAAGTAGGAGCCAGAGGACGCATTGATTCATGAGGTAGAAGGGGGGTTTATAAGGATGAATTTAGGCGCTTAACCTTCAAAACTGCTAAGAACCGCCAACATAACGTGATTTGGGGAGAACATGGGCAGGAAAATGTGGAGGCACTGGAAACTGCTTTGAAGTGCCATTACAGAGGTTATTTTCATTAGTTTAAGTGGCTGAGATTATCTCAGCCAAATCCAATGGTGGATATTGATTTGAGAGTTGATTAGACTTAATGGGTTCCATAGATATATATAATGTACCAAAGAATAACCACATAATGATTACATATGATATGCTCAAACCCAAAGTAACAACATGCAGTGCCAATTTACTCTTTGAAGATTCATTAAAACCGAAAAATAAGCAGAAAAGGAACCAAATCATTCAAGCAATAGTTGGCTTTTAATCATGTAAGATATTATATGAGAAAAAAAGAAAACAAATACTGTATTATTTAAGCTGGTCATGACAGACTTTAAAACATGAAGTTTGATTAACGATTGATGGCGTAATCTCTACAGATTCAAGCGAAGGAAAGGTTATAAAAGACATACCAATATGGGCTAATTGCGTAGACATCGGTGATTGACTAACATCATTGCTACAATTGCTTTATCATAAAATTTTCATTATGTTGGAATAGAAAAAATGAACAACTACCAGTTTTCTACTTAAGCATCTATTCTCATGAATATCAAATTAAGCAATAACATTTGCAGAGGTCATAAAAAAGCAAATACCCACAAATGCACAATATCTCAACACAAAGGGACACTCTCGTTTCCAGCCAAATTAATCAAATTGAAAATTGAATTTATATTTTAACTTGAGAATTGAAATTTTGTATTAAAAATATATTTTTGTATGTTTATTTGACTCTTATATCTAGATTTGGTTTAGGAGCTGGGGGTCTCACTGGAAGCGGCCTCTCTATCCCCTAGGATAGAGGTAAGGCTTGCCTACATCTCACCCTCCCCAGACACTACCAATAGCTTGGCTATAGGCAGTGGCTGATCCAGGGTCGAATTCCACTGGGTTCCTTTTGGTAGTTTTTCACTAATTTTCATTATTTTTTCCCTAAATCATACAAGGTTTACACTAATTTTTTTCATTTTCTTCGAATCGAATGGGTTCATGGGAACCCATGGAACCATGCTAAATCCGCCCCTGGCTATAGGTGGGATTATACTGGATACGGTTGTTGTTGTTATTAAAAATATATTTTAAAGTCACACTTTCGCTTCCCAACAAAATTAATCAGAACTTCTTAAAAGTCATACTTTTGACTTTTGATCTTCTTCACAACCTTGTACAAGGTCTCCTTGTTTTTTCTTGGTTCCACCAGAGATTATTACAAACACAATAGTCGGCTTTAATAATCGAATCTACCCCTGTTGTAATCGCACCTCTTTCGATTCTTGTTTTCAACATACGGCTTTGATGGTGTTAACAACAAACCGTAGCCATAATTTCAAACGTAAGGCTTCGACGATCTGGGTTTTGCCGTATGCAAATCAACGAAATCCTCTCTCCTTCGGAATATAATCAAATCAATAATAACTGGGTTTATATCTACGCGCGCGTTACGGCGCGCCAAGGCAACTCCGATAAAGATTTCGCGTCGCAACTTCAACGCGCTAAGGCAACTCTGATGAAGATTTCGCGCTGCAACTTCGATGAAGGTCTACGTGTTTCCAAGCTGGTGGGACCTGAATAAAAACAAAATAAATCCAGTTGAGAATATTCAAAATCTCAAGGATGTTCGTGTCTACTATCTTATTCTATACCAAGCATAACCAAATCATCAATCCAAGTGCAGCCAACGCTTTAATAAAAATATGCAAATGTACATTGTAAAAACATCAAGTGCTCATAAATTTGGACATACAATCTGATCCTTCTAAAGAAAAAAAGAATATCTTTCTCTCAAACAACTCTTGAATACTAGAAAAAACCAAATTTAACACCAAATTCGAAGTCAATTATAAATATGATTAACAATCTTTTCTCTATTCAAATGCGTCATCATCGTCATCCTCTGGAAGAGGCTGGTTTGCAGCTACTGCAAGCTCGGCTTCATGTCTGCAAAACACACAATGATAACGCCCAACAACCCATAGTTGATACAGTCCGAAAGCAAAACGTATTGTTGTTGAGCAACCATGTCAATTTGAATTTTTGGTGGAGCAAGTGTAGGGGAGTCGACAAATTGTAAATTTGCATCCCTAATAACCGACAAAAACACATATCATAATCCCATATATTAACATATTACTGAAATGGTTCCACCAATGCTCGGTGTTAAAGATCAAAACATTAGCTCATTTCCATCTTGATGAGCCTCTGTCAACCCGTATAATGTGAGCTAAAATGTGAAATGGTTTTGGAAAGGTACAAAGACATGGAAACCAAATGCTTAGACCTGAAGGGGTCTCCCCAACAGTTGAAGTATGTGTTGTATGGAAGTGGATTCCAGCATTTAGAGAAAGTGAAGCACATTACCTGCTGGTTGACAGAGATGTATGCCTGAAAATAATCTATAACTATTTGTGTCAATGTTCTTGAGTTTCTTGTTTGAATTTGACACTCATGTTCTAAGATTTGATTTCTTCATTTTAGGATTCATGTTGTCCTTTATTTCGGCATTTCTTTAATCTGAAATGGGCCAACGATTCACTGGATTTCTGATGCAGGTTTAAGGAGCAGAAAACGGTGATGATTTTGTCCGAACTATCGTTTTATTGTTACAGTGTTCGTTTTCTTTATCTAGTGTTTGTTTTCTTCATCTGTTACAGATTGAAGTTAAACAATTTATAGCTTTTCCGATGATGACCGCTATGAGGGCATGGCATGTGAACGAATCAAGACAACCCACGACTCCTTTTACTATTCATCCGGTTTCCTTATTAACATATACAAGTCAAAAGATGCAAAGTTGAATTATGAAACTAAATGAAATGCAAGGTTGGTAACTTACTTACCTTTTGAGAGCATGAAACATGTGGTGAGCACCTGAGCAACAATCAAAATATGCAGAAACTAAGAAATTTCAAAATGAAATCAATTAAAGTTCTGATTGTATCATTCAAAATTATAAAAATAAAATAAACTTTGATATAACTTAACAACTGAAGCATATCACTCCATTTCCAAGTCAGATTAAAAAAAATTCAAACGTATAATCTTATAAAGAAGGAAAACATATATTTGTAGCTCAAGTTGATTCAACATTATCACATTGCAAGTAATAGTAAACTGAATAAGTATGAGACTATCATGCTTGTTGTTTTGTTATATATTTTTATTTCCAAAACAAACCATTTCAACCCAAACCCATTATGATTAGCTACTTCACACATCAATTTTAACCCAAACCCATTTCGGACAGAAACCATTTTGAACCAAATCTGTGATGACCAGTACCCGATTATTTCAACCCAAACCATTTAGGATAGAATTCGCTATTACACTATATTGAACAGGGTGGGGGTGTTCCTGCTCGTCCCACCGTCCCTCACTTTCCATCTCAGTGCATCTCATTCTCATGAGCACACCATTGTGCCCCACATGGGTATTTCAAAAAGAAGGAAAAATAGTGTAGAGGTTAAAAATCAATCGCTTTTAATTTTATTTCTAATTTTGTCGATAAGTATATCTAATTGTTATAAGAACATTATACTTGTATAAAAGTGGGGACTTCAATATTGATTCTTTTGAACCATCTAGCACATACGTGTGTATACACACACCCTATACAACATAAAATCGTAAAGTCCATATACATTAGAAGTTAAATAGCCAGTTCATCTCAAGTGATCTGTGATTCCAGTAATTTGCAAACTTTTTGGAACATTTATACTTGATATGCTAAATCGCAAGAACCATCGTTACAAAATTAGCTAAATTCCCATTCCCAAAATCTGAACTACAATGAGATAAATATTAGGTTATTTCACCAGCTACAAAGAACGGACAAAGGCCGCCAAAAAGGAAGAAACATACGCAACAATGAAGAAAAAACAATATGTACAATGGCAACCTTACCTTGGCAGGTGATCAGAGTGTTTGCGGACGAGACCAGTGACGCAACCTAAGTTTTCTCCACATATCATCGTTTCTAGATCTGCGAAACATCGGCCAATACACCACAAAATCTTTCCGTCACTGCTCACTGAGCCGTCGCTGCCGCGAGATCCAGTCCAAAAATCCCTAAATCGCCACCAGATGATGTTTACACGGTCGTCGGTGCATATATTGTCGTTGGTTGCTCACCACCACAGAACATCATCTCCCGCTCATGCGCTCATGTATTGTGCCTTTCTCGTGAAGAACACCACCAACACCCACCTCGCTACCACCACCAAGCTAGACAGGGTGATGGGTTTTGACCGGAAAAGTGACGATGGTGGTGGTGTTCTGGAAAGTTTTGTTGTGGATTTGAGAAGAAATCCAGGGGTTTTGAAGGAGAGAGAGAGAGAGGAAGAGGCCTTACCATTTCTCTCTGGCTTTGGGTGACGTGTGTCTGGCTTCATTGATGAGGCCATGACCTCCCACATAAGCCAATCAAATTTAAGCACCACCTGAAACACCCAATGAATGAAAAACATCCACCACAAACACTGTTCAAAACGTTTGAATTTTAAAGTATGATAATAATTCACTTTTGAGATCATCTCCGTGCACTGCCGGTATGACGCACCACCTTTTGCTTCAATATTATCCCACCGACAAAATTAACGTCCAAGAGGAACTTGCAGGTGCTTCTACCATCACCTCTAATTGCCGAACTCACCGAACCTCCCTGCCATTTAACCTCTGTTGCAGCCCCGCAAAGGGCTACTCCTCCTCCTCCTCGGAAAACGACTCTCAAACAACTAAGCTCTGATACCAATTACTGGAAATAAGGGCTTTACCGAAAACAAAAAACACGAGATTGAACGAACTATGCTAGACTCTTTTGTTATTATTACACCAAAGTACACTAATTACAATAACCTTAACCATCTAATTATACTTAACTAAACCCAAACCTACTATGATTCAAACATCAAATAAATAATCATTAAACCCAAACTAGATAAATATATCCCATTAAATAAAATATTAATACTTATTTAAACCCAATAACCAAATAATAATAAATAAATAAACCAACCTTTATCTTTAACCCTTTTGAATTATGTTAAACCCGAGATCTTTAACCCTTTTGAATTATGTTAAACCCGATTAAACTCTGATTAGGATTTACCGTTTTCTTTAGGCGTGTCAACTACAACTTCAATAATACATGATTGTACGAACAAATCTTCCATCATTTTTGTCAACTCGTGAATAATCTATCTTTACGTTTGAATATCAGGAATTCAGTACTAAAACTTCAACATTTCACTACTCGTTTTTTACCACACCTAAATCCATAACATAACAAACCTAGAGAGTTTTCCAAATAAAATCAACCATCTAAATAAAAAGATGTACACGAATTAAAGTTCATACGCGACTACGTTCATTTAATTTGGAAACATTAGAAAAAAAAATCATACGTGAGCTAAAAGTAGATATGTGACCATTAAGTCACACATCTCATAACTAGATAATTGGTTTTCGTTGACATCATTATAAAATATAGCATACCACCAGATATTTATTATATGTACTTATTTGATGTGTTTTAGTTTAAGCATCTGTAATGAGGAATTTTTGGCATATGTGAGGGACCTTATGCCGTGTTCTTGAGATTAATAAAGGAATGAAAAGGGAAGAAAGAAAGTATAGGAAGGAAATAAAATTTATCTTTCGAATTTAGAAAGAAACAAAATTCTTCCATTCTCTCACATCTCCATCTCTTCCTCTCTTTCTTTCTCCTCATAAAAAAATCTCTGGAACACCATAACTCTTTTATTTCCTTACAAATCTCTTCTCTTCTCTTGAAAATAAAACTCTGGAACATAGCAGGGGGGGGGGGGGGAGGTGTAGAGATCGAAAAGAAAATGTGATGTTGTCGCATTTATGAAAATTCTCGAGTTATCTCACTAGGCCATGCGTAACGGGGCATTACAGGGGCGTGAAGGTGCTTGATAACGCCTTCAACACCGTCCCCTGGGCATTATAGGAGCATGAAGAAGGATGGACGTTTCTCATATAACGCCCAATGAAGAGAAAAAAAATAGAAAGTAATAATTGAAAAAAACATTAAGGGGCGTTAACCATTTCCCATTTTTTAAAGGGACATTATGATACTAATGTGGTAGAAAATGTCCTATGAAGGACATTAACCATTACGGATGATCTTAGAGATGATCACAAAGCATCCCCATTGAATTTCCCGCATTAACTCAATCCCCATAATTTAAGGAAATAATCGGTTTTTCACCCATATTTTTACTCTGTTCCATTCTTCAAAATAGGGAAACTTAGGGGCTCACCTCTGACTCTCTATGTATACACTCAGGGGCTGTTTGACAACATCTAAATGGTACAGTGTTGAACTAATAAGAGGTCTAGACCATTGTGTTGAACCAATAAGAGGTCTGAACCATTAAGAGACTGTACAATGTTTAACCGTTCTGAGGCAAATGTATGACCAATTCAGATTAGAGGTCTTAACCATTCAGACTATGTATAATGCTTAACCATTAAGTGTTGAATCAGTAAGAGGTCTGAAACATCATTAAGAGGTAAAGAAACAGCTCTCACTATTCATTCTTTATGTTAACCCATTTTGTAAGTGGAAAAAAAGAAAAAAAGAATGAAATTTTTTTTTTTTAGTTAATAAAGATAGAGCAAACTGCAATTTTACCCCTGGGGTTTAGTTCAATTGGCACTCTGACCCCCTCTAACGAAACAATTGCAATTTACCCCCCAACGTTGGTGTTATGTCGCACATTTACCCCCCGGCGTCAAATTCCCTGGTTATCTTTAAACGGTCAAAGGGGGTTAAAGGGCATAAATGTAATTTTACCTTATATATCACTATTACCCCTGTACTTCTTCTTCCAACTTCAATCTTACCCCCTAAGCTTCAATTGATCACACTCCCCCACTCCTTCTTCTTCATCAACGGCGACCACACACACCGGCGATTAACGGCGACCACACCCATAAGCTTGTCCACCGGAGAATGAGCGAATCAAAGGACACAATGCTTCCACCTCCACCAGCAGAGCCATTAACGGCGACCACACCACCGGCGATGCCCCTGTCCACCGTCGATCCACCTGTCCACCGGCGATCCTCCCTGTTCTCGCACTTGTCTGGTAAAATCGAACAAGTATAGTAATGTCAGGTTACAGAACAAGTAATGCCAGGTTAAAAAACAGGGGTTATTGAACATGGATCTTTCTGTGTTTGCAGTGGACATGAGGATTCGTGTTTCACTAGGATCGATTGTGGTTTCCTTGGTTGTCAAAATGCGAGGCCGCCCTTTCCTGCACTTCCAGTTTCCCCCTCAGCAGGAAATGGTTGTGTAGTTGAATTCTAATATATTACAGCTAATGTTTGAGTGTATGTGCTTTGCACCAGGTATGTTTACAGCTAATGTTTGAACCTCCACTAAGTAGTTTATGGTATATGCTTGAAGGATGAAATATGACAAATTCATAAGCAGTTTATGGTATGTGCCTTTTTGGACTAAGGGGTATAATTGTAAACTTATTTTGACCATACATGGAAACTGAATACATGGAAACATAGAACAGGTATGCTTGATTGTGAGTTAGCAGGTATGCTTGATCAGCCAAACATGTTCTGAATGCTTCTGATCTTGTAATGTTTCTGATTTTGATTTTTATGAAGTGTTTAATCAGCCAAACATGTTCTGAATGCTGCAGTCAGGAATAACAAATGATAGTTGGTAGTTATAGGTTGGTAATACATGAACAGGTTTGAATACAAGTTTGAATACAGGTTTGATTTTGAGTATACTTATAGGTTTCTGATTTTTGAGTATGGAAACATAGAACAAGTTTGATTTTGATTATACTTATAGGTTTCTGATTTTGGCAGGAAGGGTTTTGGAAGTTGCAGGGGGTAATATTGTTTCTTAACACAAAGTATAGGGGGTAATAACAAAGGACAATTTAGTAATTTACCATTGGAGGGTAATTGTGCGACATAACAGGAATGTTGAGGGGTAATATTAAAGGGTAAGATAGTCATTTCAAATTAAAGTTAACAGATCTGTTAACAAAATTGACGCCGGGGGGTAAATGTGTGACATAACACCAATGTTGGGGGGTAAAATTGCAATTATTTCGTTAGAGGGGGTCAGAGTGCCAATTGGCCTAAACCACATGGGGTAAAATTGCAGTTACTCATAAAGATATTTATAGAGAACGAAAGATAAAAAGTTTTTAAAAGAACCAATGGGGTGGTGGTCCATTGGCAAAGGCAAAGCCTTTAAAACACCAAGGTTGAGAAGGGGGAGGTCTTGGGTTCAAGTCCTACAGACGACAGAGATTAAAAAAAATTAGCCGTTCAAAAAAAAAAGTTTTTTTAAAGATAAATATAATTTAAAGATAAATAATTTTTTGCTAAATTATACGGAAAAAGAATTAGGAAATAACTTTTTAAAGATAAATAATTTTTTGCTAAATTATACGGAAAAAGAATTAGGAAATAACAATGATTATCAAAGGCTATTTTCAAGTAGTCAAATTTTCATCTCTGCAACCTGAATAAGACATCTTCGTCAATTAAAAAATTTCAAGATTAATTGTCTAATTTAACTAAGAAAACGAAGAGAAAGTTGACGTAAAATAGAGTTATCTTTAGATTTCTCTCTATTAACCTACCATGTACAATTAAGAGTGGGCAACTCTTTTAATCATGATTGTGTTCTAAAGAAATCGTAGTTTTATAAAGCTATAAGAGTATTATATTAGACGATCCATAGTGGGGCTTTTTTGGCGGTTTTTTCCCAAAAAAAAGCCCAACAACCGCCTCCGGGGGTTTTTTTTTTCAAAAAAAGAGGTCCGGAGCGTGCTTTTTTCAACGTCTTCTTCTTTTTGTTTGGCCAATAGCATTTTTTTGATGGTTTTTTTATTTAATTCTATTACACCCCTTTTAACATAATGCATCACAATGCCCACATCCTCCCTACACCCCTTTTAACATAATGTCCCACAATGCCCACATGCTAACTAGACCAAAATACTCAAGGGTCTTCCCCCATCTCACTACACATTGTCTTATCATGATTGTGTTCTAAAGAAATCTTAGTCTTATAAAGCTATAAGAAGATTATATTTTTAAGGACAATATAGGGTAGCCCGCTTGGTAGAGGCACATGTCTTTTAAAGGGAGTTCTCAGGTTCTAACCTTGACAAATGAGTAATATTTGGTGTAAAGGAGTGCCACTTAGGCTATTGTCTAGTAGTCAAGACGGATTATTTCTTGTGAGGAGACCAATGTATTCCTTAGGAGGTGTAACTATTTAAGGGGAAAAAAACTAACCGTTCAAAAAAAATTGTTGTAAAGGAGTAACATTAGCCGTTCAATAAAAAAAGGACACATGTTTGGCAATATATATTGTATATACATTAGACGAATTATTTCTTGTGAGGAGACCAATATATATGGTTAGGTTAACGTACAAATGCTCTTATCGTACATTACGTACGCGATCATCTCAGCCGTCAGATCTGCATCCCACATTGAAATCGCATGTTGTTTTTTTGTAACAATTTCGCATGTTGGTTTTTTAACATGCGATTTCATCAAAATTACCACATGCGAAATTGTTACAAAAAACCAACATGCGATTTCATCAAAATTATCACATGCGAAATTGTGACAAAAAACAAACATGCGATTTCATCAAAATTATCACATGCGATTTCATCCATGCTATTTTATAACATTCGATTTCACTATATTGTACGTAATGTACGTTAAGGGATATTGTACAGTACACTTTCTCTCTATATATATATGTTAGTTTTTGTTTGTAAGCTTTTTTGGGCTTCATCCAACGAAAGAGGCTCTAAAGAAAAGGGGCGTAAGTGTGGGGGACGCGGGTTGCAAGCTTTAGGCTTAGGTTAATGAGACTAGTGACCACTTAGCAGATTGTGTAATGACGAAAGCTATTTGTTGGAACATCTGCATATGGTTAAAAATTCCTTTCAATGTCAATATGTCTTCCTACAGTGATCTATTGGAAGACTTGGAGAGATTAAAAGGTCCAAAGTTACGGAAAAAAGTGATGGAAGTTCTGGTCTATGCTACCCTTTAGAGAGTGTGGAAAACCAGAATTGAAATTATATTTGACAACGGGCATTTCTTGGTTACATAAGTCGTGGATTTAGTCAAAGAAGTTACGTTTTTGTGTCTGAAAAACAGAACCCAGTTTAACAATATTGAGTGAGCAAGATGGATTGATTTTAATGTGCGTAATGTAATGGTATAGTTTTGTTTTGTTTTTTCCTTGTGATTTCTAGCTTCTTGTTGGCCTCGTGTATCCATTTTTATGTTTGAAGAAAAATGTCGTGGGGAAAAAAATGATTGTTTTATTCTATTTGATATGAAAGGATAAAATATTTTAATATGGTATGATTATTTATTAATGATAGTATAAAAAACTTAAAGATCACGTATTTGACTGATTTTTATCATAATTTAAAGAGTAAATTACATAAATTGTTCTTTATTTATATACTAAATTGCACTCTGTATCATTTGTCTTTATCAATCATGCAAAATGTCATATATTTTATAAATTTTGCACGCTCTTTGTCCTTTAAGCTAACTAATGTTAACTTTCAGTTAACTTTAAGATAAAATTACAAATTTGCCCAAATGGCATAATTTGAAGTTTATTTATAAAGGATAGAGTAAATTACAAGTTTTTTCCTTTATGTTTGTCCTAAATTCGTTGTCCTTTACCTTTAAAATTGATGGCTTTTGTACTTAATATTTGAAAATGTTGCACGTTATGTTCTTTAGGGCAAACCCAGTTATAATTTTCAGTTAAGTTATGTCATGTGCACTGCACATGAGGGTAGAACGATCATTTCACCTCCCCACTTGTCCCCTTTTAATACCCCAATTTACTTCATCTTCAACCTTATACTCATCTGAACCATCATCCCCTTCATCTTCATTTTGGATCAATCACTCAAGAATAAGAATCATAATCTTGATGAACATTTGAACTTCTACACCGTAACCCAACACCATTCTGCAGCACCACGTTCAACACCATTGTCACTTCATCACACAACCTCCGCCGTCCTCTACAACTCGACCATAAGCCAAACCCGGTACATAAAGAGGTTTCATGTTCATCATCGATTTCGATAAGTTCAGAGGCGCAACATACTCTCCATCTCCGGGAGAATTTGTAGCCAACAACCTTGGTGATTCCACGTCATCTGAAACATTAGAAACAATAGACTCAAAAGAAGAAATTCGACACTTACTTTTACCAGCAACCAAACCGATTTCAGGCGACGAAAACCGACTAACAACAGAGCTAGTGGAACAAACTCTGTTCTTAGAACAAATCTTCACTTGTTTCTCATCAAATCTGTCCCACACAATCGGTGACCTTTCTCTTCCTCGCAGATCCATCAATGAACCGGTTTCTTTCATCTGAAACTTTAGTAAATTGAGTGCTGGATCTGGATCTATAAGAAACAACTTCTTGTCTTTTGCTCAAGAAGTTGTGTCTTGCGGAACACAGATCTCCAGACTCCGATGAATTTCGAAGGTGTTCCAAAGAAATCAACGGTGAAAATCGATCAAGATTCACAGAGCGACGCGATCTTCTTATCCTCAAAGACCGCACCACCTTCAACCCACCGTACACCCACGACCTCCTCCGTTCACATCCATCACACACCCCTTAACCTTCGTCATCGTCATCACGAACCTCACTTTTTCCCTCCCCTCCCATCTTATACGCTTGGTCCGTAGTGATGGTCTTGCATTTCTCCCTCTCCTCTATGTCGACAGTGACACCCTCTCTCCTTTACAGAGGCGCCAACAAAGATCGACGAGTCTATAAAATTATATAGAGTTATCTTTGTCTCATACTCATAACTAAACAAAGATCAATCGGGTTTTTTATTTCTATAAAGCGGGTTTTCTGTTTAAATCAATAGCTTTTCCATGTCAATGTGTTCACATCTATTAAAAGTCGTTCAATTGGATTCTTTTTTCTAAATATATCGGAGTGTGAGAGTTTCTATGCTATTTCGACCAATGTGAATGACGATCGACCGTCTGTCAAAACTCGTTTAAAAGTATGCTCGGCTGTTCGCAGTAGGTAACCGACATTGTATTTGTAGTTACTTTCTAAGGGCGTAGTATCGAGGACTCGAGGTAATTTCCCATGTTGCAAAAATAGAAAAAAAAGCCTATACTTTTAACCCTCTACTTTTTTTTTTTTTTTTTTTGAACGGCCAAATGTTAAATGTTAGAAACCACCAAAGCAGGGATCGAACCCCTGACCTCCATGTTAGAATTTATATACCCATGTTAGCACCACCACACCACAAGGGGTACTTTATCTATACTTTTAAGTTTTAACCCTCTACATTATAGATATACACTAATACCCTCTATTTATCCTTGAAATAGTCGTGAAGGATACACTGCAAAAGAAGACGAAAGATTCTAGAAGGTTTTATAATTTGTATAGTTCATTTATCGTAATTTATAGATACTAGTGGAGAACTGTGCATTGCAGCGGAGTCGACAATATGGGCCGAGAACATAATTCAACCTAAAAACGTTAAAAAATCGTATATACGTTGTGTGTATATATATAAAAGCCATGGTCGACTTAACCATTTTGGTGGCCCAATGCAAATTCAAAAACTCGAGGCCTTTTTCCAAATAAAAACACTATTTGAGAAAAAAACCCTCTTTTACCAAGGCTTGGAACCGGCAAAATAAACTAAAAAGTTTATCGTTGGCAAAGTTAACTTAATTTTTTTTGTATGTATAAAGATAAGTTCAGCCAAACCTAACACAAATATCATATATAACCTTTTTAAGTTGGAGGCCCTATTGATTTGGAGGCCTAAAGCCCAAGCCTCAAAATACTTGGACTTGGGCCGGCCTTGGTAAAAGCACTCGCGTCTCGTGGCTGCAACGCACAGGAAACCCTTATGATAAACAAGAAAACCCTTATGATAAACATTATATAGTCTACTGCAAAAAAAATTAACTAGTGGGAAACCCGCGCGTTGCGGCGGAGTCGGCAATTTACATCTAAATTCTTAACTAACTTCTCTACGATTGCAAAACACATTTTAATTTTGGTTAATTGATTAGTCCTTTAGTCCAAATACACAAATACAATAGAATGTATTTTTGAATATACGTTCTTGATGAATGTGCGAGTTTATTATCCATAAACACATACGGTTATTTTTTATTATTTATAAATAATATAATATATAGTATAGATTTATTAAACATAAATGTCATTGATTAAGTGAAAAAAGATATAAATGGAAGAAAATGACAAAAGGTTGGGCATTTTAATTTGACCCTTCACATGTCATTTTAAAATTTGATTAAAATTTATCATTTTATACATATGAAATGCGTTTTAGATATACTTATTTAGGGCACATTGTGATTTCTAATCAACAAATAGAGATATTGCTAGGTAAAACTCTAAGTATATAAGTTTGAGGACAAAAAATTGTATATACAGAAAAACCTCTATAAATTAATACTTAATAAATTAATGACCCTGGTAAAATTAATAATTTGTCCAATCTCAACTTGACATCAGTACAAAATTGGATCTCAGTCGATAAAATAATAAGATAATATTTTTTTTTGAAATCCTAGTGTATACATATTCAGGGGCGGATATACCTTATAACAAGGGGTAGCCACCGCTACCCCTTGACGTTTCAGCGGTAGTGTAATTTTTTTGAAAATTTAATGTTTTTACGATTTTGCTACCTATGTTTTTTGAAACGTTGTCCCTATAATTATTTTTTAGATCCGCCACTGTATATATTGGTCCCAACGAAACGATAAATTAATAATTACTAAAAGATTCTAAATTTAAGATTGTCTAGTAAAAAATGAATTAATGGTCACTTGCTTTTTTGTTAAACTTCAAATCTAAATTGAGTTTATCTTTAAATCTCTTTGTCTCCCAGTATTGCAACAAAAAGTTGGAGAAGAAATGTGCATTGAAACTTGTTTTTATAATTTATTTTTGATTAAATTGCCAAAATCATCCCTGAGGTTTGGGCATGTTTATCAGTTTCATCCAAAATGACTTTTTGTGCCATATTTACGTTTGGCACTTTTTGCGATTTTCATCCACACATCTAACTCGGTTAGAAAGTGCCGCTTAATAAGAGTTTTTTTTTTTTTAAATTTCACATTTTTTATAAATTAAAGAGTAAATTACAAGTTTTGTCCTTTATGTTTGTCCAAAATTTCAGGCATTGTCCTTTATCTTTAAAATTTATGAGTTTTGTCCTTAATGTCTACAAATCTTGCACGTTATGTCCTTTAAGGCAAACCCAGTTAATTTTTTTTGTTAAATTTGGTCACGTGCCTTGCACATGAGGGTAATCTTGTCATTTCATGTCTTCAGGGGCTATTGTGTAAAACAGTTTATGTTTAGGGGCTAGTTTGTAAAAAAAATTAAAAAAATTTATAAATACAAAAATCTGCCATTTCTCTCTCTCTCTCTCTCATGTTCTTTCTCTCTTCTCTCTGTATATTTGAGAACGATGACAATGGTGGAGGTGTTTGAGAACGACGACGACGGTGGAGGTGTTTGAGAACGACGGCGACTGTGGAGGTGTTTGAGAACGACGGGGATGATGGAGGTGTCTGAGAACGATGGCGATGATGGAGGTGTCTGAGAAGGACTGGATTTATTTTCGAAGGACTGGATTTTTGTGGTGGTGGGTTTGTGGATGATGAAGATGGATGTGGTGGTGGGTTTGTGATGGTGGATGCGGTAGTGGGTTGCGAAGAATCGGTGGCGGCTAGCCGGAACCTTCGCCGGAAACAGAGGATTTGTTGCAAGTTTGTGGGTGATTGTAGGTCTGTTTTGACATTGTGGGGATTTTTGATTTGGAATTTAGGTTTTTGATTGGGGGTTTTTGATTTGGAATTTAGGTTTGTGGGTGATTTGGAATTTAGGTTTTTGATTTTTGGGGGTTTTTGATGCAAGTAGCAGTGGAGGTGGAGGGTGGTGGTGACGGTGGAGGGTGCTGGTTATGTGGGATGGTGGTTGTGGTTTGGGTTGCACTATTGAAGCGGTGGAGGTGGGTTATGCGGGATGGTGGTTGTGGTGGGAGGTGGCGGCAGGTGACGGTGGTGGTGATGGTGGCCGTAGTGACGGTGGCAATGGACGGTGGTGGTGACGGTGACGGTGGTGGGAGGTGGAGATGGCGGTGAAGGGTTGTGGTAATGGTTATATATATATGGTATATATACACACTTATAATAATAATAATAATAAGACTAAAATTATTTTGTTTTATTTTTTAATAAACATAAGTAAACAGGGTAAAAAGATTAAAATACCCCTGGGTGACCAGATTTAACAAAAAAAATTAACTGGGTTTGCCTTAAAGGACATAACGTGCAAGATTTGTAAACATTAAGGACAAAACTCATCAATTTTAAAGATAAAGGACAGCGCCTGAAATTTTGGACAAACATAAAGGACAAAACTTGTAATTTACTCTAAATTAAAAAACATTATTCAAAGATTTTTCATTTGCCCATTTTTTTCTCTCTCTTCTTTCTCTCTCTAGAAAACTCTTTAAAGCCATCACCCCAAATTCACCATGAAATCTTCACTTGATGGATTAAATCCATCATTTTCAACTCTGAAGAGATATGGTCCCAATTCCATATCCACATGGCAGGGACCACACCACTTTTTCCGTCCAACATGGCGCCTACATCAGCAAATAAATCCAGAAGCTTCTAGAAGCTTCTGGAAGACGTCAAGGTGGCACCAAAGATGCTCATTCCGACAGAAAGGACGACACATGTCACTAGTAATCGAGCGCCAGGTAGACCTGCAACAAATCTGGGGGCAGACCGACAGCAGCAGTACGATTTCTCCAGCATGGACGAATATATGCGCGCCACGTGGACCACTATTCTGACCACAACAGAGGAGACCAAGAGGATATTCCCCTTGATCGGACAGCCGGCGCCCGATAACAGCTGGCAAGGTCGTTCCTCCCTCCTTCAGCCTCCGGCTATAAATAGGACCCTTCATCATTTAGGTTATCCATTCTGTTCTCCTCACCTTTCACCCATAACACACACTGTTTTCTTTCTCAGAGCAGTACTTATTCTCACGCCGGAGCCCGGTTAAGAGGGAAACCCCCATATTCTCCTCTTAACGAGCTAACGGTGTTCCTGTTTTGCAGGACCTTAGTCATTGGCGAGCAGAGAAGGAGATTGAACCCACATAAGAGACGACCCAGCTAGTTAACCATCGATGTTAACCAGTGTTTCATCATTGGCGCCCACTGCAATTTTTGCAAACCATTCTCATCTCCTTTATCTTCAAAAAAGCTCCCTAAATGACTGAACCAAACCCTTCACCTCACGTGGACGGAGAAGTCTCTTCCTTTGTACTAATTTCGGACACTGCTCACGTCCAAAGGTTCCAAGGGAACGAGACCATCCGAGAAGGGCAAACAAATAAGGAATTCCCTGATATCTTTGGAAGCGCTTCCAGAGTTATCAACCAAACCACAAACGAAGTCACTTTCCAACCCCCATCCAGGGTAGTTAACCAAACACCTCCAGAAGTTCCAACACCAAACCATGGAGCTGGTCCTTCAGCTCCATCGTGTAAGGACCGTCTTTCGTCTTTATAAATTAACTTACAAAGATAAATAAAAGACTTCAAATTAACAACATTAATACATGCTTTTGACAAAAATTGGGCATGACTCGTCCGTAAGACGGATATACCCCTGTTATCAACAAAAGTAAGACAAATACCATTCTACAATTCGTTTGACAAGACCCTACTAAAAACCTAGACATCAAGTGTTAAAATGTATGTCTACTAACAAGTTGTACAAAATAGAAATTTTGACCCAAAACATTAGTACAACTAGCGGAAGCGCTTGATATGACATATCATGAACATGTGCTCGCTCCAATTCTTCAAGTCGCCTAAATTGAGGATTTACCTACATTCAACAACAAAGCTTTAAAAAGTTAGTCATTATACTTATTTGCTTATAAAACCGTCATTTTAATTCCATTCGTGTACGTACTTTCATTTCTCTTACGCATTCGATTACCCTTATTAAATGCGTATGACATATACTCTCATACAACTAACCCGTTAGTAGGTGGTGACGACCAAACATAAAATATTATATAAACTAAAACATCCATAGCATATTCTAACCGCATAAGTTACTTCAACCCGATTATCCTTTCATCATTCAACCGTTTCATTATTATATCAACACTTCGAAAGTCCGACATTCATAAACCTGCACTTTCGAACATACTCAATAATAACTTGGTTAGCAAACCCGTAATCTCAACATATTCAAGTACTACATCTTCGTAAAAAGGACGTCAACCATTTAAATGCATCTAATTAACTTACATTCCAACCCAAGGGAATTATTAGTAACGCTAATTCTCGAATGCATCCAAATCATGCATTCGCACATACTTGCACACATACATACTTACAATCATACACATCTATATACCTAATATACATTCAATCATACCTACAATCATGTATTCATACCTACGTGTTCCGTACGCATTCTTGTATACCATTTACATGTAATACATGTCCAACTTCATTACAGACATCTATCATACTCTTATATAAATTACATGAGGCTTAGACTTGGGTTTACAACTTATAATCGTCAAGGAAACACTCGAAATCATGTTTGGGAGGCTCATCGTAGTCCACGGATAATATACCGAAGCCTACGATGCATAAATCACATAAATAATATTTTTGACAGAACCTTCACCCGGCCGTGTCAACTCTGCACTTTTCCTAGCCATTAATTATTACCGAAACGGACATAACTCTCTCATTTTTCATCCGTTTTGCGTCACGTTTCTTCCTACATGATTGTAAATTAATATTCTATCATGTGAACTTGAAATCCAACATCCGAGTTAAGGAATTTCTTAACTTATACGTGTTCAGCTTATTATTCAACTACGAACTATTCGACCCGTTCGTGCATTTATCAAAATAATCTATTGATTTGACCTCAACTTCATATGAACTTAATAAATAAAACATTATATTACTTAAACAAACTAAGAAGTGATTATGGAAATCACTTACCTCGTGCATCCGGGTTCGTATCCGATTCCTTGCCTCATCTCGACCCGTTAGCCTTTCATGCTTGAGTCCGTCTTGACATGATTCCTATACTTTCATGTCACCAAATTACATTTTCATTAGCATACATCATTGTACGTGTTAACGATCATATCAACCGCATATTTCACATTTGACTTCCTTTAGTCACAACTAACAAGCATAAGACATATAATCAATTTCATATCCTTTCAAACTAATGTAATTCATCATGTCATCACAATAACGCGTATTAACATAACATGTACCATACGACTTCCTATGATCCTACCTTTACGACAACAAATCAAATCATGCTTCTTATGCGTAGATGCGTAGTTAACTTTCAAAAGTTACGGTTTATTGTATAAACTTTCAACTTAACCTCTTATATACGCGACATCATATTAGGCTATACTTACGACACTTGTATTGTATGACATCTACAACTACATGATCACTTACTTATATACACATACACATATACATACATAATCCATTCTATCCACACTTGCATTCTCATATTTTCACAACTAACACTTTAACCCATACTAAGCTAACCCAACATTGCTTCAACATAATATCCACATGAACTATATCTAAAACACACTTCTCATGTTAGTTTACTATCAAATACCTCATTTTCACATTCCACATATATTCATCTTTTTCTTACATACAATTTCATTTATCAAGCCCACCTAGCACTTGGTGTGCGTACCACTATCTTAGCACAATGTACAACCCATTCATGCATGATCTTCCATGTTCTTATCTTCATTCATCAAATTCAACTAAACATCCATTTATTTCATGTCCTAATCAACTTATCTAAAATAATTTATCACATACTACATCACAAATTACACAATTATTGAACATGGTGATTCACTCACTTCATCATCCCAAATGGGTTTTACTTCAAAACATGAAATTAATCAAAATCATGCACAACACATGTTCCATAAGATGATTCTAACACATATTCATGCTAAATCTCATACAAATTCGTGGATTTGATCATAACCCACTTCATCAACTCTCATTAAAACTCATAATTTAACTTACCTTATGTTCAATGTACATTGATTAAAGAGGAACTAAGTTCATGCATTCGATTCTTGCTCCATAACACCTTCAATTGCTGGATTTTCTTGTGGTTAGGGTTTACACCCCTTCTTCCCCCTTTCTCTTGTGCGACCGTACGCACACACACACCTTGTGTGTGTGTGTGTGATTTTTGTTTTAATATATTAAGTTTCCTTTTTGGCCATCTAGCCCCTCAAGTTTACCATACTATCATAGTTGCCACAAGTTTCATTCCCTAACTTGTTATTAGGCATTTAACTAGGTTTATTTACTTAGTTGTTGTATTTCATTTAGTTACAACTTACTAATCATTCTAAGCGTTTAAACATTAAGATAAGCCTTTATGAAATTTTGGGGTGTTACACATCGGGCCAAACACAATTGAACTTCTCAGCACTTTTAGGGCTACCCGAAGGAAAAACTCTGGCTTCCTGGTATGCCGAACAAACAACCTCTCTGAACCTTGTCTATACGCAACTCAGCGCACAGCAATCTTTGCTCCAAGCACAAGCTAATCAATCCGCTTTTGTTACTCCACCGCAAAGGCCTCCAAGCATTCACGTGCTTCAGCAGACCAACGCGTGGAACTTAAATTCTGAGAAAGCACCCAACGTTAGAAGGCAAAGTGTGCACGATACGCGTGACACGTACGGTGAAACGGAAAGAAATTATGTGCAACATACTCATCAGCAGAAAAAGCCAATGCATAGTCGTTTAGGTCCACGCAACATAAACGACGAATGGAATAGCTACAATGAAGAAGATGACCCGACATAATAGAAAGAAAGCACGGTATTTAGCAGATTACCACCGAAACATGAAGCATATAAACCCCACAGGCGCGCGGTGTCACGGCCCCCGACCCGGTTTAACCCGTTTCAGGAGCCGCGGGACAGAAAATCCCGTGGTATTTATTTAATAGCGGAAGTTTCCTCAGGATCATTTTAAAAACTGAAATATTTCCTGATTATTTTATTTCACAATTCGGAATAAAACCTGATAATTTACAATCTTGAGATTTCACAAAAAAATATTTTATTTTACAAAAACATGTTTCTTTATTTTATACTGAGTCACTTCCTTAAGCTGATAGTGCTCCACGACACTTTTTCCTGAATCACAACAGATCACCTGAAACACGTTTGAAAAAGGTTTTGTCAGCGGGAAATACTGAGTGAATCATTCTTTTTAATAAAACGACGCTTGTGTTATAATTTACAGTATTAAGAGCGATTACAATGTTCCTGATATCAAACCAACTACCCACGGTATTTGTCACTCGACCGGATCTGTGACTATGGTCATATCCCCCATTGGCTGCCCCAATGGTGATGATTATCAAGTAATGTATACAAAACCCCACATACCGGCTGTAACTTGGTGATTACAAAGACTTAATCCCCGTAATTATAACTTTGAAAATAAACATGCTTTTGGAAAGTAATTTGATAAAAAGTGAATGACTCACATTGCAGATTTAATTTTGAACAGAGCTTAGCCTACTGATTAGCCTTGATAACCTAGTTTAAATAACCAGGCACACAAACTAGGTTAGTAACTTAATACATCATTTACGATAACTCACGAGATTGAAACCTTCACAACGAATGACAAAGTGCGATACTTAAACATCCATCGATTTAACGACGAATAACAAAGCATAAACCCTAATGTGGGCAGCACTTAAACATCCATTGGATAGTTTAATCGACCGAACATTGAATTGTAGCAGCGATAGAGTTATTACCCTGAATTGCGGCAGCAATTAGTGACCGTGTGTGTTTTGATAGTGTTTCTGCTATAACTCAGCGTATACTTTGAATTTTTACGTCGTTTCAGTGCCCAGAATCAAGTCCCAAACTCTAGTATTTATACTGAAAATTTGACCCAGTGGCGTAGCGCGACTGGGTACCCCTATAGTCGTCGCGCTACGCGACTGCTAACCTAGTTTCATAGGGTAGCTACGTGCATGGGTAGGCTTGTTGAGTCGACAGTTTCTCAAAATTCGAATTTGACAGAGAGTTATTTAGATAATCGTAACTAGGGTTCTACCCCCCTGAGTTTTAAGGGCCCTAATCCTGATTCTGAAAATTCTGAAAATTTTAGGGTTTGTGTAGAATCACTTGGGTGTCTCAATTAGGGTTTCCTATTGGTCAATTTAATTAAATAAATATAACTTTTGATGAGAGTTGTTACATTCTTCCCACCTCAATAAAAATCTCGTCCTCGAGATTTACTGGAATAAGTGAGGATACTTTCGTTTCATTTCTGATTCCAGCTCCCAAGTATATTCAGCTCATCTCTTTGAATCCCATCTGACTTTGACTAAAACTAGTCGTTTGTGTTTGAGAAACTTGATCTTTCGATCCTCAATTTGAAGAGGTTTCTCAACAAATTTTAACTTTTCGTTTACCTCTATATCTCGAAGAGGTACTACCAGTGATTCATCTGATAAGCATTTCTTGAGATTGGATACATGAAATACATCATGTACTCCTGCTAATTCTTCTGGTAGTTGTAAACGATAAGCAACTTGTCCTATACGTTTGAATCACTGAAAATGGTCCTACGTACCTTGGACTTAGCTTTCCTTTCTTTCCGAATCTAACTATTCCTTTCCAAGGAGAAACTTTTAATAATACTTTGTCTCCCATTTGGAATTCAAGTGGCTTGAGCCGATTATCTGCATAACTCTTTTGACGATCACGAGCCATTTTCAGTCTTTCCTTGATTTGAGTAATCTTATCAGTCGTCTCTTGCACTATTTCAGGACCTGACAATTGACTTTCTCCTATTTCTGCCCAACAAACTGGAGTTCTGCACTTTCTTCCGTACAGTGCTTCAAATGGGGCGGTTTCAATACTTGAATGATAGCTATTGTTATAGGAGAATTCAATTAATGGTAAATGATCATCCCAATTTCCACCAAAATCTATTACACATGCTCGGAGCATGTCTTCTAGAGTTTGGATCGTCCTTTCACTTTGTCCGTCTGTTTGGGGATGATATGCAGTACTTAGATTGAGTCGAGTTCCCATAGCTTGCTGGAAGCTTTTCCAGAAATGAGAAGTAAAACGACTATCCCTATCCGAAACAATGGAGAGTGGAACTCCATGTAAGGATACAACTTCATCTACATACAATTTTGCCAACCTTTCCATACTAAAGGTTTCTTTCATTGGTAGAAAGTGAGCTGATTTGGTTAATCGATCCACAATTACCCAAATCGCATTATTACCTTTTCTGGTTTTGGGTAACTTAGTAACAAAATCCATTGTTATAAGTTCCCATTTCCATACTGGCATTTCTAATTGTTGTAGTAACCCTGAAGGTTTCTGATGTTCTGCCTTAACTTGTGAACAAGTAAGACATTTAGAAACATATCGTGCTATATCCTTTTTCATTCCTATCCACCAGAAGTTCTTTCTTAAATCTTGGTACATCTTATTGTTTCCTGGGTGCATAGTATACCTAGATTTATGGGCTTCTTCTAAAATCTTAGGTCTTAAGTCTCCTTGCTTAGGTACCCAAATTCTACTTTTGTGGAATCTCCAAATTCCATCTGCTCCTTGTTCTAATTCCTTTATTCATCCTTTCATTCCTTCAGCATCATCCTTGATTGCTGTAGCTTGAACATTCTTCAATTGTTCCATTAAATCTATTTGTAAATTTAATCTGAGAGCACGAACCCGTCGTTGTTTCTCATAATACTTACGACTTAAGGCATCTGCAACTACATTCGCCTTTCCTTCGTGATACTGAATATCACAGTCGTAGTCACTTAGGATTTCCATCCATCTCCTTTGCCTCATGTTTAACTCTTTTTGCTCAAATATATATCTTAAACTTTTATGATCTGTATAAACAGTAAATTTACTTCCATACAGATAATGTCTCCAAATCTTAAGGGCAAAAATTACGGCTCCTAATTCTAAATCATGAGTCGTATAATTTTCTTCGTGATTTTTCAATTGCCTTGAAGCATATGCAATCACCTTTTTGTGTTGCATAAGCACACATCCATATCCTAGTTTTGAAGCATCACAATATACCTCAAAATCTTCAGTTCCTTCTGGTAAGGCTAAGATTGGTGCATTTGTTAATTTCTGCTTTAATATTCTAAAGGCTTCTTCTTGCTTTGATCCCCATTCAAACTTAACTGCTTTACAGGTTAACTTAGTTAATGGTATGGCTATCTTGGAAAAATCCTTAATAAACCGTCTATAGTACCCAGCTAAACCTATAAAACTTCTAATTTCCATTGCTGTTTGTGGAACCTTCCAATTGGTAATTGCCTCTATCTTTGCAGGATCTACGTGAATACCTTCGTGATTCACCATGTGTCCTAGGAATTGCACTTCCTTTAACCAAAATTCACACTTCGATAATTTGGCATAAAACTTTTCTTTTCTTAACAAAGTTAAGAGTGCATGAAGGTGGTCACAATGCTCCGTCTGACTTTTGGAATAAATAAGTATATCGTCTATAAAAACAATTACAAATTTATCCAAATATGGTTTACAGATCCTATTCATCATGCCCATGAATGCAGCAGGTGCATTTGTTAACCCAAAGGGCATGACTGTAAACTCGTAATGACCATACCTAGTTCTGAAAGCAATTTTAGGTATGTCTTCTTCTTGTACCTTCAATTGATGATATCCGGAGCGTAAGTCTATTTTAGAAAAATATCTTGCTCCTTGAAGTTGATCAAACAGATCATCAATCCTAGGTAATGGGTATCGATTCTTAATTGTAACCTTATTCAATTCTCTATAATCGATACACATTCTTATTGAACCATCCTTCTTCTTTACAAACAACACTGGCGCTCCCCAAGGGGATGAACTAGGTTGTATGAATCCTTTACTTAGTAATTCATCTAATTGCTTTTTCAGTTCTAACATTTCTGTGGGTGCTAACCGATAAGGTGCCTTGGCTATCGGTGTAGTTCCTGGAATGAGATGAATCCTAAATTCTACTTCCATATCTGGGGGTAATCCCGGTAACTCTTCTGGAAATATATCCGGATATTCTGAGACTACAGGAATTTCCTTAAGTTCTTTACCCTTAGTACTAATGATTACTGAAATCATATATACTATTCCTTGTTTTCGTTCATAATTAGCAACTTTCATTACTGATATGAACTTCATGGGCTTACGTGGTTTATCTCCTGTAATCCTGATTACTTCTCCAGTGAGTGATTGAATTTCTATGGAATTCTGATCACAAAGGATTCGAGCATGGTTGGCTACTAACCAATCCATTCCTAATACAACATCAAATTCAGCTAAATTCATTGGCAATAGTTTTGCAGAGAATTTATGTCCTAAAAGTTCTATATTTCCTTCCTGCAAAACTTTATCTATTTTAACTAAATTTCCGTCTGCCGTTTCGACTGTAAAAATCTGCCTAATATTGGTTAAAGGTAAATTAAGAGCTTGACAGAATGAAGTATTTATAAAACTTTGGTTTGCACCAGAGTCAAATAATACTTTTGCGTATACGTTGTGAACTAAGAACGTACCCGCTATCACATCTGGGATGAGTTCTGCTTCTTGAGTGGTCAGCTGAAATGCCCTGGCATTCTTCTTAACAGTTCCGTCGGTTGCCTTGGTTTTGTTGTCTGCTGGTTTGCCCAATTTAGGACATTCTGTTTTGAAATGTCCATTTTCTCCACAGTTATAGCAGACTATTGTTTTCTTTCTACAGTTTTCTTCACGATGTCCTACAGTTTTGCAAAAATTGCAGGTTATATCGCATCTTCCATAATGTTTCTTCTTGCATTTCCCGTAGAATGACGGAGTTGAGAATTGCCCAGTTCCTCTTCTCTTGAAATTACTACTATTACCCGTACGAAATCCTTGAGTAATTTTCTGAGCCAATTCTTTCTTCTTGTTTTCATCTTGTGTACGTACCAGTTCGTCAGTTAGGGTGTTAGCTAATTCCACATCATCATCAATAGTGCGAGGTCTCGCAGCTTTGACGATATTGCGGATTTCACTAATCAGTCCCCAAATGTAGCGAGAAATGAGTACCGGTTCTGGCGAAGCCAGTGTTGGTACCACTCTAGCATATTCAAAGAATGTCGAAGTATAACCGCGACAATCTACACTCATCATCCGATGATTTAGGAACTTATTTGTCATTTGTTCCTTTTCATACTCGGGACAGAATTTTCTTTCTACAAGACCCTTAAATTCTTCCCAATTCATGGCATAAGCTATTATTCTTCCTTTTGATTGTAACACAGTGTGTCACCATTCGAGTGCTCCTTCCTTGAAGAGATTTGATGCATACATGACCTGGTCATCTTTAGCACATTTACTTATTGCAATTACTGCTTCGGTTTTCTCTAACCAACACAGTGATGCAGTTGCTCCTTCATTGCCTGCAAATTCAGTGGGTTTACAAGCAAGGAATTCTTTGAAAGTGCAACCAGGCGTTGCGGCTTTCATTTTCTTAGGAAATGGAGCTTGATGTGGTTCATCATTATGATTAACATGATCATTGCCTCCGTTTACACTATTACTGAAGTTATCTTCAGAAATACGTTTACTAGGAATGATTTGTTGCGATTCGATTGGATTCTTTACAGCAGCAACGATTGCTGGAATAGCATTGGCTATCCATTGAGCAACAATATTTTCGATATCTTGCCTAGTCATATATTGATCTCCTAGATGTTGCTCAGACTGATTAACTTCATTTACTGGTTCGTTACCGATGTTTGCCATCTGATAATTAATTTTATATAAATAATTAGTATAAATACAAATATAATAAAACAGTTTGCACATAATCACATTAACATGTATAACAAAAAATTATCGATTTCCCAAGTTTCATTTCTATATATGATATTATGCCTCGTACACACGATTATCATACAACGTTTTATTGTTAAGTTATTACACATGCTGGTTCTTATGATTATTTATTAAACAAATATTCCTGCAAACTCCCATTATCTGGTCAGCTAATTTCTTAAAAACGACGCTCCCTTTCGTCGTACTTCCAAGTAACTCTTTCTCCCACATCCCTAATCCTATTTCCTGCATTAATTAACTCTTCGCCCCAGAGACGAAGTTCAGTCAGATTCTCCGGGCTCATAGTTGGGTATAGTGGAGGTTCTGGGTCAACTTGTGGAAAAAATGTATCAGGGTTGTTTAAAAGATTTTGGTATTGCCAATCAGTTGTCCACCATTCATCTAATTCTACTGGTAGTGGTTGAGGTTGGACAATAGGATCTGGAATAGCAGGTTCCAGATTGATTGGAATTGGAGCTTCTAGTGGGTAACTGAAAAGATCTTCTTCAGTAAATATAAGGTTTGGATTAGCTGGTTCAAGGTTTCCATCGGCAGGTCCGATGAGGTCACTCATTACTAGTTTATGATCTAAAACTTCCCAGGGAGTCATTTTCTGTTTTTGTCTAGAACTTTCTCCGACTTCTCTTTCTGTTTGCTTAAAACTCTTCTCAGCTTCTATCTCTACTTGATTAACATTTTCCTCAATTTCTACCCCTTTTCCTTTGTCTTTTGGTTCTTCAGTTTTGGTAACCTTTCTTGTTGCTGGCTTTTTCCTACGTACACGCCTCCAACCCACAAATCTGCTTCTTTTCTTGGGTTTAGGTTTTGCCAGTGGTTTGGATTGAAATTCCATGGGTTTTTCTTTATCAGCGAAGTAACCAGTGAATTCCTTAGAAACTTCTATCTTAACGGGATAGAGGTTAAGATTTTCTAAAGCTTCAGATATCTCATTCATGCTGTTCAGCATATATGCAAAATACATACCAAATGTTAAAATAAAATAACAAAATTTCATAGATAACCCTTAAATATTATTGCATACCATACATAAAACAACTGACAAGTAAAATATACTACTATTTACTGTGAACTTATTTATTTACTGAATAAGGTTTCTGGATTGTAGATAAATAAAGGTGCTAAAACTTGAGTTAGAGTATTTAGAGATTTGCATTTTCTGCTACTGTGGCTAGCATATAAAGATCTACCCATTTCTCATCTAATTTGTCCTCCCAGGGTGTTTTACTGGTTAATTCTTGAGTTTCCTGTTTAATCTTCTTCTCTCGATTTTTCCTTATTTCTACCTGACTTTTCCTAATAATCAAACTTCTTTTATTAGGAGAAAGTGGTTTCTCGTAATGTGCCTTTCTCACAAATATTCCTTCTTCAGGAATTACATAAGGTTTTGTTTGGGATGAACTTCCCTTCTCGTTGGATGACCTATCTAGTTTAAGATAGATATTTGACAGCTTTTGTTTACCCATACTGTAATTAACAAATAATCAGTTAATAAAACACATAATCACATAATTGGCAATTAGTAAAATTAAGTATTTCTAAATACTTAATAGGCTTATATCAGTGGCTCTGATACCACCTTTTTCTGTCACGGCCCCCGACCCGGTTTAACCCGTTTCAGGAGCCGCGGGACAGAAAATCCCGTGGTATTTATTTAACAGCGGAAGTTTCTTCAGTATCATTTTAAAAACTGAAATATTTCCCGATTATTTTATTTCACAATTCGGAATAAAACCTGATAATTTACAATCTTGAGATTTCACAAAGAAATCTTTTATTTTACAAAACATGTTTCTTTATTTTATACTAAGCCACTTCCCTAAGCTGATAGTGCTCCACGACACTTTTTCCTGAATCACAACAGATCACCTGAAACATGTTTGAAAAAGGTTTTGTCAGCGGGAAATACTGAGTGAATCATTCTTTTTAATAAAACGACGCTTTTGTTATAATTTACAGTATTAAGAGCGATTATAATGTTCTTGATATCAAACCAACTACCCACGGTATTTGTCACTCGACCGGATCTGTGACTATGGTCATATCCCCGATTGGCTGCCCCAATGGTGACGATTATCAAGTAATGTATACAAAACCCCACATACCGGCTGTAACTTGGTGATTACAAAGACTTAATCCCCGTAATTATAACTTTGAAAATAAACATGCTTTTGGAAAGTAATTTGATAAAAAGAGAATGACTCACATTGCAGATTTAATTTTGAACAGAGCTTAGCCTACTGATTATCCTTGATAACCTAGTTTAAATAATCAGGCACACAAACTAGGTTAGTAACTTAATACAGCATTTACGATAACTCACGAGATTGAAACCTTCACAACGAATGACAAAGTGCGATACTTAAACATCCATCGATTTAACGACGAATGACAAAGCATAAACCCTAATGTGGGCAGCACTTAAACATCCATTGGATAGTTTAATCGACCGGACATTGAATCGTAGCAGCGATAGAGTTATTACCCTGAATTGCGGCAGCAATTAGTGACCGTGTGTGTTTTGATAGTGTTTCTGCTATAACTCAGCGTATACTTTGAATTTTTACGTCGTTTCAGTGCCCAGAATCAAGTCCCAAACTCATGTATTTATACTGAAAATTTGACCCAGTGGCGTAGCGCGACTGGGTACCCCTATAGTCGTCGCGCTACGCGACTGCTAACCTAGTTTCATAGGGTAGCTACGTGCATGGGTAGGCTTGCTGAGTCGACAATTTCTCAAAATTCGAATTTGACAGAGAGTTATTTAGATAATCGTAACTAGGGTTTTACCCCCCTGAGTTTTAGGGGCCCTAATCCTAATTCTGAAAATTCTGAAAATTTTAGGGTTTGTGTAGAATCACTTGGGTGTCTCAATTAGGGTTACCTATTGGACAATTTAATTAAATAAATATAACTTTTGATGAGAGTTGTTACACGCGGGGTACAATCCAAATGCAGAACATGATTTCTCGTAGAGCTATCGCCCAGATGACATAGCTGAGAACTCCAAGTTCATCAGAGAGATTGCAACAGCCGATATCAATAAGACAAAACTGCCACACAATGTAGGCAAATACAATGGCTTAACAGATCCTGACGACCACATCCAAGTCTTCAACGGCGCAGGGTTAACAGGTGGCTGGACATTACCAACTTGATGTCATCTTTTCGCACAAACCTTTGTCGGCGCGGTGCGCGTCTGGTTTGACAGCCTGCCAGCAGGAAGAATTAAATCATGGATCGATTTTCGAGACAATTTTCTCGCGCACTTCATCCAACAGCGCATGCATACTAGAGATCCAGCTGATTGCTTAAATATATGGAGGAAAGATCATGAAAGCATAGAAGATTTCATTACCAGATATAACAAGGAATGTCTGGAAATTGGAGACGTGGGCGAGAAGATGATGCGCGCACACTTCATGAGGGCAGTAAAGTATGATGACCTGATCAAACGATTGAAAGGAAGAGACAGAGGCCCCAAAGATTGGGACACCTTCATCGAAGCAGCAAAGATGATTGCGCGCACCGATAAACAATAGACCGGCGATGACAGCCGTCAATACAATTACAGCCAAAATGATCGGCGCAACAAGAAAGGCAAAGGCCAATCGTGGAGAACATCTGGCTACAAAGAAAGAAGCCCGATAAGAGAAGATGCGCGCAATACAATCAACCAGATCAGTCATCGCAAAGAGGTTAAGAGAGAAAATAGGGAAAAGGAGTGGACACCCTTGAGAAAAACCCCTTCCGAGGTCCTGTCAACTGAGAACCACCAGTTCAAACCCCCTCTACAGATGCGAAACAAAAGTGGCCAAGACCCAAATCTTTTTTGTGAGTTCCACAAAGACACAGGTCACCTGACCGACGACTGCTTTAGCCTAAAGCAAGAGATAGAAAGAGCCCGGAGAGATGGAAGGCTCACCCATCTGGTAAAAGGGGGAAAGCATGATAATCGCCAAATTCAAAGAAGGGAAGAAGACCTGGACAACAAAAGGCTTCGAAAATTAGAAACTCACATGATTCAAGGGGGTCCACGGAGATCGCGAAAGAACTATAACAAGCGCACATAAGATGACTCTTGGCGCGAAAAACAAGTTGTTTTCCCCATGGTGCGAGGGGCCCAAGAGGGAGAAGACCTATAGTCATTTCTGGCGTGATCGGTCATTACCAGACTGACTACATTTTCATTGATCCAGGGAGCACCGCAAATACCATCTACGAACAATGCTTTAATCAATTCGAACAGGAAGATAAAGCGCGCTTAGAACCAGTAGATTACCACTAACTGGTTTCTGCAACGAAGCTGTTTTTCCTCTTGGCCAGATATCGTTCCCGGTGTTGCTCTCGGATGGAAGGAACTCAAGAACAGAAGAAGTTACATTCATGGTGTTGCCAGCAAGCTCAAGACATGATATCCTCTTGGGAAGGGAGTCCCAAGGAGATTTTAGTATGATGTAACACCCTTGTTATTATTTTAAGGTTTTCGTGTAGTTTACGAAAACCAACATGTAATTTTGATAAATAAGGTTAGTTAAAACTTTTACAAATAAAGGTTTAAGAGATAGGACGAAACGCAGTGCGGAAGCTTTTAACTTTATCGTGTTCGGTTCTTCTTCGAGCTTGATCTTCATCCGGGCACTCTTGGCGATCACCTATGATCAAAACCAACTTAAAAGTTAGTTTTGATAGTTAAATAACAAGTTTAAACAAGTTATATGGGTCAAACAAACAAAATTAAACATTTTTGGGATTCAGGGGGGGCTAGACGCCCCACCTAGCCCCCTTTTTGACAGCAAGTTATTTATTATGTTGCTGCATATTCCCAGCATAACCCGATTTCACGGAAATGGCCATAACTTCTTCGTTATTGATACGTTTTACGCGATTCTTTTTCCTACGCGACCATAATTTAATTCTCCATCCTATGGAGTTAAAATCCGACATCCGGATTAACAAAATTTCAGACTTTTAAGTCTTCGGCTTACTACCCTTTTTACCAAATATTGACCCGTTCATGATTTTATCACACCAACATGTTCATTTGATCTTTAAACTCATGAAATTCATTATTTCAATATCTCCTATCATATTAATCTCAAATCACGGGTTTCTTACATAATAAAATCCCGTTTACGCTTAAGTGTTTGTTTTGACCCGTTAAGGGTATTTACGCATTTTAGTCTAGAACTTGTGCTTTTCTTTTGACGCTACAAAATTCCATGTCTAATTAACTACAAATATTCCACCACAACTATTTTGTGGAGGATTTAACATAATGAACCCCTTTTTCCCAATTTTACCAATCGGTTGATCATTTTACGCAAATGACCATTTTTGAGCATTTGACCCACGAATAAAAATTCCTAAGACTTTTATTCATATTTAATGATTCCATAATCTTAATGACGGTTTCTAATCAACCCCTATGGGTCGTTTGCCCGATATACCCTTCAAGGGTGTTTTGGTCAACTTTAGTCCCTCACTTTACGACGAAGGACTTTCGCTAAATATTTGACCAAAAAATTGTATGTTTAACTAAAAGCTTATTTATACGTACCTGGCTCGGGTCAAGGTATTGACCCGTTTACATAACTTTTTGCTTTAAATCTTTCTAGTTAAAGCAACGCACGTTTATGTTGTTTCCTGTGGTTACAACACTCAACAAGCAATTGTCAAATGAAGTTGTCAAATGGTGTTAACAACACCATTTGACCCATTTAGCCTAATTGACCATTTATTCGTATGAGATGGTATTTAGTTACCATTTCATCCCTTTAAACCTACCCCGGTTTTCCCTTTAACTCGTTTTACATAAAAGCATTTTTATTTGTTCGTCATTACATGACTAATTTACCTTTTTGCCCCTTTTTCCATAATTCATGATTTCCTAGCTTTTTATTCATTCCGGCTTGCATTGTATCATGCCGGATCATCGTATTTCGATTACTTAATATTATTCACGATCAATTTTCGCTAGTAAGTGTATAGTAATTAAAAAGGGGGTGTAAGTTTTACTTACCTTGTATCCAAGTTACGCCTTTTCTTCTTTCTTGTTTCGTTTGACCCGCTTCACCCCAAGCCTCCATCTAGCTTGTCCTGAGTCAAACTATCGTCAACATTTATATGGTGGTTAAATTAGTCATCAAAATCACGACCATTCCACCTCACTTATTTTCTATGTCGAAGCTTCTATTCGACTTCATGATTAATTAACTTAGTTTATCAAAGTTAACTATTTTCAATCACATGGTTTACAACATTAAATCTAAATCAACGTGATGTTTAGAACCCTTATCACTTCATATTACGCATAATTACCATATCATTCAAATACGCGTTTTCATTTTAAATTTCAACACTTTTGTTCTCATTTAGGCATTTTAACAAACACCTAATGTGCATAATTTTATATATTTACTAACTAGTTCATAACTAGTTATCTTTACCAAGATTTACATCAACACATTCAAACCTCTAAGTCTAGTGTTCATGAACTACATCTAGAACTTATATCATAACATCAATATTCATCAATCTTACATTCTAATCTGAGTGTTCATCATATTAACATAAAACCCACTTAGCACATAATAGGGTAATTACCAAATCCCTAGTTTTGACAACAATTCATCAAATTTTCTACTAGGGTTTGTTTCTAAACCAAGATAAAATCACAATAACACTCATAGATTCAACATTCATTCCAGAATTTTGATTATGATGGTTCATCATAATCTCAAAGTATCACCAAATCATAAAATTCAACATACCTTGTAATCCCCACGACTAGGTGATCACGAATTTGTAATCATACAGACGATTTGGGTTTGATTTGAGCTTCAATTTGAGAGATTTGTTGGATTTAGGGCTAGAGCTCCATGGGAGCTTTCTCCTAGCCATCCCCACGCACGCACACACACACTTTTAGTGTGTGTTGTGTTATTTTTTTTATTAAAACCATTTTCAAGATATCTTAGTTTGGTCCCTCATATTTGGTTAGTTATTAAGTAGGCCACAATCTAACTATTTCTAACACTACTCCCACTTATTAACTAGGTTAAATATTCCTATTTAACTTAGTGGGTTAGGGGAAATTTTGACTCAGTTTATTTTAAGTCCCGTTAATTCAGGCTTCTTATAAACTTTATTTCCTTAAAAGCATTTATTCACGTTTTATTGAATATTAGGTTTATTTATTTTAAATCCTAATATTTACCGGGTTACCTTTACCGCTAACGGTATTTTACCCGTGTATTAGTATTAACGGGGTTTGATTACCAAACCCGTTTTCGGGGTGTTACATATGATCTGCTCAGGACCACATTCAGCTGTCGGATTCCCAACAGAAACAGGGATAGCAATAATTTACACAAGCAAAGAAGTCCTTGCGACTGACGAAATCAGGCCAGCAAAAGCAAGCAAATCCGCACCGCGCGCAGAAGCGGAAAATGGATACTGAACAACAAATATCCAGAACAAACTGTCACCTTGGGTCCAGCAATATCAGATCTCACGCGCGCAACACTAAAAAAGTTGCTGTTTGAGAACATGGACGTGTTCGCCTGGACACCGGCTGATATGGTTGGTGTTCCACGGCACATAGCAGAGCATAGACTAAATGTTTCCGAGAATGCCAAACCTGTGGTGCATACAAAGCATCATCTGGGAGACATAAAGCATGACGCCATGCAAGAACAGATCACAGAGTTACTAAACGCTGGCATCATCAGAGAGGTCCGTTATCAAACTTGGGTAGCAAGCCCAGTCATGGTTCCTAAAGGAAATGGCGGGTGGAGAATGTGTGTGGATTACAAAGATCTGAACAAGGCATGCCTACACGATTGTTATGCTTTACCAGAAATTGACGAACAGATCGATTCCCTAGCATCGTTCAGGTGGAAATGTTTCCTCGATTGTTATAAAGGATACCATCAGGTGCAGATGGCTATCCAAGACGAAGACAAAACTGCATTTCGCACACCAACAGGGTCGTACTGTTACACCAAAATGCCCTTTGGCTTAAAGAATGCAGGCGCAACTTACCAGAGACTGATGAACAAAACGTTTAGCGATGCTATCGGCAAATACGTTGAAGTATACATGGATGACTTGGTCATCATGAGCAAAGAAGAGAGTATGATGCTGGTAAACATTCAAAAAACGTTCGACACGTTGCGCGGGGTGAATATCAAGCTAAATCCAACGAAATGTTCCTTTGGGATGGAAGAAGGAAAGTTCCTGGGTTTCATCGTTACAAAGGATGGGTTTAAAGTCAATCCTGAAAAGGTGCAAGCGATCGAGCGAATGCCTTCACCATCGACGATAAAAGAAATGCAGAAGTTAGCTGGACGGTTAGCAGCACTCAACCGTTTCCTCGCCAATCACGCAGCAAAATCCTTCCCATTTATCAAAACCCTCCGTAATTGTGTAAAGAAGAATCAGTTTCAGTGGACTCCGGAAGCCGAGCATGCATTCCGAGAAATGAAGGATTGTCTCATACGACTGCCAACACTGACAGCACCTATGAAAGGGGAACCCCTAGTGATGTACCTATCAGCATCAGAGAAAGCAGTAGGAGCAGTTCTACTGGTAGACCGACAAGGCGTACAAACACCAGTCTATTATGTGTCTCGCACCTTGAATGACCCAGAAACAAGATACGCCATAATGGAAAAGCTGGTCCTCGCATTGATTCACGCGTTCAGAGGACTTCGCAGATACTTTGCTAACCACGTCATTCATGTCTTAACGAATTACAATATTGGCAACATCCTCGCAAGACCCGAGATATCAGGAAGATTGGAAAAATGATCCATAGAACTGGGAGGCCACAGCATAGTTTTTAGGCCAAGACCAGCAATCAAGGGTCAAGTATTGGGCGACTTTCTAACAGAGGTGCCAGACGATAAAGACAGGGAGTGCAAGGCAATGGAAAAGGCTGAAAGGTAACATTCGGAAGAACCATGGCTACTATATACAGATGGCGCGTCTAACGAAGACGACGCAGACGCAGGACTTAGATTGGTAAGTCCGGAAAAACATGAGTTTACGTACGCCATCCGATTAGACTTCAAGAGCACAAATAATGAAGCCGAATATGAAGCTTTTCTTGTTGGTTTGAGGTTAGCTATCAAGATGGGAGTCAAACACATAAAGGCGCATGTAGACTCCATGCTCGTTGCGGGGCAGATCAATGGCCAGTATGACGCCAAAGGAGATGTGATGGCGCTATATCTGGACCAAGCAAAAAAATTGCTACAAAACTTCAATTCCTACAAGGTGCATCACATTAACAGGAGCGAGAATAAACCAGCAGATGCACTGAGTAAGCTCGCGTCCACCAGTTTCCAGCACCTGGCTAAGGACGTGCGCATTGAAGTTCTAAGCAATCCATCGGTACCACTAAGGCAGGTGAACGTTATCCAACTAGGAACAACATCTTGGATGACGCCGAGCATCATGTATCTCCAGTCTAGAATACTACCCGAAAATAAAGCTGAAGCAAGGAAAATACAATACAAGTCCGACCATTATCAGATGGCTGATGGAATTTTGTACCGGAAATCGTACCTCGGGCCGTTACTAAGATGTGTCGATCCAGAAGATGAAAATTATCTAATTCGCGAAGTACATGAGGGCATCTGCGGCATTCATGCTGGCCCAAGAATGGTAGTAGCGAAAGTAATGAACGCCGGGTATTACTGGCCCGGGATGCATCTAGATGCAGTCAAGGTTTTGAGGAGATGCAACGGTTGTCAGAGACACGCTCCGAAAACGATGCGCCCAAAGAATGAACTAGTCCCCGTAACAACGGCATGGCCGTTCCAACAATGGGGGATAGATATGGTTGGTCCTTTTCCCGAAGCCCCAGGAGCAGTGAAGTTTATCATAGTCGCAGTAGACTATTTCACGAAAAGGGTGGAAGCAAAGGCGCTGGCGTCAACCACATCTACCGTGGTGCGAAGGTTCATCTGGGAGCAAATAATTTGTTGATTCGGGCTTCCCCTGAGAATCATAACCGATAACGGAACAAATTTCGCTGCAGAAGATCTCCAAAACTGGTTCAAGGAGTTGCACATAGAGCACATCTTTTCCTCGGTAGCGCACCCGCAGGGAAATGGTCAGGTTGAAGCAGTGAACAAAAGCATCATGGACGGTATTAAGGCACGGTTGGGAACGCATCGAAGAGGTTGGGTTGACGAGTTACCCAGCATACTGTGGGCCCATAGGATGATACCAAAGACAAGTAATGGAGAAACACCGTTCAGTCTAGTCTATGGGTCCGAAGCCGTGATACCAGCAGAGATTGGCCTGCCATCTCCAAGGATGCTCTCCATGAACATGATCAAAAATGAGGAAGAAAGAAGGTTAGATCTGGACCTTCTAGAAGAAAGAAGAGAGATGACAGCAATTAATGAGGCGAAATACAAAACCAAGCTGGAAAAATACTATAACAGTAAGGTCCGAATTTGCACGTTCAACCCCGGAGACTATGTCCTAAGGGACAACGAGGCGTCCAAAGCCGAGAGACAGGGAAAATTAGCTCCCAAGTGGGAGGGGCCTTACGTTATAGATGAAGTCCTCGGGAAGGGAGCGTACAAGCTACGTACACTTGAGAACAAAGAAGTCCTAAGAACCTGGAATGCTCAGCAACTAAGAAAATGTTATATGTAGACGGTCACAGTTTTTATCTCTACTTGTAATGGCCGCGCGCCCAGCACAGTTTACTTTTATACAAGAAGTGTTGGCTATCTTATTTCATGCGGATTTTTGTTACAACTGCATATATTACTTCGGGCATACACGAAAACATCAATGGCTCAGAAATAGGAAACGTTGTAGACCTCCAAGGCTCGTCACAACTAAGTGCACAGCCGAGTCAAAAACACAACTAAAGCCTATCACGCCAAATAACACTTCGTGCCCATATAAACACGAAAGCATCGTAAACATGGTAAAGCAAACATTGTAAGACCCCCAAAGCTGAACACAGCCGGGTCAACACAATAAGCTGTAAATCGATCACTTCGTATACACGAATCAAACTATGTGCTTAACGAAAGAACAAACGTTGTAGAGTTTTCTCCAAAGCATAACACAATACTGTGTAATGCTAGGATAACTAACACAGCATAACCTGTCTCAGGCATCATTCATTCGTGATACCTAATCAAAGTAATTACACATGCACATATTGTAACGATAGCAAAATTCACAACAAATAAAGAGCAAAACCCACAGTTAGCATTAAACATACCAAGTGTACCAAAATGTTAACAGACATAACAACCAAGAGTAAATTGTTTACAAAGCATAAGGTAAATTGTTCAAAGAAACTGTCAGACAATTACAAGGCCGTCAACCCTGGTGACTGAGATCTGCATCACCACCATCAGGCCCCTGGTTTGATCATACTGTTAGAAGGGTGGGGGTGTCATTTTCACCTCCTTATATTTCACTATCCCTCTTCCACATTAGCTCCATTTCATTTTTTTGTTCTTACTTCTCAATCCATCATATCCCTAATGGCATTCACATTAGAGTCTATCCCATACTCCATCCTTGAAATTTTCAAAAGAAATATAGATAATGTAAAAAAAGAAAACTACCTAAATCATTCTTGCATCCTATTCTTCAAAATAGAGAAAAAAAAATAGAGATTATAGAGACTCACTATTCATTCTCCGTACATATCTCTATAAATGTTTGTGAATGTAAGAAAAAGGTGAAGTAATAAAGAATAATAATTTAATTAAATATAGATAGATATGGAGAATAAGATGTTGGGAATCTTTAAAAGGTGAACAAAATTGGAGATAAACATGTTTTTAGATAAATTATAGGGATGAATATTGAGAAGCCAATGTCAATCATCTTTCTACCATGAAAATACCTATCTTTCTCATCCCTCCCATCCCACATCTTTATTTTGATTAGTTGATTTGTACTATAAACATCCCCAAGGATGGAAACATACCGTTTGACACCACCTTTGACGTAGACATCCCCGGGGAAGCTTTGATTTGGCAACTGTCGTGTAGGTGAGCCAGTGTTGGTACCATGGTGCCATGTTTTCCATCTCGCTTTCATACCGAAGTCACTACCCTACCTTAACACAAGCATAAGTATATAAGACTCTTGGGTGTGGGTTCGGGAAGGCCTGTAGGGAGCAGACGTGGATGGGGACCCCGAAGGGGAACACCGTCCCCTCCCAACATCGGTGCAATCGGGGGATTCTCTCTGTTCATCCTGAAATTGCTTCTCTCTCTCTCTTAATATTATTGGATGGGGATTGATAGGGATAGATAGGGGAACCATTTCTTGTTGATGGATGAAGAGGAAGAGGAAGAGAAAGAAGAAGATGTTGAGGTGGAGCCGTGGAGTAAACTTTAGATATTTCGAGTAGACTTTTTTAGAAAAAAAAAATCGGATATTTCAAATATCCAAAATAATTTTATTAAATGTTATTAATTATATTGTTAAAAATTAATAAATAGAGTAAACTTCCATTTTGCTCCATGTGGTTTGGTCACTTTAACGGTTTTGCCCCAAACCTTTAAAAACGGACATTTTACTCCCTGATCTATGACGTTTATCTCTATTTCACTCCCCGCCCCTAACGCCATCCAATTCAACTGTTAAATCTTGGTCACATGCCCCTCACATGAGGGGCATTTTAGTCTTTTCTACTCAAACTTATTAATTTCCCTTTTTTTTAATTTTCACACACTTTCTCTCTACACCATTCCTCTTTCAAACTACAGGTAAGTTCATCACAATCAAACCCTTCAAAAATCAATTTTAAACCACCTTCAAAATCAAACTCTTCTCATTATCATAAAACTGGAAACGATTATCCGAATCTGAACAAAGAGAAATGCAATATATGAACTAATGATTCAATGAATAAGAGGAATCCGAGATGAACAACGAACAACGGAAATAAACCGTCCAGATCTAGAAATTTGGAATCTCAACGGTTGTGATTTTGTTTCATTTGAGGTGTTCTTCATGAGTTAAAAAGTGCATAACCAGTACATTTAAAGTAGGTAACAGAGTCGACTCAGTGAGTCAGTGTTGATTGTTTTTACCTTGCTTCCATTGATGAGTTGTAAATGCTCTGTTTCTGCCTCTTCTCTGTTTCCGCAGTGCTGTATAATATATTCATTTCATTCGAATGTAAGCTTTTTATTCATCTAAATAACAACTCTGAGCCTAATGAGCACATCTAACGAAAGAAAAAAAAAATCTGCAAACTCGACCTAAATCAGCTCTGAAATGTCAAATTTCACCAGATTTGCGCTCATTTTTGCAACATTTTTCATAAAAACAGAAAATATACATTGCAAATACACAAAATCGAGCTGCAATTAGCAATTAACATCTAACAAAAAGCAACAATCTGCAACAACCGATGAGATTCCAAATTTCTAGATCTGGACGGTTTATTTCCGTTGTTCGTTGTTCATCTCGGATTCCTCTTATTCATTGAATCATTAGTTCATATATTGCATTTCTCTTTGTTCAGATTCGGATAATCGTTTCCAGTTTTATGATAATGAGAAGAGTTTGATTTTGAAGGTGGTTTAAAATTGATTTTTGAAGGGTTTGATTGTGATGAACTTACCTGTAGTTTGAAAGAGGAATGGTGTAGAGAGAAAGTGTGTGAAAATTAAAAAAAAAGGGAAATTAATAAGTTTGAGTAACCAAGATTTAACAGTTGAATTGGATGGCGTTAGGGGCGGGGAGTGAAATAGAGATAAACGTCATAGATCAGGGAGTAAAATGTCCGTTTTTAAAGGTTTAGGGCAAAACCGTTAAAGTGACTAAATCACAGGAAGCAAAATGGAAGTTTACTCTAATAAATAAGTATATTTTTTCTAGGGAGCAAAATGGAAGTTTACTCTAATAAATAAGTATATCTTTTTCCAGAATTTGGATCTCGCTTTAAAGATTAAGGGGCTGTTTCTGGCTACCCATTTACGACCACAATACCAGACTTTTCTTCATTTGCCTGGAGTTAGTGCCGCTGTTTCTGGCTACCGACAGAGATTGGTTTTGCTTCATTTCCCAGCTAGTAAATCTCATTGTTAAAAGGTTAGATTGTCTTGTTCATATATATTAGAGGGGTTTTCTATTGTGCTCTGCTCATTCCTTAAGCTTTGTTGCTGCTCATTCTATTCTATTATATTGATTTTGTATTTGTATTTAATCATCTTCCATAGATCATTACATGTCCTTTATTTTCTTTCCACAGATGGTTGTTATACATACTCATATTATGATGATGATGCTGCACTTAGCAACACTTTTGGGGATCTAAGCTTTTTATGTACAACTGCTTTTAGTTTTCTTTTGTCAATTTGAATACCTTTAATTGTAAAAAAAATGTCTTACATGGATGATTTTACACACCTTGAAATCCAACTTGAAGATATAAGGGCAGCTACCAACAATTTTAGCGACAAGCCTATCGGAAACGGTGGGTTTGGAGCTGTGTACAAAGGAGAACTAATCCTCCCGATAGGACAGAAGATGGTCGCCTTTAAGCGATTAAACCGTAAATATGGACAAGGGGATGTTGAGTTTTGGAAGGAGATCACAATGCTTTCTGAATTGAGTCATGAAAATTTGGCATCCCTTTTACATTTCTGCAGGGAGGGTGATGAGAGAATCCTTGTATACGAGTATGCATCTCGTCGGAGCCTAGATGGCTATCTTGATAAAGCTAGCCTCACATGGACCCAACGTCTTAACATATGTATTGGGGCTGCGAGAGGAATTGCCTACCTTCATGATCCAAAGAAGACACAACAAAGGATTCTTCATCGTGACATCAAAAGCTCGAATATCCTTCTCGATGATAATTGGACTGCTAAAGTTTCCGATTTTGGCTTATCAAAAATTGGTCCTGCTAACCAACCACGTACATATCTAGTGTCTAATATCGTAGGTACACCTGGATACTGTGATCCAGCCTACTATGAGACAGGTATTCTTTCAAAAGAGTGTGACGTATACTCTTTTGGAGTGGTGTTGTTTGAAGTAATGTGCGGAAGATTATGTTGTGAATTTGATAACGATAAACTCGTAAGCATTTTAGTGCATACATGGAAAAATCGTTGCGATGAAGGTAGACTAGATGATATTATTTTCCCTGATCTAAAGCAACTAATAAATCAGGAATCTTTGTCGACGTTCGCAGCCATCGCAAAACGGTGTTTATTTAGAGACCATAAAAAAAGACCTAAGATGGTTGAGGTCGTCGAAGAACTTGAGGTCGCACTTCATCAACAACGAGTAAGTTTTCTATTCTATGAAGTGTTAGTAGATTCTAATTTGTCAATATGTAGGAGTTGACCTAAAATATCGATTCTTTGCAGAACTCTAAGCAAAACAATGTAAGTGTGGCCAAGACGCCAACCTCATACAGATATATGAAAAAATTTGATCACCTCAAAATTCGATTGACAGATATACTACTGGCCACCAACAACTTCTCTGTTGATAATCTATGTGCACGTGGTGGATCTGGACATGTATACAAAGGAGAACTCTCTCTCCCAGGTGGAAAATGTATGGTCTGTTTTAAGCGGTTAGATCGTAGACTTGGGGGAGGGAGTGTTGAGTTTTGGAAGGAGATCTCGTTGCTTTCTAAATACAAACATGAGAATTTGATCTCTCTTTTGAACTTCTGTAATGAAGATGATGAGATGATCCTTGTGTATAATTATGCATATCATGGGAGCCTCGATAAATATCTTATCGACCCTGGTCTCACGTGGACCCAACGCTTGAAGATATGTGTTGGGGTTGCTCATGCAATGAACTACCTTCACGATCCTCAGGATAAAAAACAAAGTGTTTTACACGGAGACATTAAAAGTTCGAACATACTTGTGGGTGAAGATTGGACGGCTAAAGTTTCTGATTTCAGTCGATCAAAATTCATCCCAATTAACCAACGCAGAATACATCATGTTCCGAATAGAATGGGTCCATCTGGATATTGTTATCCGTTGTATCGAGAGACGGGTATCCTAACAAATGAGGCTGATGTGTACTCTTTTGGAGTGGTGTTGTTTGAATTAATGTGTGGGACATTATGCACCGATTATCATAAAGTTCGTCTAACCTTGCTTGTGCCTAAATGGATAAGATGCTATAATGAGAAGAGATTAGATCAGATTATCTTTCCTGATCTTAAGGAACAAATGGATTCGTGCTCTTTAAATACGTTTTCAGCCCTGGCTTATCGATGTCTGAAGAAAGCTAGTGAAAAACGCCCAACGATGGCAGAGGTCATGAAAGAACTTGAGATTGCACTTGAACAACAAGTAAGTTTTCTTTCTCTTATTTTAGAAGCATCCATATGATGTAACAAGTGTAGTTGTACTTTTCTGAAAATTAGTAAACTGATATAAAAGAGCTGAGACAAAATAAATATACAGGAGGATTTTGAAGAAACACAGAGGATTGATAAACTTATGATATCTCCAATATCAAACACATCCCCAAATCAAAATTTCATGCGATTTCCGGAAGGAGTTCTTGTTGGAGATGGCAATACGGTAATAGCTTACTTTAATAATAATGTAATTGTTGATTGGGTTATTTGTTTTATTTATTTAAAAGTTAAAAACCATTAAAAGAATTTTCTTTTTTGAAGTTTAAGTACCTATATTTGATATGTTTACTTGACAGTGGCTTTCAAAATTTAAGAATGGAAAAGTTTGTGAAGTAATATCTGCAACAAAATGCATCTATGCGGACTCGCTTGTACAAGACAACACGCAAAATTCAAGGTCAGTTGGTGGCTTTCTTCATAAATATCAAACTACTGTGTTTCCATTAAAGGCCAAATTTTTTAGATTGTGATATATCTTTTTTCATCTTTAGACTTTTGGATGAATGAACTATGAGAGTTGCGATATATATATGGTTGTGTTATTTGCAGGTTCATAAACGTCATAAAGGGTGGAATGTACGATGGTTTCACAGTAAAAGCGACGACTGGATTCTTGTCACCAAAGGTTACGTACACAGTAAATCTCATCTTCAAACATAATGGTACGGGTCATGGGACACATATTCCCTTCAAATTCAAATTGGATGAGGAAAGATGCTACTACAATTCATGCATCACACAAGTGAGAGATGATGGATGGCTAATGATAGAACTATACCAATTTACCAGCCACAAAAAAGAACATGATATTGGGATTCACTTCTTGCCACTCCTCAATATCGCTTCCTCAAGCATCGAGTATTTTCTTGAAGGCATTGAATTTCGTCCTGTCCAGTATGTAACTTGAATTTCTATACATTATTTTTACTTGTTTTAGTATTAGGTCTCATTAAATGTATGTTTGTGGGTATATGAAAGCTTTGCTACTCGCTGAAAGTCTGGGAATCATATTGCTGTGTTGGTCAGATGATCATAGAATGAAAAACAAATTCTAAAGTTTTAATCCAGTATGATACAAAAAAATCATGCCAAAAAATTATCACCTAAATCCATGTAAGAATTTCCTAAATGCAAAAATTTTGATTAGTTTCACGAGCTTTTGTCCCGTCCCTTTTACTTGTTGAAGGTTAATGTTGTTGATTAGAACCTTGAGATAGCCACGTTCTTTTCCAAATGGGCGTTGGTGGAGGAAATATTTACTAAAATGAGTATTTTACCAATTTTTACCTTCAATGCACCGTACCAGTCATTTTTGGTACCGGTACCCAATTTTGACAATTTTTGTTGTATTTGGGAGCGATTAGTAACCAATTTCGAACCAATTGCAAGAAAACTGGGATGAAGAAAAACTTGGATTTCTACACAAATCGTGTGTTCACTTTCAGATTAACCTATTTGGTGGTACTACCAATGATTAATCGGATAAGATGAGTAGAACACACAAGAACGAATTTGTGATTGTATGAGAAATCATGAAACCGTACCCCACTATTCGTATATATCGAACAGAAGAACAAAACCGTTCTTTACTTTGTGTCAACCAAAATTAAAAAGTATATTTGGTATAATTGTAATTGATTTTGATTAATTAATAAAGATTACAACGTGGCTCTATATATAGAGCTAATAATTACAAAAGTAAACCCGCTAAAATAAAACATGTTAAATACTACCTTTGTGAGGACAATGGCTTAGTGAACACATCAACAATCTGGTCGTTGGTGGAGAAGAACTTGACATTTAGTTGTCCTTGAGTTACCTGTTCTCTAACTAAATGATAATCTACTTCAACATGATTTGTGCGAGCATGAAAAACAAGGTTAGCTGAGAGATTAGTGGCTCTAAGGGGCTGTTTGGTAGCCTCTGAATGGTCATTAAGAGGCTACCTCTTAATGGAACCATTAAGAATTTTACCAATGAGAAGTTAGAAGAATGTGACATGTGATGATTTGTCATTCAGAGGTTACCTCTTAACCATTCAGACTTGAGGTTACCTCTTATTCATTCAGAGGTTTTAAACCATTAAGAGGTAGCATCTGAATGGTCATTAAGAGGCTACCAAACAGCCCCTAAGATTGTCACACCAAAGTGTGGGTGAAAATTTGGTAGCAATGCAGAGTTCATGTAGAAGTGCTTTTAGCCAAAGTACGTAGTTCTGCAACTGTGTTTGCAAGAGCTTTGTACTCTGATTTGGTTGACGACATGGAGACAGATTTTGTTGTTTGCGAGTGGTCAAAGAGATTAGGTTAGATCCCAAATAGACTGCAAATCCCCCCGTGGACTAACGATCGACAGGACAACCAGCCCAATCAGAGTCAGAGTAGGCCTAAAGGGCGGTGTCCTGCCAATGTGCATCTGTGAAGGCATGTAAAAAGGAGCCCGAGTTTTGTCGAATGAGTAAGCCAAAATTAGTTGTGCCCTTTAGATAACGTAGGATACGTTTGACAGCAGACCAATGATTCTCTGTGGGCGCATGCATAAATTGACACACTTTGTTGACAGCAAATGAGATATTTTGTCGGGAGAGAGTGGAATATTGTAATGCTCCCACTATTTGGCGATATTGTGTGGGTCTGATAGGAGAGGACTGTCATCATTAGTTAATACTTGAGAGGTACTCATAGGCGAATTAACGGGTTTGCAATCAAAGAGAACAGAGCGCTGTAGAATATCAAAGATGTATTTTCTTTGTGATAATAAGACTTTCTGTTGATGATGAATTACCTAAATTCCCAAAAAGTAATGGAGTGTGCCTAGATCTTTGATGGCAAAAGACAGGTTCAACTGTTTAGTAATACTATGAATGGTTGAATCGTTGTTACCAGTGATGATAATATCATCCACATAAATGAGAATGTAGACTAAGGTGTCACCTGCTTTGAAAATGAGAGCCCATATAATGACCGATGAAGTAGGTACACATGATTGGGTTTGCTCGGGTCTTCAAAGCCTAGAGGCTGCCTCATAAAAATAGTTTCTCAGATGTCACCATATAAGAAAGCATTTTGCACGTCCAGTTGACGTATAGACCACTGTTGAGTAACAGCTAGTGATAAAATTACCCTTATAGTTGTAGGCTTGATAACATGGCTAAAAGTTTCATCATAGTCAACACCTGGTTTTTGATGAAAACTTTTCGCCACGAATCTAGCTTTGTAGCGACTAAGTTTGCCCTGTGCATCAGACTTTAACATGTAAACCCACTTACAGTTAATCAAATTAGAACGATTATCATAAGGGACTAAAGACCATGTTCCGTTCTTAATAAGCGCTTGAAACTCCTGGTTCATGGCATGACGCCACTCCGGGAATTTGTTGGCGGTGATAAAAGTAGTGGGACCAGAAGAAGTGGTGGTAGAGTAGGCTGATGGGTTATAAAATTTGGTTTGTTTCGGGTTTTGCCTTAGATTAGATGGTCTTGTATGAGGAGGTGGGGGAGTTGGTGTGGATATAGCTGATGGTGGTACATTTTGGGGCTGTTCTGTGTGATTATAGAATGGTTGGGATGGTGTTGTATGTTCCGAGGCTGTGCAAGATGAGCTGGTAGGGGTTGTGAAGGATGGGACGGGGCTGGGTGTTGCTAGGCAGGTTGGTCCAAGGCTGTTTGGGGCTGTGTGCAGGTTGGTCTGTGGCTGGTTGGTTTGGTTCGGTTGGAGGCTGGTTGTCGGGAAACAAAGGAGGTGGGTCTGGAGAAATAGAAACTTTGGGCATGTTTGGCTAAGCTTTTTGAAACAACTTATTGACTTATTTGCTTTTTGAAAAGTCATAAGCTCTAAAATGATGGTTGGCAATGAGGGTGTATGTGAGGGGGAAAAGCCAATAAGTCAATAAGTCACTCCATACTGACTTTTCCAAAAAGCCAATAAGTCAATAAGTTGTTTCAAAAAGCTTAGCCAAACATGCCCAAAGGAAGGTGAGTTGTTTGGAATTGGTGATTGGGCAGGTGGATTAAAGGGAAAGATGTGTTCATTAAAACGAACATAGCGGGCAATATAGATGCGCTCAGTAGCGATGTCAAAACACCGATAACCATGGTGTGATGGGCTATAATCGAGGAATACACACGGTGTTGATCGAAAATCCACTTTGTGGTGATTATAAGGACGTAAATAGGGAAAACACTGATAACCCAAAACTCAAATAACCATTCACTGATTCTCACGCCGGAGTTCAAACGCAGGAGGCCACCTCTCTTGTTAAGACTAACGGTGTTATTTGATTGCAGATTTCGACCATGGAGCTACCTTTTGAAGTTGATCCTAGACCTTCTTCACTGCCATACTCTTGTTGCTTTAACAGCTGTTAAGAAAATCAATTAATGTTGTTAAACCTTCTGAATCCTATTGTCTAACTCTATATTATTATTTTTTGGGTAAATTACACTTTTCGTCCTTTATGTTTGTAGGGAATTGCAATGGATAGCCTTTAACTTCAATAATTACAGTCACAGTCCTTTATTTCGAAAACTCATTACACTCTACATCCTTTAACCCTAACCAGGTTATAATTTTCAGTTAAATATAGCATGTGCATTACACATGGGGATAGTTTAGTCATTCCATTTGGGAGTGTAAAGCCACATTATAAAGAGTTTTGCTTGAGGACAAGCAAAGATTCAAGTGTGGGGGTATTTGATGTGTGCAAAATGCAACATATAAATTACATCAATTGTGGCTAAAACTAACCCTTTTTTAGTACTAATGTTGGAAAAAGTGTGCTTTTGTCTTCCTTTTGTATTTTCAGGATTAAATGAGCTCAAATTAACAAAAGAAGCAAAAAGACAACAAAATCTAACATAAATACAAGAAAAGGAACAAACGTGACATGCCCGACCCCACGACAACATCTTCCCAAGCAAAACAAGAAGACAGAAGACTGAACACGCCCCGTGCTCAGCCAGCACGGGGGCGTGCCCAAGTGTCAGCAGAAAAGACAAAGTGGTAGAAGCTTCTATTGCCCACCACGGGGCCGTGCTCAGCGGGCACGGGGCTGTGGTCAACTATAAGATTCGCACAATCCAGGCAAATCTTCATAGTACAAAGATTCTTCTGCACACGGGGTCGTGCTCAGCGGACACGGGGGCGTGGTCAACTAATAAGACAAGCTGCATTAAATGAAGAAAGAGAAGGATGTGGACACAGGGCCGTGCCCACTGGACACGGGGCCGTGTGTCACACCCCGGATTTCCACGTGTCACCGGTGGGCCCGGTGGGGGAGTATCGTGACGTGGTTGGCAACATAATAGTCAAACAACACAATATTTAATAATGCACAGCGGAAGCAATTGAAATTATAATACAACCGAATTTATTATTGTAATATCAAATGTCACAATATTCGGAAGTTTATCCACAGAAGGATCGAACATAAAATGGAAACAATAGTTCAACAGACTTTAGGCATCTTAAGCTTGCGAGACTTCTATTGATGCTAAGGAGAATATATCCAGCCAATTTCGTATAGTACCTGCATTTAGCCATTTTGGAAAATACGTCAGTTTACACTGGTAAATACAATTAACTGACTCATTTTGAAAATGGTTTACGAAAATTGATTTGGATGCACGTGGCATAAAATATCTTTTATAATTTGATTAAAATGCACAGAGGCAAAATTAACCTTTTATAACTTGGGAGAATTATTTAATATTATAATCTTGTGAACGAATTACATGTTACTTATGCGTTCAGTAGCCCGGATCTAGTCCGGGGTTAAAGATCAATAGACACACCACGTTATTGAGTTATACACTGACAAGTGTACGCCTACACCCCGTGCTCAGGTCGTGGCCAATCTCGTAAGATGATGCCAAGGATATCCGGGACATGGTCATTAACCCCCCAAAGGCTGTAAAGTAAACAAGACTGTTTAAACGAGCTGATCAAATTATTCAACTACCCACTTAAGGTGGAGATTTGATGCCCGATCAAGCGGTATGCTATATACCGTAACCCAAACCCGTATAGGGAAAATAAGTTAAAAGTATTTACCTGATGCAAAGTATAAATCACAATAAGCAAAATGCACGTAGCTTTTACTGGTTCTCCTAATCTGGAACGAAGGTTTAATATAACCTATTAGAATACTAACGGGTCTTTTATTAAGCTTAAGCTTAGACCGGCTAGTTTCAAAGATACGGTTCGTACGCACGATTAAGCGAAGACCGGATAGAATGTGATTTAGACCCGACAAGTTCAGAGACTTGTTTAATATGGGTCCTTCATGTACATTCTGGATTTTGAGATTAAACCGATAAGGTTTGACCCGTTTCGGCTAATTTATGTAAACTTGTTACATAAACCGAACCGAACGCGAAATAAGCGTAACGGGTATCCGTAAGAGCCATATACATGTTTCCTAAGTTAATATGCTTCAATTATGTTGTGACATCAGTAGGATGTCTTTCATTATGCCCGAAATGAAATTAAACACAAACTATGCCCCGTAGGGGTATTTTGGTAATTTCACATAAGCCGAAAAGCTCAAAACTGAGGTCTGAGTTTATAAACCTTTGCTTACTGTTAAAATATCATAATTTGCCTCATATATCAGTAGGTATCAACCCGGGTATGTCTAATATAATTTTAATACATACTATGCGTTAAAAACGCTAAATAAGGCGATTAAAGGCCATTTCCGGGTTTGATACTTAAATCTGATATTTTTATATTTCCAGAAGGCTTAAAATAATTTATTTATCATATGTGATCAGTAGCAAAAGGTTTGGAGTCGTTTAGATAAGAAAAACTCATTTTATGGCCCGTAAGGGCAAAACCGACAATTACCGGATTAAGCCTACGACTACTAGTTATGCTCAGCCTAAAATTAATTAAAAATCTTTAAAAATCCCAAAATAATATATTACATCAGTGGGTATTAAGTTTGATACCAAAAAGTAGGCTTAACTAGGCTATACGCTAATTATGCCGTTTAATTAACATAAAGCTTTAAATTTGCGATATTGAGCATAACTCTTAATCTACAAGTCAAACTGATGTCAAACTTTGCATACAAGTTTATATATCAATAATTAAGGTTTCTACACTTTTACATTTTCATAAATCATGTTTTAAGGTAATAAGGGCATAACGGTCAACATATGAGCAATTAACAGAAATATGCATATTAATTGGATAACTAGTGAACCAAGGTGTATAATCACAGAGGGTTGTTCTAACGTGTAACCTAATCCAATTTAAGCTCTGAGGCATTTCTAAAACATGCCTAAACGGGTCAGAACTGAAAGTCAACGTGAAAGTCAAACTATGTGACTTTCGGTTCCGAACCGGATCTAAACAGGAAATAGTCGGGTTGAACATGTTCGGACATGTTCTTACACTTATTACTAAGTTATAACAATGATCAAATAGGTTATATATGTTCTAGATAGCTAATTATGCATAAATGACATTTTAAGCATCCTGTTGACTTTTTACTTAAAAGTTTGACCCGACTTTTGACCTGGTTAGAGTGGTGATCAGGGGAAACCCTTTTGAGGTTTTATTACCCACATAAATACCAACTCATAACTACTTTTAATTCGAGATATGCCTGAGCCATTATTGACTAATCTCGAAGTCAAACCGTAATTACGACGGTTTGACTTTTAGCTAATTAACTAAGCTAAAACTAATTAAAGAAGGTTAGACAACTTACAAAGGTCCTAAGCTTGATTAGAGAACACTTGGGAGAAGGCTTTAAGTCCCAGAAGTGCTCCAAGAATGCAGGAGAAGTGAGTGAGAAGAATGGTTGCACAAAGAGGCTTTATATAGTGAACTAAGGCACCATAAAGTGTTGACAACTTAGTCTACCACTATCCATAACATTCCCACAGGTGTCCTACCTGTTTAGGGGTCGTTTAGGGGCCAAGGGAGATGAGGAAAGTCGTATAAAAGGGCTGCACACGCGCATAACAGCAACCAGAAGCAAAACAGTCGCTGGGCACACCCCTTACGGACCGTAAGGGGTAGGCTTACGGTCCGTAAGCCTTGGACCAGAACCAAAAATCGTTTGTTCTTCCAGATTTCGAAAGGGCAACCTCATTTTCCGACTTTGGGACATCAATTATCAGTTAGGGACCTCCCAAAATGCCTTTGTACAGTCACATACCCTACCATTTTGAATTGTTTCATTTGAATTCTTTTTAAAGTGCCGAAAACAAAGGGTTACCGTAGGGATTTCTTCGTAGGAGTCCACCAATTGAATTGCGAATCATTCATTGTTATAATTCACTGAATTTTGAACATATATTTGATGTTTTTAATATGATTTGAGTCTTGGGATTTATAACGAGGTCGTTCAGAGGTGCAAAAGTTAACATAACGACACTTTTAAATCCTGTCAAACATTTTTAATAAATCCGAGTTTATAACGCTTTGTGTCTTACACGACACGTGTCGTTATTTTATTTAACACGAATTTTCGAGGTGTTACATTCTCACCCCCTTAAAATAAATCTCGACCCGAGATTTACTGAAACAAATGAGGGTACTTTTCTTTCATGGTGGATTCAACCTCCCACGTGTATTTGGGACCTCTACGGGCATCCCATTTGACCTTCACAATAGGTACATGCTTCCTTCGAAGCTTCTTTACCTGTCGATCTCCAATCGACAAAGGTTTTTCAACAAATTTCAAGCTCTCGTCTATATGCACATCTGTATGTGGTATAACCAGTGATTCATCAGCGAAGCACTTCTTCAGATTGCAGATGTGGAACACATTGTGAATTCCATTGAGCTCTTCTGGTAAGTTTAACTTATAGGCAACTGACCCGACACGTTCGATAACCTCGAAAGGTCCTATGTATCTCGGGCTTAGCTTGCCTTTCTTACCAAACCGCATCACTCCCTCCCAGGGTGACACTTTAACTAGGACTTTGTCACCTACTTCGAAGTGAAAATCCTTACGCTTAGGATCAGCGTAACTCTTCCGCCTATCCCGGGAAGCTTTGAGACGGTCACGAATCTGGACAATCTTGTCCGTTGTTTCGGACACTATCTCTGGTCCTGATAACTGGACATCTCCAACTTCCGCCCAACAAACTGGCGTTCTACACTTTCTACCGTATAATGCCTCAAAAGGCGCAGCCTTGATGCTGGTGTGGTAGCTATTGTTGTAGGAGAATTCGATTAACGGTAGGTTCTTATCCCAACTACCACCCAAATCGATTGCACATGCACGTAGCATGTCTTCTAACGTTTGAATAGTACGCTCACTCTGACCGTCTTTCTGAGGATGGTAAGCCATACTAAAGTTCAACGTGTGCCCAAAGATTGTTGGAAGCTTTTCCAAACGTGTGACGTGTACCTAGTATCTCTATCAGAGATAATAGCTACAGGTATGCCATGCCAGGCTACAATCTTATTAACGTATAACTGGGCTAACATATCGGAGCTATAAGTCTCCTTGATGGGTAAGAAATGTGCTGATTTAGTCAGTCTACCAATTACAACTCATATTGTACCATTTCCTTTCCTGGTCTTGGGTAACTTGGTAATAAAATCCATAGTTACCATTTCCCACTTCCACGTAGGAAGTTCGAGCTGTTGTAGCAAACCTGACGGTTTCTGATGCTCAACTTTGACTTGCGCACAAGTCAAGCATTTAGCTACATAGGTGGCTACAGACTTCTTCAAGCCTATCCACCAATAATTTGCCCTTAGATCCTGGTAATTGAACTTACCAATCTATTGCCCCTACAATAGATGTTTATCATTCTATCTTTACAGGGTCTCCAAGGGGCAGCCTTGATGCTTACATAGCAATTATCATAGGCAAGCTTATCTTAAGGTGAGATGGTTATTCCAACCACTTCTTAACAAATTTTAAGGATTAATTGATCCTTGTAGTTAGTCGAACAAATCAACGCTTCAGAACAGTTGATGGCAATTTCTTAATCGTTGCCTAATTAGGGTTGCGACATTTAATGCGTAAGCAATATGAACCGTCTTTCTTATTTAATAACATAAAACCCTCAGAATATTGAGTCAGGCTATATAAGCCTATGTCTTAAACTTACTTAATCAAGGTTTCGATTATTCCATAATCAATATGGAGTTTTCACAATACTCCAGCTCATAGCGGGATGTAAATCTTAATTCTACCTGCCTTCCAGGCGGTAAGCAGGGAAAACTTATGAGAAGATAATCAAGACGCAAGGAGGCTACAGAGATTTTCCATATCTCAGGCTCCAGTTCATCCATCATTACTCGTGTCAAATAAGTGACACATTATGTTATAAGTCCACGAATTCCTTAATCGGGAACATTTACTTGGACTATTCCATTCTGGATATCTTCCTTGGATACTACTAGTCGACTTTAGTACAATATGATCATTGGGATATCTTAGGGGTTCCATGTATTAAACCTCCATGCTGATCAGACATGGAAATAATCTATGGGACACACTAGGATACGCCAATCCTCATATGACACTTTTATCAAACATAGTTTGGCATTCGCAGTCGATAGAAAAACAATGAGAAAATAATTAAAATAACATTTGTTGTCGTACTCTATGCAAAGAAAGAGTAGTCTGATTTTCGGAAGGATTCCTTGCCGACCTAGAAGAATCGGTTACTATGGTTTCCTTGGTAATTATACCTTGTGGATAATAATAAAAGTTTGCTAAGCTTAAGATCTTATGAGAGACTTATTAGCATCCGAACCCAAACGTATCTCTTAGCAGTCAAACTACTAATAATTATGTGCTTTAAGCTTAGATTTTTGGGTATACTGAATAGGGTACTATCTCAGCCAATGAATTCAAAATTTGCGACATACTGTCGACTGTCTAGAACTTTTATGGCGAGAGTCGAAAAATTCTTATTCCGTCTTTTCCCTTTTCGTGAAACGGATACTTGGTTTTTCTAATAAGGTCCTTTCTAGTGTTTGGTCAACATAAGCAAGCCAAGAGTAACTAAACATAGAGGAACAAGAATCTTGGATTCTAATGCTTAGTCAAAATAATGAGTATAAGTAGATGACTTATAGAAGAATATAAGGAAGTTAGTGTACATGTGCTTATATATAATCACAAAGGATATTTCACAAACTAGGCACCTAGCTCGGTTGGCTAGGCGCGCGAAAGGGTGCGGCCTAGACCCAGGTTCGATTCCGGGGACGGCCAGTTCCACCATTTTTTTTAATATTAATTAATCGTACGGATACGTGTAATTATGAGAGTCGTCTCATAAGGAGTCTTGATAATTAATTGCTTCTTATTACCCACAATATGGGCTTGATTTTTATCACTATATTGAGTCCTTGTATTTAACGGAACTAGGACATAAAAAATGATTCCTAATGGATATAAAACATCCATCTAATAATGCTGAAGCAATCTCTGAGGTATACAGGCTTCTTTACTGAACTTTCGTTGCTTTTTATTAAGCCTGTATTTGCTCTCTTTCTCAGATTTCTGGGAGTTATCCTCCTTCTTTGGTTCATCCTTCATATTTGAAGTGTGAACATAGCTCCCCTCATGAGCAATTAAACATGGTTTTGAATGAGGTTTAGAGCGAGAAGCATTCGGCTCTTTGGATTGTCTCATGACCTTTTTCCCATGACCTTTCCATCCGTTGAGTTAACCACCGCTTGGAGATTAACTCCAAAAATGTTGGGGTTTACGTTTGTATTTTTATTAACTTTCGTCGCATTAATAGTATTGCGACTGTCGTCTATCTCATCCGAGTTTTCCATACTCGAAACTTGGTACCAATTACCAAGATTGAACAATTATTAGTCCTCATCCTGATGTCCTGACTTAGATTAGCCACGGCATTCATAACCGTATGGGCTATTCTGTTCTGAACATTCTTAATGAATGCTATTTGAAAGTATATCTATTACATTTAGTGTAGGTCACAAAAGGACTACTAATGGCATTTAAGGTTTGGAGCGAGTCCAATACCTGCTTGACAGGGGACCATAATGTCACAACTGTCTTTGTCACAAGGATGATTATAAATAGCTCAAGGGCTAGCCTTACAAGACTTTTATTATAGGTATACACCTATGGCATAGAAGCCTATCTCGATGGACGTAGAAAGATACGGCATAAAGCCTAGTCATGAAGGACATAAATGATTATATGGCACGAAGGCCTTGTCGCAAAGGACATTTAGATATGGCACAAACGGCCTTGTCATAAGGACATTCATCAAATCTGGCACAAAAGGCCTGTCACCAGAAATGTTAACATTTAATATGTTAGCTTGTCACGAATGACAATTTATAACACATAGGCTTGTCATGAATGACTTTAAAACATAACTCGATGGTCTATCACCAAGGTCCTTAATTTATTAGCCGCAATCTTGTTAGATTAGGGCTTCGAGGTTTGAACGTGGTTCTTCACCTTTGGACAGGGAGTCATAGACTACAACTGTCATCGTCTTGAAAGACGATTCATTTGGCAGAAAGGTAAGCCAATTAACATCACTAATGAATGTTTACATGTAACCATCGTATCTAATGCTATTAGTCATGATCACATCGATCATATTGACTATTAGGTTTGGGTATAATCACACCATTTTGAACAGGGGATCATAAGGATCACCACTAACTTTGTCTTACCGACACTAGAATAAAGTATAGCCCGTAGGTATTTCATCACGAGGGATGCAATTATTATGATCATCATACTGATGATACTAGTCAGGATCGCAATGATAGTATAGACTATGGGATTTGCGTATAGCTCACCCCCTTGGGCAAAGAATCACAAAAGATTACAATTGCCTTGTCTTAATTGAACAATATAATATAGCCCTTAAGCAAAACATCATTAAGGATGTTAAAATTTTTAATCATCGTATTGATGATTTTTGTCATGCTTGCATTGATCATATAGACTATTAGGCTTGAGCATAGCTCACTACCTTGGACAGGGAATCTTAAGGATCACAATGTCTTTGTCACAAATGGACAATATATTATAGCCCATAGGCAAAACATCACTAGAGGATGTTAAATAATATGATCATCGTATTAGATGATATTAGTCATGTTCGCATTGATCATATAGACTATTATGTTTGGACATAGTCCAACATTTTTAGGCAGGAGGCCAAAGACCACCACTGTCGTTGTCTTATCGGACAACAGGTTTAGCCCGTAGGCACTTCATCAATCACGGATGTTTATAATATGATCATCTCATAAGATGATATAAACCACGATTTTTAGATCATAAGGCCAATTAGGAATTTAAAAATTTCCAATATAGGGATGACTGTTGTGATTTTATCATATCACATTTGTCAGGAGGGCTAATACGTTCTTAGGTGTTAACAAAGATCTGAATCCCTTGAATAGGTTTCACCATCTTGGCCGCGTAGGCTAGGTTTCACTTTTAAGATTCTTTTTTTTTTTAAAATGCATACTGGCAGGGAAGGAAGGATATTTATTTTATTCAGGATTTTATCATGAATCCTAATTTATAAGTTAATAATAGCACAAATGGCCTAGTCGCGTAGACAAGTTTAATTTATAAGCCATGATTTCAAAGAATCGCGGCATTAAGGTTTGAATCAAAGTTCATTACCTTTTCCTGACAGGGAGCTGTAGGCTGCCACTGTCTTCAGTCTCAGAGGACATTAACTATAGCCCGTAGGCACTTCCCTTAAAAGGGATGTTTATTACTGAATTGCCCCTTAGGGAAATTCATTAACCATGGTAAACAGAGACCATATTTGGTTAATTTATTAATCATATATTTATTTAGGATTTCTATTATAATTTATCCTAATTATAAAACATTAATAGTTTTATTAGTGGCACCCAATGGCCTGGTCACATGGACATTTATAAATTATAAGCTTATGATTTCAGAGAATCAAAGCATGTAAGTATATCGGCACAATAGGCCTAGTCACAAGGACAATTATAAATTATAAGCTATGATTTCAGAGAATCAAAGCATGTAAGTATATTGGCACAATAGGCCTAGTCACAAGGACAATTATAAATTATAAGCTATGATTTCAGAGAATCAAAGACTTGAGGTTTGAACCTAGTTCATTACCTTTTTCTGACAGGGAGTCATAGCTACCACTGTATTTTGGCTCATGTAGAAATGAGCAAGGCCCGTAGGCACTATATTACCACGTATGGTTAAAATATGATCATCTTAATTGATGATGTAAACCCAGGATTCAGAGATCATTAAACTGGGTTAGGAATCTTTTGAAGAATCCTTAATAACGTGTGTGATTTCCAACGAATCACATCTGTCGGGAGTGTTAACATGTTTTCAGATGTTAACTGGGATACGAATCTTTTAAACAGGTCTTACCATCTTGGCCGGGTCTTTATAATGACACACAGGCTAGGCTTCACACTTAAGATTCTTAATTGATGATTTGAATCTTTTTAACAGGTCTTACCATCTTGGCCCGGTCTTATAATTGACCCGTAGGCTAGGTTTCACACTTAAGATTCTTAATTTATAATTAACGCAGAACAATTTTAAATTGAGGTGTTCATATGGATCTAAATCTAATTATGGAACTACCATCTTGGCCCGGTCTTAAAATGACACGTGGCTAGGTCTTGTCCTTTTTAGACTTTGCCATTTTATTATAATGGTAGATCTTATAAAAGAAATGTTATTTTACATTTATTTAGAATGAAAGTTTAAACTTAATCATTCCACTATATAAAATAAAAGTATAAAGTTGCCCTAAGCGGGACTTGAAAGGAATAATGTTGTCCTCGTAGGGACTGAAAGGTAATTATGTCCTTATAAGGACTAATAAGGAAACGATCTTCAGTAAAAGGAGTTTCTTCTTCATTTTATTTCTGAATGCTTTCTCCTTGGATGCTCGTTTCATTCTAGCCGCGGTACGAAGCTCAGCATCTCAGGGCTCCGGGTGTGGAGAACTCTTTTTACGGCTTCTTCGCTTGGCGACGTATCCAATAAAATTTGGAAGCAAAAATTTCTAGATTAGGATTTGAGAATATTCCTAAGTTAAGTCTAGACTCAGAAGGTTTAGATATGTGCAATTGTGTAACTGAGATTAAACACCAAAGGCTAGTGTTTAATTCACTCAGTGTTGGCTCTGATACCAACCTGTCACACCCCGGATTTCCACGTGTCACCGGTGGGCCCAGTGGGGGAGTATCGTGACGTGGTTGGCAACATAATAGTCAAACAACACAATATTTAATAATGCACAGCGGAAGCAATTGCAATTATAATACAACCGAATTCATTATTGTAATATCAAATGTCACAATATTCGGAAGTTTATCCACAGAAGGATCGAACATAAAATGGAAACAATAGTTCAACAGACTTTAGGCATCTTAAGCTTGCGAGACTTCTATTGATGCTAAGGAGAATATATCCAGCCAATTTCGTATAGTACCTGCATTTAGCCTTTTTGGAAAATACGTCAGTTTACACTGGTAAATACAATTATCTGACTCATTTTGAAAATGGTTTAAGAAAATTGATTTGGATGCACGTGGCATAAAATATCTTTTATAATTTGATTAAAATGCACAGTGGCAAAATTAACCTTTTATAACTTGGGAGAATTATTTAATATTATAATCTTGTGGACGAATTACATGTTACTTATGCGTTCAGTAGCCCGGATCTAGTCCGGGTTAAAGATCAATAGACACACCACGTTATTGAGTTATACACTGACAGGTGTACGCCTACACCCCGTGCTCAGGTCGTGGCCAATCTCGTAAGATGATGCCAAGGATATCCGGGACATGGTCATTAACCCTCCAAAGGCTGTAAAGTAAACAAGACTGTTTAAACGAGCCGATCAAATTATTCAACTACCCACTTAATGTGGAGATTTGATGCCCGATCAAGCGGTATGCTATATACCGTAACCCAAGCCCGTATAGGGAAAATAAGTTAAAAGTATTTACCTGATGCAAAGTATAAATCACAATAAGCAAAATGCACGTAGCTTTTACTGGTTCTCCTAATCTGGAATGAAGGTTTAATATAACCTATTAGAATACTAACGGGTCTTTTATTAAGCTTAAGCTTTGACCGGCTAGTTTCAAAGATACGGTTCGTACGCACGATTAAGCGAAGACCGGATAGAATGTGATTTAGACCCAACAAGTTCAGAGACTTGTTTAATATGGGTCCTTCATGTACATTCTAGATTTTGAGATTAAACCGATAAGGTTTGACCCGTTTCGGCTAATTTATGTAAACTTGTTACATAAACCGAACCGAACGCGAAATAAGCGTAACGGGTATCCGTAAGAGCCATATACATGTTTCCTAAGTTAATATGCTTCAATTATGTTGTGACATCAGTAGGATGTCTTTCATTATGCCCGAAATGAAATTAAACACAAACTATGCCCCGTAGGGGTATTTTGGTAATTTCACATAAGCCGAAAAGCTCAAAACTGAGGTCTGAGTTTATAAACCTTTGCTTACTGTTAAAATATCATAATTTGCCTCATATATCAGTAGGTATCAACCCGGGTATGTCTAATATAATTTTAATACATACTATGCGTTAAAAACGCTAAATAAGGCGATTAAAGGCCATTTCCGGGTTTGATACTTAAATCTGATATTTTTATATTTCCAGAAGGCTTAAAATAATTTATTTATCATATGTGATCAGTAGCAAAAGGTTTGGAGTCGTTTAGATAAGAAAAACTCATTTTATGGCCCGTAAGGGCAAAACCGACAATTACCGGATTAAGCCTACGACTACTAGTTATGCTCAGCCTAAAATTAATTAAAAATCTTTAAAAATCCCAAAATAATATATTACATCAGTGGGTATTAAGTTTGATACCAAAAAGTAGGCTTAACTAGGCTATACGCTAATTATGCCGTTTAATTAACATAAAGCTTTAAATTTGCGATATTGAGCATAACTCTTAATCTACAAGTCAAACTGATGTCAAACTTTGTATACAAGTTTATATATCAGTAATTAAGGTTTCTACACTTTTACATTTTCATAAATCACTTTTTAAGGTAATAAGGGCATAACGGTCAACATATGAGCAATTAACGGAAATATGCATATTAATTGGATAACTAGTGAACCAAGGTGTATAATCACAGAGGGTTGTTCTAACGTGTAACCTAATCCAATTTAAGCTCTGATGCATTTCTAAAACATGCCTAAACGGGTCAGAACTGAAAGTCAACGTGAAAGTCAAACTATGTGACTTTCGGTTCCGAACCGGGTCTAAACAGGAAATAGTCGGGTTGAACATGTTCGGACATGTTCTTACACTTATTACTAAGTTATAAAAATGATCAAATAGGTTATATATGTTCTAGATAGCTAATTATGCATAAATGACATTTTAAGCATCCTGTTGACTTTTTACTTAAAAGTTTGACCCGACTTTTGACCTGGTTAGAGTGGTGATCAGGGGAAACCCTTTTGAGGTTTTATTACCCACATAAATACCAACTCATAACTACTTTTAATTCGAGATATGCCTGAGCCATTATTGACTAATCTCGAAGTCAAACCGTAATTACGACGGTTTGACTTTTAGCTAATTAACTAAGCTAAAACTAATTAAAGAAGGTTAGACAACTTACAAAGGTCCTAAGCTTGATTAGAGAACACTTGGGAGAAGGCTTTAAGTCCCAGAAGTGCTCCAAGAATGCAGGAGAAGTGAGTGAGAAGAATGGTTGCACAAAGAGGCTTTATATAGTGAACTAAGGCACCATAAAGTGTTGACAACTTAGTCTACCACTATCCATAACATTCCCACAGGTGTCCTACCTGTTTAGGGGTCGTTTAGGGGCCAAGGGAGATGAGGAAAGTCGTATAAAAGGGCTGCACACGCGTATAACAGCAACCAGAAGCAAAACAGTCGCTGGGCACACCCCTTACGGACCGTAAGGGGTAGGCTTACGGTCCGTAAGCCTTGGACCAGAACCAAAAATCGTTTGTTCTTCCAGATTTCGAAAGGGCAACCTCATTTTCCGACTTTGGGACATCAATTATCAGTTAGGGACCTCCCAAAATGCCTTTGTACAGTCACATACCCTACCATTTTGAATTCTTTTTAAAGTGTCGAAAACAAAGGGTTACCGTAGGGATTTCTTCGTAGGAGTCCACCAATTGAATTGCGAATCATTCATTGTTATAATTCACTGAATTTTGAACATATATTAGATGTTTTTAATATGATTTTAGTCTTGGGATTTATAATGAGGTCGTTCAGAGGTGCAAAAGTTAACATAACGACACTTTTAAATCCTGTCAAACATTTTTAATAAATCCGAGTTTATAACGCTTTGTGTCTTACACGACACGTGTCGTTATTTTATTTAACACGAATTTTCGAGGTGTTACACCGTGCCCACTGGACACGGGGTCGTGCCCGAGCTTCTGTTCAGCCTATAAATAGGAGTGCTTGGCTTAAGCTCAAACCATCCCTTGGCACACCACCTCTCTCACACTTCACCCACCACCCACCATAACACCATCATCCACCACCATCATCCATTGTCCATCATAGAGTGTGTGAGTCGTCTCGGGATCCAAGATTGATCGTAAGAGTTCTTGACAATCAAGGCCATGTTTGCCTAAGTCTCTTACATCATTTGGTGAAGACAAAGTGTCTAGTGTAATACTTTTTATTTTTAATCTTTTCGCACTTTTTAATTGGTTATGTATTAATGACTTTAATAACTAGTTTCTTATGTTGAAGGTGATTCTTCCTTATCGTTTGTCCGTGGTGTCTTGGCATTATTTTACTGTCTATATAAAATAAAAGATTTTCACCATTCATATCTCCACGGTCTATATGGAGGTATGTTGGCTACCTGGTCGGGGGTTAAGGGAACGGTTTGGTAAGAGTCTTGCTGTTGTTCAGCGTTTAGAGATCATGCAAGGGACCTGGGTCAAATTTAGTAGGACCTCCTTCAATACTTAACGGTATTGGATGGCGGGGGTCCAAACTCTTTGATCCCCTCATAAGTTAATTACTATTAATACTATAACCCGGCTACTTAGGACTGTATCCTTGCTGACTCAGACTACTTAGTCGAGGGTAACGTCACCTCCAAAAGAGGGGCCTACCATAATTTGCATTAATAACTTAATTCATTATCTTTCAATAATCCGACCCTTTAGGATTGTATCCTTGCTGACTCAAACTACTGGGTTGAGGGTAACGTCACCTTCAAAAGAGGGGCCTACTACAATAACTAAGATAGTCTCTTAAATAAGTGCAAAAGTGCGGAAATATCAAAGGTTACACTAAACACGAGTCGGAACCAAGTGATTCATCTTGTCTATCTGTTTTGATTTTTATTTTTCAGCATTTTAGTTAATTTTCTTAGTTTAAAACATTTTTCTAAACTTTTGATTTGATTAGACGTTGAGGATAAACCGGTACTAAAAGCTCTTGTGTCCTTGGACGACCTCGGTATCATACCAACACTATACTACGCTCACGATGGGTGCACTTGCCCATATGTGTGTTTAGTGTTAGTAAATATCATGTTTTATAAATTTAAAACTTGGCTAAAGAAAGTGTAAAAAGGGCTTAAAATATACTTAAACCTATATATACACCTAACGCACATCACTCAACTTATCAGATGTAATCATGTCGAGGGGATACGTTAAGGTATGATTTATACTTACCAACAGGTGTTCATCCACACACGACACATTCCCGTATCAAGGTATGCACGAGAGTTCATCTTACCGGTGAGTATACCGTTTATCATATGTTTGACCGTATAAAAGATGTGAAAAACTCACTTATTTTGTTTTGAAAACAAGCCTTATGTGATAGAATAACTTATTGATGAGGAACTTGATTTTCATATGCATGAGGGCATAGGAGCAAGTCTGTGAACAGGTCAGTACAATGTACAGCAAAGAGACGACCTTGACACCCGCAAAGAATCTGTGATATATTATCACTTATTTTGTGGACATGTGATTGTTGATCACTTATTGAGGTCGTATGCAGTATGTACACGTATGTATGATATCATGGAAGATCTAGACTTCGTCTCCATTTGTTTCGGTAAAAGAAACAACCATGATACCCAGATGATAAACAACATAAAGACCACATATCTCAAAACCTCGGCAATCTCTCAAACGAAATTTCGGTACTAAGACCATATGCCAATGAGTGGTTCCCACCTGGTCTTCAGTCGATTTAAGTTTATATCACCCTGCACACTTTAAGATGATTGTGAGCCTACCGATACATCTTATATAGAGCTGCTTAACATTTTTCATTTTGCATTTCAGTTTAAAAAGGTTTAGACAGACCACTGATGTACTATCATTTTCTCTTTTGCTCGCCAGGAAACTCATTTTTGTTTTTCTATTGTTTTTCCGTTTTGAAAATTTTCACTGTTTTTGAATTTTTCAAATTTGGATTTACTCCCCCTAAAATCAACAAACTAAGATAAATTTAAAAGACACAAAGATATTTACAAAAAGGATTTTCCGATGTCGGTTAACTCATGTTTTACCTCAATGCCGTTTACCAAAATTAAGTTTTAATCAGAAAAGATTAATCGAATTTTGGAAAAATCAGTTGGCACGTCGGTAAGCGGTGTGGACCATGACAACATTGACAAGTTTCATATTGAAACGATCACGTGTGAGGTGATATTTGAGATCAACGTGGCTGGCCAAAGAGTGTTGTACGAGATGATATATAATTCATAAAGCAGCTAAAATATCGACAAGTATATGAGAGATTAGAAATTTAAAACCGTATCCTGCAACTGTTTCATGCATTGCAAGGAATCTGAGTGCTCTCCCAAACTGGATATCCACCCGGTGTGGATTTCAAAGTCGATTTTGTAGCTACTGAAAAATCTCTTCACAGCAACAAGATCATAAACCTCTGGGTCCGGCTTGTCTTCCACATTGCACTAGCGAAGGTCTTTGTCTTTCTCTTTCAGATTTAGTGTGCGGTTGTTCAATCCATGCCAAGGCATCCGCACACCCGGTTGGTTTGTTCAACAAACATATTTTCTTCAATCACACAACGAAGAAATGTACACTTCACGTTCATCTTGTTGATTTTGAACATCAGACGTGCTGCAGGTGCGTACATTTTGATTGAATCTATCCCGGGGACCCGATCAAAGCTTTGAACAATCAAACTTTGGTATGATTTTCATTTTGTCGAAGGTTTTCAATTTCTTTTGACAGACAATTCTGTCTTCTTTTCTTTTTCTCTCCATCAAAGGCAACAATTTCTTTGTCGTCGATCTTGTGCATGGATACTCCCCTATCAACAATCCGATGACTATCGATAGTTCCTCCAGGAACATCCTGCACACTCTCTCAGAGATTAGTTGGAGAGAGGGACCCAAGCCTTCATAGACTTGGGTTGCCCCTGAGAATCAAGAAATGTAATTTCAATTTCTTGATGATTTGGAAATTTCACGCCTCCCCCTGAACCTTCACCCGTTTTAGGTTTCCAAGACTGTTTTCGTTTACCAGATTGTGTATTATTAACAATTTTTGGTTTTGACGGTTGTGATGAACTTGGTTCCCTTTTAACAGATTCCGGTTTTAAAGCCTTTTCGATCACCTTCACATTCTTATGTCGTTGTTTTGTTTCCTGTTCTTTTATAGTGCGTTTATCATGTTTTGGAGAAACAGGACGACGTTGTGAGTGACCGTGTTCAGAAGGGGCTCTTTCTACAAAATTTGGTTTTGGAGAGTTTGTACAGTTTTTGATGATATGTCCAAACTCCCCGCATTTGAAACACGATCTCCTCTCAACAAACTTGGGAGATCCGGTTCGACTTTCACGTGTTGAACCTGTAGACCCAGAGGTACTTGTTCCTTCATCACACCAGTTTGTGTGTTGGGTGTAATTGTTTTGAGCGTTACGCTTTAAAATTCTGACTTTTTGAACAAAATCGGTGTTTGATTTATTTTCAAAAGTCTCCACCTTGTCAGTACCCTTGGATGCTACAAATTTAACATCATTGTTTTTCTTCTTGAAACGAGCTCCTTTGGTCTCAACCTTCGGTTGTGATCCTTTAGACTTTTGAGCTCGTTGTTGTTGTTGTTTACCCTTAAAAGCGACTGGTTGTTGCTTCGTTGGTGATTTTTGATTTCCAAATTTTCTTCTAACTTCAGCTTTTGGAATCGGATCACACTGAGTTACTGAAACTCTCGGGATCTCCTTTTCCAAAAACTTACTGGTAGTATCTTCAAACACTTTATCAATCAAATATTGATTGATATTTTTAATTGGAAAAGCTGTGTTTGAATAAATTTTGTCATCACCGACTAAAGTGTACAACACGTTATCACTTTTAACAGTAGACTCTGTCTCAGCGATAGGATCTATCTCTTGTTTAGCACCCGTTGATTGCACAGCAGGAGTAGGAGGATCACACAGATTGTGATTCTCAAAATGCACTTCTACTCCTTTGTTCTTCTCAAGAGATTTATCCTCATCACTCACATCTGGTTCATCATCTGACGAATCATAGTCCTCAACTGTGGGAGGACTTTGTTCCGTACCAACAAATGCTGAATTTTCGGTTGTTCCAGATGAGCCCTCCGAGGAACTGTCCGTTTTGAACCCTAAGCCAGTTGTAACTTCCTCACAATCAAGAGGTACAGTTGGCTCAAAACGCGACATTTCCTCCTCATCAGGCATCTTGGTATAGTTGTGTCTCAAAGGAGGCGGACACGAATTATACCCAACGCCTTTCACGTTCCCTTTCAGCTTTTGAACGTCTATAATGTGATCAAGCACATATCGGGAGTTCGAGTAACTCTCCAATTTGAGCTTGATTGCATCATGCTCGCATTTGGAAATGGCTAGCTCTTTCTTTGTTTCCTCAATGATATTAATGTAGTTATTAATACCAATTTGCTTATTGAAAACAGTTTTGGTCAATTCGGAAACACTTTTCTTTAAGGTTTCAATTACAGATTTAAAATCCTTTTCGTGTCTAGCTAAAGCCATATTTGCCTCTTTGCACTTTGACAGTTCAATAACCAAACTTTGATTGTGACTATGAACCGTTTCAGATTCATGTTTCAATTCAGCACATTCATGTTTCATATCAGCACAATCACTACATATGCTAGGAGTTTCAGATTTTACCTGACTTGTAGAAGCTGTGACATTAGCCATAAAGGCAGTCTGAGAAGAGAAATATCCATCTTCAGTGAGAATCTTCTCCATTTCTTCTGATGTAGCATCAGCTTTCTTGACCAAGACATATTTCTGACACTTTATCTCCTCAGCATCAATCAAACTATCACCTTCAGAATCAGTTTTCTCATTCACATCTGATTCTGAATCGGAACTGACACTGTATCCCGAACTATCATCATCTTCAGAGAATTCTTCTTTGTGCACATGCTTGATGTGACTGATGATCTTCGCATAACATGCAGTTCCTCCTCCAAACTGTACGGACCAATCACATCCCTCATCGGCTTGTACCACTAATGCTCGATTAGTATTAGATGGCCCTGACTGGTTTGTTTGGTTGTTATCAGCTACTATCCCTCTTTCGTTGTTAGCTTGATTTGAAGTACTTGTTTGATTTTGGAAGGGATTTTGGTTGCCTTGTTTGCTCGGTCGCGTGCATTCATGTTTGAAGTGACCCTTTTCACCGCAATTGAAGCATGTCATGGCATCCTTATCAAAGCCGTACTTTGTATCCCGCTTGCTTTCCAAGCTAGTCTTCCCTGTTCTCCTCATATAATCCTTAGCTCATCTAACCGCGCTTGCAAACACCCACTTGATATCCATTAACTCCATTTCATCCCTGTCTATCTGCTGATAGTCTTCGTTTGTCAAATTAATGTTGCCAATCTGACTTGCGACTAGTCCGCAGTAGGCATTGACCATGGTGTTAAGAAGTTCCATGGTTTCCCTTGCAGTTTCCACATTGACTTTAGATAAGTTTGCTTGTGGCTGATTGGATTGAGGTTGTGGTTGGGCTTGTGATGGTGTTGGAATATAGGCATTTGGATCAAATTGAGGTTGAGTGGGAGGAACTTGTGGTGGAGGTTAGGGTTTAGGTAGCCACGCACTTGCATCAAATTGAGGTTTTGAGAAAGCATGAGCTTGAGCAATCATATGTGCTGGCGGATGATAGGCACTTGGATCGAAAACTTCAGGTGGAGCTGATTGTGGAAACCGAAAAGAGCTTGTATTCGACATAAACGCCGTTTGTAGCTTCGGTTGCTGAACTGAACTGGAACTGGAACTAGCTAAAGAGTTAAAACCTGCAAGGTACATTTCAGTATTTTGAGGAACAGGAATTCGTTTAGCTTTCCAGATTTCTTCATCATTCTTGTGTTCCAACTTCTGAATGAATTCATAGATATTGACAGTATTTAGAACACCCGTATACTTTAGAAGCTCAATGAATGGGCTCTACTTTGGAGGTAGAGCATCAGCAAACCTTGTAACCATTTTCTGTTGAGTTGTACGAACATTATAAGAATACATTTCACTAATCAAATGATAAAAACGAGTAGTCATATCATTTAGGGTTTCATTCTCCAAGAAATGAAATGATTCAAATTCCTTCTTCAACAGATCATGACGTGTCTTTCTTGTCGCTGCATTTCCTTCACCTCTTGCTACCAAGGCATCCCATAGTGCTTTCATGCTCGTACAATAAGAGAATTGATGATAGATGTTTTTGTGGAGTGCTTGCGTGAGAATAGCAAACGCCTTCTTCTCTAGATCATACACTTTCTTGTCATCTACTAGCATATTCGCCAATGTCGCCGCACTTGAACCTGCTTCTTCTAGATCTTGATTATACGGAGAAATGAAGCACGTCCATACTTCGGTATTTTTCCCTAGAACGTATGTGTGGAAACGACCTTTCCATGTCGGATATTCGTTCATGTGATTTAACTTTGGCGGGCGATTATTGCTTCCCGTTTCGCTTTCACTTCATAGAAGATTTTGAATGCTTTGATTCTGGTTCGTCACCAATGCCCATTGACTTGCACTTATCGATTGTTGAGGCATGACATTCCTTAACCAAACGGCTACGGATGTCTGATCTTCACCTGGTCTCGGTTCCATGCTCCAATCCGAAGGGCTAGTACAACTCATGATTGATATATGAAAGTGAAAACCTGGTTAAACACTTAAAAGCAAACTGTTATGATAGATATGCAAAGCTTCTGTTAAAAGTTTTATGAATTATTATTATTATTATTATTATTATTATTTTTTTAAATTAGCTGACACCCACTTTCTCTATCTTCGATCCCCACCAAACCCCAAAAGTCAATATCCCTAAACTTTATCAGGTCTCTCACTGGGTGATACATACATATCCAAATCCCCAAATTAAATTGAAGACATCATCTTCATCTTCCTCTGCGATACCTAAACCAAAACCAAAAACAAAAACCCCCAAATTCACATACACAGCCGCTAATCTTAATCAGCCGACAACCTTTCTTCTCTACCAAACATTCAATTCTGCCGACATCTCTAGTGAAACCCCCAAAATTATGAAATCAAACATCGTCCTCATCCAAAACCCTGCGATTCCACTTTTTAAACCCTTATCGATCATCACCTTCCCCACCTAAATGCTCCTTCAACCATACCCACCTGCGAGTAATAATTTGAAATCAAGAGGAATACGATTCCCGGTTCTCTAATGGCGAAGGTAGTATGAGTTTTGATGACGGTTGTTAGGCTTTGACGAAGTTTAATGTTTGGTGAAGGTTAAATGAAAGTGACGAAGGTTATATTGATTGCTGGTGACGAAGTTTGAATGGTTTTTGATGAAGGTTGTAGTTGACGAAGTTTGATTGAGGTTGACGAAGTTTATGTGTATGTGACGAAAACGTTGTATGTTGTTTGGCGAATTTCGTTTGACGTAGTCTGATGTTTGGCGAAAATGGTTTTGACGAAAACAGGAGGGGACGAAATCTGTCTGTGGCGAAGATGATGGGTGACGAAATCTGATGGGTGTTTGACGAACTCCCTTTGACGAACACCCTTTGATTATGTTTTTGTTTGACGAAAATATAATGGGTGTGACGAAGTCTATAAGATATTTTCAAAATAAAACTTATCTCTTCTGACAAAGGCCACAAATTTCAAACCGACACCTTTTAGAAACTACTAACTTCAACAAGTCATCATCACACATGTACACAAAATTCAATCCACACCTTACTGAGATACACAAAAGTCAACAGAACATCATGTTATGTGCACACAATATTCAAACAATAATATTCTAATATTAACACTTCAATAATTTATCAAATATAGATCAAACACAGTTAATATTTAAAGAACAGTATCAACACGTTTGAAGATCTTGATGAACATTATGATGATTCCGGCCACATGAGAAATTGTCGATCACGTATTTTGCACAAACTTTCAATAAAAACCTATCTCTAACATGCAAACATGCAAAATAATAAGGTTTTCACTAAAACTTATAGCAAAAATAACGATTTAAACACTGATTTCCAGAAAGAAAAATAAACTTTTCAAGAACGACAATCTGAAAATCACAAGAGCACACTTGTTTCAAACAACACAATGTTTGGTTTTAAACAAGGAAAAGAGCCAAGGCTCTGATACCACTTGTAGGTCCGTTTATCTCAGAGGATCCGATACAAAAACCTATTCCCTGTTTATTACAAACACGATCGCGGGTGCGGAATCCCCGTGACGGTGCAAACCAAACACAATGTAAAACACACGTGTAACCAAAGATTCAATATCTATTGATTAGGGATGAGTACAACCACAAACATATACAAACAATGTTTACAGACTCTCACTAAGTCTCTCTGTGCTCACTCATGGAGTTTCACAGTGGTCTCATGAACACATGACTAAACTGTGAAACAACTTAGCTATTTATACTGACCAACGGCGAAAACCCACTTGACGAAAACCATGTGTGACGAAATCAGGGATTTCTCCACACACACATAATGACGAAAACAAGGGGATTTCGCCATATGTATATTATGACGAAAACACAAAGTTCGTCCAATATGAGTTTGAGTTTTTCATTTGACACCATCATGACATCACTAAGGTGATGTCATGGTGATGTGTCGGCTGGAAAAGTTCTCGGCTCTCCGTGCTTCGCGTGTCGAACTCTGGGACGTACGACGGAGGAACGTCGCTACGTCGGGCTTGAGCCGAACCTAACCGAGTTGAACCGAGTCGAGTCGAACCGAGTCGCGTCCACATAAAGTGTACCAACAAATGCGACGTATAAATTACATCAAATGAGACATAAAACTAACATTTTTTTAGTACTAATGTTGGAAAAGTGTGATTTTGTCTTCCTTTTGTATTTTCAGGACTAAATGAGCGTAATTGAACAAAAGGAACAAATATGCAGCCAAATATAACATAAATACAAAGAAAAGGAATAAACGTGGCATGCCCGACCTCTCGACAGCATCTTCCCAAGCAAAAAACAAACAGATAGAAGGCTGACCACGACCCCGTGCCCAGCGGACAGGGGGGCGTGGCCAGATACCTGTAGAAAAGACAAAGCCATAGAAGCTTCTATTCCCAGCACGGGGGGTGTGGCCAGCTCAACACGGGCCGTGGTCAACGCTAAGATTCGCAGAATCCAACAAATCTTGATAGTACAGATACGCTTCTGCACACGGGGCCGTGCCCAGCGAACACGGGGGCATGTGGAGCTAATGCATATAAATTGTAATTAATGAAGAAAGAGAAAGAGGATGGAAACGGGGCCGTGCCCAATGGACATGGGACCATGTCCGGGCTTCTGTGCAGGCTATAAATAGGGGTGCTTGGTTCACTTCAAAGGCATCCCTTGGCAAACCACCTCTCTCCCACTTCACCCACACTCCACCACCATCACAACACCCACATCCACCACCATCATCCATCTTAGAGTGTGTGTAGTAGTCTCAGGATCCAAGATTGATAGTAAGAGTTCTTGACAATCAAAGGCCATGTTTGCCTAAGTCTCTTACATCACTTGGTGAAGACAAGCATTTGATGTAATACTTTTGATTTTCAATCTTTTCGCACTTTTTATTTGGTTTTGTATTAATGACTTTAATAACTAGTTTCTTATGTTGAAGTTGAAACTTCCTTATCATTTGTTCGTGGTGTCTTGGCGTTATTTTACTGTCTATATAAAATAAAAGATTTACACCATTCATATCTCTACGGTCTATATAGAGATATGTTGGCTACCTGGTCGGGGGTTAAGGGAATGGTTTGGTAAGGTTCTTGCCTTGTTCAGTGTATAGATCCTGCAAGGACCTGGGTCAAGCTTACTAGGACCTCCTTCAATACCCACTGGTATTGGATGGCGGGGTGCGAATGGCTTGATCCCCTCATATGTAAACTACTATTAATACATTAACCAGGCTACTTGGGATTGTATCTCTGCTGACTCAAACCACTTAGCCGAGGGTAACATCACCTTCAAAAGAGGGGCCTACCACATTACGCATTAATAACTTAATTAATTATCTTTCAATATTCCGACCCTTTAGGATTGTATCATTGCTGACTCAAACTACTGGGTTGAGGGTAACGTCACCTTCAAAAGAGGGGCCTACTACTATAACTAAGATAATCTCTTAAAAAGTGCAAAAGTGCGGAAATCATCAAAGGTTACATTAAAGGCGAGTCGGATCCAAGTGATTCATCTTGTCTATCTGTTTTTATTTTATTTTTATTTTCAGCATTTTTAGTTTTTATTTTCATGTTTAAAACCTTTTCTAAAACTTTTGATTTGATTAGACGTTGAGGATAAACCGGTACTAAAAGCTCTTGTGTCCTTGGACGACCTCGGTATCTTACCAACGCTATACTACACCCACGATGGGTGCACTTGCCCATATGTGTGTTTAGTGTTAGTAGAATATCATGTTTAATAAATTTAAAACTTGACTAAAGTGTTAAAAAGGGCTTAAAATATCAATAAAAGTATATCACGCTACACACGCATCATCGCCATCACCAGTCTAGCACCACCAAGGATATATCCAGGTTCGTCTTCACCATCTCATTATCAATCAGAGAGCAGTAGAGGAAACCTCGTTTCTTGCGGGACTCGATGGGGCTCTGACTTGTCGAGGCAAGAACACACCAGTACCAATGCATTCTCGTTTCGGGTTTGGGTTACCAAGAAAACAGCCATCATACCCGAACTAGATGGCGGCTGTTGCTGAGATTGTTGTAGGGTTGGCCAAGCAGCTAACGGCTTGTTCATTCCCCGAACCAATTGCTGGTACTGCTGCTGTTGTTGCAATAGTATCTGTTGCTTCTTCAGCTTTAAAAAAATATCAGAATGAACTAATATTCTTACAAAAATGGATAGCTAGGTTAATACCGATTTTGGGGCTTACTTGAGTAGCAGCTTGAAATTGGTGAAAGTGAGAAAGGGGTTTATATAATATATATTTAACTGAAAATTATAACCTGGTTAGAGCCAAAGGACGTAGAGTGCAGTGAGTTTTCCAAATAAAGGGCTATGATTGTAATTATTGAAGTTAAAGGTTATCCATTGCAAACCACTATAAACATAAAGGACGAAAAATGTAATTTACCCTTATTTTTTTTTATCATTTTTTGAGTTAATTGCCAAAATCGTCCCCGAGGTTTGGGTACATTTGCTATTTTCGTCCAAAATGACAGTTTGGTATTATTTAGCCCCCCACGTTTGCAACTTTTTGCCATTTTCATCCAAATCCCTAACCAAGTTACCCAAATGCCCAACCAGCTTACTTTTTACCCACTTTAGGGTATTTTTGAAATTTGAAAATGATAAGGGGGTAAATTGTAAAGTGGCCAATGCATACATACCTTATATACGAGTATTCAGTTGTTCACAGATCATTCACCTCCCCCACCACCACCCCCATTGCACCACTACCGCCATCACACCACTACCGCCACCATCCCCACCACCGCCCCCACTACACCGCCACCGCCACCACCCCCACCCCCACCGTACCACCCTGACTAGATCAACAAACTAGGGTTTAATTTTGGTAACTTAGGAGGTCTCCCACCTACACCATGAGTATCGAAGTTCTGTGGGTGAAATCGAAGGTATGTGGGTGAAGTCGCCATAGTGGGTGAAATCGAAGTTCTGTGGGTTTTTGGAAGCCTACCACCAGCTTTCAGTGTCGTCGGTTGTATTTTTGGGGCTTTTAAAGCACAAGTATAAATCTGCGTATATATAAATTTTTGGGGCTTTTTTATGTCTGTAAATGTAAATGGGTTTTTATGAAGGAATGTTATAAAAGACTGGATGATGATCGGGTTTGGATGTTTCTGCATATATATAAATTTGTGGCGATGATCGGTTGCAGCCGTTGCTGCATCTGAGCCTCTTTATTTTGCAAGACAATGATGATGATTATAAATCTGAGCCGGATGTTTATTTTTTCATTTTTTTTTTTGTAAATTTGATGATGATGGTTGCTGGGTTTTATAGAAAGATAAACACTGGGTTTTATGAAGAAGGAAATCAAGGAATGTTATAAAAGAGTGAGATAAACACAAGTTACCCCGTTATAATTGAGAAATTTCAAAAACACCCCAACAGACGGTATAAAGTAACTTGGTTAGGGATTTGGATGAAAATGGCAAAAAGTTGCAAACGTGGGGGGCTAAATAATACCAAACTGTCATTTTGGACGAAAATGGCAAAAGTGCCCAAACCTCAGGGACGATTTTGGTAATTAACTCTCTTTTTTTTCTTAAACAAAATGTTTTTTTTATTGTTGTTGACTAAACAACTTCCTGTACGGCTGACCAAAACGCCCAAAATATTGAAAAAATATCTCAAACAGTTGGCTGTTTCTCTCTTGGTGAACTTTCTGATACAAACAAGATCACCATCTCTGGCCTACTGCTACTTTTTAGTTGTGGGCGGTGGCAGATTACAGGTAACATATTCTACACGCCTCTATTTTTGCTCGATCATGCCTTTAACTGTAATTAATCACAATTTCTCATAGATCTGCTCATGTATTTCCTCTCGTCGTTATTATACATACTCATATTTGTTGCTGCTCTTAATTTGAAGTCTTATATGATGCAATGTTGTTTGCAAGTCTTATACATACAGTACTACAAAATCTAAGTTATGTCACTCTCAGAGCCGTCCCCGAGAACTCTCGAAATAATTTAGGCCTCGGGGGTAAAAAAGAATTGGGCCCAAAATTGTGGTTAAGGGAAATGAATTAAAAAATAAAACTTTAGTGGTGGAGCGAAGATTTAACTTGAGACTTGTACATCATCTTGAGATGGTTTTTTTCCACTACACCACCAACACTTTTTTTACATAATAAATGGTTGAATATACTGAATATATAATTTAATAAATATATATAACTTTTCAGGCCCTTTGAAAATTTGGGTCTTTGGCGTCGGCACGGGTTGGCCGGCCCAAGAGCCGGCCCTGGTCACTATCGCCTTTTGGTATGTGCTAGTTATTGTACTAAACTAACATATGCAGTTATGTTTGTTGTTGTAGGACGCTTGAAACAAAACTTGTTGACACTAATTACCAGCAGCACCGTGCAATTTGCTACTGAAAGATTCAAGCTATCTATCTACAATTGCTTCTAGTTTTTCTGTTTCTTCTGTCAGGTTTTATTTCTTTAATTGATACAAAATGTCTTACATGGATGATTTTAGACACCTCGAAATCCAACTTGAAGATGTAAAGGCGGCTACCAACAATTTTAGCGACAAGCCTATCGGAAGTGGTGGGTTTGGAGCTGTGTACAAAGGAGAACTCCATCTCCCGAAGGGACGGAGAACGGTCTCCTTTAAGCGCTTAGACCGTAAACTCGGACAAGGTGATGTTGAGTTTTGGAAAGAGATCACGTTGCTTTCTGAATTGAATCACGAAAATTTGGCCTCCCTCTTGCATTTTTGTAGGGAGGGTGATGAGAGAATCCTTGTATACGAGTATGCATCTCATCAGAGCCTTGATCGCTATCTTGATAAAGGTAGCCTCACATGGATCCAACGTCTCCAAATATGTCTTGGGGCTGCAAAAGGAATTGCCTACCTTCATGATCCAAAGAAGACGCAACAAAGGATTCTTCACCGTGACATCAAAAGCTCCAATATCCTTCTGGATGATAAATGGACTGCTAAAGTTTCAGATTTTGGCCTATCAAAAATCACTCCTGCCAACCAACCACGTACATATCTAGTGTCTAATATCGTAGGTACACCTGGATATTGTGATCCATCGTATTATGATACAGGTATTCTTTCAAAAGAGTGTGATGTATATTCTTTTGGAGTGGTGTTGTTTGAAGTAATGTGCGGAAGATTATGTTGTGAATTTGATAAGGATAAGCTCATATGCATTTTAGTGAATACATGGAGAAATCGTTGCCATGAAGACAGACTAGACGATATTATATTCCCTGATTTAAAGCGACAAATAAATCAGGAAGCTTTGTCTACGTTTGCCACCATCGCTTTGCGGTGTTTAAATAGAGATCATAAGAAAAGACCAAAAATGGCGGAGGTCGTCAGAGAACTTGAGATCACGCTTTATCATCAACAGGTAAGTTTTCTTTTATTCAAATTATTGCAGGTTATGTTTTAATTTTTCCGTAGATAGGAGTTGATATAAAATATTGATCCTTTTCAGAACTCTAAACAACACAAAGCCAATCTGACCAAGACGCCAACACCCTACGGATTCATGGAAGAATATGATTACCTCAAAATTGGATTGAAAGATATAGAAGTGGCGACCAACAGCTTCTCTGACTACAAACTAGTTGCACGTGGTGGGTTTGGAAAGGTATACATAGGAGAACTCTCTCGACTAGGGGGAAAAAGCCTGGTCTGTTTTAAGCGATTAGATCGTAGATTCGGGCAAGGTGATGTTGAGTTTTGGAAAGAGGTCTCGTTTCTTTCTAAATACAAACATGAAAATTTGGTCTCTCTCTTGAACTTTTGTGATGACAGTCATGAAAGGATCCTTGTGTATAACTGTGCATCTCGTGGGAGCCTCGATAGGTATGTTAATGACCCTGGTCTCACGTGGACCCAACGCTTGAAGATCTGTGTTGGGGTTGCTAATGCAATGAACTACCTTCATGATCCTCACGACAGAAAACAGAGAGTTATACACCGAAACATTAAAAGTTCGAACATACTTTTGAATGACGATTGGACTTCAATGGTTTCTGATTTTACTCAATCAAAAACTGTCTCAGAAAAAGAAAGCGAAGATTATGTTATTTCAGAAGTAGTTGGCACAAATGGATACTGTGATCCATTGTATATGGAGACAGGTAACCTAACAAAAGAGTCTGATGTGTACTCTTTTGGAGTGGTGTTGTTTGAATTATTGTGTGGTAGACTGTGCACAATCTATCGTAATCGTGAGCTAGCCTTGCTTTTGCCTACATGGCTAAGATACTATAATGAGAAGAGATTAGATGAGATTATCTTTTCTGATCTAAAGGAACAAATGGACTCGTGTTCCTTGAATACGTTTTCATCCCTTGCTTATCGATGTCTAAAAAAAGAACGTGAAGAACGGCCATCAATGGCTGAGGTTATGAAACAACTTGAGATTGCACTTGAACAACAAGTAAGTTTTCTTTCACTGTTTTAGAAGTATCACATGTAACAAGTGTAGTTGCATGTGCTTTTCCTAGAGTTACTAAACTCATAGATAAAAGTTGACCCAAAATCTTGTTACAGGAGGATTTTGAAGAAACGATGAGGATTCAAAATCTTGTGATATCTTCAATATCAAAGACACCCCGAAATCAAAATTTCATGCGATTTCCAAATGGAGTTCTTGTTGGAGATGGCAATACGGTAATAGTTTATTGCTAACGCTAGAATGATTGGCTTTGGTATTAAAATTTATTTATTGCTTAAAGTTGAAATTCATTGTAAGATAAAGAAAATATCAAAATTTTAATTACATTTTATTTGAATCGGTTTACTCGACAGTGGCTTTCAATACTTAAGAGTGGAAAAGTGTGTGAAGTAATATCTGCAACAAAATGCATCTCTGCGGACTCACTTGTACATGACGACACACAAAATTTAAGGTTAACTAATGGCTTTTTCTATGGATACGAGACCGAAGAGATTTCTATAAAATTTATATTAATAAAAAATAATCATAATACCGAGAAACCACTAGTTGAGATTGGATACGAGACCGAAGATATTTCAACTTTTCAGGTTAAGGTCAAATGCAGGTTATAATGTGAGGAGAGCACGCATAAATTGATTTAGTTCTAAGGCCATGTGTAGTGGGGTTATAGCCCAAATGTGTAAGAAAAGGGGGTTATGGGGGGTTATATAACTTGAGTTTGTGGTGGGAGGTTATGTAGATGTGGGGTTATATATGTATGTGTATATATGTGTGTGTGAGAAATCTTTTCTTGTTTGGCACCATTATACACATCGCGGGACTCAAAATTTTCACCCCATAGCACCCGGGGGTGTTGAACCCTGGCGCTATGGTGATGTATGGCGCTTCATAAAGCCCGATTAAGCAAGGACTAAACATGATTGACTTTTGAAAACCCAACTATGGAATTATGGATTGCATAAATTAACTTAACTGTCTCAGCTTATTAAATTATTATGTTTCCATTAATTATTTAAATCTTTTAGCTTTGTTATTGATCTTTATCATCTTCAGATTTTTGAGTGAATAATACTTGCAGGTTTTCAAACGTCCTAAAAGGTGGAATGAACAATGGTTTCACCATAAAAGTGACAACTCAATTCTTGTCAAGAAAGGTCAGGTACACCGTAAGCCTTGTCTTTAAACATAACGGTACGTATCATGGGACACATATACCCTTTAAATTCAAACTGGAAGAGGAGAGATACTACTCTGATTTGTGCATGCCACATGTTAGAGATGATGGATGGCTAATGATAGAACTATACCAATTTACCAGCTACAAAAAAGAACATGATATTGGGATTCACTTCTTGCCACTCCTCAATATCGCTTCCTCAAGCATCGAGTATTTTCTTGAAGGCGTTGAACTTCGTCCTGTCCAGTATGTAAGTTAGTTGACAAGATATACATTATTTTCTTGTTTTTTGAATTAGATTTGATTGAATGTACGTTTGTGAGTTCGAGTGTATGAAACCTTTTCTACTTAATGAAAAATTGGAAATTATATAGATATATGTCATTTATTTTGGTAAATTTATAGGAACTTTTGTCCTTGCTTCGAGTCGACAGAGGAGTTAGGTGTGGTGGTTGCAGTGACTTTGCTCACGATCTCAGGGATCACACTAGCCATTTGAGTAGCTATAAATACGAGCATTTTCTTCTTGGAGCCGGTCCTTGATTTCTTGGTCGAGTTGGAAAGACGGTTGGACGACATCTAGAGATCCAAAAACAAAGGAATGGATGAGACTTGATCATAATGTTTTGATAAGTTAGTTTGTTTCATGTAATGCATCACATAACACATAAATGTTTCAGTTAGTTCACATAGCATAACAAGAATTCACATTGTATAACAAGTAATAACACATAAATGTTTCATTTAGTTCACATAGCATAACAAGAATTCACATTGTATAACAAGTAATGATGAAAGAATTGTAAATTTAATTTTTTCACGAGAGATTATTATTGTTTGAGATTGCGAGGAAAGTGTGATTTGTGTCTCCAACGTTGAAATGAATAACGTATCCAATATAAAACACATTAAAATGGAGATAGCATAAAGAGTGTTATCGTAAAAGTTGGAATGTCATGGAACGTAACTAAGACTATTCCAAAGTAATTCGAAATCCTTTCGAGGTAGGGAAAAATGCTTTGGCCTATTAGGAAAATACTATCGTCGAGAAGCGATTAACGATATTTGCCCTTCTAGTTACTACACGTCTCTAGTCGATTGGAAAATCGAAACCTTGGAGAGATTGAAAATCAAGGAGTGGGACTAGTTATCAAGATACGGGTTTCACCCCTAACTTGGTAACGTCGTACCCTAGTGTGGTTGGTACTTATCGAACGATAAGGGTCCACTAGATTATGAAATGGAAATTCCCGTCAAGATATGGATATCACTCCTAACTTGAAGGTGAATTTCGTGCAAAATAACAAGTAAGCGGATTGAAATTCATCACCAAATGTGGGAATCACCCCTATTTTGGTGAGTCGTTTCGATTGTGGAATAAGAGTGTCTTCAAGTGTGTATTGTGGTTACCTTAGGAAAGACATGTATATTTAAGACCAAAGAGAATAGATAAGAAGCAAGTAAGAGAGAATGCAAGTAGTTTAAAATACAAACAAGAAATGTTCCTAAATTATAGACTAGGTCAAAAGCATAATAACTTTTCCTAATTTCCTATAGTTATGGCTCTGATACCAATCTGTCACAACCCAACCGATGGCAGAAACATCGTAGTGAGATGAAAACATGATTGTTCATAGCATCATAACACTAAATTGTGACAATAATTATTTAGTCAAAATTTCATAAATACTAAAATGTCATACATTGTTCAACAAAACAAATACCAAAAAAATGTAGCGAATCATGAAGCATAAAACATGAATAATTGTTTAGATTTAGGCGTGTATTTAAGTCCACCCTAAACTTGTTTCTTCAATCGTCATCTATCAACCTGCAACATGTATTAAAATAATGATCAGCAAATATGTTGGCGAGTATACAGGTTTTAATACATAGAATAATAATAAAATATTTTAATGGTGCTCATATCCAACATGATAAAATGTATAACTCGTTACTAACATACTACACAAGTGTAAACTATATGTCAAACCAGAGTTTAACGCAATGGTATTTACCCAACATCGTCGAAACGAAGAGGGTGTAATGGTATTTTACTTAACAATACCACAAGAATACGGGCGGGGCGTTAATCCTATAGCGCTATAATTGTTAAGGTAGGCTTGCAAAGTTAACGAGTATATAGACACGTGTAAACATAGCATGCGAGATTAACAAGTATCAACAAGTCTCATGTTTAAAGGTGGATAGAGTGTGATTTGTAAACAAGTTTAATAGTGTTGCATGTTTTTGTATAAATGTACATGTTACACCCAAAGTGAATAAAATGAAAAAGGGTTCGAGTATACTCACAGTTTTGCGTAGGTAAACATGAAACCGCGTGCTGATTAAATGGGGTTTGGCACACCGAGGTCACCCTGAAATGGGTAGACAATGGTGTAAGTATTCTGATGTGAAAAGGTTCGGATCAAAGTTTAAAATACGAAAAAGTACGACTTAAAACAAGTAACAGACCCTTCGTGCGACTGGTCTTGTTTGAACACGAAATCACGCGTAAAACTTAATTGAAAACTCATTTGACACTAAACAGTAGTAATAGTTGTTATATGAAATGACAACAGTAAGCAAAATGGCCAAACAGTCAAGTAAGGACAACCCAGGTGTGCCAACACAACGTGGAAGGCATGAGCCAAGTGTTGGAGGGTGGACGGGGTTAACTTACTTTGTGACTAGCAAACTGTTTGGTGTTCACACGTGATTCGGATGAACTAAAATTGAATAAAACAGAAAACGAAAACATGAGAACTGTCCCTTTCGTGCGAAAGGGGTCTCCAATCGTGCGAAAGGTGTTAGTTTGGTCAAAAACGCTTGTCTGATCTATCCGAAACAGATCATTTCTTGGTGGAAATTAACCCTGATGTAAACCCACAACTATGAACTGAGTTGTGTGTTTGATGGGTACCAGATTCCACTAAGTTTTCAAAAGAAAGTAAAGCGAAATGTATGAACAAGTTGTAAAACATCAAAGGTTCGTAAATCTTGATTTGAATCTCATATATGGCGAGGTTTCAACATCAGTTTACCCAAGCAAACTTGTGAGATCTGTCCATGAGATATATTCAAATCAAAGGTTTTGTAAAAATTAAAGAAATAGATCATAAAATGCAAGAGAATGCAAGGAAAATGAATGGAAAACGATGTGATACTTCGGTTCTCCCACATGTTTCTTGAATGTTTTAATTATGTGAATCTAATGTATGAGACTTAGTTGATAACTATTAAACAGATTAATTGATTGATTACATATCATATGTGTGCTATGTGGATTATATCTCAATAATTATTGTTATTAGTATTATCGTAAAAACCAAACAAGCCCAGCCGCACACTCACTTCCCTTCCCGAACACCCCCCTTTTGTTTAAAATTTTGGGCTGCATTCTTGAATTCAGTATGGGTCGCACACCCCCTTTGATTTGGCCGAACAGAAGCCCAAGAACCCACTCATTTTCCCTAAAGGAACTGTCGCAACCCCCTACCCCTACCCGGGAGCGGACGGCCGCGAGTCTCAGAGCGGGTGGTATCGGTGTTTATTAACTTGGCAGCGGAAATTTCATCAGGACCGTAGTTAGGAAATAGTTTATCAGAGTAAATCACCACACTTTTATAATTAATAAATACATGGGAAAAACTCAAGTTTCCATTACAAACATGTTTATAGGGATAAACCCTAATTTATTTAAATAAAACTTCTTTCTTGGTTAGGTAACTTCTATAGCCACTTTTCCAAGCCTTCAGTGCTCTCCAGCGGGCTTCTATTTGGATTTCAAATTTTGTTACCTGAAACGCGTTTTAAAAAGATTTTATCAGCAAGAAATACTGGCGAGTGAATCCAAGTTTAATCCCAATATAATCAAAACAGGTTTTATCATTTTACAGTATTGAGGGCATCCGCAATTACATTTGTTTACATCTATCAATTTACCACCCACGGTACTGTCAATCCTGACTTGTGGCAATGTTACTACTCACAGTGTAGTAACAAGTAATGTATACAAAAACACCAACATACCGACAGTAATTGTAGAATCACAAATACTCAATCACTGTTAAATATAATTTAAACTAATTGAGGTTTTGTAAATAGTTTGCAAAAAGAGTAATTACTCACATTGCTATTTTAAATATTTCCTGGTGACTTCCTGGTTATAATCTATTAAATTTAAACAATGCACACGCGTTAGTATAATAACCCAATTTACATTAGCTATACCCCCCCCCCCCCGAGACAAAACTCCAACGACTGAGTCGGGCAGATCCTAGACATGCGTTACGGAGCTCAAGATCAATCGGGGAGAGTAACTAATACGTAACCGGGGGTTATAATACTCACAATGAGGCAGAGCTTCGCTTTTTAGTGGGTATTATGCCCGGGTATTATAATTACTATTCAGAAGTTGAGAAGATTTTTGAGAAATGAACGATTTCAACTGAAGCTCGAACTCCTCATTTATAGGGCTGGAGATAGGGCGGCTCACGACCCGCGAGGCCCTTCTCCTTCTCTTTCGCGGCCCGTGACAAGGTTAGGCTAGGCCCTAGCCTTGTCGATTCAGCGACTAGCTTCGACACGCCTTGTGACATGTGGCGACACCGGGTTGCGCCTGGTGTCATGGGGTCGCGGCCCGCGACAAACTTGTCTCTCTGTGTCGCGCCTCGCGAGAGCTATATATATTATTTTTATTTAATTTTTGTTAATATAATTGTATTTCGGGCCTGGTTTTCGTATACGGGGCGTATTTTAGGACATATAGGGGTGTTTTAAGGATTGTAGGAGAGTTGTTGTATCCTCCCCAACTTGTTTTAGAACTCGTCCTCGAGGTCTACTGGAACAGGTGTGGATATTTCCTCTGTATCTCTGACTCGAGCTCCCAAGTGTATTCTGGTCCCCTCTTGGAATCCCATTTCACTTTGACTAGAACTAATCTCTTGTGCTTGAGATTCTTGATCTTTCTATCTTCAATCTGTAGCAGCTTTTCTACAAACGTAAGTTTCTCATTTACCTCTATGTCCTTAAGAGGTACCACTAATGACTCATCTGCTAAGCACTTCTTGAGATTACATACATGAAACACATCATGTATTCCTGCCATTTCCTTTGGCAGTTGTAGCTGTTAAGCTACGGGTCCTATTCTTCTAATAATCTTAAAGGGTCCAATATACCTGGGGCTTAGCTTTCCCCTTTTGATGAATCTGACTATTCCTTTCCATGGAGAAACTTTTAATAATACTTTATCTCCTACTTGAAATTCCAATGGTTTTCATCTGTTGTCAGCATAACTCTTTTGGTGATCGCGTGCTGCTTTTAATCTTTCCTTGACTTGAATAATATTGTCCGTTGTTTCTTACACTATCTCGGGTCCAAACAATTGCTTTTCTACAATTTCTGCCCAACAGACTGGGGTTTGGCACTTTCGTCCATAAAGTGTTTCAAATGGTGCAGCATTGATATTGGTATGATAGCTGTTATTGTAGGAAAATTCTATTTATGGTAAACGATCGTCCCAATTTCCTCTGAAATCAATTACACAAGCTCTAAGCATATCTTCCATTGTCTGAATTGTCCTTTCGCTTTGTCCATCCGTTTGAGGATGATAAGCAGTGCTTAGATTTAACTTGGTTCCCATTGCTTTTTGGAAAGTAGTCCAAAAATGAGAAGTAAAACGGCTATCTCTGTCAGAAACAATAGATAAAGGAATTCCATGTAATGAAACTATTTCGTTTACATATAACTTGGCTAATTGTTCCATACTGAAGGTTTACTTCATCGGTAGGAAATGAGCAGATTTGGTTAACCTGTCTACAATCACCCAGATTGTATCATTTTCTTTTCGTGTCTTGGGTAATTTAGTAACAAAGTCCATTGTTATTAATTCCCACTTCCATATCGGCACTTCTAGTTGCTGCAATAAACCTGAGGGTTTCTGATGTTCAGCTTTAACCTGTGAACAGGTTAGACACTTAGCAACATAGGTGGCTATATCCTTTTTCATTCCTATCCACCAAAAAATCTTTCTTAGATCTTGATACATTTTATCACTACCGGGATGTATCGTGTACTTTGACTTATGGGCTTCTTCTAAAATTCGGTGGCGTAGGTTTCCTTGTTTGGGTATCCAGATTCTTTTCTTATGGAATCTCCAAATTCCATCTCTCCCTTGTTCTAATTCCTTAATCATTCCTTTTAATCTTTCAGTATCATCCTTGATTACTGATTCTTGTACTTTTCTAATTTGCTCATTTCGATCTATTTGACAGATTTCATTTAAGAGAACGTACTCGTTTTGGCTTTTCATGATACTTTCGACTTAAAGCGTCAGCTACTACATTAGCCTTTCCTGTTTGATACTGGATATTACAATTGTAATCACTAAGAATTTTCATCCAGCGTCTCTGTCTCATATTTAACTCATTTTTGCCCGAAGACATATCTTAGACTCTTATGATCGGTGAAAATGGTAAACTTACTACCGTAAAGAGAGTGTCTCTAAATTTTAAGGGCAAAAATTATGGCTCCTAATTCTAGATCATGGGTTGTATAATTCTCTTCATGATTCTTAAGTTGTCTAGAGGCATAGGCTATAACCTTTTGACGTTGCATCAACACACATCCATATCCTAACTTAGAAGCGTCACAATAGACTACAAAGTCTTCAGTTCCTTCTGGTAGCGCGAGTATGGGTGCGTTGGTTAATCTTTGCTTAATAATTCTAAAAGCTTCTTCCTGTTTTGGTCCCCATTCAAACTTAACTTATTTACAAGTCAGTTTTGTTAATGGAATAGCTATTCTAGAAAAATCTCGGATAAACCGTCTATAATAACCTGCTAATCCAAGAAAACTTCTCACCTCCGTTGGTGACTCAGGGACTTTCCATTTCATAATCACCTCGATCTTTGTGGGATCCACATGAATTCCTTCATGATTGACCAGGTGTCCAAGAAATTTTAGCATAAAGCTTTTCTTTTCTTAGCAATGTAAGGAGTGCATGCAGATGCGCTGCATGTTCCTCTTTACTCTTAGAGTAAATTAGAATATTATCTATAAAGACAATTATGAATTTATCCAGATATGGTTTACATATTTTGTTCATCATGTCCATAAATGCGGCTGGGGCATTAGTTAAACCAAATGGTATGACTGTAAATTCATAATGACCATACCTTTTCCTAAAAGCAGTTTTAGGAATGTCCTCTTCCTGTAATTTCAGTTGATGATATCCTGAGCGAAAATCGATCTTAGAAAAGAATCGAGCTCCTTGAAGTTGATCAAACAGATCATCGATTCTCGGTAATGGGTACCGGTTCTTAATCGTGACCTTGTTCAGTTCTCGGTAATCAATGCACATACACATTGACCCGTCCTTTTTCTTGACGAATAAGATTGGTGCTCCCCATGGCAATGAACTAGGCTGTATGAAACCTTTCTCCAGAAGTTCGTCCAATTGTTTCTTCAGTTCTTGCATCTCTGCTGGTGCTAAACGATAAGGTGCCTTGGCAATCGGTGCTGTTCCTGGTAGTAGGTGAATTCTGAATTCAACTTCTCTATCTGGTGGTAGTCCAGGTAGCTCTTCTGGGAAAACATCCGAGAATTGAGATACTACGGGAATATCTTTCAATTCTTTTCCTTTAGTGTTAATGATTATGAAAATCATATACACTAGTGATCCTTACCTTGCATAGCTTACTGTTTTCATTACAAAGATGAATTTTGTGGATCTAGTTGGCTTGTTTCCTTTAATTGTGATCTTTTCACCCTTTGGTGAATTTACTTGTATTGACTTTTGATCACATAAAATACTGGCTCGATTGGCTACTAACCAATCCATTCCTAATACGACATCAAATCCAGCCAGATTCATTGGGTAAAGGTTAGCAATAAATTTATGGTTTAAAATTTCTATTCTTGCTCCCCGCAAGATTTCAGTAATCTTAATGGATTCTCCTTTTTCCGTTTCTACCAGACATTCTTGTTGAAGTTTAGTTAATGGTTTTTTGAGAAGTTTGCAGAATGAAGTATTAATAAAACTTTGGGTCGCACCAGAGTCAAATAATACTTTAGCAAAAATATCATTAACTAAAAACGTACTGGCAATCACGTCCGGAATCATCTTGGCTTCTTCAGCTGTCAGAACAAATGCTCTGGCATTCTTGGTAGTCTTGTTGTTTGTTGCTGGAGCTAGTTTTGGACAGTTCGGTTTGATATGCTCATTTTCTCCATAATTGAAGCATATCCCATTACTGGGTTTCTTCCTGCAGTCTTCTTCCTTGTGTCCCGATATTTTGCAGAAGTTGCAGTATATGGAACATCTTCCCGAATGCTTCTTCTTACAGTACTTACAGTAAGGTACAGAAATAGAACCTATATTTTTCCCACGATTGGTATTACTGTAGCGAAATTCCTGGGTTTTCTTCTTGCGTACGTACTAATTCATCAGTCAAGGTATTGGCTAGTTCTACTGCCTCTTCTATGGTTTGTGGTCTAGCTGCCTTGACTACGTGTCTGATTTCACTAATTAATCCACAGATGTAACGGGAGATTAATACTGGTTCTGGTGAAGCTAGGGTTGGCACTATTCTAGCATATTCAAAGAATACGGTAGTGTAACCCTTACAGTCAACTCCAGTCATTCTAAGGTTTAAGAATTTATTAGCAATTTGTTCCTTTTCATTGGGAGGACATAATTTCCTTTCAACCATTTTCTTAAAGTCAGTCCATTCCATATTATAGACTCTGTCACTTCCCCTAGACTGGAGAATAGTATTCCACCATTCTAGAGCTGCATTCTTAAATAGATTAGAAGCAAACATAATTTTATCTTCCTCTACACATTTGCTTATTTTTAAGACTTCTTCTGTCTTTTCTATCCAACGTAGAGCTGCAATGGCTCCTTCATTGCCAGAGAATTTTATTGGTTTGCAAGACCAGAATTCTTTGTAAGAACAACCATATGACATGGTTCTTCTTCTTTTTGGAATAGGTAATTGAAGTAGCGGTCCATTATTCACGATGTGACTGGGTTCAGTAGGTAGGCGTTTACTTCCATTATCAGTTTTATTATTTTCTGCTTCTTTAACAGTCTTGATGATATATGGTATAGCATCTATGATTCCTTGTGCTACTATGTGTTGGATGACACTGTTATCTATTTGGTTCCCATTATTATCGTTATTCTGGTTTTCCTGATTTACTTCGTTGTCCATCTGAATTATGAACATTTACCAGGTATTAATATCACAAAATAAGATTTAATGTAAACAATCACACAAACACATTGATCAAAATCGTCGAGCATTGCGGCATTCTACTCTTTATATATATATATATATATATATATATATATATATATATATATATATATATATTTGTTACAGTCTACAACTGAAATTGAAACATACTACTAGTTATGCATCAATAGGTATTGGGTTATCTATGATTTTTTTTTCATATATATATATATTATTGTTGTTGCTAGGGGTGGTTCCAATATTGCATTTCATGCTCGTTGTATTTCCAAATGAGCTTCTCTCCTATTTGTTTGATTCTCTCTCCTTCCTCAACTAACTCCTCACCAAAAGTACGAGTTCCTGCACATTTTCCTCACTCATGGACAGTAGTGGTGCGGGTACTGGTTCAGGGTACCGGGGCATAGGTTCTCCATATGGGTATGGGTTTTCTAGTATCTCCTGGACATACTGATCGGCATTCCAATATGGATCTAGAGGGTTAAGGTTGGTATATTGGGCTATGGGGTTTGGTATTGGGTTTCCCTGTGGATAGAGTTCCTGATAATCCCTATGGTCATCCTCCCATGGGTCATATGCTAGAGGATTCGGTGCTGGGATTCTAGTGATTTTGTTTGGGTCAAATGCTGGTATGGGAATTTGATCTCCTTGGTTAAGTTCTATCTCCATTGGTTGGGTTGGGAATAATGGCAGTGGTTGAGGTGCAATTATCTGGTCTAGATTTAGATCTGCGGCGGTGGTGGCTAATATGTGAAAGTTTGCCAATCGTCTATTCACTATGTCTTGGGTCTGTGTGTTCATCTCCCTGTTGGTTGCTTCTAAAGCCCTTTTGTAACACCTCGAAAATTCACGTCCTATAATATATTGACACGTGTCATAAGCTTGAACGTGAGAAAGTATACTTTAGAGGGACTAAAGTTGACAAACATAGAAAGTATGTGAAAATAAGGGTCCAAAATGTCAACAATAGATAAATATACTTTACAATAACCCTATATGATGTTTATACCCTTAGACGAATAAATCATGGATCTTACGAAGCTAAAAGTGAGAGATTACAAACGACAGGGGTTAAATGTGTCAACATGTTTAAGTTATGCCACTGAGTGACCTTTTGACAAACCCGAAGCTTTGTAAAGATTACTTATGCTCACTAGAATGCACGATATAAATTTCATAAAGTTTCGTAATCGTATGAGAAAGTTATGATCAAATCCGTATGCGAGGGGTAAAGCGTTAACGTTGAAAGTTATGACTTTTCGGGTTAACCAGAAATGTCCAGGGACTTGGCAAAGGGGGTATAAGTCCTAAAGCCCTTGTAGGTAAATAAGAAGGGGTCAAATTGCAAGAGATAAGTCGGTTGCCCTTTCAAAACATTGAAAAGCCAAGCTTTTTGGTTTCTGCCAAAGGCTTGCGCACCGCAACAAATATTTGTTACGGTGCGCAAGCAGTGCCCAGCTCCAACAGATTTTGCTGTTTGCTGTTTGGCGCGTGTGCAACCCATTTAAACGACTTTCCTCATATATCTTGGCCCCTAAACAACCCCTAAGCATGTAGGACACATGTGGGAATGTTGTGGTCAGTACTAGACTAAGTTGTCAACAAATTGTGGTGTCCTGATCACTATATAAGGAGCTCCTAAGTGCAACACTTGATCATTCATTCCTCAACATCTTCTGATCAATTGTGGAGCACAAGAGCATCCTCCAAACCTTCCTAATCATCCATTAGACCTTTGTAAGTCTGCTAATCTTTCTTTAATAATGTTTAGCTTAGTTATTTAGCTAAAAGTCAAACCATCGTAATTACGGTTTGACTTCGAGATTAATTAATAATGGCTCAGTCAAATCTCGAATCAAAAGTACCTTTAAGTAGGTAATTATGTGGGTAATAAAACCTTAAAAGGGTTCCCCCTGATTCCCACTCTAACTAGGTCTAATGTCGGGTCAAACTTGTTAATAAAAAGTCAACAGGATGCTTAGTTTCTAATTTATGCATAATTAGCAATGTAGAACACATACAACCTGTATGATCATTAATATAACTTAGTAATTAGTGTAAGAACATGTCTAAACATGTTCAACCCGACAATTTTTTGTTTAGACCCGGTTCGGAACCGAAAGTCGCAAAGCTTTGACTTTTGCTTTGACTTCAGTTCTGACCCGCTTTAGTATGATTTGGAAATGCCTTAGAGCTTCCTTAGGACCAGGCTACATGTTAGCATAACCCTCTGTGGTTGGTTCATTGATTGACCCATTCGTTTACGCGTTTCCGTTAATTGCTCCTATGTTGACCATTATGCCCTTATTACCGTAAAACGTGATTTATGAAAATGTAAAAGTGTAGAAACCTTAGCTACTGATATATAAACTTGTATGCAAAGTTTGACATCAGTTTGAGGTGTAGAATAAGAGTTATGCTCGTTAGCGTAAATTAAAAGCTTTATGTTAACTAAATGGCGTAATTAGCGTATAACCTAGTTAAACCTATTTTTTTATATCAAACTTATTACCCACTGATGTAATATATTATTTTGGGATTTTTAAAGATTTTTAATTAATTTTAGGATGAGCATAACTTATAGTCGTAGGCTTAATCCGGTAATTGTCGGTTTTGCCCTTACGGGCTATAAAATGAGTTTTACATATCCAAACGACTCCAAACCTTTTGCTACTGATTACATATGATAAATAAATTATTTTAAGCCTTCTGGAATAATAAAAATATCATCTTTATGTATTGAACCCGTAAACGGCTCCTAATCGCCTTATTAAGCGTTTTTAGCGCGTAGTATGTACTAAGACTATTTTTAAACATACAAGGGTGATACCTACTGATATTTTAGTTAAATTATAATATTTTAACAGTAAGCAAAGGTTGATTAACTCAGACTTCAGTTTTGAGCTTTTCGGCTTATGTGAAATTACCAAAATGCCCCTACGGTGCATAGTTTGGTTATAATTGATAAATTTCACATATATATACTTTACCCTATTGTTATAACTTATTAAATTGAGTATTTTTACTGATTACATCAGACCCGTAACTCAGATTAATACTTAAACTCTTTTATAACCGTTTAAATGACCAAACTACCCCTACGAGGCCTAGTTTGTGTTTAAATACGTTTTGGGCATAATGAAAGACATCCTACTGATGTCACAACATATTTGAGGCATAATTAACTTAGGAAACCTGTATATGGCTCTCATGATTACCCATCATGCGTTATTGCGTTCGGTTCGGTTTATGTAACTAGTTTGCATAAATTAGCCGAAACGGGTCATACGTGATCGTTTTATCTCAAAATCCAGAATGTGTTTAGTTTACCCATATTATACAAGTCTCCAAACTTGTCGGGTCTAAATCACATCCTATTCCGGTCTTCGCTTAATCATGCGTTTGAACCGTATATTTCCTTAAAACTAACCGGTCTAAGTTTAGGCTTAATTAAAGACCCGTTAGTATTCTAATTGGTTATTTATACCATCATTCCAGACTAGAGCCTTCCGATAAATTGTACCTACGCTTACTTAAGTGAATACGGCTGAGTTATTATAATTCTTGCTATTTAAGACAGGAGCTAGCTCAGGTAAATACTTTTAACTTATTTTCCCTTATACGGGCTTGGGGTACGGTATTATAAAGATACCGCTTGGTCGGGTGTAGAAACCTTTTAATTGGAGATGATTAAATTGCATAATCCCGTTTTAATCTGTATTGATTGATAACAAATAACATTGGGGGTTAATGACCGTGTCCTGGATATCCTTGGCTCATTTTAAAAAGTGAATGGCCACGACGTAAGCACAAGGTGTAGGCAAAACACCTCCTGTTGCATATGTATAACGTATACTCACTCGTAAGGGTATCTTCTTGTGAGATTATATTTGTGGTGTGTCGATTAATCTTGTCCGGCTTGTATTGTAAAATCACCGGCCCTAAATGTTGGACAACCATGTAAATCGGATACAAGATTTTTATTAATAAAATTGTCCCAAGTATAAAAGATTAATTTTGCCTCTGTGCATTTTAATCCAGTTATAAAAGATATTTTGTGCCTCGTGCATTCAAATCAATTTTTAAACTCTTTTCCAAAATGAGTCAGTTAATTGTATTTACCAGTGTAAACTGACGTATTTTCCAAAAGGTTAAGTGACAGGTACTATGCGTAATTGGCTGGGAGCTCAGGGCGTTACTAGGGAATCTTGCAAGTTCTAGATGCCTAAAGTCTGTTGAACAGTTTTCTTTTATTGATCCGCCTGTGGATCCTTTACCTTCCGTTGTAATACTTTGACATTTCTTATATTCGGAATGTAATATATTTATCTTTTGCTTCCGCTGTGCATTATTATATTGTGTTGTTTGACTATGATGATATCGACTTCGTCACGATACTCCCCACCGGGCCCACCGGTGACACGTGGAAATCGGGGTGTGACAGGTTGGTATCAGAGCCAACATTGAGTGAATTAAACACTAGCCTTTTTGTTTAATCTCAATGACAAATTGCACATTTCTTTGACTTTCTGAGTCTAGACTTAACATAGGAATAATCTTAATCATAATCTGGAAATTTTACTTCCAAAAATTTTTATTGAATACGTCGCCAAGCGAAGAAGCCGTAATAGGAGTCCTCCACACCCGGAGCCTAGAAATGCTGAGCTTCATACCGCGGCTAGAATGATACAAGCATCCAAGGAGAAAGCATTCATAAATAACTTGAAGAAGAAACTCCTTTGCTGAAGATCGTTTCCTTAATAGTCCTCATAAGGACATATTTATGTTTCAGTCCCTTTAAGGACACATTATTCCTCTCAAAGACCCGCTTAGGGCAACTCTGTACTTTTATTTTCATATAATGGATTGATTAAACTAAGTTTTCATTCTAAACATGAAATATGAAATAAATGGAAAATAACATCCCTTAGAAGGGAATTGCCTACGGGCTATAATTAATGTCCTCTGAGACTAAAGACGGTGGTAGCCTACAACTCTCTGTCAAGGAAAGTAATGAACTTGGATTCACACCTAAATGCCTCGATCCCAGACGATCATGGCTTATAAATTAAACTTGTCCACGTGACTAAGCCTTTTGTGCTATTACTAAATGCCTCGATCCCAGACGATCATGGCTTATAAATTAAACTTGTCCACGTGACTAAGCCTTTTGTGCTATTACTAAATGCCTCGATCCCAAACGATCATGGCTTATAAATTAAACTTGTCTACGCGACTAGGCCATTTGTGCTATTATTAACTTATAAATTAGGATTTATGATAAAAATCCTGAATAAAATAAATATCCTTCCTTCCCTGCCAGTAGGCATTTTAAAAAGAATCTTAAAGGTGAAACCTAGCCTACGCGGCCAAGATGGTGAAACCTACCCAAGGGATTCAGATCCTTGTTAACACCTAAGAACGTGTTAGCACTCCTGACAAATGTGATTCGATAAAATCACAACAGTCGTCCTTATATTGGATTCTTCCAATTTTCTTATCTAGCCTAGTGATCTAGAAATCATGGCTTGTGTCATCCTATAAGATGATCACATTATAAACATCCGATAGTGATGAAGTGCCTACGGGCTAAACTTGTTGTCCGATAAGACAACGACAGTGGTGGTCTGTGACCTCCTGTCTAAAAGTGTTGGACCAGGTCCAAGCATAATAGTCGGTAGGATCCATACGATCTCGACTAATAGCATCTGAGAAGATGATCATATTATAACCATCCCTCAGAAGGGAAATGCCCACGAGCTATATCTATTGTCCTAAAAGACAAAAGACAGTTGAAGTCTACAACTCCCTGTCAAGAGAAGGTAATGAACGTGATTCAAACCTTAATGCCTCGATTCTCTGAAATCATGGCTTATAAAATTTAGAACTGTCCTTGTGACTAGGCCTTTTTGCGCCACTTTAATATCCTTAATGTTTTATAACTAGGATAAATTATAATGGAAAATACTAATTAAATATAACTAACAAGTTAACCAATATGGTTTATATTACCATGGTTGATAAATCGTCAAAGATGATGATTCCATAATAATCTCTGAATAAATCATTGTTAATATTTATGTAGCAATCAAGCTACATGGCTGGATTAGATGAAGTTAACAGTCACTTGAAGGAGAGCAATGATACTACCAGAATTAATGTAACTGGAGCAGAACTGCAGGCAATAATAGATTATGCTGTTACTCGAGCTCTTGATCGACAGTATGATGAATCAAATGATACCCACTCCAAGACTCTATCTATGGCTCGTAGTAAGCCCCCTCCTAAAACACACGAGTCAAGGGAGGACGATGTTCATGACTTGTCAAATCAAAGGAGTATTCCGTCTAGACAAGTCGTGTTTCATCAAGAGGCATCAGTTAAGACCTGTTCATATAAATATTTTGTCTCCTGCAAGCCCAGAGACTTTACAGGAGAAAATGGGGCCATCGATTGCATGACATGGCTCGATGAGATGGATGCTGTTGTTGACATCAGCGGTTGTGCGGAGCAAGATGTTGTGAAATTTGTTTCACAATCATTCAAAGGAGAAGCGTTGGCATGGTGGAGATCATTGCTCCAAGCCACGGGAAAAGTTCTACTCTACAACTTATCTTGGGAACAATTTGTTGCATTAGTCAAGGAAAACTACTGCCCCCAGCATGAGGTAGAAAATATAGAATCAGACTTCTTGACTCTAGTCATGGAGGATTTGGATTGTCAGGCGTATGTGACAAGTTTCAACACTATGTCCCGCCTAGTTCCTTATTTAGTCACCCCTGAACCTAAACGCATAACGCGTTTCATTGGAGGCCTAGCAACAAAAATAAAAGGAAGTGTTAAAGCATCTAGGCCAACCACATATAGGTCCGCGGTGGACTTATCCTTATCTCTCACCTTAGATGCAATCAGAATTAAGTCGGTTAAGGCTTCTAGCGAGGGAAGAAGAGAAAGAGAGGAGGAAAACTCTCATCGATATAACAAGAAGAAGAAGGGAAATTCTGAGCGCGGGAAGGATTCCGAGTTTAGGAAGAACTCGAGTCAGTCTGATAACAGACCCAAATGCAGTAACTGCAAAAAGCAACATTTTGGAAAATGTACAATCGACCCACGTGCTAAATTGTGTGGAATTTGCAAGACCAAGGGTCACAAAACCATAGATTGCAAGGGGTTAAAGAACGCCACATGTTACAATTGTAACGAGGAAGGGCACATCAAAACCAACTGCCCAAAGCTTATAAAGAAGCCGGGAGAGGCCAGGAAAATAAACGCATGAGTCTTCCGGATGAACGCCAGGAAATGGTGCAGAAGGATAACTATATAGCAGGTACCTTTCCTTATCAAGCAGTTCATGCAGAAATTTACTTGATACTGGCACATATGATTCAATATTGAACAATAACTATAGAGAACTGTTGTCTCCGCCTGATTAGGACTTCGGTCATTTAATACGAGGTAGAAATTGGCCGATGATACTTTAGTAAATGCTCCAACAAACCTTAGATGGATATTTTATATCTAATAGGAATCACTCTTTTCTGATATTCCTATGGCAAGCTTTCAAGCTACCTAAATTCTTTAATATAATAAAGACAGATGTGACGTTTTGATCCTCTGTCAGAAAAGTGATGGACTAGGTCCAAATCTTTAATGCCATTGATGGTCTTTTGTGACCTAGGCTAAGTAATATTAATATATTTTAAATAACGTTCATTAAGAATGTTAGTGCTATAATAGTCTGTATAGGTTATTGACACCATAGTTAGTATATATTAAGGCCATCCGAGTGAAAAATAGCAGTTGTTGGATTTCAACTAAGAAATTGTTTTATTGGTATTAGGAACTAATATCGAGTATGGCAAACTCGGATAAGACAACAATCAATCGCGCCATTGATGACGCGACGCATGCTAATGATGCTGAAATTGTAAACCTTAGAATTTCCAAAGATGTTCTTCAAACTATGATAGACGCAGCCGTTGGAAAAGCTGTGAAGAAGGCTGTGAAAAAGTTAAAGGAGCCCCATGCTGCTCGGTCCAAATTTTATCTAGGACCACATTTCCTTACTCTTAAGGAGGATCTCGTTCATGCCTCTGATTCAAAGGATGAACTAAAAAGGAAAAGGGAGGTAGATAACTCCCAGAGTTCTAAGAAAAAGAATAAACAAAAGTCCAATCAGAAACCTGTATGCAAGAGTTGCAAGAAGCGCCACTACGGGAAATGCAGATTTGAGCCTCGACCTCTACATTGTGGGATCTGCAAGTCTAAGGGACATAAAACGTTGGACTGCAAAGACATGAAGAATGCTGTCTGTTTCGGCTGTAATGAGAAAGGCCACATCAAGACTACGTGCCCTAAATCGGTCAAAGGAAATGCGGCGGAGGAAGTAAAGCCTAAAATTGAAAGCGCCTAAAATGCCTGAGCTAGTCCATAAATAATGGCATCAGGTACATTCCTTGGCATTTTATCAGTAATTTAAATGCTAAGAGTTTTTATTTTGGTTCGGATACCAGTAAATCCTTCATAAACTATAGGTATAACAAGTTTTTAAAACTTTTCATAAGAACCCTATATATATTAAGTGTAAGGAAAAACTTACAGGTAGAAAATTCACCAGGGCTATTCTTCTGTTCCTGTCAGAAATCTTCAGTCATAAAATTCCAATATACTCTCTCTCCAGATAAATGCATTTAAATGAAATTGATATCTCTTTGATCTCTAAACGATTGCGAATACCAAATAGCATGATAACAGCGCCATATGAGGATTGGTATATCTTAATATGTTCCATAGATTGCTTCCATGCCTGATCAGTATGGAGGTTTAATGCATGGGACCACAAAGATATTACAATGGTCATAGAGTACTAAAGTCAGCTAATGGTACTCAAAGAAGATATCCATAATAGAATTATCCAAATAAATATTCCCGATTAAAGAATTCGTGGACTAGTAACATAAATGTGTCACTTATTTGACACAAGCACTGATGGATGAACTGGAGCCTGAGATACGGAAAATCTCTGTAACCCCCTTGTACCCTGATTGTCTTCTCCCCTAAGACTATCATGTTTACCTCTCGAGAGGCAAGTAGAGTTAGGGTTAACATCCCGCTTTGGATTAGAGTGTTGTAAGAACTCCATACTGATTATGGAATAACCGAAAACCTGATTAAGTAAATTTAAGATAGGAGATCCATATGGCCTAACTCGATATTATGAGAGTTTGATATTGTTAGATAAGAAAGACGGTTCATTTTACTTATGCACTCATTACCGCAACCCTATTTAGACAACGATTAAAAATCGCCATCAACTACCCAGGATGGTCGATTTGTTCGACTAACTGTAAGGATTAGCTACTCCTTAAGATTAGTTAAACGGTGGTTGGAATAACCATCTCAAGAGAAGCTTTTCTATAATGGTTGATATAGAAGTATCAAGGTTGCTCCTTTGGAGACCTTGTATAAATGAAATGTTAAACATCTGTTGTTAGGACAATAGATTGGTAAGTCCAATATTCAGGATCTGAAAGTTGCATTGGAAACAACAAATAAGATCATACAAATTCCTAATCATCTGTAAGTTGCCATTATTAGGCAGAAAATACTTATTTTATTTCAACAAATTTCGAGGTCGAGATTTCTTTTAAGGGGGTGAGGATGTAACACCTCGAAAATTCACGTCCTATAATGTATTGACACGTGTCATAAGCTTGAACGTGAGAAAGTATACTTTAGAGGGACTAAAGTTGACAAACATAGAAAGTATGTGAAAATAAGGGTTCAAAATGTCAACAATGGATAAATATACTTTACAATAACCCTATATGATGTTTATACCCTTAGACGAATAAATCATGGATCTTACGAAGCTAAAAGTGAGAGATTACAAACGACAGGGGTTAAATGTGTCAACATGTTTAAGTTATGCCACTGAGTGACCTTTTGACAAACCCGAAGCTTTGTAAAGATTAATTATGCTCACTAGAATGCACGATATAAATTTCATAAAGTTTCGTAATCGTATGAGAAAGTTATGATCAAATCCGTATGCGAGGGGTAAAGCGTTAACGTTGAAAGTTATGACTTTTCGGGTTAACCGGAAATGTACAGGGACTTGGCAAAGGGGGTATAAGTCCTAAAGCCCTTGTAGGTAAATAAGAAGGGGTCAAATTGCAAGAAATAAGTCGGTTTCCCTTTCAAAACATTGAAAAGCCAAGCTTTTTGGTTTCTGCCAAAGGCTTGCGCACCGCAACAAATATTTGTTACGGTGCGCAAGCAGTGCCCAGCTCCAACAGATTTTGTTGTTTGCTGTTTGGTGCGTGTGCAGCCCATTTAAACGACTTTCCTCATATATCTTGGCCCCTAAACAACCCCTAAGCATGTAGGACACATGTGGGAATGTTGTGGTCAGTACTAGACTAAGTTGTCAACAAATTGTGGTGTCTGGATCACTATATAAGGAGCTCCTAAGTGCAACACTTGATCATTCATTCCTCAACATCTTCTGATCAATTGTGGAGCACAAGAGCATCCTCCAGACCTTCCTAATCATCCATTAGACCTTTGTAAGTCTGCTAAAAGTCAAACCATCGTAATTACGGTTTGACTTCGAGATTAATTAATAATGGCTCAGTCAAATATCGAATCAAAAGTACCTTTAAGTAGGTAATTATATGGGTAATAAAACCTTAAAAGGGTTCCCCCTGATTCCCACTCTAACTAGGTTTAATGTCGGGTCAAACTTGTTAATAAAAAGTCAACAGGATGCTTAGTTTCTAATTTATGCATAATTAGCAATGTAGAACACATACAACATGTATGATCATTAATATAACTTAGTAATTAGTGTAAGAACATGTCTAAACATGTTCAACCCGACAATTTACATATGATAAATAAATTATTTTAAGCCTTCTGGAATAATAAAAATATCAGCTTTATGTATTGAACCCGTAAACGGCTCCTAATCGCCTTATTAAGCGTTTTTAGCGCGTAGTATGTACTAAGACTATTTTTAAACATACAAGGGTGATACCTACTGATATTTTAGTTAAATTATAATATTTTAACAGTAAGCAAAGGTTGATTAACTCAGACTTCAGTTTTGAGCTTTTCGGCTTATGTGAAATTACCAAAATGCCCCTACGGTGCATAGTTTGGTTATAATTGATAAATTTCACATATATATACTTTACCCTATTGTTATAACTTATTAAATTGAGTATTTTTACTGATTACATCAGACCCGTAACTCAGATTAATACTTAAACTCTTTTATAACCGTTTAAATGACCAAACTACCCCTACGAGGCCTAGTTTGTGTTTAAATACGTTTTGGGCATAATGAAAGACATCCTACTGATGTCACAACATATTTGAGGCATAATTAACTTAGGAAACCTGTATATGGCTCTCATGATTACCCGTCATGCGTTATTGCGTTCGGTTCGGTTTATGTAACTAGTTTGCATAAATTAGCCGAAACGGGTCATACGTGATCGTTTTATCTCAAAATCCAGAATGTGTTTAGTTTACCCATATTATACAAGTCTCCAAACTTGTCGGGTCTAAATCACATCCTATTCCGGTCTTCGCTTAATCATGCGTTTGAACCGTATATTTCCTTAAAACTAACCGGTCTAAGTTTAGGCTTAATTAAAGACCCGTTAGTATTCTAATTGGTTATTTATACCATCATTCCAGACTAGAGCCTTCCGATAAATTGTACCTACGCTTACTTAAGTGAATACGGCTGAGTTATTATAATTCTTGCTATTTAAGACAGGAGCTAGCTCAGGTAAATACTTTTAACTTATTTTCCCTTATACGGGCTTGGGGTACGGTATTATAAAGATACCGCTTGGTCGGGTGTAGAAAACTTTTAATCGGAGATGATTAAATTGCATAATCCCGTTTTAATCTGTATTGATTGATAACAAATAACATTGGGGGTTAATGACCGTGTCCTGGATATCCTTGGCTCATTTTAAAAAGTGAATGGCCACGACGTAAGCACAAGGTGTAGGCAAAACACCTCCTGTTGCATATGTATAACGTATACTCACTCGTAAGGGTATCTTCTTGTGAGATTATATTTGTGGTGGGTCGATTAATCTTGTCCGGCTTGTATTGTAAAATCACCGGCCCTAAATGTTGGACAACCATGTAAATCGGATACAAGATTTTTATTAATAAAATTGTCCCAAGTATAAAAGATTAATTTTGCCTCTGTGCATTTTAATCCAGTTATAAAAGATATTTTGTGCCTCGTGCATTCAAATCAATTTTTAAACTCTTTTCCAAAATGAGTCAGTTAATTGTATTTACCAGTGTAAACTGACGTATTTTCCAAAAGGTTAAGTGACAGGTACTATGCGTAATTGGCTGGGAGCTCAGGGCGTCACTAGGGAATCTTGCAAGTTCTAGATGCCTAAAGTCTATTGAACAGTTTTCTTTTATTGATCCGCCTATGGATCCTTTACCTTCCGTTGTAATACTTTGACATTTCTTATATTCGGAATGTAATATATTTATCTTTTGCTTCCGCTGTGCATTATTATATTGTGTTGTTTGACTATGATGATCTCAACTACGTCACGATACTCCCCACCGGGCCCACCGGTGACACGTGGAAATCGGGGTGTGACACCTTTGTTGCTGTAACTTTCTCATTCGCTTCCTACCCTCATGTGCTCCCCGACTGAACCATCCTCTCTTTTTCGTAGGGAATGGTTCTTCGGATTGCGCCTTAAAGATGAAGATCCCCTCTTCGGTATCAACAGAATACCCCGAAGGAGTAGGCTGTGAGGAAGTTCCTTCACTTTTAGGAGAACTAGAGAGGTGACGATAGGCGTTAGATGGACCTTGATCACTCATACTGTAAACTAACAAATTGTCAAATAACACAAAACAATAATATACAAATATGCACGTAATTATATCCTAACACAATTAAAATTTTGGTGCCAGCAGAACACTTCCGTGGCTTTAAATCAGTGGCTGTGTCTCTGATACCACCTTCTGTCGCAACCCCCGAACCCAACCCGGGAGCGGGCGGCCGCGAGTCTCATAGCGGGTGGTATCGGTGTTTATTAACTTGGCAGCGAAAATTTCATCAGGACCGTAGTTAGGAAATAGTTTATCAGAGTAAAACACCACACTTTTATAATTAATAAATACATGGAAAAAACCCAAGTTTCCATTACAAACATGTTTATAGGTATAAACCCTAATTTATTGAAATAAAACTTCTTTCTTTTTTAGGTAACTTTTATAACCACTTTTCCAAGCCTTCGTTGCTCTCCAACTGGCTTCTATTTGGCTTTCACATTTTGTTACCTGAAACGCGTTTTAGAAATATTTTATCAGCAAGAAATATTGGCGAGTGAATCCTAGATTAATCATGTAACACCTCGAAAATTCGTGTTCAATGAAATAACGACACGTGTCATGTAAGACAAAACGCGTTGTAAACCCGGATTTAATAAAGATGTTTTGGCAGGATTTAAAAGTGGCGTCATGTTAATTTTTACCTCTGAACGACCTCATTTATAAATCCTAAGACCCAAGTATATATATATATATATATATATCAAACATCTAATATATCTTAAATCCAGAAATGTGTTGACAATAATTTAATTCGAAGTGCATGATAGGTTCGTATGGAAATTCTACGGTAAACCTTCTTGTTCGGCACTTTTGATAAGAATTCAATGAAACATACCAAAGTGGTAGGGTATGTAACTATTCAAGGCCATTTTGGGAGGTCCCTAACTGATAATTGAGGTCCCAAAGTCGGAATATGAGGTTGCCCTTTCGAAATCCTGAAAGAACAAAGTTTTTGGCTGCTGAGGAAGCCTTGCGCACCGCAAGACTTGACCCTTACGGTGCGCAAGGGGTGTGCCAGCGACAGAAATGTTACTGGTTGCTGTTTAAACGCGATTCTTGAACTTTAAAGGGTTTTCCTCATATCCCTTGGCCCCTAAACAATCCCTAAACATATAGGGACACATGTTGGTAACTTATGGTCAGTAGTAGACTTATTTGTCAACACATTGTGGTGATTAAATCCACTATAAAAGGGCCATGAGTTGCAACTTTGCAATCACACCTTCATCTGCATTTTTGGATCACTTTTGGAGCTCAAGTCTTCTCTCAAGTGATCACTAATCAAGCTTAGGACTTCAGTAAGTTTGCTAATCCTTTCTTAATTAAGTTTTAGCTTAGTTTTAGCTTAAAAGTCAAACCGTCGTAATTAACGGTTGACTTAACGATTTATCATTGTTAGTCCAGTGATTAGTCGAAGTGAAAGTAGTTATAAGTTGGTAATTATGTGGGTAATAAACCCTTAAAAGGGTTCCCCCTGATTCCCAATCTATCTAGGTCAAATGTTGGGTCAAACGTGTAATTAAAAAGTCAACAGAATGTTTAAATTACAATTTATGCATGATTAGCAATGTAGAGCACATACAACTTGTTTGATCATTAATATAACTTGGTAATTAGTGTAAGAACATGTCTAAACATGTTCAACCCGACAATTTCCTGTTTAGACCCGGTTCGGAACCGAAAGTCGCATAGTTTGACTTATACTTTGACTTTCAGTTCTGACCCGTTTTGGTATGATTTAGAAATAACTAAGAGCTACATTTGGACCAGGTTACATGCTAGTATAACCCTCTATGATTATACACCTCGGATCATTAGCTATCCAATTAATACGCATGATTCCGTTAATTGCTCATATGTTGACCATTATGCCCTTATTACCTCAAAACGTGATTTTTGGAAATGTAAAAGAGTAGAAACTTTAATTACTAATATATAAACTTGTATGCAAAGTTTGACATCATTTTGAAGTGTAGATTAAGAGTTATGCTCGTTAGCGTAAAATGAAAGCTTTATGTTAATAAAACGGCGTAATTAGCGTATAGCCTAGTTAAGCCTACTTTTTGATATCAAAATCTTTACCCACTGATGTAATATATTATTTTGGGATTTTTGGAGATTTTTAATTAATTTTAGGCTGAGCATAACTCATAGTCGTAGGCTTAATCCGGTAATTGTCGGTTTTGCCCTTACGGGCCATAAAATGAGTTTTACATATCTAAACGACTCCAAACCTTTTGCTACTGATCACACTTGATAAATAAATTATTTTAAGCCTTCTGGAATAATAAAAATATCAGCTTTAAGTATCGAACCCGGAAATGGCTTTTAATCGCCTTATTAAGCGTTTTAGCGCATAGTATGTACTAAAACTATTTTAAACATACAAGGGTTGATACCTACTGATATTTGAGGCAAATTATAATATTTTAACAGTAAGCAAAGGTTGTTAAACTCAGACTTCAATTTTGAGCTTTTCGGCTTATGTGAAATTACCAAAATGCCCCTACGGTGCATAATTTGGTTAAAATTGATAAATTTCACATATATACTTTACCCTACTGTTATAACTTAGTAAAATAAGTATTTTTGCTGATTACATCAGACCTGTAACTCAGGTGAATACTTAAACTCTTTTATAACCTTTTAAATGACCAAACTACCCCTACGGGGCATAGTTTGTGTTTAAATTCGTTTCGGGCATAATAAAAGACATATTACTGATGTCACAACACATATGAAGCATATTAACTTAGGAAACCTGTAAATAGCTCTCATGAATACCCGTTACGCTTATTACGCGTTCGGTTCGGTTTATGTAACTAGTTTACATAAACTAGCCTAAACGGGTCAAGCCTTATCGGTTTTATCTCAAAATCCAGAATGTGTATGAAATACCCATATTAAACAAGTCTCTGAACTTGTCGGGTCTAAATCACATTCTATCCGGTCTTCGCTTAATCGTGCGTACAAACCGTGTCTTTGAAACTAACCGGTCTAAGCTTAAGCTTAACTAAAGACCCGTTAGGATTCTAATAGGTTATTATAAACCTCCGTTCCAGATTAGGAGTACCAGTAAAAGCTACGTGCGTTTTCTTATTGTGATTTATACATTGCTCAGGTAAATACTTTTAACTTATTTTCCCTATACGGGCTTGGGTTACGGTATATAGAATACCGCTTGATCGGGCATCAAATCTTCCATCGTTGGGTGGTTAATTGAATAATTTGATCGGCTCGTTTAAACAGTCTTGTTGCTTAAAGCCTTTGGGGGGTTAATGACCATGTCCCGGATATCCTTGGCATCATTTTAGGAATGGCCACGACTTAAGCGCGGGGTGTAGGCGTACACCCGTCAGTGCACAAAAGAATAATGTGGTGTGTCTATTGATCTTTAACCCGGACATGATCCGGGCTACTGAACGCACAAGGAACATGTAATTTTTTCACAAGATTATATATTTAAATAATTCTCCCAAGTTATAAAATGTTTATGCCACGTGCATCTAAAACAAATTTTCAATCATTTTCTAAAATGAGTCAGTTGAATGTATTTACCAGTGTAAACTGACGTATTTTCCCAAAAAGATTAAATGCAGGTACTAAACGTAATTGGCTGGGATTTCTCCTTAGCATCATTAGAAGTCTCGCAAGCTTAAGATGCCTGAAGTCTGTTGAACTATTGTTTCATATTTTATTTTCGATCCTTCTGTGGATAAACTTTCGAATATTGTGACATTTGATATTACAATACTAAATTCGGTTGTATTATATCTTTTAAATTGCTTCCGCTGGGCATATTAAATATTGTGTTGTTTGACTATTATGTTGCCAACCACGTCACGATACTCCCCACCGGGCCCACCGGTGACACGTGGAAATCGGGGTGTGACAAATCAAAACAAGTTTTATCATTTTACAGTATTGAGGGCATCTGCAATTACATTTGTTTACATCTATCAATTTACCAACCATGGTACTGTCAATCCTGACTTGTGGCAATGTTACTACTCACAGTGTAGTAACAAGTAATGTATACAAAACCCCAACATACCGACAGTAATTGTAGAATAACAAATACCCAATCACTGTTAAATATAATTTAAAACAATTGTGTTTTTTTTAAAAACAGTTTGCAAAAAAAGGAATTACTCACATTGCTATGTTAAATATTTCCTGGTGACTTCCTAGTTGTAATCTATTAAATTTAAACAATGCACACGCGTTAGTATAATAACCCAATTTACATTAGCTATACCCTCCCCCTGAGATAGAACTCCAACGACTGAGTTAGGTAGAGCCTAGACATGTGTTACGGAGCTCTAGATCAATCAGGCAGAGTAACTAATACGTAACCAACGGTTATAATACTTACAATGAGGCAGAGCTTTGCTTTTTAGTGGGTATTATTCCCGGGTATTATAATTACTATTCAGAAGTTGAGAGGATTTTCGAGAAATGAACGATTTCAACTGAAGCTCGAACTCCTCATTTATAGGGCTTGAGATAGGGCGGCTCGCGGCCCGTGAGGCCCTTCTCCTTCTCTTTCGCGGCCCGCGACAAGGTTAGGCTAGGCCCTAGCCTTGTCGATTCAACGACTAGCTTCGACACACCTTGTGACACGTGGCGGCACCGGGTTGCGCCTGGTGTCATGGGGTCGCGGCTCGCAACAGACTTGTCTGTCTGTGTCGCGTCCCGCGAGAGCTATATATATTATTTTTATTTAATTTTTATTAATATAATTGTATTTCGGGCTTGGATTTCGTAGGGGAATGATCCACTAAAAAGTAGATTTTGCCTAAGTAGCCTAAGAAGGATTATGATGATGACATGTGACACTTCTAATAAGTAGGAATAAAGGGCATTTTGGTCCTTATAAATAGGAGTGAAAATAACATGTGACATCCTTTTTGTTTTTTAAAAATACAACAAAAAAATCTAGTACAAAAAAATCTAGCACAAAAAATCTAGTACAAAAAAATTTAGCACAAAAAATCTAGTACAAAAAAATATAGCACAAAAAAATCCAGTACAAAAAATATAGCATGAAAAAATTCATCAAAAAATGTAGTACAAAAAAATGTAGCACAAAAATATAGTACAAAAATCCAGCACAAAAAAATGTTATACAACATAGAAATACAACACATTTTAGTGGGTTTTTTTAGTATTCATATTTTATATAGCAATATGGTACTCAAATTAAAGATAAAAAGACGCTCGATTTTACGGTGAAACTTTTATGAAAAAATAATGTCGTATAAAAAAGTTATGAACGTTTAAAAAATGGGGGTGGAATATGCATGTGCCTTGCATGTGGAGAGAGAAAGTCCACAAATAGGATTTTTCCAAGATACCCTTGCACTCCTCCTTTCTCCTACACTTTCATCTTAACCATTGATTTGAAAAATGAATGGTTAAGATTTCTTCCCATCCTACTTAGGCAAAATAAACTTTTTATTTGATCTTACCCCAGATTTCGTATACGGGTTGTATTTTAGGACATATAGGGGTGTTTTAAGGATTGTAGGAGAGTTGTTATAGGAACCCGCACAGATTTGAAAGGTTGCACATATTCAGGTGTGCGGTTTGTGTGGAGGGATATAATGCACATTCCAGCCGACATCAGGAGAATAATTAGCAACCATCATATTGGGCAGCAATCCCAATGCATTCTTTCACTCTCTAACATTCTAAAAACCCTAAAACATAACATTACTTTCCCTCTTCTCAGAAGAATCGGCGACAGCAGTCTTTGAAGGTCATCAACATCATTCCTTCTTCCATTATCTAATATCTTCTCACACCATAAACTCACAGGTTATATCCATGGCTCACTAAATGCTTGATTTCGTGTGTTGGGTGTGATTGTGCTCAAATAATCTTTCGTTTGAAGGATGCGTGTTTTAGGTTTAGGGAGTAAAAACCCATCTTGACCCATGTGAAAATTTAGATGGGTATTTTAAAACCCATTCTAACCCATCTTGATTAAATTCCCAGCCCAATCTAACTTATTTACTTTTTTAAAGAGGCCCAAAATAACCCAAAATATCATGGTTGGGTTTTGTCTGCCACCTCTAGTGTTATGTATGTACGTTTCGTGTAGAATTTTTTAGGTATATACGTTTTCGACCCCCCGGTTTTATAATTTTTTTTTTACTTATATAGAATTTTTAGGTTCGGTGACTTCCGACCCCCGGTGGAAATTTTCAAGCTTCGCCACTGGGTAGAAACCCTAGGAAAATGGATAATGTTTGTATAAGAATGTCTGCCCTTGTCCTATTAAATTGATGCTGGAAAACAGTGATCTTGTATGATTAATGAATCAACCCGCACACTTATGTACTACCTGACCAGCTTACCGTACAAGTTAGTATAGCACCCCGCACACTCCAAATGCCGCACAAGCTTGTTAAACAAGCTGCTGATGCATGATGTACAAATTACTTTTGCACAGCTGCACATTGGGACCGCACACTCTCATGGTCGCACACTGAAAAATCATGTCGCACACTTATATATGGGACGCACAATTCACTTTTGGGTCATATATGTTTGGGCCGCAGGTTCTCTTAGTGGGCTAATAACTTAAGTGGACCGTACACATTAAAAACTGTCGCACACCCTCATCTGGACCACACATTCATATGCGGGCCGTATGAATTACCCGGCCCGCACAATTCAAGTGAGAATAGTGGACCGACGTGTTGCCATTTACAGATGGGATTGTGTTGTGCTATAAATTTCCTAAGTGGCCACATGTTTATTAATGTGTATGTGTTGATATACCTAATAATACACTATAATTCATAGCAGGTGATAATATAAATCTATACTAGCATATCTATGATGTAATGTAATGTAATGCATGAAAACCTTGTGTGCTACTTGATTACTGACATGTATCAATACGTGAAATGCTTGTATACAAATCGAACTAGACATGGTAACTATATTAGGGCGTGATTGACCAAAGTCGGTTTAACAAGTAAACCATCTGCCGAGCAAACCAATGTGAGTTCACACACACTAAAAGCATGCGTCCCGTGGGTAACGACTGTCGTAAGGGTCATGCAAAAACCTAATTAAACTAAGTCGATAGCGTAAGTAGGGTATCGTATCCACGGGGAATATGTGGTTAGTGTTTAGCTAAATTAACTAATTAACTACTACTAATCTAGATTTGGGGGTTTTGATTGATTTGAAAGAAACTAAAAAACTAACTACAAGGAAAGATATCATATTTATAAAATGTAACTTTCTCCAAACTTCAGGTTCTAGGTTTCACAAAACTCAGTTTACTCAGTTAATTGGCCATCACAAAGACATGATGCTTGAAAGTTGGTTAATTTAATATGGTAATCAAAAATAGGTCTTTGTCATCAGATCTTTTATAATTTGATTAACCCTATTTACTAGCGTGAGTCAACCTACTCTATGTCACTCAAGAAGTTACTATGTTTTGTCATCAACCGAACAAGTTGTAAAACAAGAACTCAAAACACATGCAAATAGTTCAAATAAACCAACACATCAATGTATTCATACAACGTTGTCAAAGTAAAAAATACATCCAAACCTGAGTATAAACTGAATAAGGTAAAAACCTAACGGAACCGTCCGCGTGGAGGAAGCCACGAACAGCCTAGCCGCTCATGATCATCGTTACCGCTTCGGTTGTCATTCCAAACCGAATGGACATCCTTGAATAATTTGAGAGATGAGAAGTAATGACAAAAGGTCACCACTAATTTGTATATGACGGCTGATATTCAATTCCCTTTCTTATAGTGTGATCTTCTTTACATGACATCAACAGCCCTTGTGTTATAATATTCTTTCAACTTATCGGTCTGGCCCAAGTAAGATATGTGAAGCCCAGTTACACAAAAAGCCTTCATTCCCTCTCCATCTGGTCAATTTCTATTCATTCACATGGGGTGCAATCTGATTCTTTCAATTTTTGTTCACAATACTATTAATTATATCTTTATCATGGTCCTTTTTCTATTTCCATACACATTTGCATTTAATATGCCAAAACAGCACCAACCTAATTTAAATGATCATGCTAATAAGGGTAAATTACACTTTTCGTCCTTTATGTTTGTACCAGATTGCAACGGATAACCTTAACTTCAATAACAACAGTCACAATCCTTTATTTGCAAAACTCGTTACACTCTACGTGTGAGATTAAATATATTATTAATGTAATATTTAATCTTGTAGCCTTTATAATCATTTATATTATATAGATCAAAATATATTGATAACCTATTAATAATTAGTTGGTAATTGTTGATGGACCATATTACCCTTATTAACTAATTGGGTTTCCTCTAGGGTGTATAAATAAGAAGCTTATTAGAGAGTTTAAGTGTTACACAATTTAGTGAATCAACCAACCCTCATAACATCTATTCGGCTCTCTCTCCATAACCGATTCTTCCCTTGTTTCGGTTCATCACCATCATAACCTTACACCCTAAGGAGGAACCAGATCATCCTGACAAGTATGTCGAACTCAATGGCTGCATCTCTGACTGGATTCTCTACTGGCCTGTCTGCTGTAACAGGTATGTTATTCATGTTTTCCATTATGTTTAAACAAAACTGATCAACATGTGGTATCAGAGCATATGTTGATAAATCAGTTCTGTTTTGTATCCATTATTCTGGGATTAAAAATATGGAAAACAGAAATTTTAAAGCCTTCAAATGTCACGGCTGTTTCAAGTCCCTTGTTACCGAAATCACTGTTTTCGGAAATGTATGTTTAATAAGTTGACTCGAGACCATAATGGGCAAACCTAATATCCGGAATCTGTTAACAAAAGTCTTAAAATTTAGATTTCGGAACCCAGAATTATGTTTTTTATTTTTAGGGTTCATCACTTGTTCTAAGTAAAACTCGAAAATTCCTTAAATTTTGGAATATAATTTGGATTAGTGGGTGTTTTTTTTACTGTTTTGATCTTAATTTTATCTATTAAAGTTTCCGAAAACTGTTAAAGGATAATCAGTTATTATTTTCGAAATCTTTTGATAAGTTTAGATCAACAATAAAACAGGAAACATTATCCCACAATCCCTAAAATTTCGAGTTTTCAGTTATTATCACAATAAACAGCTGTTAACAGTGGATTCGAGACCATCAGACTACGACTCGAGACCATCAGATCTCGACTCGAGACCACAAGGTCTCGACTCGAAATCATAAAGGTCATTAAATCTTTACAACTCGAGACCAGAAGTTTACAACTCGAGACCAGAAGATTACGACTCGAGACCATCAGGTCTCGACTCGAGACTACAAGGTCTCGACTCGAGATCATAAGGGCTCAAAACTTCACAACTCGAGACAACAGTCTCGACTCGAGACCACTGAGTTTTCGACTAACGGCTTCAATCTTCACAACTCGAGACCATGGTTGCGACTCGAGACCTCATAACTGACTCGAGATCTCATAAAATGTGATAGTCGAGACCATGGTTCCGACTCGAGACAACAGGTTGCGACTCGAGACCTCATAACTGACTCGAGATCTCATAACTCAGTCGAGACTTGACTCGAGACCCAACTCTAAACCTCATTATTTTAGGCTGTTTCATGTGAACTAAAATTTAGCGCTAACAGGTGGTTTGCTATTAAATACTTGGTTTTGTAAACAATTAATTAACTAATCAGAATCAAATAACTTTTACAAAACCAAAATAGCTTAACTTGAATGAGCTTCTGATGTATCATTTCTGGCCAAAGCTGGTTTAATACATCTATTTATTGTTCAAGTATTATAAAAGCTATGTTGAGTATGCATTACTAACGTGAAATGTCTTAATTCTGGCCAAAGCTGATTTAATTCATTTATGTTTAGCATGCTTGACAAGTGCATAACTAAAGTGATTGTCTCATTTCTGGCCAAAGCTGATTTGTCACGATTACTTTGCACACATACTTAAATGATTACACTTCTGGCCAAAGCTGATTTGTCTTCGTTTAAGTAGAATTTAACTAAGTCTATTATTTTGATGTTAGTAATAGACAATATCACAGCTTCATAATTAAAATGGTCATTACTTATGCCTGCCTTAGTATAACATGCCCTTAGATCACGTTAAGATTTTCTTCTTAGTATCATAATTCGCTCATCTTATTTCCACTATCAGCACCAAATCAGGGGATTCCACCTTTGACTGGTGATAACTTTGCTGCATGGAAGGATGCCCTCATGCTTACACTTGGATTGCTGGACTTTGATTTTGCTCTGAGAGAGAATAAACCAGCGGACCTTACTACTCAAAGTACTGCTGCTGAGCAGATAGTTCATGAAAAATGGACTAGGTGTAACCGCATGTCTCTCATGTTCATGAAGCAGTCCATACATAACTCAATCAGAGGAGCCATTCCTAATTCTGAAGATGCTAAAACCTATTTGGCTTCTGTGGAGGATCAATTCAAGGGAACATCAAAAGCACACGCTAGTACTCTTATCCTCAAGCTGGTGACAACTAAGTATGATGGGAGGAGCGGCATACGCGAACACATCATGATGATGCATAACATGGCCAATAAGCTGAAGGGGCTAGAGATGGAAATCAGTGATGGTTTTCTTGTTCACCTCATCATCACTTCGCTTCCTTCGTCCTATGAAGCAATCAAGATCAATTACAACACTCAGAAGGACAAATGGACGATGAGTGAGCTGATCGCTATGTGCGTGCAGGAGGAAGAGCGTATGAAGATGGATCGCACTACTGATGTTGCTAACTTCACCACCTCCAACTCTAAGAAGAGGAAGCACAATTATCAAAGAAAGGATGCTTCTAAGGTCCAAAAGTCAAATCCAAATCCTCATACAAGTGCACCTTCTAGCTCTAAGAACTCCTTAGGCAAACCCTATTGCAAGTTCTGTAAGAAGACAGGACATAAGCAAAAGGAATGCCCTGACTTCAAGGAGTGGCTGGCTAAGAAAGGTAATGATTTTTTCATGATACTTGAGTCCTTTAATTTAAATGTTCATGCTAATTCTTGGTGGTTTGATTCTGGTTCTATGGTTCATGTAACTAACTCTACTCAGGGATTCCTTACAATCCGGAAGCTGGGAAGAAACCAAAGAACACTTAAAGTTGGGGATGATCGGGAATTAGAAGTGAAGGCCATAGGAACGTTACAATTATTTTTGAAAACTGGTTTATGTATTAAAATTTATGATACCTTATATGTTCCTGAGGTAACTCGGAACCTTGTATCAGGACCAAAGTTAGACATGGACGGTTTTGTCGTTTCTCATGGTCATCGCAAACTCTCTATTCTCTATGATTCCGTTGTTTATGGTACTGGCATTCTGGATGGTGGTCACTATAGATTAGAACTAGATGATAATTTTTCCAAATCTTTGTTGTCATATAATATTAATGAATCACTCACAAAGATGAAACAGATTCGAGACTTAGAGACTTCATCTATGTTGTGGCATCAACGTTTAGGCCACATCTCAAGAGAACGATTAAATCGTCTCGTAAAGGATGAAGTCTTACCTCCTCTCGATTTTACTGATTTTGGAACATGTGTCAAACGTCTTAAAGGCAAAATGACATTAGCGAATAAGAAAGGTGCCACTAGGAGCTCTAATTTATTAGAACTCATTCACACTGACATTAGTGGTCCTTATCAAATCGCTGGTATAACAGGACATACTTCATTTATCACTTTCATTGATGATTATTCTCGTTACATGTACTTGTATCTTATTAAGGAAAAATCTGAATCTCTTACAACTTTTAAAGATTATAAAGCTGAAGTTGAAAAGCAATTAGATCGTCAGATTAAAGTTGTGAGATCAGATAGAGGCGGTGAATATTATGGAAGACATACTGATGTGGGTCAAGCTCCTGGTCCATTTTATGAGTTTTGTAAGGGCCAGGGGATTGTGAACCAATACACCATGCCTGGTACACCTCAGCAGAATGGTGTCGCTGAACGAAGAAATCGTACCCTTATGAACATGGTGCGCAGTATGTTAGCCAACACTAATTTACCATTATTCCTCTGGACTGAAGCGTTAAAAGCAGCTGTTCATATACTCAATAGAGTTCCTTCTAAGTCTGTCCCTAAAACTCCTTATGAACTTTGGACATGAAGGAAACCGAGTCTTAAATATATGAAAGTATGGGGCTGCATTGCTGAAGCAAAACTATATAATCCTTTCCTAAGGAAACTTGACCCTAAAACAGTTACCTGCTTCTTTATCGGGTATCCTGATCATTCGAAGGGTTATTGTTTCTATTGTTGAAACCAAACGTGCTGCGTTCCTGGAGGATTTCAAGGTCAGTGGGAACAGTACCAACCCTTACGAAGAATTGCAATAAGTACAAGACGCGGGGGGGGGGGGGGGGGAGAGACTCGTCGCTTACCATTAATCCGTTTACTCCTCTTGTACCCCATGCAACTGCACCTGAAGCTGCTGCACAAACTCCATCTCCACAATCAGAACCCATTATACCTCATAACAAAGGCACATCAAACGCTCAAAACCAAGACAACGCTGAACTCGATAATCAACTCAGGAGGTCATCTAAGCAAAGACGACCTACTAAATGGGATGATTATGTTACCTACCTGACTGAAATGGATGCTGGAAAGCTCAATGATCCTATCTCTTATAATGAAGCCATTAGCAGTGATCAGTCTTCTGAATGGAATAAAGCAATGATTGATGAGCTTGAATCCATGAAGAAAAATGACGTTTGGGATTTAGTCGAATTACCCAATGGTGCTAAACCTGTAGGTTGTAAATGGGTGTTCAAAACAAAACTGGATCCGAATGGGAACGTTGAACGCTACAAAGCGAGATTGGTTGCAAAGGGCTACACTCAGAAAGAGGGAATCGATTATCAAGAGACGTTTTCACCTGTCTCTCGTAAAGATTCATTAAGGATCGTTATGGCCCTAGTAGCTCATTTTGATTTAGAGCTGCATCAGATGGACGTCAAAACTGATTTCCTTAACGGAGACTTAGACGAAGATGTTTACATGAAACAACCTGAAGGCTTTAAACCTGAAGGTCAGGAGCATCTAGTCTGTAAGTTGAAGAAATCCATTTATGGGTTAAAACAAGCATCACGTCAATGGTACCTCAAGTTTGATGAAGTCATGAAGAGGCAAGGTTTTATGAAGAATCAAGTGGATCAATGCACCTACCTCAAGATGAGTGGGAGTAACTTTACTATACTTGTCCTTTATGTAGATGATATTCTATTGGCAAGTAATAGTTTAGACATGTTGCATGAGTCGAAGCGGTTACTCTCGCATAACTTTGACATGAAGGATCTCGGAGATGCTTCTTACGTTATTGGCATCGAAATTCACCGAGATAGACACAAAGGGATCTTAGGATTGTCTCAAAAGACTTACATAGATCGTGTCCTTACACGTTACAACATGCAACAGTGCAAACCCTCAGTCGCTCCAGTAGTTAAGGGAGATGTTTTCGGTTCATTCCAGTGTCCGACAACAGAGGTTGAAAAGGAGCAGATGAGCCAGATACCTTACGCGTCAGTAGTCGGGAGCCTGATGTATGTTCAAGTCTGTACTCGCCCAGATATCGCTTATATTGCTGGAATGCTAGGTCGTTATCAGACTAATCCTGGCCTAGATCACTGGAAAGCAGTTAAGAAGGTCCTTAGATATCTGCAAGGGACGAAAGACTATAAACTGACTTATAGAAGAAGTGATCATTTAGAAGTGGTAGGTTATTCTGATTCTGACTTTGCTAAATGCAAAGATGACAAGAAATCCACTTCGGGCTACATCTTTATGTTAGCAGGCGGACCTATCTCATGGAAGAGTCATAAACAACAGTTAACTACAACTTCCACAATGATGGCAGAATACATTGCTGTTTACAAAGCAACCTGTCATGGAATGTTGCTTAGAAATCTGATCACTGGACTCAAAATCGTTAATTCCATTTCTAGACCATTGAAGCTTTACTGTGATAACTCAGCTGCCGTTAGTTTCTCGAACAGTAACAGTTCGACTGGAGCTGGTTTATATCTCGATACAAAATATTTGTTCGTACGTGAACGAGTTGAGGAAAATAATCTTTGTATTGAGTATATTAGTACTAAAGATATACTTGCGGATCCGATGACTAAAGGTCTCCCACCTAAAGTTTTCGAAGAACATGTATCGAATATGGGACTTACTAAAGACCTTATTTAATGGCATATTGTACTAGCTTATGTTTTAATTAATAAAATTTCCTCAGTTTGATTTTGTTTGTCTCTAACATATGTTCTGCCGGTGTAATGACATATAGACAAATATAAATACAAATCAGATGCTAAAGGGCTTATGCGTATTTTGATCATAACTATTAGGTTTTAAATTGAGGCTATAGTATGACTAATGGGGGTCCTGAGTCGAATGATGATTCAACGGCTGTATTTCTCTGCTATAGTTCTTGGTTTAAAGCTAAAATGAGTGTTAACTCCTGGCCAGGCTCATCTAATACTCATGATAAATGATTACTCGGCTAAGTGGGAGAATGTGAGATTAAATATATTATTAATGTAATATTTAATCTTGTAGCCTTTATAATCATTTATATTATATAGATCAAAATATATTAATAACCTATTAATAATTAGTTGGTAATTGTTGATAGACCATATTACCCTAATTAACTAAATGGGTTTCCTCTTGGGTGTATAAATAAGGAGCATATTAGAGAGTTTAAGTGTTACACAATTTAGTGAATCAACCAACCCTCATAACATCTATTCGGCTCTCTCTCCATAACTGATTCTTCCCTTGTTTCGGTTCATCACCATCATAACCTTACACCCTAAGGAGGAACCAGATCATCCTGACAAGTATGTCGAACTCAATGTGTAACACCCCGAAAACGGGTTTGGTAATTAAACCCTGTTAATACTAAAGACGGCTAAAGAACCGTTAGTGGTAAAAGTTAAGCCAGAAAATATTAGAATTTATATATAACTAAATCTAATATTTAATAAAAAGAGAAAAAGAATGTGTTTGGGAAATAAAATTTGTAGAAGGCCCGAGTTAACGGGACTTAAACTAAACTTGGTCATAGATTCCCAAAACCCACTAATTTAATTAGTAATGTTTAACCTAGTTAATAAGCGGGGAATAATGATGGAAATAAGTAGGTTGTGCCCTACTTAATTAACTAATCAAATTAGAGGGGCCAATGTTGTTAAAATTGAAACTTATATTATCAATTTTAATTAAAAACAAAACCCAACACCTCATTTGTGAGGCCTGGTCGAACAAGAACACAGGGGGCGACATATGCTCCCCACCAAACTCTAGAGCATGCCAAAATTGATCAGATTGAGGGTTCAAATCAGCTCCAAATCGATTTCCAAGCACGAATTAGTGATCACCTTGTTGAGGGGATCACAAGGTATGCAAAATTCTTGTATTTTGATTCATCTCAAGTTCTAGGTTAATTGTGAAAAACTGAAATTTAGCTTGATTTCTTCATGCATGAATGAAATTAGAAGGGATATGGTGTCTAGGGATGAACCCTAGGTGAAATCTTGTTAAAAGATTTCATGTTAATTATAGAGTTCATAATCACCATTGTAGGTGATTAATGAACTTGAAGAAAACTTGATAAACCCTAGAATTGATGATCTTGTTCTAGCATAATCTGAATTTAAGAGTAAAATTCAGAAATATGGATGTTAAGACTTGTGTAAAATTGTTTAATTGAAGTTAATTTAGATGAAAATTACAAGTCATAAACTTGGTTTTGATGATATAAAAATCTGACCCGCTAGGTGTTTGATGAAACGCCTAAGTGAGGATTAAAATGCTAAAAGTTGGGTAAAAACGCAGATTTGATTATTATAAAGAATTATGCGTTAAAGCTTATGAAAAAGGGGTTTAGGATGATTTAATGAAATTTATGTTGTATTGGTGTTTATAAACACCATACTAACTTGTATGAAAGAACTACTTGAACAAAAAGGGAAATTGTTAAGAATTCATACTTGATTTGAAGTGGGTCTTGACATAAGAATTAAACTCATGATTTATGATTTAGTTCAATAAGAAAGTAGTCAAAGATTCATAAGGTGTGAAAGGTCATGATTTAGAATGACTAATCTAACAACCTTGTGAATGATGGATGATAGTAGGCGCTTAACAAGCTAGGTGAAGCTTGGGGAGAAAGCGGGTTGATCGAAGCAAGTGAGAAAAGAAAAGCGTAATTCGGATGCAAGGTAAGTGTAATTTACACACTTATGTAGAATACTTGTTTATTTAATACGTTGTAAACGGATAACGATTGTTTTGGAAATATGGATTTTTGTTAAGATTACCTTGTAGTGTAATCTAATAATGGGGAAAAAAGGACAAAAATGGAAATTGGTCAAATGTCGACTAGTGTAAATAAAGGTTAAAAGGATACCCATAGCGTAAGCCGAAATGGGTTGAATTTTGTAAGAAAAGAGTTTAAAGAAAAAGGGTATGTTAATAAAATCCGGGATGAATGGACGTATAAATTGGAAATCAAAAACGATGTTTTTGATTAAATAGATAACGTTGGGCGTGTAGTCCAAACGGGTCCAATGGTGTTGATAACACCATTTGACAATATCGACTAATATGGTTGTCAAGTCTTATGCTAACAGGACCGATTAGTAAATCGGATGAATTCGTCACTATTGATTATGTGATAATGAAAACAAGGTATACATCGGGTCTACTTGTTGATCCGGGCCAGGTACGCATATTCATGTTGTAGTTAAAAATGCTATTTTGTTCGAATAAATGGGAAAGAGAGTCCTTCGTAGTAAAAAGAACAAAATCGACCAAAATGCCCTCGTTGGCTAATTGGAACAAACAACCTTTAAAAGTTGTTTGGGAACGAGTTTTATGATTAGGTAAATACTTAGAATAAGTATAGAAGCTGAAAGAGGTATTATTTTTAGTCAAACGGCACTATTTGAGTTTTGCCGTAAAATATTGATTCTAGAGGTAAAATTTGGGTTATATAAGATCACCACAATAAACTCACCTTAAATACAGTCGAGGTGGGGTATTATAGGGTAAGAATGTGGTGATGGAATGCTAGAAGCAATCGAAAGCGTTTTTAGGCTCGAAAGTGCTTAAATACCCTTAATGGGTCAAAATAAGCATCCAAGTAAAAATGGATTTAATTTGAGTAATAAACCGGCGATTAGAATCTAATATGATAGATAAGATTAAGTTAAAGAAGTATATGTGATATAAGGGTCAAACAAACTTGTATGTTTGATAAAATCACAAACGGGTCAAATTTGGTAAAAGAGTAATAAGCCGAAGTCTTAAAAGTCTTAAATTTTATCAAGCCGGATGTAGGATTTTAACTCCATATGATGGAGAATCAAATTTCAAACATGTAGGAAGAAACGGTAGGTCAAACGGATAAGCGGTTTGAAAGATACGAAAGATTTCGTGTCAAATTACGGCAAAATGGAAAAGCTGGATGCAGGGTCCACCGTAAATTACGGTGCCACCGTAATTTACGGTGGAGCTGATTTGTGTTACGGTGCTGATCTACTGTTGTACGGTAGGGAGTGGTCAATACATGAGCCACCGTAAATTACGGTGCCACCGTAATTTACGGTGGAGATCAGAATTTAGTTATTGTTTTGGGTTCAAGATATCAATGTTGGATTTTCCAAATTTCCTCATTATATTAATTGTTTAATTATCAAAACTGACCTTTAAGTTGGTTTTGATCACAGGTGAATGTCGAGAGTCCCGGATGAAGATCAAGCGTCGAGCAAGAACCGAACACACGTTAAACAAAGCTTCCGCAACGTTGTTTTGTCGTTATATTAAACGGCGAATTAAATTACATTATGTATATCACTTAAATTGTAAAAGTTTTTTTAACAAACCCGTATTTCCGATGTATATGTAATCATTAATTACATGATTATTTTCGCAAAATATACGTTAAACCTTGATTTATAAGAACGGGTGTTACACAATGGCTGCATCTCTGACTGGATTCTCTACTGGCCTGTCTGCTGTAACATGTATGTTATTCATGTTTTCCATTATGTTTAAACAAAACTGATCAACACTACGTCCTTTAGCACTAACCAGATTAATATTTTCAGTTAAGTTTATTCACTTAAGGGTATTATGGTCAATTCATGTTTTATTTAAAATATTTTCAGCAGCTTTACCCCTACCTGTTTGTCTATGACGATATGGGATATAAAGCTGCCACCACAGATAAACTTATGACAACATCACTTATTATCAGTGTTGTAGAGATCGCTAGGCGCCAGTCGGGCGGTGGAGTACCGACTAGGGATTAATCGAGATTAATCAGGATTAACCGGGATTAATCGGGTCGGAATTTATATATATAATTTTTAAATTTATATATATACACATACATTAATATCAATATAATACTTAAAAATAGTTCAAAATTCAAACAACTAAGTTTAAAACATAGCAAATCAAGTATTTAAACATTCAATACACACGTTAATATCAATATAATACTTAAAAATAGTTCAACAATTAAACAATGAAGTTTAAAACGTAGCAATTTAAGTATTTAAGTACTTAAACATTCAAACATTAACATATCAGTCATGGCCTCATGGAATATATTTTAATGGGTTAAAAACATGTTTTTTTTTGCCAGGTTGGAACTAAACAACTTGGGTCATGTATTTAATGGTTAAAAACATTTATTTGGGCCTGATTTAAACTAAAAAAGAGTGGGCCGACTAGAAACGATTTGGCCGACTTGGGCCGATTTGGGCCGCCTTGCACCGACTAGGACCGACTTAGACCGACTACCGACTAATGGTCCGACTAGCTCAAAATTAATCAGTCAACGCCCGACTAGCGCCTAGACGCCGATTAATTCCGATTTTTACAACACTGCTTATTATTATGTTTTAGATGTTTTGCTTACATGGGTCAATTTATATAAAAATCCACCAATGGATGAGCCGGTGTTGGGAACTAACGCGTCTGATCCCAAATTTGCTTTCTTCACACAAAGTGCGGTAAATGCGATACCATGGCTTCGTGTTATCGTTGTTCTGGTCAACCATCCACAAATTGTAGTAATCAAGAGTTTGGGGGCTGTTGGGGAACTAGAAGACAACTTTGGTTACCCTTCAATTCAAAACATGAAACCACCACAGATGGTTGCAACCAAACATGAAAACCTTCAGTTCAAAACATGATTTTTTGGACAAAGCAAAACTCAAGAAAAATCACATCTTATACCACATAATCACTGTCGCAAAAAAATCTAATCCTGTGTTCAATGTAACCAAAAATCAACAAAAATCACATCTTTACACCACCTAACCACCGTCGCGTTTGTCACTACACACCACTTCCCGAGCCAAACCCCACTCCATCACACCCCCTCCGCCCCGTCACCATCATTCCTGATACCCCTGTTCCACCTCAGACGCACCCCACTACCACTGACGTCACCACACCCGCTAGTTGGGGCCACCACGCCGCGCTACCGCCGTGGCTCCGCCACTAAGGGCGGTGGCCGTCAGTTTTCTAGAGAGAGACATGAGAGAAGAGAAAGAGAAAGAAAGGGGATAAGGTTTGGGTTGTTTGGTTGTGAAAAATGAAAGGAAAAAAAAGAAATATTTTAAATATACTACTTAATTACTAACTTACAGATGCTATATTTAACTGAAAAATTTAACTAGGTTAGGATTAAATGACGTAGAATGTAATGGGTTTTGCAAATAAAGGACTATGACTGTAATTATTGAAGTTAAAGGCTATCCGTTGCAATCCGGTACAAATATAAAGACGAAAAATATAATTTATCCTACTAATAAAGTGCATTCAATTTTATGATATAATAATCAATTTGTTTGGTTAATTATGAAAGTCACGTAACTATGCAATTTCTCTTAAGTAATTTCTTTTTAGATCTTTAAATTTATCATTTTAGCTCAATTTTTTCCTAGCACATAAAATGCAAAAACAATTAGAAATAATATCTCCTGTAAGAATATCACTGCACTTCTAATATAACTAGTTAAATTTCCGCCCGCGCTTTGCGTTGGGGACCAAGTGACTGCAAAACGTTGTCAGTAACTGTAAGCAGATACCGAATATCAAAGCCTAAATAAAAATGTCGTGAAAAGGATAGTCAATCCGTACTAAAAAGCGATTTTAAATAACCTAATATATAATAATAGAACCCACACGTCCTACACGTTGGAAATTCGGTTTTTTTCAGTTCAGTTATTACGGTGCTAACACGTTAAAATATGGATGAGCTCGGTACCGGTAAAGGCACCGAAAGTACCGATCCGGAAAATCATCGAAATTAGGTACCGGCACCGAAAATGCTTGGTACAATACAATATGGTATTTGAAGGTAAAAATCAATAAATATAGATATGGTGCTAGACCGGTGTCGAACCGAAAGTAACGATTCTGAAAACGCCAAAAGGTGGGTACCAAATTGGTACCGAAAATGATTTAGTATAGTAAATTTGTTACCGATACGATACCGGTTTGATTACAGGATTTGATACGATTTGCTCATCAATAATCTAAATATCCAAGTTAATTTTACATGCTACAATTCATTCATTACGTAAAAAGACAAAAAATAAAGCAAAATAAGTTGTTGTGTATATAAAACCTCATTCAAACGAAATACAGTTTACTTACTCTGTGTATGAAAAGTAATCTAAACTGTGCAATTACTTGCATTGCTACGTTGCTACAGGATTTGATGAGCTCGGTACCAACCGGTACCGAAAATATCGTTACCGAAATCCCCAAAAGTGGGTACCGGTACCGAATATACCTGGTACGGTACGGCTTGATAGGGTCGGTACTGGTACGACACCTGTCACACCCCTTTCTAAGGCGGAAGCACGAGGTGTGATCATGAAAGGTTCTCATTGCATACGAAAGGTAAACATACTACATGCTCATAAAAATAACTTCAAATTCCAAACATTTCATAACTGAAATCATTATTTAAGTGTTTACATCACGAGACAACATTTTGTCTAAAAAGTTTCAACTTTATTCAACGATAAACATAAACGACATCCAAGAGCATGAGTAAGACCGCGCGCGCATCCACTTTAGTTACCTGAAATACATGTGAGTTTTTGGAAAAAACGTCAACATAATGTTGGTGTGAATTCATGCAGTTTTTGTATTGAATGTTTAAATATTTGAACGAAAACATGGTATGTAACTTGTAAAACGTATCTGTAACTAAGTACTGTGAATGTAAGTAATATGAGATCGCAAGTGGTTTGCAAGGCCACTAACATGTGTCACGACATAGGAAGCCACCAATCCTAGGCATTTTTGTCGACTTTGACTGAGACACAGAAACACTCATTGGTAGAAGTAGGCCAAGAGTGGGGTTGCCTGAAACCCATTAGATCTAACCTTTTGTTCCGCGGTCTGAATGTATACGTTGATTAATGGTGCTTATGGTACCCTATTCGGGACATGATCTACAATGTCTTTCCTTAGTTTTTTTTTTTTTTTTTGTATTCAACATACCATAACACATGTATTTTCCCCAAGTTAGAAAACAAGTAAAAGTTTAAAAGTGGGGACATGAACTCACAATTTTGCGTTCCTTGCGCCGTAAACTTCACCGGGTTTTGCTTATATTGCGTCGTGACCTAAACGCGTTTTATTAACGTTAGTCACTAGACTTGCATCGCACAAGTACAAGTCACCATATTTTATGTATGTATTCTTTGTGTGTTAAAAATAATTTATATTTTTAACTATGTGTCTCACTTATATTATTTTCTCAAAATAAGTATAAGTATCTTGTATTTTTCACCCGAGTTATGTATCTTGTCCAAAACTTCATTTCGTGTTCGTAACTTGACTAAGTCATTTAATCTATTAAGAAATATATTTTCATAAATATTTTCTCTTGTATTTATCTAAGCATATTGTATGTGTATTTTTGTATGTTCACTCCTTAGGAGTATTTAGTGTATTTTCAAGTCCTAATACACTATTACACATAATACATACTACATACATTTAGCACACAATTTGGTGATAAATAAATATATATATTTTCCTAAAAAATATACATACTTAATACCAATTTTTATCTTGAAGAAATCATCATTTCTTAACACAAAAATTAGGGAAACCTTGGTAAATATTTTTAGATACATTTTTAGGGAATAAGTTTCACCAAAACTTATATTTTCTAAGTGTCAAAATTTATAGAAATTTTGACAGAGTTTCCCATAAAAATGGAGATTTCCCATGTTTTCAAAACATGTGTTTATTTTCTTTTAAAATCATCACAACAATCAACAACTCATTTAACACTACCGAGTGTCAAAATCAAGTACATTATACTACATCATGAACTTGAAGCTTTGTAAAAACTTGTAGTAATTTGCCATGTTATTTAGTAGGTTTAGTTACCCTTAAAAACATGGTTATTCGTTTGTAAATTTCTTTATTAAAAGATCTAGTCATTTACAACTTGTAAGATGATTTTTCTAAAAATACTTCTCTTGTATTTTTCTTGTTACAAACATGTTTCTATTCTTGTTTAAGCACTAAAAATTATTATTAGTTTACTTAGAAACCATGACTTTGTAAGTCTTGTAAATAAACTTGGTTTCTTGAGAAAATTATTTTTGTAATCATCTATTTACAAGAATTGTATTTTGTTTAAACCATCTTTACATAAGAAAACCCATTTCATTATTCAAGTTCATGAAGACATATAGTATGAAGATCTTGGTCTTTCACAAGATCACTACTTTAACTCACTAGATCATGTGTTTAATCACAATCTAGTAGGCTCCATATGATGTCTAACATCACCAACACTAATAATAAATCAACAAGAAGCAAATCAACATATTCCACATGTATTCTCATATTTTTAAGCTTATGTTAAAGTATCATGATCATGTTCTTTTGTGTTCATCAAGTTTATCATTGTTTATCATCTTTTATTCATCAAAATAGAAGTATACAAGTTACAAGGAGCTTACTACTAGCACAAGGGCTAGGGAAGAACACTTGGAGATGAAGATGACAAATGGGTTGGGTAAAAGCAAATGGAGAAGGTTCTTCAAGATCTTCAAGCTCCATGTACCACCTTCTAGTACTTGAAATAAGCTTGAAAATGGATGGATGGTGGTGGCAAGGCGATGGCGGTGGCGGCACTAGCAAGGGCCGAGATGGAGAGAGAGAGTGTAGGTCCGTTTTTCTCGGAGGATCCGATATGTAACCTATCCTTGTTTATCACAAACACTATCACGGGTGCAGAATCCCCATAAAGGTGCAAACCAAACAAATGTAAAGCGGATAACACGAACATATAATCAAATATTCACTTAGATTAACAGGATGAGAACAAACTGCAAACACATACACACAATGCTTGACGATAAACTCTCAGTTTCTCTCTATGCTCTCATCAAATCATAACTAAACTGTGAAACAACTTAGCTATTTATACTGACCAACGGCGAAAACCCTTTGGACGAAAACCATGTGTGACAAAATCAGGGATTTCGCCACACACATAGTGACGAAAACAAGGGATTTCGCCATATCAATATTTTGACGAAAACAAGGAGATTTCGTCATGCATGGCTTTTGGAATTTCATTGACATCATCATGACATCACTAAGGTGATGTCATGGTGATGTGTTGACAGGAAAGGTCGCGGCTCTCCGTGCTTCGCGTGTCGAACTCTGGGGCGCACGATGGAGGAATCTCGCTACGTCGGGCTTGAGCCGAACCTAACCGAGTCGAACCGAGTCGAGTCGAACCGAGCCGAGTCGCATCCACATAAAATGTATCAACAAACTCCCCCTTGGACGCTACTCGTGATGGTTCGATCTACACATTGTCGGATCTTTAAAAGGTCTTCACGTGTCGCAAATAGGGAATGTATCAACAAACTCCCCCTTGAATGATGCTCGTGAATCTTTTGATCTTCAATACTTCAGATCCTTTCGGTGTTGAAAAGTGATCAACTGCAACCCGATCATCTTGATCTTCTGATTGCATCAACGTCGTGTCTTCTCTTTACGGCTTGTCATCTGACACGTTCTCTTCGTCTTTAGCTTATTCTGATGTCGCATCTGCACATACAAGAAAGCTAAACACGTAATGAGAACAACCGCTTGGAATTTAGACAAATTAAACAAATGACACATATGAGATCAAATCTCATTTAAACACCGACTGACAACAGTTTGAAAGTTTAAAAATTGATCAATTTTAATCTTTTAACTTTCAAAACTTGTTAATTCGACAGTTTATGAAGGTGCAATTGTTTTCCCGCTTAGAATCAGGATTTTGGGTAGGATAGACTCGAGTTCCAACATCGGTCAATAAAAAATAAACTAGAAGCAAAATCTTTTTGGCTTTTATAAAGTTTATATTAAAACACACCTAAAATCTTTTTGGAATTTTTCATTTTTCAAATGTAAAGACGGAAAGCAATAAATAAATATATACAGAGATTCAGAAACGAAAGCAGTAAACAAATATTTACAGACATTCTTTTTGCGAGTTTCGAGGGTAAGAGAATCATATCAGTGTACGGTCACGCCAAAACGCTCTTGGTGTTCTATTAGTTAACATTTAGATAAGCATCCTATAACAATTATCGGTATTGTTGTCCACATAAGCTCAACTTATCAGATGTAATCATGGCGAGGGGATACGGTTAGTGTATGATTTATACTTACCGACCGATGTTCATCCACACACGACACATTCCCGTATCAAGGTATGCACGAGAGTTCATCTTACCGGTGAGTATACCGTTTATCATCCGTTTGACCGTATATGAAAATGTGAGAAACTCACTTATTTTGATTGAAAACAAGCCCTATGTGATAGAATCACTTATTGATGAGGAACTTGATTTTCGATGCATGAGGGCACAGAAGCAAGTCCGTGAACAGGTCAGTACAATGTACAGCAAACAGACGAACTTGACTCCCGGATAAATGTGATATATTATCACTTATTTTATTTAGACATGTGATTGTTGATCACTTATTGAGGTCGTATGCAATATGAACACATATGTATAATATCATGGAAGATCTAGACTTCGTCTCCGTTATTTTTCGGTAAAAGATACAACCATGATACCCAGATGATAAGCAGCATAAAGACCGAATATCTCAGAACCTCGACAATCAATCAAACGAAATTTCGGTACTAAGACCATAGGCCAATGTGTGGTTCCCACCTGGTCTTCAGTCGATTTAAGATTTATATCACCCTGCACACTTTAAAATGATTGTGAGCCTACCGATACATCTTATATAGAGCTGCTTAACATTTTTTATTTTGCATTTCAGTTCGAAAAGGTTTCGACAGACCACTGATGTACTATCATTTTCACTTTTTCTCGCCAGGAAACTCATTTTTGTTTTTCTATTGTTTTTTCGTTTTTGACATTTTTCACTGTTTTTGAATTTTCAAAAATTTCTCCCCCTAAAATGCGAAAAGATAAGTAAACTGAAAATCTTTTTGGATTTTTGACGCTTAAGAAAATATTTACAAAAACGATCAGCCGACAGAAGTTTACTCTTGTTTCACCTTAATACCATTGACCAACAAAAGATAGTCAAAACGAGATTTGTCAAAAGCTTTTGTAAACAGGTCAGCACGCTGTTCATCAGTGTGGATTTTAACAACATCGATTAATCTTTTGTCAAAACAATCACGTATGAAGTGATATTTAATTTCGATGTGTTTGGTCTTGGAGTGTTGGACAGGATTTCTAGTGATAGATAAAGCAGCATTATTATCAACAAAAATAGAGGTAAATAGGAATTCAAAACCGTAGTCGCGCATTTGTTGCTGAATCCACAGAACTTAAGAGCAACAACTTGAGGCAGCAATGTATTCAGCTTCACAAGTTGATGTAGCGACACAAGTTTGCTTCTTGCACTGCCACGTGACTAAGCGACTTCCCAAGAATTGACATCCAGCCGTTGTGGATTTGCCATCTATTTTGCATCCACCGAAATCTGAATCACTAAAAGCAACCAAGTCAAAACTATCATCCTTAGGGTACCAGAGACCGGTGTCCGGCCAACCCTTCAGATAGCGAAAAATCCTCTTAACAGCTCCCAGATGAGATGCCTTCGGATTAGCTTGATATCTTGCAAGCAGGCACGTTGGATACATGATGTCAGGCCTCGATGCTGTGAGATACATGAGAGATCCGATCATAGCGCGATAATAAGAAGAATTGACACTTTCACCCTTCAAGTTCGAAGTAATCCTGTGATTAGTCGGAAGTGGGGTACCAATGGGCGTTGCTTCAGACATCTGGAATCGGCTCAAGATGTCACCAACATATTTAGTCTGATGGATGAATATCCCAGACTCAGTTTGTTGAACTTGTAGGCCCAAAAAGAAATTCATCTCTCCCATTGGGCTCAATTCGAACTTCTCCTGCATAACACGTTCAAATTTCCTGCACAAAGTATCATTAGTAGAACCAAAAATGATATCATCAATGTATACCTGTACCAACAACAAATCACCATCCTGTTCCTTGATGAAAAGAGGCGAAAACTGTTCTCCAGCAGATAAGTAGATAATGTTGCATACCAAGCCCTCGGTGCTTGATGTAACCCGTAGAGAGCTTTGTTGAGCAACCAAACCCGATCGAGATGGATAGGATCTTCGAAACCTGGAGGTTGTTCGACACACACCTCTTCTTCAACAATACCATGCAAGAATGCGCTTTTGACGTCCATCTGGTAGACTTTGAATCCTTTAAAAGAAGCATAAGCTAGAAAGATCCGAATAGCCTCCAGACGAGCAACTGGTGTATAAACCTCATTGTAATCAATGCCTTCAATTTGACGAAAGCCCTGAACAACCAATCTCGCCTTGTTGCGAATGACCACTCCCCGATCATCCTTTTTGCACTTGTAAACCCAACGGGTGCCAATTTTCTTGTATTTGTCGGGTTTTTCAACAAGTCTCCAAACACCCAGTTTCTGGAACTGTTGTAGTTCCTCTTGCATTGCTTCAACCCAAGAATTACCCTTTAAGGCTTCTTTCCAAGATTTCGGTTCTTCTTGTGAAACGTAACACGCGAAGGACCAATCATTTTGAAGACCAGATTCTCTGATGGCTGAATACAAACCAGCATTCTGGTTGTTTCTCAGCTGATTACTCGTCTGCACCCCGCGTTGGACATCTCCTATGATATTCTGCTGAGGATGGGTATCGTGAATCCTCATTTCAGGATTTTCAGGAACACGAGCATTAACACCCAAATTGTTAATATTAACATCCTCCACATGAGGAGTTTCAACAGAAGCACCCTGAACAGGAGCAACTGGAGCTGAAGTGCCTTCAGTAGCATCAAGATATTCATCATCTTCCGATGACTCATTGTACTCAGTAGCATCTTCAAATACCTCATTTTGAACCGTGTTGTTAACCGAATTAGAACCTTGGGGGTTAACAATAACAGGTCTAACCAATGGCGAGCCAGCAGCGTTGTCACTATCAAATAACATTCTAGCAGCTGCAGAATCTTCGTCAAAGGTTGGCAGATTAAAGGAGTCGAATAGCCCATCGTAGTTGAACATCCAAGGATCACCCGGAGCTCTAACAGAACTTGTATACCTTTGAACCCTTACTTCACTCCATAGCTCAATCTTTTTGGTAGCCAGATTCCATACGCGAAAATTCGGAGTAGCATATCCAAGGAAGAAACCCTCGATAGCTTTCACGCCAAACTTTCCATCCGGCTCAATCATAGTGCATGGACCGCCAAAAGGTTCTAGAAACGAAAGATCCGGTTTCCTTTTCTGTAGAAGTTCGAAACAAGTCTTGCCATGTCTCTTAACTGTAAGAACTCGGTTTAATGTGTAGCAAGCAGTCGACACAACCTCCCCCCAGAACTGAACAGGAAGCTCCGACTCTACCAACATCGTTCTTGCAGTTTCAATTATCATCTGATTCTTCCTCTACGCGACACCGTTTTGTTGTGGGGTGTATCGAGAACTGTATTCATGAAGAATGCCCTTAGAAGTACAGAACTCATCCATCACACGGTTCTTGAACTCGGTTCCATTGTCGCTTCTGATCCTCTTAACTTTCAACGTGTAGAGATTTTCCAACATTATAAGAAGATCCTTGAGGATTCTAGGAGTATCACTCTTGTGTGCCAAAAAAGCTACCCAAGAAAATCTAGAATAATCGTCAGTAACCACTAAACAATAAGCATCCCCGAATGTTGTCTTGTGTCTCATAGGTCCAAAGAGGTCCATATGAAGACGTTCGAGAGGCATGCTAACAACGTTGATTTTCTTCGGAGGGTGAGACTTCTTCGTTTGTTTCCCTTTCTGGCACGAAACATAGATATCTTGTAGATGAAAACTTCTCACAGGCACACCATTCACAAGATTGTTTTTCACCAAATGGTTCATTTTTCTTAAGTGAATGTGCCCCATTCTTCTGTGCCAAGATATAGACTCCTTCTCTGTGGCTTTCGAGACGAAACATGTGACTTGTGCAGAAGTCGTAATCGCTTGGCTCATATCAAGAATATAAAGATCATTAACTCTTGGAGCCGATAAGAGAATCCATTCCTCTGGAATTTTGAAACCAGGTTTCAGCACATAACAACCGGCATCATCAAAATGCACGGTGAACTTCTTATAGCAGATTTATGAAACACTGAGAAGATTATGATCAATTTGTCGAACATAATTGATCTTATCGAAACATACAACATCATTGGAGATCATTCCCTCTCCAGTGATGTATCCGCCTTTGTCTCCTGCAAACGCGACATAGCCTCCTCTAATATTTCTCACATCATATAGAAGCCGTAAGTCGCCTGTCATGTGCCTAGATGCTCCACTATCAACAATCTAATGACTATTAATAGTTCCTCCTGGAACACCCTGCACATATCATCAATGATCATTTGAGGATGGGGACCCAAGCCTTAGTGGTCTTGGGTTGTCCATGAACATCACGAAAGATGATCTCGATTTTCTGATGATTTTGTAACACAACACCTCCCCCTGAATTTTCACCCGTCTTAGGTTTCCAAGTTTGATTTGCTTTACCAGATATATTTTTATGAACAGATTCTAAAACTTCTGGTTTTAAAAATTGTGAAGAACTTGGTTCCCTGTTGACCGTTTTGACTTCAGATTTTAAAGCCTTTTCAACAGCTTTGACGTTTTGACGTCGTTGTTTCGTTTCTTATTCCTTAACAGTTCTTTTATCATGTTTTGGTGAAACGGGACGACGTTGAGGGTGAACCTTTTCAGGTGGTGCTTTCTCAACAAATTTATCCTTGGGAGTGTTTGGACAATTTTTAATGATGTGTCCAAACTCCCCACACTTAAAACATGTTCTCCTTTCCACAAACTTAGGAGAATCTGATCGACAAACAGATGTCGAACCCGTAGAACCTGAGGTACTTGCTTTTTCATCACACCCATTTGTATGTTGAGTGTAATTGTTTTGGCTGTTACGTTTTAAAATCTTGACTTGTTGTACAAAATCGGTGTTTGATGTAATAACCGAAAATTTAAAATCATTATTCTAGAAATAAAATAATAATAATTTATAAAAAACTAACATTTATCTTATGATCCATCAAAACTATTATTATTATTATTCATAAATTATCCAATAGGAAACCCTAATTAAGACACCCAAGTAATTCTGTACAAACCCTAAAATTTTCAGAATTTTCAGAATCAGGATTAGGGCCCCTAAAACTCAGGGGGGGTATTCCCTACTTGAAGATTATCTTAATAACTTGGGGACGAAGTTGAAAATTAAAAATCTGTCGACTCAACTAGGCTAGTCCCACACGTGGCAACCCTATGCATAAAATAAGTTGCCACGCGGCCCGCGTAAGGATAGGTTATATGTCACGCGGGCCGCGTCAAGGTCAAAATTCACCTATAAATAGAGGATGTTGGGACTTGATTCTGGGCACAAAAACGATGAAGAAACTCCAAATATACGTTGAGATATCGTCCAATTACTCTCAAAACACACACGAAACACAAATTAAGTATAGCAGGGTGCTGCAATCAGGGTATTAACTCGATCGCTATTACGATTCATTGTCCGATCGATCAATGTACTCAATGGATGTTTAAGTGCTGCCCACATTAGGGTGATGTTTTGTCATTAATTGTGATTCCGACCGGATGTTGAGTGCCACCCAAATTCGGGGAATACTCTGTCCTTCGTTGTGAATCCGATGGATGTTTAAGCATAGCACTTTGTCATTCGTTGTGAGGGTTGATCTCGTGAGTTATCGTAAATGCTGTATTAAGTTACTAACCTAGTTGTGTGCATGTTCTTTAAATTAGGTTAAAAGACTAATCAGTAGTCTAAACTCTGCCGTATAAATCTGAAATATTATCACAAGGTAGCATCACTTTGGAATTTTTAAGGTACGGATCCTTACCCCACTCCTTATTGCTTCATATTCAAATTATTATAAACCACTAAATTAAGATATCTTTTAAAAAACTCCTCACGTCTTTGATTATCGATTCATTTGACAGTCCGTTCGATTCCTATTCTAATCATTTGATTTAGCTTTCATGTCATGCGATAGTATTATGTTATTATACTCATTATCGCATGTTCCAATATATGTTCCGTTTTGTTATGAAAATAAGTTTTATAAGTTCTGTGAATAAAGACCATTTGTACTCTGATACCCTGAGTATCGCTTCTCGTGGAGTGTCCCACGAGCATGTTGTTGCGGCATCGACATCATGTGCTCCACCCGTGACGGAGAGATTAGTTCACGGCGTCTCTTAAGTACAAGTGTGGTACATAAGGCTATTAGGAGGCGTATGGATCGATCCTAGGATTTAAGTTAAGGAGGTGGATAACGGGTATGCCAATTCGCCATCTCATGTGATAATTATGCAGGAGTAGCTACCTGTGTATTGTCACGTTTTAAGTTTGCTCATGGGTACATCCGTAAGATATGATTATGAAATTACGTTATTTACATCACGTTTCATCCGAATAACAATTCTATAAAGCGTTATTTGTTATTTGAGCCTAATATTTCGTACTGAGCATTCGGCTCATTCCGTAAATTTTTGTATATACAGGTACGCAGGTTATTTTGGGCGGGGAAAAGAGAGAAGAATAAAGCTTAGGAATAAATCTGAAGATGTTAGTTAATCAAGTCGAATGTGTCCGCTTGTATATTAAACTTAATTTTAATGGTTGTATGGTTGTTTCATTGTTAAATAAATAAATGGAATTATGACTTTTGTTATGATACTACTGTTATTGTGACACGTCAGCCCTTCCGGGTTGGGGTGTTACAGCTATCGTATCAGAGCAAAGGCTCTTTCCTGTAGAAAACTTGAAGATAGTAATAAAAACCTGTGAGGAATGGGTAGATATCTATGATAGGATTCAATTTGGTCTCTTATTTGGTTTAATTCCTATGTTTATTCGTATAGATATGCCTCCTCGTCGTCCGCTACATAGGAGTACTCGTGCTAACCCTGTGCGTAACAACACTTCTTCGAATGAGACTCCAGTTGATCCAAGCGTAATTAATGCCATCAACCAGGCTGTTGCCGGGTTGCTTCCAAACCTTGTTGCTCAAACAGCTGAGGCCGTTATTCAACAAACTCGTCATCCAGAACGTAATAACACGATTCCAACCTCTGGTGAAGAAACTCGTGAGAATACCACGAACCATACTACCTATAGTATAGACATATGGATCTCTAAATTCCAAAAACAAAAGCCGAAATCCTTTAGTCACGCTACTAATCCAGTCGAAGCAAGAAACTGGATAGCTCATGTTGAAAAGATCTTCGGAGTTCTTGGAGTTCCGGAGCAATACAAAGTTAGATTGGCTACATACAAACTTGAAGATGACGCACAAACTTGGTGGGAAGGATATAAGCAAGTCAAAGGAGGGGATGATTTTGACGCTAATCTTCCATGGGTCGACTTTCGTAATATCTTTTACGACAAGTATTTTTCGACCGCTGATAAAGAAGCTTATATCAGGGAGTATGCAGTGATTCGACAGGGGAGTGATGAACCAGCCTCTGAGTTCATTACTAGATTTGCAAGGTTGGCTAGTATTGTAGGAGAAGTTGCAGGATCGGCAGAAGCCCATGCAGAGAAATGCAAGTGGGCAGTCAATGATCGAATTCGGAAGTCGATCATGTATATGAAATTTAAGGATATCACCGAAGTTGCCGATGCAATCAAAACTTTTGAGTTCGAGAGGAAAGAATTTTTATCTCGAACTGAGGATAATAAGAAGAGAAACCGAGAAGGACAATTTAAGCAGGCAATCGGCCAATCATCCACTACGCCACAGCATCAAGACCGCAAAGTGCAAGGAAATCAAAACTCTGGAAATCAGGCACGTCCATGGCAACCTAGACCACAAAACCCGAGGCCTGCTCAAAACCAGATTCAGTTGTATGCAGAACCTATTCGAGCTCAACCACTGAATCAACATGTAAACCCGAATCAGATTACATATCCTCTATGTAATACTTGTGGTAAGAGACATCAGGGCGTATGTCACCGAAGTACAGGAGCATGCTTTAGATGTGGCCAAACTGGACACATGATCAAGGAATGCACTAAGAAAGATACTAAGAAGAATAACCGACCTAACGTTGCATCATCCAATGTTGGAGGAAGAGTTTTCGCACTTTCTGCTACTGACGCTGCTAATGTCCCAGGTACTGTATCTGGAAACCTTCAGCTTGGTGAACGTAGTATCTATGTGTTATTCGATACAGGAGCGACTCATTCTTTAGTATCCCACTCGTTTACTAAGTACCTTCCGATAAGACCAACTCTCTTAAATCATACTTTAACCATTTCCACTCCCATGGAAAATTCATCCGTAATTACTTACGTATATAAAGATTGTCCGATCCGTATTGAATCTATTGTGTGTAAGGCAGACCTATTTCCAATACATATGTGTGACTTTGATGTTATTCTTGGGATAGATTGGTTGTCTCGACACCGCGTAACTATAGATTGTCATTTCCGTCGTGTTATTTTCGGTGATCTTCATCATCCTGATATTATATATCAGGGAGCTCAAGCTCATAAATCTCTTAAAATCATCTCTGCGCTCAAAGCTCGAAAATTATTATCAAACGGCTGTGCTGGATTCCTAGCATCGATTAAGGATACTCTGCTAGTGTTAAGAGTATTGATAACCACTCCGTTGTTCGTGAATATCCTGATGTATTTCCGGATGAACTTCCGGGATTACCACCCGACCGTCAGGTAGAATTCACCATTGACTTGGTCCCTAGTGCCGAACCTATTTCTAAAGCTCCATACCGTATGGCTCCAATGGAACTGAAGGAGTTGAAGGAACAATTGCAAGAATTGTTAGATCTAGGATTCATAAGACCTAGTGTTTCACCTTGGGGTGCTCCGGTTTTATTTGTAAAGAAGAAAGACGGTAGTATGCGTTTATGTATTGACTACCGAGAGCTGAACAAGATTACTATTCGTAATCAGTATCCTTTGCCTCGCATTGATGATCTCTTTGATCAACTTCAGGGGGCTCAGTTCTTCTCAAAAATCGACTTGAGGTCCGGGTAATATCAGCTAAAGATCAAAAATGATGATGTTCCTAAGACCGCCTTTCGTACTCGATATGGTCATTACGAATTTTTGGTTATGCCCTTTGGGCTAACTAATGCACCCGCAGTCTTCATGGATTTGATGAATCGCGTATTTCACAAATTCCTAGACAAATTCGTTATTGTCTTTATCGATGACATTCTAGTGTATTCTAAGAGTCACGAAGAGCATGAAGCACATCTACATGCAATACTTGGAACCTTGCGGCATGAGAAGTTGTACGCTAAGTTTTCCAAATGTGACTTTTGGCTTAGCCAAGTGGCATTTCTAGGACATGTCATATCAGCAGAGGGAATTATGGTAGACCCAACAAAGGTTGAAGCTATTACAAAATGGCCAAGACCCACTTCTGTTACCGAAATACGAAGTTTCTTGGGTCTTGCTGGCTATTACCGAAGATTTGTTGAAAGATTCTCGGTAATTGCTTTACCACTCACAAAACTCCTAAGGAAAGGGGTGAAGTACGCATGGAATGAGGAACAAGAGAAAAGCTTTAAAGAATTGAAGAAACGACTCGTAACCTCTCCGATACTCGCTCTGCCTTCTGGATCCGGAGGTTATCAAGTCTACAGTGATGCCTCAAAGAAAGGATTAGGTTGTGTGCTAATGCAACATGGGAAGGTTATCGCCTATGCCTCTCGTCAGTTAAAGCCTTATGAAGTTAACTACCCTACACATGATTTAGAATTAGCCGCAGTAGTCTTTGCACTTAAGATTTGGCGACACTATCTGTATGGTGAGAGTTGTGACATCTTTACCGACCACAAGAGCCTCAAGTACATATTTACGCAGAAAGAATTAAATATGAGGCAAAGAAGGTGGTTAGAACTTTTAAAAGATTACGACGCAAATATTCAATATCATCCAGGCAAAGCCAATGTTGTAGCTGACGCATTGAGCCGAAAGAATTCCGGGACTATATCTTGCTTACAAATTCAGCCTCGTATTAGGAGGGATCTCGAAAGGATGAACATTTGGCTTCAGGTTAGTAAATCTGATGGATATATAGCTAGAATGCAGATTGAACCCGACCTCATATCACGGATCAAAGATGCACAGAAGCAAGATGGAGAACTTTGGGAAATTGTGCAAAATCTTGAGGTGGGTAAGCAATCTGAATTTAGTATAGACCATCATGGGATGATTTGGTGCGGCAAAAGACTTTGTGTACCCAATGACTCCACCCTTCGTGAGTCATTGTTAGCCGAAGCTCACAGCTCACCATTTTCCATTCACCCAGGATCTACCAAGATGTATAGAGACTTAAGACAGAACTTCTGGTGGAATGGCATGAAGGAAGATGTTGCTCGATACGTAAGTAAATGCCTCACTTGCCAACAAGTGAAAATTGAACACAAACGAGCAAGCGGTCTGTTGCAGCCATTGGATATTCCCATATGGAAGTGGGATGAGATCACAATGGATTTTGTTACCGGTTTGCCTAAGACATTCAAGAAGAATGATGTTGTATGGGTTGTTGTCGATAGATTATCGAAGTCAGCACATTTTATACCAATTCAGCAAGGATTTTCGGTTAATAAGTTATCCGAAATATTTCTTCAAGAGATTATTCGACTTCATGGCACACCATCTTCCATTGTTTCCGATAGAGACCCACGTTTCACCTCACGATTTTGGAAAGGTTTTCAGGCAGCTTGGGGTACACGACTGAAGTTTAGTACGGCTTTCCATCCACAAACAGATGGGCAGTCGGAACGCACGATTCAGACCTTGGAAGACATGCTCCGAGCATGTGCACTTGAATGGTCTGGAAACTGGGATGAATATCTATGCCTTGTTGAGTTCGCTTACAACAATAGTTGGCAAGCAAGTATTGGCATGGCACCTTTTGAACTTTTGTATGGTCGGAAATGTCGAGCACCGATATGCTGGGATGAAGTTGGAGAAAAGCTTATTGAAGGGCCAGAACTAGTTCAGATTACAAATGAAAAAGTCACTATGGCACGAGAAAAACTGAAAGAAGCTCAGAGCAGACAAAAGAGCTATGCAGATCAAGATAGACGACCACTCGAATTTAAAATTGGTGACCACGTATTCTTAAAGGTATCACCTTGGTGTGGTGTTCGTAGATTTGGAATTAAAGGAAAGCTTAGTCCTCGTTTCATCGGTCTGTTTGAAATCCTTGAAAGAATTGGAGAAGTGTCATATCGACTGGCTCTACCTCCTCAGCTCTCTCACGTTCATAACGTTTTTCATGTCTCCTCGTTAAGAGGATATAATTATCATCCACTTCATGTCATTAGTTATCCGTTACTTACAATTCACGAAGATTTGTCCTACGAAGAAGAGCCAGAAGCCATATTAGATCGACAAGAAAAGGTTTTGCGTAGGAAAGTAATTCCATTTGTTAAAATCCTCTGGAAAAATCACTCTGAACACGAAGCAACATGGGAATCTGAAGAATCAATTCGCTCTCTATACCCTAATCTATTCTAACAATAGAATTTTAGTCTAGGCAACGGTAAATCTTGCTCTTTGAAATATGTTCAATTGTTTCTGTTTATCTTATGTGAATATATCTTAGTTATGATTAAGCATGTTTATGTAGGAGATATCAGTACCAATAGTCACTTTTGTTATCTGTAAGTCTATGTTGATTTTCTGCATGATTAAATATGTTATTAAGATACGTAGGGGAAGAACCATTAGGACATGGTGGTAAGGTAATTGACAATTATAATCATTATGAATTTCAGATACACATATGTGTTTAGGAGATTCTTGTTATATAAGTTAGTAACTCTGCTATGAAAATTCCGTTCCCGTTACTTATGCGATATGTTTGGAAAATTTCGAGGACGAAATTTCTTTTAAGGGGGTAATAGTTGTAATAACCGAAAATTTAAAATCATTATTCTAGAAATAAAATAATAATAATTTATAATAAACTAACATTTATCTTATGATCCATCAAAACTATTATTATTATTCATAAATTATCCAATAGGAAACCCTAATTAAGACACCCAAGTAATTCTGTACAAACCCTAAAATTTTCAGAATCAGGATTAGGGCCCCTAAAACTCAGGGGGGGGGGTATTCCCTACTTGACGATTATCTTAATAACTTGCGGACGAAGTTGAAAATTAAAAATCTGTCGACTCAGCTAGGCTAGTCCCACACGTGGCAACCCTATGCATAAAATAAGTTGCCACGCGGCCCGCGTAAGGATAGGTTATATGTCACGCGGGCCGCGTCAAGGTCAAAATTCACCTATAAATAGAGGATGTTGGGACTTGATTCTGGGCACAAAAACGACGAAGAAACTCCAAATATACGTTGAGATATCGTCCAATTACTCTCAAAACACACACGAAACACAAATTAAGTATAGCAGGGTGCTGCAATCAGGGTATTAACTCGATCGCTATTACGATTCATTGTCCGATCGATCAATGTACTCAATGGATGTTTAAGTGCTGCCCACATTAGGGTGATGTTTTGTCATTAATTGTGATTCCGACCGGATGTTGAGTGCCACCCAAATTCGGGGAATACTCTGTCCTTCGTTGTGAATCCGATGGATGTTTAAGCATAGCACTTTGTCATTCGTTGTGAGGGTTGATCTCGTGAGTTATCGTAAATGCTGTATTAAGTTACTAACCTAGTTGTGTGCATGTTCTTTAAATTAGGTTAAAAAGACTAATCAGTAGTCTAAACTCTGCCGTATAAATCTGAAATATTATCACAAGGTAGCATCACTTTGGAATTTTTAAGGTACGGATCCTTACCCCACTCCTTATTGCTTCATATTCAAATTATTATAAACCACTAAATTAAGATATCTTTTAAAAAACTCCTCACGTCTTTGATTATCGATTCATTTGACAGTTCGTTCGATTCCTATTCTAATCATTTGATTTAGCTTTCATGTCATGCGATAGTATTATGTTATTATACTCATTATCGCATGTTCCAATATATGTTTCGTTTTGTTATGAAAATAAGTTTTATAAGTTCTGTGAATAAAGACCATTTGTACTCTGATACCCTGAGTATCGCTTCTCGTGGAGTGTCCCACGAGCATGTTGTTGCGGCATCGACATCATGTGCTCCACCCGTGACGGAGAGATTAGTTCACGGCGTCTCTTAAGTACAAGTGTGGTACATAAGGCTATTAGGAGGCGTATGGATCGATCCTAGGATTTAAGTTAAGGAGGTGGATAACGGGTATGCCAATTCGCCAACTCATGTGATAATTATGCAGGAGTAGCTACCTGTGTATTGTCACGTTTTAAGTTTGCTCATGGGTACATCCGTAAGATATGATTATGAAATTACGTTATTTACATCACGTTTCATCCGAATAACAATTCTATAAAGTGTTATTTGTTATTTGAGCCTAATATTCCGTACTGAGCATTCGGCCCATTCCGTAAATTTTTGTATATACAGGTACGCAGGTTATTTTGGGCGGGGAAAAGAGAGAAGAATAAAGCTTAGGAATAAATCTGAAGATGTTAGTTAATCAAGTCGAATGTGTCCGCTTGTATATTAAACTTAATTTTAATGGTTGTATGGTTGTTTCATTGTTAAATAAATAAATGGAATTATGACTTTTGTTATGATACTACTGTTATTGTGACACGTCAGCCCTTCCGGGTTGGGGTGTTACATTTGATTTGTTTTCAAAAGCTATAATTTTATCTGTACCCTTCGATGCTACAAATCTGACATTACTGTTTTTTCTTCTGATAACGAGCTCCTTTTGTTTCAAATTTAGATTGAGAAACGTTAGGCTTTTGAGCTCGTTTTTCTGGTTGTTTACCCTTAGCAGCAATAGGTTGTTGCTTTGTTGGTGATTTTTGATTTCCAAATTGTTTCCTGATTTCAGCTTTTGGAATTGGGTCACATTGAGTTACAATGACTCCTGGAATTGTCTTTCCCAAAAACTTGTTTGTATTATCTTCAAAAACTTTATCAATCGAAGATGGATTGACATTTTTAATTGGAAAATCGTGATCTGAATAGATTTTAGAATCACCAACCAAAGTGTACAACATGTTATTACTCTTAACGGCAGACACAAATTTCTTGTCATTCTTGACAGGATTTATCACTTGTTTGACAACTGGTTGAACAGCAGGAGTAGGAGGATCACAAAGAATATGATTCTCAATTGGAATTTCTACTCCCTTCATCTTGTCAATTGATTTATCCTGATTACTCATATCTGATTCTGATTCATCATCAGACGACTCATAGTCCTCAATGATTGAAGGACTTTGTTTCGTAGATGTTGAAGTTTCTGTTTGCACAGATGATGTACTTGAAGAACTGTCTGATTTGAACCCTAGGCCAGTAGTAACTTCTTCATAATCAAGACGCACACTGGGCTCAAAACGTGGCATTTCTTCTTCATCAGGCATATGAGTATAATTATGTCTTAAAGGGGGTGGACACTTCTTATACCCTACGCCTTTCTTGTTACCTTTGAGTTGTTGAGCATCAATGATATGATCGAGCACATATCGGGAGTTAGAATAACTCTCCAATTTGAGCTTGATTGCATCATGTTCGCATTTGGCAATGGCTAGCTCCTTTTTGGTTTCCTCGATGATATTAATGTAATTGTTAATACCAATTTGCTTATTGAAAACAGTTTTTGTTAGCTCGGAAACACTTTTCTTTAGGGTTTCAATCACAGATTTAAAATCCTTTTCGTTTCTAGCTAAAGCCATATTTGCCTCTTTACACTTAGACAACTCAATAACCAATCTTTGGTTATGACTATGAACCTTTTTAGATTCAAGCTTCAATTCTGCACAAACATTACAAACACTAGGAGCAGAAGTTTCAGATTTTACCTGACTCGTAGAGGCTGAGACATTTGCCATAAAGGCAGTCTGATAAGAAAAAGATCCGTCTTCAGAGAAGAATTTCTCCATTTCTTTAGATGCTACAACAACCTTCTTGATCAGAACAGATTTCTGACTCTTCAACTCCTCTGCTTCAGTCAATAAATCATCAATATCAGAACTCACTTCTTCCTTCACATCAGATTCCGAATTATAACCACCCGAATTAGAACTTTCTTCATCAAAACTCCCGGTATAACCCGAACTGTCGTCACTTTCAGAAAATTCTTCCTTGTGAACGTGCTTGATGTGATTGATGATCTTTGCATAACAAGCTGTTCCTCCTCCTTCTTGACCACCTTCCCCAAATTATACAGACCAATTACACCCTTCATCAGCTTGAACAACTAATGCTCTGTTGGTGTTTGAAGGTCCAGACTGGTTCTGGTTCTGGTTGTTGTTCACCGCTACTATCCTTCGTTCACGATTGTCTTGATTGGCATTAGAAGTACTTGTCTGATTTCTGAACGGATTCTGATTGCCCTATTTGCTTGGTCGGGTGCACTCACGTTTGAAGTGGCCCTTTTCGCCACAACTGAAACATGTAACCGCATCTTTATCAAACCCATACTTCGTATCCTTTTTACTTTCCAACGAAGTTCTTCCCGTTCGACTCATGAAATCCTTTGCCCTTCTAACTGCACTTGCAAACGCCCACTTTATATCCATCAACTCCATTTCATCACGGTTGATTTGTTGATAATCTTCATTGGTCATATTGATGTTTCCAATTTGACCTGCGACCAATCCGCTGTATGCACTGACCATTGTATTAATGAGTTCCATATGCTCCTTTGCTACTTCAATGCTAACTTTTGAGAGGTTCGAAGTATCAACTCTGACAGTGTTGGTGTTTTGGGGTGGAGGATTGTTGGTATAATGTGCTTGTTGTTGTTGTTGTGGTTGGGCTTGAGGTTGGGGTTGAGATTGTGGAAGATAAGCACTTGGATCGAACTGTGGTTTAGTAGTGGTAACTTGAGGTGGAGGTTGGGGTGTTGTTAGCCATGCACTTGCATCGAATTGAGGTTTTGAGAAAGCATGAGCTTGAGCAATCATATGCGCTGGCGGATGATAAGCACTTGGATCGAAAACTGGTGGAGGAGCTGATTGTGGAAACGGAAAAGAGCTTGTATTCGATATAAACGCCGTCTGTAGCTTCGGTTGCTGAACTGAACTGGAACTAGCTAAAGAGTTAAAACCTGCAAGGTACATTTCAGTATTTTGAGGAACAGGAATTAGTTTAGCTTTCCGGGTTTCTTCATCATTCTTGTGCTCCAACTTCTGAATAAATTCATAGATATTGACAGTAGCTAAAGTGCCCGTATGCTTTAGAAGCTCAATGAATGCGCTCCATTTTGGAGGTAGAGCATCAGCAAACCGTGTAACCATTTCCTATTGAGTAGCAATAACATTATAAGAATACATTTCACTAATCAAATGATAAAAACGAGAAGTCATATCATTTAGGGTTTCATTCTCCAAGAATTGAAATGATTCAAACTCTTTCTTCAATAAATTATGGCGTGTCTTTCTAGTAGCTGCATTTCCTTCTCCTCTTGCTACCAATGCATCCCATAAAGCTTTCGTGCTGGTACAATACCCAAATTGATGATATATATCTTTTTGGAGTGCTTGTGTGAGAATAGAAAATGCTTTCTTCTCAAGATCATATGCTTTCTTGTCGTCTTCAAGCATATTTGCCAATGTCGCCGCACTTGAACCTGCTTCTTCGAGGTTTGTATTGTATGGAGAGGTGAAACACGTCCATAATTCTGTGTTTTGCCCTAGAACGTAAGTATGGAAATGACCCTTCCATGATGGATAGTCGTTCATGTGATTCAACTTTGGCGGGCGATTGCTGCTACCCGTCTCACTCTCACTAAGCAATAAATTTTGAATGCTTTGATTTTGATTCGACACCAATGCCCATTGATTTGCACTTATTGATTGTTGAGGCATAACATTTCTTAACCATGCAGCTGCCGAAGTCTGATCTTGACCTGGTCGTGGGTCCGTACTCCAATCCCATGGACTTGTACTCATGATGATTGATTTTAGAACAACTGAACCTGATTAAACACTTGAAAAGAGAATGTTAAGATATGTTTGCAAAGCTTCTGTTTAAAATCACAAGAATGTTTGACGAAATCCTGTATGATGAACAATGGTGATTTTGTCGATGCTATGTGTGACGAAATCACTGAGTTTTCGTCCAAGATATGTTTGATGAAAATGGTGTTTTCGTCGAGGGGATGTATGACGAAATCAGGTGATTTCGTTGACAAAGGATGTATGACGAAATCAGGTGATTTCGTTGACAAATGCAATTTCTGACGAAAACAGGGATTTCGTCAAAGATGGTTTTCGTCCAGTCAAGTGATTTTGTCTAGATGTGATTTCGTTGACAATGGTTACCAGCTGTTAGATATTTTTCAAACCTTATCCTCTGACAAGTTGGTGACCAATTTTTCAACAAACCATGCTTTCTGCTTTTCGAACCTTCTTTTTCAACAAACAAATCATCACAATACACAAATTTCAAACACTTGCAATTTAATATTGATAAACAAAATAAGTTAGAATCAACAAAGCTCAAACACAGATATATGCAAATAATCAGTTTGAAGATTTTCAAGAACACATTCAAGAACACTTTGAAGATATGAAGTTTCTGAAAAATATTTTGCTTATATTTTCAACAAAAACCCAAATGTCAACATGTATAGATGCAATATAACAAGTTTTCAATAAAACTATAGCAAAATAACACTTGTAAACACATATTTTCAAAGATATTTTCAGAAACACCATACTGAAAACAGTTAACAATACTTGTTTCAAACAATCACAATGTTTGGTTTTAGACAAGGAAAAGAGCCAATGCTCTGATACCAATTGTAGGTCCGTTTTTCTCTGAGGATCCGATACGTAACCTATCCTTGTTTATCACAAACACTATCACGGGTGCAGAATCCATGTAAAGGTGCAAACCAAACAAATGTAAAGCGGATAACACGAACATATAATCAAAGATTCACTTAGATTAACAGGATGAGAACAAACTGCAAACACATACACACAATGCTTGACGATAAACTCTCAGTTTCTCTCTATGCTCTCATCAACTCATAACTAAACAGTGAAACAACTTAGCTATTTATACTAACCAACGGCGATAACCCTTTGGACGAAAACCATGTGTGACGAAATCAGGGATTTCGCCACACACATAGTGACGAATACAAGGGATTTCGCCATATCAATATTTTGACGAAAACAAGGAGATTTCGTCATGCATGGCTTTTGGAATTTCATTGACATCATCATGACATCACTAAGGTGATGTCATGGTGATGTGTCAACGGGAAAGGTCGCGGCTCTCCGTGCTTCGCGTGTCGAACTCTGGGGTGCACGACGGAGGAATGTCGCTACGTCGGGCTTGAGCCGAACCTAACCGAGTCGAACTGAGTCGAGTCGAACCGAGCTGCGTCGCGTCCACATAAAATGTATCAACAGAGAGGTTGAGGGGGGTGGAATGGTGAAGGAGATGAAGTGCTTATGTCTTTAAAGAATATTTGCAAGATCTTACATATCTAAAGAAATCAAGAAAGATCACAAGCAATCTAAGCAAGATCCAAATATATCTTGGCAATATTTGGTGGGGGCCACCCACTTTGCAACCGTGAAAAATAATGGGGGGGGGGGGCAAAGTGTAACTTCAATTTACTAATTATATAAACAAGTAAGTTCTCAAGTGTCTAGTTTAGGGACTTGATGTGTTATTATGTTATGAGGGGTGTTATGGTGTTCGGGGACCATAACTTGTTCAGAAACATTAAAATAATGCTTCTAGTAATATTTTGATGTTCCGGGTAATGTCCGGTTGTTCGGTTAAATACCGGTTCGTTAAAGTGCTAAATTGCACCGTCTAGTGTCCTTTATGTACCCTTTTTGTGACCCTTTTAATTCCCAACACTTAGGAGGGTATTCTGGATAATAAAACATGAATTCTGCATAATATTGATATATTAAAAAGCTGATTATAGCTGAATCCTGTAAAATTCTGCACTTAAAGTGCGTTTCGGGTGCTTTTTAGTGCGTATTTTAGCTTCCGGAAAGTCTATATGTTAACCCTTGTATATACTCTTGGGTTTTAATGTATTCTTGACATTGGACCTACACCTAGGCCCTAATTTTATTGTCTGACTGCTTTCTGCAGAATTGTTGACATAATGTGTCTTTCCGGTGAGTTTACAAGTATTTCTGACGCAACGCTATCATTAATGCATAAAACAGTTTCTTGTAGTATAAAACGTGCATGAATTCACTTGTATAGAATGTAATCAGACAATGTTGACATTTAAGCACATAATTGCAGTCATTAAATAATAATTAAAGCGTACAGAAATTACCGGTTTGGTGCCAGTTGTCACAACACCGGTATTTGAGGGTAAAACCCGATAAATACCGGTGCCGAACGGATACTGAAAATACACTCAGTTAGATAAATTTGATACCGGTACCGGTATCCGATACTATTCATTCATTTCTATCTTGATTAGTACTGTTCATTCACTTTAGAATTTAATATATAGGAGAATAAATATCATATAAAGTGAATATAAAATGCAACGATTAGTGGGGACACGGACGAACTTCTATCCTCGTGAAGGATACCTTTTAGCTACTATTGCCGAGGGCAAAACATTTGGAAAATATTTATAAATCATGTCTTAGCAAATTAAACGAAACTCTATCATGAAGTCCCCACATGCGGAGTACTTTGGTGAAACTAGTTATTATTATTATTATTATTATTATTATTATTATTGTTGTTGTTGTTGTTCAATATGATTGGTGGCACGATCCTGGTTAGTCATACGCCTCTTGGTAGTACTCCACATGTGGGAAATTTGAGGGTGTGAAAAACGAAAGGAAATCGATACCAAGAGCTTCTGTCGTAGGAGAAAAATTCAAAGCGTTTGAGAGTTTTCTGAGTGACTGGAAGGAGAAATGAGTGAAGTAGTGCACCTATTTATTGGTTTAGGGTGAAATTGGGGTGAGAGGAGAGTTCGGGCGACAGGCCCTTTCGCACGAAAGGGGCCCTTTCGTGCGAGGGGTGCTTCCCTTCCTCCCGAATGTCCGAGTTTGATTATGTGATGCGTTTCAGTCGGTTTTACGTGTAACAAGCATACATGTGTATCGTGCAAATAAGAAGCATGTATAATGGTGTTTAAAACGTTGATTTTGAGTATAAACATGCAAACAAGTCTAACATGAATAACATAAGTGTGAATAAAATATTTGAATTTTTATTATGATCACTAGTCTCGGATTACAAGGTTGAAATGAATGGAATACAACACGGGTACAAGTTTCCAACAATAGGAATACAACAATACTTTCTAAATAAGGAAAGTATGGAATGCAAAGCAGTACAAAACACGTGATAATAAACACATCATCATAAACACAACTGCCGGAGGGATTCCAATACTTTTGGAATCCAGTACTTTGGTCTTCTGTTGACTTGGTCCTTGGTCTTTAGCTTTGACTTGTTGACTTAGTTGTTCACTTATTGACCCAACACTTTATTAATCCAAACTTTGTCCTTTGTCTTCCTGTAGTTTGATATACCTGTTCTTGTATCAGTAGTTTCGTTGGTTGTTTAGGAAGCTTTAAAGGGGGAAAACTTCTGGTGCACTAATTATACTTTAGTCTTATTCCATCAGGCAGGGAAGATGGTTCCCTGATTTTTGGCTTTCATCATCAACAAATCTTATATAACTCAACAACAAGTGGCAAGAAAAGTTAACAATAAGCAAGAAATCGAACCAAGAAAGAATGAGGGTTCGAAAGAAAGAAATAAAGGCTAGTTGCAAGTAAAGTGATCTAGCAAGAAGAAAGAAGCAAGTGTAAGATTCGAATTGGATTATGAACCGATAGCAAGCATGAATAGCAAGATGTAAGAAAACAGAAAGTGAGCAAGATGATTCAAAGTAAGTGAGTAAGAAAGGTTCTTATCAAGAAAGACAATAGCAAGTTTAGCAAGAAAACCGAGTTCGGTTTTAGCAAGCAAAGCAAGAACGAACGCAAGCGTGAATGACGCATTTTTGGGGGTGAATGTTGGATATATAATCTTGGCGGGTCGACGGGTACGAGTCGATGGGTATGGGTTATCAGCAACTAATGGATCACAAGTAAAGAAGTAATCTTGTGTTGACCGAGTTTATGAGTTTATTGGAGATGGAAGTCGTGGAAGTGAAAGTTGGGGTAACGTAGAGTGGGTTGTAATTTAGCATGTGTTTAATTTTGTTTTCATTATAAATAGAGAATTAGTGGACGTATTTTTTAGCAGATTCATTATTATATCATTGTAATTCTCTTTGAAGGTTAATATATTAGAAAGTGTATGTGAAGTGTGTGTTAAACTGGGGCTCAGCCAACATTTGAACCTAGCACGGTTCTTGACAGACTCCACTCTCCAACCTGCAGAAAGGGGGGACCGACGCTCAAGCTATGAACACAGTAGATGCTTGAAAGCAACTATATTTTTTGTGTCGTAATTATGTGTTAAATGACCTAGCAGATGGATTGTATGACATGTACTTCTTGATAAAGACTACCGAAAACCATCCTAATTTATATCTCATAACTGCGTATTAAGACATAGTCCAATAGTTTGATTTTCGTATCAATTACATCCAACTCATTAACACTATCCAAATTTTCCAGTTATCTTTTTGTTAAAAGAAAAAAAATACCCTTGCAAATTTACCATTCTCTCCTCTCCAACAAATTTACCAACAATCACCTTCAATGAAGAAAAAAAATCAACCACCACCATCGTCTAGGGATGAAAAAAAACCCGAGCCCCACGGGTATATGATTATTTTAAAAATTTTACGGGTATGGGACGAGTATGAGATTATGTGATACCAGATCTGAATATGAGTAATATGTATATATTATGTACTTCTTGATAAAGACTACCGAAAACCATCCCAATTTATATCTCGTAACTACGTGTTAAATGACATAGTCCAATAGTTAGATTTTCGTATCAATTACAATCCAACTCATTAATGCTATCCAAATTTCCAGTTATCTTTTTGTTAAAAGAGAAAAATACCCTTGCAAATTTACCGTTCTCTCCTCTCCAACAAATTTACCATCAATCACCTTCAGTGAAGAAAAAAATCAACCACCACTATCGTTTAGGGATGAAAAAAACCGAGCCCCACGGGTATATGATTAGTTTTAAAAATTTTACGGGTATGGGACGAGTATGGGATTATGTGATACCAGATTTGATTATGAGTAATATGTATATATTACATTTTCATAATTTATTTGTTAAATAAAAAGGATGAGTTAAAAGCTTGGTTGGTCCCTGTGGTTTGCAAAAATTTCATACTTGGTCCTAGTGGTTTACTAATTACACGCGTGGTCCCAAAAGTTGTCAAAAAATGAACTCGGTTGGTCCCCTGATGAAACTTCTATTAAATTTCTCAGTTAACTAGGTATGAAATGACTATATTACCCTTGAACAATTAAAAGAAATAAAAAAGTTATATATAAAAAACCCACAACTACCTCCATCTTCTTCACTCTCGTTTGCTCTTTCAATTCGATGCGAATGGACCGACGATGACGAAACCCAATGTAAAGACAAAGAAAACGGTGTTGAAAATTCTAATCGGCACATAAACGGGGGCGAAACGGTTCTTAAAGGGAAGATTCGAACCCATACAAATCGATCTGCAAGTTATAATGTATCACATTGAATGTTCGTGGGCTATTCTCAATGGAGCACACACTTCGTACGGTTACAATTTCAAATTCCAAATCCCAAATATATCCGCTCCTCTCCCACATCTCAATCCCCAAACCCTAATTCCCCAAATCCACGATGGAAGACAAATACGAAAAGCTCGAAAAGGTAGGCGAAGGTACCTACGGCAAAGTCTACAAAGCCAAAGACAAAAACACCGGCGAACTCGTCGCCTTGAAAGAAACCCGGCACCGAAAATGCTTGGTACAATACAATATGGTATTTGAAGGTAAAAATCAATAAATATAGATATGGTGCTAGACCGGTGTCGAACCGAAAGTAACGATTCTGAAAACGCCAAAAGGTGGGTACCAAATTGGTACCGAAAATGATTTAGTATAGTAAATTTGTTACCGATACGATACCGGTTTGATTACAGGATTTGATACGATTTGCTCATCAATAATCTAAATATCCAAGTTAATTTTACATGCTACAATTCATTCATTACGTAAAAAGACAAAAAATAAAGCAAAATAAGTTGTTGTGTATATAAAACCTCATTCAAACGAAATACAGTTTACTTACTCTGTGTATGAAAAGTAATCTAAACTGTGCAATTACTTGCATTGCTACGTTGCTACAGGATTTGATGAGCTCGGTACCAACCGGTACCGAAAATATCGTTACCGAAATCCCCAAAAGTGGGTACCGGTACCGAATATACCTGGTACGGTACAGCTTGATAGGGTCGGTACTGGTACGACACCTGTCACACCCCTTTCTAAGGCGGAAGCACGAGGTGTGATCATGAAAGGTTCTCATTGCATACGAAAGGTAAACATACTACATGCTCATAAAAATAACTTCAAATTCCAAACATTTCATAACTGAAATCATTATTTAAGTGTTTACATCACGAGACAACATTTTGTCTAAAAAGTTTACAACTTTATTCAACGATAAACATAAACGACATCCAAGAATATGAGTAAGACCGCGCGCGCATCTACTTTAGTTACCTGAAATACATGTGAGTTTTTGGAAAAACGTCAACATAATGTTGGTGTGAATTCATGCAGTTTTTGTATTGAATGTTTAAATATTTGAACGAAAACATGGTATGTAACTTGTAAAACGTATCTGTAACTGAGTACTGTGAATGTAAGTAATATGAGATCGCAAGTGGTTTGCAAGGCCACTAACATGTGTCACGACATAGGAAGCCACCAATCCTAGGCATTTTTGTCGACTTTGACTGAGACACAGAAGCACTCATTGGTAGAAGTAGGCCAAGAGTGGGGTTGCCTGAAACCCATTAGATCTAACCTTTTGTTCTGCGGTCTGAATGTACACGTTGATTAATGGTGCTTATGGTACCCTATTCGGGACATGATCTACAATGTCTTTCCTTAGTTTTTTTTTTTTTTTTTTTTTTTTGTATTCAACATACCATAACACATGTATTTTCCCCAAGTTAGAAAACAAGTAAAAGTTTAAAAGTGGGGACATGAACTCACAATTTTGCGTTCCTTGCGCCGTAAACTTCACCGGGTTTTGCTTATATTGCGTCGTGACCTAAACGCGTTTTATTAACGTTAGTCACTAGACTTGCATCGCACAAGTACAAGTCACCATATTTTATGTATGTATTCTTTGTGTGTTAAAAATAATTTATATTTTTAACTATGTGTCTCACTTATATTATTTTCTCAAAATAAGTATAAGTATCTTGTATTTTTCACCCGAGTTATGTATCTTGTCCAAAACTTCATTTCGTGTTCGTAACTTGACTAAGTCATTTAATCTATTAAGAAATATATTTTCATAAATATTTTCTCTTGTATTTGTCTAAGCATATTGTATGTGTATTTTTGTATGTTCACTCCTTAGGAGTATTTAGTGTATTTTCAAGTCCTAATACACTATTACACATAATACATACTACATACATTTAGCACACAATTTGGTGATAAATAAATATATATATTTTCCTCAAAAATATACATACTTAATACCAATTTTTATCTTGAAGAAATCATCATTTCTTAACACAAAAATTAGGGAAACCTAGGTAAATATTTTTAGATACATTTTTAGGGAATAAGTTTCACCAAAACTTATATTTTCTAAGTGTCAAAATTTATAGAAATTTTGACAGGGTTTCCCCTAAAAATGGAGATTTCCCATGTTTTCAAAACATGTGTTTATTTTCTTTTAAAATCATCACAACAATCAACAACTCATTTAACACTACCGAGTGTCAAAATCAAGTACATTATACTACATCATGAACTTGAAGCTTTGTAAAAACTTGTAGTAATTTGCCATGTTTGTTTAGTAGGTTTAGTTACCCTTAAAAACATGGTTATTCGTTTGTAAATTTCTTTATTAAAAGATCTAGTCATTTACAACTTGTAAGATGATTTTTCTAAAAATACTTCTCTTGTATTTTTCTTGTTACAAACATGTTTCTATTCTTGTTTAAGCACTAAAAATTATTATTAGTTTACTTAGAAACCATGACTTTGTAAGTCTTGTAAATAAACTTGGTTTCTTGAGAAAATTATTTTTGTAATAATCTATTTACAAGAATTGTATTTTGTTTAAACCATCTTTACATAAGAAAACCCATTTCATTATTCAAGTTCATGAAGACATATAGTATGAAGATCTTGGTCTTTCACAAGATCACTACTTTAACTCACTAGATCATGTGTTTAATCACAATCTAGTAGGCTCCATATGATGTCTAACATCCCCAACACTAATAATAAATCAACAAGAAGCAAATCAACATATTCCACATGTATTCTTATATTTTTAAGCTTATGTTAAAGTATCATGATCATGTTCTTTTGTGTTCATCAAGTTTATCATTGTTTATCATCTTTTATTCATCAAAATAGAAGTATACAAGTTACAAGGAGCTTACTACTAGCACAAGGGCTAGGGAAGAACACTTGGAGATGAAGATGACAAATGGGTTGGGTAAAAGCAAATGGAGAAGGTTCTTCAAGATCTTCAAGATCTTCAAGCTCCATGTACCACCTTCTAGTACTTGAAATAAGCTTGAAAATGGATGGATGGTGGTGGCAAGGCGGTGGCGGTGGCGGCACTAGCAAGGGCCGAGATGGAGAGAGAGAGTGTAGGTCCGTTTTTCTCGGAGGATCCGATATGTAACCTATCCTTGTTTATCACAAACACTATCACGGGTGCAGAATCCCCATAAAGGTGCAAACCAAACAAATGTAAAGCGGATAACACGAACATATAATCAAATATTCACTTAGATTAACAGGATGAGAACAAACTGCAAACACATACACACAATGCTTGACGATAAACTCTCAGTTTCTCTCTATGCTCTCATCAAATCATAACTAAACTGTGAAACAACTTAGCTGTTTATACTGACCAACGGCGAAAACCCTTTGGATGAAAACCATGTGTGACAAAATCAGGGATTTCGCCACACACATAGTGACGAAAACAAGGGATTTCGCCATATCAATATTTTGACGAAAACAAAGAGATTTCGTCATGCATGGCTTTTGGAATTTCATTGACATCATCATGACATCACTAAGGTGATGTCATGGTGATGTGTTGACAGGAAAGGTCGCGGCTCTCCGTGCTTCGCGTGTCGAACTCTGGGGCGCACGATGGAGGAATCTCGCTACGTCGGGCTTGAGCCGAACCTAACCGAGTCGAACCGAGTCGAGTCGAACCGAGCCGAGTCGCATCCACATAAAATGTATCAACAAACTCCCCCTTGGACGCTACTCGTGATGGTTCGATCTACACATTGTCGGATCTTTAAAAGGTCTTCACGTGTCGCAAATAGGGAATGTATCAACAAACTCCCCCTTGAATGATGCTCGTGAATCTTTTGATCTTCAATACTTCAGATCCTTTCGGTGTTGAAAAGTGATCAACTGCAACCCGATCATCTTGATCTTCTGATTGCATCAACGTCGTGTCTTCACTTTACGGCTTGTCATCTGACACGTTCTCTTCGTCTTTAGCTGATTCTGATGTCGCATCTGCACATACAAGAAAGCTAAACACGTAATGAGAACAACCGCTTGGAATTTAGACAAATTAAACAAATGACACATATGAGATCAAATCTCATTTAAACACCGACTGACAACAGTTTGAAAGTTTAAAAATTGATCAATTTTAATCTTTTAACTTTCAAAACTTGTTAATTCGACAGTTTATGAAGGTGCAATTGTTTTCCCGCTTAGAATCAGGATTTTGGGTAGGATAGACTCGAGTTCCAACATCGGTCAATCAAAAATAAACTAGAAGCAAAATCTTTTTGGCTTTTATAAAGTTTATATTAAAACACACCTAAAATCTTTTTGGAATTTTTCATTTTTCAAATGTAAAGACGGAAAGCAATAAATAAATATATACAGAGATTCAGAAACGAAAGCAGTAAACAAATATTTACAGACATTCTTTTTGCGAGTTTCGAGGGTAAGAGAATCATATCAGTGTACGGTCACGCCAAAACGCTCTTGGTGTTCTATTAGTTAACATTTAGATAAGCATCCTATAACAATTATCGGTATTGTTGTCCACATAAGCTCAACTTATCAGATGTAATCATGGCGAGGGGATACGATTAGTGTATGATTTATACTTACCGACCAATGTTCATCCACACACGACACATTCCCGTATCAAGGTATGCACGAGAGTTCATCTTACCGGTGAGTATACCGTTTATCATCCGTTTGACCGTATATGAAAATGTGAGAAACTAACTTATTTTGATTGAAAACAAGCCCTATGTGATAGAATCACTTATTGATGAGGAACTTGATTTTCGATGCATGAGGGCACAGAAGCAAGTCCGTGAACAGGTCAGTACAATGTACAGCAAACAGACGAACTTGACTCCCGGATAAATGTGATATATTATCACTTATTTTATTTAGACATGTGATTGTTGATCACTTATTGAGGTCGTATGCAATATGAACACATATGTATAATATCATGGAAGATCTAGACTTCGTCTCCGTTATTTTTCGGTAAAAGATACAACCATGATACCCAGATGATAAGCAGCATAAAGACCGAATATCTCAGAACCTCGACAATCAATCAAACGAAATTTCGGTACTAAGACCATAGGCCAATGTGTGGTTCCCACCTGGTCTTCAGTCGATTTAAGATTTATATCACCCTGCACACTTTAAAATGATTGTGAGCCTACCGATACATCTTATATAGAGCTGCTTAACATTTTTCATTTTGCATTTCAGTTCGAAAAGGTTTCGACAGACCACTGATGTACTATCATTTTCACTTTTTCTCGCCAGGAAACTCATTTTTGTTTTTCTATTGTTTTTGCGTTTTTGACATTTTTCACTGTTTTTGAATTTTCAAAAATTTCTCCCCCTAAAATGCGAAAAGATAAGTAAACTGAAAATCTTTTTGGATTTTTGACGCTTAAGAAAATATTTACAAAAACGATCAGCCGACAGAAGTTTACTCTTGTTTCACCTTAATACCATTGACCAACAAAAGATAGTCAAAACAAGATTTGTCAAAAGCTTTTGTAAACAGGTCAGCACGCTGTTCATCAGTGTGGATTTTAACAACATCGATTAATCTTTTGTCAAAACAATCACGTATGAAGTGATATTTAATTTCGATGTGTTTGGTCTTGGAGTGTTGGACAGGATTTCTAGTGATAGATAAAGCAGCATTATTATCAACAAAAATAGAGGTAGATAGGAATTCAAAACCGTAGTCGCGCATTTGTTGCTGAATCCACAGAACTTAAGAGCAACAACTTGAGGCAGCAATGTATTCAGCTTCACAAGTTGATGTAGCGACACAAGTTTGCTTCTTGCACTGCCACGTGACTAAGCGACTTCCCAAGAATTGACATCCAGCCGTTGTGGATTTGCCATCTATTTTGCATCCACCGAAATTTGAATCACTAAAAGCAACCAAGTCAAAACTATCATCCTTAGGGTACCAGAGACCGGTGTCCGGCCAACCCTTCAGATAGCGAAAAATCCTCTTAACAGCTCCCAGATGAGATGCCTTCGGATTAGCTTGATATCTTGCAAGCAGGCACGTTGGATACATGATGTCAGGCCTCGATCCTGTGAGATACATGAGAGATCCGATCATAGCGCAATAATAAGAAGAATTGACACTTTCACCCTTCAAGTCCGAAGTAATCCTGTGATTAGTCGGAAGTGGGGTACCAATGGGCGTTGCTTCAGACATCTGGAATCGGCTCAAGATGTCACCAACATATTTAGTCTGATGGATGAATATCCCAGACTCAGTTTGTTGAACTTGTAGGCCCAAAAAGAAATTCTTCTCTCCCATTGGGCTCATTTCGAACTTCTCCTGCATAACACGTTCAAATTGCCTGCACAAAGTATCGTTAGTAGAACCAAAAACGATATCATCAATGTATACCTGTACCAACAACAAATCACCATCCTGTTCCTTGATGAAAATATTATAGTCGATAAGACCTCGGCGAAAACCGTTCTCCAGCAGATAAGTAGATAATGTTGCATACCAAGCCCTCGGTGCTTGATGTAACCCGTAGAGAGCTTTGTTGAGCAACCAAACCCGATCGAGATGGATAGGATCTTCGAAACCTGGAGGTTGTTCGACATACACCTCTTCTTCAACAATACCATGCAAGAATGCGCTTTTGACGTCCATCTGGTAGACTTTGAATCCTTTAAAAGAAGCATAAGCTAGAAAGATCCGAATAGCCTCCAGACGAGCAACTGGTGTATAAACCTTATTGTAATCAATGCCTTCAATTTGACGAAAGCCCTGAACAACCAATCTCGCCTTGTTGCGAATGACCACTCCCCGATCATCCTTTTTGCACTTGTAAACCCAACGGGTGCCAATTTGCTTGTAGTTGTCGCGTTTTTCAACAAGTCTCCAAACACCCAGTTTCTGGAACTGTTGTAGTTCCTCTTGCATTGCTTCAACCCAAGAATTACCCTTTAAGGCTTCTTTCCAAGATTTCGGTTCTTCTTGTGAAACGTAACACGCGAAGGACCAATCATTTTGAAGACCAGATTCTCTGATGGCTGAATACAAACCAGCATTCTGGTTGTTTCTCAGCTGATTACTCGTCTGCACCCCGCGTTGGACATCTCCTATGATATTCTGCTGAGGATGGGTATCGTGAATCCTCATTTCAGGATTTTCAGGAACACGAGCATTAACACCCAAATTGTTAATATTAAGATCAACAACCAACTCCACACCAGGAATATGCATAGAAGTGGATGCATTCCCTTCAGCAGTATCAACATCCTCCACATGAGGAGTTTCAACAGAAGCACCCTAAACAGGAGCAACTGGAGCTGAAGTGCCTTCAGTAGCATCAAGATATTCATCATCTTCCGATGACTCATTGTACTCAGTAGCATCTTCAAATACCTCATTTTGAACCGTGTTGTTAACCGAATTAGAACCTTGGGGGTTAACAATAACAGGTCTAACCAATGGCGAGCCAGCAGCGTTGTCACTATCAAATAACATTCTAGCAGCTGCAGAATCTTCGTCAAAGGTTGGCAGATTAAAGGAGTCGAATAGCCCATCGTAGTCGAACATCCAAGGATCACCCGGAGCTCTAACAGAACTTGTATACCTTTGAACCCTTACTTCACTCCATAGCTCAATCTTTTTGGTAGCTAGATTCCATACGCGAAAATTCGGAGTAGCATATCCAAGGAAGAAACCCTCGATAGCTTTCACGCCAAACTTTCCATCCGGCTCAATCATAGTGCATGGACCGCCAAAAGGTTCTAGAAACGAAAGATCCGGTTTCCTTTTCTGTAGAAGTTCGAAACAAGTCTTGCCATGTCTCTTAACTGTAAGAACTCGGTTTAATGTGTAGCAAGCAGTCGACACAGCCTCCCCCCAGAACTGAACAGGAAGCTCCGACTCTACCAACATCGTTCTTGCAGTTTCAATTATCGTCCGATTCTTCCTCTACGCGACACCGTTTTGTTGTGGGGTGTATCGAGAACTGTATTCATGAAGAATGCCCTTAGAAGTACAGAACTCATCCATCACACGGTTCTTGAACTCGGTTCCATTGTCGCTTCTGATCCTCTTAACTTTCAACGTGTAGAGATTTTCCAACATTGTAAGAAGATCCTTGAGGATTCCAGGAGTATCACTCTTGTGTGCCATAAAAGCTACCCAAGAAAATCTAGAATAATCGTCAGTAACCACTAAACAATAAGCATCCCCGAATGTTGTCTTGTGTCTCATAGGTCCAAAGAGGTCCATATGAAGACGTTCGAGAGGCATGCTAACAGCGTTGATTTTCTTCGGAGGGTGAGACTTCTTCGTTTGTTTCCCTTTCTGGCACGAAACATAGATATCTTGTAGATGAAAACTTCTCACAGGCACACCATTCACAAGATTGTTTTTCACCAAATGGTTCATTTTTCTTAAGTGAATGTGCCCCATTCTTCTGTGCCAAGATATAGACTCCTTCTCTGTGGCTTTCGAGACGAAACATGTGACTTGTGCAGAAGTCGTAATCGCTTGGCTCATATCAAGAATATAAAGATCATTAACTCTTGGAGCCGATAAGAGAATCCATTCCTCTGGAATTTTGAAACCAGGTTTCAGCACATAACAACCGGCATCATCAAAATGCACGGTGAACCTCTTATCGCAGATTTATGAAACACTGAGAAGATTATGATCAATTTGTCGAACATAATTGATCTTATCGAAACATACAACATCATTGGAGATCATTCCCTCTCCAGTGATGTATCCGCCTTTGTCTCCTGCAAACGCGAGATAGCCTCCTCTAATATTTCTCACATCATATAGAAGCCGTAAGTCGCCTGTCATGTGCCTAGATGCTCCACTATCAACAATCTAATGACTATTAATAGTTCCTCCTGGAACACCCTGCACATATCATCAATGATCAGTTGAGGATGGGGACCCAAGCCTTAGTTGTCTTGGGTTGTCCATGAGCATCACGAAAGATGATCTCGATTTCCTGATGATTTTGTAACACAACACCTCCCCCTGAATTTTCACCCGTCTTAGGTTTCCAAGTTTGATTTGCTTTACCAGATATATTTTTATGAACAGATTCTAAAACTTCTGGTTTTAAAAATTGTGAAGAACTTGGTTCCCTGTTCACCGTTTTGACTTCAGATTTTAAAGCCTTTTCAACAACTTTGACGTTTTGACATCGTTGTTTCGTTTCTTATTCCTTAACAGTTCTTTTATCATGTTTTGGTGAAACGGGACGACGTTGAGGGTGAACCTTTTCAGGTGGTGCTTTCTCAACAAATTTATCCTTGGGAGTGTTTGGACAATTTTTAATGATGTGTCCAAACTCCCCACACTTAAAACATGTTCTCCTTTCCACAAACTTAGGAGAATCTGATCGACAAACAGATGTCGAACCCGTAGAACCTGTGGTACTTGCTTTTTCATCACACCCATTTGTATGTTGAGTGTAATTGTTTTGGCTGTTACGTTTTAAAATCTTGACTTGTTGTACAAAATCGGTGTTTGATTTGTTTTCAAAAGCCTTAATTTTATCCGTACCCTTCGATGCTACAAATCTGACATTACTGTTTTTCTTCTGATAACGAGCTCCTTTTGTTTCAAATTTAGATTGAGAAACGTTAGGCTTTTGAGCTCGTTTTTCTGGTTGTTTACCCTTAGCAGCAATAGGTTGTTGCTTTGTTGGTGATTTTTGATTTCCAAATTGTTTCCTGATTTCAGCTTTTGGAATTGGGTCACATTGAGTTACAATGACTCCTGGAATTGTCTTTCCCAAAAACTTGTTTGTATTATCTTCAAAAACTTTATCAATCGAAGATGGATTGACATTTTTAATTGGAAAATCGTGATCTGAATAGATTTTAGAATCACCAACCAAAGTGTACAACATGTTATTACTCTTAACGGCAGACACAAATTTCTTGTCATTCTTGACAGGATTTATCACTTGTTTGACAACTGGTTGAACAGCAGGAGTAGGAGGATCACAAAGAATATGATTCTCAATTGGAATTTCTACTCCCTTCATCTTGTCAATTGATTTATCCTGATTACTCATATCTGATTCTGATTCATCATCAGACGACTCATAGTCCTCAATGATTGAAGGACTTTGTTTCGTAGATGTTGAAGTTTCTGTTTGCACAGATGATGTACTTGAAGAACTGTCTGATTTGAACCCTAGGCCAGTAGTAACTTCTTCATAATCAAGACGCACACTGGGCTCAAAACGTGGCATTTCTTCTTCATCAGGCATATGAGTATAATTATGTCTTAAAGGGGGTGGACACTTCTTATACCCTACGCCTTTCTTGTTACCTTTGAGTTGTTGAGCATCAATGATATGATCGAGCACATATCGGGAGTTAGAATAACTCTCCAATTTGAGCTTGATTGCATCATGTTCGCATTTGGCAATGGCTAGCTCCTTTTTGGTTTCCTCGATGATATTAATGTAATTGTTAATACCAATTTGCTTATTGAAAACAGTTTTTGTTAGCTCGGAAACACTTTTCTTTAGGGTTTCAATCACAGATTTAAAATCCTTTTCGTTTCTAGCTAAAGCCATATTTGCCTCTTTACACTTAGACAACTCAATAACCAAACTTTGGTTATGACTATGAACCTTTTTAGATTCAAGCTTCAATTCTGCACAAACATTACAAACACTAGGAGCAGAAGTTTCAGATTTTACCTGACTCGTAGAGGCTGAGACATTTGCCATAAAGGCAGTCTGATAAGAAAAAGATCCGTCTTCAGAGAAGAATTTCTCCATTTCTTTAGATGCTACATCAACCTTCTTGATCAGAACAGATTTCTGACTCTTCAACTCCTCTGCTTCAGTCAATAAATCATCAATATCAGAACTCGCTTCTTCCTTCACATCAGATTCCGAATTATAACCACCCGAATTAGAACTTTCTTCATCAGAACTCCCGGTATAACCCGAACTGTCGTCACTTTCAGAAAATTCTTCCTTGTGAACGTGCTTGATGTGATTGATGATCTTTGCATAACAAGCTGTTCCTCCTCCTTCTTGACCACCTTCCCCAAATTATACAGACCAATTACACCCTTCATCAGCTTGAACAACTAATGCTCTGTTGGTGTTTGAAGGTCCGGACTGGTTTTGTTTCTGGTTGTTGTTCACCGCTACTATCCTTCGTTCACGATTGTCTTGATTGGCATTAGAAGTACTTGTCTGATTTCTGAACGGATTCTGATTGCCCTGTTTGCTTGGTCGGGTGCACTCACGTTTGAAGTGACCCTTTTCGCCACAACTGAAACATGTAACCGCATCTTTATCAAACCCATACTTCGTATCCTTTTTACTTTCCAACGAAGTTCTTCCCGTTCGACTCATGAAATCCTTTGCCCTTCTAACTGCACTTGCAAACGACCACTTTATATCCATCAACTCCATTTCATCACGGTTGATTTGTTGATAATCTTCATTGGTCATATTGATGTTTCCAATTTGACCTGCGACCAATCCGCAGTATGCACTGACCATTGTATTAATGAGTTCCATATGCTCCTTTGCTACTTCAATGTTAACTTTTGAGAGGTTCGAAGTATCAACTCTGACAGTGTTGGTGTTTTGGGGTGGAGGATTGTTGGTATAATGTGCTTGTTGTTGTTGTTGTGGTTGGGCTTGAGGTTGGGGTTGAGATTGTGGAAGATAAGCACTTGGATCGAACTGTGGTTTAGTAGTGGTAACTTGAGGTGGAGGTTGGGGTGTTGTTAGCCATGCACTTGCATCGAATTGAGGTTTTGAGAAAGCATGAGCTTGAGCAATCATATGCGCTGGCGGATGATAAGCACTTGGATTGAAAACTGGTGGAGGAGCTGATTGTGGAAACGGAAAAGAGCTTGTATTCGACATAAACGTCGTCTGTAGCTTCGGTTGCTGAACTGAACTGGAACTAGCTAAAGAGTTAAAACCTGCAAGGTACATTTCAGTATTTTGAGGAACAGGAATTAGTTTAGCTTTCCGGATTTCTTCATCATTCTTGTGCTCCAACTTCTGAATAAATTCATAGATATTGACAGTAGCTAAAGTGCCCGTATGCTTTAGAAGCTCAATGAATGCGCTCCATTTTGGAGGTAGAGCATCAGCAAACCGTGTAACCATTTCCTATTGAGTAGCAATAACATTATAAGAATACATTTCACTAATCAAATGATAAAAACGAGAAGTCATATCATTTAGGGTTTCATTCTCCAAGAATTGAAATGATTCAAACTCTTTCTTCAATAAATCATGGCGTGTCTTTCTAGTAGCTGCATTTCCTTCTCCTCTTGCTACCAATGCATCCCATAAAGCTTTCGTGCTGGTACAATACCCAAATTGATGATAGATATCTTTTTGGAGTGCTTGTGTGAGAATAGCAAATGCTTTCTTCTCAAGATCATATGATTTCTTGTCGTCTTCAAGCATATTTGCCAATGTCGCCGCACTTGAACCTGCTTCTTCGAGGTTTGTATTGTATGGAGAGGTGAAACACGTCCATAATTCTGTGTTTTGCCCTAGAACGTAAGTATGGAAATGACCCTTCCATGATGGATAGTCGTTCATGTGATTCAACTTTGGCGGGCGATTGCTGCTACCCGTCTCACTCTCACTAAGCAATAAATTTTGAATGCTTTGATTTTGATTCGACACCAATGCCCATTGATTTGCACTTATTGATTGTTGAGGCATAACATTTCTTAACCATGCAGCTGCCGAAGTCTGATCTTGACCTGGTCGTGGGTCCGTACTCCAATCCCATGGACTTGTGTACTCATGATGATTGATTTTAGAACAACTGTACCTGATTAAACACTTGAAAAGAGAATGTTAAGATATGTTTGCAAAGCTTCTGTTTAAAATCACAAGAATGTTTGATGAAATTCTGTATGATGAACAATGGTGATTTTGTCGATGTTATGTGTGACGAAATCACTGAGTTTTCGTCCAAGATATGTTTGATGAAAATGGTGTTTTCGTCGAGGGGATGTATGACGAAATCAGGTGATTTCGTTGACAAAGGATGTATGACGAAATCAGGTGATTTCGTTGACAAATGCAATTTCTGACGAAAACAGGGATTTCGTCAAAGATGGTTTTCGTCCAGTCAAGTGATTTTGTCTAGATGTGATTTCGTTGACAATGGTTACCAGCTGTTAGATATTTTTCAAACCTTATCCTCTGACAAGTTGGTGACCAATTTTTCAACAAACCATGCTTTCTGCTTTTCGAACCTTCTTTTTCAACAAACAAATCATCACAATACACAAATTTCAAACACTTACAATTTAATATTGATAAACAAAATAAGTTAGAATCAACAAAGCTCAAACACAGATATATGCAAATAATCAGTTTGAAGATTTTCAAGAACACATTCAAGAACACTTTGAAGATATGAAGTTTCTGAAAAATATTTTGCTTATATTTTCAACAAAAACCCAAATGTCAACATGTATAGATGCAATATAACAAGTTTTCAATAAAACTATAGCAAAATAACACTTGTAAACACATATTTTCAAAGATATTTTCAGAAACACCATACTGAAAACAGTTAACAATACTTGTTTCAAACAATCACAATGTTTGGTTTTAGACAAGGAAAAGAGCCAATGCTCTGATACCAATTGTAGGTCCGTTTTTCTCTGAGGATCCGATACGTAACCTATCCTTGTTTATCACAAACACTATCACGGGTGCGGAATCCCTGTAAAGGTGCAAACCAAACAAATGTAAAGCGGATAACACGAACATATAATCAAAGATTCACTTAGATTAACAGGATGAGAACAAACTGCAAACACATACACACAATGCTTGACGATAAACACTCAGTTTCTCTCTATGCTCTCATCAACTCATAACTAAACAGTGAAACAACTTAGCTATTTATACTAACCAACAGCGATAACCCTTTGGACGAAAACCATGTGTGACGAAATCAGGGATTTCGCCACACACATAGTGACGAATACAAGGGATTTCGCCATATCAATATTTTGACGAAAACAAGGAGATTTCGTCATGCATGGCTTTTGGAATTTCATTGACATCATCATGACATCACTAAGGTGATGTCATGGTGATGTGTCAACGGGAAAGGTCGCGGCTCTCTGTGCTTCGCGTGTCGAACTCTGGGGCGCACGACGGAGGAATGTCGCTACGTCGGGCTTGAGCCGAACCTAACCGAGTCGAACTGAGTCGAGTCGAACCGAGCCGAGTCGCGTCCACATAAAATGTATCAACAGAGAGGTTGAGGGGGTGGAATGGTGAAGGAGATGAAGTGCTTATGTCTTTAAAGAATATTTGCAAGATCTTACATATCTAAAGAAATCAAGAAAGATCACAAGCAATCTAAGAAAGATCCAAATATATCTTGGCAATATTTGGTGGGGGCCACCCACTTTGCAACCGTGAAAAATAATGGGGGGGGGGGCAAGGTGTAACTTCAATTTACTAATTATATAAACAAGTAAGTTCTCAAGTGTCTAGTTTAGGGACTTGATGTGTTATTATGTTATGAGGGGTGTTATGGTGTTCGGGGACCATAACTGGTTCAGAAACATTAAAATAATGTTTCTAGTAATATTTTGATGTTCCGGGTAATGTCCGGTTGTTCGGTTAAATACCGGTTCGTTAAAGTGCTAAATTGCACCGTCTAGTGTCCTTTATGTACCCTTTTTGTGACCCTTTTAATTCCCAACACTTAGGAGGGTATTCTGGATAATAAAACATGAATTCTGCATAATATTGATACATTAAAAAGCTGATTATAGCTGAATCCTGTAAAATTCTGCACTTAAAGTGCGTTTCGGGTGCTTTTTAGTGCGTACTTTAGCTTCCGGAAAGTCTATATGTTAACCCTTGTATATACTCTTGGGTTTTAATGTATTCTTGACATTGGACCTACACCTAGGCCCTAATTTTATTGTCTGACTACTTTCTGCAGAATTGTTGACATAATGTGTCTTTCCGGTGAGTTTACTAGTATTTCTGACGCAACGCTATCATTAATGCATAAAACAATTTCTTGTAGTATAAAACGTGCATGAATTCACTTGTATAGAATGTAATCAGACAATGTTGACATTTAAGCACATAATTGCAGTCATTAAATAATAATTAAAGCGTACAGAAATTACCGGTTTGGTGCCAGTTGTCACAACACCGGTATTTGAGGGTAAAACCCGATAAATACCGGTGCTGAACGAATACTGAAAATACACTCAGTTTGATAAATTTGATACCGGTACCGGTATCCGATACTATTCATTCATTTCTATCTTGATTAGTACTGTTCATTCACTTCAGAATTTAATATATAGGAGAATAAATATCATATAAAGTGAATATAAAATGCAACGATTAGTGGGGACACGGACGAACTTCTATCCTCGTGAAGGATACCTTTTAGCTACTATTGCCGAGGGCAAAACATTTGGAAAATATTTATAAATCATGTCTTAGCAAATTAAACGAAACTCTATCATGAAGTCCCCACATGCGAAGTACTTTGGTGAAACTAGTTATTATTATTATTATTATTATTATTATTATTATTATTATTATTATTAATATTATTATTGTTCAATATGATTGGTGGCACGATCCTGGTTAGTCATACGCCTCTTGGTAGTACTCCACATGTGGGAAATTTGAGGGTGTGAAAAACGAAAGGAAATCGATACCAAGAGCTTCTGTCGTAGGAGAAAAATTCAAAGCGTTTGAGAGTTTTCTGAGTGACTGGAAGGAGAAATGAGTGAAGTAGTGCACCTATTTATTGGTTTAGGGTGAAATTGGGGCGAGGGGAGAGTTCGGGCGACAGGCCCTTTCGCACGAAAGGGGCCCTTTCGTGCGAGGGGTGCTTCCCTTCCTCCCGAATGTCCGAGTTTGATTATGTGATGCGTTTCAGTCGGTTTACGTGTAACAAGCATACATGTGTATCGTGCAAATAAGAAACATGTATAATGGTGTTTAAAACGTTGATTTTGAGTATAAACTTGCAAACAAGTCTAACATGAATAACATAAGTGTGAATAAAATATTTGAATTTTTATTATGATCACTAGTCTCGGATTACAAGGTTGAAATGAATGGAATACAACACGGGTACAAGTTTCCAACAATAGGAATACAACAATACTTTCTAAATAAGGAAAGTATGGAATGCAAAGCAGTACAAAACACGTGATAATAAACACATCATCATAAACACAACTGCCGGAGGGATTCCAATACTTTTGGAATCCAGTACTTTGGTCTTCTGTTGACTTGGTCCTTGGTCTTTAGCTTTGACTTGTTGACTTAGTTGTTCACTTATTGACCCAACACTTTATTAATCCAAACTTTGTCCTTTGTCTTCCTGTAGTTTGATATACCTGTTCTTGTATCAGTAGTTTCGTTGGTTGTTTAGGAAGCTTTAAAGGGGGAAAACTTCTGGTGCACTAATTATACTTTAGTCTTATTCCATCAGGCAGGGAAGATGGTTCCCTGATTTTTGGCTTTCATCATCAACAAATCTTATATAACTCAACAACAAGTGGCAAGAAAAGTTAACAATAAGCAAGAAATCGAACCAAGAAAGAATGAGGGTTCGAAAGAAAGAAATAAAGGCTAGTTGCAAGTAAAGTGATCTAGCAAGAAGAAAGAAGCAAGTGTAATATTCGAATTGGATTATGAACCGATAGCAAGCATGAATAGCAAGATGTAAGAAAACAGAAAGTGAGCAAGATGATTCAAAGTAAGTGAGTAAGAAAGGTTCTTATCAAGAAAGACAATAGCAAGTTTAGCAAGAAAACCGAGTTCGGTTTTAGCAAGCAAAGCAAGAACGAACGCAAGCGTGAATGACGCATTTGTGGGGGTGAATGTTGGATATATAATCTTGGCGGGTCGACGGGTACGAGTCGATGGGTATGGGTTATCAGCAACTAATGGATCACAAGTAAAGAAGTAATCTTGTGTTGACCGAGTTTATGAGTTTATTGGAGATGGAAGTCGTGGAAGTGAAAGTTGGGGTAACGTAGAGTGGGTTGTAATTTAGCATGTGTTTAATTTTGTTTTCATTATAAATAGAGAATTAGTGGACGTATTTTTTAGCAGATTCATTATTATATCATTGTAATTCTCTTTGAAGGTTAATATATTAGAAAGTGTATGTGAAGTGTGTGTTAAACTGGGGCTCAGCCAACATTTTGTTACACCCTAAATCGTACATGACAAAAGTCGCAGCGGAAAACACGAACCATAAAATTTCTTTCTTTATAAATACCTCAACGTATAGAAACTTTAACTTTAACATGACTCTTATTCATAAATCCGTCATCCTCTTATTTACCAAATAGAAACATGACTTATGATTGTTACACTTTACATTCAACGTCCCCGTACAATCTCTCCAGTGACTCGATCGTCGATCCCTAATCCTTGTGATAATCGCTCATTATCCGTACAACCTGCATTCACCACATACATTCATAACATTAGCACATGTTAAAGAAACAAAGTTCATACGCGTACACTTGGTCATCTTTTAAGCTTTAAGCATTTCATCTGCATATCCAATTCCTGGTGAGGCTTCAATAATGTACCTGCATTACTTTTCATTCTCAAGGTACACCATTAGTAACGTTAACCCTCATCGTCTCTAAATCATGCTTACATACGTACTCACATACATATCTTCATGCGTACATATCTTCTCTACAATCTTACATACATGCATACATACTCATCTATATACATACAAACCTTTCCTACATCATTACATACATGCATACAATCATACATATCTTTCACATACATACATACACATCTACATGCGTACAAACCTTTCCTACATCATTGCATACATACATACCCTCGTACGTATCTTTACTCATACATACATACACATCTACATGCATACAAACCTTTCCTACATCATTACATACATACATACCCTCGTACATAGCTTTACACATGCATACATATACATCTACATGCATACAAACCTTTCCTACATCATTACATACATACATACCCTCGTACATAGCTTTACACATACATACATACACATCTGCATACATACCTACTCGCATACATCCATCCCTCCATTCATCCCTACACACATAAATACATATACATACATACATACCTTCATACTTAATTCGTTACATTTACGCTTGCGTACACGCTCATCGTACCTCATAAACCTTCTAAAATGAGCTTAGAATACAATTCGGGACTCCTTGTAGGTTACAAGACTGATTAGGGATGAGTTCTGCACATTCCGTTGAACTAGCAGCTGACGCACGACCATGCATCATAACCGCACGACCGTGCGGCCCATACGACGTCGGGAACACTGGTCTTGCACGAGCCAGAACACTGGTTTGCTCGGAATCGCACAACCGTGCTCCTAGGTCGCACGACCGTGCGACACCTCCCGTCGAGCCAAATTCCCGTAGACAGTGACTTAAGCCGTCGGACAAACATGGGTTTATAGAGGGCGTCGGCGACGGCCCATCAGGGCGTCGGCGACGGGCCCTATAAACACCTTTTTCCTGCAGATCCGTTTCATCGTCCGAACGCGCTAAAACTTGCATAACTTTCAACCCGTATACCCGTTTAACCTCCCGTTTCTTCCTACATGCTTATAAAATCACATTCTATCATATGAACTTAAAAACCCACATCCGGATTAAGGAAATTCTTATCTTACGCCCTATCGGCTTGTTATCACATTCTAATTATTTGACCCGTTATGGGTATTTGCGCATTAATTGGTTTATGACTAACCAAACCATCATCCCCACTTCCATACTTGTCCAAAACATTACGCTAATCGAATAACTCGTTTCTAAACTACTTTTTAAGATCATTTATCCCAAAATACCCATCATGGGCATTTTGGTCATCTTTTAATCCCATCTTTTACGACGAAGGACTTTAACACATATACGATCTCAAACATCATGCTTAATTAATTACAACACTTTATTACTTACTTTAACTAAGAAGTGATTATGGAAATCACTTACCTTATGCGTCCGTGCTCGTATCCGATTTCTCGCCTTTTCTTGACCCGTTAGCCTTTCATGCTTGAGTCCGTCTTGACATGATTCCTATACCCTCTCATGATCAAGATCACGCTCTTATTAGCATATGCATTCGTACATGATAACAATCGTATCAATCACATATTTCACACTTAACTTCCAATAATCATTTCTAACAACATAACTCATATAATCATATCCGCATACGTTTAACTCATGTAACTCATCATGTCATTACATTTAACACGGATTGCTATTACATGCACCATACGACTTCTCATCCACCTACATTTACGACAACGAGTCAACTCATGTTTCTTATACTTAGTTGACTTTCAAAAGTCAACTATTAACCATGCATATCTATCGACTTATCAACATATTCCCGTAACATCATAATCAACTATACGGACGACACTATATACATTTTATCATTCACTTGATGTACGTACTACCTTTTAAGCATAACGTACAACTTATTCATACACAATCTTCTAAATTCATACATAGTTCATCAAATGCTTCTACAATCCAACATGGGGTATTTAAATTAAACATCAAACATGTTATCATCACATTTTATTCACTTCATCTAACAACAATTCATCATTTCTTATCCCATATCTTTAATCATTCACACACGTGTATGATTCCAAACATTATTAACATAAGTGAATCATCAATTTACATTACATCATCTAAAACCCACTTCATAACTACTTGTTAATCACTTACAAGTGATCTAATCTTAAGTTCTTCATAACTCACAATATTTTCGATATATGTACTACCTTGTAAGCATAGTGTACAACTAGTTCATGCATATCATTCTAATCTCATACACAATTCATCATTTTCTTCCTCCTAATCAACATGATTCATACATGCATAAACATCAAACATACTAGTATCACATTTCTTTCAATTCTTCTAACAAGAATACATCATACAACTCAAAATACATCAATATTAGGCAAGAACTTAGACATAGATAATTTACCCATGTCACCATCTTCACCATAACAAATGGGTTTCACCCTTAAACATCAAATTAACCTAATTCATGCATAATCCATGTTCCAAATGATGATTCTAACACATACTCATACTCAATTTCATACATATTCGTGATTCACATCATAACCCACTTCGTGAAAGATCACCAATCTAACTTTTAAGACATACCTTACGATCCCCATGAGAAGGTGATCATTAATCCATGTTCATTCATGAATTTAGACCTTGATTTGCCCTTCAATTTGATGATTCTTCACATTTAGGGTTCCTTGAGCTCTCATGAGAGCTCCTGCTCATTTCTAAAACACACGAATGTGTGTGTTTGTGTGTGTTGATTTTCATAAATAAAACCCATCTTTCCATCCTAACCTTTTTGGTCCCTCAAGTTTTGTCACTAATTAGAATTGACACAACTTTCATTCCTTATTTGTTTCTACCATACTTTTAACTAGGAAAAATAACCTAGTTATTTATTTCTTGATGTATCATATCATAACATTTTAACGAATATAAATATTCGGGTTTTGGGGTGTTACAAGTCTACCCCCCTTAAAAGAGGTTTCGTCCCCGAAACCTTGCTCATATCTACGGGACCATAATCCTTTACTTACCGGTTACTACCATCCCTCCTAAATAACATGCTTCTAAAATATATATATCTTTAGACCTCAACTTCTTGCCTCATGATAGTTTCTTAGTGATGATCATCACTACATGTTTATTCATTCATTCCACAATCACGTCTACATGCTTAACTCCATAGTTAACATCTTTCTACATTACTATTCCTCTCATTTCGCGCATTTACTTAAGTTACATAGGTATACGTATCATGCACATTCATCATACCAGAGTTTAACTAATACTCGTATATTTTACTCAAAACATTAAAATTTCACTTCTTAATGACATAGTTTTCATTCCTATGTCAACTATTAGAACCAAGCTTTCCATATTACGCCATGCCCATTCCAACATTTTTGGTTTCATCCGCTTATATACTTTCATTTCTTTCACGCATTCGATTATCCACTTAATTGGGTAATAGCATATACTCTCATAATGAGATTCAGGCATACCACTTACGACCCGGTAACATCGGGTTAATTGCTTTCAACATAAGTCTTCCGTTCTATCCGTATAACGGATTGAACTTCATACATTCGTTATTGCATTCACGACCACTCGTTCTAAACGGATGGTACCTTATCCTCACTCGACTTGTTCAACTTGAACCGGTCGACGTGCATAGCTTGTTACAGCTTTCGCTTATCATAACCAATTCCACAAGGAATTTGCATCATTCATATCTTTCATTCCTTGAATCCGTCCCGCGGATTCAAACATTGCATATACGCTTTTCATCCCTTGAATCCGTCTCACGGATTCAAGCATTGCATTCATACTTTAACTTCTTTCATGTTTCGAATCCGTCTCGCGGATTCTAGCATAGCATTTCATGTTTCGAATCCGTCTCGCGGATTCTAGCATAGCATATCATGTTTCGAATCCGTCTCGCGGATTCTAGCATAGCATATCATGTTTCGAATCCGTCTCGCGGATTCTAGCATAGCATATCATACTCTCATTCTTGAGAGTCTTACATTTCTCTTCACCCTCACGTCCACCTACTACTTAATTCTAACGGGCATACCTGTATCAATTATCACGGTCCCACGAACGTCATATGCTTCACGTGTACTGGCCAGGTACACAATCCACGTACTAGTTTCGTGTCTTCGTGTAATTGTCACCTTATGTCCGAAGAATTTGGTTTCGGCACGTGTATCACTTTTCAAAACATGTTTACTATACCATCATGGTCCTTCATTTAGCATTTTTCTTCCCTTAATGCATTTTACCATTTCATATACCGACATATTAAATTTACGTACCTGGGTTCAACTTTATCTTATTTCATGCCTTGGTGTCGGTACTTGACCGCACTCGCGGATCATCCTCTTCAAACGCTTATACTTACCTTGCATATACAAAACCGTCAGTTTCTTTATGCGTATACATAAGTACATACTTACATTCTCTTTTACCTTTGGATCTTGACCGAGTCTTGGATTGTACGGGTTTCTTATCACAAGAGCACACAGGTTTGAGTTCAAGCACTTACCTTCTTACACTTGATTCCCTCAAACCAGGGCTCTGATACCAACTTGTTACACCCTAAATCGTACATGACAAAAGTCGCAGCGGAAAACACGAACCATAAAATTTCTTTCTTTATAAATACCTCAACGTATAGAAACTTTAACTTTAACATAACTCTTATTCATAAATCCGTCATCCTCTTATTTACCAAATAGAAACATGACTTATGATTGTTACACTTTACATTCAACGTCCCCGTACAATCTCTCCAGTGACTCGATCGTCGATCCCTAATCCTTGTGATAATCGCTCATTATCCGTACAACCTGCATTCACCACATACATTCATAACATTAGCACATGTTAAAGAAACAAAGTTCATACGCGTACACTTGGTCATCTTTTAAGCTTTAAGCATTTCATCTGCATATCCAATTCCTGGTGAGGCTTCAATAATGTACCTGCATTACTTTTCATTCTCAAGGTACACCATTAGTAACGTTAACCCTCATCGTCTCTAAATCATGCTTACATACGTACTCACATACATATCTTCATGCGTACATATCTTCTCTACAATCTTACATACGTGCATACACTCTTACACGCCTGTATACATACATGCATACATACTCATCTATATACATACAAACCTTTCCTACATCATTACATACATGCATACAATCATACATATCTTTCACATACATACATACACATCTACATGCGTACAAACCTTTCCTACATCATTGCATACATACATACCCTCGTACGTATCTTTACTCATACATACATACACATCTACATGCATACAAACCTTTCCTACATCATTACATACATACATACCCTCGTACATAGCTTTACACATGCATACATATACATCTACATGCATACAAACCTTTCCTACATCATTACATACATACATACCCTCGTACATAGCTTTACACATACATACATACACATCTGCATACATACCTACTCGCATACATCCATCCCTCCATTCATCCCTACACACATAAATACATATACATACATACATACCTTCATACTTAATTCGTTACATTTACGCTTGCGTACACGCTCATCGTACCTCATAAACCTTCTAAAATGAGCTTAGAATACAATTCGGGACTCCTTGTAGGTTACAAGACTGATTAGGGATGAGTTCTGCACATTCCGTTGAACTAGCAGCTGACGCACGACCATGCATCATAACCGCACGACCGTGCGGCCCATACGACGTCGGGAACACTGGTCTTGCACGAGCCAGAACACTGGTTTGCTCGGAATCGCACGACCGTGCTCCTAGGTCGCACGACCGTGCGACACCTCCCGTCGAGCCAAATTCCCGTAGACAGTGACTTAAGCCGTCGGACAAACATGGGTTTATAGAGGGCGTCGGCGACGGCCCATCAGGGCGTCGGCGACGGGCCCTATAAACACCTTTTTCCTGCAGATCCGTTTCATCGTCCGAACGCGCTAAAACTTGCATAACTTTCAACCCGTATACCCGTTTAACCTCCCGTTTCTTCCTACATGCTTATAAAATCACATTCTATCATATGAACTTAAAAACCCACATCCGGATTAAGGAAATTCTTATCTTACGCCCTATCGGCTTGTTATCACATTCTAATTATTTGACCCGTTATGGGTATTTGCGCATTAATTGGTTTATGACTAACCAAACCATCATCCCCACTTCCATACTTGTCCAAAACATTACGCTAATCGAATAACTCGTTTCTAAACTACTTTTTAAGATCATTTATCCCAAAATACCCATCATGGGCATTTTGGTCATCTTTTAATCCCATCTTTTACGACGAAGGACTTTAACACATATACGATCTCAAACATCATGCTTAATTAATTACAACACTTTATTACTTACTTTAACTAAGAAGTGATTATGGAAATCACTTACCTTATGCGTCCGTGCTCGTATCCGATTTCTCGCCTTTTCTTGACCCGTTAGCCTTTCATGCTTGAGTCCGTCTTGACATGATTCCTATACCCTCTCATGATCAAGATCACGCTCTTATTAGCATATGCATTCGTACATGATAACAATCGTATCAATCACATATTTCACACTTAACTTCCAATAATCATTTCTAACAACATAACTCATATAATCATATCCGCATACGTTTAACTCATGTAACTCATCATGTCATTACATTTAACACGGATTGCTATTACATGCACCATACGACTTCTCATCCACCTACATTTACGACAACGAGTCAACTCATGTTTCTTATACTTAGTTGACTTTCAAAAGTCAACTATTAACCATGCATATCTATCGACTTATCAACATATTCCCGTAACATCATAATCAACTATACGGACGACACTATATACATTTTATCATTCACTTGATGTACGTACTACCTTTTAAGCATAACGTACAACTTATTCATACACAATCTTCTAAATTCATACATAGTTCATCAAATGCTTCTACAATCCAACATGGGGTATTTAAATTAAACATCAAACATGTTATCATCACATTTTATTCACTTCATCTAACAACAATTCATCATTTCTTATCCCATATCTTTAATCATTCACACACGTGTATGATTCCAAACATTATTAACATAAGTGAATCATCAATTTACATTACATCATCTAAAACCCACTTCATAACTACTTGTTAATCACTTACAAGTGATCTAATCTTAAGTTCTTCATAACTCACAATATTTTCGATATATGTACTACCTTGTAAGCATAGTGTACAACTAGTTCATGCATATCATTCTAATCTCATACACAATTCATCATTTTCTTCCTCCTAATCAACATGATTCATACATGCATAAACATCAAACATACTAGTATCACATTTCTTTCAATTCTTCTAACAAGAATACATCATACAACTCAAAATACATCAATATTAGGCAAGAACTTAGACATAGATAATTTACCCATGTCACCATCTTCACCATAACAAATGGGTTTCACCCTTAAACATCAAATTAACCTAATTCATGCATAATCCATGTTCCAAATGATGATTCTAACACATACTCATACTCAATTTCATACATATTCGTGATTCACATCATAACCCACTTCGTGAAAGATCACCAATCTAACTTTTAAGACATACCTTACGATCCCCATGAGAAGGTGATCATTAATCCATGTTCATTCATGAATTTAGACCTTGATTTGCCCTTCAATTTGATGATTCTTCACATTTAGGGTTCCTTGAGCTCTCATGAGAGCTCCTGCTCATTTCTAAAACACACGAATGTGTGTGTTTGTGTGTGTTGATTTTCATAAATAAAACCCATCTTTCCATCCTAACCTTTTTGGTCCCTCAAGTTTTGTCACTAATTAGAATTGACACAACTTTCATTCCTTATTTGTTTCTACCATACTTTTAACTAGGAAAAATAACCTAGTTATTTATTTCTTGATGTATCATATCATAACATTTTAACGAATATAAATATTCGGGTTTTGGGGTGTTACAAGTCTACCCCCCTTAAAAGAGGTTTCGTCCCCGAAACCTTGCTCATATCTACGGGACCATAATCCTTTACTTACCGGTTACTACCATCCCTCCTAAATAACATGCTTCTAAAATATATATATCTTTAGACCTCAACTTCTTGCCTCATGATAGTTTCTTAGTGATGATCATCACTACATGTTTATTCATTCATTCCACAATCACGTCTACATGCTTAACTCCATAGTTAACATCTTTCTACATTACTATTCCTCTCATTTCGCGCATTTACTTAAGTTACATAGGTATACGTATCATGCACATTCATCATACCAGAGTTTAACTAATACTCGTATATTTTACTCAAAACATTAAAATTTCACTTCTTAATGACATAGTTTTCATTCCTATGTCAACTATTAGAACCAAGCTTTCCATATTACGCCATGCCCATTCCAACATTTTTGGTTTCATCCGCTTATATACTTTCATTTCTTTCACGCATTCGATTATCCACTTAATTGGGTAATAGCATATACTCTCATAATGAGATTCAGGCATACCACTTACGACCCGGTAACATCGGGTTAATTGCTTTCAACATAAGTCTTCCGTTCTATCCGTATAACGGATTGAACTTCATACATTCGTTATTGCATTCACGACCACTCGTTCTAAACGGATGGTACCTTATCCTCACTCGACTTGTTCAACTTGAACCGGTCGACGTGCATAGCTTGTTACAGCTTTCGCTTATCATAACCAATTCCACAAGGAATTTGCATCATTCATATCTTTCATTCCTTGAATCCGTCCCGCGGATTCAAACATTGCATATACGCTTTTCATCCCTTGAATCCGTCTCACGGATTCAAGCATTGCATTCATACTTTAACTTCTTTCATGTTTCGAATCCGTCTCGCGGATTCTAGCATAGCATTTCATGTTTCGAATCCGTCTCGCGGATTCTAGCATAGCATATCATGTTTCGAATCCGTCTCGCGGATTCTAGCATAGCATATCATGTTTCGAATCCGTCTCGCGGATTCTAGCATAGCATATCATACTCTCATTCTTGAGAGTCTTACATTTCTCTTCACCCTCACGTCCACCTACTACTTAATTCTAACGGGCATACCTGTATCAATTATCACGGTCCCACGAACGTCATATGCTTCACGTGTACTGGCCAGGTACACAATCCACGTACTAGTTTCGTGTCTTCGTGTAATTGTCACCTTATGTCCGAAGAATTTGGTTTCGGCACGTGTATCACTTTTCAAAACATGTTTACTATACCATCATGGTCCTTCATTTAGCATTTTTCTTCCCTTAATGCATTTTACCATTTCATATACCGACATATTAAATTTACGTACCTGGGTTCAACTTTATCTTATTTCATGCCTTGGTGTCGGTACTTGACCGCACTCGCGGATCATCCTCTTCAAACGCTTATACTTACCTTGCATATACAAAACCGTCAGTTTCTTTATGCGTATACATAAGTACATACTTACATTCTCTTTTACCTTTGGATCTTGACCGAGTCTTGGATTGTACGGGTTTCTTATCACAAGAGCACACAGGTTTGAGTTCAAGCACTTACCTTCTTACACTTGATTCCCTCAAACCAGGGCTCTGATACCAACTTGTTACACCCTAAATCGTACATGACAAAAGTCGCAGCGGAAAACACGAACCATAAAATTTCTTTCTTTATAAATACCTCAACGTATAGAAACTTTAACTTTAACATAACTCTTATTCATAAATCCGTCATCCTCTTATTTACCAAATAGAAACATGACTTATGATTGTTACACTTTACATTCAACGTCCCCGTACAATCTCTCCAGTGACTCGATCGTCGATCCCTAATCCTTGTGATAATCGCTCATTATCCGTACAACCTGCATTCACCACATACATTCATAACATTAGCACATGTTAAAGAAACAAAGTTCATACGCGTACACTTGGTCATCTTTTAAGCTTTAAGCATTTCATCTGCATATCCAATTCCTGGTGAGGCTTCAATAATGTACCTGCATTACTTTTCATTCTCAAGGTACACCATTAGTAACGTTAACCCTCATCGTCTCTAAATCATGCTTACATACGTACTCACATACATATCTTCATGCGTACATATCTTCTCTACAATCTTACATACGTGCATACACTCTTACACGCCTGTATACATACATGCATACATACTCATCTATATACATACAAACCTTTCCTACATCATTACATACATGCATACAATCATACATATCTTTCACATACATACATACACATCTACATGCGTACAAACCTTTCCTACATCATTGCATACATACATACCCTCGTACGTATCTTTACTCATACATACATACACATCTACATGCATACAAACCTTTCCTACATCATTACATACATACATACCCTCGTACATAGCTTTACACATGCATACATATACATCTACATGCATACAAACCTTTCCTACATCATTACATACATACATACCCTCGTACATAGCTTTACACATACATACATACACATCTGCATACATACCTACTCGCATACATCCATCCCTCCATTCATCCCTACACACATAAATACATATACATACATACATACCTTCATACTTAATTCGTTACATTTACGCTTGCGTACACGCTCATCGTACCTCATAAACCTTCTAAAATGAGCTTAGAATACAATTCGGGACTCCTTGTAGGTTACAAGACTGATTAGGGATGAGTTCTGCACATTCCGTTGAACTAGCAGCTGACGCACGACCATGCATCATAACCGCACGACCGTGCGGCCCATACGACGTCGGGAACACTGGTCTTGCACGAGCCAGAACACTGGTTTGCTCGGAATCGCACGACCGTGCTCCTAGGTCGCACGACCGTGCGACACCTCCCGTCGAGCCAAATTCCCGTAGACAGTGACTTAAGCCGTCGGACAAACATGGGTTTATAGAGGGCGTCGGCGACGGCCCATCAGGGCGTCGGCGACGGGCCCTATAAACACCTTTTTCCTGCAGATCCGTTTCATCGTCCGAACGCGCTAAAACTTGCATAACTTTCAACCCGTATACCCGTTTAACCTCCCGTTTCTTCCTACATGCTTATAAAATCACATTCTATCATATGAACTTAAAAACCCACATCCGGATTAAGGAAATTCTTATCTTACGCCCTATCGGCTTGTTATCACATTCTAATTATTTGACCCGTTATGGGTATTTGCGCATTAATTGGTTTATGACTAACCAAACCATCATCCCCACTTCCATACTTGTCCAAAACATTACGCTAATCGAATAACTCGTTTCTAAACTACTTTTTAAGATCATTTATCCCAAAATACCCATCATGGGCATTTTGGTCATCTTTTAATCCCATCTTTTACGACGAAGGACTTTAACACATATACGATCTCAAACATCATGCTTAATTAATTACAACACTTTATTACTTACTTTAACTAAGAAGTGATTATGGAAATCACTTACCTTATGCGTCCGTGCTCGTATCCGATTTCTCGCCTTTTCTTGACCCGTTAGCCTTTCATGCTTGAGTCCGTCTTGACATGATTCCTATACCCTCTCATGATCAAGATCACGCTCTTATTAGCATATGCATTCGTACATGATAACAATCGTATCAATCACATATTTCACACTTAACTTCCAATAATCATTTCTAACAACATAACTCATATAATCATATCCGCATACGTTTAACTCATGTAACTCATCATGTCATTACATTTAACACGGATTGCTATTACATGCACCATACGACTTCTCATCCACCTACATTTACGACAACGAGTCAACTCATGTTTCTTATACTTAGTTGACTTTCAAAAGTCAACTATTAACCATGCATATCTATCGACTTATCAACATATTCCCGTAACATCATAATCAACTATACGGACGACACTATATACATTTTATCATTCACTTGATGTACGTACTACCTTTTAAGCATAACGTACAACTTATTCATACACAATCTTCTAAATTCATACATAGTTCATCAAATGCTTCTACAATCCAACATGGGGTATTTAAATTAAACATCAAACATGTTATCATCACATTTTATTCACTTCATCTAACAACAATTCATCATTTCTTATCCCATATCTTTAATCATTCACACACGTGTATGATTCCAAACATTATTAACATAAGTGAATCATCAATTTACATTACATCATCTAAAACCCACTTCATAACTACTTGTTAATCACTTACAAGTGATCTAATCTTAAGTTCTTCATAACTCACAATATTTTCGATATATGTACTACCTTGTAAGCATAGTGTACAACTAGTTCATGCATATCATTCTAATCTCATACACAATTCATCATTTTCTTCCTCCTAATCAACATGATTCATACATGCATAAACATCAAACATACTAGTATCACATTTCTTTCAATTCTTCTAACAAGAATACATCATACAACTCAAAATACATCAATATTAGGCAAGAACTTAGACATAGATAATTTACCCATGTCACCATCTTCACCATAACAAATGGGTTTCACCCTTAAACATCAAATTAACCTAATTCATGCATAATCCATGTTCCAAATGATGATTCTAACACATACTCATACTCAATTTCATACATATTCGTGATTCACATCATAACCCACTTCGTGAAAGATCACCAATCTAACTTTTAAGACATACCTTACGATCCCCATGAGAAGGTGATCATTAATCCATGTTCATTCATGAATTTAGACCTTGATTTGCCCTTCAATTTGATGATTCTTCACATTTAGGGTTCCTTGAGCTCTCATGAGAGCTCCTGCTCATTTCTAAAACACACGAATGTGTGTGTTTGTGTGTGTTGATTTTCATAAATAAAACCCATCTTTCCATCCTAACCTTTTTGGTCCCTCAAGTTTTGTCACTAATTAGAATTGACACAACTTTCATTCCTTATTTGTTTCTACCATACTTTTAACTAGGAAAAATAACCTAGTTATTTATTTCTTGATGTATCATATCATAACATTTTAACGAATATAAATATTCGGGTTTTGGGGTGTTACACATTTGAACCTAGCACGGTTCTTGACAGACTCCACTCTCCAACCTGCGGAAGGGGGGACCGACGCTCAAGCTATGAACACAGTAGATGCTTGAAAGCAACTATATTTTTTGTGTCGTAATTATGTGTTAAATGACCTAGCAGATGGATTCTATGACATGTACGTCTTGATAAAGACTACCGAAAACCATCCTAATTTATATCTCATAACTGCGTATTAAGACATAGTCCAATAGTTTGATTTTCGTATCAATTACATCCAACTCATTAACACTATCCAAATTTTCCAGTTATCTTTTTGTTAAAAGACAAAAATACCCTTGCAAATTTACCATTCTCTCCTCTCCAACAAATTTACCAACAATCACCTTCAATGAAGAAAAAAAAATCAACCACCACCATCGTCTAGGGATGAAAAAAAACCCTAGCTCCACGGGTATATGATTATTTTAAAATTTTTACGGGTATGGGACGAGTATGAGATTATGTGATACCAGATCTGAATATGAGTAATATGTATATATTATGTACTTCTTGATAAAGACTACCGAAAACCATCCCAATTTATATCTCGTAACTACGTGTTAAATGACATAGTCCAATAGTTAGATTTTCGTATCAATTACAATCCAACTCATTAATGCTATCCAAATTTCCAGTTATCTTTTTGTTAAAAGAGAAAAATACCCTTGCAAATTTACCGTTCTCTCCTCTCCAACAAATTTACCATCAATCACCTTCAGTGAAGAAAAAAATCAACCACCACTATCGTTTAGGGATGAAAAAAACCGAGCCCCACGGGTATATGATTAGTTTTAAAAATTTTACGGGTATGGGACGAGTATGGGATTATGTGATACCAGATTTGATTATGAGTAATATGTATATATTACATTTTCATAATTTATTTGTTAAATAAAAAGGATGAGTTAAAAGCTTGGTTGGTCCCTGTGGTTTGCAAAAATTTCATACTTGGTCCTAGTGGTTTACTAATTACACGCGTGGTCCCAAAAGTTGTCAAAAAATGAACTCGGTTGGTCCCCTGATGAAACTTCTATTAAATTTCTCAGTTAACTAGGTATGAAATGACTATATTACCCTTGAACAATTAAAAGAAATAAAAAAGTTATATATAAAAAACCCACAACTACCTCCATCTTCTTCACTCTCGTTTGCTCTTTCAATTCGATGCGAATGGACCGACGATGACGAAACCCAATGTAAAGACAAAGAAAACGGTGTTGAAAATTCTAATCGGCACATAAACGGGGGCGAAACGGTTCTTAAAGGGAAGATTCGAACCCATACAAATCGATCTGCAAGTTATAATGTATCACATTGAATGTTCGTGGGCTATTCTCAATGGAGCACACACTTCGTACGGTTACAATTTCAAATTCCAAATCCCAAATATATCCGCTCCTCTCCCACATCTCAATCCCCAAACCCTAATTCCCCAAATCCACGATGGAAGACAAATACGAAAAGCTCGAAAAGGTAGGCGAAGGTACCTACGGCAAAGTCTACAAAGCCAAAGACAAAAACACCGGCGAACTCGTCGCCTTGAAAGAAACCCGACTCGAAATGGACGAAGAAGGAATCCCACCCACCGCACTTCGCGAGATCTCGCTTCTGCAAATGCTCTCAACTTCAATCTACATCGTTCGTCTTCTTTGTGTTCAACACATTCAGCACAAAGGGAAACCTATACTTTACCTCGTGTTTGAGTATCTGGATACAGATCTGAAGAAGTTTATTGTGAAGGAGATGGTTGTGTCAGAGTTTTTTTTAGAAAGAGAGAGGGGTTAAAGAAGATGGAGGTTCTTTATATTTTTTTTTGTTTCTTTTAATTGTTCGAGGGTAATATAGTCATTTCACACATAGTTAACTGAGAAATTTGACAGAGGTTTCGTCAGGGGACCAACCGAGTTCATTTTTGACAACTTTTGGGACCACGCGTGTAATTAGTAAACCACTAGGACCAAGTATGAAATTTTTGCAAACCACAGGGACCAACCAAGCTTTTAACTCTAAAAAGGATATTTCGTTAATTTAGAGTTAAATGCTTGGTTGGTCCCTGTGGTTTGCAAAAATTTCATATTTGGTCCTAGTGGTTTACTAATTACCTGCGTGGTCCCAAAAGTTGTCAAAAATGAACTTGGTTGGTCCCCTGACCTAACCTCTATTAAATTTCTCAGTTAAGTTGATGTTAAATGACCAAATTGCCCTCAACAAATTATTGTTTATTATCTTTCTCCTCTGGAATCTCAAATGCAGAAAAAACCCCTCAATTGATTTTGATTCATTCTACTCATCATCACAACCCATTTCCACTTTTTTCTTTCCCTTTTCAACATTCACCAATTCATTTCACTTTCACACATTCATTCAACTTCAATTGAAGCTTCTTTATTTGCAATTAGACATTCCTTGATAGATATCATCGAAAGCCATGGGGATTTCGCCATTTGGGTTCGTTTTATTGAGGGCAAAACCACTGACGGTACCACCATCTTCTTCGGCAAGCAACCTCTTGGCACCACTTTCTTCTTCGGTCATTACCAAACCTGATGTGTACCATCTCCGGCAACTTCGTTTTTCAGATCTGAACCATCACATGCTTCGATTGAACATATGGCAGTTATGATTAAAGACCTAATCCTTGCCGGCTTCATTTTTCAGATTTGAGCTCGACCCTATGCCATGAATCTGATGTAACCACCGGACAACAATGGCTTCCTTTTTTAAGTTAGATTGACACAAATGGATCAGAGAGGGAATGGGGGTGTTTGGTGGTGGTGGGTGTTCGGTGCTGGAGGGGAGACAGTGGTGGTGCGTGTTCAGTGCCGGTGGTTGTTCGGCGGTGAAGGAGGGATGTTGGTGGTGGGTGTTCAATGGTGGTGATGGTGTTGGTCTTGGGTAGAAGAAGAAGAAAGGTGGAGGAGAAAGATAATAAACAATAATTTATTGAGGGCAATTTGGTCATTTAACATCAACTTAACTGAGAAATTTAACAGAGGTTAGGGCAGGGGACCAACCGAGTTCATTTTTGACAACTTTTGGGACCACGCGTGTAATTAGTAAACCACTAGGACCAAGTATGAAATTTTTGCAAACCACAAGGACCAACCAAGCATTTAACTCGTTAATTTACAAGAAGTTAAGGGTATTTTGGTTTTTTATTGATATGAAATTGAAACCATCAGACTAGAAAAGTAAAATTCAAAATAACGGACCAATAGGGTTACCTGGATAAATTCAGTGGTAAAAAAAATGGTAATTGCAGGGTACCATTAGCCCCGGGAGGGTTCTCCCTCCCCAGACAGCACTACCGCATAGCCGTCTAGCGGTGAGTCCCCAACACCGAGATCAAAGAGCCTGTGGAGTGGTGTGCTGGCCACAGGATTCGAACCCGGGACCTCAAGGATGAAGTTGGGTGCGGTGGCCACTGGGCTGACACCCAGTGGTTAAATTCAGTGGTACTAGAATCATATTTAACACTTTTTTTTTGAACTACAACACTATATTTAAATATAGCATAACACAACCAGCAAGCAGCTGCCAGCTGGGCTACAACAGAACAGGAAGTAAAACAGATTACAATACATCAGAAACCTCAAAATCTATCCAGTTTTTCCAATCGATATTCTCATTCTTCGCCCTAGTCTTGCACCATAAAAACGACTCCTCCTTTATCAGATCGACGACCTTTATGACAGGAGTGTTTCTCCCGTTGAATTCCTTCACTTTATCTATGACATAACAGATTCAAGTAACATGCGGTTGGATCATATACAAAGGTTAAAATGATGCGAATCATAGAAAAGATTGTGGAGCATTGATCTTCCCGTCCAAGGGTTGAAATTAGTTCCCAAAATCATAGAATCACAAAGGAAAAACAATTGTTGAAAGGGGATTAATGTAAAAGCCATAATTGTTGACTTTAAAAATCAAGTTCCCCCGTAATTTTTAAACGGTCGTAACTTTTTTCATACTTTAATATTAAAAAAACTACATCATAAAAACGAGCATTTTATTTTCTTTAATTTGAGTAGGGTCTTGTTATAGTTTTTTTTAATCTAAAGAGAATTAACATGCTACGTGGTTACGTACAAGGGCGTAGCTTTCAAGGGGCCGGGAGGGGCGTCCGACCCCCCGAACTTTTCGCTCAGTAGTGTTATGTATGTACGTTTCGTGTAGAATTTTTTAGGTATATACGTTTTCGACCCCCCGGTTTTATAATTTTTTTTACTTATATAGAATTTTTAGGTTCGGTGACTTCCGACCCCCCGTGGAAATTTTCAAGCTTCGCCACTGGTTACGTACCAATACGTGATCACAACCGGCGGCAGGTTAGTACAGTTCTCCTGCTTGGCTCTTTTGCCACCTTCTCCAAGCAACATCTTTAGATCAGGACTTGCCACGTTTTTACCCGGTGACTGATTAACATTACGTAATTATGTAGTATGACTTATATTGAGTACAATTATAACATTACATGATTTTTGCATCCTACTACGTGATTACATAATGTTACGTGGTTTTAGAGTATGCCTTAATTTTCAGAACAATTATAACGCTATGAGATTTTGCATACACTACATTACATGATTATACATACATGATTATGTAACATGTTAAGTAATTTAACTTGATGGTACATCATGTATAATATACATGATTTTCTTAACAACTCAATTTCTTATACGTGATCATATGCACGTTACATATTTGTATAGCCTGTTATCAACATGGTTATATAATTTGATACGGGATATTATAATCTTAATTATATGATACGTAATTATAAAACACATGGAACATGATCATATGACTTGGTACATGGTTTTACTTGATGTCTTTATTATATAACCTGATATGTGAAAATATAACCTTATTATATTACTTGCTACGTTATACGTAATTAAAAAACATATATAGCAATACTATATTCAAAGTAAAGATAATAAAATTTTCTATTTTATGGTATAGTTAAAAAATTAATATAGCATTAAAAACTTATTACAGCTTAAAGTTTAGTAGATGACTTCTTACACTTCTATTAAAGTAAGTTTGTCTAAAATAAGCTCATCCCAAATATCATATATCTAGATCTAGTATGTTGGTTCCAACCCCTTCTTAGTTTAATAAAAGTTGTTAAAAAAAATCTGGTTCTAGTATTCGTCCGCAAAGTTCATGTTTTTAGGATCCTTGTATAAAATGATCATTAACCACGTGAACAATTTGTATAATTAATAAATAAAAAAATAATAATAAACCAACCTCATGGCCCCCTCTTCATCCCCACAACTGTGGTGCGGTATAATCGATAATGACCACCACTTTCTTGTGTATTGTGCCACCCACTCCCACCACCTGTTGTTCCTCTTTGATTGCTTTCCGCAATATATTTTTATTCATTCAATAATTAGTTCCAAGTTTCATTAATGCGAGTTCTTGTGTCTGGAGAGAGAAACAAGTTTCGTGTTTTAGTTGCTCCTTTGTTTGTCATTACTTTTGGTATGTGATACTGATGTCTAGTAATTACTTGTTGAAATTAAATCAAGAGTTTGTCAAGAATATTATCAACTGTTCTAGCAATATAATTGTTTTCTGTGATTGGATACATGGATTAACTGTTGTGTTTGCTATGCCTTGAACTTATACTTGTATTTGATCGTTTCCCATAGCTCTGTATTTACATGCTCTCAATATGAATTGTTTCTCTCTCTCTCTGCAGATGATTTGTTTCACCTGTCAAATTTGTTTCTTCAATCGATAAAAAGATGTCTTACACAGATGATTTTAGACACCTTGAAATCCAACTTAAAGATATAAAGGCAGCTACCAACAATTTTAGCGACAAGCCTATTGGAAACGGTGGGTTTGGAACTGTCTACAAAGGAGAACTACTTCTCCCCAACCGGCGGAGAATGGTCGCCTTTAAACGCTTAAACCGTAAATTTGGACAAGGGGATGTTGAATTTTGGAAGGAGATCACGACGCTTTCTGAACTGAGTCATGAAAATTTGGCCTCCCTTTTACATTTTTGCAAGGAGGGTGAAGAGAGAATCCTTGTATACGAGTACGTATCTCGTCAGAGCCTCGATAACTATCTTGATAAAGCTAGCCTCACATGGATCCAACGGCTCCACATATGTATTGGGGCTGCAAGAGGAATTGCCTACCTTCATGATCCAAAGAAGACCCAACGAAGAATTCTTCACCGTGATATAAAAAGTTCAAACATACTTCTGGATGAAAAATGGACTGCTAAAGTTTCAGATTTTGGCCTATCAAAAGTCACTCCTGCTAACCAAACGCGTTCATATCTAGTGTCTAATGTTGCAGGTACACTTGGATATTGTGATCCAGAGTATCATGCAACAGGTATTCTTTCAAAAGAGTGTGACGTCTACTCTTTTGGAGTGGTGTTGTTCGAAATTATGTGTGGAAGATTATGTTGTGAAGTGGAAAAGGATAAGCTAATATGCATTTTAGTGCATACATGGACAAATCGTTGTGATGAAGATAGACTAGATGATATTATTTTTCCTGATCTAAAGCAACAAATAAATAAGGATTCTTTGTCGACATTCGCAGCCATTGCAAGACGATGTCTAAATAGGGATCATAAACAACGACCAAATATGATTGAGGTCGTCAGAGAACTCGAGGTTGCACTGCATCATCAACAAGTAAGTTTTATATTCTAAGAAGTATTTAAGATTCTCGTCTAATATTTCAATAAATATGAGTTGATACAAAAATATTGATTCTTTGCAGAACCCTATGAAACACGAAGTCAGCGAGACCAAGATGCCAACGTTGTATGGATTTGGGAGAGAATTTGATCGCCTCAAAGTTCGATTGGAAGATATAAAACTGGCCACCAACAACTTCTCTGACGACAACCTAATTGGACGCGGTGGGTTTGGCAAGGTGTACAAGGGAGAACTCTATCCCCCAGGAGGACAAGGCATGGTCTGTTTTAAGCGACTAGATCGTAGACTCGGGCAAGGGAATGTTGAGTTTTTTAAAGAGATCTGGTTGCTTTCTCGATACAGACATGTAAATTTGAACTCTCTCTTGAAAATTTGTATTGAAGGTGATGAGTTGATACTTGTATATGACTATGAAGCTCGTGGGAGCCTCGATAGATATCTTAGTGAACCTGGTCTCACGTGGGCTCAACGCTTGAAGATATGTGTTGGGGTTGCTCATGCAATCATCTACCTTCATGGTGGGTCCGGCACACATACAGTTTTACACCGAGACGTTAAAAGTTCGAACATACTTTTGAACGAAAATTGGACGGCTAAAGTTTCTGATTTTGGTTTATCAAAAATTGGTCCAGCTAACCAACCGGCAACATATGTTTTTTCGAATGCAGTTGGTACACCTGGATACTGTGATCCGGTGTATTTTGAGACGGGTTTCCTGACAAAAGAGTCTGATGTGTACTCTTTCGGAGTGGTGTTGTTTGAATTAATGTGTGGTAAATTATGCTGCGAATATAGTAATGGTCATCTATCCCAAATTCTTGTGAATAAATGGAGAAGATGCTATGAGGAGAAGAAATTAGATGAGATTACATTTCCTGATCTAAAGGAAAAAATGGATTCGTGTTCCTTGAATACGTTTTCATCCCTTGCTTATCGATGTCTAAAAACAGATCGTGAAGAACGGCCATCAACGGGTGAGGTTATGATACAACTTGAGATTGCACTTGAACAACAAGTAAGTTTTCTTTCACTGTTTTAGAAGTATCTCATGTAGCAAGTTAGTGTAGCTGTCCTTTTCTGAAAATTACTGAACTGATATAAAAGAGCTAACACCAATTATTTGTACAGGAGGAATTTGAAGAGACGATGAGGATTCAAAAGCTCAGGAAATCAATATTAAACACATCCCAGGATCAAAATTTCATTAATGGAATTCATGTTGATGATGACAATACGGTAATAGCTTAATCTTTAACAATAAAATGATTGTGCTTGTGCATTTTAATTTATTTGTTACAAAGTCAAAAACGATTGGATGAATATATATATATATATAGGATTAGGTTCAAACGTGAACAAAATCCCAAGAGTGAACTGCGTGAACTGATCTGGGCCCTTGATTTTTATGATCTTGAGATTAAAGTGAGTGGCATGATGGTAATTATTTGTTTAATTTTTTCCATTTAATTAAATACAAAAAGGGTATATGTGTAATTTCAATCTTAAATTGATTGCATAAATCTCTCACAAATCAAATCAAGGATTAGGAAAGATGTAACTTAATTCAATTATTAAATTAATTATTTGTTTAAATGTGATGTACATATGTGTATTCTGATTTTGCCCTCTTTTTAATGCGATGTACACATGTGTATATCGTCTGTTTTTGTGATATCTCATAATTTTTTTTGTATTGAATATTGATGTACACCTATGAATTACTGTACACATATGTACGATGCTGAGTACACATGTGTACTGTTCTATTTATATCCAAGTACACATGTGTATACCGTTGAAATATGAAGGTTACGTGGATCTTAAAAATCAAAATTTGAATTCTGGTGATGAAATCTGAAATAAAAATTGAAATTGAAATTGAAATCTGGTGATTTGTTGTTTGTTTTGATAATTATCTTATTAATAAATAAACATAATGTGGATAATGAATTTAAATTAGGAAAGATGTAACTTAATTCAATTATTAAAATAATGATTTAAATCTATTTTTTTATATAATTACAATCCTACCCTTAACAACTAAAAAGGAAATCAAGGGTCCATATATGTTCACGCAGTTCACTCTTGAGAGGTTGTTCACGCTGGAACCCTACCCTATATATATATATATATATATATATATATATATATACTAGCAAAAACCCGCGCGATGCGACGGCGGCGACAATTTACAATGTGGTACTCCTATGTTGATATTTTGTCAAACATATCGTTATATATTGTATAGTACGCCTTCTAGTTTTCTTATAGGTACTATCGATATGGTCTATCTATAACATGTCTTACAGAAATCAATTAAATATAATAATTTTACATTAAAAATTTCAAGTTCTTCCACATACAAATAAGAAAATAGCAGTCATAATTCTAGGCAACTATGATCAACAATGCCTAGGAATATGAGACTTAACGTCTTCGTCAGTCACAAAATACTAAGCAAGCATCGCCATTAAGACTTTGCCTAACAAAGTTGATATGAAGCAAGAAGTTTTAAGCTGTTGTAGAAAGAATATGAAAGAAGATGTAAAGAAGTAACAACCGACATTCAGTTCCTACTAAACTCCACTGATGTAAGTGACCACCGATCTTGACGTTAACCTCTAACACGTAGATCTCACTAATCACATAAAACTCTAAAGATACAAACCCTTAGCCATTAGGATTTGTGTGTCTTCTATGAAACCATAAAAGGAACCGTCGTGAATCTGGAATCAGTTACACCCCAAGTTTGATCATCGGGGATAGAAGATTGTAGATCTAAGATTGGAGTTCTAAGAGCTAGTGATCTAAATTGTACAATACAGAAAGTAACCAAATATGGGTATCAAAAACGTTCGATACGGTACATAACCGTATTTGTGTGTAAAATTCTGTCAAATATCATGTTCGCACCATACACATGTCTCGGTTATTAATCAAGAGCGTTTATGGCGAATAAGAGAAGATTGATCCTCACGAATAGTGCTCTCATTTTGCCGGTTACGATCAAGATCACCATAGTAAGACATTTCTAAGCAGGTTGGAGATTATTTTAAGAAACAACTGTCTCCATCTTCAAAACACATATTCATCACATGTTCTTTAAATAAACTCAGGCAGCTTAGTGGTTGATTGATTGATCGATTGATTTATCTAGTTACTGATACTACAATATATAATTGTCATTTTGAACCTTAATTTATAGCTAACAGAATAAAAAATGAAAAAATTTCTTGTTTTCTTTTCATTTTTAAGCCAACAGACCACACATTACAAGTTGCAATAATAAACTGAATACAAACCTTAAATCAAGCAAACAATAATGTTGGCCATTTAATCTTTTATAACAGTAATAACACAAGAAAAAACCGCTCACAATACCACATCATCATACAAGAATACTTGCACAGCAAGCATCATCTATACAAGGAACCAAAGGAGAGTATATCGTCTTGCACTAAGAAAGTTCCTGAATTATGAGTGTCTGGTCACAAATTTCCTTGTCGTAAAAGGCATAAAGATTCTTCATATGGTTATTCTAGGCGGACACATTGTGACTATCCACTGTTACCCAGTAACAGCCATTGACGCTAATTGTTCCCACGATTCCTCCAGCTGTTCACAAACCGATCTGTTAAGACCCAAACCCATTTGGACCCAGTACCCAACCCACCCATACACAACAATAAACCATCACACACATCAGCTTGATACTGAAGCCCTGCAGAAACACGGCATATGGACAAAATTGTAGATGCATCTCTTGCACCAGTTCTTGCAGTCATAAAAGGTGGCACTCTTTCAGCAGCCGCAACCCAAAAATGCGTGTAGGTTACTTATGCCCTTGAGCCTATGTCTTGGATTTCCCTTTAAAAGTTTCCTCCCACAAAGTTGATACAAAAAGAATGGCCTTTTGGACTGCAAATAATCAAACCAAAACATCAACTCATGTAAACAAATTCACCAAACCATAACCATATAAATAGACTTAACCCCGAGTCAAATTATAAATCAAAAACAGCTAAAACTCAACAATGGAAAGAAAAATAGCGGATCTATTTGTATTTGACCCGTTATTCAATCCGTATCCATTTTATAATAGGCTAATCTTTTATGGTTTCTCGAAGACCCGATATGGATCAAAATTTATGATTTAAATGCAATAAAACAAAATATTTGGAGGTAGAAAAAACCTACCCCATCATTTGAACCATCTTCTGAAAGGTCTGCTTCATCAAAACCTATTTAAATTAATAGATTTTTATATTGTTTCTAACATTTTATATATCACATGCAAGACAAGGGAATCCTCCTAGCGCGGTCACAGGGCCCGTAGGCCTTTCAACCATTTAATTGTGTGACTCTGCTTCCACTGTACATGTTTAATCAAATCTAGTGTAGTGAGAAAAATTAGAACTATTAGCTAAAAGATGGAAGTGGTTTAAACAGTCAGAATGTTGGCCAACGTTTATTTCAAATGCATAGCATATTCAGTTGGATAGTTGGATGAGACTTGCATTGCACTTGTATATATTGTTATTTAGAAGTCAATGAAATAAAAGGTTATAAATAAGCATTTTAAATAATCTTGTCCCTTATATATTGTCATTTAAAAACCATTAGTTGTTTTAAAGCAAAAAAACAACTGTTTTAGTTTAAGAGTACCACGAAATTCAAAACTCCAGCTTGTTCAAGGGTTGGATAAGATTATTGGAGCATACGATAGCAACTTATGTTGCATATTTGAGGAGTGGTGACTTATAGACTTGCTTGAACTCCCTACTCGGCTTCCCCAAATGAGTCTTTTTTCAAGGCGTAAGCCTACACATAATCTCTTATTAGCAATGTTTTATACATATCCCTGCCAAAGTTCTAATAGGTCTCCATTAACATCCTCTTCCATATGCTCTGCTGCCCCAATGTCTTCGTCCTGTTGAAAAGAAAAGAAACCATAAAAACAAAATCCTTAGTTAGCCGATTCCAATTTCATTCACACTACATTAGAATGAAGCAGGTATTTATATTTCGACCCACTATGCTCACCAAATTCGCGTTATCACTATCAGAAAGATCCTCAAAATCTACCCAAAAAACTCTTCAAGATTTGCCTTGAAAAATAACGATTCTAGTTAGTGCAGTTGACCAAACAATAAACGAATTGTAATCAATGCAAATGCTACTACAAAAAAAAGATCTTAGGGACAAATCAAGTCGCCAAAATTCCATAACCCCAAAGCGATATCAAATATTTAGATTACCAATTGTTGTTATAGATGACAAATCACGACATTACAAAAGTGTAAGCATGCAATAGTATTCAAGAATCTTAAATTTACCTCTGCAACAAGGGGCCTTTCATCCCCGTCACAGCAATATCTAGCAATATCCGATCAAATTCGCCACCCCTTATGCCTTAGAGACCTAAAACAACTTTAAAACCATCGACATGTAATTGAAATAAGGCTTAACAAACATAAACATATTACCAAAGATTGTACCTGGTGTAAGCCGAACACACTGAATTTAACCTGTGATAGCCAAAAGAGCCCCCTTACTCAAGGAAAAACAAAACACACACCAATCAAGGGGGTGTTTGGCCTAGCTTTTTTTATCTAAGCTTATAGCTTTTTTAGCTTATTTTTACAAAATAAGCACTAATGGGTGTTTGGTTTAGCTTTTTAAGCTTATGCTTATTAGCTTATATAAGCTAATTCTAAGAAGCTTATGGGAACATGGTTTTTAAGCTTATTTGAATAAGCTTATTTGAAGAAGATGGTTTTTTTACTCATTACACACAATGATATTATACCCCTTCCCATAATACAAAATAACTTAACAAACAACTAAAGATTAATTATTAATTATCAACTTGTAGAATATAAGCTAATCCAAACACTTAAAAATAGCTTATCAAATGAAAGAAAATAAGCATAAGCTACTTTAAAATATAAGCATAAGCCAAAAAAATAAAAGCTAGGCCAAACACCCCCCCAATGTATTGTCACACATAAACTTCTGTGCAAATTTCTTATCTCCCTAATTTCCTTGGGTTCATTTTTCTTGAATGTGCTGTCACACAAAAAAGTTTCCTACAAATGGTAAAACAAAGCAACAAAACAACCGTTGTTTCCATCACCGGCAAACAAAAAATAATGGAAAAACAAAACATGGGATACAAAACTAACACATGGCTAGCTAAATCACTGCAAATCTCTTTCAGACGATCCAGTTTCTCACCTGCAAGGTAAATTATATCCTATTCAGAAGATCAAAGAAGGTAAATCTCTTTCAGACGATCCAGTTTCTCACCTTCAAGGTAATGGCAAAACTCACCTTGAAGATGCCATAAACCCAGGTTGAAGATGCCATAAACCAACCTTGAAGATCCTCGATCTGGTGTCAATGAGAAAGGCTAGATCTTGAATCGCCTTGGAGACAAACCCTAGATCCAGATCTGGAATCGAGAGAGAGAGAGAGAGAGGGGAGCAGGGAAAGCAAAGCGGCGGGATATGAAATGTTTTGAAATGAATGTGAAACCCTAATCCATTAGCTTATTTTTTTTAAAGGAGACTTTCATTAAGAACCAGCCGAACCCGAAGACCGGGACGGACCAACCAAACAACAACGCTACATATAATTACAATATAACAAAATTACACCAATCGCTCCACACTAAAGAGCGAAAGGACGATCTATACTTCATCCAAAAGAAACCCAAAGACCTAACTTCACTAAAAACATCTTCCACGTTAACCCGGGAGCCCGAAAAAATCTTTTTATTTCTAGCCAACCAAAGACACCAACACGACGTAAACATAATACCTTGCAAAATCTTCTTTTCCAGCGACCCCAACCTAACAAATTTGTGAATCTCCAGAAGATCTTTGACCGAGAAAGCGAAGATATACGGGATTCGGCACCATCTACTAACCTTTTGCCAAAGAGTTGAAGCAAACTGACAGGAGATAAATAGATGATCCGCTGATTCGTCTTCAAAACCGCAAAGAGGACATTCCCCAACTTCAGCCAGAATACCTCTAGAAACAAGGGCATCAGAGGTTGGAACCCGGTTCAGCTCCAATCTCCAAACGAAAATGTTACATTTGATTGGAACCCACTTACACCAATCAAGCACGAAGAAGGACGGGTCAAGCCTATTGCGAACCAAAAGGCTTTTGACCGAAGACACCGAAAAAGACCCCGCATCGTTCCCCAACCATTTCCATTTATCTTTACCAATCCCAAGAGAAACAGAAGAAACCATACCCGCAAGACCAGCCATTTCGGCTAACTCGGTAGCCGTATCCGGATCGTGCCTCCAAAGCCAAGAACCTCCGTCTTCCAGCCGATCTTTAACCGAACAATTTTTCACTACCTCCAACCGAAAAAGATTGGGAAAAGTTTCTTTTAAGGGCAGCTCGTCGACCCAAGGATCCAACCAGAAAAGAATGTCAGAACCGGATGCTACCTTACCTCTAAAGAAGCTTCGGATCGGTTTATTGTCGATAAAAGATCTATTCAAAACGTTACAAATATTAGCCCAAGCGCCTCTGACCGATTTGTTACACGGAAGAAAGGACCACCCCATCTGACCCGAGTGGATAGCTTTCATGATTTTGACCCATAAGTTGTCTGGCTCACATTTGAACCTCCATCCCCATTTGCTCAGCAAAGCCACATTGACATCCCCAAGTTTGCAAAGCCCCAAACCTCCTGCTTTTTTAGGAATCGACACCCTATCCCACGCCACCCAATGAGTCTTCCTAACTTCACTCGAACCGCCCCATAAGAATCTTTTAATTAAGCTTTCCAAATCTTTAATAACCTTCACAGGCGCTTTGTACAAAGACATAAAATATGAAGGGAAACTTTCTAGCACTGACCGAATTAACGTAACTCTCCCACCTATAGAAAGTAACGAAGCCTTCCAAAGCGCGAGCCTTTTTTCGAAAATATCATAGACCGGTCTCCAATTGTTGATGCGATTCATATTGGCTCCCACCGTTAATCCAAGGTATTTGAATGGAGCTGACTCGGCCTTACAACCTATCCAATTCGCCACTTCCGCTACCTCATTACTATTGACACCAAAGCCGAAAATGCTAGACTTACTAAGATTAATTTTAAGGCCAGAGCACGCATGAAAACACCGTAGAATTCTGATGACCGTCGCTATATTATCCCTATTCCACTCACCCAAAATCATGGCGTCGTCCGCATAGAATAAGTGAGAGACACAAAGGTCATCTACAGGAAGCTTAATACCTTGAAATACGCCCAACTCACTAGCCCTGTTAAACAAACAAGACAGCGCCTCCATAACCACAACGAAAAGAAAAGGTGATAGCGGATCCCCTTGTCTCATGCCTTTGCTGCACCCGAACTCAAAGGTTGGAGAACCGTTCACCAAAACCGAGGCTCTGGCCGAAGCCAGTATGCCAGAAATCCAACCGCACCATTTAGAACCAAAACCCATCTGATTAAGAATGTCTGTGACGAATCCCCAGTTGACGTTGTCATAAGCTTTCTCGAAGTCGATCTTAAAACAAAAAACCTGTTTCTTGGATTTTCTAGACCACGCCAACAGCTCATTAATGATAAGCGGCCCGTCTAAGATAAATCTTCCCCTAAGGAAAGCTGACTGGGAATCGGAAATCACACTGCTGAGAACCGGCTTGAGTCTGTTCGCGAGGACTTTCGACAGCACTTTGTTGATAACCCCTACCAGGCTAATCGGGCGATAATCGGATAGGCTAACCGGGTCCCTAATCTTAGGAATAAGAGAAATAAAAGCCGACCCACATCCCAAACTTAACTTGCCAGTATCGAAAAAATAGTCCAGAATCTTAGAAAAATCCTCCTCGAAGAACTCCCAGAACTGTTTAAAAAATCTAAAATTAAAACCGTCGGGGCCGGGAGCCCGGTCAACACCGCAACCAAAAACCGCAGCCTTAATTTCCTCCTTCGAAAACCGCTTCTCAAGATCAACAGCCACAGATGAGGGAATCTGACAGAAACCGGAACTGACCAAACGGGGGCGACTAGCACAATCCTCCACGAACCTACCACGGAAAAAACTATAAATCTCTTTCTTAACCAGAGAAGGATTAGAAATCCAAGCTCCGTTCACATCAAGACCATGAATAGTATTACTAGCCTTCCGACTATTAATCCATTAGCTACTTCATGTTTTTTTTAGTGAAGGGGTGTTTTAGGGGTGTTTTAATAAAATTTCAATGACCTTAAGAAGTCCTTTGGATATGTATATTATATACTAGTAGGGTGCCCGCGCGATGCAGCGGGGGCGACACTTTGGATTGCGGCACTCGTTGCTGGTAGTTTTCTTATTTGTATATGATAACATTATTGTGGTGGATATATGTCATAAGTGTTACACATGGGAGCATAACACCTATAATGTCTTGCAATGTTCGATCAACTGCCTCTATCGCCTGACGTTTCGCCATCGATGCCTCATCCCATATAATTAACTTGGAGGACCTAATTAGTTGACTTATAATTCCTAAAATTTTGGGACATAGTTTACTATTTATCTACTAAATATCGTAAATTAGTATTAAATAATTCCTAAAATTTTGGGATATAGTTTACTATCTATCTACTAATATCGTAAATTAGTATTAAATAATTCCTAAAATTTTTGAACATAGTTTATCTTCTATCTACTAAATATCAAAGTTTTGTTTTGTTGTAAAAATTAATAATAAATAAAGTATAGAAAAACTGTTTTAAACATGTAAAGATTCGTTTGTTAATAAAAAATAGAGTTAATTGCTCGGATGGTCCCTGTGGTTTCACGTTTTTTCACGTTTAGTCCCCACCTTTTGAAAATAACATGTATGCTCCCTATGGTTTGTCATTTTGTTACTCGGATAATCCCCCAACATTTACTCTGGGGACTATCCGAGTAACAAAATGACAAACCATAGGGAGCATACCTGCTATTTTCAAAATGTGGGGACTAAACGTGAAAAAACTTAAAACCACAGAGACCATCCGAGCAACTAACTCTAAAAAATACTAAACAAATGACAAAAGTATATTAGTTCAATCGATATGTAAATTATAAGTGCAATAAAATAACACAAAACATAAACTTTAAATATAAAATAAACTTCATTATTCATGGGATAGTCTAGATCAAACAAAAACAACTGAAAATGAAAAAAACATAAAAACACTTGATATATTTCATCTAATTTCTCTTCTTTTTAGATCCGTTTTTCTTGTTTGTGCTCGAATTAGCAGTATCATCTAATTCATCTTCTTTCTCATCGTCCTCAGAATCATCTAAATTATTAACCTCGACCCATTTCCATTCAGAGAGTCTCTTAGATCTTTTCTTTTGATTCTCATACTTCCGATCCTTAAAAAACAAAAATTTAATAAAAAAAGTTAAAAAGTGATTAAATAAATTTTATAAAAAAAACAAATATTGAATAAATTTTTTTTAAAAAGATTAAATAAATTTTAAAATTACCTCTTTACTAAATTGACGTTGAAGATTAGACTTGTATGGACTGAACATTGCACCATAAGAAATAATTTCAACACTATTATCACCATCATCCTACAATAAAACACCAAATAATAACATAACGAACTTGTTAATATGAAAGATTATAAGCGAAAATATTACTTAAAAACTAACAAAAGCTTGTTCGACAACTGGGGTGTTTAAATTGGTGTGTTGAATCTGAAAAATCAAATAAGTTAGTATTCACATAAAAGTAAATAAAAGAAAACAATTATTCATTATTGCGATATAACAAAACTTATCATAGAACCGACCTTAGATTTTTCAATATCGCATGCTTGTTTTTTCGCATCAAGTGAATTCAGAACTGACTCCATATTTTAAATCAGTTTAGCAATAGAAATGTAGAATTGTGAGTGTTTGCTATGTATTTATAGTAGTCCATTAGGGTTTAGTTTTAGATTGGTCATCCACTTATTTAGGAAGTTTGTTGTGAGTTTTAAGTTTTTAAAATAAGATGCACATATCCTGTTTAGTTTGTTGTGGCATGTTTAATAGGAAGTTTGTTGTGAGTTTTATCTATACTATATTAAACATGTCACAACAAACTGACTCTGTACAAGTAAAATTAGGGAATATTTTAGTTTATTAATGCCGTTCAAAACAAAAAACTTGGGTAAAAAACAAATGTTAATGCACGGTAGCTAGGTAATGGTCAAAGCTGGCTTGGGTAAAAAACAAATGTTGGCTTTAATCAATAGTACATTTACACATCGGCTATTTGTACTTTATGAACGCACGGCGAAACTAAAAAAGACAACTATCGAAACGTTTAAAAAATGTGCCGATCGTCATGGTACCTTCGGATTTTTTTAAAACATTACGGGTTGTAAGATATCGCAGTTATACATTAAAGAATTAAAGAGGGGGGAGTGTAACTAATTACCCATAATTATGTTAAATGTAAAGGATTTAAATGTAATAGATTGAGGGACTAAAAAATAATTATGGTATAAAAGACCACTTTACCCTCATTCTAGGGGTTTATTTATAAATAATGGGGGAAGAAGTTCTTAACTTTTGGGAATCCTTCCCTCGTGTATTATAATATAGCATAGATAGTATAGATAGGGTAAGGATAGTGTAAAAATGGCCTAAAGTGTGAGAAGTGTATTATAACACTATATATAATACTATATAACACCATATAAACACCGTATAACAATATCTAACACCATATAATACCATATAACACTATGTAACACTATATAACAAATATAACACTATACATCTATCATAGACATGCTATCAGACAACCTATAGTGTTATATTTGTTATATAATGATATATAGTGTTACATAGTGTTATATGGTATTATATGGTGTTACATATTGTTATACGATGTTTATATGGTGTTATATAGTATTATATATAGTGTTATAATACACTTCTCACACTTTGAGCACTTTTTACAGGATCCTCTACCTATATATATATATATATATATATGAAATTTTTTAAGTACGCTCATTTTATTTTATTAATTATTTGAATATGTTTACTCGACAGTGGCTTGCAATACTTAAGGGAAAAGTGTGTGAAGTAATATCTGCAACAAAATGCATCTCTGCGGACTCCCTTGTACATGACGACACACAAAAATCAAGGTTAATTAGTGACTTTCTCCACATATACTTAGGCCATCCGTAGTCATAAAGCCCATTTGTGGGCGTTATGCGACACGTATCGTGCCACGTCACACAGGGGCTTTATGGGGCGTTATATCACTAGAACCCGTAGTCATAAAGCCTCTACCCATCGTTACCTAATTATTAATTTTCAATTTTATTAATTAATTATAAAAACCCTTAACTTATTTTGATTGGTCAAAGTTTGAAAACCAAACACATATAGCGCCGCTATATGCATGGCGCCACCCACCAAAAAAGCCCCCATAGCGCCGCCCGTCGTGGTGTTCGGAACGCTATGGGGTGTTGTGCTTAAAAAAAATGCACAAATCGCGCCCCACAACAGGGGGTCTTATATAAGAGCATCCACGACGATGCCTATGTGGCACCGTCCAGATTTCCATACCAGCCCAATTCCAAACATCCCCCATTGTGGTTCTCGCCCATTGCCCTCCTCGGCTTGCTTCGTCTACAGTGACGTACCTTATGTTTCGGTTACTAGCGTTAATTTTTCGATTTTTCGTCAGAAATTTTTCACAAGTATAGAGGCCGGCACCCACCAATTATTTTGCCTAAAAATTCCCGACCCCTACCAATTTTCTTATAAAAATTATTATACATATTGTCGTATTGAGTTATAAAAAAAAAACTTGAAGAACGGATCTATTAATAAATTTTTATACTTGTTTTTAAACTTGTACGACTCTATCAATTAGATATTTGGAGTTATTATTGTTTGACCCGACTCGAACTGAATCGCTAACTCGAACATATAACTTGAAAACATAGCAATAGAAAAAAAAATTGGGTCCCATGAGTTTCCACACGGAACTTTTGGTCAAGCTTCGCCACTATTCGTCTAGGATTCAAAACCCATTTCATATGACATAGTGAGCTCCACAAACACACAAACAATATTATATAAATATTTTTTTATATAAAAACTGGGTGTTTTGTAGGAAAAATGGGTCTTTTTAAAGGATGATTGAAATCTAATGTGTCAGTTGAGGTGGAACATGTTTGAATAATTTACCATTGTGGATGCTCTAATTCTCGTTCACATGATATCTTTTTCTCTTCTTAAAATTACTTCCTTGTTAAATGACTTTAGTCTATACAATCGTGTTATGAATTTACATCAAGATATTTGATAAACAGACAACGAGCTGCGCCGCTACCCCTTTTTGAATAGCAAAACTAAGTCTTTTAAAAAATACGTCCATAGATCTCGGGTCATAACAAAATTTTAACTAACAAACTTCAAAGCTAACTTAAAAAACTCATTTCATATTTAAAAAAATTTTTAAAACAAAATTTTATTACCGAGAAAAAACTAGTGAGAAGATAGAGATGGGGAAAAACTAGTGAGCCTAAAAACTAATGAAATGGAGTTGTTGAGATTGGATACGAGACCGGAGAGATTTCAACCTTTCAGGTTAAGCTAAAATGCATGTTATGATGTACGGAGAGCACACTCGTATGAACTGATTTACTTTGAATTTTTTTATCATCTTCAGATCTTTAAATAAATGAAATAGGAGAGTTGAGATATATATGATTGTGATAATTGCAGGTTTCCAAACGTCATAAAGGGTGGAATGTACAACGGTTTCACAGTAAATGTGACAACACAATTCTTGTCAAGAAAGGTCAGGTACACCGTAAGCCTTGTCTTTAAACATAACGGTACGGATCATGGGACACATATACCCTTTAAATTCAAACTGGTTGAGAAGAGATCCTACTCTGATTTGTGCATGCCACATGTGAGAGATGATGGGTGGCTAATGACAGAACTATACCAATTTACAAGCCACAAGAGTGAACATGTTCTTGGGATTCACTTCTTGCCACTCTTCAATATCGCTTCCTCAAGCATCGAGTATTTTCTTGAAGGCATTGAATTTCGTCCTGTTCAGTATGTAACTTGACAAGCTGTATGTTTACTCCTATACATCATATTCTTGTTTTTATTTTAGATATCATTAAATGTATAAATAATTCGAATTCAACATATATGGATACTACAAATCAGGGGCAGCCCTAAAGTTTGGGCAAAAGAAACCCTCGCTTTAGGCCCCCAAAATCTTACGTTACCTGGTTTGGGGATTTGTTGCTGGTGTTCGCTATGTTTCCGAGGAAATCGTAGAACTCAGGCACGATGCTTCAACAATTTCAACAACCAGGTTTTACCTTCTCTCTGTTGTGAATACTTTTCATTTGCTTCTTATATAATACGAAGTGAGGTTCGATTAAGGTTATGTTTGTTTGATGAAACACCAAATGTTTGATGGAATGTGTTGATTGGTATAGAGAATGAACTAGGGTTTGAATTGTATTGATCAAGAATTGTATTGAACATCTCAATTAGGGTTACAACTAAAAGGTGTCTTATATAGAACACCAAGTTACATAATAGACCCTATACTATTAATTTCCTTCTTTCCGACACTCCCCCTCAAGTTGAGTAGTGGGGTCACCAATACTCAACTTGCTCAAATAGCTACTAAACGCGTTTCCGTTGACTGCCTTTGTTAGAATATCTGCAAGTTGATCTTTCGAGGCTATATATGGGAGCTCTATGATACCTTCCTCCAATTTCTCCTTAATGAAGTGCCGATCTACCTCTACATGTTTTGTTCGATCATGTTGGACTGGATTTTCTGAGATCTGTATAGCAGCTTTATTGTCGCACATGATTTTGGTTGCTGTAGTAGGAAGAAAGCCAATCTCAGTTAGGAGCTTGCGAATCCACAGAACCTCTGCTAGGCCATGAGCAACCCCTCAGAATTCAGCTTCTGCACTAGATAGGGCGATTACCTTTTGTTTTTTACTTCTCCAGGTAACAAGATTTCCTCCAACCATGGTGAAGTATCCTGAGGTTGACCTTCTCGTTCCTTTATCCCCTGCCCAGTCGGCGTCTGTATAAGCTTGGATTTCTAAGTGCCCATTTGATTTAAACAGAATACCATGACCTGCTGTTCCCTTGAGATACCTGATGATTCTTAATACTGCTTCCATATGGCTTGCTTGGGGCTGGTGCATAAACTGACTCACCACTCCTACTGCATAAGCTATATCTGGACGAGTGTGGGAGAGGTATATCAGTTTTCCTACCATTCGTTGATATCTCTCCTTATCTGCTAGATCTGCTCCATCTTCCATGTGTAAGCCATGATTAACCACCATTGGGGTGTCCGCCAGTCTACATTCAATCATTCCGGTTTCAGCTAGCAGATCAAGGACATATTTCCTTTGACAGATAAAAATCCCTTGTTTAGATCTCAGAACTTCAATTCCAAGAAAGTACTTCAATCTTCCCAGATCTTTCATCTCGAATTCCGAAAACAGTTTATCTCTTAACATTGACATTTCCTCTTCATCGTTTCCCGTAAGAATCATGTCATCAACATAGATAATTAAGCAGGTCACAAGACTGCCCCTACGTTTCAAAAATAGGGTATGATCTGAGTTGCTTTGTTTGAAGCCATATTTTTTCATAGCAAGGGTAAACCTCCCAAACCAAGCTCTAGGAGACTGCTTAAGCCCATACAGAGATTTCTTCAACCGACATGTTTCTCCAGCCTTGAAATTCTCATTGAAACCTGGTGGAGCATCCATATAGACCTCCTCGTTCAGTTCCCCGTGAAGAAAGGCATTTTTTACATCAAATTGATGAAGAGGCCAACCTTTATTGGCAGCTATAGAAAACAGGACTCTGATTGTATCGATTTTGGCTACTAGGGAGAAGGTTTCAGAGTAGTTGATTCCATAAGTCTGAGTGTAACCTTTTGCAACCAGCCGAGCTTTGTATCGTTCAATCGTTCCATCAGGTCTGTGTTTGACTGAAAACACCCACCGACATCCCACTGGTTTCTTTCCTGGAGGGAGGATGCATTTCTCCCACGTGTTATTCTTCTTGAGAGCTTCCATTTCGGTCTCCATTGCCTTTTTCCATTCTTCAGATTTCAAGGCTTCTTGTGTTGTAGATGGCATTTGTTCAGAGCACAAGGCAGCTGTAAAAGCTTTAGCTTCCTTAGACAAGTTTCCAGTGACAATGTTTGCCACAGGGTACCTAGACCTTGGAACCACCTTTTCTGGGGAGTATCTCTTAGGAGGAACTCCTCTATTTTCTCTTGGAGGGAGGGAATACCTTCCGGTTGTCTCTGCTGCAACTGGTTCAACCTGTTCAATAACTGGTTCAACCTGCTCAACAACTGGATCAACATGTTCTGTATGCTCTGTTGTTATCGGTTCTGTGGGTTCCCCTGTTGTCTCATAGTTATAAGACGTAGAACATTCAGGGTTCTCAGTATTTCTTACCTCTGGTATCATGTTGGATGGACTATCTTCAGACGTAGAACATTGGGGTTGATTGTAGATGATGAGCAAAGTGTTCCAGAATCAGAAACACTGCTCTGATACCATGTTGATTGGTATAGAGAATGAACTAGGGTTTGAATTGTATTGATCAAGAATTGTATTGAACATCTCAATTAGGGTTACAACTAAAAGGTGTCTTATATAGAACACTAAGTTACATAATAGACCCTATACTATTAATTTCCTTCTTTCCGACAGAATGCACTTTTTGTAAGATGTTATGTTTGTTGCTTTAAGGTTATGTTGGATGCTGTTTGAACTTGGATTTAAGCACACTAGGTGTCCATTAAAAATTCTAAGTGAGTTGTAGTTACTAGTGGTTTTTAATATTCAAGCCATTTGGTTAAGATTCTTGAGCTCCCATTTGTCTTGTTATTACAAAATTCGTTAAAAAGATATCATGACAGGACGGTTGAGACGAACTCATATGATGTTACCTGATTCAATTTCTTTCCCTAAAGTTCATGTTTTTTTTTCTAGAACAGCCACAAAAAACAAATATATAGCAAAAAAAGGTTCAACACGCAACAGCCGAGAGCTGGATGTGCAGATAGCACACAGATTACAAAAGAAGCATAAAACAACCAACAAAGCCTAATAACATGCAACCTACGCCGCGATCACCCTAAACTAAACCTTGTACATTGTATTGGATTGTAGTGATGTAATCAGGGGCTATATGAGGTGTGGTTAATATAGACCACAATATTTCAGTTATTGTCCCTGTACTAACCTATTACATTATTTTCGCTAATACTCCTGTAAGCCAAGCAAAGAGAGATTAAGATTAAGGGAAATTGGGCTGTAATAATCCCATCTAGATCTTATTGCCCATTAATAATCCCACCTCAGAATATTCCCCCCACAAGTCCCACCTTTCACTTATTTTTCCTACAATGGTCCCCCGTTAAAAAAACTTAACGGAGTTAAGCTTTTTTCCAAATTACAAACATATTTTTTAGGGCTTTTGATTAGAACGACGATACGAGTCCATTGATGTAAAACTTTCGTCGAAACGATGCTCCAAACGATGAAAACGACGCTTCAATTCGGGTGTTTAAATTTCCAATTAACCAAAATCAAGTCACTTGGAGCACCATTTTGAAGTAAGTTTTACATCAATGGACTCGTATCATTGTTCTGATCAAAAGCCCTAAAAAATTTGTTTGTAATTTGGAAAAAAAGCTTAACTCCGTTAAATTTTTATTAACGGGGGACCATTGTAGGAAAAATAGGTGAAAGGTGGGACTGGTGGGGGGAATATTCTAAGGTGGGATTATTAATGGCCAATAAGGTCTAGGTGGGATTATTACAGGCCAATTCCCCTAAGATTAAAAAGAAAAAAAAAACTAATAAAAAAAATTAACTAAAAACTAAACCAATACAGTCCAGCTCACATTTAATGTTTGGCCCAAATGTAAATCTGATCCATAAAGCCTCATAGCAACAATTTCAAGTTGTTATGTACGAACTTTTCTTTTACTAAGAACACCCGCAGTGGGCTAGATCCCGGCGTTTTCTCCCCTCAAACACGCCCTCTCCCCACCCCCCACACCCCCCGGCGTGTTTTGAAACACGCTGAAAGGAAGAAGAAGATTTTTGTTTGCCCAATAGGACCTTGCCATGTTTGTGTATAATTAGTTTTAATTAAAAAAACAAAAGAAATAATATTTGTGTGTGTATTTAAAGGAAGAAGAAGATTGAAGAAGATGATGATGTTGGTTGTTGTGAGGAAGAAGAAGATGATTTTGCACATTCAGTCCCTGTATTTTGATTCTATTTAAAAAAAAGGTTTTAAACTTCAAAACCTTTAATATTTCAAGTTTTAAAAAGTAAAATTTTGCAATGTAATTTTTTAGTATTGTAATTTTTGTTTTATTTAATGAAGTATTATTAGTTTTTAATTTAAAAAAAAATAATTGTGTAATAATTAGTTGGGGCAGTATTCCACTATGCCCCTTTTGTAAGAACGCCCAATAATGCTCCTTTGCTGACTGAACTTCCACATGACGGAAAACGTCCAAGGGTGAGGGTATTATTCACTAAACCACTACACATGGCGTGATTGTTTAAAATCATATCCACATTGACTAAGTGGATACTTGACATATAAAACTCTTTTTATTTCATAAAATATGCTCAGTTTAAATCGAACTCAAAATGACTATTTCTTAATTTAATAATATCTAAATTTTCAAATGAAGATATTATTATTGAAACACCCTAACACGTTATAGTTGAAAAGACGCAGCGGAATTTCGTACCGTAAAATTTCTTTCTTTATAAATTTTCTCTCATACTTGAAAACCATTTAAAATAACTTCTTTAGAAGAATTACATCATTCATCCTTCATTTTGTAAATCAAATATAACATTACTAATACAAGTTACATGACCACCCATTCCGTACAATCCATGTCTCTCTAACTCGATCTTCAATCACTTGTCCGTCATACTGATGATCCATAATTCCGTACAACCTGCAACCACTACATACATACATATCATTAATAATTGATAATGTCATCTATAATCAAAACATGTGTAATTAGATAACCACGCCAGATTTTTTTTCTATTAATGCTACTCCTTTCGAATTAACTTCCTAAGTGAAGTCTTGCATCCCAACGTCAAATCTTCGTAAGGTCAACATTAGCGTACCTGCACTTTCATTTCATTCTCAAGACGCATGATTAGTAACGTTAACCTTCAAACGTAATGAAGCTATGTATACATATATACAAGCCTATTCTTTTGTATACATTCAATCCCACTTTATACATGTGTACATACATATATTTATACACACTCATACATACATACATACATGCATACATAAAATCGACGCCTAACTCTTACACTATGCAACTATATACTTTCATATGTGCATTCAAGTTATATTCACTTGTCCACATTAAATCGTTGTACTTTAATCACGCATAATAATTCACCTATAAGCATACTAATGAACAAGTTTCATCTTCCCATCCATGTAATATATTCTAGCACATTCGTTCCCACAAGTTTCGAATCACACACATATATACATGCATATATATTTTTATCTCCTACGAGCCCAAAAATCATTATTTGTATTCGTACTACATAATTAAACTTTTACGTTTATTTCGTAGGTTATACTATCTTTCGGAAGTTTATCGGGCCATTACATAAGCCTTACGGAATGCGAAAATTCGGAACGCAACAAAATACTCAAGGCCAACATTTTGCATCTGGCCTCCACTGGCATTAAAAAGGCCACAGTGACTTCTAATTGTCTTACGGTGAACATATGTTATTCATACCTACCGTAGCTTACGGTAGCTGCCGTAAGCTACGGTAGAGCCCAGTACCGTCTATCTGATTTCCTTCATCTGCGGCTCTTTTGACCCATTTCAAACATTTTTCGATTAAGCCGGCCCGAGACGTCCGAACACGCATTTAGCTAATACCTTACCCGATATTCCTTCTATCCAAACCTTCCCTTGACATCACCGCATCCACATACCCTCCGTATTAAAATCTTCGGACTAAAAGTTTTGACCCATTTACCCTTATATTGAGATTTTACCGATTTAACATCATACCAACCATTTCAACAATTCTTAGTTAGCATTTCTCATTTATTTATACGTTTCACCTTGAAATCAAATATTCAAATAAATATGTTCTATATACTCATGTAACTAAATACGAAGTGATTCCGGAAATCACTTACCTTATGCGTCCATGTTCGAGCTCGTCTTCTAGCCTTCCTTTGACTCGTTAGCCATCCGTGCTTGAGTCCTTGCCAAAGTAAATTCCTATTCTTTCATACCATCATTTTCATAACTTATTAGTTTACATGTTCATCCATATCGATAATCATTTCAAATTCTTAGTTGCATTACTTTCATTAGTCAATCAATCATTCACTAACATGCATAGCTCAATTCACTGAAAATAGGCTTTTTTGGGACGTCCATTTACTGTACTTATGAGCTTTCAAAAATTACGATCTTTTTATGTGACGTGCCCCTCGGAGGGTTTATCCTTGTGTTAAATTTTTAGAGTCTAACTCTCTACCAAAAAATTAAAAAAAATCATTTACTAAGCTGCAATCAGATTCATCACTTCTGACTGCACCTTACGGAAAAATTCATTTAAAATTCCTCGTTTATCCGATTGACGAAATTCCACTTGGAGATTTTTGGAATCACCTAAAGCTACCTACAGTAAAAATTTGAGATCATAACTTAATTTCTAAATTGAGTTATGACATTCGTAATGGCCTGCGAATTCTGCCAGAAAACGCAGCCTGAACTTTCGATACGGAAAAATTCATAAAACGTTCATTTTTCGTCGAAAAAATGAAATTCCAGTTGGGTTTTCTTTTGGTCAAAAATCAAGCAAGGATAATGCAACCAAATATTTTGTTGTGAGGTGTGATGTTTGAATCAATGAACAATGTTAAGAACAACTCAGAAATGTAATGAACAAATGACACAAGGATTTATACGAGGAAAAAGCCCTTGATCAAGAGTTAATCTCCAGCACAAAAAACCTTGGGTGATGGAAACTACCGATCACCAACTAAGATTAAACAAATGAAATTTACAACTCGGGATGATAACAAGCTTGTTACAAGGATCACTAATGTACAATGTGCAAAAAAATGTATGAAATCGCCAAGTAGTGTTTGAGAGCTGATTGAGAGCTGTTACGAGAGTGTGTGTATGCCAAAATTAGCTAAATGTTCTAACTCAAGCTTGTTATCCCCATTTTAAATTAGAAACAACTAAACTAACTAACTATCCGCAAATTGTGCAAGCTCCCCACGATCTCCATAACGTCCACAAGAGCCAAGCACGTGCGGAATATTGAGGGAATATGCTCCAGGAATTTCGGTGAGACTTGGTCCATGCCTTTGCTCCTGCAAAACAAGCTTACGTACAAGGTAGACAATTGTTAGCATAAGGATAACAATAAGGATCATGAATCCTGATCCTGCAACACCTACTGAGGATCCTTAATTCAAACAGAATTGAGGATCCATGATCCTGGCAGCATTTGAGGATCCGTGATCCTTAGGATTGGAAAATCCTCCCCTAACAATTGCCCCCAAAATATAAGGAGTAAAGTGTAAATTAACGAGTTATATTTTCATGATCTTATCTGCAACAAACTAACAGATATATAGCTGTTAGGATCTAACTAGTCGTTGCCGATCATACGTCATTGAAGTGACATCCCTGCAGAATCATCATTATAAATTGAAGTTAGAGATAAGGGTCAACGTGCATTTAAATTCGAGCAATACTCCCTTTAAATCCACATTCGAAGATCAAGCAGGTACTTCTCTTTCTCCTTTTCTCTTCACATTCTTGCTCTGTTCCTTCTTTCTAGAAATCTCTAAATCACGATGAAGTTAAGATCATCCCCTGCCAAGGATCACCAGAAAGACAGTCCTTTGAAGAGCCAAGGGATCATCAAAGATTCTCCGAAGGAACGTTGCTGCTTCACAGATCCTGAGATCGACAGGATTCGTCATTGCTTTCCTGCAAACGCTGTCTTCAAGCCTTTTGACCCTACCGCCTTGAGCGATTTCGTTTTTGAAACCTGGGTTGCCTTTCCAGTCACCCCATTCCTGATAGGATACTCCTATCCTTTTCCTATTTTTACTCTGTCTTTCTTCTCTCTTACCGGCATATCCTATATCCAGGCTATGCCAATGATGTGGAGGGTTTTATTTACCCTAGAGAGGATCATTGAGCAGGAGGATATAGATTTGGGAATGTCTGAACTTGCTGAATTGTACAACCTTGTGAGCCATGGTTCACACCGCTTTTTATTCAAACACAAGCCCGGTGAAAAACACCAATCCTCAAGACCACCAAAAACGACACTAAGTGGAAGAAACGTTTTTTCTTCGTCAGGAGGGATTCTATCCCAGATGGGAAGGATCTCCCTATAAAATGGGCCACTCATGGTAGGATAGAGGATCTTTATAGAAGGATCATAGGATAACCCTGTTTCCGTTGAGGATCACTCACATCTTTTTATATCTTTTGTGCAGCTATCTCTGTTTCACATATCATTCCATCACCTGCAACCAAGGAGAGGATCGACGCTTTCCGGAATCTTAATCCAGCAGTAAGGTCATTTCAAACAAACACCAAGGATTCTCAAGAAGTATCCTCAGGCTCCGTTACAATGCCAAGTAAGTATCCAAGTTTATATATGGTTAAATGTTGAAATGCAAATAAAACAAGAATACTTATCTGTTGTTTTGGATTGATAGGTGCTGGAAAATCCTCAAGGTCTGCCACCCGCTTCAGTGTTACCGATTTTACTGTTATTGCTCCCAGGTCTGGGAAGAAGAAGACTGCTGCTAGCCCGAGTGCCGTAGTTCCAAAGCCTGTCACCTCCAAGGGGGGAAAGAACAGGAAGGCCACCGAAGCTGAAAATCTTTAAGGCTTGCCTCTTATCCGCCACCAGTTCCAAGAATACTTTGCTGATGTAAGGATCACTGACTCTGCTTGATTATCCTGCCCACTTGAGGATCACGTGATCCTGAACTTTACCTTGACTTTTTGCAGAAATTCACCGAGGTCGAAATGCTGTTTGATGCATGTGTTGAAGAGGCGGAGCAAAAGCATCTTGAGTATCAAAAATTCTTCCTGGCTAAGGATCATACTATCTCTCGCCTTGAGAAGGATCTTGCTCTGGCAAAGAAGCAGGTCGTCATGGCCCAGATAAATGCTGATCATGAGAAGCACGACCTGCTGGAGGATGCTAAGGTCTCTGTTGCCATCACCATGTACAAAATCAAGCTGCAAATGGCTCAGGAGGCTGAGGATCCTGACTTCGACAGGACCACTTGGGACAAGGAGGGCTGGAAGGCAAAGCTAGCTGAGCTAGAGGATGAGGAAGAGGCTACCGAGGTCTTGGCGATTGAGGCAAATGGCAGCGGGAAGGATCAAGCTGGTGGTGATGATGCTGGTGGTGATGCAGCCAAGGTGTGAGCTGCAGAAATGGGCGATGATGGAAATTTCTAGATGCGGCCGGAGCCCATTTTTTTAGGATTTGAAAGTTTTTTGGTTGTGATGTTTTAAAACAATGTTGGGTTGTACTTTGAACAATAGTTTCTAGGATTGTGGATCATGGATCCTTAGACAATAGGTAGGATAATAGGTGGTGGAGGGATCCTCTGTTTGGGGGATGAAACCACTTGTTATCCTGTCATCTTTTATTTCCTACACTTCAAAGACCTATTAACAATGGACACCCTTTGCCAACCCAAGTGGACGGGCCACGTATTGCTGGTAGAAACTTGGGTTGGCAATTTTGACAACCTTAAAAGGGTTTAACTTTTGTGAATAAATAAAACTTCAACTTTTTGGCTATTTCCCGTGTTGTTATCCTTGTGAATTCTTTATTTTTTTACTGTTGTTATTCACTTTCTATGAATTTGTAAGTAAAGAATAAAGGTTTAATAAATCATGTTAAAAAGTTTTTGGATATGACTAAGGATCAAATATCATATAGTCGATAAATTCAGAAAAGTTATGCAACTTAAGGATCATTAGTTATGCTGTCAAAGTGTAACACCCCGAAAATGTAAATCATTTATTTTAAATATAATGCTGCTAAATAAACCAGTGAACTAACTAGGATTAAAATAACCTAGTTAGGTAAAAGCCTTGAAGTGACTTACAATGGGTTAAAACACTAAAAGTTAGAACCAAATGATAGTTGAGGGGCTGAAAGTGCTTAAATTGAAACTAATATAATTAAAACAAGAAAAATAAAAATAAAAAAAACACACATACGTGTGTGAGATCGATCAGACAAGGAGCAGGGGGGGCGACCAAGTTCATCAAAACCCTAAGTCTCACAAAATCTCTAAATTGAAGGATCAAACTCAGTCCAAATCAAAGTCCGAACATAGATTAGTGATCCTCATCATAAGGGGGTTACAAGGTATGTAAAATTTGATGTTAATTCTCTGTTTGAAATTCTCATGAATTTGGGAAATCTATAATTTGAGGATGCATGTTAGTTATTTGGTTAGAATAGGCATGGTATAGTGTCTAGGAGTAAAACCTAGACAATAACATGTGAAAACATGGCTAATTTTTGGAAATCTCAGGAACACAATGAAGGTGATTCATGGGTTTTGTGGGAAACTAGTAAACACTAGGGTTTAGAATGATTATTCTAGTGTAATTTGATCATAGAAAGTGATTTCAGAAATTATGATGTTTAAATGTTATATGAAAGCTTTATTGATGTTAAGTTTAGCTAAATAGCAAGCCATGAACTTGCATATGAATGATATAAAATTCTGCCCTTAAAGTGTTTGAATAAATGCCTCAAAGAAGGCTTAAATCTGAAAATCTGAGTTAAACCGCATGATTGTGATGTTTCGGCAAAATATACGAACTATGAATTGAAAAGAGTTCTAAACATGTCTTGGTCGAACTCTATAGGGAAGGATACCGGAGCTCCAAGTGGACAAGCCGGCGGCGACTTGCGTTTGAAGGGTGTGCACTAAAGGTATGTAACTTGACTCGTTACATTTGTGTAAAGTTGATATTTAGCTTATATAATAGTTGAATTGTGGAATAAAAGTCGAGTTGGATTAACGCAATGATGATTGCTATGTCAAATGGTAGGCCAAAAGTTTGGTTAGACCTCGTTGGTAGTCATCAAAATGGAGGATTCCTTAGATGAGCCAAACGGGTCGAATAACCAAATAAGGCATGACAATGCATTGTAGTATTGTTACTCGACCTTTGTTATTATTCATAAAGGTCATACTAGAATATGAAAATCAGAGTGTTGGTTGGCTAAAATGAGAAATCCAAGACTTTGGGTTTGGGCAAAATAATTAAATCAGTCAAAATATAAAGTTGCAGTGGCTACCGTAAATTACGGTATCCACTGTAATTTACGGTAGAGTCCAAAAGCTTACGGTGGTTCTCTCCTGAGTTACGGTGGACCAGAAACATAAAATGACTACCATAACTTACGGTAGATACCGTAAGTTACGGTAGAACCTGGAAATTTGGCTAAGTTTTTGTATATCGTAGTTAATTGAATCCGTTTCTAAACGTAGTTTCGATTAAACAATATTTCTATGAAATCTAACACTAAGATTTGTTATAAATCTTTAGTTTTCATGTTTTGCAAGTATGTGGACGATGATCAAGCCTGTTTTGAAGAACCGAACACTATACTTTTGAAGCTTCCGCGTAGCTTAACTCTGTTTAGACATTGTTATGATGTAAACAACTTGTAAATCATGTTTTGAATACTTTAACTAATTAGTAGTTAACTAGCATGTGATCACTTTAATAACTTTGATTTTGTACTAAATTTGAAGTAAGGTACTGTTTTATATAATCTCTCGCACTTTTTCATTTAAACCTTATAAAATTTAGACGGGTGTTACAAGTTGGTAATCAGAGCTTAAGGTTGTCAACAAGTGTTCGGTTCAAGCTTGATCGATCGTCCGGTAAGAATTAACTTATTATTTTAATAGATTATATCTTATGTAAGAAACGAGAAGTGAATTAACGTGCATGGGAAGAGTGTGTTAATTCACTCAAACCCGGAAAGTGCACCAAATGCGAACGGTTAAAGCAAGTTAGGAACTTGGCTAAACCGAAACAAATGAAGCAACTTTATAAATGAAATGTTTAACGTTTAATGTAAACATTTCAGTTTCAAGATGTCGGAAAAAAATGATGATGATCCGGTGCAGACAAGCACCGAACAAATGAAAGAGATAATTGCCGAAGAGGTAGGTAAGGCAATTGAAGGAAGTCTATCCGGGTTTATAGACAAAATTCAAAGCACGGTGTTGTCACTTGTCGAAGAGCAAGTCAAAAGGTTGGAGGATAGTGTCAACCTTATGAAGGAGAAATCGGGAGAACGTAAAGGGTGTTCATACAAAGAATTTATGGCGTGTAAACCGCCAATCTACAACGGGGAGGTTGACCCAATAATTTGCCAAAGATGGTTGGGCGACATTGAAGGGGTGTTTGAAAGAACCCATTGTGATGAAAGTGACTTTGTGGCTTACGGAACGGGCCAGTTGAGAGGTCAAGCCAAAGACTGGTGGGACAACAAAAAGAATGAAATAGGAGCTGAAGCGGCGAGAACCATGACATGGGAAGAGTTTAAGACACCGTTTCTTAAACATCATAGTCCCAAGGTGGTCATCAATAAAATCAAAGAAGAGTTCATGCAACTTAGGCACAAGGGCGAGACCATAGACAAGATTACGGTGATGTTTATGGATAAGATGAAGTTTAGTAGTGAATTGGTGACGAAAGAAGAACAGAAGATATACTACTACTATAACATGTTGAGCGCTGAATATATGGAGTTTATGACTCCTTCAAAATCCGAGACCCTTACCGAGATCATAAATGTTGCTCGGGAACGGGAAATTGAACTGAAGAAACAAGTTGAAAGAGGCGAACGAAGGGCACAGGATGTGAATCCAAGCCCTACAAAGAAAGCTCGAACTGGAGAATCGGGAAAGAAGGTTGATGCTAAAGGTGGGTCGCCAAGTTGTAAAGTGTGTGGAAAAGGGCACAAGGGAGAATGTCGGTTCAAAGACAAACCATGCCCCATATGTAGTAACACGGGGCACACGGCGTCGCTATGCCCGGGTAAAGTCTCAATTTGCTATAAATGTTATCAACCCGGCCACAAAAAGTCCGAATGCCTGGACTTAGTCGGAAGGAGAGACGTTAAAGAATCTCCAGCAGAAGCTCCCAAAGTGAAGGCTAGGTCCTTCCAACTTACTGCGGCTGAAGCAAAGACAGAACCCGATGTGGTCTCAGGTATATTCACAATTAACTCAATTCCAGCACGTGTATTGTTTGATACGGGTGCGAATAAATCCTTCATTTCGCATGGATTTATTCGACATCCTTCATTTGTATTGACAAAATTATCTATGCCCTTAGAAGTTGAAATAGGGGACAACAAAAGTTTTATAGTTTGTGATATTTGTCGAGGCTGCAAATTAAGCATCGATGATGAAGAATATCTGATAGATGTAATCCCGATGTCAATGGGAGAATTTCAAGTAGTCGTTGGGATGGATTGGCTATCTCAGCACCACGCGAAGGTCGTGTGTTTTCGCAAGGAGATAAAGCTAATATCTCCGAGCGGAAAACAAGTCACTGTTTATGGCGAAAAAGGAGGCAACCCCATAATATGCTCGATGTTGAAAGCTCACAAGCTTATGAAGCAAGGATGCAAGGCATTTATGATATATGCGAATGATCCCGAGAAAGAATCACCGAAGATTGGAGACGTGCCGGTAGTACGTGACTTTGAAGATGTTTTTCCGGATGATTTACCGGGAATGCCGCCCGAGCGGGAGGTAGAGTTCGGAATCGAATTGATCCCGGGTGCAAAACCCGTAGCTAAAGCACCATACCGACTCGCACCGTCGGAATTACAAGAGTTGATGTCCCAGATTCAAGACCTGCTTGACAAAGGATTCATAAGGCCGAGTGTGTCTCCTTGGGGCGCACCGGTACTGTTCGTGAAAAAGAAAGACGGAAGTATGCGCATATGTATCGATTATCGGGAGGTAAACAAACTCACGGTAAAGAACCGATACCCGCTCCTGAGGATAGATGATTTATTCGACCAATTACAAGGTGCGAACTGGTTTTCAAAGATTGACCTTAGATCGGGGTATCACCAACTAAAAGTCAAGGAAGAAGATGTGCCGAAGACGGCTTTCCGCACGCGATACGGGCATTACGAATTTCTCGTGATGTCATTTGGGCTGACAAATGCACCCGCTGCTTTCATGGACCTCATGAACCGGGTTTGTAAGCCAATGCTAGATAAATCGGTCATCGTGTTTATCGATGATATTTTGGTGTATTCAAAAAGTGAAGCTGAGCATGCGCACCACTTACAAGAGGTGTTAGAGACACTTAGACGAGAAAGGTTGTATGCGAAATTCTCTAAGTGCGCCTTTTGGTTACGAGAGGTGCAATTCCTCGGCCACATCATAAGTGCCGATGGAATATTGGTAGATCCGTCAAAAGTTGAGGCTGTGTCGAAGTGGAATTCCCCGAAGAACCCTTCGAAAACTAGAAGCTTCTTAGGGCTTGCGGGGTACTATAGGAGATTTATTCAAGATTTCTCCAAGATTGCGTCGCCACTAACAAAGTTAACTCGGAAGGAGGAAAAGTTTATTTGGGGTGTTGAACAAGAAAGGGCGTTTCAGACGCTAAAAGAGAAATTAACTCAAGCTCCGGTATTAACGTTGCCGGACGGAGTTGAAGACTTGGTGGTTTACTCGGATGCCTGATTATCAGGGCTCGGATGCGTTTTGATGCAACGGGGAAAAGTTATAGCTTATGCCTCGAGGCAACTAAAGGTACATGAAAAGAAGTATCCCACGCACGATCTCGAATTGGCTGCGGTGGTATTTGCGTTAAAGTTATGGAGACATTATTTATATGGGGTAAAATGCACCATATTCACTGACCATAAGAGCCTAAAATACTTCTTCGATCAGAAGGAATTAAATATGCGCCAGAGACGATGGTTAGAAACGGTCAAAGATTATGATTGTGAAATACACTACCACCCCGGGAAAGCCAATGTGGTGGCCGATGCGTTGAGCCGAAAGGCAGACTATGCCCCGATACGAGTACGATCGTTGCAGCTCATTGTGACTTCGGGCTTACTTGAACGAATCCGAGGAGCACAAGATGAAGCAGTAAAGATGGAAAACTGGAAGAAGGAAAGGATCGTTGGTCAAGTTAAAGATCTCGAAGTAGGCAAACACGGTTTGAAAACACGTTTCAGTAGAATTTGGGTTCCTAACACATGTGGAGTTAAAAAGCTTCTACTTGATGAAGCTCATAAGTCCCGTTATTCCATCCATCCGGGAGCGACCAAAATGTATAACGACTTAAAACAAAATTATTGGTGGCCCGGAATGAAAAGAGATGTGGTGAAGTACGTGGAAAAATGCTTGACATGTTTACAAGTCAAGGCGGAGCACCAAAAACCATATGGTAAACTCCAACCGTTGGAAATTCCAGTTTGGAAATGGGAACATATTACGATGGACCTATTAACCAAACTACCAAAGACAAACCGAGGTTTCGATGCCATATGGGTAGTGGTGGATAGATTGACGAAAAGTGCTCACTTCATTCCAATTAGTGAGACTTATACGTCAGAAAAGATGTCAGAAGTTTACACTAATGAGATAATAGCACGTCATGGAGTACCGGTATCCATCGTGTCTGATAGGGATACCCGGTTTACTTCAAATTTCTGGCGAGATTTCCAAGAGCAAATGGGAACCAAATTGTTCATTAGCACTGCGTACCATCTTCAGACAGATGGACAGAGTGAAAGAACAATACAAACATTGGAAGACATGCTACGGGCGTGTATAGTCGACTTTGGAGGAAGTTGGGATGTTCACCTACCATTGGTCGAGTTTTCGTATAACAACAGCTACCATGCTAGTATTAAGATGGCACCGTACGAAATGCTCCATGGTAGGAAATGTCGAACCCCGGTATGTTGGGGTGAAGTGGGTCCACGTGAACTCGCCCACCAAGATATAGTACGAGCCACTAATGAAAAGATTGATGTGGTTCAGGCACACTTGAAAGCGGCTCAAGATAGACAAAAGGCGTATGCTGACAAAAGGAAGAGGGCAATCGAATTCCAGGTTGGTGGCAAAGTCATGCTCAAAGTATCCCCATGGAAGGGGGTTATCAGGTTTAGAAAAAGAGGAAAATTAAGTCCGAGGTTTATCGGTCCGTTTGCGATCATAGAACGAGTAGGAAAGGTAGCGTACCGCCTTGAACTACCGGAGGAACTAAGCGGAATTCATCGCACATTTCATGTGTCACATCTTCGGAAGTGTCTAGCGGATGAGACAACTTATATTCACTACGATGATATCGAAGTGGATGATCGCTTGAATTATATTGTAAGGCCCATAGAAGTTTTAGATCGAAAGATTAAGCACTTGCGAAATAAACAAATCGATCAAGTCAAGATCAAGTGGGAGCATAGGAAAGGTTCGGACACCACATGGGAATCCGAAGAAGAGATGCGACGTCTCTACCCCACACTATTCGGTACGTACTTTGGTTTCGGGGACGAAACCCTTTTAAGGGGGGTGGACTTGTAACACCCCGAAAATGTAAATCATTTATTTTAAATATAATGCTGCTAAATAAACCAGTGAACTAACTAGGATTAAAATAACCTAGTTAGGTAAAAGCCTTGAAGTGACTTACAATGGGTTAAAACACTAAAAGTTAGAACCAAATGATAGTTGAGGGGCTGAAAGTGCTTAAATTGAAACTAATATAATTAAAACAAGAAAAATAAAAAACACACATACGTGTGTGAGATCGATCAGACAAGGAGCAGGGGGGCGACCAAGTTCATCAAAACCCTAAGTCTCACAAAATCTCTAAATTGAAGGATCAAACTTAGTCCAAATCAAAGTCCGAACATAGATTAGTGATCCTCATCATAAGGGGGTTACAAGGTATGTAAAATTTGATGTTAATTCTCTGTTTGAAATTCTCATGAATTTGGGAAATCTGAAATTTGAGGATGCATGTTAGTTATTTGGTTAGAATAGGCATGGTATAGTGTCTAGGAGTAAAACCTAGACAATAACATGTGAAAACATGCCTAATTTATGGAAATCTCATGAACACAATGAAGGTGATTCATGGGTTTTGTGGGAAACTAGTAAACACTAGGGTTTAGAATGATTATTCTAGTGTAATTTGATCATAGAAAGTGATTTCAGAAATTATGATGTTTAATTGTTATATGAAAGCTTTATTGATGTTAAGTTTAGCTAAATAGCAAGCCATGAACTTGAATATGAATGATATAAAATTATGCCCTTAAAGTGTTTGAATAAATGCCTCAAAGAAGGCTTAAATCTGAAAATATGAGTTAAACCGCATGATTGTGATGTTTCGGCAAAATATGCGAACTATGAATTGAAAAGAGTTCTAAACATGTCTTGGTCGAACTCTATAGGGAAGGATACCGGAGCTCCAAGTGGACAAGCCGGTGGCGACTTGCGTTTGAAGGGTGTGCACTAAAGGTATGTAACTTGACTCGTTACATTTGGGTAAAGTTGATATTTAGCTTATATAATAGTTGAATTGTGGAATAAAAGTCGAGTTGGATTAAAGCAATGATGATTGCTATGTCGAATGGTAGGCCAAAAGTTTGGTTAGACCTCGTTGGTAGTCATCAAAATGGAGGATTCCTTAGATGAGCCAAACGGGTCAAATAACCAAATAAGGCATGACAATGCATTGTAGTATTGTTACTCGACCTTTGTTATTATTCATAAAGGTCATACTAGAATATGAAAATCAGAGTGTTGGTTGGCTAAAATGAGAAATCCAAGACTTTGGGTTTGGTCAAAATAATTAAATCAGTCAAAATATAAAGTTGCAGTGGCTACCGTAAATTACGGTATCCACCGTAATTTACGGTAGAGTCCAAAAGCTTACGGTGGTTCTCTCCTGAGTTACGGTGGACCAGAAACATAAAATGACTACCGTAACTTACGGTAGATACCGTAAGTTACGGTAGAACCTGGAAATTTGGCTAAGTTTTTGTATATCGTAGTTAATTGAATCCGTTTCTAAACGTAGTTTCGATTAAACAATATTTCTATGAAATCTAACACTAAGATTTGTTATAAATCTTTAGTTTTCAGGTTTTGCAAGTATGTGGACGATGATCAAGCCTGTTTTGAAGTACCGAACACTATACTTTTGAAGCTTCCGCGTAGCTTAACTCTGTTTAGACATTGTTATGATGTAAACAACTTGTAAATCATGTTTTGAATACTTTAACTAATTAGTAGTTAACTAGCATGTGATCACTTTAATAACTTTGATTTTGTACTAAACTTGAAGTAAGGTACTGTTTTATATAATCTCTCGCACTTTTTCATTTAAACCTTATAAAATTTAGACGGGTGTTACACAAAGGATAAGGGTCACTTATATAAATAATGAATGAAATCAAAGTGATCAAGGATCATACCTGAGAATCCAAGTTAGGATCCTAACCCCTTAACATTTATAATCAGGATAACCAAAAGACAAACCTTAGTAAAAGGTAAGGATCAAGGATCCTTGGCTGTTTAGCTTCAAAAACCTGAAATGGAACATAACTTGGGACTAAGCCAATACAAGAGAAGAGTTAGTAACTGGGGATAAGCCCAACAATTCTGGGGACAAGCCCAATATACTAGGGAGAAGCCCAAAGGATAACTGGGGACAAGCCCAAAGGATAACTGGGGACAAGCCCAAACAACTAGGGTCAAGCCCAAAGGATAACTGGGGACAAGCCCAAAGGATCTTGTGTAAACTAGAGTATGGCCCTCACTGGCGACTATCCAAACTTAGTGACATGAAAATGTCAAAACCTTAGCTAACGTGAAAACGTTAGAAACCTTAGGAACGGATGTATGGTACGTCTACCATTATATGTAGGATCTCGGATACAGCCAGTACAATGAAATTGTCAGCGCCTAAAGCGAGTACTGGTCCCATTGGCATGAACTGTACCAGGATCATCGTGCGCTACTGGCGATACTGGGGACAGGCCCAAATAACTGGGGTCAAGCCCAAACAACTGGGGTCAAGCCCAAACAACTGGATACTTCTGTGGATACTCAATCCTTTGTTAAGGATACCTAAACCTTCTGCAAAACTTAGAATCAAGTGAAAGGAGGATAAAGGATCCAGGATCCTTATCTTTGTATATAGGATAATTAAAGAATGAAATAGATTGAGATTAGATCATTACCAGGATGAGGATCACCTATCTTCTAAGGATCCTTCAAGGATACTTGTTATGAAAGTGGCTAAGGATCATGGATCCTTATCACATGAAGTATTTCTTCAAGTGGACAGCATTCCAAGCTCTTGGTAGCAAATCACCTTCCATTGTTAGCAATCTATATGCCCCTTTCCTGCCTCAGTTCAATCAGGTAGGGGCCTTCCCACTTTGGTGCCAACTTTCCATCAGCAGGATTTGTGGTATTCTGAAATGCTTTTCTTAATACCATATCACCAACCTGGAATTTCCTGATCCTGACATTTTTGTTGTAGGCTCCAGCCATCCTTTGTTGATAACTAGCCATCCTTATCCTTGCCAAATCCCTGAGTTCTTCTATAGTATCCAAGTCTTGAACCAAGTTTTCAGCATTTCCTTCAGGATCACGTATGCTTGTTCTTGCAGTAGGAACCACCATTTCTGTAGGGATCACTGATCCTGCCCCAAATACCAAAGAAAATGGAGTTTGGCCAGTAGCATTCTTGGGAGTTGTCCTGTCAGCCCATAATACATAAGGTAGTTCTTCTGCCCATTTTCCTTTCTTGGATCCAAGCTTCTTCTTCAAATTGTTGATGATGATCTTGTTGGATGATTCTTCCTGACCATTAGCTTGTGGGTGGACTGGTGTTAATGTTATCATCTTAATCCCCCAGCTGTCACAAAAGTTAGTAGTTCTATTCCCAATAAATTGGGATCCATTATCACAAACAATTTCAGAAGGGATACCAAATCTAGTAATAATATTTCTTTTGATAAAGGATATCACTTTTTTTTCTCTGACTTGAGCAAAGGCTTCAGCTTCTATCCACTTGGAGAAGTAATCAGTCATAGCAAGCATGAACACTTTTCCACCAGGTGCCTTGGGAAGTTTACCAACTATATCCATTCCCCATCTCATAAATGGCCAAGAAGAGGATATAAGATGCAAAAGCTCTGCTAGTTGATGAAGGATATTACTATGTCTCTGACAAGGATCACACTTCTTGGCATATTCCACAGCATCCTTCTTCATAGTAGGCCAATAGTATCCTGTTCTCAGGATCCTTGAGAATAATGCCCTGCCCCCAGTGTGGTTTCCACAATCTCCTTCGTGAAAATCCTTTAGGACTTCTTGGATTTCAGGATCCTCAATGCATCTTAGATATGGTCCTGCAAGAGATCGTTTATATAACATGTTATTCAATATTGTAAATTGAGATACCTTAATTTTGAAAGCCCTGGGGTTTTCTCCTGTAGGAATCTCTCCATGTTATATGTATCTCATGATTGGAAGGATCCATGATCCTGAATGAGATTGTGTATTGTCACGGCCCCCGACCCGGTTTGACCCGTTTCAGGAGCCGCGGGACAGAAAACCCGTGGTATTTATTTAACAGCGGAAGTTTTCTTCAGGATCTTTTAAAAACTGAAATATTTCCCGATTATTATTTTATTTCACAACTCGGGATAAAACCCGGTAATTTACAATCTTGTGATTTCACGAAGAAATCTTTTATTTTACAAAACATGTTTCTTTATTTTATACTGAGCCACTTCCTTAAGCTTGTAGTGCTTCGCGGCACTTTTCCTTGGATCACAACAGACCACCTGAAACATGTTTGAAAAAGGTTTTGTCAGCGGGAAATACTGAGTGAATCATTCTATTTACTAAAACGACACATTTGTTATAATTTACAGTATTAAGAGCGATTACAATGTTTCAGATATCAACCAACAACCTTCGGTATTTGTCACTCGACTCGTTTCTGTGACTATGGTCATATCACCCATTGGCTAACTCGTTGTCCAATGGTGAAGATTATCAAGTAATGTATACAAAACCCCACATACCGGCTGTAATATGGAGATTACATAGACTTAATCCCTGTAATTATAACCTTTGAAAATAAACATGATTTTGAAAGTAATTTGATAAAAAGAGAATGACTCACATTGCAGATTTAATTGAGCAGAGCCTAGCCTACTGATTAGCCTTTTAACCTAAATTAATAACAAGCACACAATTCGGTTAGTAACTTAATACAGCATTTACGATAACTCACGAGATTAAAACCTTCACAACGAATGACAAAGTGCGATACTTAAACATCCATCGAATTAACGACGAATGACAAAGCATAAACCCTAATGTGGGCAGCACTTAAACATCCATTGGATAGTTTAATCGATCGGACATTGAATCATAGCAGCGATCGAGTTATTACCCTGTATTGCGGCAGCACTTCGTGAATCGTGTGTGTGTTTTGGACTGTGTATACTATATCTCAGTGTACGTAACGAGAATTTACGTCGTTCAAGTGCCAAACTTCGATTGCCAATGTCTGCTATTTATAGTAAAATTTTGACCAGGCTTGCGCACCGTAAGCCCAAATCCCTTACGGTGCGCAAGGGACACGAATCTATTATAGGGTTACCACGAGTGGGACTAGGCCTGCTGACTTGACTGTTTTGTAAATTCGATTTTTGACAACGAGATTTTAAGATAATCGTAACTAGGGTTTACCCCCCTTGAGTTTTAGGGGCCCTAATCCTGATTCTGAAAATTTTAGGGTTTGTGCAGAATCACTTGAGTGTCTCAATTAGGGTTTCCTATTGGATAAGATAATAAAATAAATAAGACTTTTTAATGAGAGTTGTTACATTCTCCCCACCTTAATAAAAATCTCGTCCTCGAGATTTACTGGAATAATTGAGGATACTTTCGCTTCATTTCTGATTCCAGTTCCCAAGTGTATTCGGGTCCTCGTTTTGAATCCCACTTGACTTTGACCAGTTTTAGTCTCTTGTGCTTGAGAAACTTGATCTTTCTATCTTCTATTTGAAGAGGTTTCTCAACAAATTTTAATTTTTCGTTTACCTCTATATCTTGGAGAGGTACTACCAAAGATTCGTCTGATAGACATTTCTTGAGATTGGATACATGAAATACATCATGTACTCCAGCTAACTCTTCTGGTAGTTGTAAATGATAAGCAGCTGGTCCTATACGTTGAATTATTGGAAATGGTCCTACGTATCTTGGACTTAGCTTTCCCTTCTTACCAAATCGAACTATTCCTTTCCAAAGTGAAACTTTTAATAGTACTCTATCTCCGACTTGAAATTCCAGTGGCTTGCATCGATTATCTGCATAGCTCTTTTGACGATCTCGAGCTGTCTTCAGCCTTTCCTTGATTTGAGTAATTTTGTCGATCGTCTCTTGCACTATCTCAGGCCCTGACAATTGACTTTCTCCTATTTCTGCCCAACAAACTGGAGTTCTGCACTTTCTTCCATATAGTGCCTCGAATGGGGCAGTTTCAATACTTGAATGATAACTATTGTTATAGTAGAATTCAATTAATGGTAAGTGATCGTCCCAATTCCCACCAAAATCTATTACACATGCTTGGAGCATGTCTTCTAGAGTTTAGATCGTTCTTTCACTTTGCCCATCTGTTTGAGGATGATATGCAGTGCTTAAATTTAGTCGAGTTCCCATAGCTTCTTGGAAACTTTTCCAGAAGTGAGAAGTGAACCGACTATCCCTATCCGAAACTATGGAGAGTGGAACTCCATGTAAGGATACTACTTCATCTACATACAACTTGGCCAACCATTCCATGCTAAAGGTTTCTTTCATTGGTAGAAAGTGAGCAGATTTGGTTAATCGATCCACAATTACCCAAATCGCGTCATTACCTTTTCTGGTTTTGTGCAACTTAGTAACAAAATCCATTGTTATAAGTTCCCATTTCCACACCAGCATCTCTAATTGTTGTAGTAGACCTGAAGGTTTCTGGTGTTCTGCCTTAACTTGTGAACAAGTAAGACACTTAGAAACATATCTAGCTATGTCCTTTTTCATTCCTATCCACCAGAAATTCTTTCTTAAATCTTGATACATTTTATTGTTTCCTGGGTGCATGGTATATCTAGACTTATGGGCCTCTTCTAAAATCTTATTTCTTAATTCTCTTTGCTTAGGTACCCAAATTCTGCTTTTGTGGAATTTCCAAATTCCATCAGCTCCTTGTTCTAATTCTTTTATTCGTCCTTTCATTCCTTCAGCAACATCTTCTATTGCTGTTTCTTGAACATTCTTCAATTGCTCCATTAAATCTAATTGTAAGTTTAATCTGAGAGCACGAACTCGTCTTTGGTTCTCATGATACTTACGACTTAAGGCATCTGCAACTACATTTGCCTTTCCTTCATGATATTGAATATCACAGTCGTGGTCACTTAAGATTTCCATCCATCTTCTTTGCCTCATATTTAACTCTTTCTGCCCAAATATATATCTTAAACTCTTATGATCTATATAGACAGTAAATTTACTTCCGTACAGATAATGTCTCCAAATCTTAAGGGCAAAAATTACAGCTCCTAATTCTAAGTCATGAGTTGTATAGTTCTCTTCGTGCTTTTTCAATTGCCTTGAGGCATACGCAATTACCTTCCTGCGTTGTATTAGCACACATCCAAATCCTAGTTTTGAGGCATCACAATACACTTCAAAATCTTCAGTTACTTCTGGTAAGGCTAAGATTGGAGCATTGGTTAATTTCTGTTTTAAGATTCTAAAGGCTTCTTCTTGTTTAGGTCCCCATTCAAATTTAATGGCTTTACAGGTTAGCTTAGTTAATGGTACAACTATTTTGGAAAAATCCTTAATAAACCGTCTATAATATCCAGCTAAACCTATAAAACTTCTAATTTCCATTGCTATTTGTGGAACCTTCCAATTGGTAATCGCCTCTATCTTAGCAGGATCTACATAAATACCTTCGTGATTCACCATGTGACCTAAGAATTGTACTTCTTGCAACCAAAATTCACACTTCGAGAATTTGGCGTACAGCTTTTCTTTTCTTAACAAAGTTAAGAGTACATGCAAGTGCTGCCAATGTTCGTCCTTACTTTTGGAATAAATAAGTATATCGTCTATGAAGACAATTACAAATTTATCCAAGTATGGTTTACATATTCTATTCATCATGTCCATGAATGCTGCAGGTGCATTTGTTAATCCAAAGGGCATGACTGTAAACTCGTAATGACCATACCTAGTTCTGAAAGCAGTTTTAGGTATGTCTTCTTCTTGTACCTTCAATTGATGATATCCGGAGAGTAAATCAATCTTAGAAAAATATCTAGCTCCTTGAAGTTGATCGAATAGATCATCAATCCTAGGTAACGGGTATCGATTCTTAATTGTAACCTTATTCAATTCTCTATAATCGATACGCATTCTCATTGAACCATCCTTCTTCTTTACAAACAACACTGGCGCTCCCCAAGGGGATGAACTAGGTTGTATAAAACCTTTACTTAGTAATTCATCTAATTGCTTTTTCAGTTCTAACATTTCTGTGGGTGCTAACCGATAAGGTGCCTTGGCTATCGGTGTAGTTCCTGGAATTAGATGAATCCTAAATTCTACTTCCCTATCTGGTGGTAACCCTGGTAACTCTTCTGGGAATACATCTGGGTATTCTGAGACTACAGGAATTTCCTTAAGTTCTTTACCCTTAGTACTAATGATTACTGAAATCATATATACTATTCCTTGCTTTCGTTCATAATTAGCAACTTTCATTACTGATATGAACTTAATAGGCTTACGTGGTTTATCTCCTGTAATCACAATTACTTCTCCGGTGGGTGCCTGAATTTCTATAGAGTTCTTATCACAGAGAATTCGAGCATGGTTGGTTACTAACCAATCCATTCCTAACACAACATCAAATTCAGCTAATTTCATAGGTAATAAGTTTGCAAAGAATTTATGACCTGAAAGTTCTATTTCTACATTTTGCAAAACCTTATCTATTTTAACTGAATTCCCATCAGCCGTTTCTACTGTAAAAATCTGCCTAATGTTGGTTAAGGGTAAATTAAGAGCTTGGCAGAATGAAGTATTAATAAAACTTTGGTTTGCACCAGAGTCAAATAATACTTTTGCATACCCGTTGTGAACTAAGAACGTACCAGCTATCACATCTGGAATGAGTTCTGCTTCTTGAGTGGTCAGCTGGAATGCTCTGACATTCTTCTTGGTAGTTCCATCAGTCGTCTTGGCTTTGTTGTCTGTTGGTTTAACCAATTTAGGACATTCTGGTTTAAAATGTCCCTTTTCTCCACAGTTATAGCAGATCGTTGTTTTCTTTCTGCAGTCTTCTTCACAATGTCCTACCATTTTGCAAAAATTGCAGGTTACATTACATCTTCCATAATGTTTTCTTTTGCAATTCTTGCAGAATGGCAGAGTTGAGGATTTTCCCGTTCCTCTTCTCTTGAAGTTGCTATTATTACTCGTACGAAATCCTTGGGTAATTTTCTGAGCCAATTCCTTTTTCCTGTTTTCATCTTGCGTGCGTACCAGTTCGTCAGTTAGGGTATTGTCCAATTCCACAGCATCGTCAATCGTACGAGGTCTCGCAGCTTTAACGATGTTACGGATTTCACTAATCAGTCCCCAAATATAGCGAGAAATGAGTACCGGTTCTGGCGAAGCCAGTGTTGGTACCACTTTAGCATATTCAAAGAATGTCAAAGTATAACCGCGACAATCTACACCCATCATTCTATGGTTTAAAAACTTATTTGTCATTTGATCTTTTTCATATTCGGGACAGAATTTTCTTTCTACAAGACTCTTAAATTCTTCCCATTTTATGGCATAAGCCCTATTTCTTCCTTTAGCCTGTAGCACCGTGTTCCACCATTCTAGCGCCCCTTCTTTGAAAAGATTTGACGCGTACATGACTTGATCGTCTTTGTCACATTTACTTATTGTAATCACTGCCTCGGTTTTCTCTAACCAACGCAGTGATGCAGTTGCTCCTTCATTGCCTGCAAATTCAGTGGGTTTACAAGCAAGAAATTCTTTGAAAGTGCAACCAGGTGTTGCGGCTTTCATTTTCTTAGGGAGCGGAGCTTGCCGTGGTTCATTATCGTGATTAATATGATTACTGCCTCCATTTATGCTATTACTGAAGTTATCTTCAGAAATACGTTTGCTTGGAATGATTTGTTGAGGCTCGATTGGATTTCTAACAGCGGCAACTATTGCTGGAATAGCATTAGCTATTCCTTGAGCAACAATATTTTCTATATCCTGTCTAGTCATATATTGATCCCCCGGGTGTTGCTCAGATTGATTAACCTCATTAACTGGTTCGTTATTAGCGTTTTCCATCTGATAATATATATAATTTATTAGTATTGATTAAATAACAATTGTACATAAAAAAAACAAATTTCAAATACGCACATATATAGCCAAAACTTATCAATTTCTTGATTTCTATTTTTATATTTTATAGTATGCATCAATACACACTATCTTACAAAGTTTTATTCGTAGTTATTTTACAGACTGATTTTACTATTACTATTACACAACCACAGTTTGTCCATCCCACTATCTCTCATCATTTGTCTTTCTAAAAACAAAGCTCCCTTTCATCATACTTCCAGGCAATTTGTCCTCCTATCTCCCGGATTCTGTTTCCCGCATCCATTAACTCTTCGCCAAAATGGCGGAGTTCTGCTAAATTCTCGTTACTCATGGGTGGATTTGGTAATGGTTCCGGGTCAACTGAGGAAGAAAGGAATAAGGACTGTTGATTAGGTTTTGGAATTGCTAATCATTTGTCCACCACTCGTCCATTCCTAAAGGTTGGGAGTGAGTTATAGGTTCTGGAATTGCTGGTTCTAAATTTATAGGGAGTTGATTGTTTACAGGATTAGAGTAGAAATTATTATTGATAGGCCTGACAACATCACAGCTTGCCAAAGCATGATCTAATTCTTCCTGAAAAGGTAACTCCTCAGTCTGTCTAGAACTTTCTCCCACTTCCCTCTGGGTTTGGTTAGATCCTCCTCCAGTCTCCATTTCTATTTGCTTGGAATATTCTTCAAACTGTATTCCCATCTGCCTAGACTCTTCCCCTACTTCAATCCCTTTCCCTTTGTCTAATGGATTTGCTATTTTGGGAATTTTTCTAGGGACAGGTTTCCTCCTACGCACACGCCTCCATCCTACAAATCTCCTCTTTTTCTTGGTCTTGGGTTTCTCCGGAGGTGGAGCATTGAATTCAATAGGTTCTTCTATGTCTGGTATATACCTATTGAAATCTCTTGAAACCTCTATTTTTACCGGATAGAGATTTAAATTTTGAAGAGCGTCAGACAAGTCACTCATGCTGTGATGCAAAATACACACAATTACTAATTATAACAAAATTTTATAGAAAAACCTTTAAGTATTATTCCAGACTGGGTATCTACAAAATAACTGAAAATTAAAACACACTAGGTTTTTATTGTAACTTATTTCTTTACTGGTAAAGTTTCTAGACTGTAGGTGATCCAAGTGTTAAAACTTGAGTCAAATTATTTAAAGATTTGCATTAACTACTACAGTAGCCAGCATATAAAGATCTTCCCATGGTGATTTACTGATAATTTCCTGGGTTTCCTTTTTAATTTTCTTTTCTCGGGCTTTCTTTATTTTCTCCTGACTTTTCTTAAGAATCAAGCTTCTTTTATCAGGAGAAAGTGGTTTCTCGTATTGAGTTTTTCGAACAAATATTCCTTCTTCAGGAATTGCAGGGAGTTTTGAGGACTTGGTTTAGAATGAACTTCCCTTCTCGTTGGATGACCTATCTAATTTAAGATAGATATTTGAAAGCTTTTGCTTACCCATACTGTAACTAACAAATAGTCAATTAATAAAACACATAATCACATAATGGAAATCAGGAAAATTAAGTATTTCTAAATACTTAATTAGGCTTAAATCAGTGGCTCTGATACCACCTTTTTCTGTCACGGCCCCCGACCCGGTTTGACCCGTTTCAGGAGCCGCGGGACAGAAAACCCATGGTATTTATTTAACAGCGGAAGTTTTCTTCAGGATCTTTTAAAAACTGAAATATTTCCCGATTATTATTTTATTTCACAACTCGGGATAAAACCCGGTAATTTACAATCTTGTGATTTCACGAAGAAATCTTTTATTTTACAAAACATGTTTCTTTATTTTATACTGAGCCACTTCCTTAAGCTTGTAGTGCTTCGTGGCACTTTTCCTTGGATCACAACAGATCACCTGAAACATGTTTGAAAAAGGTTTTGTCAGCGGGAAATACTGAGTGAATCATTCTATTTACTAAAACGACACATTTGTTATAATTTACAGTATTAAGAGCGATTACAATGTTTCAGATATCAACCAACTACCCTCGGTATTTGTCACTCGACTCGTTTCTGTGACTATGGTCATATCACCCATTGGCTAACTAGTTGTCCAATTGTGAAGATTATCAAGTAATGTATACAAAACCCCACATACCGGCTGTAATATGGAGATTACATAGACTTAATCCCTGTAATTATAACCTTTGAAAATAAACATGATTTTGAAAGTAATTTGATAAAAAGAGAATGACTCACATTGCAGATTTAATTGAGCAGAGCCTAGCCTACTGATTAGCCTTTTAACCTAAATTAATAACAAGCACACAATTCGGTTAGTAACTTAATACAGCATTTACGATAACTCACGAGATTAAAACCTTCACAACGAATGACAAAGTGCGATACTTAAACATCCATCGAATTAACGATGAATGACAAAGCTTAAACCCTAATGTGGGCAACACTTAAACATCCATTGGATAGTTTAATCGATCGGACATTGAATCATAGCAGCGATCGAGTTATTACCCTGTATTGCGGCAGCACTTCGTGAATCGTGTGTTTGTTTTGGACTGTGTATACTATATCTCAGTGTACGTAACGAGAATTTACGTCGTTCAAGTGCCAAACTTCGATTGCCAATGTCTGCTATTTATAGTAAAATTTTGACCAGGCTTGCGCACCATAAGCCCAAATCCCTTACGGTGCGCAAGGGACACGAATCTATTATAGGGTTGCCACGAGTGGGACTAGGCCTGCTGACTTGACTGTTTTGTAAATTCGATTTTTTGACAACGAGATTTTAAGATAATCGTAACTAGGGTTTTACCCCCCTTGAGTTTTAGGGGCCCTAATCCTGATTCTGAAAATTCTGAAAATTTTAGGGTTTGTGCAGAATCACTTGGGTGTCTCAATTAGGGTTTCCTATTGGATAAAATAATAAAATAAATAGGACTTATGAGAGTTCTTACATGTATCATCACTAGGGATGATTGCAGAATCCTCTCCTATCTCCGTGGCTACATGATCCTCAATAGCGGGGGTTAGGATGTGGATAATAGGGATCCTGATATCCTCTGGAATCTTCAAGGATGATCCTAGATTGGCCAATGCATCAGCTTCTGCATTCTCTTCTCTGGGTACCTGTGTCAAACTAAAGGAAACAAAAGAGAGTGCCAATTCTTTGACTATCTCTAAATATTTGATTAGTTTTTCACCTTTAACAGCATAGGATCCATTAAAGTGATTAGTAATTAACAATGAATCTACATGTACCTCAAGATACCTGATCCTCATATGCTTGGCAATTTGCAAACCAGCTATCAAGGCTTCATATTCAGCCTCATTATTAGTAGTTTGAAACTCACAAGCTATGGAGTGGGGTATTATGTCCCCTTGTGGCGATTTTAGTAGTATTCCAAGTCCAGTTCCTTTGACATTAGAAGCTCCATCAGTGAAGAGTATCCAAGGATCCTTAGTTTCTTCGAGCTGTTGGACTTCTAACTCGGCTTCCCTTTGCAAGTCACTACTGAAATCTGCCACAAAGTCAGCTAAGGCTTGAGATTTAATGGCAGTCCTTGGTTCATATCTTATATCATAAGCACTAAGCTTCACTGCCCACTTAGCCATCCTTCCTGACATTTCAGGTTTCCTGAGAACGTTCTTAATTGGAAAATTAGTCTTAACAATAATGGCATGAGTTTCAAAATAATGTCTTAATTTAGTAGATGCCATAATTAGTGCAAGGATAAGTTTTTCTAAATGTGAATACCTGGATTCAGCATCAAGCAAACTCTTACTTACATAATAGACAGGATGTTGTGTACCTTCGTGATCCTTAACAAGGACCGCACTTACTGCTTTAGAGGATACCGCCAAATACAAGGATAATATATCCCCTTTTTCTGGTTTCATCAAGGCAGGGCTGAGGATAGGTAATCCTTAAGAGCTTTGAGAGCATTTTCATGCTTTTCAGTCCACTCAAATTTCTTGTTCTTCATCAAAATGTCATAGAATTCCTTCCATTTTTTGAGGATTTTGATATGAACCTGTTCAAGGCTGCGATCCTGCCTGTCAATCTTTGCACATCCTTGGCATTGGCAGGAGATTTGATATTCACAATAGCCTTAATTTGCTCTGGACTTGCTTCAATGCCTCTTTTTGTCACCATATAGCCTAGGAATTTACCTGCTTTAACACCAAAGTGACACTTGGAAGGATTTAGTTTCATATTAAATTTATCAAGGATATTGAATGCTTCCTCCAAGTCTCTAAGGTGATCCTCAGCTTTCTTGGACTTAACCACCATGTCATCTATATAGACTTCCATAGTGTGTCCAATTTGTTCCTTGAACATCATATTGACTAGCCTTTGATAAGTAGCACTTGCATTCCTTAGTCCGAATGGAATAGCAATATAACAATATATACCAGTTGGGGTCATAAAGGTTGTATCCTCTTGATCAGATGGTTCCATCTGAATTTGTTGAAATTCAGATGAAGCATCCATAAAAGTCAACAACTCATGACCCGCGGTAGCATCCACCATGGAGTCAATGTGGGGTAATGGGAAAGGATCCTTGGGACATGCCTTGTTTAAATCAGTAAAATCGACACATACCCTCCACTTTCCATTTTTCTTTTGAACAAAAACCACATTGGCTAACCACCTTGGATACTTAACCTCTCTTATCATACCTGCCCTAAGTAGTTTATCTACTTCTTCCTGGATAATGGCATTCCTTTCAGGTGCAAACTTCCTCCTTTTTAATGAATTGGCTTGAATGACCTGTCAATGCCAAGTTTATGAGTAATTATATCTTTAGATATACCTGTCATGTCCTCATGGTTCCAGGCAAAGGTAGTTTTCCTCCTCTTAAGGAAGGATACTAGATCCTGTTCAATGTTGCTGAGGATCCCTGATCCTATGAAGACTATGGATTTAGGATCATGAGGATCCATAAGGATTTCTTTCACATCCTGTTCTCTTGCCTCCAAGACATCTCTTGGAGGATGCTTTAATTGCTATTGATCCCTTGGTCTCGAGGCTGGCTTCATTGATGACGTGTAACAATTCTTAGCTTCTTGTTGATCACTCTCAATTTTCACCACTCCCCATGTACTAGGAAGCTTTACACATTGATGATAGGTAGATGGGACTGCCTTCATGTCATGTATCCATGGCCTGCCAAGGATAACATTACAACAGGATAAGCAATCTATAACACAAAATTTTTGATAAGAATGAAGTCCCTCAATATAGATGGGGAGTTTGATGTCCCCCAATGTATTTTTGGTCTCTCCGCTGAATCCCACAAGAACTGAGGATCTTGGGACAATGTCTGATTCAGGGATGTTCATCTTCTTGAGGACATCAAGCTGAATGATGTTTACTGAGCTTCCTCCATCTATTAGGATCCTGCGAACAAAGTGGTTAGAAATAAACAGAGTGATAACAAGACCATCATGATGAGGATCCTGAACATCAACACGATCATCCTCATCAAAAGTTATAATTTTATCCTTGGTAACAGTGGAGGTCCGGATGGGTCTGTCTCCATTATCCATCTTGGTTTCCTTGGCATGTCTTTTGGCTGCTGAAAAGGAAGTACCACAAATGTCTGATCCACCAGATATGAAGTTTATAACTTGTGCATCTGCTGGAGGAGCAGGAGCCTTTTCTGGGATCCTTTCAGGATCCTGGATCCTTGACTTCTTTCGTCCCAAAAGCTCCTTCAAGTGTCCCTTGCTTAACAAGTAACCAATTTCTTTTCTAAGTGCAATACACTCTTCAGTGAGATGTCCAAAATCCTCATGATATGCACACCATTTGGACTTGTCCTTTGTTGCGGCTGGTTTATCACTTTTCCTTGGCCATCTTGCTTTCTCACCTAGATTCTGCATTGCAAGAATTAGTTCATTGTTATCAACAGAAAAACAATATTCAGAAATTGGAGGATAATCCTCATCATCCTCTTCTTGTTCTACTGCATGCACATTCTGGTTATCAGACTTGTTGTAGGACTTAAACTTGTTATTCTTGAAGTAGGATCCTTGCTTTTCCTGTTTGGAAGATCCTGCCAATCTCTCCTGGATCCTTTTATCATCCTCTAATCGGATGAATCTAAGGGCCCTGGTTCTCACTTCATCAAGATTCCTGCATGGGGTCATAACAAGATCATCATAGAATAATGAATCCCTAAGCAAACCCATTTTAAAGGCTTCTACCGTCGTGGCTATATCCAGATTAGGGATATCTAAGGATTCTTTACTAAACTTAGTGATGTAATCTCTAAGTGATTCATTTTGACCTTGTGTTACCCTATATAGATCACTAGTTAAACGTTCAAATTTTCTGCTACATGAGAACTGACTATTAAACAGGCTAACTAGATTAGCAAATGAAGTAATAGAGTAAGGGGGAAGACTTAGCAGCCATTTAAGAGCAGATCATGTAAGTGTGGATCCGAAACCCTTGCATAGACATGCTTCTTTTAACCTCTCTAGGATGGGGTTGATCTCCATCCTCTCTCTATATTGAGCTACATGTTCTTCTGGATCCGTTGAACCATCATACAGCTTCATAGTTGGTATTTGGAACCTTTTGGGTATCTCAGCATCACAAATGGGTGGTGCAAAACGAGATATCCTATGGCTCCCATCTGCAATTTCAGGAATGGGCTTAACCACTCCTGGAACGCTGGATATCATATCCTTCAACTTCTGTAATTCCCTAGCCATAGCTTGATTGATACATGTATCCTGCATAGAGCCATGGTTAGTGTTATAAGAATTATTGAAAGTGTTACCTCCCATAGGATTTGAGTTAGGAATTGCAGATGTGAATCCATATTGACGGGATTCTGGTATGATTGAAGGACCAGAAGAGGCAATGGTCTGCATTGGAATGAAGTCTCCTTGATGAACATCTGTGCTTGGGGGTTGTACACTTCTCATGAATCCTTGATCTTGAAAGATGTTGGATCCTTGAACCTGAGAGGATCCCTGAGGCTGAGAGGATCCTTGAACCTGAGAGGATCTTTGAACCATGGAGGATCCTTGAGCCTGAGAGGATCCTTGGACCTGAGAGGATCCTTGGACTGTGTGCATTCCCAAATATCCTCCCGAGCTGACGAAGGATCCCTGATGCTGAAAAAAGGATCCCGAAGGCTGAAAACTGGATCCTTGAGGCTGGAAGTGAGACCCAAAAGCCTGACTCATAGTTATTGCTCCATAACGCCTTCCCAATGGTTCAGTTTGGTACTGGATGTCTAAGGCTGCAGATTGCTGGGCAGTTATAGCTGGAGTGTCGAAATCCAGTGACCTTGGTATCAGAGGAGAGTGATCCTCCCCTGATCTCTCCTGTTTCTTGATGTCACCGATCTCCCGGAGGATCCTTTCGTTGGTTTTGTCCTGCTCTTGTATGTAATCCATCATCTGCAAAATCAAAGTAAAAAGATCACTAGTAGTAGGATTAGAAGAAACAGAAGAAGTTGGTGGTTTTGGAAAAATGGGGCTTTGTCTCTTTGCAGCATTTTCAGCATTCATCTGGGATCCAGAAGGTGGTGGAGGCAAAGGAGGAACGCCCTGTGAAGAACTCATTGCCGGCATTGAACTTGAAGTGCTCTTTGCTGAAGAAGCCATCTGCTTGGTTGTAATGAACCGAAACTATCACAAAATCAAGAATTTCTCAAGAATGAAGCACCAATTGCCCCACGGTGGGCGCCAAACTGTTTTGGTCAAAAATCAAGCAAGGATAATGCAACCAAATATTTTGTTGTGAGGTGTGATGCTTGAATCAATGAACAATGTTAAGAATATCTCAGAAATGTAATGAACAAATGACACAAGGATTTATACGAGGAAAAAGCCCTTGATCAAGAGTTGATCTCCGGCACAAAAAACCTTGGGTGATGGAAACTACCGATCACCAACTAAGATTAAACAAAAGAAATTTACAACTCGGGATGATAACAAGCTTGTTACAAGGATCACTAATGTACAATGTGCAAAAAATTTATGAAATCGCCAAGTAGTGTTTGAGAGCTGATTGAGAGCTGTTACGAGAGTGTGTGTATGCCAAAATTAGCTAAATGTTCTAACTCAAGCTAGTTATCCCCATTTTAAATTAGAAACAACTAAACTAACTAACTATCCGCAAATTGTGCAAGCTCCCCACGATCTCCATAACGTCCACAAGAGCCAAGCACGTGCGGAATATTGAGGGAATATGCTCCAGGAATTTCGGTGAGACTTGGTCCATGCCTTTGCTCCTGCAAAACAAGCTTACGTACAAGGTAGACAATTTTTAGCATAAGGATAACAATAAGGATCCTGAATCCTGATCCTGCAACACCTACTGAGGATCCTTAATTCAAACAGAATTGAGGATCCATGATCCTGGCAGCATTTGAGGATCCGTGATCCTTAGGATTGGAAAATCCTCCCCTAACAGGTTTGAAAGGTTTTTCCTGGAAGTTCATCAAAAACTCAATAAATATCAGTTTTTGACCAGATTTGACCCAGTTGCAGCCGATTAAATTCGGCTGTAACTTTCTGGACAGATTCTTTTTCATCAAATCTCTTCCAAAATCTCACCTATGCATTTCATCAAACACTTGGTGTGCATACAACTTTCTAAGCATAATGTACAAGTATTTATTGCATAATCTTCCTAGTTCACAACATAGATCATCAAATCCAACTAGAATCATACAATTTTCATACTATACCCAAATTAACTAACAATTACTCATTACATACAGCATCATACATCAATTTTACACAACTATTGAACATATATGATTATCCATATCATCATGTTCTATATGGTGATTCTAACACATATACATGATCAATTTCATAAAATTTATGGATTCATCGTAACCCACTTCATAGCAAGATCATCAAATCATAAATTACAACTTACCACATGTTTGCTAGGGCTAGATCATCAAGAAAACGAGTTTATGCATTAGTTTAGGTTGAAATCATTCTTCAATTTGGACTAATTTCATCAATGTTGAGCCTCCCCCTTTTCTCCTTCTAGTGTGTGTCGACACACTCATCTCAATAACACTATACATGGAGTTTTTATTTTCTTTTGTATAAATCATCTTTCTATGATGGCAATTTCAGTCCATCATGTATGCTTGCTACCCCTTTTGTTCAAAACTTCATCCCTTCATATTTAGTTTACATTCTAACCTAGTTATTTATGTTTTTATTTCTTGAGCCAAGATGATAAAACACACCAATTAATAAAAAGGGGTTTTGGGGGCGTTACAAGATGATATTGATATTTAATCAGGGTCGGCTTAAGAGAGAGTGAAATAAAGAAGAAGTTTTTGGGACCACTTCCCTAGGGTCTCAAATTCTAATATATATGTAGGTGGTCTTGACTTTGAGATTGTTAACATTGAGATTTATGATCTATAGTTATGCATATGCACAAAGATCATATATGAATAATAGGATCTAGAGCATCTTCTTTTACGAAAAGGACCTCAATTTTATTATGCGCTTTGGGTCTAAAAAATATCGAGCCGCCCTGTATTTAATCAACCTATACATAAAACAATTTTATAAATTCAAATATTATTTAAACCTCCTAAAATTATAAAAATAACACACAAATTTGTTCATTTATAATTTCTACATTAATTAATTTTAATTAATAGTTAAATTTATAAATTATTTAATCGGTCTAGAAAAATAAGAAAAAGTTTGGACTAAAGAATATATCTTTAAAAGAGTTAATTACACAGATAGTTCTTTTGGTTTACCAAAAGTAACACGTTTGAGTATTAAGTTTTTTTGTAACAAGTTTAGGTTATATGATTTCGGTTTTGTAATATGTTGAGTTATTAAGGCCACTACTACTGCTGCCACTTTATTTTTGTATTAAGTTTTGCTACAATGACCAAAATGCTCTTTATTAAGTAGAGGGACTATTTTTATAGTTATATCTATTTTATTACATGGGTTATTTTTGTAACTTAATCAAATCTATACTATATAATAAAAGAAACCATTTTTGGGACACGTGTCATCATATTAGGTCATGTTTTATAGATAAGTATTATTTTAGTTTAATCTTTTCTAATTAATTATAGATAATCCTCCTACTAAATATTATTTAGTTTAATTTCTTATGGATAATTATTATTTAGTTTAATCTCTTTCTCATTTATAATATTATTTATTTAACTAATAGAGTAAATACGATTTTGGCCCCTGTGGTTGTATAACTTTTACTCTTTTAGCCCAAAAAGAATATTTAACATCTGAGCCGCCAACGTCTTTTTTTCTAATCTTTTTGGCCCCTAACGTCTTTTTTTCTAACCCTTTTGGCCCCTAACATTTAATGGATGAGGTTAGTGTTAGGGGCCAAAAGGGTTAGAAAAAAAGACGTTAGGGGCTCAGATGTTAAAAAAATTTCTTTTTGAGCTAAAAGGGTAAAAGTGATATAACCACAGGGGCCAAAATCATAATTTACTCTAACTAATATTATTTATCATTTATACATTTACAGGGTTTAAATAATGGGTTAAATTTATTGTGACTTCGTTAACAAATTTTGCTACAACAAAATAATCTATTTATATCAATCTAAATTTTTATCTATACTATACGATATAATAAAACATTAATGTGTGACACATGTCGTTCATTATAGGTATTTATTTTATGATTTTCTCGCCTCACTTCCAAACTAATCTTATATTAATTAAATGAATAATGAGCTAATATTAAATTTTATCCTACTTTAAATTTCGAATACCATTCTTCTATTTTTCTAATAAAATATTATCCGAAATTGTAAATTGTTAATTTAAAACATTTTAAATAAAACAAATTATTTATCACGAAAACCAAACTTTGTATTAATATATTAAATATTTTTATTTTCACTATACAAAATTACATTTACTAACTTTTTTATTATTTGGTATATAAAATTACATTTATTTAACTCGTGTAATAAATGAGGTTTTTTTAGAGATGTATTATTTTATTATTTGATAAACAATATTACATTTATTCAACCCGTGTAATACATGTGGTTTTAAAGGTATATATTTTTTTATTTGGTATAGAAAATTACATTAATTCAACCCGTACAATATGGTTCTTATATATGTAACTTTTTATTATTTAATATATAAAATTATATTTATTCAACCCGTGCAATAAAGGAAGTTTTTAAAGATATAATGTTTTATTGTTTAGTATATAAATTTATTTACTCAACCCGTGTAATACACGGGGTTATAATCTAGTTATAATTATATATTAAAATATTATACATTAATACAAATGTAACACCCCAAAAATATTAAAATATATGGATAAAAATACGTTTTAAATTACTAAGTAAAGTAAAATAACTAGGGGTAAATAACCTAGTTAATATTTAGTTGACTTATAAAAATGGATGGTAGTCATTTACTCATTTATACTTGAATGAAACAACTTGAAGGACTAAAGTTGTAAATAAGGAAAAGTGGCTAATATTAAAACAAAATAAAATAAAAACACAGCACACTCTTGTGTGTGTATGTGTGTGTGCGTGCGACCAGAGAGAAGGGAAGAACACCCAAAACCCTCGATCATCAAATTAATCAAATTGGAGGGTGAATTTGGTCCAAATCTATATACAAATGTTAAACGAGTTGCAACTGTTGTAAATAAGTTATAATCAGTTCATTAAATGAGATAGATAGATCATCGGCTTGTGATGGGTTCTAAATTGGTTATACAGGTTAATGATTGTAAATGAACAAGATGGATTGTAAACAAGTTGACTTTTTATAATATTTTTTTCTTATTTTAATATGATGATGGATTACCTCTTTTAATCAAACGGGTTAAAATACCAACCTTAACATCGTATTTTGATTAGATATGTTGTACCTATAATTTAAATCTAGCTATTGTTATATGGTGTTTGCATTTCACCAGGGGTACCCCTACAATCATACACTATCTATAAAATAACTAAAATACCATTTAATATAAATAGAAAAAAAACAAAAAAAAGTGGGATGTACACATACTGATCTAGTGATCTATCAAAGTAAATATATAGATCTAAATATTTTATATTGTTTTAAAGTCTTCGAAAGTAAGCAAATGAGACATGAATATTGGCTTTTTGGTGTCCCCTCCTGCCGTTCGCTGTAGAAAGTAGAAATCAATGGTTGGAAAACTACTCAACTGCCCATTTCCCAGCTCCCACCACTAATAATATATTTGGCCCACAACACCCCTATCATAACCTTTCTTCTTTTAATAAAGAATTCAAATAAACGACATGCTTTATTTTCGTAAAAGAAAAAAATTATAACTTAAAATTATAAAATATACATAAGTTACAATAGCTAGATATTTTGTTGACTTGTAAATTGCATGTAACTTTACTAAAATACAGTTTAGTAATACAATTTAGTTAGGGGTTGAGTGTTACAAAAGCACTTTCAAGTAAAATACTATAGAACTTGTATGATACACTTTACGTATATTTAAATAAATATTTTTTTAAACGTTAAATCATCTCCATGAAATTAAAATAAGGTTTTTCATATGGGTCAACAATAGGGCTAATTTGCAAATGTTAGAATGTGAAAACTAGCGTAATAGTTTGTGTTGGTGGCGTGTGAGCAGGGGCGAATCTTAGTTGGTGCCCGGGGTGCACCCGCCCACCCCAATGTTTCGGTTAGAAGTGTATATGTTTCGATTTTTCGTCCGGAAATTTTAAAAATTATATAGGATCGCCTCCCCTAATTATTTTTCCTAAATATTTATACAATGTATAAATTAAAGTAAAATTTGTTACCACTTTGTATATAAGTGATAGGTAGTTTTGTAAATATATTTTAACTCTTATTTGTTTAACCTTAGATTACCCACCACACAATAAACTTAATCGCAAGTTTTTATGTGTAAGAACGGGTCCTTTGAATGAATGGAATTTTTTTAGTTGAATTTGGAACTATTATTATTTGACCTGACCTGAATCGATAGCCGACCCGACCCGAATCATAACGATAGGAAAAACATTTGGGTCCCGTCACTTTACGCCCCCTCGAAACTTTTGGTCAAGCTCCGCCACTGCGTGTGAGTTTTGGTGTATGTAACGTCGGTGGTCTGTACTTGTAACTGGGCTCTAGCAGACTAGCACCCATTGTTATAAAAGTCGTTAGGCATTTTCTAGTCGGTCGACCGAAGAGCTGAGAATATTCGGCTTAGGTGGAGAGTACTCGGGGAGTACTCGGACATGTTAAATTATAACGAAATTAGTTTTCGGAAATAAAATATATGTCAAATAACATAAATTTACTAATATTATTACAAAATACATGAAAATGATATTTATTCTTTAATATGATAGACGTAGAAATTATTTTTTATTTTTTTAAATCAAATCGGCCTGAGTTGACCTACTAGATCCGATTCTAACCAAGCAGGGAGGAGCTTAGTGGGAACCGGGGGGTGCACCTGCCCCCTCCAATGTTTCGGTTAGAAGTGTAAATTTCTGATTTCTCGTCCGAAAATTTTAAAATTATGTAGGATAACCCCCTAATTATTTTGTCTAAATATTTATACAATATATAAATTGGGTCTCATGACTTTCCGCTCCATCGAAACTTTTGGTCAATCTCCGCCACTGTAACCAAGGTTGACCGTGTTTGATCGATTCCGAGTAATTAGGCGGAGTTGAAAAAAGTCGTCTCGACATGCTACCTTGTAGCGTTTACTCGGAGAATTTATAGCCTTAGAAACCTTATTTTACAACACCTCCTTAGTACACTTGGTGGTTTTTGAATATATGAATCCTGATTTTGCTGTTAAAAGAAATCCCTTTGCATATTTGGACCACCCTTCATTTGTTGGGTAAGAGATTGTGTGAATAATTATAAAAAAGTTCATATCAAGCATTGTCTAAATGAGTACTAAATTCCTATACGTAAATCTTATTCCATTTATACCCCCAACATGTCGGCAAAAACACCATTAATGTACTAGTGGCTAAGATGAAGTATACAATCAACATCAGCACGTGCATGAGTGTATCCAGGCAGTCATCACCATACGTACCCACTAGTATACATATATAAAGAGTTAAATGTAATTTTCATTTGTATGATTTGATAGAAAATGTTACTTCAGAAAAGAAAAAAAAAAAAAAAAAAAAAAAAAAAAAATTGGGTCAGTTTAGTCCTCAACGTTTGAAAGGTGTCACTTCAGTCTAAAAAAAAAGTCCGTTAAAAAGTTTCGTTAAAACAAAGGGCATTCTTATTTTTAAATAATAAGGACTTATTATGTAAACTTGTTAATATAAAGGACCATTTAAATAATTTATCTAATTAGAAAATAAAGAATAAAAATTTATTAAAATACATATACACACATAATCTATATCTGCATAAATATTTATACATACACTAGATTATAACCCCGTGTTTTACACGGTTGAATAAAAGAATCAAAAAGTTAGTAATGCATATTTAAATTATAAGACGATAATTTTAGACGTTTTTCAAATGCCAAAATAAATTTTGTATTGTGTATGATCAATATGTGATGTGTGTGATCAATATGTGTAATGTGTATCAAGTTTATAAATATGAAAGTATTTAATTCATTGATTAAAGAAACTTCCTCATAAGTTTTAGCAGTCAACAACCATTGTTTGTATGTTTTTTTTTTAATTTGAATGAATTATATGTATATACACACACAATGTTAGTATCTCGTATATTACACTAAACAACTTAAGTAAATGTAATGTTCAGTACTTAATAACAAAAAAATGGAGTAAACTGCAATTTTACCCCCTGAGGTTAGGGGTGATTGGCACTCTTACCCCCCCCTAAGGAAATAATTGCAATTTTACCCCCCACTGTTAAATCTTATGTCGCAACATTACCCCCCTAAGCTCAGTCAAAGGTAGTTTGACCCTTATATGTAAGGGTATTTTGGTAATCTTACCCTATATTTATTATTATTATTATTATTATTATTATTATTATTGTTATTATATATATAGTTCTTGCTATCATCATCAGAGATAAAGATGGGTTTATCATCATCAGAGTTCTTGCCCAGGCACCACCATGCCACCGCCATTCACCACCACAACCACCGCAACTGCCGCCGCCACACAACCACCACCACAACCATCCGGAAGGAGACAGAGGAGGTTCAATGGTCGCCGGAGAGGATGACCGGAGACGGAGATGGATCTGATTAATTTATCAACAGCGTGCACATCCCCGGAGATGGAGAGGATGACCGCAACTGTCGCCGGAGAGGATGAACAAACAAACAAGTGAGATGTCAGATCTGATCTGATTAATTTACAACCTCATCCCACTCCGACCATTTCGATCTGACATCAAATCTCCGGCAACCTCATCCCACTCCGACCATTTCGAAGGCGGTTCACTCTGATTGCTTGACGGAAGACCAAAAAAGGTAAAGAATCACGGGTATTGTCTCTTGATTCTTAATTTCAAGTGGGTGCTGATTATACCTTTGATTTTGTTGTTAAAAATACATTTTTAATTTCAAGTGGGTGCTGATCCCACATTGATTCTTAATTTCAAGTTGCAATTTGATTTCTTTAATGTTATAACCTGAACAAAAAAAGGTAAAGAATCATGGGTTTTGTTTCTTGATTCTTAATTTCAAGTGGGTAGTGATTATAACTGTTATTTTGATGTTAAAAAATATGTTTTTTAGTTATTTGAACTGATACCCAGATGTTGTTTGTCTACTGATAACTAAGTTGCAGTTTGATTTCTTTAATAATGCCCGCCTGTTTGTAATTTTGTTGTTATAAATCCAATTTTGTAATTTCTACCACAAATTGAGATGAATCACTGGTTGCAGGTGTTGATTGAAGGGTGGTGTAGGGGTGGTAGTGATCGTGGTGGTTTGGCTGTATGTATGTGGATGAAGATGGCAGTGGTGGTTGTGGTGGTGAATGGCGGTGGCAGTGGTGGTTGAGGGTGGTGGCTGGAGGTGGCAGTGGTGGTTGTGGTGGTGAATGGCGGTGGCTGTGGTGGCAGGGGGTAATATTACAGAGTAAACAAAACACAGGGGGTAAAATAAAAAGGGTAAAATGGTCATTTCACCACCAAGTCAACAGATCAGTCAACAAAATTGAGCTTAGGGGGTAATGTTGCGACATAAGAGTTAACAGTGGGGGGTAAAATTGCAATTATTTCCTTAGGGGGGGTAAGAGTGCCAATCACCCCTAACCTCGGGGGGTAAAATTGCAGTTTACTCAAAAAAATGTTATGTTTTTAGAAAACCCATATATTGTTCGGGTTGAATACACATGGTTATTGTTTGTATTTGTATTTGTATTATTACATAGTTCTTATTATGATTATAATTTTTTATTGAAAAAGGAAAAAAATCAAACCCTCTCGATGATATTGATATTGAAAGAGTAAAATGATATATACTTAATATAAGCTCTATCTATTTTTATTTATATCAATTTTGTTTTAGATTTGTATTTATCTTTTTAGATTTGTTGAGATTTTATAGGAGTTGCAATTTAAAAAAAAAAAGATAAATTGTTTGTATAAATAAAAAAAATAAAAAATGTGAGGTTGAAGGAGAAAATATCACGTGGCATTAAATGAAGTCTTTTATTAATATTTAGATACATACACATACACTGATAATACATATACATGCACACAAACTCTGATAATACTCTATTCTCTCGCTACACTCTCCACAGCCAACCACCTACACCACCGGTCCCCACCACAGCCACTGCCACCACCAACCACAGCTACCACCTCCACCACAGCTCCGGTCACCACCGTTCACCTCCGCCATAGAATCCCCACCGGTCACCACCGTTCACACCGTGCCACCCTCAATCTCCACCATTGCAACCAACAGCTCTGCAAACCACCACCACCGTCGTCATCACCACCAGATCCGGCCACCATTGTCACCCTCCTTCTCCACCGCTGCAACAAGCAGCTCCGCAAACCCACAACGATTATGTCGCCATTGATCTTTATCAATCTTTTTTTTTCTTTCTTCGCTCCAACCTAGAAATAAAATTCAACAAGAAATCTTGCTTCCTTCATTACTTGTATTTCTGATTTGCCATTCCGCTCGAGCCAACCACCGCCACACCACAAGTCCCTGCCGTTGTCGCATTTCAGCCATCGCAACACCATCGCGTCACCAGAGCCAATTGCCGCCGCCATCAATCCCGACTCCATTCCATATATTGTCTTGGTAACTACTCTAATTTCTCGCTTATTTGTTCGAACCGATTAGTTGGGTTGAGTAAAGTTAAGGTTTGATGTGTTTAAAGAGAAGAAGTCGTGTATGTGTTTGTGTGTGTATGTTTAGAGAGATGAGAAGTACAGAAGATTTGTAATACGTATATGTATATTTTTCTAATTAAATAAATTACTTAAATGGTCATTTATATTAACAAATTTACATAATCAGTCCTTATTAGTTAAAAATAAGAATGCTCTTAGTTTTAACAAGTGTTATCTTTTTGGACTGAAGTTGCACGTTTCAAAAATGTTAAGTACGAAACTGACAAAAAAAATTTCGGACTGAAGTGACATTTTCCATCAAACTAGAGAAACGAAAATGATAGTTATCTCTAAATTTAAAATTTAAAGTTACACGAACCAATACCTTCATACTAAATTTAACCTCTCGTTACTTAAACCCAATAGAAACCCTCCACATTCACCAGAATACCCCACGTGAAAATTTGACCCAAAAGGCCAAAAGAGATCCAACTCCACAACTCGCATCTATAAGCCTTGCAAAACAATGTTTCAACTTTCCAAAATCTTAGAAAACCCCCCCTCTAAAACAACATAATTCAATTTCCACCCCCTCTATTCGTCGCCCCCTTTGTTCTCATCATCGACTCCATCCTCTGCAACTTCAGATCATTCTTGAACTTGTTGATGAAGTCATCCGCACGTGAGTCCACCTCTACGTCATCATCGGCAACAACCTTAACCGCCGTCCTTTTCTTTCTCACGGTTGCCGGCCGCCGCGCCTCCACCATCTCCTCCTCCTCGGGATGCGTGAAACCCACTTTCAAACTCGCCGACTTTTTCATCTTCGCCGGTGGCTTTTGTCGGATGCTGCCGTCAGATTTTGTCCTGTCGTGTCCTCCGGTTTTCAGCTTACTGTACACCTCATCCAAACTCTCGAACTCGTGTTCTTCTTCTTCATCGTACGTGTCGAAAACAGATCCCGTCTCATTTCGGGTCGAGTCATCTTGTCGGGTCGGGTCAAAATCAAACGCGTTGTTTCTTCGTACTTCATTTCGGGTCGTGTCGAAACCAAACCCGGAGTCTCCGCGGGTCTCTTGTCGGGTCGGGTCAAAACCGAAACCGGTATCGGTATCTCTACCGGTCTCATGGCGAATCTGATCGAAATCATAACCGGGGGTCACGTGCTCGGCACGTGACTCCGTGTCAGCAGCTTGTGTAGGATGATGGATTTGACCTGGATTTGTAAAACTAGTATCGAAATGTTGGTAGTCAGGTTGGTCGAAAACATATTGTGTCGCGGCTACTTCTAACGGGTGTTGGTGGTAATGGGTCTCTGAAGACTCATCTTGTTGGGATTTTTGTGGGTATAGATTGAAGGATTTGAGACGATAGAGGAGTGAAGGAGATCTGGCGATTTGTTGTTGGTTGCGGTTGTTATGAGTGGTTTTCTTCTGGTCTTGTTGTTCTTCTTCTTGTTGGATGTTTTGGTGTTTGTTGTCGGGTAAGTTAGATGTGAAAACGATAGTGGCGATCATGAGGTTAAGGAGGACAAAGAAGACGGTGGAGGTGAACCAGCTGTTGAGGGAAGCCCAGAGCGATGATGGCACAGCGGTTGCAGGGTCCTCCATTGGTGAGAGATGGAGAGATAGGGAAAGGGGTGTGTGGTGGGTGTGTTTTTGTGGGTGTGGGTGTTGGGGTTGGGTGAGATGTTTTGTGTAGGTGGTGTTTTGTCCTTATCATGAACCCATGAGCTATGAGATTCATACATTGTGAATATTTATATTTGAAGTGTTGTGTAATTAGCTTAATTATCCATTGGGAATAGCCTAATGGTATTGGTGAGTTAGATAAGGTGTAGAATAGGTGGAGGTTATGGGTTCAATCCCTATGACATGCAATTAGCCATTCAAAAAAAAAAAATAGCTTAATTGTTGTGGGTTATCTTTAATGACATGTAAATGATTTGCAAATTTATATAATTAGTTTATTTATAAATTTATTTATCGTAAAGAAGATGAGTTAAGCATTGAATCATGATTTTATATTATAAAAGCAAACGTAAAGAAATTAACTATAAAAAATGAATATAAGATGTGAAGTGTTAAAAGGTTATAGTGCTTTAGAAGGTAAAAATGATGTATCAATTGACTATAAAAATGAGTGGAGTCCGAAAGAAGTTTTTAAAAAAATTTTGTTCTGTTTTTGTTTTAGTTTTTAAAAATCATTAATTTAATGATTAAATTATTAAACCGATCATTCTAGTGATCTGAAGAATGGTTTAAGGTTCTGTAGATCCACAAGCTAAATTTAGTACATAATTGTATTATAGACATATACGTGCTACTTTTATTCTTTATTTATTTTGTTATTTTATTTAATTAATAGTCAACTCACACCAAGTTACAAATGAATATCAAGAAACCTAATTGTATGATTACTTTGATATGAACAAAAGTGACATGTGTTTATTTTGCTTCCAAGTGCCAAGAAAGCACTATGTATCAAGACTTTTTTTTATGTGTATTGTACTTGTCTTATATCTCATAGAAGTCAAATAATAATTATTAGCACTTTTTTCTAAACGAACCACATTACTTGCAACTAAAAATATTTTTTAGGGTTTATCACTAGAGTTGAGAATATAGAATTAAAAAAAGGCAATTAACAAAGAAACGAAACAAAATTAATCAAAGTTTCACCTGAAAGTAAAAGAAAATTTAGGAATTAATTTAGCATATCATAAGCAAAAAATAATGTCCGGGTGTGTGGACAAAGACTACACGGCACAGTGTGGTGCGGTGGGTGGATGGTGGTGATGATAAGCTATACAACATTAGCGATGTTCTAGTTCCGTGTAGGGCAGTAAATAAAATTATGATATCAAAAGGGTTGATTTCATTCAATACTTAGAACATACAAACGAGGGTATATATCTCGGTGATACACACCAGAGATCCTAGGAAATAGGAAAACATGGTTACAAGAGATAAACATGACTAATAGAAAAATATGACTAATAAACCTATGCACGTTTTTAATAAATCCAATTACTCCCCCTCAAACTGGAGCGTGAAGATCACAAACGCCAAGCTTGCTAAGAAGAAAGCGTAACTGCTGAGCACCTGATGCTTTTGTTTTGTAAACAAGTCAGCAATTTGATTTATTGAGTCAGTATGTAACGTCAATACTTCTTTGGACTCTACTCGTATGCTCATGAAACATGGGGTTATTAGCTATGTGTCGAGTAGCTAGATTATCACAAAACATAGACGTCGGTCCAGATTGTGGTGTCTGCAACTCACTGAGCAACCATCGAACCCATAATATCTCGCTTACGGTGCTTGCCATTGCACGATATTCGGCTTACGCTGATGATCGAGAAACAACCGTCTGCTTCTTTGTTTTCCAAGAAACTAGGGAACCACCCAGACTCAATAAATAACCGGTTCGAGAGCGTCGCGAGAGAGGACACCCGAGCCAATCGGCATCGCAATAAGTAACCAAATTAGTGCCTCCAATTTTTGGTAAAAGAATACCTTGCCCCGGATTAGATTTTAAATAGCGTAGCACCCGAGTGACACATTCCATGTGTTCATGTCGAGGATCAGAGACGAACTGACTTAGAACATTCACATAGTATGCAATATCGGGTCTCGTAGCTTGAAGATACAAGAGTCGTCCCACTATTCGTCTATAGCGACTAGCATCAACTTTTTCACTTTCACCACAATATGTTAACTTTAGATTTTGCTCCATTGGAAACAAACTTAGTCGACATCCTATTAACTCACTATCTTCAAGAATGTCCAATGTCTATTTTCTTTGGCTAAGAACCATTCCGCTTGCCGTTCTTGCAACCTCAATGCCCAAGAAATACCTGAGAGCTCCAAGATCTTTGTTTGAATTCCTGTTGGAGAAACTGTTTGGTTTGGTCAATTTTGTCAACATCATCACCGGTAAGTATGACATCATCAACATATATGAGAATGGCTACTAATCGGCTACCATTTGTTTACCAAAACACACCTTTTTGGTTCAAATATTTGTATCTAGATTCTGATTTTGTTTCTAATACAGTTCATGGTTGATGTGTTGGTGGCTGATGTGGTGGCAAGTGTCGGTGGTGGCTGATGTTTACAGTTTAAGGTTGTTCTGGATCTGGTGATTGTGGTGGTGGTGGTGGTGGTGGTTGGCGACAGGGGAGGACCTGGCTCTATTCCAGGCGTAGCACGGGCTACAGCTCAACTTTTTACCAGTAGTGTAATTTTTTTTTCGATTTTTAAACAAAGGACACCCCTCAAAAAAAAATTTACAAACCAATAATATGCCCAGCTGGTGATGATGAATACAAACCAATAATAAGCCCAATAAGAAACTAAATAATAGCACATTAGATTTGTCCAAATAACTAAATAATAGCCCAAATAACTAAATAATAGCCCAAACTAAATAATGGGCAGTACATCAATCAGCATCAGGGGATATCAAACGTCGACTAGACGTCCAAAGGGATTGCTTGGTTGCTGATGATCATCTTCGAACGAACAGAGACAGAACATAAGATTGTTTGATTATTTTGATTGGCATCAGCAGCAGAAGAGAATTGGCAGCAACACATCATCGAACAGGCTGTGATTGTTTGATTAGTTTGATTGGCTGTGAGTATTCTTAATTTCTGTTCTTGTTTGATTAGTTCTATTCTTAATTTCGAACAGGCTGTGATTGTTTGATTGTATGTTTATACTTTTATTTTTTTCGTTGTTAAACTAGGAATTGTTGTTGAATCTTGAATTCTTTGAAGTGATGCCGAGACCACAATCCAAAAAACAATCTTTAATTAGGAACTTTTTCAAAAGAAAATACGAAGAAATTAATGATGATGATACAATTCCGAATGCAACAACTCCTACGAATGTTGACGTTGATTCAAGTCCGAATGTTGATAATGATACTATCCAAGCAAATGATGACGTTGATGCAAGTCCGAATGTTGATAATGATAATCCTACAACTTCAATTCCAACAACACGAGGTATTATTGGCATTTGCTAAGATGTACCCGGATGATTTTATGTAACAACCATAATTTAACTTAGCGATTTCCGTAAAGAATCACAAATTTATGAGTATTTATATTTAAAGATTCATGCTAAAATACGGGTTTATTAAAACTTTTCTAAACTTGAAGTAAAACAACATAGTGTAATTTAATTCATCGTTTTAGAATAACGACGAAACAACTTGCGGAAGCTTCATTAAACGTGTGTTCGGTTCTTGCTCGACGCTTGATCTTCACCCGGGACTCTCAACATTCACCTACGATCAATACCAGCTTAAATGTTAGTATTGATAGTTTAAATAACGGTACACGACAAGATATTGATAATGGAAGGAAATCCAAACGTTAATTTCTTGATCCAAAAACAAGGTCTACAAACTGGCTTCCACCGTAACTTATGGTGGACACCGTAAGTTACGGTGGCTCCTGTATGAAAATTCCCCCACCGTAACACAGTAGGCAACTATCGTAACAATTTCAACCCCACCGTAACTTACGGTGGGCACCGTAAGTTACGGTGGCCCCTGTATCAGTCCTTTCCTTTTTGCCGTTTTTGACACGAAAACTTTCGTATCTTTCAATCCGCGTATCCGTTTGATCTCCCGTTTCTTCCTACATGATCGTAATTTGATTCCCCCATCTCATGGAGTTTATATCCGACATTCAAACTAATAAAATCCTAAATTTTTAAGCATTCGACTTATTATCAAAAATCCACATTTTGACCCGTTTGTATTTAAGACCTCCAAACTTGGTTCTAGTTAATCATAATTATTAGACCAAGGTATTTAACTCAAAATATCTATATTGGATTCATAAGTTTTGTGAATTACTCGTCAAACACCCAAGTTACGCGTGTAATTCATTTTGACCCGTTTAGAGGATCTTTTATGCATTTTGGTCTAAAACTAGCTCTTTTCTTTTCAATACTTCTTAATGTCACATCTAAATATCTGCTTATGTTCCACCACAATTATTTTTGTGGTGGATTTAACATAACTAATCTATTATCCCAAATTTACTCATCGGTTGGTCATTTTACGCAAATGACCATTTTTGTGCATTTGACCCGCAAATGTGCATTCCTATAACTTTTATTCATATTTAATGATTCTATAATCTTAATGCAAGTTCCAAAATAACCCCTATGTGTCGTTTGCCCTATTATACCCTTCAAGGGTATTTTGGTCAACTTTAGTCCCTCACTTTACGACGAAGGACTTTCGCTAAATATTTGACCAAGATTTGTATGTTTAACTAAAGGCTTATTTATGCGTACCTGGCTCGGGTCAAGGTATTGACCCGTTTACATAACTTTTGCTTTAAATCTTTCTAGTTAAAGCAACGCATACTTATGTTATTTCCTGTGATTACAAAGCTCAACAATCGATTGTCAAATGTAATTGTCAAATGGTGTTAACAACACCATTTGACCCATTTAGTCTAATTGACCATTTATCCATATGAGATGGTATTTAGTTACTATTTCATCCCTTTAAACCTATCCCGGTTTTCCTTAAACTTGTTTTACTAAAAACCGTTTTTTTGATTTGTTCGTCATTACATGACTAATTTACCTTTTTACCCCTTTTTACCATAATTCATGATTTCTTACCATTTTCCCTTGTTCCGACTCTCATTGAATCGTGTCGGAACATCGTATACCAACCACTTAGTAGCATTCATATACAATACTTGAAATAAAGTAATTTTGCAAATAATGTAAAGGGGCGTAAGCTCTACTTTCCTCGCATCCGAATACGCTTTTCTTCTCGTGTTTAATTCGTTTGACCGCTTCTTTCCTAAGCCTCCACCTAGCTCGTTAGGCGACAAACTATCATCATTCACAAGGTGGTTAGGTTAGTCATTTCAATTCACGACTATTCCACCTTACGAATTTTCTATGTCGAAACTACCATTCGACTTTATCATTGGTTAGTTTGACTTTTAAAAGTCAACTACCTTAAATCATACAATAGGCAAAATTAAGTTAAATCAACATTATGATTAGAACCCGTTTTAACCCACATTCCACGTAATTAGTCAAACAAGGCAATTACGCATTTCATTCGAAATTTCAACATACAACATTCACTTAGGCATTTTAACAAACACTTAACGGGCAGAATTTTACATCTTTTATTTTCTAATTCATGGCTTGCTACTTAGCCTTGATTAACATCAATTGAGCTATTACTTATAGAATTACACATCATATTTTCATAAATCAGTTTCTATGCATCAATTTACACTAGATTAGCATTCTACACCCTAGTGTTCATCATTTTCTCACAAAACCCATGAACGACCTTCAATGTACTCATGAAATTTCCAGAATTTAGGCATGATTTCACATGTTATTGTCTAGGTTTCACTCCTAGACACTATATCATCCCTATTCTATCCAAATAGCAAACATGCAACATCAAATTTCAGATTTCCTAAATTCATGAGAATTTCAAACAGAGAATTAACATCAAATTTTACATACCTTACAACCACCTTGCAATGGGGATCAGTAATCTATGCTCGATTTTCGATTCGGAACAGATTTGAGCCTACAATTTGGTGAAAATGCAAGAGCTAGGGTTGTGAGGGGTGTCTTGGTCGCCCCCTGTGTTCTTGATCGACCAGACACCCCAAAATGGGTGTTTGGTGTGTTTTAATTTTTTTTTGTTTAATGTTATTAAGTTTCAAATTTAACAACATAAGCCCCTCAACTTTAGTTTGGTTTATAACTTGATATTTTGTTCTTTCATTTAATTACAAGACTTGTACTAGGTTATTTATTTCCTAGTTACTTTATCTTGTTCACAACCCGTTTTATTTTAAGTCCCGTTAAATCTCGGGCATTTTACCTACTTTGCTTTCTCAAAGTATTTCTCATCCTTTTAATAAATATTAGATTTATTTATTTAAATCCTAAAATTTACCGGGTAGGTTTTACCAATAACTGTATTTTACCCGTCCTGTAGTATTAACGTGGTTTGATTACCAAACCCGTTTTCGGGGTGTTACAAGTCTACCCCCTTAAAGAGGTTTCGTCCCCGAAACCTTTCTTACGTACTTTACTAGTTTAGATCATCCGAACCTTAGCTTTGGCGATCACTTGAGCATCGCTCGCACATAATACTCCTACCAGGAAAGTATGACAATGTGCTTTTGGTTTCAAAGCGTATACGCCTTTTATGTGTATGGCCTCGCAGGCCGATACTTTCATTTTGAATTTCTTATTCTTGTCATTTATTTGACCGAGTTGTCATTTGATCGCTCGGTTATATTTATTTTCATTATGTTTACTTCAAGTTAGTCTTATTTCAACAGGCGCTTTATATATGTGATCAGTCGTAACACTACTTCGACTTTGAAGGGTTTTACCGGCCAGACTGATTAGTCGCCGTCATTATACTCCCCGTCATTAGGGTATATCTTATTGCCATCCGACCTTTTATGATCTCTTTGCTTTTAACCCATTTACTTAACTTAGCGAAACCTATCGCTTTTATACGAACTTTATCTCCCGTTATTATTTTACGCCGGAAGTTACAACCAGTTTCCTCGTCTTACTATTGACCCGTAGGTTCTTTCACTTAGCCTCGTAGGCTATTTCTTTAGATTTTCACCTTTTTACCTTTTTAAGGTGAAACCCCGACAATTCGTTTCTTTCTATCTGTGACCCAAAGGTCTTCTTGGTCCCGTAGACCTTATCACTACGTTTAATCCCGTAGGTTATGATGATCCCGTAGATCATTTTTTTATTCGTATTCATATTCAAATGTATACATACCTATATAGCTTCAAGGCATCCCTTGTTATGTTTGGAATCATCTGTTTTTGCTTTATGAACTTTAGTTGGTCTTGACCGTAGTCTAAGGCTTCATTCGTTTACTTTCGGACTAACCTTCCGACTTATGACTTCTGACGTTGCTTACGCGTCAGTTTGTTCTACGCTCACCGTTTTCCAGATTTATAATTATATTTCTTTTAAACCCATTACATAGGTTCATTAATATTTCACACTTTTATTTATTCGATTCACGCTTACTTACATTAGCAAGCGTCATCATTTATTTAATTCTTTTTACTTGTTCGTATGAAATTTCATTGCTTATGAATGACAATTTTCATTCTTTATTCAACCCGTTCAACTTTAAAATAGTTGAACATAATTTATTAAAATTTCAATTTGCAGCATCTTATCGTCTTTTAGTCATGACCCGAAACCCGAGTCTTTTGAGTTTCCATCCGCGTTCCCGTTTCTCAGTCTACGTATGTGTTTAAATCCTTACCCATCAACCGGGTATTTTACCGAAGTCGTTATTATTGCAACCCTCCCGGTATGCATTAAGACTTTGCTTCATTTTTTTATATTCCGACTTTGTCCTCAAGTTTGACGTATTACAAAAAAAAACGGCCCGTTAAGTGACACATTTGCATTTTCCGGGTTCGAGTGTAAGTACACCCCCTCCCAATGCATATCTTAATCATTTTACATTAATCTTTGTCCCTTCACTCAGGCTCATTATCCTAATGTAATACACTTCTGTCACCCGGCTGTGCGTTTATGTTTACTATTAAACATTTTATTTATTTGATTCCTTTGGGTACCATTTTAGTTAGTCCCATTCACCCCACCCTTACTACATCAGATGTAAATGTGTCCGCTATAAGAAGCTCATGATATCATATGCCACTACTTACTTGGCCAGAGTAAGCGATTAACACATGACACACACGACCCTTTTATAGTTTTCACATCACGCCCTATGTAAGTAACGCCTCTATTTAGTTTTCTTGGAAATAATATCCTGGATAGGTATTCTATTCAGGTTTTCCAAGTTTCTAATTTACATATGCAACAATCATTCTCTACATGTTTGTTGCATATTGCTATTTGTACGATTATATTTAAAAGCGCGCACCTGGTAATGCTTGCCCCGACGGGCGTTCCTTGCCATTAACCTTGTTCGCGGTCGTTACACGATTTAGTCCTTGGTGAGCATGCTCCTCTTGTCATACTTCGGAACGTTCTTCTATCATATCCGTAATTTGTTCAACCCTTGTCATCTTTAAATGTAAGTGTACTTCAATTAAGACATTCCCAAAAGTTAGTAAATTTCAACATTAATAAATGCACGTATTGTAATACAAGGATTTTTACTGTACGTGATTTCGTTAACTATACTAATCATTTTCATTGGTGTAACGTGTATTACACGTTACCCTATGTGTTGTTCACAACACTTTAATCATACTAGACCATTAACATACTTGTACTTACCGGATTTGCGATCAAGCCTTGAACCGAACACCAATCTTTGTCAAGAGCATAAGGTTTAAGTCCAAGCATGGTTTTCCCCGCCATACTTGAATCTCTTAAATGAAGGCTCTGATACCAACTTGTAACAACCATAATTTAACTTAGCGATTTCCGTAAATAATCACAAATTTATGAGTATTTATATTTAAAGATTCATGCTAAAATACGGGTTTATTAAAAATTTTCTAAACTTGAAGTAAAACAACATAGTGTAATTTAATTCATCGTTTTAGAAAAACGATGAAACAACTTGCGGAAGCTTCATTTAACGTGTGTTCGGTTCTTGCTCGACGCTTGATCTTCATCCGGGACTCTCAACATTCACCTACGATCAATACCATCTTAAATGTTAGTATTGATAGTTTAAATAACGGTACAAGACAAGATATTGATAATGGAAGGAAATCCAAACGTTAATTTCTTGATCCAAAAACAAGGTCTACAAACTGGCTTCCACCGTAACTTACGGTGGAGACCGTAAGTTACGGTGGCTCCTGTATGAAAATTCCCCCACCGTAACACAGTAGGCAACTATCGTAACAATTTCAACCCCACCGTAACTTACGGTGGGCACCGTAAGTTACGGTGGCCCCTGTATCAGTCCTTTCCTTTTTGCCATTTTTGACACAAAAACTTTCGTATCTTTCAATCCGCGTATCCGTTTGATCTCCCGTTTCTTCCTACATGATCGTAATTTGATTCCCCCATCTCATGGAGTTTATATCCGACATTCAAACTAATAAAATCCTAAATTTTTAAGCATTCGACTTATTATCAAAAATCCACATTTTGACCCGTTTGTATTTAAGACCTCCAAACTTGGTTCTAGTTAATCATAATTATTAGACCAAGGTATTTAACTCAAAATATCTATATTGGATTCATAAGTTTTGTGAATTACGCGTCAAACACCCAAGTTACGCGTGTAATTCATTTTGACCCGTTTAGAGGATCTTTTATGCATTTTGGTCTAAAACTAGCTCTTTTCTTTTCAATACTTCTTAATGTCACATCTAAATATATGCTTATGTTCCACCACAATTATTTTTGTGGTGGATTTAACATAACTAATCTATTATCCCAAATTTACTCATCGGTTGGTCATTTTACGCAAATGACTACTTTTGTGCATTTGACCCGCAAATGTGCATTCCTATAACTTTTATTCATATTTAATGATTCTATAATCTTAATGCAAGTTCCAAAATAACCCCTATGTGTCGTTTTCCCCATTATACCCTTCAATGGTATTTTGGTCAACTTTAGTCCCTCACTTTACGACGAAGGACTTTCGCTAAATATTTGACCAAGATTTGTATGTTTAACTAAAGGCTTATTTATGCGTACCTGGCACGGGTCAAGGTATTGACCCGTTTACATAACTTTTGCTTTAAATCTTTCTAGTTAAAGCAACGCATACTTATGTTATTTCCTGTGATTACAAAGCTCAACAAGCGATTGCCAAATGTAATTGTCAAAGGGTGTTAACAACACCATTTGACCCATTTAGTCTAATTGACCATTTATCCATTTGAGATGGTATTTAGTTACTATTTCATCCCTTTAAACCTATCCCGGTTTTCCTTAAACTTGTTTTACTTAAAACCGTTTTTTTAATTTGTTCGTCATTACATGACTAATTTACCTTTTTACCCCTTTTTACCATAATTCATGATTTCTTACCATTTTCCCTTGTTCCGACTCTCATTGAATCGTGTCGGAACATCGTATACCAACCACTTAGTAGCATTCATATACAATACTTGAAATTAAGTAATTTTGCAAATAATGTAAAGGGGCATAAGCTCTACTTTCCTCGCATCCGAATACGCTTTTCTTCTCGTGTTTGATTCGTTTGACCGCTTCTTTCCCAAGCCTCCGCCTAGCTCGTTAGGAGACAAACTATCATCATTCACAAGGTGGTTAGGTTAGTCATTTCAATTCACGACTATTCCACCTTACGTATTTTCTATGTCGAAACTACCATTCGACTTTATCATTGGTTAGTTTGACTTTTAAAAGTCAACTACCTTAAATCATACAATAGGCATAATTAAGTTAAATCAACATTATGATTAGAACCCGTTTTAACCCACATTTCACGTAATTAGTCAAACAAGGCAATTACGCGTTTCATTCGAAATTTCAACATACAACATTCACTTTGGCATTTTACCAAACACTTAACGGGCAGAATTTTACATATTTTATTTTCTAATTCATGGCTTGCTACTTAGCCTTGATTAACATCAATTGAGCTATTACTTATAGAATTACACATCATATTTTAATAAATCAGTTTCTATGCATCAATTTACACTAGATTAGCATTCTACACCCTAGTGTTCATCATTTTCTCACAAAACCCATGAATGACCTTCAATGTACTCATGAAATTTCCAGAATTTAGGCATGATTTCACATGTTATTGTCTAGGTTTCACTCCTAGACACTATATCATCCCTATTCTATCCAAATAGCAAACATGCAACATCAAATTTCAGATTTCCTAAATTCATGAGAATTTTAAACAGAGAATTAACATCAAATTTTACATACCTTACAACCCCCTTGCAATGGGGATCAGTAATCTATGCTCGATTTTCGATTCGGAACAGCTTTGAGCCTTCAATTTGGTGAAAATGCAAGAGCTAGGGTTGTGAGGGGAGTCTTGGCCGCCCCCTGTGTTCTTGATCGACCAGACACCCCAAAATGGGTGTTTGGTGTGTTTTAATTATTTTTTTGTTTAATGTTATTAAGTTTCAAATTTAACAACATAAGCCCCACAACTTTATTTTGGTTTATAACTTGATATTTTGTTCTTTCATTTAATTACAAGACTTGTACTAGGTTATTTATTTCCTAGTTACTTTATCTTGTTCACAACCCGTTTTATTTTAAGTCCCGTTAAATCTCGGGTCTTTTACATACTTTGCTTTCTCAAAGTATTTCTCATCCTTTTAATAAATATTAGATTTATTTATTTAAATCCTAAAATTTACCGGGTAAGTTTTACCACTAACTGTATTTTACCCGTCCTGTAGTATTAACGTGGTTTGATTACCAAACCCGTTTTCGGGGTGTTACATTTTACTACACAAGAAATAGGGACTTTTTTGGTTGATATTGAGTCATTTCGTCACACAATAAGCGATGATGATTACTTTGCAAACTTGAATGGAATAAGTGATCTTGCGTGTGTTATGGTTGAAACGGGAACACATAGTTCTTGTCCTTCAGTTTATCGGGTAGTTAAGCTAGCTTTGCTTTTACCGGTTGCAACCGTAACCGTTGAAATTTTTTTTTCGAAATTGAAGCTTGTCAAGACGGATTTACGCAATCGAATGGGCCCAGAATTTTTGAACAGTGCTATGGTTTGTGCGGTCAAAAATGATTTTTTACGTGAAGTAAAAGAGGACGATGTGATGGAACGATTTCAAGCTTTGAAAAAAAGAAGAGGACAAATCTATTAAGTATTTGTTTTACTTTATTTATTTATTGTCGTTTTAATATTGTATGATTGCACGGTGGAAAAGAAAATTTTGGGGATACCCCTGAGTTAATGTTCTAGTTCCACCACTGGTTGGCGAGGCGGTCACTGACAGGTGGTGGTGAGTTGGTTGCTGATGGTGGTGATGTCTAGTGGTGGTTTGGGTGATGGTGAAGAAAGAGAGAGAGAGAAACATGTAGAGAGAGAGAGAGATGAGAGAGAGTACTTGTATTTTGTATGGTTTGGGTGATGTATATAAATCTAATAAATAATTAAATCTTTATCATTAAAATTACGAAAATGCCCTTAGTTATATACTTGAAGTTACCAAAATACCCTTTCAGATAACAAATAATTTGGATGGAGTTAGAGGCGGAGAGCAAAATGGGAAAAACATAGCAAACTATTGGAGGAAAATGGAAGTTTTTAAATGATTGGGGCAAAACCGTTAAAGTGATCAAACCACATGGAGCAAAACAGAAGTTTACTCTTAAATATACATATGACTACTAATAATTTACTAGTAGTAAGACCCGTGTGAACACACGGGTAGGTTTAATAACGATCGCAATCAAATACTAAAAAACAGATTATAATATATCATTTAAATTGTTTGCGTTTAGTTATATATCTTTATAACACAATGTTAAAGACAGTATGTGTTAGGACATCTCTCTATAAGCCTAACCAAGATTCAAAAGCTACCTGTAACACTTATCGACACTAAGCTTTATAATCTACAACCTCTATAACCTGTCCCATCTAAAGTGTAACCTAACTCGACCAAAACAGTTTTGACACGCACCAAAAAAATACATGTTTGACCTGTTCCAGATTTATCAAATTTTCACCTCTGAAAAGTATGTTCACAAGCTACCATGTGTGTGTAGTACCTTCTCCTTTAATCCAATAAGTTCAGAAGCTAGCAACTTGGCCCGTTCATTAGCTGCACTGCATTCTAAGTGGGCATTTCCATACTCGGTCCTCATAGCCTGAAGTTCTACTTAGTCATATAGAAAATAAAAAAAATTATTACGAGAAATTTTTTTGAAATATGCTAAGAAAGTAAAAAACTTTAGCTCAGAGAGTTGATGCCACACAATCGCTACTGATAATTGGATCTTATAGAACATACTAACCAGCTGAACGTTCCGTCCTGCAAGCTCTTTATACCAGCCTTTATTTCGTGAACAGAAGATAAACAGCGAACCCTGCAACCAAAGAGTGCGAGATAAACCTAGAAGGTTAGAATGACAGAGTAGGAGTTGGGTGGAAAGTCTATTTTTCCTAGAAAGTCTAGGAAGGAATAAGAATTGGACATTTGTCATTGAGGGATTTTAAGTAGAAGGGCTATCATGTAATTTCACATTTTAATTTTATTTTTGGAATGTATCTTCATTAACTAAAATTCCATGATTTTCGGAATTTTTATTATTTTCGAATTCAAATCTGGAAGTCAATGTGTTCATTAACTAAAATTCCATGTCACATTACATCGCATATTCCATTGTTCAGAAGATTACTGGAATTTATCAGCATGTTCTTGGTGCTGTGTTTTAACAGTTTACAGGGCTAAAGTCAATTTTTTTATAGATCCCACAATATAAAGATGGTAAAACACAGTGTATGAATCTGATTGCTGTTAAAACACAACTGTATGAATCTGAATGCTAAAACACAACTATATGAATCTGATTGTTGTTAAAACACAACTGTATGAATCTGAATGCTAAAACACAAGTGTATGAATCTGCTTGCTGTTAAAACACAACTGTATGAATCTGTTTGCTGTTAAAACACAACTGTATGAATCTGAATGCTAAAACATAACTGTATGAATCTGCTTGCTGTTAAAACACATCTGTATGAATCTGGATGCTAAAACACAACTGTATGAATCTGAATGCTAAAACACAACTGTATGAATCTGCTTGTTGTTAAAACACATCTGTATGAATCTGCTTGCTGTTAAAACACAACTGTATGAATCTGTTTGCTGTTAAAACACATCTGTATGAATCTGCTTGCTAAAACACAACTGTATGAATCTACTTGCTGTTAAAACACATCTGTATGAATCTGTTTGCTGTTAAAACACATCTGTATGAATCTGAATGCTAAAACACAACTGTATGAATCTGTTTGCTGTTAAAACACATCTGTATGAATCTGAATGCTAAAACACAACTGTATGAATCTGCTTGCTGTTAAAACACAACTGTATGAATCTGTTTGCTGTTAAAACACATCTGTATGAATCTGAATGCTAAAACACAACTGTATGAATCTGCTTGCTGTTAAAACACATCTTCAAGAAAACAGAGATGATAAGAACAATATTTGAATGGTGATGATGAACTCGGAGATAGTAGAGATGGAGAAGTGTTTTAATTTGATCCGGTGCTCTCCATCATTTCTAAAGTTATCTTCTTCCATGATTGTAGTTATTTTTGCCAGGGATTGGGGTTTCCAAGATGGGTTTGGAGAGAGAGAGAGAGGGAAAATCGCTTGAATTTAGGAACTTGGCGGTTATCTAATTGATTTAAAACAAGGCCATTGACAAAATTGCCCCTACTCATTTAAAACAATCAATTAATTAAACTCAAATATTACAAGATTGCCATTGATTTAATCTCAACCCTTAAACACACCAATCGGATGGACCAGATCGCTTCCTAGACTTTCTAGGAAAAACACACTTTCCGTGCGAACCCTACTCTAGAATGACAATACCAATATATATATATATATATATATATATATATAGCTAAAATTATAACTTGTGAACCTTTAAACACTAAAATATAATATATTCTCATCATCTATAGTCAGATTTGTTCAATTAAATCTAATTTGTACAAATACCGGTCAACTCATAAGGTGCCACATTAGACCACATCATGTGATGCGCGCATCATGGAACCGCAACAAGCGATGCGATCTCATCATTGCATCATGTGATGCGTGCATTATGCGCTTCTGATGCGCGCATTTTAGAACCAAGATATTAACTCCTAATTTACTCTCATAGACTGCATTTTAAAATTAAGAACATCTGAACATGCCAGACTGTTCTAAAATATTTAGGTAAAAACAATTAAATAAAAAAATAGTACCAGAGGAAGCTGTTCTATGTGATCCATAATTGACCTCTTTTGGTGACAGTCCCAACACTTCGAAAACCTGTAAATAAAAGGAAAATTAGTGTGAAGAATCAATCCGCTCTTAAAACAAACATTAACCCAAATTTTGACCCAGTTTCTAAAAAAGTATGTTGCTTTTGATTGTCGCTGTCATCACCCTAAAGTAAACATAGAAAGTTAAGATTTAAGAAATACAATATATATGCACTTAAATTTAGTTTTATGACAGAAAACAAATCTGAAATAAGCTAGCTAACCTTGACTCATTTTGCTCAATATCCTACCTTCAATTGAGAAAAAAGCATCATTAACACATGCTCTGTACATAAACTAAATCGGAGGACAAAAAATCCATAAACTTAAATAATCAATCAGTTAAATAAAAAGTTCATAATGCTTGAATAATTAACAAAAAAAAACAATATCTCTTGCTTCATTTAATAAGAACTCTAAGTGCTATCTGGAGACAAAGTTACATCAACTGTAGATTTGCTGTCTAGATTGATCAATAATAGTGTTATTCCTTGCTGCAACAGATGTTAGAAGCTTCATGAGAAATGACTATATTACCCTTTCGAGTTTCGTTGCAATTTTCATAGATAAATGGGATAGGTCAAGTTGGGCCAACCTGACAACATCTTTCACAGGGGTGACAGGCCGTGTTCGCGGGTTACCTGACCCGAAGCGATAATTTAGACAAACCCGAAGACGATCCGTTGAACCCAAACTGTTTATTTTTTAATTATTTTCGCAAATTAATATCTTAAAATTTAAATTTACTACAAAAATACACAAATGCATATATAATACAATTACATTTAAATTATAAAATTTTATGTCAAAATGATTTTTTAAGTTATAAACGGCATAAAATACACACCCAACCTAATTTATGGTATAAAACGTATTGTAAAAAATATATAATAAAATATTATGGGTTAAACGGGTCAACCTGCCAACCCGATTGGGTTGACCTGAACCCGACCCGTTTAGCTAAACGGGTTCGTAGATTCAACCTGAAAATGACCCGAACCTGTTTAGACTAAACCCAAACCCACGAATTTCGTGTTATTTTCATGTCATGTCAGAAATCCACACCCCTAATTTTTTGTCTATTTTTTTAGTTTTAAATATAAGTATTTGTATAATATAATAAGAATAGAAACACTACAAATAACTATTTGTATAATATAATAAGAATACAAAAACTACAATGTTCAAATGCTATAGGAAGCTTACAGAATCTTTGGCGCAATGCGCATACGATCGTATTTTCTTCATCCCGTTAAACTTTACAGAAAGAACTTTTTGACCCATCAAACGATGCCAAAGAAGAGCGCTGGAACGAAAGAATGAAATCCCGTCAAGATATAACCTTTAAATCACACCAATCTACAAATTTGACCTCAAAAGTCAAACCATAATGCAAAAAATCAGTTATACAAACCTGTAGTAATATGGATTTGGCTCAAAAGTTGTAGTATTAAGCAAACCGTAGTTTCCTCCAATCAACGACTGCCTGTAGTACGTTTTCGTGTTATAAACAGATGACATTCCGAGCTGATCCAAGTACCTATACCAAACAGCATCCCATGACGGTTATCTTTTGCGTAAAAGGTAGTTTGGTCTTTTTAACACTTGCTTACCAGAAACTAAACAAGAATGCAGTGATCAAACCTTATGGACGAAAATGGCACTTTACTCTAAATTAAACGAACATGGTATCTTGGAAATCAAATATCAAATAATTTTGCTCAAATTGTAAAAAAAACGTATATACCTGGGCCAAGACTGTATATGTGGTGAGTGATTATGTCTAGTGTTCCGGGTGTTTTGTCTATAAACATATGAAATTTTTAAGTGCACTACAAGGAAACCTTATTCCAAAATTACAATAACCATTAACAGCACAATGCAACAGAAATTATGAAATTAATCCCTGATCATACCAAATCATATAAGCAATGATGAATGTTTGGATCAAAATTACGTTTGTTCCGTTGATGGCGAATATATGACATAATCTTATGTCTTTGCATTAGAAAGTTAACCTGTATACAAATCATAAAAAACATATTGACTTAAAAAGTAGTGTACATTTAAAAATATCCCTGATGAATTAAAACCTTAAATTGTAGAGCATCATTGTTTAACCTTTTATGAATATAATATTGTAGAGCGTTTGACATAACAACAATGAGTTCAGATTTAAATGAAATAAAAAAATATATTTACCACAAAACCTTACCAAGAACATATACTTTAAGGATGAAGGGAAATCGAAATTAAGCACCTATCAGATCGGAGTGCTTCAAGAAATTAAATTCGTCATTAGTATCCTGCATATTTAGAACAAAAATAAAGTGAAAACCTATAAAATATCAATTTCGAACAAACTTAGAACCCTAATTTTGTGTAAATTGAAAAACAAATCAACGAAAAAATAACAATAGGAATAATCCAGGGAGAAAGCTTACCTAATCTTCAAGATCCAAAGTGAAGATCAATTTTTACGGCTGTATAACGGCTGCTAACGGGCCGTAACGCAGGGGTTAACCGCAACTTGATATCCTTCTGCTATTTATTCACAGCTTCAATGCAGAATCTATCAACTTCCAGTAGGTCTGGAATAGAATATATTAAAAACACATGGGTTAAATTTTCAATATATAAGTATGCTACACTTTTGAAGAAAGTCTCTGTAAGTACTTTGATCTTTGAGAAGGCATGAAAGAAGGCCTAATACCTAAAAGACATAGCGACCATATCCAATATGGTTGATATGACATAAGACAAAGAAAAATATATTTTGTACACACATAACAAAGCTAGTGGACATCAAAATTAAAAATTAGAAACATATATAAGCTATGAAATAAACAAAAGGTGGTGTCTGACCTTTTTAACTCTTGGCATGAATCCAAGACCGTGGTGATGTTGCCTAAATCCATCAAAGTTTAAGCTCTTAGCAAAATGAGAGGGCTAACATGGAGCATAAAGCCACCCACAGAGACACCTATCAATAAGTCTCACAAACATAAAGCTGAAAAAAATTCTCCATATATTGAAAACTTAAAAACACAAATGGAACAACTTATAAAAAATATTTTTCTGTTTACATATTTCATCTTGAAATGGCCAAAAATGGGGCCCCTGTAACGAAGACGAATGCAGATACTTTGCTAAAACTGTTATTCAGCAAGCTTACATTTTGCTCTTCAACAATCCTAAAGACACTATCACGAGCTTTTCTCTACGCTAGATAAGCCAAACGCAGAAACCTGTTTTGCATGTAATTGGTATTGATTTTGTCATCAAGCTTCGTATCAGTCAACACCTAAAACTGAAGAAAATATTACAGATTATTTATCTTCAACAGATATCAAACCCTCATGAATCTAATCTGGTATTCACATAAAAGTATTAGCAAAAGTAAACAAAAATAAGTAGAAACTACAAGTGAGAAGGCGCCATTTTAGGTTTTTCTTATTGTTTACGTATATGTTAGATCTGAGCTCACGGCCTCGGTTTGTATAACAACCCTCGGTAAACCAACACTCTCATAATATTTCCGACACCCTATTATATCTTAAAATATCCTTATATGTCTGTAAATACACCCCGTATGTGAAAACCAAGCCCGGAATACGTTATAGTATTTAAATAAAATATAAAAGTTTAAATTTAGGGCTGAGGCGGGCCGCGTGAACCCACCTCAAACCCTTACGCGGGCGGTATGAAGGCTAGAATCAGACTTCGTTGACTTCTTAAGTCCAAGCGGGCCGCGTAAGACCCCGTTTCAGTTAACGCGGGCCGCGAGAGACCCAAAATGTGGCGCAGCCTGGAGATGACACGTGTCATCATCATGTCGAAGCTAGGTGGTGATCCAGATCAGCTATACGTTGACCATATGTTGACGCGGGCCGCGTAGCCCTATGGCTACGCTTACGCGGGCCGCGTGAGAGTCGAATTCAGCAACTATATAAGCAGGCCATCGGGTTTCACTTTTCGTCGCTCACATCTTTCTTTCTAAATGAATTTCTGAAGTTATAAGCATTATAGTCGGGTATTATACCCCTAATTAGCGAGGTTCTGCTCCGTTGTCAGTATTATAACCCTAGTTTCGTAATAGTTACGCTGCCCGATTGATTTAGGGTTCCGTAACAACTGTCGTGGTTCTGCCCGACGTAGTTGTTGGAATGCCGTCTCGGGGAGGGTATCATTAATATTTTCAAAGGGTTATAATACTAACCAATGTACATTTGTATAAAATATAGATTATATCCAGGAAACCCTTACAAGAAGTCTAAGATAGCAATGTGAGTAATCCTTCTTTTTGTGTAAACCTTTTTGTGAGTTTACCCTATTTTTGTTAATCTTTTTGGTAATGTTTTACCAAACCTTAAATGTTTTACTATGAAATTTAGCAGTGATTGAGTCTTTGTATTTCTTCAATTACTGCCGGTATGTTGGGGTTTTGTATACAAAATGTACTACACTGTGAGTAGTAAGTCGAGGATGACAATACGTTACAATTGGACAATGAGTTAGCCAATGGGTAATATGACCCACAAGTCAGGGTTGACAGTACTAATGGAGTAATTGTGTAGACATAAACAATGTGATCGCTCTCAATACTGTTCAGTGTGACTTTTATTTAAACTTGATTAAACTGGGATTCACTCACCAGTATTTCCGACTGACAAATGTTTTTAAAACACGTTTCAGGTAACCCAATGTGACAGCCAATTAGTAAAAAGCCAGCTGGAGAGCACTGGAGGCTTGGGAAAATGTGGCTATAAAAGTTACCAAATAAACGATGTTTTAAAATTCAATAAAATAGGGTTTATCCCTATAAATGTATTGTACTAAGAAACTTGGGTTTTACCCATGTGATTATTAATATTAAATGAGGTGGTTTTACTCTGATAAACATTTCCTAACTACGGTCCTGATGTAAATTCCGCTACAAGATTAAATAACTGATACCACCGAAACTCTGAGATCGCGTCCGCCCGTTTCCGGGAAACAGGGATCGGGGGTTGCGAAAGAAGGTGGTATCAGAGCCTAGCCACTGGTCTAAGCCAAAGAAGTGTTCTGCTGACACTTAAATTTTATATTTTGTGTTAGGAAATAAAATTTCAGAAATACGTACATAACTGTATTATTTGTTATGTGTTATTTGACTATTCGTTAGTTTACAGTATGAGTGATCAAGGACCCTCAGACATAAGTCGTCAGTTGTCTGATTCACCTAAGAGTGAAGATACTTCTTCACAGCCTGCCCTTTCTGGGTATTCTGCTGATCAGGAAGAATGAGTGTTTGCTTTTAGAGCTCAGTCAGAAGAGCCATTCCCTCATAAGAAATGAGGATGGTTCAGTAAGGAAGCTTTTGCTCGTAGGAAGAGAATGCGAAAGTTGCAACAGCAAAGAGTTTTAGCTGCTGCTAAGCGAAAAACCGATGCCCATACACAAGATATGCTTAATAGAAGCCTAGCTAATTTTCATATCTTAGCTACAACTGCTGCTGACCTAAGTCTGGAACAATTAGTAGCCCCACAACCACAAAACCTAGATCAACCTATGGAGATAGAAAACCCGGAAAACCAAGTGGAAATGCATGACTTCAACCCAGAAGAAATCCCTAGGATACCATCACCAAATCCCCTAGATCCAAATTACGACCCTTGGTGGGATGATAATAGGGACTTTGTGCAACGTTACCCTATCCAGGAATACCCACCCATACAGAACATAGAAGCCTACCCAGGTATGGACCCTTTAGATCCCTATTACCAAGATGATTATATTAGGGAAATCTTAGAAGATCCTTACCGATTTCAGGCACTGTCACCCCCATATCAGGAACCCGCACCCCAGATTCCAAACCCAGTCCGAGAACCTGCACCCCCAATGAGTGCAGAAAACGTTCAAGAACTTAGGACTTTTGGGGAGGAAATTTTAGAAAGCAGTGAGAGAATGCGTCAGGTGGGAGAGCGTCTCGTATGGAAATACGATGAGCGCAATATGGATTTTTGGATAAATCCATATCCGTGAATGTGAGAATGGAGGAAACAGTAGTAATAATAATAATAAAATATAATAAAATAAAAATAAAATATGTGTGTACGGATGCATATTACTATTAGTGTGATTCTATTTCTGTTGGTATTGTAGTTTTATTTCAGTACTAGTGTGTAATAGACGCATAATAGTATATGAAAAGAGTATAGTCGCAATGATCGACGCTTTTGGCAAAAATGCGTGTCATGTGATTAACTATATTAAGATATTATTTGTGATATTAATATGGGGTAATTGTTTAAAATTCAGATGGCCAACAAAGGAAACCAAGGAAATCTGAATAATGATAACCAGAGTAACATTAACGTGGTTAATGAGAATCCAAGCATCAATAACAATAACAATCAAGTGGATAATAGTGCTATCCAACACATAGTAGCACAAGGAATTATAGATGCAATGTCATTTATTCTTCAAACTGTTAAGGATGCTGATAATAAAAGTGAGCATAGCAGTAAGCGACCAAGTGAACCAGAGCATAGCATGAACAATGGACCAATACTTCAATTGCCTATTCCCAAAAGAAGAAGAACCGTGCCTTATGGTTGTTCTTATAAAGAATTCTGGTCTTGTAAACCAATGGAATTCTCAGGCAATGAAGGGGCCATTGCAACCCTACGCTGGATAGAGAAAACTGAGGCAGTCTTAAGGATAAGCAAGTGTGCTGAAGAAGATAAAATATTGTTTGCTTCTAATCTGTTTAAGAATTCAGCGCTAGAATGGTGGAACACTATCCTCCAAACAAAAGGAAGTGATAGAACCTATAATATGGAATGAGAAGAATTTAAGGACAAGGTAGAAAGGAAATTTTGCCCTCCTAATGAAAAGGAACAGATAGCAAACAAATTCCTAAACCTTAGGATGACTGGTGTGGATAGTAAGGGATATACTAAAATATTCTTCGAATATGCTAGAATAGTGCCAACTCTTGCTTCACTAGAACCAATGTTAATCTCCCGTTATATTTGGGGATTAATTGGGGAGATAAGACACGTAGTCAAGGTAACTAGACCTCAAACCATAGAAGAAGCTGTAGAACTAGCAAATACCTTGACAGATGAATTAGTTCGTACTAGAGAAGAAGATCAGAGGAGGAACTTAACCCTAAGGCTTACACAAGAATTCCGTTCTGGAAATTACAATCGTAGGAATATGGGTTCTACCTCTGCACCATACTGCAAGGTCTACAAGAAAAAGCATTCGGGAAAATGCTCCATTCTCTGCAATTATTGCAAGATGCCAGGACACAAGGAAGAAAATTGCAGGAAGAAATCCAGTAATGGATTGTGCTACAACTGCGGGGAAAAGGTCATATCAGGCCAAACTGTCCAAAATTGACCCCAGCTGCAAACAACAAGAATACCAAAAATGCTAGAGCATTTGTTCTGACTGCAGAGGAAGCCAAGATAATCACAGACGTTATAGCTGGTACGTTTTTAGTTAATGATATATTTGCTAAAGTATTATTTGACTCTGGTGCGAACCAAAGTTTTATCAATACTTCGTTTTGAAAAACTCTAAATCAGTCATTAACTAAACTACCACAAGAATGTCTAGTAGAGACCGCTAATGGAGAAACTATTAGGATTTCTAAAATCTTGCAGGGAGCAAGAATAGAAAATTTTAATCAGAAATTTATAGCAAACCTATATCCCATGAATCTGGCAGGATTTGATGTTGTTTTAGGAATGGATTGGTTAATATCCAATAAAGCCAGTATTTTATGTGATCAAAAGTCAATTCAAATAAATTCACCAAAAGGTAAAATGATCACAATTAAAGGAGATAAACCCTCTAGGTCCACAAAATTCATCTCTGTGATGAAAACTGCAAGTTCTATAAGAAAAGGTTCTATAGTGTATTTGATTTCTATAATCACTAACACTAAAGGAAAAGAACTAAAAGATATTCCAGTAGTATCTCAGTTTTCAGATGTCTTTCCAGAAGAATTACCAGGACTACCTCCAGACAGAGAAGTTGAATTCAGGATTCATTTAATACCAGGAACATCACCGATTGCCAAAGCACCTTATCGGTTGGCACCTGCAGAAATGCAAGAATTGAAGAAACAACTAGATGAATTGTTAGAGAGGGGATTCATACAACCGAGTTCATCGCCATGGGGAGCGCCGATATTGTTTGTTAAAAAGAAGGACGGATCAATGCGTATGTGCATTGACTACCGTGAATTAAACAAAGTCACGATTAAGAATCGGTACCCATTACCGAGAATCGATTATCTGTTTGATCAACTGCAAGGAGCTCGATTTTTCTCTAAAATCGACTTAAGGTCAGGATATCACCAATTAAAGGTACAGGAAGAGGACATTCCTAAGACCGCATTTAGAACAAGGTATGGTCATTATGAATTTACTGTCATGCCATTTGGTTTAACCAATGCCCCAGCTGCATTTATGGACATGATGAACCGAATATGTAAGCCATATTTGGATAAATTCATAATTGTCTTCATAGATGATATTCTAATTTACTCTAAGAATAAAGAGGATCATGCAAAACATTTGCACGCACTTTTAAGTTTGTTAAGAAAGGAAAAGCTTTATGCTAAGTTTTCAAAGTGCGAATTTTGGTTAGAACAGGTACAATTCCTTGGACATTTAGTTAATCATGAAGGAATTCATGTAGATCCAACAAAGATTGAGGCAATTACTAAATGGAAAACCCCTGAGTCACCAACCGAGGTTAGAAGTTTCTTAGGATTGGCCGGGTATTATAGAAGATTTATTCAAGATTTTTCTAGAATAACCATTCCTTTAACTAAGTTAACCTGTAAATCTGTTAAGTTTGAATGGGGAGTAAAACAAGAAGAAGCTTTTAAAATTCTTAAGCATAGATTAACCCATACACCTATATTAGCATTACCAGAAGGAACTGAAGATTTTGTAGTCTACTGTGATGCTTCTAAATTAGGTTATGGATGTGTATTGATGCAACGCCAAAAGGTTATAGCCTATGCATCTAGACAACTTAAGAATCATGAAGATAATTATTCAACCCATGATTTAGAGTTAGGAGCTATAATCTTTGCTCTTAAAATTTGGAGACATTACCTTTATGGTAGTAAGTTTACCATATTCACTGATCATAAGAGTTTAAGGTATATTTTCAAACAAAAGGAGTTGAATATGGGACAAAGACGTTGGATGGAAATGCTTAGTGATTATGATTATGATATCCAGTATCATGAAGGAAAAGCAAATGTAGTGGCAGATGCTTTAAGCCGAAAGTATCATGAAAAGTCAAGAAGGGTACGTTCTCTTAAATTAAATCTGCAAGTAGATTTAAATGATCAGATAAGAGAAGCACAAGAATCAGTAATCAAGGATGATTCTGAAAAATTAAAAGGTATGCTAAAAGAATTAAAACAAGGAACGGATGGAATTTGGAGATTCCATGAAAAGAGAATGTGGATACCTAAATTAGGAAACCTACGTCATCGTATATTAGAAGAAGCCCATAAGTCTAAATATACAATGCATCTAGGAAGTGATAAAATGTACCAGGATTTAAGGAAAAATTTCTGGTGGATTGGAATGAAAAAGGACATAGCAGCCTATGTTTCTAAATGTTTAACTTGTTTACAAATTAAGGCTGAACATCAGAAACCCTCAGGTTTGTTACAGCAATTAGAAATTCCAGTGTGGAAATGGGAATTGATAACAATGGATTTTGTTACTAAATTACCTAAAACCAAGAAAGGAAATGATACAATCTGGGTGATTGTAGATATACTAACCAAGTCAGCTCATTTCCTACCAATGAAGGAAACTTTCAGTATGGAACAATTAGCTAAACTATATGTAAATTAAATTGTTTCTTTACATGGTATTCCTTTATCAATTGTTTCTGATAGAGATAGTCGATTTACCTCTCATTTTTGGTCAAGTTTCCAAAAGGCAATGGGAACCAAGTTAAAGTTAAGTACGACTTATCATCCACAAACAGACGGACAAAGCGAAAGGACAATTCAGACAATGGAAGACATGCTTAGAGCTTGTGTAATTGATTTCGGAGGTAATTGGGATGATCACTTACCTTTAATAGAATTTTCTTATAATAATAGTTATCACACAAGTATCAATGCTGCACCATTCGAAGCACTTTATGGACGAAAGTGTCGAACCCCGGTCTGTTGGGCAGAAATTGGGGAAAAACAACTATCTGGACCAGAAATAGTGCAAGAAACAACTGACAAAATTATTCAACTCAAGGAACGACTGAAAGCAGCACGTGATAGACAGAAAAGTTATGCTGATAACAGGCGAAAACCATTGGAGTTTCAAGTAGGAGATAAAGTATTATTGAAAGTCTCTCCTTGGAAAGGAATAGTAAGATTCATCAAACGGGGAAAGCTAAGTCCCAGGTATGTTGGACCTTTTGAGATTATTAGAAGAATATGACATGTAGCCTATCAGCTACAACTGCCAGAGGAGATGGCAGGAATACATGATGTGTTTCATGTATCTAATCTCAAAAAGTGTTTAGCTGATGAATCACTAATAGTACCTCTTAAAGATATAGAGGTAAATGAACAACTCAAGTTTGTAGAAAGGCCTCTACAGATTGAAGACAGGAAAATCAAGAATCTCAAGCATAAGAGACTAGTTCTAGTCAAAGTAAAGTGGGATTCCAAAAAAGGACCTGAGTATACATGGGAGCTTGAATCTGAAATGCAAAGGAAATATCTGCAATTGTTCCAGTAGATCTCGAGGACGAGTTCTAAAACAAGGTGGAGAGAATATAACAACCCTTGGTAAAACCAACACACTCATAATATTTCCGACACCCTATTATATCTTAAAATATCCTTATATGTCTATAAATACACCCCGTATGTGAAAACCAAGCCCGGAATACGTTATAGTATTTAAATAAAATATAAAAGTTTAAATTTAGGGCTGAGGCGGGCCGCGTGAACCCACCTCAAACCCTTACGCGGGCGGTATGAAGGCTAGAATCAAACTTCGTTGACTTCTTAAGTCCAAGCGGGCCGCGTAAGACCCCGTTTAAGTTAACGCGGGCCGCGAGAGACCCAAAATGTGGTGCAGCCCGGAGATGACACGTGTCATCATCGTGTCGAAGCTAGGTGGTGATCCGGATCAGCTATACATTGACCATATGTTGACCCGGGCCGCGTAGCCCTATGGCTAAGCTTACGCGGGCCGCGTGGGAGTCGAATTCAGCAACTATCTAAGCAGGCCATCGGGTTTCACTTTCCGTCGCTCACATCTTTCTTTCTAAACGAATTTCTGAAGTTATAAGCATTATAGTCGGGTATTATGCCCCTAAATAGCGAGGTTCTGCTCCGTTGTAAGTATTATAACCCTAGTTTCGTAATAGTTACGCTGCCCGATTGATTTAGGGTTCCGTAACAACTGTCATGGTTCTGCCCGATGTAGTTGTTGGAATGCCGTCTCGGGGAGGGTATCATTAATATTTTCAAAGGGTTATAATACTAACCAATGTACATTTGTATAAAATATAGATTATATCCAGGAAACCCTTACAAGAAGTCTAAGATAGCAATGTGAGTAATCCTTCTTTTTGTGTAAACCTTTTTGTGAGTTTATCCTCTTTTTGTTAATCTTTTTGGTAATGTTTTACCAAACCTTAAATGTTTTACTATGAAATTTAGCAGTGATTGAGTCTTTGTAGTTCTTCAATTACTGTCGGTATGTTGGGGTTTTGTATACAAAAGGTACTACACTGTGAGTAGTAAGTCAAGGATGACAATATGTTCCATTGGACAATGAGTTAGCCAATGGGTAATATGACCCACAAGTCAGGGTTGACAGTACTAATGGAGTAATTGTGTAGACATAAACAATGTGATCGCTCTCAGTACTGTTCACTGTGACTTTTATTTAAACTTGATTAAACTGGGATTCACTCACCAGTATTTTCGACTGACAAATGTTTTTAAAACACGTTTCAGGTAACCCAATGTGACAGCCAATTAGTAAAAAGCCAGCTGGAGAGCACTGAAGGCTTGGGAAAATGTGGCTATAAAAGTTACCAAATAAACGATGTTTTAAAATTCAATAAAATAGGGTTTATCCCTATAAATGTATTGTACTAAGAAACTTGGGTTTTACCCATGTGATTATTAATATTAAATGAGGTGGTTTTACTCTGATAAACATTTCCTAACTACGGTCCTGATGTAAATTCCGCTACAAGATTAAATAACTGATACCACCGAAACTCTGAGATCGCGTCCGCCCGTTTCCGGGAAACAGGGATCGGGGGTTGCGAAAGAAGGTGGTATCAGAGCCTAGCCACTGGTCTAAGCCAAAGAAGTGTTCTGCTGACACTTAAATTTTATATTTTGTGTTAGGAAATAAAATTTCAGAAATACGTACATAACTATATTATTTGTTATGTGTTATTTGACTATTCGTTAGTTTACAGTATGAGTGATCAAGGACCCTCAGACATAAGTCGTCAGTTGTCTGATTCACCTAAGAGTGAAGATACTTCTTCACAGCCTGCCCTTTCTGGGTATTCTGCTGATCAGGAAAAAGGAGTGTTTGCTTTTAGAGCTCAGTCAGAAGAGCCATTCCCTCATAAGAAACGAGGATGGTTCAGTAAGGAAACTTTTGCTCGTAGGAAGAGAATGTGAAAGTTGCAACAGCAAAGAGTTTTAGCTGCTGCTAAGCGAAAAACCGATGCCCATACACAAGATATGCTTAATAGAAGCCTAGCTAATTTTCATATCTTAGCTACAACTGCTGCTGACCTAAGTCTGGAACAATTAGTAGCCCCACAACCACAAAACCCAGATCAACCTATGGAGATAGAAAACCCGGAAAACCAAGTGGAAATGCATGACTTCAACCCAGAAGAAATCCCTAGGATACCTGCACCAAATCCCCTAGATCCAAATTACGACCCTTGGTGGGACGATAATAGGGACTTTGTGCAACGTTACCCTATCCAGGAATACCCACCCATACAGAACATAGAAGCCTACCCTGGTATGGACCCTTTAGATCCCTATTACCAAGATGATTATATTAGGGAAATCTTAGAAGATCCTTACCGATTTCAGGCACTGTCACCCCCAAATCAGGAACCCGCACCCCAGATTCCAAACCCAGTCCGAGAACCTGCACCCCCAATGAGTGCAGAAAACGTTCAAGAACTTAGGACTTTTGAGGAGGAAATTTTAGAAAGCAGTGAGAGAATGCGTCAGGTGGGAGAGCGTCTCGTATGGAAATACGATGAGCGCAATATGGATTTTTGGATAAATCCATATCCGTGAATGTGAGAATGGAGGAAACAGTAGTAATAATAATAATAAAATATAATAAAATAAAAATAAAATATGTGTGTACGGATGCATATTACTATTAGTGTGATTCTATTTCTGTTGGTATTGTAGTTTTATTTCAGTACTAGTGTGTAATAGACGCATAATAGTATATGAAAAGAGTATAGTCGCAATGATCGACGCTTATGGCAAAAATGCGTGTCATGTGATTAACTATATTAAGATATTATTTGTGATATTAATATGGGGTAATTGTTTAAAATTCAGATGGCCAACGAAGGAAACCAAGGAAATCTGAATAATGATAACCAGAGTAACATTAACGTGGTTAATGAGAATCCAAGCATCAATAACAATAACAATCAAGTGGATAATAGTGCTATCCAACACATAGTAGCACAAGGAAATTATAGATGCAATGCCATTTATTCTTCAAACTGTTAAGGATGCTGAAAATAAAAGTAAGCATAGCAGTAAGCGACCAAGTGAACCAGAGCATAGCATGAACAATGGACCAATACCTCAATTGCCTATTCCCAAAAGAAGAAGAACAGTGCCTTAGCGGGCCGCGTAAGACAACGTTTAAGTTAACGCGGGCCGCGAGAGACCCAAAATGTGGCGCAGCCCGGAGATGACACGTGTCATCATCGTGTCGAAGCTAGGTGGTGATCCAGATCAGCTGTACGTTGACCATATATTGACGCGGGCCGCGTAGCCCTATGGCTACGCTTACGCGGGCCGCGTGTGAGTCGAATTCAGCAACTATATAAGCAGGCCATCGGGTTTCACTTTCCGTCGCTCACATCTTTCTTTCTAAACGAATTTCTGAAGTTATAAGCATTATAGTCGGGTATTATACCCCTAATTAGCGAGGTTCTGCTCCGTTGTAAGTATTATAACCCTAGTTTCCTAATAGTTACGCTGCCCGATTGATTTAGGGTTCCGTAACAACTGTCGTGGTTCTGCCCGACGTAGTTGTTGGAATGCCGTCTCGAGGAGGGTATCATTAATATTTTCAAAGGGTTATAATACTAACCAATGTACATTTGTATAAAATATAGATTATATCCAGGAAACCCTTACAAGAAGTCTAAGATAGCAATGTGAGTAATCCTTCTTTTTGTGTAAACCTTTTTGTGAGTTTATCCTCTTTTTGTTAATCTTTTTGGTAATGTTTTACCCAACCTTAAATGTTTTACTATGAAATTTAGCAGTGATTGAGTCTTTGTAGTTCTTCAATTACTGCCGGTATGTTGGGGTTTTGTATACAAAATGTACTACACTGTGAGTAGTAAGTCGAGGATGACAATACGTTACCATTGGACAATGAGTTAGCCAATGGGTAATATGACCCACAAGTCAGGGTTGACAGTACTAATGGAGTAATTGTGTATACATAAACAATGTGATCGCTCTCAATACTGTTCACTGTGACTTTTATTTAAACTTGATTAAACTGGGATTCAATCACCAGTATTTCCGACTGACAAATGTTTTTAAAACACGTTTCAGGTAACCCAATGTGACAGCCAATTAGTAAAAAGCCAGCTGGAGAGCACTGAAGGCTTGGGAAAATGTGGCTATAAAAGTTACCAAATAAACGATGTTTTAAAATTCAATAAAATAGGGTTTATCCCTATAAATGTATTGTACTAAGAAACTTGGGTTTTACCCTTGTGATTATTAATATTAAATGAGGTTGTTTTACTCTGATAAACATTTCCTAACTACGGTCCTGATGTAAATTCCGCTGCAAGATTAAATAACTGATACCACCGAAACTCTGAGATCGCGTCCGCCCGTTTCCGGGAAACAGGGATCGGGGGTTGCGAAAGAAGGTGGTATCAGAGCCTAGCCACTGGTCTAAGCCAAAGAAGTGTTCTGCTGACACTTAAATTTTATATTTTGTGTTAGGAAATAAAATTTCAGAAATACGTACATAACTGTATTATTTGTTATGTGTTATTTGACTATTCGTTAGTTTACAGTATAAGTGATCAAGGACCCTCAGACATAAGTCGTCAGTTGTCTGATTCACCTAAGAGTGAAGATACTTCTTCACAGCCTGCCCTTTCTGGGTATTCTGCTGATCAGGAAGAATGAGTGTTTGCTTTTAGAGCTCAGTCAGAAGAGCCATTCCCTCATAAGAAACGAGGATGGTTCAGTAAGGAAGCTTTTGCTCGTAGGAAGATAATGCGAAAGTTGCAACAGCAAAGAGTTTTAGCTGCTGCTAAGCGAAAAACCGATGCCCATACACAAGATATGCTTAATAGAAGCCTAGCTAATTTTCATATCTTAGCTACAACTGCTGCTGACCTAAGTCTGGAACAATTAGTAGCCCCACAACCACAAAACCCAGATCAAGCTATGGAGATAGAAAACCCGGAAAACCAAGTGGAAATGCATGACTTCAACCCAGAAGAAATCCCTAGGATACCTGCACCAAATCCCCTAAATCCAAATTACGACCCTTGGTGGGACGATAATAGGGACTTTGTGCAACGTTACCCTATCCAGGAATACCCACCCATACAGAACATAGAAGCCTACCCTGGTATGGACCCTTTAGATCCCTATTACCAAGATGATTATATTAGGGAAATCTTAGAAGATCCTTACCGATTTCAGGCACTGTCACCCCCATATCAGGAACCCGCACCCCAGATTCCAAACCCAGTCCGAGAACCTGCACCCCCAATGAGTGCAGAAAACGTTCAAGAACTTAGGACTTTTGGGGAGGGAAATTTTAGAAAGCAGTGAGAGAATGCGTCAGATGGGAGAGCGTCTCGTATGGAAATACGATGAGCGCAATATGGATTTTTGGATAAATCCATATCCGTGAATGTGAGAATGGAGGAAACAGTAGTAATAATAATAATAAAATATAATAAAATAAAAATAAAATATGTGTGTACGGATGCATATTACTATTAGTGTGATTCTATTTCTGTCGGTATTGTAATTTTATTTCAGTACTAGTGTGTAATAGACGCATAATAGTATATGAAAAGAGTATAGTCGCAATGATCGACACTTTTGGCAAAAATGCGTGTCATGTGATTAACTATATTAAGATATTATTTGTGATATTAATATGGGGTAATTGTTTAAAATTCAGATGGCCAACGAAGGAAACCAAGGAAATCTGAATAATGATAACCAGAGTAACATTAACGTGGTTAATGAGAATCCAAGCATCAATAACAATAACAATCAAGTGGATAATAGTGTTATCCAACACATAGTAGCACAAGGAGTTATAGATGCAATGCCATTTATTCTTCAAACTGTTAAGGATGCTGATAATAAAAGTAAGCATAGTAGTAAGCGACCAAGAGAACCAGAGCATAGCATGAACAATGGACCAATACCTCAATTTCCTATTCCCAAAAGAAGAAGAACAGTGCCTTAGCGGGCCGCGTAAGACCCCGTTTAAGTTAACGCGGTCCGCGAGACACCCAAAATGTGGCGCAGCCCGGAGATGACACGTGTCATCATCGTGTCGAAGCTAGGTGGTGATCCAGATCAGCTGTACGTTGACCATATGTTGACGCGGGCCGCGTAGCCCTATGGCTACGCTTACGCGGGCCGTGTGAGAGTCGAATTCAGCAACTATATAAGCAGGCCATCGGGTTTCACTTTCCGTCGCTCACATCTTTCTTTCTAAACGAATTTCTGAAGTTATAAGCATTATAGTCGGGTATTATACCCCTAATTAGCGAGGTTCTGCTCCGTTGTAAGTATTATAACCCTAGTTTCCTAATAGTTACGCTGCCCGATTGATTTAGGGTTCCGTAACAACTGTCGTGGTTCTGCCCGACGTAGTTATTGGAATGCCGTCTCGAGGAGGGTATCATTAATATTTTCAAAGGGTTATAATACTAACCAATGTACATTTGTATAAAATATAGATTATATCCAGGAAACCCTTACAAGAAGTCTAAGATAGCAATGTGAGTAATCCTTCTTTTTGTGTAAACCTTTTTGTGAGTTTATCCTCTTTTTGTTAATCTTTTTGGTAATGTTTTACCAAACCTTAAATGTTTTACTATGAAATTTAGCAGTGATTGAGTCTTTGTAGTTCTTCAATTACTGCCGGTATGTTGGGGTTTTGTATACAAAATGTACTACACTGTGAGTAGTAAGTCGAGGATGACAATACGTTACCATTGGACAATGAGTTAGCCAATGAGTAATATGACCCACAAGTCAGGGTTGACAGTACTAATGGAGTAATTGTGTAGACATAAACAATGTGATCGCTCTCAATACTGTTCACTGTGACTTTTATTTAAACTTGATTAAACTGGGATTCACTCACCAGTATTTCCGACTGACAAATGTTTTTAAAACACGTTTTAGGTAACCCAATGTGACAGCCAATTAGTAAAAAGCCAGCTGGAGAGCACTGAAGGCTTGGGAAAATGTGGCTATAAAAGTTACCAAATAAACGATGTTTTAAAATTCAATAAAATAGGGTTTATCCCTATAAATGTATTGTACTAAGAAACTTGGGTTTTACCCATGTGATTATTAATATTAAATGAGGTGGTTTTACTCTGATAAACATTTCCTAACTACGGTCCTAATGTAAATTCCGCTGCAAGATTAAATAACTGATACCACCGAAACTCTGAGATCGCGTCCGCCCGTTTCCGGGAAACAGGGATCGGGGGGTTGCGAAAGTTTGTCCTGTTAGAGACAGACGATATACCAGCATATCACTTCAATTTTATCGATCATCGACAACTGAGCACACAACTTGACAACAACTGTTTAACCTGCTAGCAGGTACACCCACTGTTTTTTATTAACATACGAAACCGAAAAAGTTATGTTAACACATCCTTCTCAGCTTACAAACCGTGGAACAAACCTTAATCTTAATCCATAACCAGGTGAATTGCTTATATTTTTAAACAAAAATGAGGTTATATTTGAATTGCTTATACTTTATAACATTGATATAAAAGATTTAACATTTTTTATATCCAATTCATATTTGTTCTCAGGTTTGGTGGGGTTGACTCATTTGGATCTTAAACACACACTATTTCTCACAAACTATTTCTCAGCTGCATTATTTTAGCCTTTTGTATCCGGCTCAGTCTATAAAAACATAAGGTAAAATAAAAATCAAAGTTCAAACGGGTCAAACGTCTAACAACATTATCAATTATAGTTTGTTGGGTTTATACAACCTGACCCATCACTGAATTTATAAATGTAGCCTGTTATTATTTGATATGCAAATTACTTAATTCAATAAGTAGAACCGAAAAAAGTCACAAAGCTTAAAACAATAGAACCGAAAAAAGTCACAATGCTTAAAACAATTAATAAATATGACATAAAAATAATCATACTTGAGTTAGAGAAAATCACATGAAAATTTTGATATTACCGACTTCTAATATATCGAGACAAGATTTGGATTAACACCTTGGTTGCTGATCCCTGGTGAAATCAAGCAGACACATTGAGTTGTCTCTAAGCCCTTTAAATCTGAACAAAATAAATCAACAAATAAATAAAATTGAATGCATGAATATTACACAGAGTGATAATCAGTTAAAGTGTTTCAAAAACGGAAGCAAATCTATGCAAATGAAATAGCCTGCTCATCATAAAACAAACCTCAATACGGATCTGGTTTATCATCTTCATCCTATTGCAAAACCTACTGCGGAGATAACGGCGAATCATCACCTCTTCCTGACGTCATCATTCACCTCCTTCGTAGTATTCGAACCTATGTCGCAATTTTCACACAGTTCCAAGTACAGCTGAGCCACGAGATCTAGGGTTACAAAAACTGTGTGAACGTCATATGTCCACGCCCTACTTGCCGCCGACAGCCGTTGATGGTGAACGAACAATCATTACCACACCAGCAGATCGATACAAAACAAACTCAAATTCAGCAAACAATAATCGTAGATCTATGTACGAATCAATGTTTATGTACAAATTTCTTGTAAAACTTAGGAAAATCGCTAGTTCATTGATTTAGAAGGGAAATCTTGGTTATAGATTTTAGAACAGGATGTAAAGAACCTAGGTGATGGAGAAGACAATTGGGGTTTGTTCCATGGGAAGGACATCGAAGATAGAAAAAAATAGCATATTAAAATACTGTGGGATATTGATGCTAACAGAGATTGAAGAAGAAGATGTCGCTACCATCGATGATGATTGGAGAGAAATTCTAGCGTTGTATATGAACTGGGAGAGGGGGGGGGGATGGTTTGAATCTTGAAAGATGGTCTGGATTTGAGAGAGAGGTATTAAAAGTATAGATTTAGGCGGAAGATGAAGGCAGATTTGATTTTGAATTAAAATTTACCCCTCAACTTGGTATTATAATACTAATAATAATAATAATAATAATAATAATAATAATAATAAAATGTTATATTATATATTACAATTAAAAAAGGAATTATGACATCAGCATGTACATGTGGCATAACTTAGGAGTTGACACGTAGGCAGATTTACATCAACAAAAAGTCTCTTATTATAGATAGTATAGATATTTTGTTTTGTTTTCTTTTGAAGTTTAAGAATAAATAATTTGTTAGATTTGTATTTTGTTTTGTTTTGAAGTTTAAGAATATAGTTAATTGCCATTTTAGTCCGTGAGGTTTGTCCAAATTTGTCATTTTAGTGCAAATAGTTTTTTTTCGCCTCGGGGTCCTTGAATTTTCCTTTTTGTTGCTATTTTGATCACATACCCTAACCCCATCTAAAAACCCCATTTTTAACTATGGGTATTTTGAGGATTTTCATTTTAAATATTTTCAATTGTCATTTTGATCCAATTCTAAAAAAATAAAAAAAAAATTCTAAAAAATCCTAAAAATTCTAAAAAATAAAAAAATCATAAAATTCTAAAAATCAAAAAAATTCTAAAAAATCAAAAAAAATTTAAAAAATCATAAAATTCTAAAAAATGAAAAAAAAGTCTAAAAATGAAAAAAAAAATTCTAAAAAATGAAAAAAAAGAAAAAAAAATCAAAAGAATTCTAAAAAATAAAAAAATCTAAAAATTAAAAAAAATCTAAAAAATTAAACAAACATGGATAAATGGATTTCTGCCGCTTTTTTAGAGTTTTTATTTTTTTTACCATGTTAGATTCTCTGTTTTTTAATGGGATAAATGAATTTCTGCTCTTAATCGGCTTAGAGACGGAACCAAAAAAGGTAAGGAGTCCATGACCCCTCTGTTGAACCCTTTGATTATAAAAGAATAAAACTTTATAATCATTTTTTTTAACAGCAAAACTAACTTCTATTAAAACCAAAGACAATACAAATCAAAGTCCAGCAAGATGCTGACTGAAAATAAAACTTTATAACTACCATGTTTCACCATCTTACCACTTCTATAAAGTGAGTGAGTCTAATAATTACATTATGTTACATAATTTACTTTAGTGATAATTCACTTTATCATAAAGATGACACGTCCTCACTTAATCAAAATATGAAGAAAAAATAGTCATTATATAATAGATATATTGATAGAAAAATTACTAAAACAGACATTCACTCAACAAAATAGATGAAACTTGAAAATATATTCGTCTGGACGAGGAATATATCTTCATTTTTTGAATTTGAATCTTTAAAATATGTTTGTTTGAATTTTTAGAATTTTTTTGATTTTTTTTTATATTTTAGATTTTTTTAAATATTTTAGATTTTTTTTATTTTTTAGAATTTTTTATTTATTTTTATTTTTTAGAATTTTTTTTATTTTTATGAATTTTTTTGATTTTTTAGGATTTTTTTTCATTTTTTTAGACTTGGATCAAAATGGCAATTGAAAAGATTTAAAATGAAAATCCCAAAATACCCCTGGTTAAAATGGAGTTTTTGGATGGAGTTAAAGATATGTGATCAAAATGGCAACAAAAAGGAAAAAGTCACAGACCCAGAGACAAAAAAATTATTTGAACTAAAATAGCAAATTTAAACAAATCTCATAAACTAAAATAAGAATTAACTCTTAAGAATAAATAATTTGTTAGCAATTTTGTAGATTCTACACACTTGATTAGTTCAATTCATTTTTAATTAAGTTCAATTATCTACACGTGTAGTCTCCTAAGTCCCCTAACAATAAAGTATAACCACATCGACTATATTTTAATTTTAAACACGTAATAAAAAAGAAAAATCGATTGCGACACCAATCATCAATCAACCTACTGACCTAAAGATATTTTGTACGTCAAACAGTGAATACCAAAGTTTGGTTGGCGGCAGGGCTCATGAATTCAAAGTTGTTGAAAAAATTGACGTTTGGTGGGTTCATGCAGATATTTATGATACTTTGCATCTTAATTTCCTCTTTTTTTAACAGCGGATAAAATGTTTGTTAAAAATAAGCTACCAGTGGCTAGATTATTTATAGAGTTAAATGCTTGGTTGGTCCCTGTGGTTTGCAAAAATTGCACACTTGGTCCCAAAACTTTACTAATTACACTCGTGGTCCCTGAACTTGTCAAAAGTGCACTCGGTTGGTCCCTAGCCCTAACATCAGTTAAATTTCTCAGTTAAGTCCATGTTAAATGACCAAAATACTCTTGCTTATTAACTCTCTTAATAACAGAGGGCCTACCCATCATCATCATCATCATCTTCCCTCTCTAAAAAAAACCCTACCACCCAATCTACCTCCCACGTCACCTCCTTCAATTTACAGACCAATTGACAGAGAAGTTAGAACCAAACTACAAACCAAAAGGACTAAAACTACCATTCTGTCCATTTCCACAATTTCTCAGAAATATCATGAAATTAAATCTTTTTTTTAACTGCAAACGTGGATCACTGCAAATACTGATCTTAGTGACATCATCAACTCAACACCAAACTCAGATTCTGTGATTTTAACCCCAATTTGCAGACTTCAAATTCTGATCTTAGTGACATCATCAACTCAACACCAAACTCGGTCACAAATTAGCCTTTCGGGGGTTGCGATTTGAACTTGGATCTGGATTTTGATCATGTGGATTTTGATGTCGCCGACTCTGAGATGTTCGTGTAGAACTCAGATTACAATTGTTGCTGCTACCTCATCTAATGAAATTCTTGGCGTTGCTTGTCGTCACCATCGGCTTCACGTGCTTCGGCACGTCTTTCACCTTCATTCCCCTTATCTCGTTGAAAACGCTCCTCATCGCCATTTTCAGATCTCGATTATTCTCCCAAAACCTAATTGCAGATCCAGGAATCTTGTTGCCTTTTATCGCATCCGGATTCAATTAACATCTCCGACATCACCGCCAGCGAGTTTCCTGTGACGGGGCTGTGTTGGGTTGAATCTTGGAGCCGCCGCTACGGCGGCGGTGGTGGTGAGCTTTGAAGAGAGAGAGAGAGAGAGAGAGAGAGAGGACCTGGTAATGAAGATGATGCAGGGACAAAACAAGGGTTAGTCTATGGTTTTTATAAAGAGGGTAAATAAGGCAAGGGTATTTTGGTCATTTAACATGGACTTAACTGAGAAATTTAACTGATGTTAGGGCTAGGGACCAACCGAGTGCACTTTTGACAAGTTCAGGGACCACGAGTGTAATTAGTAAAGTTTTGGGACCAAGTGTGCAATTTTTGCAAACCACAGGGACCAACCAAGCATTTAACTCTTATTTATAAGGGTCGTTTTATTTCCACATCCCCTATAATCTTATTTTCACATCACTATATCTATACGGGCTGTATAAAATGATACGGGACGTATAGAATGTTTATGCACAGAATTTTATGCGGTGGAATTTTTTTTTTGTTTTTATATGTATACGGGACGTATAGTTATATACTGGCCGTATACATATTTGCATAATTTTGTTTCGAAGGTTTGCCAAGGGTTTTTAGTTTTGGAATATGTATACGGGCCGTATAATGTTATACGGCCCGTATAGCTCGTATAGAAAAGTTAACTTTTTTGTTGCAATCAGGAAACCGTTTAATAAATTTTTGTATTTAAAATAGTGTTGTATATATCGGATTATGTTACGAGTTTGTAGTTAAACGTATTTATTATGTTTAATAAGTTTCCTCTTTGTAAAACGATAAAATATGTATAGAAAAGTTAATTTTTTGTTGCAATCGGGAAACCGTTTAATAAGTTTTATAAATTTTAAAATAGTATTGTATATATCGGATTATGTTACGAGTTTGTAGTTAAACGTATTTATTATGTTTAATAAGTTTTCTCTTTGTAAAACGATAAATATGTATAGAAAAGTTAATTTTTGTTGCAATCGGGAAACCATTTAATAAGTTTTATAAATTTTAAAATAGTATTGTATATATCGGATTATGTTACGAGTTTCTAGTTAAACGTATTTATAATGTTTAGTAAGTTTCCACTATGTAAAACGATAAATATGTGATATGATTATGATAAACTATGACAACAATTATTAAACAAACAACATAACATCTAAACAAAAGATTAATATTTATAATGTTTTACATCTAAAAAAAAGATAAACTTTTACAAAGTTTCAAACGTAAAATAACAAAAAAAATTAATAATACAATAAGCAGCTACGGCGGTGGTGGTGGTGGTGGTGCAGCGCCAGCTCGTGGAGGTAGGGGCGCGGCAGAATGCATAGCCACAATCGCCTCGACCATCCACTGTACATCCTCTCTCACTGCAGCTAAATCCCCCCTGACTGCAGCTAAATCCCCTCTGACTGCAGCTACAGCCGACTCGACCTGAACGAGTCTCTCCTCCACCCCCGGTGGAGGCATCACACGCTGTCTCACGCTGCGTCGAACGTACGGGCGATCACCCCGTAACTACTCCTCAACTACCTGTGATCGATCGGCAGTATGAGCGACCCCCTCTCTGTCGCCTCCCTCTCCGTCGCCTCCCTCTCCCACGCCCTCTCCCTCGTCTCCCTCCTCATCACCACCCTCTCCACGGGGTCCCTCACCCACACCATAAGCCCAAACCAGCTGCCCTCCCTCGACCTCGCGAGCCAAACCCATCGATAGGGCTGTGTCCCTCCCAACCCTGTCAAGCTGGCGTGTCTGCGTCATATCCCTTGCCACATGCGGGGTCAGGAGGCGCAAGTAACCCTTCGCCAGACGGGTGACGAAGGCCCCACAGCTGATGTGGGAAGAGGTTCGCTTAAAAGCGTACTCGGTGAGATATGCGGCCAACTTGTACACTAAGTTGGCCCTCCCGCCGGTAAGTAAGTCGTGCAAGAAGAATAGGTCACTTTGGGTGACCCATTCCCTGCTATCATGACGACCGGCGATCGTCACGGCGATACACCGATGTAGGTATCGGTGTAACGGGTCTTAAAGATCAGTCGCCCGTGCCTTCGGGGATCGCTGATTCTGTTTCGCGAACTCCCCGAACCCAATACACTTCCAATACGGCCACAACACGTCAGTGGACGTGCTGACTGGCGCATCAAAAAATGCGCGTGACCTTGAGTCATCCTGTGAGTACAGACCCAAGACAACAGCGAACTGAGGAAGTGTCATCCTCTGAGGCTTGCCGCAAATAGTAAAAGTTACGGCGTCTGTCGTCAAAAAATGCTGAAAACCCCCACCCCGGGTGTCCGTAAATGTAAAGGTAGATAAAAACTCTAAAGTAACCCCCCTGTGGACCCGCTCTGCGGCGACATCAAATAAGTGGTCCCACGGGGAGTTAGCTGGCATGAGCTCCCGGACCCGACCAATCGCTCCAATATCTGTCAAAAACTGAAAATCTTTGGTCCGAGGCGCATCCAGCACCATCTCCTGTAATTTGCCCAAAACCCTATAGGCAACCGTACCTCGGGGGATATCTCTAACAAACTGCCCCGTCTCAGTAAAATCGGGCACAATCTCCTCCTCCTGTCCACGTCCCCGTCCCCGTCCCCGTCCGCGTCCACGTCCACGTCCACGGTCCCGACCCTGACCCTGACCTCGACCTCTACGGGCCGCAGCAGCTGCTGATGACTCAGCCATATCGTCTGTAACAAATAACAATTACAACTTAGCAATCACTATACGATTATCGTTAACGTATTATACGAATACTGTTCTTGTATACGAACGTACTGTACATATGATATACGCTCGTACAATGTTTGAAGATTCAACAAGGATACGACCGTATACATTATATACGAGCGTATAATGTTTGAATATTCAAACGTTATACGACCGTATATAAATATACGAGCGTATAATGTTTGAATATTCAAACATTATACGAGCGTATATAATGTATACGATCGTATAACATTTGATTATTCAAGTGTATACGGTCGTATAAATTTTATACGATCGTATATTTTTTGAATATTCAAACATTATACGATTGTATACAATTTATACGACCGTATACACATAATAATCATTTACAATTTCCTGTTTCAATTTTTTTTTCAAATTGAATTATACAATCGTAATCGTTACGCCTATCTACGCTTTACTATACAAGACCATAATCTAACATGTTACGTAATTTAAAAGTTCACTATACGAAAACGTACCGTATAGGAAGAACGAGAAGAAAACGCCAAAAACGCCGAAGAACGCTGTCCAAGAACGATCCGAGAGAATTTTTGGTGGAAAGTTGAGGCCGTATGGTGGAAATGAGGTCGTATAAAACTTATACGACCTTTTTTTTGTATACGGGCCGTATAAAAGTATACGACCCGTATACAGTGATTTAATTTATTTTAATTCTGTCGTATACTTAATATACGATCACAGTATACGAGGCGTATATTTTTATATGGCCCGTATATAATTCAGTTTTTTTCAATTACTATATGCGGAACTGACGAAAATACGGTCGTTATGCGTTAACGTTGATTCGTTTAAACGTTTTTTCAAATTCAATTTCAACAAGTTGCCAAAACATTTATATAACGTGTATGTTTATCATTACAAATAGTCAAAACATGCAAATTGATTCGTTTAAACATTTTTTCAAGTTCAATCTCAAAAAGTTGCCAAAACATTTATATAACGTGTATGTTGATCATTACAAATTGTCAAAACATGCAAATAACATTTTATATTCATAGGCCACCTAAATCTATGTAATCCCTGGTCCTATATTCATCAACGATCGTATTATATTGGTCAATACGTTCCTTGTAATAGTGATACCAACTTTCTGCTGGCGTATTCCGTGTCGGTTGTCGCCAGTATCCTGATGGGGTTGGCATTGGATATTCCCCTTCTAATCTGACGTGAATAAAATGGTTCCTGTGTACATGTACAAGCGCGACTGTTCGATGCGGAATACTTTCTTCGGCTGTTCTGAACATGGGAAAAAATGAAGCACAACCAATGTCACTTAATAAGAGACAAATAACATTCCACCGGTTTGCTATCAGAAGCCCCGTGAATGGCATTTGTAGCCACTTATGTTGAGGTGCTCCGTCTATATGGTCTTTTGACCAAACTAATGACTCCAGAACTTCTTGATACTGAGGTCCATTTATATTTTTCCATAATTCGTGGAACCGGTTGCACTCATCATGAAGCTGCTCCCGTATGAACGGCCACTGATACTCTTTAAGCGATAAGCCGACCGCTATAGATCGAAACCCACAATTACCATTACCCTGCACATTTTGTATGTGACTGAGGTGTGGATAGAAGCACGGTGGAATGAACTTTTTGAAGTGCGTGAACATATTAACTTGTCCGACAGGCAGCAAAGGTAAGTCTGGTGGCTCTTCCTTTGATTTTGCGACCTTCTTTTTCGTTTTCGAATTCTTAGCGCCTTTCGCAATCTCGCCGAAGAACATAGGTGTTTCAGTACAATAACTTTGTGACTCGACAAACGAGTTGTGCCTGGTAGGTTCGATATTTGACTCTTGTGTGCCAAACTCATCTTGTGTGTGAAACCCATCTTTTGAATCACTATACTGGTCCTGCGTTGTTAAAAAGCTGTGTCTTGAAGGCTCCGTAAACGAATCATCCTTCCTTTGTTGCTGAGCTTTTAAAGTTGGACGACCCCGTGTGTTTTTTTGCACAACTGGTTGTTTAAGCTTTGTCTTATTGAGTTGTACCAACTCCTTCATCTTTTGAATAAAGTTTTTCCTGAGTTCTCTCGGCTGAGCACTTAAATGTTGTTTGAGAAGCGCAAATTCGCCGTCTAAGTCGAAAGAGTCCACCTTGCTCGGTTCCACTATGGAGTCCAAATTTAACTTTCTCCAAAAAGGGTCTATCATCTCCAACGGTATCATTTGACCTAAGGAACATATCAACAAACAACATAAAACGTCAATAAGATTTTGCGTGATGAAAGGGTATGATTATAAAATGTGGTTGGTCGAATAATGTATTACCATTCGTTATATACGCTTCCAACCAACACGCGCACGGCAACCCACTGCTTGTATACAAACGACACGCGCATGTACGGTTTTATAACTTTAATTTTTCTATTTCATTTTCTTCGTCTGATATCACCTCTAGGCAGGCATGTGAAACCTTCTTTAGTAGGAGATTAAATATTCGTTTGTTATGATGACCCAATGTTCGGCTCCTGCTTGTTTCAATGCTGCCTTTGATTTCTGTCACCTGGTTTCTTATGAGCTTATCGATAAGTGGTACCACTTTCTCCAGGGTGTAATTAGAGTCGCCTAGGTACTGCTTCAAAAGGGCATGTTGACCCTCTGCCCTGTTCGTTGTACGTTGACCGAAGTTCAAATGTTGGTCGCTCCAGAACGAAACAAACCGGTCTCTATATGGTTGTAACCAGATTGAATCCAAATATTTCATAATCTCTGTAATCAAAGTCAAGTGCAGTTAAGACAAGTCAAATAAATACGATTATTAAACAAAAATTATATAAAACTTACCGTCGGTTTTTTTGCGTGGCAAGTTTGATCGTATTCGCTCATACCAGTAGTTGTAGTCATGATCGGTCGTTGATTTAATTAGCTCGCTCCACTTGAAAAGAAACCTATCCCATTTCTCCTCTGTTTTAAAGCTTTTCCTGCAATGTTTGAAGATGTTTTGCTGTATGTGCCACCTACACAATGAATGTCTAGCCCTGGGAAACACGGTTGCACATGCGTTCATTAGGGCGCGATCTCTATCCGTTACTACTACACGGGGTTCCATAACACTGTTTAATGAGTGTTTCAACCTCTGTAGAACCCATGTGAAGTTTTCCTGTTTCTCGTGGCTTACGAACGCATGAGCAATGCAAAACGACATCAACGTTGATGTAACACCGACAATCTGGACTAGAGGCATTTTGTACCGATTCGTCTTGTAGGTGGCGTCTATAAGCAACACATGCGGGAAAGCGCGCCACAACATGTTCGACTCCGGGTGGATGAAGAAAACATCCTCGACCCGTTCGCCGTTTTGAGATGTTCTATGGTAAAAAACAAACCCAACCTTCTCCAACCGGTCAAAAAGTATCTGCATTGGAGTCTCGCCGACTTGTTCCATTCGACCCAATTTGGCTCGAGCGTTGTATATGGTGTTTCTTGTTGAGACATTATGGAGGTTCTGTTCTTTAATGGCAGCAAGAATGTCTCGTGGTTTGATGTTCTGATGCGTCATTTGCTCCACCGTCCTCTCTTTCGATGGAGTCAGCCTCATTAGGGACGGATGACCCTCTGGATACAGAAATGGTTCGTGGTTATGTTTACCTTCCTCAACCCTTAGATCCCAGTAACCTAACCTCTTTCTGTATGTCCCGACCAGTTGGAACTTGCAACCGGTTTTCCTAGTCCCGCTGCGTCTGACCGTCGCTGTTGATTTGTAATTGCCGGCACAATCGCACGTAAGCCAAATTTTTACCGGCTGACAACTATGGGGTTTATCGTAGATGGTGCGTTTGGTGACGAGGGCGTAGCCATTTACGCGTCCGACGTCTCTACACCAGTCTATCAATTCATCCATGCTAGTGAATTTCTAACGGAAACACTTATATGTGTCAATTAATGATTAACTCAAATGATTAACCAAGGTTTAGTTTTAGTATAAACGGGTTCGGGTCAGTTTCAGCTTGAACCTGCGAACCCGTTTGGATTAACGGGTCGGGTTCGGGTCAACATTGGTCGGGATGGCGGGTTGACCCGTTACACATTTATACTATATTATATATTTTTTACAATATATATAAATTAACGGGTTGGTGTTTTTATTTTATTTTTTTTTGTTTTTTTTACACCAAACTTGTGGTGTAAAAAACTACCCCCTTGGCCTTTTTTTAAATTTTTTTTTTACGAATGTGTTTATAATACACACATCTAGTTGTAAAAAAAATTTTGGTCAACCGCGGCCCGGATGGTGTGGTTCTCGCGGTTCTCATAACTCGGGGTGGTTCTCATTCTAGCGGTCCCCTATATATATATATATATATATATATATATATATATTTGTGTTTTTTAAGTAAATTTTAACTTTAATATATTAATTTTAGAAAAAAAAATAAAAAAATTCGGCTTTAATGGGTCGTGTTCGGGTCAACCCATGAAACTTCGGGTCGTGTTCGGGTTCTTATATATGATACGATTTTCGAGTTCGGGTCGGGTTCGGGTTTGTGTAAAATTTTCAGGTTCAGGTTGGGTTGAACCCACCAACCCGTGAACACGACCCGTTGAGCAACCCTAATCTAAGATTTTAATAAAAACAACATCAAACGTAAAAACACTAAAATAGTTAACATACAACAAATAAACGTATAATTAAATGTTATACCTCCTTGTTTTGAAACTCAGTACGTTCCTCTTCAGCATTTGGACCCTCGGGCGGTCCACAACTTATGGGAGAAGAATGAGAACTATCAGTCGGCGGTCCAACACTAACAGGAGGGGCTTCAAAATTAACCGGGTGTTGCGATGGATAATAACCAGCATAATTAGGCTGAATGGCATCCAAACCCCAAGTATCCTGACCTGAACCAGACGCAAAAATGGGATCGAACGGAGCATTCAGATCAAACATGCCCGCTTTGTTATCTTCATTCCCCTGATTCGCCTCGTTACCAAACACATTAAAAATGTCACCCCAACCCGACATTATAACGTAAATAATTTGAATACAGAGAAAAATAGAAGAAACGAATAGAAGTTGAATGAAAATGAATGAAATTAGTGTCGTTTATATAGAGAATTTTACGGAATATTACATCGTTTCAAATGATTAACACGCGAATCGAGGAATCTAACGTCTAATCACATAACTCGCACGAGATTCGAGGAATATAACATCGAATCGGAGAATCTTACGTCTAATCACACGTGAATCGAGTAATAATACATCGCGTCAAATAGTAATAAAATAATAAAAAAACGAAAATCATTGTATACGGGTCGTATACATATATACGAGCCGTATATCATCGTCGTATAATATATATACGACCACAGTATCATCTTATTCTCACATGGTTGATACGGGCCGTATAAAGTTATACGGCCCGTATAGAATAAAGTGAACCGACAAAGGCTGCTGACACAGCCTTTGTCGGTTCACTTTATTCTATACGGGCCGTATAACCTTATACGGCCCGTATCAACCATGTGAGAATAAGATGATACCATGTGGATTTAATAGGACCCATTTATAATATCGCTCATCTTATTCGTACATATCTAAAATCTTATTACCACACTCTTTAGGGTGAGAGGGGCACTCCCCTAACCCAATCAGGTTATGCCACGTCAACTCCCCTCTTAAACTCCCCTCGCACCTCAATTTGATGGCGGCACTCCCCTCTTAGGGGAATTGTTTTTTTATTCAAAAAAAAAAAAAAAGTTTTCATTGGTTGAAAAAAAGGGTGGTCCACCTTCTCTCTCCTTCCTTCTTCGGTGCCCCCCCCCCCCCCCCCCCGAAATGGCTCCCCGCCTGGATGGCGGCACCGCCCCGCTCGGCAAAGTTGGTCCCCGCACGGGGTCACCGAGGGTGCCCCGCTCCCCCTTAATGTGATAAAAATGAAACATACATCAAAATCCCAAATAATTTCACCATATTTTAAAAAATATGAAATTGTTTGCCTTTATCTCAATTATTTTATCCGGATATATATGTTTGTTTTTGAAAATCTTCTCATTGATATAGTTGCCAAGAATATCGCTTGTGTATAGTATTTTTTATAGGTTTTGGTTTCAGCCACTCTTTTGATCTTGTTGGCTAACACCTTTGCGATTACTTTATATATACAACTGATGAGGTTGTGATATATGATATATATACAACTCATGAAGTAAGCGAGTCTATTACTGTTGTAAATAAGAGTGATAAATGGCAAGTTACCCACAACTAATACATCATTAACAGAAAAACAATTTCATAGTTATGTCAAAACAAAAACTTTATGTATTAATTCAAACGTGAATCCATCTAAGACCACCCGTAGTGGCTCCATTTGGGGCGTTTTTTGTGCCCGAAAACGCCAAATCACGCCGGGGATCCACCCCCTGGGCGTGTTTGGCTTGTTTTTTTTTTTTTTTTGTTTTCGCGTGATTCAAATCACACTTTGAACATTTTGAGTTGGCCAATAACATTTAAATTAATCACCCTTTTTTAGTCCAATAGCTTTTTTTGTTGGTTTTTTTTATTTTTATTTAATTCTTTACATCCTTTTAACATGATTCCCACATCCCCACTACACACATTTTAGAAAAACGCCCAGTAATGTCCCTTACTGACTGTACTGCCACATAGCGAAAAACGGCCAAGGATGAGGACATTATTCACCATTACCACTACGTATGGTCTACGGCATCAAATCAAATGGATGCAAATAATCACATGATTCAAATGTTTTAAGTTCAACTTGTTACAACCATTAAATTAAAGCCATAGCACACACATTATAAGTGATAAGTATATCATTATTTAAAAAAATATTATTAATATAACCCACTATAACTTGATATATTACAACTTAAAAAAGTTTCATTTAAATTGTGACTTTTTAAAAGAGATAAAAACATGAAATAATATATTATTCCAATATATGAACTAGTTGTTTTTTTCCAATATAAAAGTTATATGAAGTTTCACTATTCCTTCATTTATATGGATTTTATATAAATGTAAAATATTCACAATTTAAATACTTAACTAGATATATCTATACAATATTATAATACATATAAGGGAAAAATCTTACATAATTTAAGATTTTAATTAGTTACAAGTTTTAAAACATATTGTTGACTTTTAAACCAACTTAACATCTCACGATTTTTAAACGGTCATAAATTTCTTCATACATTAATATTTTTGTTTGAAAAAATAGCTTTACACACCATAAAAACGAGCACTTTATTCTTTTTAATTTAAATATGATATTGCTATCGTTTTTGTAATTTAAAAAATTAATATGTTACATGAAATTATCAGTGTGCATGTTTTCCGCCATATCAAACAAGCAACCCATTAATGTGTGTGTATATGAATAAAACTTGACTAAAATTTATTAGTATATATAATTTGATAAATTTGGTCATCGACATGCGTATACATTAAATAACACATGATATTTTTCTTTGGAAGATTGTCGTAGGGTAAAGTTGGCCCACACATGTAAAAACTAGTGTTTTTAGTTTTTACAACCTTTTTTCAGTAATAATCACCAAATTCTATCCTAGATTTTTTTTAACGGTATGTTAACTGGATTTCCAGTTTACTCCAAAGGGTCAGCATATGCTGTTTAAACCTCTCACCCCAAAGTTCGAATCCCCTCAGAGGTGCTCTCCCATATTTACATAATTTGCACTTAGTATGAATCGAACCTGAGACCTCCCCATGAGAAAACCACTTAGCAAAAACCAACTGGACTATACCATATTGGCACTTCTATCCTAGATACGAATCGCTTCTTGCCTCTAAATTAAATCCTCACTTATTTATAATCTCTTTTTTGTTGGTTTCCATTTAAAGATAATAACTTTTGTATTTAAACATAGTCCCAACGTACACCCAGACAAACATAATCGTTTCAAACTCAACCAACGAAATTGGAGGCCGAAGGGGCCACACCTAAAGTACATCACTAGCCCCTCTTGAGGGGCTGAGAATCAAACATACATAACAAAACACCAAACAAACCTCCACCAAGAGTAAAAAGCCCAAACACTATATGTTGTTGTTATTATTATTATTATCATTTTCTTTTATTTAATCATTAAAATTAATTAGCAAGTACTTTAAAAATTGTAAGGATTTTAGTCGAAAATATATAACGTTCTATTGGCAAACAATGAATAAATAAAGATGTGATATATATACCATAAAGTTATTTTATAAATGAAATTTATTAGGGGTGTTAAGAATTCGTTTCGAATTCAAAAAATTCGAAATTCGTTTAAATTCGATTCGATTATCAAGAATTCGTTTCGATTATAAGAATTCGAATTCGAATCCGATTCAATTCGAGTCAAGTAAATCGAATACGAATCGAATACGAATCGAATACGAATTTATAATTTCAAATTCGATTCGATTCGAAATTCGAATAAAAACTATACATTTTTATTTATTATTTTTGTATATAATACATATATAACTTTTCTTAGGCTATACTATAAATTATTTTAAAAATTTATTCTAAGTATTAAAATTACTCATTACCAAACCCAGTACATAGCCCATAACTAAAACCTAAGTAACAAATCTATCAATAGATTTCTAACACTAAAAATATTAACTTTAATGTGAAATGGTTATTCCCGACTTTTCGTTTTGAATTTTAGACTTATAGTACTTTATTTCAAACTTTTTAGTGTGATACCGTACTTTATGGCAGCTTTAAAATTTATGTTTCATTTTGATAGTTATTTACATGCTTTTAAAGAATCTGAATCAAATCCAATTTATTCGAGTTCGATTCAAATTCGAATTTTTAAGCGAATACGAATCGAATACGAATTGGGTTTTTTATTCGAATACGAATTCGAATCGAATTCGGTAAGTTTTAATCGAATACGAATTAAAGGGAAAATAAAAATTATTCGAATAATTCGATTCGAGTAATTCGAAAATTCGATATTCGATTCGATGAACACCCCTAAAATTTATGGTATATGATTGTATGAAAAAACTTTTTTGAAAGGTGTGAATTATTCACGAATGTCGGGAGGTCTAGCATACGTTGTCTTAATCGGGTCCGTGCTAGAGAGCCCCTCGCACAATAGATCCCCAATTTAAACCCCTCAATGAGAAACCCCTATTGTAACATCCGGCCCCTCTCATCACCAATATTGTCCGCTCTGCCCCCGATGGGTTGCCCATCCAGGAACTCACGAATTTGTTTTTGGTTGCTCCTATGGAGACTTCCCAGTAGGTCACCCATCTTGGTACTACTTCCACCTGAGCACGCTTAACTGTGGAGTTTTCATGTGCTCCACAGCCAACTAAGCCCAAAACGCGTTGGTGATTTAAGAGGCAGGGCATTCCTTAAGAACCGAGGATCTCTCCTGGCCACGGCCGATGTGGGATTGCCTAGGGTGTCACAATGGTCCTGTTAATCTTTCGATAGTCAGTATCTGTATTGTTACAATCACCCCCCTTAGGGACTCATCGTCCTCGATGAGGTTTGCCCCATCATCCCGAATGGCACAGGAGTGGCTCTGATACCACTTGTAACATCTGGCCCCTCTCATCACCAATATTGTCTGCTCTGCCCCCGATGGGTTGCCCATCCAGGAACTCACGAATTTGTTTTTGGTCGCTCCTATGGAGACTTCCCAGGAGGTATCCCATCCTGGTACTACTTCCACCTGAGCACGCTTAACTGTGGAGTTTTCATGTGCTCCACAGCCAACTAAGCCCAAAACGCGTTGGTGATTTAAGAGGCAGGGCATTCCTTAAGAACCGAGGATCTCTCCTGGCCACGGCCGATGTGGGATTGCCTAGGGTGCCACGGCCGATGTGGGATTGCCTAGGGTGTCACCAACGAGTTAGGGGTGATTCCCTTACCTAGGTGATCGTTACCAAAACGTCTCTTCAAAATATCTTATTATGCAAACCCGATCATATTTTATACCTAAATTGTTTATCATTATTCAAAATACCTACTTATACCGATTTCAAAATATGTTATTTTATCAAACGTATCTATTTTCACTCAACTCATATACACGAGATTCTTAATCATGTCTTAAATGTTTTACTACACGAATTTCCAAATCGTACGAAATGCTACCTATCAATTTAATCGGTCTAATGAATCTCTTGCCCATGAACTTCATATCCGATTTAATAACTAAAACACGTTCACATTATACCATCATGCTAGGGACTTCTACTCTTAATCAAAATCCAACCAACATTTCTCAATTACTTATAAGATCTTATAGAAGTTATATGATCGTTTTACCAAATACTCTTTTCAACATCAACAAATCATTTGTTAAATTTTTTTTTACAATCACTAAGTCCTTTTGCTAAATTTCTTTTCTAAGGATCCTTGTTTTCACAAGAATCTCCTAAATTCATAATTTCTTGTTTGATGAAACAGACTTACTTTTTATCGAAAAACCCTTTTCCTACACCAATTTACAAAACACGTGGGCAAGAATTTATAGGGACCGACCATCTTCGGATTACGTAAACTCTTTTAAAACAAAAGTAGCATTTCCATTCATCACAAAAAAAACATTATGCGTAACCAATGAGTACTTTATATCCTCTTACATGTACAAACTATATTCTACCCTTTCAAACCAAGCTCAATCTTATTTTGATTCGATAAACTCAACGTTTCGTTTAAACAACTATACATGCATATCATCATACCCGTTTTGGTCGTTGCATCGCGACAATTTCATTTATGTCGTTTGTACTTACATGCTCAACCTCTTGAGCACTTTTACATGCTTAACTCGTTATGGTTCAATTAATACTATATACGCAATCATTAGTATTCGTACTCACACTCATATTCATAACAATGCATTTTACGCTTATACTTATAATCGTATTCATACTTATACCCATGCGTTTCATGCTTATACTTATATTTATACGTTTCATGCTTATACGTATACTCATACTACTCGTACGTTTTATGTTGATACTCATACTTACGTGATATTCATACTTAAACTTATACTTATGCTTGTACTTTCATTCATAGACATGATTCATACATTCGTACCTATACGCGAGCGTAATCCGAGGGATTTGCTTACATGGGTCTCATACGTACTTAAGCATGGACTTGCTTATATACTATATTCTTATACGTACACATTCTTATTTTTTTTAATTTATGTATACCCTGATTCATACACAACTAATACAAGTTATGCGGATCATACGACGATCAACATAATCGCGGGTGCACACGGGATTATAGTGATAGGCTTATGAGAACCATAGAGTGTACTACTGTGTAGGTAAGACACGGAACGTAACATGACACCGAATACGAAACAGACGTAATGTGGTCAAAACATGGTGGATACGCCGCTGGTACTTCCTATATATAAGTGTTTTCACCATGTTACCAAACTTTCGTAAAACATGGCATGAGAAATTCAGTGTTTTGCAGACCTATTTAGACCTAATACAAACTTTAGACAACTCACGAACTCATTATATCCGATTATCCACGACGAGACTTCATTCTTAACACACTACTTCGTCTAACCATACCTATGTCATGCATATACTTGCATTCATTAAGAGTCTATCGTTCACTTCCATACTCCTATTATTCTCCATCATCCTTTCTTTTATACAAACCTCGTTTACAATCAAGTATGTTTAAACATTCGGATCCTAACTTATCTTCTTACTTTTAAAACCGTCTACCTACTCTTTATCCTTGTACTAACATACTTAATAGACCATTATCGCTTTATTTAAACTACCAAACCGTCTCGTCCTTCCCAATAAAGCAAACTTTTTATGCGATTTAGTACTATTCTTAAACTTTCGTACAAACTACCTCACTTTTATTGATTTCAAACCATTTTATATATAAAGATCCCTTTCGCAAATACAACGCAATTGTAAAACAACTCCAAACTTAGTTACTCAAAACTTGTTTAACTCGTTTTACCTATACACGTTTCACTCAGGCTTATGCCTCAAAACCACTGTAGCCAAACAAATCCTTTTACAAACCTATTTTTCTCTAAAATTTTGTGATATTCTCAAAACCACTCAGACTTATGTCCCAGTTTTAAATAATCGCCTTTTTACCAAAACTCTTTCAAGTCTTCCTCGTGAATAAATTTCGGGACGAAATTTTCTAAAAGAGGGGAGACTGTAACGCCCCGCGTTTTCAAACTTTCTACATGTAGAAACCATTATTTGAAATTCTATTTTTGGAAGCTTTGTAACCTTGGATTCGTCGTTTTGTTATAACCATTGTAATTCGAGACTTGACTCGTGATGAAACTTGTATTTTATTTCAAGTCATACTCTATAAAATCATACATTCATACATTCATACACGTGAAACGTGATTTGTGATACTTGCAAACGTGTGTTAAACCTACCAATTCGTGACCTACATAATTCGTACAATACTTATACTTAATCTTATTCTTTTTGTACTTATGTAACCTTTAGAACATGCCTTATACACTTAAATACCTTAATTTAATCATAAAACCCGTAATTGGTAACATTTGGACAAGTTAGGAATCAAAAATAAAAGAAATTAAAAATTTGTTTTCCAGCCCAAAGGCTTACGGAACGTATGCAATATCCCTTACGGTCCGTAAGTATGTCTGGCGGGCAGCAGGTTCAAACACCCGCGATTTTGTACGAAATCCCAACACCAAACCTCCTCCAATCACCTCTAATCACCATTAAAACACTCACCAACCTAACCTAACCTAACTCTTCCCCTATAAATACCACACTAATCCAAGGCCTAAACACTTTACAAACACTTCCAAATCTCTCTCAATCACTCAAAATCGTTGCTGCAAATCAGAGTTCGGACAGATTCATCAAGCTCCACGAAAATGAGCATAGCTTCTTCATTTCTCATCCGTTTTAGCTCATTCTTTTTCCAGAACGCTTGGTTTGACCTTAGCTTCGATTCCATGGGTGTTTCTCAGTGAATAAGTCCCTGGAACTCCGGAAAATAGGCTCCAAAGTTCAATGTTTTCATTTATCTTTACTAATCCTTGTTCAAACTTGAGTTTAACTCACTCAAACCCACATCCTTATGCTTATAATCACTTCTATGGTTAGTGAAGCTTAAAAACGGGGCTGAGACATGCAACATCAGAGGTTAATCCTCATATACTTTCTGTTTTGTTTAGGGTTTTTAACCCACAAGTGTTGTTCAAGCTTGATAAATGTGTGATTGTGGACTAACTTGGGTTGTCCAACATAAAATCCCCACATCCCTTGATGATTTCTCATAGTGTAGTTGTTTCTTATTTTTTGTATTGATATTAGTTCATGACCCTCCTTGTATGTTTTTACATCAAGTGTAGTGGTAAACCATAAGAGGTACCTAAATGGAAGCTTGTTCTTCCTACATCCTACATGAATTATATGACACAATAGAGGTACCTAAATGAAGATTTATTTTCTACCTCATGCTTGACTAATGGACTAAATAATACATAAAATACTTATACATATATATACTATTCGAACCCTTGATGATGGACTTGTGTTCATTCGTCAAGATATTAGAATAACATCATCTAAGACATAAGACTTGTTACGATTCTATTGAGTATATCACTCATGAAAACATTAACCCTTGAGGTTTCATAGTGTCAAGAACAAGTACTTGGTGTTAAAGGATGATTACTTTCTAATACCTATATTCTTGTGTTTTAACTTCCTAAATCCCTACGCGAACATACTCAACCTTCTAACCTCATCAACTTCGTCACATTGGATAATCGGAAAGCATATGCAACTTGTGAGTATACTCGCAACCCCTTTTATGTTTACCACTTTTTGGGGTGTAACATGTTTACCTTATTAAAACACACTTAAACTCATGCTTTATACAATGCACAAAATAATCCTTATACACGAATACTATGTTATGATACTTGATGCTTACGTGGACCATACTTATGTGATATGTTTTAGTCATTAGCTTTCACGAGCCTCCATTTGACATGTAAAGCGCTATAGGAGTAACGCACCGCCCGTAGACTTATGGTCATGTTGAATTATATCATTGTTGCGTAAACAGAGGATTGGCTAGAAATATTGCATGCCATGTTAGGTTGATCTTGTATAAACTAAGTTGCCATGTGGATTCGTTTTAAACTTTTATACTTATACTTATTCATAAACTTGTATACTCGCCTTTGCTTTTGCATTGAATTGTATTTTAAACATGTTACAGGTTGAGGATTGATGATGCTATGAAAATGGACTAGCAATGATGCCTAGACACTCACTTAGACGTTTAGGATTAAAGTGTTGTATCAATTTTATTATATTTCGTTTGAACAATGTTGTTATTTGAATTCCTTGTAATGTTTTGACAATTTGTTTATTAAATGAAATCGGTTGAATTAAATATTGTCACAAATAGTGTTATGAAGTCTCTTGCAATCTATTTCGTCTCACTCCGATGTTTCCGACATCGGTTGGGGTGTGACCAGGGGCGGACCTAAGCCCAGCCCAAGGTGGGCGGGCGCACCCCCGGGAAAAAAAAATTTAGTGCTAAGTTCCGTCGAAAATCCCGTCCGCACCCCTTGGAATTTTTCGTCCGCACCCCATGGAATTTTCCGTCCGATCCTTTGGAATTTTTCGTCCGCACCACTTAGGTAAAAAGTGTTATCAACTTATATTTTAAAAATATTCTTTAGTAAACTCTTATTTTATAAAAAATACTACCTAAATTATATAACTTTTAATACCTAAATAACTAAACCCAAATACCAAATACATTTAACTAGCCCACTACTAAGTCTTAGCCCAATAAACAAACCCAACAAATCAACAATATTTCAAACTAAAATAAAATAAACAAGCCCAAAACTCTTACATATTCTATCATGCTCTCTTTATCGTCCTTGCACGCTAGCGATCAGAACATCAACAGCGGCAACAGTGAACATTCAGCAGCCACCATACCACCGCCGATCAAACACAGGTAAGTTTCTTTGTTATTTTTGATGATTTTTGGTTGATATTATCCACCCCCAGCAGCCTATTATAGCCGCATACTAACCATAGTAGACATGTGCTTCGTTTTGTTTTCATTACGTTATGGTGGGTTATATTTTGTTAGTGATGATATTTTGCCTTTTTTTATAGATCAATTTGTTATGGAGCCATGAACTTATAGATCAATTTGTTTGTGATAGCCGATAGGAACAATCAGCAGCGACATTATGGCGCGATTTCTCAAGAGGAAAGTTGATACGTCTTCCGGATTCGTTGATGTGGATACTTGCGTAATCGGATTGGCGATGAGAATTTAAGTGAAGGTTGTATATGTTATATAGAGAAAGAGTTGCTTAAGAAAGTAGGTTAAGATAATATTTTCGATAGATTTCAAAAAATGAAAACCCATAGGTCGACGTTTTAATTATGTTTGTAACAAGGTTTGACGTGTTTTTGATGATTATATAAATTTAGTTCTTTTGTTTTACATGACCCGACTCGACCCGAACCGACCCGATACGAACCGATTTTTTATTTATATACCTTGGGGCCTAAAATTTTTAAAAATGTTCCGCACCCCCATGGAAAAATTCCTGGGTCCGCCACTGGGTGTGACACCTATCACCCAGACTCGAACTTGATACCTGGAGGAGAAAACTCACTGGGCTCACCATAGGTGTAACTTAGATACCCGTGGCCACTACTAGAGCGCTAAAGATGGTTATATGACTATATGAATCAATACAGTAAATGAAACTCGATCTTCAGTGATAACTTTGTGATGCCATGTCATTTACGAACAATCCTCTCTATTAATTATTAAGAAGTAAATACAACTAAATCCTCTCTATTAATTATTAAGACTAGAAGGAGTGGGGGCCGGCTGAGGCCCGGCTAGGACCGGCGCCGGTCCCCCACACCGCCCCCCTCCATCCCACCCGTCCTCACCAGCGCACCCAAGCCGGTCTCGCCGTGCCACCTTTGAAGCATATAGCCGTTACTAACGGCTAGATTAATAAAAAAAAAAAGAAAACCCTTTTTCAATTTAAATATATACCCATTCTTTATACCATTTCTTCAATATTTCACCCATTCTTCTCTCATTCTCATCCATTTTTATAAAAAAACACTCCCATTTTTATACCAATCTTTTATAAAAAAATATCTCTTCATCCACAATGGCATCTAATCCTTGGTGGTCCGGCTCTTCTTCGGATGAAGAGGAGATGTTTTTCGCAAACGCTGTGGTAAAGGCGGCGCAGATTCTTTTGGAAGAGGAAGAGGAAGAGGAAGAGGACTCGTCTGAAAACGTTATTACCAGACGAATACAGGTTAACAGAGACCGCGAAGGAGCGCACGAGAAATTGGTTAACGATTATTTTTCGGATGCACCCCTTTACAACGCCGACACTTTCAAACGAAGGTTCCGAATGAGTCGCCGTTTATTCACACGGATTGCTGATGATTTGGCGGGGCTAGACCCGTTTTTCACTCAACGACCCGATGCTCGGAATTATGAAGGGTTCACCACGTTACAAAAGTTTACTGCGGCCATTCGCCAACTGGCGTACGGGACAGTGGCCGACGCGTTGGACGAGTACTTACAGATGTCGGCAAGAACCGCGCGGGAATGTTTGTATCGGTTTTGCCATAATGTGGTAAAACTGTATAGCAAAAAATATTTGCGGAAACCAAACGCGTATGATGTTCAACAGTTGTACCAAGCTCATGAAGCAAGGCACGGGTTTCTGGGAATGCTTGGTAGCATTGATTGTATGCATTGGGCGTGGCATAACTGCCCGACTGGGTGGCGAGGCCAATACACGCGAGGTGATCACGGCTATCCAACCTTAATACTTGAGGCCGTGGCGTCACAAGATTTGTGGATCTGGCATTCTTTCTTTGGGCTCCCTGGTTCACTCAACGACCTCAACGTGCTGTACCAATCGACGATCTTTAGCGATGTCGTTAATGGAATCGGTCCGGACACCCGTTTTAGAGTTTCAGGGGTTGAGTATAGACGCGGGTATTATCTTGCTGACGGAATATATCCGTCTTGGTCTACAATTGTCAAGACTATTTCATATCCTGAGGACGAAAAAAGGAAAAAATTCGCCAAGCGTCAAGAAGGTGCAAGAAAAGACATCGAACGTTGTTTTGGTGTTTTAAAAAAAAATGGGCCGTCCTTGAACAACCGGCACGTGCGTTCACACCGAAGCGGTTGCGCCTGATTATGTACGCTTGCATTTTGCTCCATAACAAGATTATTGAAGACGAAGGTCGAGCGATTTGTGAGTATGATGAGAATGCATCTTACGGGAATACTGTCCTGGTAGATCCGACGCAACAGGATTTAAACTCGTTCGCGCTAACCAACGACTTCACGCATATAAACCTTCAACAGGATTTGGTAGAACATATTTGGAACAACGTTAACGTAGCGGACGGTGACGAAGACGAAGACGAGTAGTTTAGTTTTTTTTTTAGGAAATGTAATATTTTTTTTATTTTTCGGAAATGTATTTTTTTTTTTTTAGGAAATGTAATTTTTTTTTATGTTATGAAATGAATTTATTTATGTTGTATTTGTTAATTTTTATAAAGTTTTTATTAAGTTAATAAAGTAAAACTTAGAAAATTATAAAATAATGAGGTGGGGTAGCCCCATCCTCCATCCCCCACGAGCCGGTGATGTGGCACCTACGTGGCGGCCCATCCTCATGGGGATGGGCCTCACCATACCCCTTAGTCTAAGAAGTATAATCAACTACAATAAAATAAGATTCATTTTGCCTTTTTATTGCCGTACAATTTGGATCGCAAAGTACAATCTATTCAGTATCACGCTTTCACATATAATTAAAAAAGATGTTAACACTTGTTATTGAATCTGTCAATCTATATCTGTATGTTTAACCAACAGAATTTTGAACTTGGTATAATATTTAAGTAAAATATATGTTTATTTTAAAAAATTAATAATTAGTTTCACATTAAATTCATTTACTTGATGATACAATAACTATATATGTAACACCCCAAAAACGGGTTTGGTAATCAAACCACGTTAATACTAAAAGACGGCTAAGGAACCGTTAGTGGTAAAATTTAGCCAGAAAATATTAGGATTATTATATGATTAAATCCAATATTTAATAAAAAGAGAAACAGAATGCGTTTGGGAAATAAAGTTTATAGAAGGCCCGAGTTAACGGGACTTAAACTAAACTCAGTCATAGATTCCCAAAACCCACTAATTTAATTATGAATGTTTAACCTAGTTAATAAGTGGGGAATATTGTTAGAAATAAGTAGGTTGCGCCCTACTTAATTAACTAACCAAATTAGAAGGGCCAATATTGTTAAAATTGAAACTTATATTATTGGTTTTAATTAAAAATAAAACCAAACACCTCAAATTGAGATGTCTGGTCGTACAAGAAACACAGGGGGCGACACAGGCTCCCCTTCAAGCCCTAGTTCCACTAAAAATTGATCAATTGGAGGTTCAATGCAGTCCCAAATCAAGTTCTAAACACGAATTAGTGATCACCTCACTGAAGGGATCATAAGGTATGCAAAATTCTAGTATTTTGATTCATCTCAAGTTCTAGGTTAATTGTGAAAAACTGAAATTGAGCTTGATTGTGTCATGCATGAATGAAATTAGAAGAAATATGATGTCTAGGGATGAACCCTAGGTGAAATCTTGTTAAAAGATTTCATGTTAATTATAGAGTTCATAATCACCATTGAAGGTGATTAATGAACTTGAAGAAAACTTGACAAACCCTAGAATTATGATCTTGCTCTAGCATAATCTGAATTTAAGAGTAAATTTCAGAAATATGGATGTTAAGACTTGTGTAGAATTGTCTAATCGAAGTTAATTTAGATGATAATTACAAGTCATAAACTTGGTTTTGATGATATAAAAATCTGACCCGCTAGGTGTTTGATGAAACGCCTAAGTGAGGATTAAAAAGCTAAAATTTGAGTAAAAACGCAGATTTGATTATTATAAATAATTATGCGTTAAAGCTTATGAAAAATGGGTTTTAGATGATTAAATGAAATTGATGTTGTATTGGTGTTTATAAACACCATACTAACTTGTATAAATGAACTACTTGAACAAAAAGGGGAAATTGTTAAGAGTTCATACTTGATTTGAAGTGGGTCGTGACATAAGAATTAAACTCATGATTCATGATTTAGTTCAATAAGAAAGTAGTCAAAGATTCATAAGGTGTGAAAGTCATGATTTAGAATGACTAATCTAACAACCTTGTGAATGATGGATGATAGTAGGCGCTTAAACAAGCTAGGTGAAGCTTGGAGTGAAAGCGGGTCAAACAAATCAAGAATGAAGGAAAAAGAGCATAACCGGATGCAAGGTAAGCGACGCTTACATCCTTTTTTGTAGAATATGCATTATTTTGTAAATTACTAATGCGATTAGTGTAATATCCGAATTAAGGGTTCCGATGCTATTAACATGAGTCGGAACAAACAAAAATGATAAAAACCATGTATTATGGTGAAAAGAGGCGAAACGGTAATATAGTCATGTAATGACTAATAACTAAGAAGTTTTCGTTAAGATTATTTTAAATGCAACTAATAACGAGAAAATGAGTAAAAATGGAAATTTAGTCAAGTATTGGCTAAAGTAAATTAGAGTTCAAAAGGGGCACCCGTGGCGTAAGCCGAATGGGTAAAAACATAAGAAAGGAGTTTAAGAGAAAAAGGGGTCTAGTAGCAAAAATCCGAAATGGGTTGGATGAACAAATTGGCAATTAATAACCATGTTTTGCTACTTATGAAAATGCCTAGTCTTATAGGCCAAACGGGTCAAACGGTGTGATAACACCATTTGACAATATCGACTAATATGGTTGCCAAGTCTTATGCTAACAGGACCGATTAGCGAGTCGGATACTTCCGTCGCCATAGAAAATGTGATAATAAAAGCGAGGTATAAACCGGGTCTATTTGTTGATCCGAGCCAGGTACGCATATTTATGTTGTAGTTAAAAGTGATATCTTGGTCGAATAATTGGTGAGAGTCCTTCATTGTAAAAGAAGGACCAAAATCGACCAAAACGCCCTTGTAGGCTAAATTGAACAAACAAGCCTTAGAGGTTGTTTGGAAACGAGTCTTATGATTAAACAAAAAGCTTAGAATAAGTGTAGATGTTGATAGATGTAATACGTTAGCCAAATAGCTCTATTTGAGTCTTACCGTAGAATAACAATCCGAAGGGTAAAACTCGGAACATATAGATATACACATTGAAATCCAACACACAAAGAGTTGTAGTTGAATATTACTTGATAAGAAATGTAGGAATAAGATGCTAGAAATGAATGAAAGCGATTTCAAGTTTTAAAGTGCTTAAATACCCTTAACGGGTCAAAATAAGCATACGAGCGAAAACGGGTTTAAATGGTGTAATAAACCTATTATTAGAACCTAATATAGTAGGTAACATTAATTTGAAGAAGTGTAGGTGATGTAGGAATCAAACAAATATGTTCGTTTGATAAAATGCATAAACGGGTCAAAATTGGGAAATAGGGCGATAAGCCGAAGACTTAAAAGTCTGAAAATTTATTATGTAGGATGTTGGATTTTAACTCCATAAGATGGAGAATTAAATTACGGACGCGTAGGAAAAAGAATCGGGTAAAACGGATCAATAACGAAGAAGTTATGGCCGTTTCCGTGAAATCAGATTGTGCTGGGAATATGCAGCAACCAGCTGCAACAGTTCTGAAGAAACAAGGCAGTGGCGTAGCGCTACTGGCAGTGGCGCTACGCGAGCACTAGCCAGTTTCGCGAAAAATGTTTATTTTCAATTATTTTGCGTTGCGAACCCGTTCTAATACGTTTTAAGCTACGTATGACTAATCCAACTCAAGTTTTATGAGTTTCAGGTTAAATTTTAGTACCGGAGGACGATCAAGCACAATGAAGAACCGAACACGATTAAGAAATAAGCTTCCGCACGACGTTTCGTTGTTACTTTTGACTGACGAACTTAATTACATTATGTTCTAAACTTTTAAATTGTAAAAGGTTTTAGTAAACCCGTTTTTCCCGATGTATATGAATCTTAATTACATGATTGTTTTCGTAAATTATACGCCAAACCTTGATTTATAAGAACGGATGTTACAATATATGATTAAAAAGAATAAGTATTCATAATTATGTAAGAGAGACAGGAAAAAACAAAAAGTAGTTGTCTTCAATAAATGACTCGTGTCCCCCATTATTTTCTTTTATTATATAGATATGTATGTAGATTATTTTCTTTTATTATAAAGTATACTAGGTTACAACCCCGTGTATTACACGGGTTGAAAAACATAAATATAGTTAACATATGATGCAAATTATAACATATGATGCAAAATGATAATAATACTAACAAAACAACAACAACAATAATAAAAGTATTTTATGCGGTTTGGTAGATAATTTCTAAGAACACATTTATCACACTTCATGATAACGTTAGGTTATAAGTCGATTATTTTTTATGTAGCTTCATTTGCGTAACATTCTAATTTTAGAACTACATATTACTAATAATACATTTACCATGGAGGTAATAATAATAATAAAATCATGAATTAATATAATACATTTACCACGGAGGTAATAATAAAATCATGAATGAGTTGAATTTTCTTTAGTACGAATATAAAAGAAAAACATAACCTTAAGAATTTTAAAAACATTATGAAATTTGTAAAGTAATAAAATGAATTTAGTTAGAAAATATATAAACAATATCTATAATTATGACTTATCACTTATTAGTTAGAAAACATATAAATAATAATTAGACCTAAAGAATAGGTAAAATAAAAAATAAAACTTATCTTTAATTATTGTTTATCACTTATCAGTTGGGAAATATATAAATTATATTTAAACCTAAAGGATATCAACTAAATTAGAGTAAAAAAAGGGCAGGAAAACAATTATGAGGATACATAATAATTCGACACGTGTCCCTTCATAGGGTTCTTTTATTATATAGTATAGATAAGTATAAAAGTATCGATATAGATATATACATAGATGCGTAGATATAGATATAGATAACTATTAATTATTAAAACAATATATTAGAATTAAATTAAAAATACAAATATAAGTAAAATTTGAGAGTTGAAGAAGAGAATGTCATGTGACATTAATTGAAATTATTTATTAGACTGTGGGGTGTGGGGCGTGGGATGGTGCGGCGGAATGTCAAAAACGTCGGGCTAGCGTTGGTCATGGCGTTGCCCCGCTGGCGTGAGGATTGAGCCTGGCGTGGGGCGGGGGGCTGGGGTGACATGGTTAGTTTTGATTGGCTAGTATTTGATGACTGTTGGGCTAACCGTTAGGCATAGCCGTTGGCCAACGGCTATTTTTAATTATTTTCTATATAAACCAAACATTTCTTACTCATTTTTACCATCTAAATATTAAAAAATATATAAAATGGATTCTTCAAGTTTAAGCGATTCGTATGATAAATTTGTTTTGCCATCCTCATCCGACAACGAGGCGGAATTAATATTATCAGCAGTGATGATGGTGGTCAAAGCTACGGACTTCCCAGCCCCAATCCAAACGGAGGAACTATATTGTTTGTGAACGCGAAACCGCAAATGATTTGTTGTTAAGCGATTATTTATCACCCGAACCAATGTATGATGAAAGAATGTTTAGGCGGCGTTTTCGTATGAGTAAAAAATTGTTTTTAAGAATATCAAAGGATTTAGAGGATACTTATGTTTTTTTTTTCGACAAAGACCCGATGAGTGTGGTAATTTAGGATTTACCACGTGGCAAAAAGTTGCGGTCGCCTTAAGACAATTGGCTTACGACAATAGTTCCGACATAATAGACGACTATTTTAAAATGTCGGCGGCAAGGGAAAGTCTTCACAATTTTTGTGCGTATGTCATCAAACTATATATGAAAAGATACTTCAGAAACCCGACGTTTAGTGATATGCAACAAATTTTGGAACATCACGCTGAATATCATGGTCTCCCCAGAATGATCGGTAGTTTAGATTGTATGAAAAAGATCAAATAAGAAACATGATGTACGCGTGCGCCATTCTACATAACATGGTTTTAGAGGATGAAGAGTGTGCAATCGTTGAGTATTATGGCGAGGAGCCCGAATCAAATAACGAAGACATTAGTCACGAAGAGAGAACGCAAAACCAATATCCAATCGAGTCAAGACAAATAAATTCAAACCTTCGAACTGATTTGGTAGAACATGTTTCGACACTTCCTAGATTCGACTCCAACGAAGATGAAGATGATTGATTTTTTTTGGGTGATTTAATGTATTTTTTATTGTAGTTATTTAATATAAATAAAATGTGTTTTTAAAATTATTTACTAAATTTTATGATTAATATAACAAAAACAAAAAAAATATAAATAAAATGTGTTTTTAAAATTATTTACTAAATTTTATGATTAGTATAAAAAAAAAAGAAATTTAGGTGCCACATGCCACTCTAACACTACTTAGCCACACCCCTACCACACCTTTTGGATGTGGACTGGTGGAGCCCACACCTGTCATGTGTCGAGCAATGCTTTCAACCCAAAATCTTCCACACCCAATAGTATTAGAAGTAAGATAAGATATATGAATTCAGTTTTAATCCGAATTGAACTTCTTAAAAATGAAAGCCAAATAACCAATCTTCTTTTATCGCCTTGATACCGAAGGTTAAAGATCCGGTTTGTCCGGCGAACTTTCGGCCGATTAGCCTTATAGGTGTTATCAATAAGGTTATTTCCAAAGTGCTAGTAAATAGATTAAAGAAGGTGTTGGGGAATCTTATTTCAGAACAACAGTCGGCGTTTTTGGCTGGTAGGAATATAATGGATGGCCCATTAATTCTTAATGAAGTGGTGAGTTGGTTAAAAAAGAATAAACAGGTTGGTATGTTATTTAAAGTTGATATCAATAAAGCCTACGATTCGGTTTGTTGGTCTTTCTTGGATTCGGTTATGGCCCAAATGCGTTTTCCTAGTAGGTGGAGATCATGGGTCATGGCAACTCTATATTCCGCTAGGGCCTCCGTTCTGGTCAACGGCTCGCCAACCAGAGAGTTTGATTGTTCTCGTGGTCTTCGTCAAGGAGACCCGTTATCACCGTTCCTGTTTGTAATAGTTATGGAAGCCCTAACGTGTATTATGAAAAAAGCGGTTTCTTGTGGTTTATTTAGAGGTATCGATATCACTCCTGGTGGCCTGTCAATTTCTCACTTGATTTACGCGGATGACGTAATGTTCTTGGGAGAGTGGTCAGTATCAAACATCAACAACCTGAGAAGACTCTTAAGATGTTTCTACCTCGTTTCAGGATTAAAGGTGAATCTGGAGAAGTGTAGTATCTATGGAATCGGTGTGGGAGACCAAGAGTTGTTACAAATGGCAACCCATTTAAAATGTAAACAAGGTACGTTCCCTTTCATGCATTTGGGCCTGCTCGTTGGGGCCAATATGAACCTATGTCGGAATTGGAAATCAGTGGTGGATGTATTTAAAAGTCGCCTTTCCATTTGGAAAGCCAAAACACTCTCGTATGGTGGTAGAATTACTTTAATTAAATCGGTTTTGAATGCCTTGCCGACATATTATTTATCGCTATTCAAAGCTCCACTCAAAGTCTTAGATGAACTTGACAAGATCAGAAGAGTGTTTTTTTGGGGAGGGTCGGAAGAAAAAGCAAGAATGAATTGGGTAGCATGGGACAAAACAATTGCCCCGATTGAGTATGGAGGCTTGGGATTCGGTTCAATACGAGATGCCAACTTAGCTATGTTGGCGAAATGGTGGTGGAGGTTTAAAACGGAAAAAAATAGTCTATGGCGGAGAGTTATTTGGGCAATTCATCATAATAATAGAAGCTGGAATGAAATACCGATGAAGATCTCCATCTCTGGTCCGTGGAAAAACATTATTAACATCCGTCAGTGTATGTTATCTGCCGGAATAGATCTCAGTAGTGCGGCTTCGGCGAAATTGGCGAAAGGAGACAATATTCAGTTCTGGTTGGATGTGTGGGCTGACCCATTGCCCTTATATCTGAAATTCCCTATCCTTTTCAGACTTGAAAGCCTAAAGGATTGTCTTGTGATGGACCGTATATCATTCGATGATTCTGGGCCGATCTTTGGGTGGGCCTGGAACCGGCCTAACCTGAGTAATGTCGAAGCAGATCAAGTGCAGCAGCTAATGGCTATTGTGGGTGGGCAAAGCTTGAATCTGGGTGTGGACTGTTGGTATTGGAAATATGGGCCGAATAGCACCTTTAGTGTTGCATCAATTAAGAAATTGTTGTGTGAGGCAAATAGAGAAATTCCTGCAAGAACTTTTGAATGGAATAATTGGGTTCCAAAAAAAGTCGCTATCGTAGCGTGGAGGGCGGAAATGGAAAGACTCCCAACAAAATGTGCGTTGAGGCATCGGAATATCACGGTTCAAAACAATCTATGTGTTCTCTGTGGGGATTTTGCGGAGACGTGTGAGCACATCTTTGCAACATGCCAGTTTGCACAGGTGATATGGCAAAATATTGCAGTTTGGTGTAGGATTCCACCAATTATTACATTTGCTGTGAATGATCTTCTTGAACTACATGGTGGTGCGGGAATGGCGAGGAAGAAAAAGAAAGCGTTGCATGCAGTTGTTCTTGTAGCAATTTGGTGCATTTGGAAAATACGAAACGAGGTGGTATTCAGACAAGCCTGTCCGAATACTACAAAAATCCTGGATGAAATAAAAACAATGGCGTACTTATGGGTCAAGAACCGATCGAAAATGATGGAGCTAACATGGGAAAGATGGTGCCGATTTGATATCGTTGGTTAGTATATGTAATTGTACGTAATCGGTGTAATTTTATTTTGGTGACAGTACTCTAGTTGTAAATTTGGCGGGTAGCCTCTTGCTACAATTAATAAAATTTTGTCGGCCGTTCAAAAAAAAAATAACCAATCTAGCTAGGCTAATATCGAAAATTGAATATGTAAGTCAATATTGTTTTAAGCGATTTTACTTGGCTTGATTTTCAGTTTAATTAGCTTACACCTGAATATTGAATACTGCTAAATGGAACCTTCCATTAATACAAAAGCTAAAATTGGCGTTGATCAATATCATGAAACCCTAACCATTTCAACAATCATCGCATGATGGAAAACAACAATATTAAAATTTTATTTTTATTGGAGCTATGAAACATTATAGTAATCAAAGCGGTTCCATAAATCAAAGCCAAATCGTTCACAACATAAATCAAAACCTAAATCACAACAATCGTTGAATCAGTTCCAAAATTCAAAGTCGGTTCGCTTACAACATAAATCAAAGTTTGCAACAATAATCGAAAAGGCAATATAAGTAAAAGTCTAAGTCACATCAATAATCAAATCAGACATAATAGAGGGCAATATCAAAAAGCATAAATCAAAGTCGAACAAAGATCACAATCGAACATCGTATTTGGTTACACTTTTCAAGAAATCAAACACCCTCTCACCTCCCCATTGATTGAAGATCACTACCCCTACCGATTTGGTTACAATTTTTTATCTAGCCAAACCTAACCTCTATGATGGCGTAGAACCAAAATTAAATTGATGCAGCAAACCAGCTCGAGCAATACACCCCCCCCCCCCCCCCCCCCCCCTCAAAAAAAAAAAAAAAAAAAAAAAAAACGGTGGAGGGAGACAAATTATCATTGAGAGGTGAGCGAATGACCTAGGAATGGGGTTGTATTAATAAAGGCAGTTCTGTCATTTTCTCTTTTAAACATCCTAGTTCCTTCACAAAAAAAAAAAAAAAAAAAACCTTGTGAATCTTTAGAGGATTCAATTCAAACTCAATCCCATTAAAGTATTTCATGAATCAAATGAGTCCTAAGAGTTATACCGATCCATAAGACTGAGTGTAGTGGGGCGACTCCCCCTCCCACGTCGCCCCTAAGTCGCCCCAAACACCGCCCCCATCGGCGTCCCCCCTTGCCCGTCCTCTTCTCGTCGCCATTCCTCCACAAAATCAACTTTTGGCACAAAAATTCAGAGATTCCCCCTCCAAGAAGCCCCAAGTCGCCCCAAACACCGCCCCCCCTTTTTTTCTTTGTGCAAGACGCCCACTTCTCGTCGCTCCACTACCTTTAGTCTAAGTATCATTATTACTATATATTACTATATATTACTAAACGAATTGAAATGAATAGTAATTTTAATATTATAATAATATATGTTTTTTTATACTTCTATTATTTTCATATTACTAAACGAATATATACGATTGTAATGAATAGTAATTTTAATATTATAATAATATACGGTTTTTTAATACTTTTATTATTTTCATATTATAATAATAGTTATTTTCTTCACCTTTTAACTTTAATCTTTTTTTAATATCAGGAGTTGGGATAAACTTGGTGTCAACCGGTATCGAACCAGTACTGGTATCGAAAATACCGGTACGGTCCTGTTCGGTATCAGTACATGAAGGTAAAAAACGGCACTAATACAGAAAACGCCAAAAGTTGGTGTCGAATTGATATTGGAAATCTTTTGGTTCGGGAAATTTAGTGCTGCTACCCGGTACCATTTGCTCATCCCTGATCACGGTTACCGTACGAACAACAGTATCGTACAACTTTTTTTTGTTGATTTTCTTTAACTTTTAATTTTTTTCTTTTTTTAGTTTCATGGGTGGGGATGAGCTCAGTGCCAATCGATACAGAATCGGTACTGATACCGAAAATACCGGTTACAGTACCGGTATATGAAGGTAAAAAACGGTAGTGAACCGGTACCGGGAACGCCAAAACTCTGTACCGAATTGGTACTTAAGATCTTTCGGTTTAGCAAATTTGGTACCTGTACCCAGAACAATTTGATCATCTCTGACCACGGGTTTCATACGAACAACATCGTTACCATACAAATTTTTTTGTTGATTTTCTTTCGGTTATTTTTTAGTGTTTTTTTTACATTTTCTTTTTATTCTTATCAGCAGTTCCATTCACAACACGCTCGTAGTAATTTCAAAACACATGTAAACACAGACTAAATAACAAATGAAATTCGCCGCAACGCGGCGAACTTCTTTAAACCTAGTTTTAATAAAGGAATAAACACTTAGATGCAAAAAAGTTCGTAAGTAATATACGACTAATAGTGAAATGATTTATTAAAGAGTTATTAGATTTTAATAATCCTAAGTTTCACTTGTTGGCTGATAATAATCTCAACTTAAAAAATTCACTCCAACAATCCTAACTTGTAAGAGTTTGGTTCCTAACGATCCTTTTCTAACTAAGGTCTAACTCAGTTAGTTCTTGATGACGTGGATGTTAATGTAGCACTCAACTTTATTATTTGCTGATGTGAACAATGATTTGGCTTTCTTATCACCACCTCACTTCCACCACCACCACCACAACCACCACCACCGCTAGGGATGGGCTTTTTTCTCAAATACTCGTACTCGTATCGATTTTAGGTATTCGGTATATGTATCGGTACCCAATTTTATTGATTTTGGTATTCGGTATTCGGTATTGGTACATGTACGGGTAAAAACGGGTGCTGGTACCGAATTTTATATAGACCTATAAAAGTTTTTTTTAATATCATGTTTTATTTCGTATCATGGTATTTATAGTTACTCGCATTGATTTTACCTATTTGGTACTCATGTCAATTTTACTAATTTAGGTACCGTTACGAGTGCTCAAAAATTAAATAAAAACAAAATGGTACCAAAGCGGGTACCGTACTAAAATACACGTACCGTACCAATATATTTGGCACGGTATTTGGTACCCAGTTTTGTTCTACTGGTACCGGTACGGGTATAGGTACGAGTACTGTACACCACCACCACCGCCATCTTCACCCACCACCACCACAACCATCTACACCGCCCACCTCCACTACCATTTCCCCACCCCCACCACAACCACTGTAACACCCCAACCGATGGCGGAAACATCGGAGTAAGACGAAATAGATTGCAAGAGACTTCATAACACTATTTGTGACAAGTATTTAAATAATAAATTTTCATTTTATTTCTAAAGAGTCAATTACAAGGATTTGAAACAGTTACAACATGAATGATGAAATACAATACAATACAATAAGAATACAAATTTAAAGTGTGTATCTAAGCATCCTACTAGATTCCATGCATCACCAACATCATTGCTATACCTGCAACATGTTTTAAAAGTGTAGTTCAATACAAAAAGTATTGTCGAGCATATAAGTTTGGTGCGTAGTATATAAGTATAAAATATTAAGGAACAATCCACATGGCAAACCTAGTTATCAAGATTAACGTATAAACTGGCATGCGATTTACAAGTCAACCCTCTGTTTACGCAATTATGAATGAATAAACCTAACTTGACCTCTCTTTCACGGGCGGTGCGTTACTCCTATAGCGCTATACATGTTAAGTGGAGGCTTGTACGAAGCTAATGACAAGTTCATCACATAAGAATCACCCAGAAAACACGAATCAAGCATAACAAATAGTAAGCATGTATTGGATTGTTTGTTTATGTATTTGCATAAGAGTATGTATACTAAGTGTGTTTTGTATATAAAAACATGTTACACCCAAAAGTGTGAAAACGGTAAAATGGGTCAAGTATACTCACAAAATTGCTAAGTCTTCTGATTATCCAAGTGTTGACGAGTGTATGAGATTGGGAGGACGAATGTATAAGGGTTAAAGTTCAAGGTAAGTTTAGAGTCGAGATTTGGAATTTAAAAAAAATATGGAAAGTACATATACAAAAGTAATCATCTTTAACACAGAATGTTTTAGATGATGTAATCAAACACCTTGACAAATGAACACAAATTCGTCATCAAAGGTTCGATTAGTTGGAATATACATATAAGTAGTCTGTAGTGTATATTATATCATATAGGTCAAGTAGGAGGTAGGAGGATAAATCCACAATTTAGGAACCTCTTTGTATCATGGAAGTCATGTAGGAGATAGGAAGAACAAGTATTCAATTTAGGTACCTCTAGATGTTCACCACTACACTTGATGTTATAAACATTCAAGGAGGGTCATGAACTTATAAGTAACAATAGAATATGAACAACTAATCTATGAGAAATCACCAAGCAATGTGTGGATTTTCCAGTAGGATAACCTAAGTTAATCCTAAATCACACAACCATCAAGCTTTGAGCTTGAACATCACTTGTGGGTTAAACCCTTGAACAAAACAGAAAGTTTGTGAGGCTTACACCTCTGATTTTACATGTCTCAACCTTGTTTTGAAGCCTAACTAACCATAGATGTGGTTATAAGCATAAGGACAAAGGTTTGAGGTGAGTTTCCTCAAGTTTATCAATGTTTGAATCAAGAACAGAAAAATCAGTCAACTTTGGAGCCCTTTTGGCGACATTCCAGGCTTTTATTTTCCAGGGAAAACCCATGGAAACGTAGCTAAGGTCAATACAAAGAAGTAGGAAAAATAATCGAGTGAATCGGATAAGAATTGAGTGAGTTATGCTCATTTTTGTGGGAAGGTATCAATCTGCTCGAACTTATGGAATCAGCTGCGATTTGGAGAGAGTTTGAGAGTGTTTTAGTGTTGCAAAAGTGGTAGGGAGGCTGATTATAAGTGGTATTTATAGGGGAAGGATTAGGGTTAAGTTGGTTTGGCATTTAATACAAGTAGGTGAGAGTTTAATCAATAAAAAGAGAAATAATTCAGCAATATATGGCTGAATTGCAAGGGTTGTTTGGCAGCTTATATATATTTTTTTGTTGTTTAAATGATGTAAAATGTATAAATAAGATGTATTTTATATATGGTTAACATGTCCTACAATGTCTAGTGTGTATTAAACATGTATCAAGGCCAAAAGGTATATTAAACATGAATTAAAGTAAGAGTAAAAAAAAATATGTTATGCATAAGTATGTGTAACAAACCAATATAACAAGTATGTACGACATGTGACTTGAGGTAGCAAATAAGCATAAAGAAAATGAATTTGCATCTTGCAAAATGTGACCAAATGTTTGTTTAAGAATCACGAACACATGGTAGTTGTTTGCGAGTTAATCTTCGCAAGTATGCATTAAGTATAAACAACATGAATTTCATATAAAAGATCAATTTTTTTACTACAATCGAAGTCTCAGATTTACAATGGCTTGAAATGGATTACGATTAACGGATTTCCGAAAGTAGAAATATACGACAAGTTTTCTAATTAGGGAAAGTGCGAAAAAGCAGGGCGTTACAGTCTCCCCTCCTTTAGGAAATTTCGTCCTGAAATTTATTCAAGAGGAATGCTTTGAAAAAGGAATTTTGGTTAAAAATAATGATTGACTAAAGTTGAGATTTTGAAGTTTGAGACATGTTGGGAAGGATGTATAAAATCGTTGAGGAACGAAGGGGGGTTGTGAAAAAATTTTGTTCAAAATAAGTTTTGAGACATTAATCATAAGTAAAACGTGTATGTGTGTATAGGTAAAGTGGGCTTAAACAAGTTTAAATTATCCAAATGGATAGGTATTTTAGAATATGCTATCAAAGAAAGAAAACTTTCATATAAAATGGTATGCATTTTGATAAAAAGTGTGGTCGCTTCGTAGGTTGTAAAAAGATTTAAAAGCAAAAGTATTTTAGGTTTCGAGCGTTTAAACCAATTTCTTGTAAGCGAGGTTTGTATAAAAACCAAAGAATAACTGGGAACAACGGAGGTATGAGAGTGAACGAACGATCTAGTAGGTGAATGCGAGTACAAGAATGGTTTGAAAGTTGGATACAATATGATAATGAGTGTTGTTAATAAGGTCTCGTCACGGATAATTTGATATAATGCGTTTGTGAGTTGTTAAAGTTTGTATTAGCTCTAAAAGGTCTCCAAAACACCGAATTTCTCATGGGACGTTTTACGAAAGTTTGGTAACATGCTGAAAACACTTGTATATAGGAAGTACCAGCGGCGTATCCACCATGTTTTGACCACGTTACGTCCGTTTCGTTATTCGCGTCATGTTACGTTCCGTGTCTTACCATACACAGTAGTACACTCTATGGTCCTCATACGCCTATCACTATAATCCCGTGTGCACCCGTGATTATATTGATCGTCGCATGCTATGCATAGCTTGTACTAGTTGTGTATGAATCAGGGTATACATAATTTGAAAATAAAAATGACTACGTAGAAGAATGTATATTTACGTTTTAGTATGTATGAGACCAACGTAAGCGAATCCATCGGGTTTCGCTCGCGCACAGGTACGAATGTATGAATTATGAGTATGAGTAAAAGTATGAGCATAAGTATAAGTTTAAGTATGAATACGCACGTAAGTATGAGTATAAACATAAAATGTATGAGTAGTATGGGTATAAGTATAAGCATAAAATGTACTGTCACGAGTATGAGTGTAGGTACGAATAATAAAATTTGTGTATATAGTATGTGTTGGAACATAACAGGTTTAAGCCTATAAAAACGTTCCAAAAGGTTGAGTATGTAAATACGAACGATATAAATGAAATTGTCGCGAGATATCGACTAAAACGTGTACGAGGATATGTATGTATAGTTGTTTAAGCGAAACGTGGAGTTTATCGAATCAAATATAGATTGAGTTTGATTGAGAATGTAGAATATCGTTTGTATATGTAAGAGAATATAAAGTACTCATTGGTTATGCATAACGTATTTTGTAATGAATGGAAATGCTACTTTTGTTTTTAAAAGAGTTTACGTAAGTTGAAGATTGTCGGTCCCCATAAAGTCCTCTTGCCCACGTGTTCTGAAATGATGAATTGAGCGGTGTAGGAAAAGGTTTTCGAAAATAATGAGTTCGTTTCATTTGCATCAAAACAAGAAATTTTGAATTTTGGAGGATCTTGTGAAAACGTTGATTCTTAGAAAAGAAATTTAGCAAAATGGATTTAGTGATCATTGAAAAGAGTTTTAACAAATGATTCGTTGATGTTGAAAAGAGTCTTTGGTAAAACAATCGTATAATATCTATAAGGTCTTATAAGTATATGAGAAAGTTGGTTTGAATTCCGATTGAGAATGAAAGTCTTTAATATGGTGATATAACGTGAGTGTGTTTTAGTGATTAAGTCGAATATGAAATTTTGTGGGCAATGGATTTATTGGGCCGAAAAAATTGATAAGTAGCATTTCGTGGGATTGTGAAAATCAATAAATGAGCGTTTACGGTATTATTAAGAATTTCGTGGATGTGAGAGAATGTAAAATTAGATTGTAGGATAAGGAGTAGGTTTAAATAGACAATGCATGTTGAGACGAATAAGAATTTGACTAATAATATTCAATTTGGGTATAAAGGTGATAGTGTGTACATAATAAGGTTTATTAAAAGTAAGTCTTGGTAACGATCACCTATGTAAGGGAATCACCCCTAACTCGTTGGTGAGGTCGTTGTAAGATGAGAAAAGGAACGGAGTTAGTCATCACGGTAAGGAAATCACTCCTATCTTGACGATATGCTTCCATTTATTGTTACAAGGGATATAAATAAAGTTATGTGAAATCATGTATGTGAATAATGTATAAATGCATGAAGAAGTATTAGTACGATATACGCCTAAAAGTGAAATCTCAAAATAATTCGAATTCGAAAAAGAAGGAATTGTATAAAAAATGATCGAGAATAATAAAATGTAAATTTGATTAAAACTTGGATGGTTCCAAAACGGAACGTTGACTAACCAAAGTGGTCGAAAAGTCTTTTGAATTTGAGAAGCATGCTTTGGCCTAATAGATGGAATACTCTCGCCGACACGTCGGTTAACGGTATTCACCCTTCCGGTTACTACATGTCCCAATTCAATCGAAAATTCGAGACTTGGGGGGATTTATAAAAATCAAGGAGTGGGACTAGTCGACAAGATGCGAGTTTCACCCCTAACTTGATGATTTCGTACCCTAAGTATGGTTGGTACTTGTCGGGTCAAAATTTAATTTCGACACGTTGACGAGGGTCCACTAGAATTTGAAATTGAAATTCTTCATCAAGATAAGGACTTCACTCCTAACTTGATGATGAATCTCGTGTAAAAAGAATAGGTAGATTGAGAGTCGTTCACCAAATTGTGGGTTTCACGCCTATTTTGGTGAAGTTGTCTCATTTGTATAATACGAGTGTTTGCGGATTTAGAATAGTCGAGTAAAATGTATGAGGAAAAGTGTATGTTGAAGATTAAACAAACAAGTATAAACATGTCAAGAATGGCACATAAAGAATGAAATATTAAAACAAATATTAACACATAATAAAACATGTATTAACACATAAGAATAGCATGTCAAGTATGATACATAAGGATAAAACGACATATATGTTTAAAAGGCTCAAAGAGAATAAATAAGAAACACATAAAGTGGCATGCATGTAGTTTCAAGCAAAACATAAGAATAAGGCTCTAAAACTATAGACTAGGTAAAAGCATTCCTACTTTTCCTAATTCCCTATAGTTATGGCTCTGATACCAATCTGTCACACCCCAACCGATGGCGGAAACATCGGAGTGAGACGAAATAGATTGCAAGAGACTTCATAACACTATTTGTGACAAGTATTTAAATAATAAATTTTCATTTCATTTCTAAAGAGTCAATTACAAGGATTTGAAACAATTACAACATGAATGATGAAATACAATACAATAAAAATACAAATTTAAAGTGTGTATCTAAGCATCCGACTAGATTCCATACATCACCAACATCATTGCTATACCCACAACATGTTTTAAAAGTGTAGTTCAATACAAAAAGTATTGGCGAGCATACAAGTTTGGTGCGTAGTATATAAGTATAAAAATATTAAGGAACAATCCACATGGCAAACCTAGTTATCAAGATTAACGTATAAACTAGCATGCGATTTACAAGTCAACCCTCTGTTTACGCAAGTATGAATGAATAAACCTAACATGACCTCTCGTTCACGGGCGGTGCGTTACTCCTATAGCTCTATACATGTTAAGTGGAGGCTTTTACGAAGCTAATGACAAGTTCATCACATAAGAATCACCCAGAAAACACGAACCAAGCATAACAAATAGTAAGCATGTATTGGATTGTTTGTTTATGTATTTGCATAAGAGTATGTATACTAAGTGTGTTTTGTATATAAAAACATGTTACACCCAAAAGTGTGAAAACGGTAAAATGGGTCAAGTATACTCACAAAATTGCTAAGTCTTCCAATTATCCAAGTGTTGATGAGTGTATGAGATTGGGAGGACGAATGTATAAGGGTTAAAGTTCAAGGTAAGTTTAGAGTCGAGATTCTGAATTTAAAAGGAATATGGAAAGTACATATTCAAAAGTAATTATCTTTAAAACATTATGTTTTAGATGATGTAATCAAACACCTTGACAAATGAACACAAATTCGTCATCAAAGGTTCGATTATTTGGAATATACATATAAGTAGTATGTAGTGTATATTATATCATATAGGCCAAGTAGGAGGTAGGAGGATAAATCCACAATTTAGGAACCTCTTTGTATCATGGAAGTCATGTAGGAGGTAGGAAGAACAAGTATTCAATTTAGGTACCTCTAGATATTCACCACTACACTTGATGTTATAAACATTCAAGGAGGGTCATGAACTTATAAGTAACAATAGAATATGAACAACTAATCTATGAGAAATCACCAAGCAATGTGTGGATTTTCAAGTAGGATAACCTAAGTTAATCCTAATTCACACAACCATCAAGCTTTGAGCTTGAACATCACTTGTGGGTTAAACCCTTGAACAAAACAGGAAGTTTGTGAGGTTTACACCTCTGATTTTACATGTCTCAACCTTGTTTTTAAGCCTAACTAACCATTGATGTGGTTATAAGCATAAGGACATAGGTTTGAGATGAGTTTCCTCAAGTTTAATCAAGTTTATCAATGTTTGAATCAAGAACAGAAAAATCACTCAGCTTTGGAGCCCTTTTGGCGACGTTCCAGGCTCTGATTTTCTAGGGAAAACCCATGGAAACGTAGCTAAGTTCAATACAAAGAAGTAGAAAAAAGAATCGAGTGAATCGGATAAGAATTGAGTGAGTTATGCTCATTTTTGTGGGAAGGTATCAATCTGCTCGAACTTATGGAATCAGCTGCGATTTGGAGAGAGTTTGAGAGTGTTTTAGTGTTGCAAAAGTGGTAGGGAGGCTGGTTATAAGTGGTATTTATGAAGGGAAGGATGAGGGTTAAGTTAGGTTGGCATTTAATACAAGTAGGTGAGAGTTTAATCAATAAAAAGATAAATAATTCAGCAATATATGGCTGAATTGCAAGAGTTGTTTGGCTGCTTTTATATTTTTTTTTTGTTGTTTAAATGATGTAAAATGTATAAATAAGATGTCTTTTATATATGGTTAACATGTCCTACAATGTCTAGTGTGTATTGAACATGTATAAAGGCCTAAAGGTATATTAAACATGAATTAAAGTAAGAGTAAAAAAAATATGTTATGCATAAGTATGTGTAACAAACCAATATAACAAGTATGTACGACATGTGACTTGAGGTATCAAATAAGCGTAAAGAACATGAATTTGCATCTTGCAAAATGTGACCAAATGTTTGTTTAAGAATCACGAACACATGGTAGTTGTTTGCGAGTTAATATTTGCAAGTATGCATTAAGTATAAACAACATGAATTTCATATAAAAGATCAATTTTTTTACTGCAATCGAAGTCTCAGATTTATAATGGCTTGAAATGGATTACGATTAACGGATTTCCGAAAGTAGAAATATACGACAAGTTTTCTAATTAGGGAAAGTGCGAAAAAGCAGGGCGTTACAACCACCATCCCCGCCGCCCACCTGTCACCATTGTCCATCGCCAACATCCACCAAAACCATCACAACTGTTATTGTTCTCCATCGGACCCATCCTATATTCATCACCGAACACCATCGCAACCTTTTAGTAACCTTCAATCTATCGGTGGTCGTCAGGGAACTCATCAGTCACCGGATTTCTTATCTTCTGTCATCAGAACCATCGTGATTTGTCAATCGTCGTCGTCGATCATCTTCACCGTCGAATTAACAATCCCTACTGTCACCATTTACCTCCACAACGGGAATCATTGGAAATCACCATAATCTCCGTTAACCTAAACAACGAACTCTAACTCCAACGCCCACAATCTTCACCACCATCATCACCAGTACGACCTCTGCCACCGTCTTTTCCGGAACAAAACGGCCGACCGGAGGCCACGACCGCTAACCTTGTTCGATCATTTCTCTGTTCCGACTCTCACTCTCTCTCTTTCTCTTAACTGTTTCTCTCTCTAGATTTTTTTTGTAAATAGAAAGTGTGAAGTGTGTGCGGGAGTTTTCTTATGGAAGAAGAAAAGGAAAAAAGGAAGTGGAAGGGATGTGTATGGGTGGTGTGTGTGGGAGAGGTGTGTGAGTGTGTGTATACACAATTAAAAAATTATTTATTCCATATCAATATCCACGTCATCGTCCACATAAGGAACCAGCACATTTTTTTACACATTAGCGTCCATGTTATCAAGAACTAACTGAGTTAGACCTCAGTTAGAAAAGAATGGATGAGGGGCAAATTCTTACAAGTTGGGATCGTTGGAGGAATTTTTTAAGTGGAGATTATTATTGGCCAACAAGTGAAACTTGGAATTATTAAAATCCAATAACCCTTTATTAAAAACCAAATAAAGAAGACACAAGTCTAACTGAATACTTTTATTTGCCGTTAGGATTTTTCATTGAACGAGTCAAGTCGATATCAATTTGGGTTTGAGCTTTGAAACTTCAAATTCCTAGCCTGTAAACAAGCTCATATTCAAAAAACGTATGAAGAGTCTAAAAGTGAATTGAACTTAATAATGGGGATGGTTTAAGAATAAATGAAAATGATAATAAGAATGACTGATTCAAACTTATCTTGGTAATGTTACACACGAGAAGGATCAACATATTATCAATTCATATCCAACTCATATCTTACATTGACCGTCATTAGTTAATTCTAACAATCACAAGGCATAGATCAACAGTCACATCTTTTAATCTCACAAAATTTATCATGTCATCACATATAACATATATAGATATTACATGTACGATATGATTTCCCTAACATTACATTTGTGACAAAAAAGTGTAACCATGTTATTTATACACAGTTGATTTTCAGAAAGTCAACTGTCTATCATATGAACTTTCAACTCACCCTCATACAACTATATCATTATAGTAGACTACACTAATGACTCTATATACATTCCATACTCAAGTTGTAATACACATACAACCAACATGATCACCTGGTTACATACGTACACATGTATAATTATTTCCATTCATGCTAGCATTTCCATGATTCTTTAATTATCACCATGACCCATACTTAGTTTTCCCAACATTACCCCTTTCTAGCATCTCATACGCTTCACATTTACTTCTTAATCACAATTAGGCAATCAAACAATCCACATGGTGTGCATTACATAATTCAAGAATATAATGCAAATTCTTAAAGCATACTTTTTATGAATCACGTTGTCAAATACATTATAACATGGATTTCATCAATAACACATTTCTCATGTTTAATTACCACCAATCATGTTTTGAGCATGTTATACACATGTTCCTCCATTTTTAGTACACAATTTCACATTCTAACTCATACTAGACATTCCATCAAACATTTGGCGTGCGTACTACTATCTAAGCATATTGTACAAGTATTTCATGCTTTCATTCATACTTCTTTCTTTCATTCATCAACACAACTAATTAAGCATCAAATAAATTCCATACTATACTTCAACCTAACTAACAAGTATCCATCACATACTACATAATTCATCAAATTTGCACAAGGATTGGACATGGGTGATACACCCATGTCGCCACCTTCATCATCCCAAATGGGTTTCACTTAAAAACATCAATTTACTTAAAATAATGCATAATCTAAGTTCTATTTGGTGATTCTAACACACCTTCAAGCTAATTTCATACTATATCAAGGATTGATCACATAGTCTTTTCTACCAAAATCACCAAACCAAAATCTACAAGATACCTTATGATTGTTACTACTAGATTGTTTGAATTCTTCAATCATGTAAGTGTTTTGGCTTAAAATCTTTGTTCAATTTCATCAAATTGTGAGGATTTGGTGAAGAAACCCTTTTTTCTCCATGTGTGTATCGACACACACACCCTTATAATCTGAATTTTTATAAAGTTTTCCCCACTTGCTACTTTTAGTCCCTCTAATTGGGTTTTTGGTTATTTGCAACCAACACATCCATTTCCATTCATCCTAACCCTTATGTTAATAACTTGGTTACATGACTTAGTTATTTTTATCTCATGCCATAAAGCAAGAAAACATTCTATTAGATTCAGATTCGGTTGTTGGGACGCTAAATGGAATTATGATTTGGGTTAGCTTATCATGGGTTATAGTGCTACTTGCAGGATTATGAGTATACTAGTAAGAATAGAAGTTAATTATGTATGTGTGTGCATGATCATGTGCTGGTATGTGTCTTAAAACATGAGTATGAAATGTATATTGTGTCATTAGTATGGTCTACTATATCAATATGGATATATGTTCCTAAATTGGAAGTTTGTATGATTTACAACTGACTTACTGAAAAGTCAACAAACATGAGAATAACATGGTTAGACTTCCTATTATGGTTGTAATATGAGGGAAATCATGTGATATAAGTTAGATCATTTATGTGCTATACATGATGGTAAATTAAATTGCGTGGATTTGGAATGATATGATTGTTAATGTAGGTCTTGTGCATGTTAGTAATTGACTAATGAAAGTCAAAGCAACCTATGGATTGGGAAGAATGTTAGTGTGAATGAACATGCATACTAACAATGTTGTGGATATGATGGCATGAAATGATAGGAAATTAAATTAGTATGGACCTAAGCACGAAAGACTAACGGGTTAAGTGGAGGCAGGGAAGCAAGCAAGAATATGGAAGCTAGAGGTAAATGATTCCCGACTCACTTCGTAGTAGATAAAAGGGAGTTTTCTATGTACGAATATTGGGAATCATGTAAGAATATATATAAATAATGGTAGTACTAAGGTAAGTATTGTTGTAGCGGGTCAAATGTAGCTAACTACAGGGCCGTTCCTACATTTTTGGAGACCCTAAGCGAACTATGAAGTACGGGCTAATTTCGCCGATAAACTCTCCTCCAATCCCGACGCAATGGGTGATTGCCCTTACCTTTTTCGTCTAGTAATAGCCGCTAGCCTAGAAATTGAAAGCAGGTTGCGATGGGAAGTGGGAACGATGATTGCGTCTGTATTTAGGGGCCTTAGGACGCTAAATAGGGATGGCAATCAAACCCGAAATCGCTGGGTAAACCCGAAACCCGACACAATTGGGACGGGTTTGGGATCGGTTAATCGGGTTTGGGAATAGTTTTTATATTTTTCGCGGGTTTGGGATTTAGTGATATACCCATTTACCCAACCCAATTACCCGATAAAGTGTACCCGTTTACCCGATTGTATACCCGATATAATTTCTTTTATATTATTAAATATGTATATATATGATACATCTATTTTTTACACATATAGGTATTCTATTCTGTTACACCCATATTCGTACATGGCAAAAAGTCGCAGCGGAAAATCGTGCCATAAAATTTTCTTTCGTTATATACGTCTTTACATTCTTTAAATTCATTTTATAATATAAAACATAACTTATCATCACTAAATTACATATTTAAACATTCCCGTACAATCTATGTTGTGACTCGGTCTTCGATCGCTACTCCTTGTAAGGATAATCCGTGATTCGTACAACCTGCACCCACCACAAACATACGCCTCATTAGCATACTTATAAAAAAACAAGATTCATAATAATGTAGCCTTGCTATGTTCGATCCACATATACTTCTCATCCTGTTAACTTTCTAGATTCAGGCATTCCATCTGGGTGTCTAATCCTTGGCGAAACTTCAATAATGTACCTGCATTACATTTCATTCTCGAGGCACATTGTGAATAATCGTCAATACATAAATGTATTGAAACCACGTACACAATACATACATAACTACGTACATACATACATACCTTTACTTGCATACATATGCGTCTATTTACATACATACATGATTACGTACATACATACCGACTCGCATACATACATACATACATACATACATACCTACTCGCATACGTACGTTTCTAAACGCGTTTGACGCGTTAATACATACATACCGACTCGCATACATGCATACATACCTACATACATAACTGCATACATACATGTATACATAAAACAATCATAACTATACACTTGCATACCTTCACTCACATGTTCATATACTTACATACGTTCAAACATGCCTGCGATTCTTGTTTAACTCATTTATATACACATATCATGCTCGTGCGTTAGTTTCATAAGCTTAAACTGGGATTTAAAGCCTTTAAACTTCCATCGAATCTCGTAAACATCCAATGATGAGTTTAGAATACATTTAGGGACCCCTTATAGGTTACGGGGCTGATTCGGATGAATTCTGCACATTCTGTTGAATTTGCAGTTGTCGCACGGTCATGCGTCCTAACCGCACGACCGTGCGGTGCCTACGACGTCGAGGGTGCCGGCAATGCACGAGCCAATGCATTGGGTTACTCGGAAACGCACGGCCATGCGTCCAGTCGCACGACCGTGCGATACCTCGCGTCGGCCAGCTTCGCGTAGACAGTCATTTAAGGCGTCGGGTAAAATCAGAGAATGCACGGGGCGTCGGCGACGGCCATAGGGGCGTCGGCGACGGCCCCTAGAATCACCATTTTGCTGCAGATCCGTTTCGTCGTCCGAAAACGCTAAAACTTGCATAACTTTCAAACCGTTTACCCGTTTAACCTCCCGTTTCTTCCTACATGCTTGTAAATTCATATTCTATCATATGAACTTAAAATTCCACATACGGATTAAGGAAATTCTTAACTTACATGCATTCGGCTTATTGTCATTCTCTAATTATTTGACCCGTTCGTGCATTTATCAACATAATCTGTTTAATTGACCTCAAACTCATATGAACTTAATAATTTCATTGACGCCTATCATAGAAGATTAAATTCTCGGATGCCTTGCATCCTCTTAACCCATTTCACTCAAAAGCTTATTTTTGACCCGTTATGGGTATTTGCGCATTAAATGGTCTATGACATACAAAACCATACTCTTCGCTTTCACACATGACCAAAACATTACTCTAATCGATTAGCTTATTTTCAATAGGCATTTAAGGTCGTTCGCCCGGTATACCTATCAAGGGCGTTTTTGTCAACATTGCTCCATCCTTTACAACCAAGGACTTCATTGCATATTTAACCAATCCTACCACTTAACTACAATTCTAACGCATATACCTTACTCGGATCAAAGCTAAGATCCGTTTAATACTTCATCGATTTCATTCGACTCATTCCTATTTGACCTCAATTATCATACTTAATTAAGTCGTACATAACTTTACATAAACAACTAAGAAGTGATTACGGAATCACTTACCTTATGCGTCCGTGCTCGTACCCGATCTCTTCCCTCCTCTTGACCCGTTAACACATCGTGCTTGAGCTCATCTCGACGTGATTCCTATGCTTCCATTTCATCGAAATCACGCTCTTATTAGCATACTCATTTGTACATGTTAACGGTCATATCATTAGTCATTTCTAACAAACGTAACTTATATAGCCATACCCATATCCGTTTGCACTCATGTAATTCATCATGTCATCGCATTAAACACACATAAGTCTAACACGCACCGTATAACTTACTCTAATCTTACAATTATGACAACACATCCAACCATTCTTCTTATACCCAGTTGACTTTCAGAAGTCAACGGTTCATTTAATTTTAACTTTCGACTTATCATTATATACCCGTAACATCATAATCGACTATACGGACGACAATATATACATATTATCATACAATTGGTGTACGTACCACCTTTTAAGCATAACGTACAACTAATTCATACACAATCTTCTAAATTCATACATAGTTCATCAAATGCTTCTACAAATCAACATGAGGTATTTAAATTAAACATCAAACATGTTATCATCACATTTTGTTCACTTCATCTAACAACAATTCATCATTTCTTATCCAATTTCTTTAAACATTCACACATGTATGATTCCAAACATTATTAACATAAGTAAATCATCAATTTACATTACATCATCTAAAACCCACTTCGTAACTACTTGTTCATCACTTACAAGTGATCTAATCTTAAGTTCTTCATAATTTCATCATACTTTTGATATGTGTACTACCTTGTAAGCATAGTGTACAACTAGTTCATACATATCCTTCTAATCTCATACATAATTCATCGATTTCTTCCTTCTAATCAACATGAATCATACATGCATAAACATCAAACATACTAGTATCACATTTCTTTCAATTCTTCTAACAAGAATCCATCATACAACTCAAAATACATCAATATTAAGCAAGAATTTAGACATAGATGATTTACCCATGTCATCATCTTCACCATAACAAACGGGTTTCACCCTTAAACATCAAATTAACCTAATTCATGCATAATCCATGTTCCAAATGATGATTCTAACACATACTCATACTCAATTTCATACAAATTCGTGATTTACATCATAACCCGCTTCATGCATAATCACCAAACTAACTTTTAAGACATACCTTGTGATCCCCACGAGGAGGTGATCATTAATCCGTGTTCATTCATGAATTTAGACCTTGATTTGCCCTTCAATTTGATGATCCTTCATGTTTAGGGTTTTGAGCTCTCATGGAGCTCCTGCTCTTCTAGAACACACGTACGTGTGTGTGTATTTGTGTGTGTTTTTCATAAATAATATTCAACTTTCATTTTACCCTATTTTAGTCCCTCAAGTTTGCCACTAAATAATATTGGCACAACTATCATCCTTTAATTACTTTTTACCATATTCCTAACTAGGTTAAATAACCTAGTCACTTATTTCTTGATGTACCATATCGTAACATTTAACGAATATAAAAATTCGGTTTTGGGGTGTTACATATTCCGTATACATTGTAGTTATTTGATATATATTTTTATAATGACAATACATAATGTAACCGGTTAGTATTTATCCGATAAATACCCAACAAGTAATCTTTTTAAATTAACGGGTTTACCCGAAACCCGCAGGTATACCCGATACCCGATGGGTATTTACCCGCTAGAAACCCGACGGGTTTTGGGACGGGTTTGGGACAAACTTATCTAACCGGGTATGGGTTTGGGATTACCTAAACCCGTCCCAAACCCGTCGAAATGGGTTTTGAAACTTGACGTTTGTTTGCTAAACAACATTTATTTTGGACTCCTTTAATGAAAAATCAGTTTAGTTTTGAAATAAACGTATTTATTTGGGCCTAATACATACATATAGTATATATTAAAAAAAATTAAAAACTTGGAGGCCCTTATTTTTTGGTGGCCCTAGGCCCTTGTCTAGGTTGCCAAGCCTATAGAGCCGGCCCTGGCTAACTATGTCGGAAACCGCATGGTAGAAGCAAACTCAAAAACAAGTGGAATAAAATATGTGAAACTTGGATGTTGGGGGTGTGGGTATTAGTGTTAGGATGATTTGGGGGCTTAGAAAAATGTTATTGTATGATTTGGGAATTTTGGAATGTTCGAACGGGGTCAAAACAAGCAAAAGAACGAAATCCGGGTTGTCGGCGCTGCTGACGGAATCACTGACTCCGTAGGGCTTATAGGCGTCCTAAGAGGCTTTCTATGCCCCTTTAGTAGATGAAACCCATAGGTGAGCTTGAATAACAATGAGCATGTACGTAGGTTTGTATTTACCAATTTTTATGTATGAATATTTGTAGCTAGGATTTGTATCTTTGAATCTGTAGGATTAAGATTTATGTAAGAGTTTTGATAAAAAGATATGCATGCACGTATTGGAAATATATATGTATATATATACACACACACGAATGAATGGGACTTATATGTATGTATACGTGGTTTTTAATTCATATGAGTATTAACGATGCTAACCGGGTTGCTTTTGAGAATGGAAAGAAGTGCACATACATTATTGTTGGCTCTTTGAAGGTTAGACACTAGGATGCAATGATTGAATTCGGAAAGATAACTGGATGGATTGTGATGACGGGGGTAGCCCAAGATTGAATAAAATGGCTAATTACGTAAATGCTTAAATGGTTAAATGGTTCAAAGCTTAAAAAGCTGTGAGAAAGGAAAAAGCAACACGGAAACAGTAGCCAGTCACATCTGGCGATCGCTTCACCAACCCACAGCCGCAAAGGCAATGCAGGTCTGCACAATGCACGCTATTATCCGGGGAACAAAAGCCTTCAACCCCCAAAAGGGGAAACCCTCCACTGCAAGCGAGGTTGCTAGTCTAATCCATTCCACTTCGGGAGATGCCTTCCCTTATAAAATGACACTTCATTTACTTCAGGGGACATCTGGACCAGCTCTGATTCTTCAATCTCTGGTCATTCACATCGAATGCTTGTCTCGCACAAGTCATTCCCTTTCACATCCAACACACACATTCCCTTTGCTTCCACTTCCGAATCTGAACATAATTCAGAGGAGGATCCATAGCAAAGAATAACAATAAACTAGTAAACCTCCTTCCACGTCTCGCAAACGTGGGGGGACCCCACGACCTGCGTTAGGTAAGGTTGAACCCTTCAACCATTCTGCCTAGCCAGTCCAGCTACCACCGTTGGTCTTGTATTTGTTGTATCAACAAGTTGGCGCCCACCGTGGGGCTACGCCGCTATTTCTTCTCCAAAAAAGACCTAGTAGTGTAGCTCTATTCACTTAAAATCACCATGTCTGAAAGTGGATCCCCGGAAGAAGTGAATCAGATTCCGAACACTTCTACTCCGGGTAGTAGCCAAGCTCACGTGGCTATACCAACTTCTTTCTCAACTCCGGGGAGCACACCCGAGTTCCTCAAATTCAACACACCAACTCCGTCCCGATCCGGAGTTCCATCTCCTAATATCGGTGTCTCTGATGCCCCATCATGTGTTGAACTCACCCCTGAAGGGGTTGCAAACAATTTCCTTGTGCTAAGGACTCTTCTCAACCAGCACGTGAGTAAAGAAAGAGAAAAGGGAGTGAGGATTCGTTTAGACTATGACGAACCTGAGCCAACATTGTCTCCTGGACCACCTCCTCCTCTTTTTGCAACAAGAAGTGAGGCTGGTCCCAGCAACCTTTCAAACCCTCGCCCCTATCTGTCCTCTATGACAAATCCTACGGTGCATCCTATCTTCTCTTCCCAACCAATTACTAGTGGTGCTCCTCTGGGACATGAGTTAACTCTTGACCAGCTCCTACAATCCCCGGTGACAAGCTATCCAGCATCTATTACAACTACATGGGAGCAAGCTCTGTCCGTGCTCCCTTTAGCACGAAGTGCTGTTATGAGTGCTCCCCTCGGGATGAACTACTCCACTGGCCCAGGAAGCCTTCAAGGCTTCAACCCTATGCCCAACATGATGACCCAGATGATGGCCAATTTCCCATGGCAACACTTCATCAATCAAGTGCTTGCCACTCAGGGAAACAACGGCAATAGCAGTGCTGTGGATGCAAGGACTGAAGAGGACTTGGCTAAACCATACAAGCCAAGTAACCTTTCATGCTTTTCAAGACAGATAGCCGATTATGATTTCCAGTCAAAGATCAAAATGCCGGCACACATCAGGACATATGATGGGACTGAAGATCCTGAGGACCATCTTCAGATCTTCACCGGTGCAGCTCGGATAGAGAAATGGTCCAACGCTGAGTGTTGCCTAATGTTCATGCAAACTCTTGTTGGATCCGCCAGGATTTGGTTCAACGATTTACCTGCTCAAAGCGTTCGAAGCTTTGACGATCTCAGCAAGGGTTTCCTGGCCAATTTCTCCCAACAAAGGCGATATGTCAAAGACGCAACAGTGATCTTTCAGATAAAACAACGTGATGACGAAAGTCTCCGTGCCTTCATTGAACGATACAAGAAGGAAGGTCTGACTTATGTAGGGGCCGATGAGAAAATGAGGGTGGCTGGCTTCATGAATGCCATCACCTCTAAGTACCTTACAAGGGATTTCAACAAATCTCTACCCAAGACCTTAGAAGAAGCTCTTGAAAGGGCTGAAGCCCACATCCGGGGGGAGGAGGCAGTAGACATTAAGGAACAAAGAAAAAGAGGGTCCGGCTGGAGAAGCAACAGTCCAGCCAGAAAAAGAGGGAACTTCAACCCCTATGACAGGCGGCCAAAGGGTTCAGATCCTCGAAGGTCTGAAGGTCGGAACCTTTCGAGCAGGGAGAAGGGCATAAGCTTCACGCCCCTCACAAAGACCCCTCAAGAAATCCTCGCAACAGAAGAAGTTAAACAAAACTTTCGGCCTCCTAGACCTCTCCCCAAAAGCAGGAAAAATGAGAACTCCACCCAATACTGCGAGTTTCATGAAGAAAAGGGTCACCACACCAATGATTGCTTCCAACTCAAGAAAAGAATAGAAGAGGCTGTTAAATCCGGAGAACTCGCTCATTTGGTACAGGGAGTCCGGGACAAAATGGCTGAAGGAAAGGGTAAGGAAGTCAATATGGTAGATTTCGACGGAAAGGTTGCTCACAAAAGACAAAGGTTGGAAGCTTGGGAGCTTCAATGTGTCTGTTTCCCCCCTACGGAGAATGACCCTCTCTCTAGCCCTCTCGTGGTAGAGGCTACCGTGGGAACGTTGCAAACATGCAAGGCATACATAGACACGGGTGCAGCCACCGAAATCATGTTCGAAAAATTCTTCAACCAATTGAGCAATGAAGAACGTTCAAGGCTTCAACCTTCTGGAACCTCTATAAAAGGTATCGCTGACATACCCCTCAAGCCTTTAGGGCAACTAACACTTTATGTTCGTTTTAGTGAAGGTTCAAAAGAACGAACCCAACCACTCACCTTTGTGGTTATCAACATCCCCTCAAGCTATGATGTGATCATCGGAAGACCAGGACAGTGTGCATTTTACATGGCCGTGTCTGTTGGCCATGGCACAGTCAAGTTCCCCACCGAGAGGGGCATAGCAACCCTTCAACCCTCTCAGGAGGCCTACATGGTTGAAGGTGAAAGTTCAAACAGTGAAGAAGACAGGCAAAGGTTGGTCATAAACCATAAATACCCGGAACAAAGGATAAGGGTTAACCCTGACCTTTCTCAAGAGACCCTTTCATACCTTGAAAAATTGCTAACACACTACCGTGATGTATTCGCTTGGTGTCCTGAAGATATGACCGGGATCTCCCGGGATATCGCTGAGCATGAGTTGAGAATACCACCAGAGGTCAAGCCTGTGGTCCAGAAGAAAAGAAGCTTGGCACCTGAAAGAAGTCTGGCAGCCTGCCAAGAGGTTGAAAAGCTTGTGTCAGCCGGCATCCTCCGAGAAGTCAAGTACCAATCATGGGTTGCAAACCCAGTTATGGTCAAAAAACCAGACAACTCTTGGAGAATGTGCATAGACTTCAAGGATCTTAACAAAGCTTGTCCTAAGGATTGCTATCCACTGCCAGAGATTGATCTCAAAGTTGACTCCCTCACCGGGTACTCGTTCAAATGTTTTCTTGATGCATACAAAGGTTATCACCAAATCCTCATGAAGGAAGAAGATGAGGAAAAAACAGCTTTTCACACGGACAAAGGAATCTTTTGCTATCAAAAGATGCCTTTCGGCCTCAAAAATGCAGGAGCAACCTATCAACGGCTCGTTGACAAAGCCTTCGAGAGCCAAATTGGCAAAAACATGGAGGCATATGTCGATGACTTGGTTATTAAAAGCAAGACGGAATACCAAATGCTCGATGATATTCAAGAAACTTTCAAAAACCTCAGAAAGGTTAACATGAAGCTTAATCCAGAAAAGTGTTCATTTGGATTTGAGGAAGGAAAATTTTTGGGCCACATTGTTGGAAAGCAAAGCATCAAAGCCAACCCTAACAAAGTAAAAGCCGTCCTTGAAACCAAGCCACCAAAGACCAAGAAGGAGGTTGAAAGCTTGAATGGGAAGCTTGCAGCTTTGAAGCGTTTTACCTCCAAGTTAGCCGAAAGATCTCTGCCCTTCTACAAAACGCTCAAGAACTGCTCAGATAAAAAGGATTTCAAATGGACTGAAGAAGCTGATGCAGCTTTCAACCAGATGAAGCAACATCTAGCTTCCCTACCAGACATTGCGGCACCAAAAACCGGGGAGTTAATATCGGTGTACCTCTCAATTACGGATGAGGCCATCAGTGCAGTCCTCACCATTGAGCGAGACAAGGCCCAGGTACCCGTTTACTTTTTCAGCAAAACTTTAAAATTAGCTGAAACGAAATACCCTCCCCTTGAAAAACTTGCCCTAGCTTTAGTTCAAACAGCTAGAAGGCTTCGAAGGTATTTCCAAGCACAGCCCATACAAGTGGTCACCGACCAACCAATTAAGAGTGTGCTTGAAAAACCTGAAAACTCAGGGCGATTAGCCAAATGGGCCATAGAACTGGGTGAACATAACATCACCTATGTCCCAAGGAAAGCTATCAAGGCTCAAGTCCTGGCCGATTTCATTGTGGAAGTCCCAAACCAAACACTTACTGAAGTAAACACTGCCACCACTGAACCTTCCAACCCTGAAGCCTGGAAGCTTTTTACCGATGGGGCTTCAAGCGTTGAAGGGTCAGGGGCTGGATTAATTTTGATTAACCCGAAAGGTTTGGAGTTCACATATGCTCTTCGATTTGATTTTCAGACCACCAATAACGAGGCTGAATACGAAGCACTAATAGCCGGCCTAAGGCTGGCCAAAGAAATGAAGGTTGAAAAGCTTGAAGTGTTCACGGATTCGTTGCTGGTCTCAAGCCAAGTGAATGATAGCTACATAGCTAAAGAGCCCAACATGAAAAAATACAGAGAAAAATCAAAGGAACTAATGAGTACCTTCCAGGCATGCAACATCAAACAAATCCCCAGATCTCAAAACAAAAAGGCCGATGCCCTAAGTAAGCTTGCATCTCTCACTTTTGCCCACCTCACCAAGAGGGTACTGGTAGAAGTGTTGAAGGCCCCATCCATTAATGAATTGGAGGTTCAAGATGTGGTTACTGAAGAAGAACCAAACTGGATGACTCCCATAAGAAAGTTCCTCAAAAATGGTGAATTACCTAATGATCAAGTGGAAGCTAAAAGGGTTGAAATCAAGGCAAGACAATACATGCTGCAAGGAGAAACCCTTTACAAAAAGGGTTATCTTGCTCCCTTGCTAAGATGTGTCGGCCCCGAACAAAGCAAGTATTTGATCAAGGAAATTCATGAAGGAGTGTGTGGAGCTCACTTTGGAGCTAGGTCGGTAGTTGCAAAACTCATGAACCTCGGATATTTCTGGCCTTCAATGCATCGCGACACAGCCGAAGAATTGAAGAAATGTGATGCCTGCCAGATCCATGCACCAATCCCAAAAAGTCCCAAGCATGATTTAGTCCCAATAACCCCGGCTTGGCCATTCCATAAATGGGGAATGGACATCGTTGGTCCATTTCCCCCAAGCAAAGGGGGAGTGAAATTCCTACTGGTGGCGGTAGACTATTTCACCAAGTGGCCCGAGGTCAAACCACTTGCCAAGATCACAGGAAAACAAGTCATTGACTTTGTCTGGGAGAACATCATTTGCCGTTATGGATTGCCAGGAGTACTTGTCACCGACAACGGAAGGCAATTTGCTGAGAAGCCTTTTAGCGTTTGGTGCAAAGAATACAAAATCGATCAGGTTTTCAGCTCAGTGGCTTATCCACAATCAAACGTGTTGGATCGTTGTTTGACCCGACTGAGTCGTTCAGAAGAGTTTTACATCCAGTTTAAAGGCGGAATCAGTAAACCGGACACGAACACAGCTTGTAATCTTTAATCTGTTGCTTGTATTGATAATAACAATGTTTACAACCTGACAGAAAACCGGCAGCACTTCGTTACACTTTCGGAAGTCGCGTGTCGAATGAAATGACAAGTGCCCTATATATAGAGGTGAAGATTTCGCTTGAAGGTAACCAGAACCTGTTGAAGTGAAATCTATTGTAGTTGATTTCGCTTGAATGATCAGAACATGTTCAAGCGAAATCTATTGTATCAATTTCGCTTGAACTTGTTACAAGTCCATCTGAAGCGAAATCATTACTTGAACCTCATTTCTCAGTTTCACGAATCTCGTGCACTAGATATTCTATCCTATCTCATGATACAAGACGAAGTCAATAGACGTAGTGCACTAACAGACTCCCCCTCGGATATTGACGAAGTCTTCAGTGACTGTTCTTCAATATGACACATCTTCAGTCTTGATCATTTTGCCTTCTCATTTAAGTTGTAACATTGTAAGCATCCAATAATCTTTCTCTTCTTCTATCAGCTTCAGGCTCCCCCTTTCATTAAGCTTCCGTGCTTTGGGATCGACACCTAGCTTTCCATCTACAAGCTTTTCTTTGTTTCAAACTTGTCTTCAGACTCCCCCTTAGACTTTGCTTCTGGGATCGTAGTCTGGACTATCATCTGCAATTTCTCAAACATTTATGAGTAACAGCATTTTGAATTTTCAATCAATCTCTCTAATCCACTCCTCCTATCAACAAACTGTATAGATTTAGCAATATTAAAGAATCCAACTCCCTCACAGTTAATCATCCAAGTCCAAATTAATGACCTTGGAGACATCACAAACTTTTTTTTTTTTTTTAATTTTTGATTTTAATTCAAGTTTCAATTTAATGAACTTGTTTTATTTTCAGAAACACAATCAGCTTACTTAGATTTTGAAACTCAGCACTCAGACATCGATTGTCGACAAAAAAGCAGAAATCAAAATCTTTTTGTATTTTCTGAAAATATAAAGCAATAACGAAATATGTACAAACATATTTACAGACAATATTTTTGTTTGAGTATGCGTTAGAGGATCATATCAGTTTTTGACAAGTCACAAGTACCGTTGAGCTTAAAAACACATTATGCATTAAACAATTCACTTAGATTGTCGATATACTTGTCCACTTAAATTTTCACACAAATTTCAACTGATTCAGGATACGAATTAGGTGTATTAAGAACTTAAACCTATTCATGTGTCCCACCTCTTGAATATACTCCCGTATCCAGAATCCCAATAATCAGTCTTACAGGTGAGTATACTACAATGATATCTGTATATAAATTAGGTATGCGAGGGCCGAGGGATCTCAGATCGATACTTCCGTATACGCAGAGAGATATCAGCTTCGACTTTAAGGTATGTCCCCTTTAGAGGATCTTTTTGCTTACAACAGCAGCGACTATCAATTTTATTGTTTCATCGGCATGCTGAGGGTTTAATGCTATGTTTCAAGCATTGCAGAAAGCATTATCCAAGGACTAGGTCAGAACTACCGTTCAGCAGAAGTCCCGGAATAATACCCCAGACATCATTGAGTATAAAGACCTAGTATATCAGATTAAGAGACCTTTCAAACGAGATTTCAGGGGTTACCTATATATCCAAGTAGTGTTCCCCACGAAATAAGCAAGTATGAATTTAGGTTTATATCCCGAAAAAGTTTACTAAATGTATAAAAACCTACCGACACATCCACGGTGAGATCGTTTAACACATTTAAACTTTCCATTTCTTTAGCATAATGTAACTGTCTACTGATGTACTATCATTTCCTCTTTTTACGCAAAAACTCAATTTTTGAATTTTATCATGTTTTTGTCTTTTTTCAAATTTTCAAATGTTTTTGTATTTTCTGACAATATTACTCCCCCTAAAATGCAAAATCATATAAAGAAAATTTGACAACCAACACTGATAGCTTTGTCTCGCCATCCATTTTCTGCTTCAAGTGCTCTGATTTGCAGAAAATATAACGTACCCCCATGATTTACAACCCATTGATCTTAACAGTTTGAAAACCGTTTTTCAATCTGATGAAAGTAATCCTGTTTGTTCAGCCGTGAGGGTTTCGGCATATTCAATCAACACATATTTTTGTATTTTTCTATTTTTGACAAAAATAAAAAAAATATTTTTGGTTTTTCAAATGTTTCAATTTTTAGGGTTTTTGAAATATTGTTTATTTATTTACAAAAAAAAAACATATAAACTTCCTGTTTCAACCAACACAGGATCCAGCAGCTTCCTCTCCTTGTTGTGCCAGGCTGCTCCAACCTCTATTCTCACAATCTTTGGTATTCTTGAGCACCTGCACATTCAGCTAACTGAATTACTTGAACAATTTAGCCCAGGTCTGTTGAACCTTAGGCATTTCAACACAATAATTTTCATTCAATGCTGGAAATTCTTTGTCATTTTTCACAAAAACTTTCTCAATTTTAACTTCAACTTTCTCATCTTTTACCAAATCAACATGTTTCTTAACACTCCATGTTTGACCTTTTGGTGTTCCTCGTTTGTAAAAATGTGAATCTTTTTGAACATTTTGATTTTGAACAATAACTTTTGGTTTCCAAAACTCTTGTGGTTTTGTCATATCAACAGTTGTTTTCCAACTCTGTGTTGTTCTGAATCTGGGTGTGTGAGAATTCCAGGTCTGTCTTGAATCGAACCTGTTCGGATTTGATTTCCAATTTTGATTTGAAGCAAACTTAATTGTATTGAACCTCCAAGTTTGTTTCGAATCAAATTTGGTTGACCTTTGTCTCACAGTCTCAGATTTTTGTTTCTCAGCATCAAACTTCTTTTTATCAACATCCACAGATTTTAGATTAGTACACTTTCGTGCAAGATGTCCTTTTTGATCACATTTGAAACATGTTCTCATGGACACATCTTTAACCTGTGGTTGTTGCTTTTGCTTTTTAGCAAAGAATTCATCATTAGACTGTTTCAATTTAAGTTCTTTTTCTTTTTCTAAACTGCCTCCTTGAACAAAACTCATTTTTGTCTGAAAATTCGGAGTTTCATTTCTTTTCCAACTTTGTTTCTTCTTATAACCCAACCCAGCCTTCATGTTTTTCTTTTTGAATTCAGGTTTGTTATACGAACCTCTATGACTCTTACCAGCAAACTTTGACATCTCAGACTTTTCAATCTCAACCATTTTGAAAACTTTATCAACCTTTTCTGAAATCACATTCTGAATCGGAAATACAACATCTAAGAACAATTTGTCCGATCCAATCATGCTATAAACCAATCCTTTTGAATCATCATTCAAATTTTTCTCGGATTTTGTGTTTTTCAGATAACCATCATGAATATTTCCTTCATCTTCATCCTGTGATTCAGATTTACCTGTATCAACCGACTCTTCTTTCAACACACTTTCAACGACTTTACCTACCACCTCTGAATCATGAGAATCATCAGATTTGGAATAGGTTATGTCAATGTTGTCTGGCAATTGATCTACCATGTTGAAAGCTTTTTCGACCTTTTCCTCATCATAAAATGCAAATTTTCCCGGTGGTGGAACTTGATGAAACTCTGAACCAATACCTTTCTTGTTTTGCTCAGACTCACCATCACCCGGTTTTATATTGAAAATTCGTTCAAGCACATATGACGACACATGGTAACTCTTTAACTTGTTGTTATCCTGTTCTAAATCAGCAATTTGTCGCTTCAACTTAGCAACATCCTCAATATAGGAATTAACAACATCTTGTTTTATAGAATACATTCGTTTAAGTTCTTTGGTTGTTTCAGACATATAATTCATTCTGGATTGAGCATATTTCATTTCATCTTTCACTTTGTCGTATGACTCTTTCATAATATCATATGCTAATTTCATTGAGTCATAATCTTTCTTCATTTCTTGACAAGCAATTTCTTTTTGTTCATTTTCATTTGTCATTTTCAAAACATTTTCTTTCAAAACTTCATTTTCTTTCTCTAATTTGTTACATTTTTCTGAAAGTTTCTCATCATTTTCTTTAAAAACTTTTTCTTTTTCTAGCATTTCTTTGCATTTTTCTTTGAAAATCTTTTCAATTTTTGTGAACTCAAGATTTCTTGTTCTAAATTGCTCATCTTTTTCAATACAAGCTCTGCATGATTCCATGCATTTCTTGCACTGATCAATCAGTTTCAAGTTTTCAGAATCAGAATTTACTTCAGTGATTGGCACTTCGGTGTTTTCAGCAACCTCTGTCTGCTCAGCAACATTCTGCTTTTCTTCAACACCGACTTCATCACCAACATTATTAGCTTTCTCATTCTCATTCTTTTCTTCTTTTTCTTCTTTCTTCACCTCTTCTTCAATCTGCTGTTCTTCAGTAACAACTTTTTTATCCTCTTCATTCACAACAACTTCTTCACTTTTGATTTCCTTCACAGCTTCAACTTCAACAATTTCTGTGTTAACCTCTTCAGCAACTTTCTTCAGATTGTTCACCATTTCTTCAACATTCTTCTTCATTCTCTCTTCATCCTTTTTTCTCAAACACGATAACATGGCATATCTAATATCCTTTTCATATTGCTTAGCATATTTGTCATCTTTCAATACTCTTCTATAATATTCAGCTCTCAATGGGACTGCAAGAAGAACATCATCGAAGATTATGTCTTTCTTGGGAACAACCGGTTCTCCTTCTCTGTTATAGTAGCATTCTCTCTTTTTATCCCATCTTTTGCTACCGACAACCATCTCATACTCCTCCTGCATATCATCCATTCTATTTAAAACGACATTTCTTTCTCTGTAAGTTTTCTCACTTAAAATTTCTTCTCTTGTTTTCTCTTTAACCTCAGCAACAATATTTTCTTCTTTGTTTTCAGCCATGATGTAAACCTGACAAAATGATCAAACAAACCCAATCAGTACAATCAAATATCAAATAAACTAAAAATGACTGACACTTGATCGTCGTGAAATGATCCAACACAAAATTCCACTTTTCAATCGAACTAGGAAACTCAAGCGAAATTTCAAATTGAAGCAGAATAAGACTTCAAGCGAATTCAGCACAAAATAACAGTTCAAGCGAAACTGTTCAAGCGAAATTCCAGCACTTCAATTTCGCTTCAAGATGATTAGATCCTTCAAGCGAAATCCCAAAAGTTCTATTTCGCTTCAACCATACAAGTTCCAATCGAATCTGCTTCAAGCGAAAACAACTATTTCGCTTCAACTGATTAGAACCTTCAAGCGAAAACCAGCAACTCTATTTCGCTTCAGATGAATTCAAGCGAAATCCAAAATCACAACACTATTTCGCTTCAGATGTTCAAGCGAAATAGTCCAAACAGTCTCTTTTGAAGCGAAATCAACCCAATATCTACGAACTCTTTCAAGCGAAATCTATCTTCTGTCCAGTTTTTGTCATTTTTACTTTGAATTTTGTCGTGAAACTTTCAAGGATTTGTTAGAATACTGTTTTACACATTCGGTGAAAAACTCAGACCATTTTGACCGTGAAATCACATCCAGATTGAAAAAGAAGGTGTAGAATTCAGAAAGTAGATGATATCAAGCTAAACTCTTCTTCCTGAGCTCTGATACCACTTGTTGGATCGTTGTTTGACCCGACTGAGTCGTTCAGAAGAGTTTTACATCCAGTTTAAAGGCGGAATCAGTAAACCGGACACGAACACAGCTTGTAATCTTTAATCTGTTGCTTGTATTGATAATAACAATGTTTACAACCTGACAGAAAACCGGCAGCACTTCGTTACACTTTCGGAAGTCGCGTGTCGAATGAAATGATAAGTGCCCTATATATAGAGGTGAAGATTTCGCTTGAAGGTAACCAGAACCTGTTGAAGCGAAATCTATTGTAGTTGATTTCACTTAAATGATCAGAACATGTTCAAGCGAAATCTATTGTATCAATTTCGCTTGAACTTGTTACAAGTCCATCTGAAGCGAAATCATTACTTGAACCTCATTTCTCAGTTTCTCGAACCTCGTGCACTAGATATTCTATCCTATCTCATGATACAAGACGAAGTCAATAGACGTAGTGCACTAACAAAACGGGCAGGTTGAGAGAACAAACAGAAGCATAGTGGAAGGAATCAAGACAAGATTGGGAAGATATGAAAGCAATTGGCTTGAAGAATTGCCTAGTGTTCTATGGGCAATTAGAACAACGGAAAAAACAAGCCATAAGAAAACACCGTACAGCTTGGTATTTGGATCCGAAGCTGTGATCCCTGCCGAAATAGGAGTTGTAACCCAAAGAATTGTCAACATGGATCCCGAAGCAAACCAAAAAGAGACCATGTTGAATTTACAACTCCTAGAAGAAGCAAGAGATCAAGCCGCAATTCAAGGAGCCAAATACAAGCAACAGATGGAAGCTTACTACAACAAAAAAGTCAAAAACGAACGTTTCAAGCCAGGAGACTTAGTCCTCAGAAACAACGAGGCCAGCAAGAAAGAAAATCAAGGAAAGCTTGGCCCAAAGTGGGAAGGTCCATACACCATCCTTGAAGCACACAAAGGTGGATCCTATAAGCTGGCTGATTCAGAAGGCAAAAGGCTTCCAAGGCATTGGAACGGCAAAACATTGAAAAGGTTCCATGTTTAAACGGAAAGTTCGGTTTGTATCAAAATGTATTTCAAGCAGGATTATGAATACCTTTTGTAAAAAGCAAGTATTGCTTTAATGAATGAAGTTGCTTTTATCAAACTTGTCTTTCTATCCTAAAATCAGGTTGAGAACCTAGCAAAAAACTCCATGGCAAGTGCCATGTAAGGGGATGAGCTCCCAGGCCATATCGCTCAATAGGTTCAAGGGTTGAATGAGCCTATATAAGGGGTGAGTTCCTAAATCAATACAACTCCATGAGACGTGTCAAGAAAAAATAAAATTGTCTCATAGACGGGTATAAGCAGCCTACACCAAATGTTCACGAAGTTTTAGAAATATAGTCTACAAAGAGGCTAGAAAAACCAAAAGAAATAATGAAAAGGATAGGTGTTATCTCTTCTTGTTAAAAATGCCAAGGCTAAGTGTCTGCAGCACTGAACCCTTTTAGGTATACCAATGCCACTCCTCATAAGAACCGGATCCCGATCAACATTCCCCCAAATTTTACTAACCCCTAATAGAACAAGTAAGTGTTCAGGAAAGGGACGAACCCTAGAAGGGCAGTCCCGAATGGCATTGAGAAAAACAGCATTCAATTCAGACTCGGAAGGTTCCGGAGCATTGAGAACAGCATCCGGATTCCTCCACACCATTTTGAAGGGGATGATAGTATCGGAAACCCAGAAAAAGCGGTCTTTCCAAGCCCCAAGTGTAGTAACCATCGATGCAATAAGGCAGGTATCAACCTTGGTTGTTTCAAAAGTAAACCAATCGCCATTCTTAGCCAAACGAAAAAACCGGCGAAAGAGTAAAAGGGAAGGATCATAGCCGAGAGCACGACATAAAACCTCAAAATGCAAAACCCTAGCCATCCCCTTTGGATGGACTTGCCCAAAAGAAACACGGTAATACTCCAACAAGTTCAAAACAAAAAACGAAAAGGGATATCGAAGATTTGAGAACTCAAAATGACTACAATAAAGGGCAATCGAACCAGAAGGTGGTTTATCAACGGGAACATCACAAGCAGGGGCAGTGGGATCAAACTTCCTATCAATACCATATTCCATACAAAATAAATCTACTTCCTCTTGTGTTAACCGGGAAAAAGATTTTGCTAAGTCCTTACGAGCACCCATTTTTTGAAAGCGAAAAATGCAGAATGAAAGATGAATAAGAAACAGGGACTTACCTTAGAGAAGAAGAATGGATGAAACTTGGAATAAATTATGAAACAAAGAGATAAGTATGGAAATATAAAATAAATATAAGTCTACAATAGGGGTAATAATGGCAACACAGTAACTTCTGCGAAAACCGCCACCCTATCAACTGCCATACATCAATCACATCAATTGTCAGTTATTTGAAATTCAAATTCAAAACATTAACTGCCTTCAACCTTTCAAGCCTTCAAGCATGGAACCCTTGAAACTTTTGGGCAGTAAAACACGCGTATAAAGTCAGAAGTCTTTGAGCTCATCTCCCCAAAACCTCTGACTTGGGGGGCTGATGACGGGGGTAGCCCAAGATTGAATAAAATGGCTAATTACGTAAATGCTTAAATGGTTAAATGGTTCAAAGCTTAAAAAGCTGTGAGAAAGGAAAAAGCAACACGGAAACAGTAGCCAGTCACATCTGGCGATCGCTTCACCAACCCACAGCCGCAAAGGCAATGCAGGTCTGCACAATGCACGCTATTATCCGGGGAACAAAAGCCTTCAACCCCCAAAAGGGGAAACCCTCCACTGCAAGCGAGGTTGCTAGTCTAATCCATTCCACTTCGGGAGATGCCTTCCCTTATAAAATGACACTTCATTTACTTCAGGGGACATCTGGACCAGCTCTGATTCTTCAATCTCTGGTCATTCACATCGAATGCTTGTCTCGCACAAGTCATTCCCTTTCACATCCAACACACACATTCCCTTTGCTTCCACTTCCGAATCTGAACATAATTCAGAGGAGGGTCCATAGCAAAGAATAACAATAAACTAGTAAACCTCCTTCCACGTCTCGCAAACGTGGGGGGACCCCACGACCTGCGTTAGGCAAGGTTGAACCCTTCAACCATTCTGCCTAGCCAGTCCAGCTACCACCGTTGGTCTTGTATTTGTTGTATCAACAGATTGTATACGTAGATAGAACGCGGTGTGGTCATTTAATTATGTATGTTTAATTTATGATGTCATTAAATACTAACGATGTTGAGGAGTATTGCTAGTGCAGGTTACACGAGTCATCCTCATGGAATGCAAAATGGTTCTTGTAAAAGAGTCATTGTAAATGATTTCCAAGTATGTTAGAACTATTATAAAGAAAGAAATATATGAAAACAATTATGGTTTGCATTTCCGTTGCGTGCTTTTAGTTCAAATAGTTTTGGGTCTGACACATCCACTTCCAATTCAACTCAAGGTCAAAACTGTTGACAGCTCTGTTCATGAGGAACTTGTTTCACATTTGGACTCTTTCGGATAAGAATCTTTTGAAGGGGAAGTATTGTTACATATCAAATTAGCAAAGGGGCTAGAGTGTAATTGTTTGATAGTATAAGGGTATCATTTGTCAATTGAGTCGTTTACATATACAACTTAGTAGCAAACAGTGAGTCCATCAATGAATACTTTTTTCTTCTTTTGTATTCTTCTTCTCTTATCGTTCAACACGTATCACTTATGCCGTTCATTTCAACAAAAGAAAGAATTGGAATTGAATCTAAATCGGCGGTTCACCTCCTTCTTTCTAGATAGAAAGTAATCATATGATTTTATATATTTTACATTTTAGTTACAATGTTAATTATACCAATCAAATACATTATACGATTTTAAAAAAAGTTTTGTTAAAATCCAATTCGAAGTTTTTCCACCACTCATGGGACATTATAATTCATTCCACAATTTCCACAATATAATAGAAATTGCAACATTCCCAATGAAGTGTTTGAAATTGTCCAAAAAACTCCGTACCTTCGTCCTATCATGACAAAAGCCAAAATTGGCGTTGATCAAAATCACGAGTCAATTCAATAAGCCAACAAGATTAAATGTTTCATCAATCGGATCTCAGAATCACTTCAATTATTAAATTGGTTCCAGAAATCTAAGTGGAATCAGTCACAACATAAATCAAAGTTTGACGTAACTTGATGAGCTTGCAATTATTATTATTATTATTTTTGGTTTAAATGGCTTTGTATGATTTTTACAAGTATCATTGTATGATTTTTACAAGTATCAAATAATACATTAACGAAATAACATTATCTAAATCTTAAACAGCACAATATCAAATCGCCTTTATCTTGAACTCGACTTGAAATAGCGCACAACGAAGATGTAAATAAATTATGATACTTTTAATGGGTAAAGATCCTATACAAATAGCCTTAACGTACAAAACGTACGAAAGGCATGAAAAGGTAAAAAACACTGTGACATTTTTGTAATTATTTTACTTGTAATTACCTTACAGGATTAAAATTACCCTACAAGATCAAAATTACCCTACAAGATCATTTGTAGAGTAATTATGATACTCTACAAAATTACCCTACATGATCAAAATTACCCTACAAGGTCAATTTACAAAATTACCCTACAACATCATTTGTAAGGTACTTTTGATAATTGGTCTTTTCGTAAATAATTACGAAAATACCACCGCGTTTTTTGTTTTACCTTTTCATGCCTTTCGTATGTTTTGTACGATAAGGCTATTTGAATTTCATCTTTTGACTACTTTTAATATATTTTTGGATCAATATATGAAAATGTGAATAAATTATTATCTGAGTTACACTTTACGACTTCTGTTTGAACTTCTTTTACTAGTAACTAGTGATTTTCTTTCGCACTTCGTGGCGGAAATTCGGTTGGTATATGTTTGATTCGTTACGACACCGACACTCACTATAGTAATCAAAAGAGAAAACCTTACATCAATTGAAAACAACAAAAACAAATATCGATACCGGTACAAATGTTGTTTAGTTGATATTGGTTCACTTGGTTTGTGTTCTATATTTATTTCAAGATTGTCATATAAACTTTATTGAAAACAGCTATTGTGCCGCTATCGTACCAAACCAAACCGAAATCAACTGAACAACATTTGTATCGGTACCGGTATTTATTTTAATTGTTTTTGTTTTCGATAAACTAAGATCGTATCGCTACCATATCGTACCAAACTGGACAACATCGATATCGGTATGTAATAACTTTATGGTTTCCTGGTTGATAAGAGATATCATGTCGCCACCTTAGTGAACTGAATTTAAACCGAACGAACAACGTTTGTTCATTATCGATATTTATTTTTATTGTTTTTACTTTCGATAAACTAACATTATACTCCTATCGTGTTGTACCAAACCACATCGGTATCTATACATATACTCATTTTTATAGTTTCCAGTTTCAATGGCTTTTCATTTATACAACTCTATCTGTGACGTTAATTGAATATCGGTACCAGTATCGTGACAATTCGAATCGAGCTATACCATTCAAACAACATCAGTATGGGTATGGATACTGGTGTCCAATATTATTGTTTTCAGTCGATGTAAAACACGTGTTGATTTCTATAATGAGTGCATGAAATGTACCGACACTTTAACGAACCAAATCGATACTGATCGAATGCCCGCTTAACGTACCATCACGATACACAGACAAATAACTTGGAATGTTAAAAAAATTAATAAACATAGATGCATATTTAAAACACTTTTAATAAAAGTTAACGCACGTAAGTTATTATAAAAATTCAAATTCACAGCTAAATAAAATGCCACGAATAAAAAATAAAAAAAAACAAATGTCTAAGAATTTTATTACTAAAAATATCAAATGAATAATAGATAAAATATTAAAAAAAACAGCTTTAAAAACGAAATCAGTTACTATCATTACAATTGCTAAATAACAGATTACTAAAAACTAAAAAAAAATTGCCTAATAATTATGAATTACTATTTATTAATAAAAAAATCAAATAAATAATAGATAAACTATTACTTAAAAACAAAGATAAATATTTAAAAATCTCTAGTTACTATTCATCACAAGTTTGTATTAATACTATTCATCACAAGTTTGTATTAATATATATATATATATATATATATATATATAGGGAGAAGATCATGCGAGAACCACCTCTTATTGCGAGAACCACGAGAACCAATGTGAACACAACCAAAAATGCCTAAAAATAGCTAAAAATCACACAAATTTTTTTTTAATATTTTTTTTATATAAAAATCGCTACTTTTCGAAGCAAAAAAAAATTTTTAATTTTTTTATGCCACTAAAAGTAGCGATTTGAGCATAAAAAATATTAAAAAAAAAAATTTAGATTTTTTTTAGATTTTTTTAGGTTTTTTGGGGGTTTAGTTTTTAGCATTTTAGCTTGTGTGTGTGTGTGTGTGGGGGGGGGGGGGGGTTTAGGTTTTTTTTTTTTTTTTTGGGGGGGGGGGTTAGGTTTTTTGGGGGTTTTAGTTTTTAGCATTTAGCTTGGGGGTGGGGGGGGGGGTGGGGGGTTTAGGTTTTTTTTGGGGGGGGGGGGGTGTGGGGGTTAGTTTTTTTTAGCTATTTTAGGTTGTGTTCACATTGGTTCTCGCGGTTCTCGCAATAAATGGAGTTCTCGCATGAGCCCCTCCTATATATATATATATATATATATAGGAGTTGGCCAGAAAGTCTAAATTTCCTAAAAAGTGTAAAAAGTTATAAAACACCATAATGTCAACCATAAAACACACCAAAAACCCACAAATAATATGATGAAGATTAATAAAACATCATTTATGTGGGTTTTGTGTTGTGTTTTAGATGTTAAGGCTCTGATTGTAGAATGACAAATATTATTGTGTTTTATGTTGTTTAGCATTGTGTGTTTTATATTCATAGTTCTATGATGGTGTGTTTGAAGTTTTTATAGACTATTAGAGTTTGAATATGGTGTTTTAGTAATATTCATTCTATTATTTGAGAGTTTTAGGTGTGTTTTATGCCTGAAATTATTGTGTTTTATGACTTTTTATACTTTTTAGTAGTCGATATATAAACAAATAAGTAGTCGATAATAATTGATATGGGCACCAATAATAGTGGTCCTAAGGCCCACCATTCTCCATTAGATCAGCACGTGCGAGATTTGTACTCTTTAATATTCTTGTTTTTACCAATTTATGTGAAAAAAATAGTTTCGTTCGATAGCGAAAAAATAGGGGTTTTGATATTTTGTAGGCCAAACACAATAATGGAAATTACGAGGTTCTTTTTACCTGTCAAGGCAAAACCAAAAACATTTACAGTTACTTGATTAAAATGTTTCCCATAAAAAGCTTGAAAGTAATGTTGTGACTTCTTGCTTGGTACTAACTACACATGCACCAAATCTTTATGTAAAAATATATGTATATTTTTTCTTTCTAATTTACACTTAGTATCTGATTCCTTTTGTTTTAGACTTTGCTTATGTAGCGTCCTTTTACTCGTCTCCACCCGATGCCTAACAAATATGTGAGTAGCGAACCCACATGTAGTGAAGTTCATCATGTTCGAAAAAGATGATGTGTAGCGAACAAGTATCTGTTATACACAGTGGCGGAACTTGACCAAAAGTTCCCAGTGGGCGGAAAGTCATGGGACCCAATTTATATATTGTATAAACATTTAGGCAAAATAATTGGGTGGACAATCCTATATAATTTTAAAAATTTCGGACGAAAAATAGGAAATTTTACACTTCTAACCGAAACATTTGGGGGCGTGTGCACCCCCCACTTCACACTAAGCTACGCCCCTGGTTATACACGCGAATGAGTTAGGTGAAGTGTAAATATGTAACAATTAACTTGAGTGACAATTCCGCCTCACTTTAAGAGCAAAGTTAGTTGTGATAAGAATCTCTAGTGAGTTAAGGTTTGCAAGGGATAAGAATGTAGTTTGTCTTTAATAAGATCTTCAAAGATTCATACTGAATTAGAAAAGATCCTAAAAAAATTTAATTCAATTACTTGCAAGAGTAATCATTGTCATGTTTGTTGATTCATTGTATTGTTCAATCTCGAACAATACAATGAATCAACAAACATGAATTGGACTTTGAAAAGGCGTACGCCAACGTTAACGGGTCTTTTGTGGTGAATACTCTTCTCCAAATGGGTTTTCCGAGCACTTGGTGTAATTGGATTTTGGGCATTCTCAGGTCGGCTAGTTCTTCGGTATTGGTGAATGGGGCTCCCACGTTTCTCTTCAATTGTGATAAAGGCATGAGGCAAGGAGACCCGCCCTCTCCTTTCTTGTTCTTGGTTGTGATGGAAGCGTTATCTTGTATGCTAGAGCGTGCAAAGGAAGCGGGGGCGATTAAAGGTATTAGTACTCCTAATAATGGGCCGGTTATTTCTCATCTCTTCTATGCGGATGATGCCTTGGTGGTGGGAGAGTGGTCGAAAGAAGAAGTTGTTAATATTGTGAGAATTCTCCGTTGCTTTTATGCTTGCTCAGGTCTTAAAATAAATTTTGATAAATCCAATTTGTATGGCATTGGAGTGGACTCGGAGAATATCGGAGTTTTGGCGAGGGATATCGGGTGTAAGCCGGATTCTCCTCCTTTCAAGTACCTTGGTTTAAAAGTTGGGGCCAATATGAATCGGGTAAATAATTGGCAACCGGTGATGGATACTTTCCGATCTCGTCTTGCAATGTGGAGGTCGAACCTTCTGTCTATTGGTGGAAGAGTTGTCCTTATTAAGGCGGTGTTGGAAAGCTTACCAACTTACTACTTTTCTCTTTACAAGGCCCCAAAGAAGGTAATTGCGGATTTGGAGTCCTTGATTAAAAAATTTCTTTGGGGGGGTTCGTGTGAAGGAAAAAAGTTACACTGGGTCGCTTGGGACCGGGTCTCCCGTCTCAAGAAGGAGGGGGGCTTAGGCTTGAGTAAACTTAAAGAGGTGAATACTTCGTTGCTTGCTAAATGGGGGTGGCGTTACAAAACGGAAAAGGGTAATCTTTGGAAAAAAGTTATCGATGCGATTCACTTTAGTAGAGTCGGGTGGGAATGTATTCCGTATAAGAAATCTTGGAGTGGGGTTTGGTGTAATATCGCCAAGGTTTTTATCAATTCTAAGGCTGGGGGAGTGCCTCTTAGGAACCAATTCAAAGGAATCGTTGGTGATGGCAAGGAGATTTTATTTTGGTTGGATCCTTGGATCACCGACGAACCCCTTAATGTGAAGTTCCCGGCTTTGTTTAGTCTGGAGTCAGCCAAGTTCTGTAAAGTTGTGGATCGTATTTCGACTCATGGTAACGTCACGTCGCTGATATGGAACTGGAACTCAGCTTCGATGTCTGCCGAGGCGCTGGAAGCTCTTCAGCGGCTGTCCGTTTTACTGCAGGGAGTTCAGTTGAGTGACCGTGATGATCGTTGGTTCTGGAAAGCTGGAACGGATGGGAAATTCTCGGTTAAGGCTGTCAAGCGGAGTTTTGCTGGTGAGAATTCGGCTGGTGCAGATTTTATCTTGGATTGGTGTCGCTGGGTTCCCGCTAAATGCAACATCCATGCTTGGCGATGAATAAGATCCCTACCAAGGAGGCTCTCATTAAAAGAAACATTCAGGTGGAGGACTCGAACTGCCCTTTATGCAACTCGGAGATCGAATCGGCTGACCATCTTTTTATTTCATGCTTTGTTGCTTCGGTTTTGTGGAATGGCATAAGCTCTTGGTGCAAAATCCCTAGTATCTATGCTTTCTCTCTAAAGGACCTTATCAGTTTTCACACGACGTTAAGGGTGTCGGAGAAAAAAAAGGCGGCGATTCAAGGTATCATTATGATCGGCTGTTGGTGTCTTTGGCGGGCCAGGAATAACTTAGTTTTTTCGAATAATCCTATTAGGATTGATTGTATTTTGAGTGAGGTCAAAGCTTTGGGTTTTCTTTGGTTCGAAAATAGGTCTAGATTCAAAGGCTTAGATTGGAAGGAGTGGGCATCTTTTGTTAATATGTAGTTTTTCTGGTTGTGCTTTGGTCGGCCCGGCTGTTTCTGTTAATGAAGTTCACTTTTCAAAAAAAAAAATCTCAATATATTGAAATTTATTATATATAAGTCAACACCCTAAAACCCAAGCAAGTGGCTAGGCTCACAAGTCACACAACTCAAAGCTTAGAGCATACTTTTTGGTTTATCAAAAAGTTTACATACATGTAAAGTGGTTCATTGAGTAAGTTCTAATGGTAGGATGAGATTTATGTTAATATAATATGACAAAGGTAATGTTTATGAACCTCTTATTGACATCAAACTCATTAATACAAGAAAAATGACATATGTGTCAGATAACCATGCCTAAAAAGAAGATTAGGACATACGCCTATTACATAACTTTTATACTTTAAAGGAAGTAATCAGCAATCTTGTATAGAGTTATAGATAATAGATTGTATATGAGTACCTACCGAATCCATCATGATAGCTCCATGAAATCTTTTTATAAAGGGTGCTATTCTCATTGGATCTTAGTTAGTGCAAGAAATCCCCCTTTAACAAATGGCAAGTGTGGGTTATTCTCACCACAATACTTTTTATACAATACATAGAACTTTTTAAATCTTTACCATGTTTAAAGAAACGATGAGAGGTGCTTCTAACATCAGAAGAGATAATGTATGTCAATGATTCGAGACAAATATGATATTAAAATATCCTTTAAAGTTACAAATCATTAAATTTACAACTAGGAAATAAAATTGAAAAGGAAATTGTATCAAACAAGTCACTTTGCATATCACTGTCTTGTCTATCTCTCGGGTCATCCTTATAATCATTAGAGAAGCCATCGGCATTAATTGACACTCTACAATAGACAAACGCTTAGACTAAAGAGTGTGGGGAAGGGGGAGGGCTCGGGGACCCTATGTGGCTTCGGTCACCATCGGGGAACACCGCCCCGACCCTTTTTCGGGGACTTCGGTGGAATTCTCCCCACCTCCCCGATGTCATGTTATGTGGTGAAGGTGATGATTAGAAGGTGTTAATTGGAGGGGAAGGGGATGAAGGGGAACCATCCTTCTTGATGGGGATAGAGGGGGAGGTGGTGGAGGTGACGTGAAGGTGGGGGAAGGGGATCCACACACACCCCTAAGCCTTGTTTTCTAATCTTTTTTAGTTTGGGTGGTGTAGACTTCTGTTACATAGTTTCTAGTCCATTTTAGAAAATGTTTGGTTCTTAGTTGTTTTCTATTTTTTTAGTTTAGGTGGTGTAGACTTTTTGTTACATAGTTTCTAGTCCATTTTAGAAAATGTTTGGGTTCTAGGTGATCCGCTAGATCGATAGTGACTACGCAAGGTGGATCCGTAAGTTGGAACAACGGATGAGGCGGTCTAGGGATCTGCTAGTCAAATGAACGGATGTGGCAATGGCTAGTGGCTAGGGCTTGAGTCTGCAAACACACATGACATGGCCGCCTTGGGGAGATCCGTTGGTTGCAGTAACAATTGTGAATATTGCTTTTGAATAGTTTAGTTGGTGTACATAGTGCTTTTGAATTGTTTAGGTGATGCGATATGACATGTTATATTATTTGTAGGAACTAGGTTCACTTTTTATTAAAATATATTACAAAATAAATAATAAATAATAACGAGACTCTCGTTATTTGTGGGAAATTCGATTAGTACAATACCGGTAACAAAAACTAAATAAACGAATATAAAATACAACTAAATTGTACCAATCTTGATTCAAAGCCAATGTCTTTGAAAACTTCAACCGCATCTACGAGATCGAAACTCCGCTGCAAGACAAGCAAAATTGTTGACGGTTTTTTGGTTGAGGCACGTGTTCAACACGCTTCCCTTAAAACAGATTCCGCGCCTCCTCTCAGACGGTCTGTCTCCCAGGGTACAACAACCGGAACAGTATGTGTACTGCCGGAGATGGCACTCACGCCCGAGATTACACCGGGTATAATTTGGTGTACATATAATTAGGAAATATGAAGTCGAAGAAAAAGACAATTTAGAGAATACTCTTCTCTAAATTTCTATGGAACAAAGTTCTTTTATGTGTGTGTATTACTCATCTTTTTGAATAATCTCTAGAATGAAACATCATCCTCTTCTTATACTCACACACATAAAGAAGCCATTAAACCCCATTATTATTGTCATGAATTAGACAATTAATCAAGATCATTAATCTTGTAATAAATGGGTTTAAATCTCTACATAAATGGACTTTAGTGGTTTGGTCAAAAACTGTCATTTCTCTTAATGACTAGAATTAAACGAGTTGAAACAGCTAGTTTGACCATGTCCAACCAGCTGTTTTGTTTCCGCTGCAAACCTGCGAGCGCTTGAACTGGCCTGCCAGTCCGCGCGCCACGCCATATGGAGTCGCTCGCCACACAGATGCATCTACGCATACCAGGACGCCACCTGGTCATGCGCCATCTATACTCGCGCGCCACATGGATGCCACTACACATACCAGGACGCCACCTGGTCATGCGCCATCCAAACTCGTGCGCCACTTGCAGTCTTCGTCATAGCCTATGACGTGCACCATGCGCCTAAGGAGCTTACGCCGCATCGACATGAGCCATGCCATGCCATGACAGCCGCCTACGCCACCCAAGGATGCGCCATAAGCGGACCCGCCATGTATCTGACCACGCGCTCATGGGCAAAAATACAAAGGCGGTGTGCGAAGTTCAAAGCGCACCACATTGGGCATATAGCCCACGTCACGCGCGCATGTGTGCAGGTGAGATGAACCCTTTGGGTCCCCACTAGTGTTTGCCTTTCAAGGAGTGCTCCTCCTTATATACCACTTTAAGTTTTGTCATCCCACCTATGTGGGACAAGTTGACATAACTAATCCATTTTATTCATCTTTGTTTGTTCCAAACATACAACTTCAAGCTTCGATATCTCATTCATCTTAGCTCTATTTGGACATAGTTTGAACACAAACCATAAATAATTATTTATACAACACATATATAAATATTATTGATGTCCTAAATATTTAGTGAAAAACTCATTTTCACTAAAATTTCCAACAATCCCCCACATGAATGGAGATCGATTAAAACACACAAAATTCCCTGATGAAAACTCGACAGTCGAGTATTGAAGGATAGGTAGGTTTTGCCTTTGAACCTTCCTTTGTGAAGCATAATTAGTCTACTAGGGTTTTGTAGACGTGATGTCCTTGAACAACCCCCCATTTGTGTAAACGACAATATACATTCACACAATACTTTCCCTAGCCGGGCCATCCCCTCACTATCGTGTCCTATAATGGTCATGGAGCACTTTCCTGGTTCTGCGGGAGCTCTAGGAATTATGCCCTAATTCCATTCGAAGCGACCACACTTCTCTCCAACATAGGTGATTTCCCTTTAAATCATTAAAAGCATTATGGTTTACTATGATTTACACAAATCATAAAACCACATATTATGCTTAACCTCACAACAATGTCACTGAATATTATAGGAATGGACTAGGACGTATTTAAACACCCTTTTATAGTTTTAGGGGGATATATGAAACATATATACTAGCTTATATATAAACATATATATTAGCTACGCCCCCACAGTGACTACCCTTCGGTTCATGATTAAGTTGGCCTATTGAACCTAGATCTTGGGATCTCCAGTCAACTAGGTTAGGTTTCCCTCATGTCCCTTTTTCCATGGCTTTAGTCCCATTCCACAACCTGATCTGTTATCAACCCACTGGTTGTTGGATCCAAAATTATCTTTGACTTCGCTAAGTCACCAACGATAATTTAAATTGCGATCAGTTGTTCTAACGTGTTCTTGACTCGCTAGTCACTTTTGCCTTTTAGTCGATTCATAAGACTTATAACTCGTGATCTCAACCTGGATCCAGTTATGTACCTTGTCTTAGAATGACATAAAACTCAATTCATGGCTAGACACGTTTTCAGCATGCCTTTGGTGTGTCATGACTGACATCTTACTAGATTGAATCTAACCAATTGGCATTCGAGTCCAATCTACTCGATTGACTCCATATAACCATTGTGTACTCCACTTGGTCATGCGTTTGAAATCTATGCAAGTCACCACCACATTTAAGTGTAATTGGATAGCATCCAAATGGGGCGATGAAAGGTTCTCCCTTTCATTTCAAGTTTGAGAAAACTTCTCAACTACCATTTCCACATTCAAATGCAAGTCACCCCCACATTTAAGTGTAATTGGATAACATCCAAATGGGGTGATGAAAGGTTCTCCCTTTCATTTCGAGTTTGAGAAAACTTCTCAACTACCATTTCCACATACCCTAAAGGGTTTGTTTCTTAAATGGCCTCCTCCCCCCACATTGCTTGCATTTTAATGAAGTTATATTTATAGTTTTGTTTAGCACAAAATTCGTTCTTGTGTCATCACATATTTTGAATGTTTAAAGTTAATTTAATCTTCGTCAAGCATATAAATTAACAAGTATTAGTCTAGCATGCTTTAGACTACCATACTCTAGCATGTGAACAGAAGATGCATCATTCTGATTCTTCACAGCCTTAAGAGATAACGCACTATCTCTTCCAAACATTCGTTTCTTAGTTTAGACACAATAATAAAATTTTATTTCACCATTCCAAAACCATCGGTTTTTAGGAAGGCCTCAAAACCATAGTTAACTCCTTCCATTAGGAACATAACTTGTTTGCCTTTTTATCTCCAAGGCTTCACCATTGACTTCCTAAAGACTTAAACATAAGTCTTAATCCAAGTCACTTTAATGAAAAATCTTTGTATAAAATCACTTGAGTCTTGAGATATAGCCAATTAGATTGACTCTCAACAACAAAGCATTCACGTATGCCTATAGTGATGTATACATTTACGTTGTTGTTTCATTAATACCATGTATTGGGATACTCTCCCAAATTGAGGACCAAGCCTCCACATAGTTTAAACAACATTGATGGTGGTAGAAGCATCTACAAGTCCATCACTATTGTAAATTTCCATTAATAAATTTCCTAAATTTATTAAAACATTTACAATAATAACATGTATTTCTTTCATATGTTATATTCTTTGAAAACTTACATGTGCATTTCCATGTTGATGCTCTCAACATTAGATGACATATCTTGTTTTCGTGTATTCCATCTCAAACCATACACCACATTTCTCACGACGCCGTTATGCATTTGATGTTTGATTTGTGACTTATTACATAAGTCATGATCACAACCCGCTCGTTGTGTTTGTGTAAATCACTTTTTACACTTTGTATCAAAATATGTATCCTTTTGACAACTTATTAGTAGTCCAAAATAACGGATACACCAATGATATCTAAACATCAAAAGCCAAAGTGTTATTATCTTCAACACATTTTACCGAAATAAACGCAATTATTTCATTCGGTGTCATGTTTTGAGGTACTCCCTCATCTTGGAACTCTAAACTTGAATAATCACAAGTTTTCCAAAGTATAAAGTTGTTTACAATAACTACTCGCAAGTAGTTGAGCAACTTATTATATTTATAACAACATCGAGTTGTTTTTCACCAAATAGTCTCTCCAAGCTATTATATGGTTCAAGACGTTATACTTTGCAAAGACATATTTTATTCGTTCAAAACATTTCTCGTTTTCGCAAGTGTTTTAATATTAAACTATATATTTACGTTTTGATTACAAACCAAGAAAATAAACGTTATAATAGTTTAATAAATAAAACAATTTCAAACTCGCTCGTTTGAAAATAAAACGAATACACATCGTTTTAATAAATGGTTTATCATATTCAAACCATTTCTAACCTGAAGGGGTAAGGTCCCAAAAACCTCATAAAAAGGATTTGAGACCATACCACAAACCAATCTTTTTAGCCTTTCGACCTTGCGCGGCCGCGCATTGGTCTTACAAAGAAAGAGAAGTCAGCAATCTGTAACCACGCGCCCAAAGGAAAACATAAATCCTTGCGCCTTCCCCAATTTAACAAAGGATTAAAACCCTTTGTTCAGTACCTCCGCCTAAATATCCAGACTTGGATATTATTTTACCCAGACTTGGGATTTATTTGTCTGTGTCCACACAGCAAGGTGTCTCACCAGATTACAGCAGTAATCTTCTAGAAAGAAATACAATCGTGCACCACCCAGACGGTTATAACCGTCTGGACACGTGTCATCACCACAAGCAACCCTGGAATCACAACGAAGGCATGCAATTGGAGAGTAATCTCCACTTAATCACTTTCCACGTGGCAATCCCCCAGCCATAGATCAAACCACGATCCGTGTGCAATCACACCGGATCGAGACAACTTGACGTTGGATTAAAGAACTTAACGAAAGAAAATATAACCGCTACGGCGTTAGCATCTTCCGTCATCTTTTCAATAACAGGTTTTCCCTCCCAAACTCCCGGTTATAAATAAGAGAACTGTTCAGGTATAAACTCAGATCACACTCACTTCTAAAATATTTTCTTCTCCATTACCAATACTTATTCTCACACCGGAGTCGGGTCAAGGAGAGAACCCTCTTCTCCCCTTGGCGAGGCTAACGGTGTTCTTTTTTGTAGAATCACCGGAGAAGAAGTTCAGCTGCAACTGAATCAACCGAGAGAGAGCTAACCCTTTTATGCGGATTCAAACCCCCTAACTATCTCGGTTCCGACCATTTAGTTAGTGTTTCTTCATTGGCGCCCACCGTTTTCTCAGTTTTTCTAGTTTCTACCTCGTTTCGATTCAGTTCATTCCGTATCCTGTTCTTACACATGGCAGAAAATTCGTCATCTCACCGGCAACCTGGTCCTCGACCAAACGTCGGAAACAATTTACCAGTAGAAGGGATTGTAGAAGAGGCCTCGGACGATAACGAGGTTCAATCTAATCGAGCAAATGATCCTGTTACTCCAGGAATATTACCAGCAAATCCTGCACAATCAATTTTACCACCAGGAGAAACTCCGATATCATGGTATGTCCGGTCCCAAGGAGCGTTAAACGCAGTGTACACACAGTTGTGTGCTCAAACAGCTCCCGTAACCCAATCCCGAAGGCCGGGATCTAGAGCTCATGCCTCTCAGCGAGAAGAATCAACTTATGATGATACAGGCAGTTACCAAACACAACACCATGGTGAACCACATCCTCGTCGAAGACAATCGGTTCATGATAGGTTGGGTTCCCAACGGGACGCTCACACTGATGAATCCGATCAAACATATCGTTTGAGTGCAAACACCAGCGTATTCAACAGACTGCAGCCAAACTATAACAAATGCAGGCCTCGGGCGATCTATAATCCTGAAGCAGAGCATAACTATGACTTAGTTTATCGCCCTGATGAAGCGGCAGAAAACTCGAAATTCATACTGGAGATAGCTCTGGCTCCATTGGAGAGGGCCAAATTACCATCTAACGTTGGGAAATTCAATGGGTTAACTGACCCCGATGATCATCTAAGAGTATTCACCAGCGCAGGGTTAGTTGGCGGTTGGACTCTTCCGCTATGGTGTCATTTGTTTGTGCAAACACTAACCGGCCCAGCGCGAATCTGGTTTGATAACCTACCAACAGGACAGATCGAGTCGTGGAAGGATCTGCGGAGAAAGTTTTTAACACACTTCAGCCAACAAAGGCGGTCAAAACGTGATACATCTGACGTCATGAACATCTGGCGCCGCGATGATGAGAATCTGGAAGATTTTATTACCAGATACAATAAAGAAGTGTTAGAGATTGGAGGTGTTAACGAACAGCTAATCCGTGCTCAGTTCAAGTACGCGGTTAGATGTGACGACATGGTCAAGGTATTATCGGGAACAGAGGGCCTTCCCACGAGTTGGGAAAAGATAATGGCGGCGGCCAAGGTTTATGCGCAGACCGAGAAAAACCTTACCACAAACAGGCCACCACCACCACACAACAGGCCCGCAGATTTAAGCGCAACTGGTGAAAAAAGGTACAAAAAGTCATGGCGCGAGGCATCAGGAAGTCGTTCCTCTGAAGATGCCCGCACAACAATCAACAAGCTCTCTGCACAAAGAGAGAACAAGCACGAAAATAGGGAGAGGCAGTGGACTCCCCTAACAAAGACCCCGGTGTAGGTTCTAAGTACTGAGGACCACCAATTCAAACCTCCGATTCCGATGAAGAGTAAACGTGGTCAAGACCCGACGCAATACTGCGAATATCATAAGGATAACGGGCATACCACGAACAACTGCATATCTCTGCGCACGGAAATAGAGAAGGCCCTAAAAAATGGAGAACTTACGCATTTGCTCCAGAATATGCGCAAGGAGGTTAAGCAGATTACCCGGGGAGAAGAAAGCTCAAGCAAACGGGCTAAAACTTAAAGGACTCTATAAGTTTTCCGCAGAAAAGACATGACTTATCAAATGCGGTGGAACTATCAGGGAGTAAGTTAAGTTCTATTTAATTATCCGAAAAACTTTATAATGCCTCTGAGCACTATCCATGAATAAAATTACAAAGTTTCTATTATTTTTGTGTTTACAAAGTGCATGCAATTTCTTTTTAGTAAGCGCAAAAACATTATGGTAGTATAACACAAAGCTCCATGCGCGGTCAGTGATCACATCACAAACGGCCATAAACTCACACATGAGCTTCATACCAACTTTATTCGCCTTACTCAAAGCAAAAGTAATTGTACTCATGCAAAATATTGTAAAGACATTTAACAAAACAAATAGAAACATACTATTTTGGCGTACAAATACGTCCTAAAGAGTTTAGACACAGCAGTGTTTAAAATCCTTGCGCAACAGCGCACCGTCAGAACAAGGATCAACATCCTACATAAAAAAAATTGTTCAATACAATTTCATTCTACTCTAAATCTTCACCCTCATCCGGAAAGATTTCTTTGAGTTGCGCCACATGATCATCCGATTGCAGTGCCACATTTATCAACTCCATAACTGGAAGTTGCAAATTATTAAATTCCGTCTTCATGGAAGCAAGCACGGCGGCAGTATTTACGCCAAAGGTAGCAGACTTGCTATCATCCCAGTCCACCTTCAGCGCGCTATTCACATGTTGGGAACATTCTGCGTAACCTTGCGTGTACCCATCTCGCCGTGCAGCAACCATCAAATTAGCAACAGTTTTATCCAGTTCTTCAGAGTTTAACACAGATTCAGCAACCTATGAAACCAAGCAAAAATAAGCATCAAGAAAAGCGCATACATGAACAAAAAAAAAAAGAGAAGAACAGTGAAAAAGACCCAAACTTACTATGACCATCCTCGGTGTATACGGGCTTATCATCACGTTCCATCTTCCAGTTCAAACTCATGCCGGCTCCGACTAGGGCTTTCTCCGGCAATGCAATATTGGGCACATCCTTCAGATCTTGGTACCAGTTCTCATCGACAGGAGTCTGAAGCGTTTCAATCGAAATGTCGTCTTTTCCTCTTAAAATCATCTTCACCGGAATCATTCCAGCCTTGATAAAAAAGAATTTCTATTTCCAATCATGAAACGATTTTGAGGGTTGATGTAAAATCTTCTTTGCAGAAGCCCTCTGAACGAATGAATAAAACCCTTGGGTACAATGCATCTGATAAAAAACCCTAAATCGGGGAACGGTTGGCTCTACATGCATCGTCCGACATACGAATTCGAAATGTCGAACCCTAACCATACCAATAGGGTGAAGTTAGGAGATGTGCAGTTTATAGAATCCAAGAATTTCAAGAAAAAATCTGGTAACAGGCAAGCGAAAGTTACCGTCACAGAAAAAATCCCAAAAGAGGGTAATATACCCGGCCGGAGCATCTGCTGCCGTCTGCCCCTCTTCGGGATACAAGGCACCCCAGTTCTCCGGAAATTTAAGATTCTGAATCAAACCCTCAAAGGACGCCCTAGGCCACTTCAATGGTGGAAGATCAGTAGACATATCTTCAACAAGATCCTCTCGACGTTCTCCGGTTGACATAAGCAAAAGAATGACGGAAAATTTTCTTAAGAACAAGGAATGGGGAAAATTTTCAAATAAAGCAATGATTGCACAGAGGAGGTTACCCAAACGATTATATACCCATCGCAATAAATAGCATCGGTAACCGTCACAGCACTGTTCCGGATATCACAGTTTCCCAAGCAACAGAAAAAGCAGATGTCAGAACATACACGCGTTTACACGCGCGCGTGTAAGGCACGGACAGTAAAGAAACAACTGACAATGACAGGTTGTCAAAATCAATTTACTGTGCAAGCTTCAAAGTCAAAGATTTTCCATAAAAAATCTTTACAAACTCAACAAATTCAAATCTTCTCATAGAAGCTTTCTTACCTTTTCGCGCCCAAAAAACCATTTCCCTCTCATAAGTCCAGTGCTCCACCTATTTGCATAAGTACAACACTAGACTGGGGGGACTTGAAGGGGTAAGGTCCCAAAAATCTCATAAAAAAGGATTTGAGACCATACCACAAACCAATCTTTTTAGCCTTTCGACCTTGCGCGGTCGCGCATTGGTCTTACAAAGAAAGAGAAGTCAGCAATCTATAACCACGCGCCCAAAGGAAAACATAAATCCTTGCGCCTTCCCCAATTTAACAAAGGATTAAAACCCTTTGTTCAGTACCTCCGCCTAAATATCCAGACTTGGATATTATTTTACCCAGACTTGGGATTTATTTGTCTGTGTCCACACAGCAAGGTGTCACACCAGATTACAGCAGTAATCTTCTAGAAAGAAATACATTCGTGCACCACCCAGACGGTTATAACCGTCTGGACACGTGTCATCACCACAAGCAACCCTGGAATCACAACGAAGGCATGCAATTGGAGAGTAATCTCCACTTAATCACTTTCCACGTGGCAATCCCCCAGTCATAGATCAAACCACGATCCGTGTGCAATCACACCGGATCGAGACAACTTGACGTTGGATTAAAGAACTTAACGGAAGAAAATATAACCGCTACGGCGTTAGCATCTTCCGTCATCTTTTCAATAACAGGTTTTCCCTCCCAAACTCCCGGTTATAAATAAGAGAACTGTTCAGGTATAAACTCAGATCACACTCACTTCTAAAATACTTTCTTCTCCATTACCAATACTTATTCTCACACCGGAGTCGGGTCAAGGAGAGAACCCTCTTCTCCCCTTGGCGAGGCTAACGGTGTTCTTTTTTGCAGAATCACCGGAGAAGAAGTTCAGCTGCAACTGAATCAACCGAGAGAGAGCTAACCCTTTTATGCGAATTCAAACCCCCTAACTATCTCGGTTCCGACCATTTAGTTAGTGTTTCTTCATAACCGCTGTTAGATAATAACGATTATCAATGGTTAAAAAGAGTGGTTTGTATGATAACCAATTCTAATATGCTAATTAGAATTTAAATGTTGAACAAACATTCAAAATATTCGGTTTTTGTAAAGTAAACCGCTTCTAACGCGCTCGTTAGAAATAAAACGAATACAATTATTCACTTTTGGTTTAAATGAACGTTTTCTAACACACTCGTTAGAAATAAACATAAACCTTTTCTAACACGCTCGTTAGAAAATATATATAGACGATTACAAATCATCTTAAATAGTTTATCATAGTTAACCTGGTTCTAACCCGCTCGTTTAGAAATTAACGATTGCAAATCGTTAAATTAGTTGGTTATAAGATAAACTAATTCTAATACGCCCATTAGAAAATTAGACGATTATTTATTGCCAAAAGCCGGTTTTGGTTTATATAAAATAAACGTTTTCTAACCCGCTTGTTAGAAATAAACAATTGACAAAGTCGTTAAATCATTTCTAACACGCTCGTTAGAAAATAAACAACTATCAAACTCTTTAAATCGTTTCTAACACGCTCGTTAGAAATAATCGATTACAAAATTTGTTTCAAAGTTTATAAAAAAAATATAAACTATTTCTAATACGCTCATTAGAAATAAACAAATAAAATCGTTTAAACATATGTGGAAAAAATCTGTTTCTAACTCGCTCGTTAGAAATTTAATAGTTTAGACGAAACCGTTACAAGGTTTATTATCCAAAATAATTGTCGCCAACACGCTCGTCGGTAATTATTTGAATTAATAATATTTTCTAACATGCTGGTTAGAAAATCTAAACGTATATTTTCTAGCACGCTCGTTAGAAAATCTAATCGTCTTTTAACAAGTTAGTTTTACATAATCATTGTATCTAACACGCTCATTAGATATAAAAGATGATATTAAAACTTATTATTCTATAAAATTCTAACACGCTCATTAGAGATATAAAAAGTTTTATCTTGCTATTCTTTCAACAACGTTTCTAACACGCTCGTTAGAAGATATTAAAACTAGTTATTTTATAAAATAATTATTTTCTAATATGCTAATTAGAAAATAAATATATATCAAGAATTTTAAAACCATCATTAATATATCAATTATGGTTACTAAAAGCTTATTAAAAATATATTAAACGTTACAAACCCTATTCTAAGGGGTTACAAAATAGAGTTTTCTAATACGCTCATTAGAAAACTTAGTATTTTAAAACATATTGAAATACATTTTATTTTGTATATGGTTCGGTTTATCTAAACACGAACACAAGCCATGAAACTCCAAAACTTGAATCAAAACAGTCGTTGTGCAACTCGGTATTCAGATTAAAGATTGTACTCCAATCATAAAATTAATCCGACTCATTGTACTAAATAATATTTCCCAAAAAATATTTTCAAGATTTTAACAAAAATCTCATTAAATATTTTAACTTTCGTGAACCTAAATCCTCGTAGAGAAGGGATTTAAGATTGTAGCAACAATCTTCACGAAAGTCTGTTTTAAGATTGTAGGAACTAGGTTCACTTTTTATTAAAATATATTACAAAATAAATAATAAATAATAACGAGACTCTCGTTATTTGTGGGAAATTCGATTAGTACAATACCGGTAACAAAAACTAAATAAACGAATGTAAAATACAACTAAATTGTACCAATCTTGATTCAAAGCCAATGTCTTTGAAAACTTCAACCGCATCTACGAGATCGAAACTCTGCTGCAAGACAAGCAAAATTGTTGACGGTTTTTTGGTTGAGGCACGTGTTCAACACGCTTCCCTTAAAACAGATTCCGCGCCTCCTCTCAGACGGTCTGTCTCCCAGGGTACAACAACCGGAACAGTATGTGTACTGCCGGAGATGGCACTCACGCCCGAGATTACACCGGGTATAATTTGGTGTACATATAATTAGGAAATATGAAGTCGAAGAAAAAGACAATTTAGAGAATACTCTTCTCTAAATTTCTATGGAACAAAGTTCTTTTATGTGTGTGTATTACTCATCTTTTTGAATAATCTCTAGAATGAAACATCATCCTCTTCTTATACTCACACACATAAAGAAGCCATTAAACCCCATTATTATTGTCATGAATTAGACAATTAATCAAGATCATTAATCTTGTAATAAATGGGTTTAAATCTCTACATAAATGGACTTTAGTGGTTTGGTAAAAAACTGTCATTTCTCTTAATGACTAGAATTAAACGAGTTGAAACAGCTAGTTTGACCAAGTCCAACCATCTGTTTTGTTTCCGCTGCAAACCTGCGAGCGCTTGAACTGGCCTGCCAGTCCGCGCGCCACGCCATATGGAGTCGCTCGCCACACAGATGCATCTACGCATACCAGGACGCCACCTGGTCATGCGCCATCTATACTCGCGCGCCACATGGATGCCACTACACATACCAGGACGCCACCTGGTCATGCGCCATCCAAACTCGTGCGCCACTTGCAGTCTTTGTCATAGCCTATGACGTGCACCATGCGCCTAAGGAGCTTACGCCGCATCGACATGAGCCATGCCATGACATCCGCCTATGCCACCCAAGGATGCGCCATAGGCGGACCCGCCATGTATCTGACCACGCGCTCATGGGCAAAAATACAAAGGCGGTGTGCGAAGTTCAAAGCGCCCCACACTGGGCTTATAGCCCACATCACGCGTGCATGTGTGCAGGTGTGATGAACCCTTTGGGTCCCCACTAGTGTTTGCCTTTCAAGGAGTGCTCCTCCTTATATACCACTTTAAGTTTTGTCATCCCACCTATGTGGGACAAGTTGACATAATTAATCCATTTTATTCATCTTTGTTTGTTCCAAACATACAACTTCAAGCTTCGATATCTCATTCATCTTAGCTCTATTTGGACATAGTTTGAACACAAACCATAAATAATTATTTATATAACACATATAATATTATTGATGTCCTAAATATTTAGTGAAAAACTCATTTTCACTAAAATTTCCAACATTATTACAAATGAAGTTTGACTAGACGTTGCACCTATGAGTCTTTAGAAGTACTATTCACATCAGCTACTGCAACAAGTGGAACTCAGACTCATGCCCTAGCCACCAGCCCATGCCACATTCGTTCGTTTATTTCATGTCATTAGTGCAACATTATTTTTGAACGGCCGATAGAAAAATTTATTAATAAACACTAGCAAGACGCTAACCACCAAACTTACAAAGAACCAAACATAGAAATACAATCAAACTAATACACCACAGTGGAAGATTAACCAAAGATGTTGAAGCTGCTCCAATTCTCCCATGTAATCGAGGTTTCTTTCGACCGATTTCTGACCCACAGGAAGGCGAGAGATTTGACTTCATCCAAAACTATGGCAACAGACGACTGAATGTTATTGAACAAGACTTCATTGCACGCTTTTCAGATACCCTGTAGGAACCATTCGCATAATTTAAATAAAATAAACAAATTTTATTCAACGATTACAATACAGAAATAAGAAAGCCTAAACAACTAGTACAATTACAACTGAAAATAAAAGAAATACAAGAAAAGAGATGAAGCAGATTGGCTGAGTCACGTGTACATACGCTTCCCTTAAAACAAATTCCGAGTCTCCCAGGAGTACTCGTTTTGTTTCCCAGGGTACAACAGCTGAAGCAGCGTACTGCCGGTGCTGGCCTACAACCTGAAGGTTACCTCGAAGAATGCAGGAAGAAAGATCAGGAAATCTGTAGAGAGAAAGTTAGATTTGCTGTTGTGTAGCTGGTTTTCGTAGTGTACTCTGCAGCAAGGTATGGAGCTGTATTTATACAGCTCCCGATTTGAAACAGACAAAAAACGAATTAAGTGAGAGATTTAAATTGCATTAAACGTCTTCAATGCAATTTAATACGTCATTTAATTCTCTGTCAAAACCGTTTGACTTGGCAGTTTCGTTGCTGAAGTGTAACTGCATAGCTATTGAATGCTGGAAGCTTCTGCGCGCGCACAAGAAACACTGGTGCGCGCGCGCCCATGCGCGGTGCGTCCTTTTGGCTCACTGCCATGCGCGCGTGCGCCAGGTCCATGCGCACCTGCGTGCGTGTGCCACGTCACCTGTGAGCCTATACGAACACCGTTTTGGCTCACTCTAGTGCGCCGCGCACGTCACATCAGGGCCCATGCACCATGCGCAACCGCGCGCCTTCATGCCTCATGTACTCGCGCGCGGACTGCCACGTCACGCGCCTCGAACCTGCACGCCACTTCACCACTTGGTCCTTGCAGCCTCTGTGATCCACCACGCGCACGTGGTCAAAATTACAAAGGCGGCTCTCAAGCGGCTCGCGGCGATGCAAGCGTGCGCCATCAAAGCGCCACATTACGCCTCATCGCCCACGCCACGCGCGCGAGCGTGAGTTAGGGTACTCCGCACCCTTTGCGAGGACACTTAGTGTGTGCTTCCATGAAACAATAAGGATGGAGAGTTCACCTTAAATACGCATTTAAGTTCCATCTCTCCTCCGATGTGGGACAAGGTGCTACTTTCCCTTTTGTTTCAGCATTCAATGTTTCAAACACCCAACTTTGAGCATCGATATCTCATTCATCTTAGCTCAATTTTGGACGTGGTTTAGTTCGTTGCGAAGCTCTTCCAACATAGAACATAAACTCACAAATAAATATATAAAACCCGCTCATTTTATTATATTTATTTCTAGTCCAAAATAGGAAAAAATCATTTTCTTATATTTGTGAAAAATGCTATTTTCACATATTTTTCCAACATACCCCAAATAGCAACAAGGAGAATGGCGTTTAAAGTCTTTTTCTTTTTCCTTGACCCCGGACTAAACCCATGTATTTTCAAAAGTTCTTTGAAGTCATTAGTGCAACCTAATATGACCAAATACAATGTTAAATCCTTTTTCTTTTTCATAAATTGAGCCCCCAATATTTTAGGGCCTAAAGTCATTGCCTTTTTTTAAATAAAAAAATCCGGTTGCGTATATTTTGTAATACAACTTGTATTATGAAGTATTTGAATAACTGTTTTATGCACATGCCACGTATTGTCGGCAAGGAACATCTAGTAGATGTCAAAAATCATATTTTCCATATGATACAAATTTTTATAAAATGATTTATGTTAAGACTTTGTACAATTATTGTTATATGATCATTCAATGTTTGGTAGCCAAACATGTCTTTCTCCACATAATACACATATGAAGACTTTCACATTATCATAACTAATATATTAAATTATATTGAATCATTGTCTAAAATCTACGCACATTTTCCCTTTGCAATTAAAACTCATTATGACACAAAACTAATCTAGGTGGTAACCATTCAAGTGATGGTAATTATATAATAGTGATATCGAGGATATAGCTAATGTGATTGGGTATAATACTGATAACATCTCGCTTTTTTATTTGGGTATCATGGTGGGTGCTAATATGAATAGAATCAGCAATTGGGACCCAATTGTTGAGATCTTCGACAAAAGATTATCGGTTTGGAAAGCTAAAACTTTGTCTATAGGAGGGAGACTTACTTTAATTAACTCTATTCTTGAGAGTCTCCCAATATATTACTTTTCTTTATATAAAGCCCCAGTCGGTATAATTAAGATCCTCGAAGGTAAGATGAGGAAGTTTCTTTGGGCGGGTTCGAGTGAGAATAAAAAAATGAACTTGGTTGCTTGGCCCAAGAAAAAAAGGGGTTTGGGTATTAACAAACTAAAAGAAGTAAATGAGGTGCTCTTATATAAGTGGGGTTGGAGATATAGGGTCGAAAACCAAAACCTGTGGAGGAAAGTGGTGGAGGCTTGTCATAGCAAAAACAATCAAAGAAGCTTCCTGCCTATAAACGGTAAATCTACAGGTTGCTGGAATAATATTGTTAGATTAATATCTAAAATGAAATTAAACGGGAATGGTATAAATCTGGTGATTCTTGGTAAAGTGGGAAGCGGACATGATATTGGGTTCTGGTTAGACACATGGGTGGGTGATCTTCCTTTCGTGGAAAGATGGCCACATATTTTTGTTTTGGAATCAAATAAATCTTGCAGGGTTTCAGATAGATTGGGAACAGGGCAAGGAAATGGGGGCTATACTTGGAATTGGGTTAGACAACCTGAGTCTGATGCAGAGCTTAAGGAATGGCAGGAATGTCAAGAAGTTATCAACAGGGTGAGAATGTCAGATGATAAGGACTCATGGCTTCGGAAAGTTGACAGATTGGATTCTTTCTCGGTTTTGTCTGTGAAAAAAGGATATTATATCAGATAGGGGAAGTAGCAACCTTCCCAATTTCAAGTGGAGCAAATGGGTACAAATTAAATGCAATATTATGACTTGGAGGGGTAACTTGGATAGACTTGCTACCAGAGTCAACTTATGAAGAAGGAACATGGAAATCTCATTGGTTATGTGTCCTTTTTGCGATGAATATGAGGAAACGGTGGATCGTTTGTTTACGGCTTGTACGATGGCAACTCGGGTTTGGGCGGCTGTTAGTGCTTGGTGCAACATTCCCCCGATCTTCGCGTTCGATTTCAAAGATTTAATGGATATACGTAATTCTACTTAGGGGAAGAAAAATTAAGAAGATTATTCACGGGTTGATCATTATTTCTTGTTGGTGTATATGGAAAGGCAGAAACAAGTTGGTTTATAAGCAGATCAGTAGAAGTCTGCGAGATATCATGATAGAGATTAAATCGAATGGTTTTAGGTAGGTTAAAAATAGATCGTCATGTAAAAATATTGGTTGGAAGGAGTAGTGTAAATTCCCTATGTGTATGTTGTAATTTTGCCCTTTGCCCGTTTGGGTCGGGGGTTTTGTTTTGTTGTGGCCTTTTACCCGTTTGGGTCGGAGGTGTGTTTTAATGAAGTTTAATTTAAAAAAATATATATATTTGTGCCCAAGAAGCAAACTTCTGGACCCCACTATTTTGTCAAACAATCAGTTTGCTTTTAAGTCAATCAAACCCACTGATTATGATATACTATCGCATTTCCTTATCATTCAGGCGGTAGGTGCATTAAATGGTAGACTTAGGCTAAGCATCCGTTGGTTGTTGGTTGGGATTGATTATGGTCTAAATCCGATTTGTAATCGAAGTTATTGGTTAACTGGTTTGAACCAGTTAGTGATTTGTTTGTAAATCAAAATCAAAACTAGTTTGGCTAACCACCAAAGTTTGGCATGTAGCTTCGACCCAACAAATAAATCCAAATTTTGCATCAGTTTTCAATGTTTTAGACCAACCAGCAACTTTCAGTCCAACAAAAGCAATCACATTGCAACTTCTGAGCCCAATACAAAAAAGCCCAAAAGTAGTGGAGAAAACTAACCAACAACATGAAGATGAAAAAAAGCCCAAAATAGTTCATGAACTTTGCAGTTTGCAAAGATCTTCAGACAAACCATAACCATAACCAAAGTAGGAGTGTGCGAAAAACTGAATTAACCGACTCACAACTGGATTAACCAATGAAACCGAACCGTACAAAAAGCAGTGGGTCGGTTAATGATTTTCTGTAATTATATAATATATGTGTTTTTTACCTTTTTAGTGATATGTAATATATACTAAAATCTACAAATATGTAATAACAATTTTTTTCATGGTCATAAAAAATTTCAAGCCCAAATTTTTAGGCCCAAATAATGCTCAGTTATATTGTTTTGAGCTATTTTTAGCTAGGCCAATATTAACGGTTAACCGACCCATAACGAACTCGCTATAACTGATCAGTTATGGTATCCATTAACCGACATCTCGGTTATGGGTTTTTTTTTTTGGTTAAAGCCAACCCATGTACATCCTTAAACCAAACATCCAAAATTGAAACTGATTTATAATTATATAACCTGTTTTTTTTTTTTTTCTTCAGAAAACCCGATTACATTAAAAGAGGGGTATCTCTGTTTCTGTAGCAGTGATAAAACTTTAGCACCATCCGGGGTAGTATAATATGGAAGCCTAGCCTAAGAAGTCGAAATAACAGGTTTGGTTAGAGCTCATGAAATCAGTAATTGTTTTTAAAGAACTCATAGGTCCACCTTTCTTCATTAATATAATCAGAAACTAGTAATTAAACCCGTGTGCGTTGCGGCGCGGATACATTGCAAACATCGAATGAATTAGTCCAAACGTTTTATGATGTGTTAACCTTATGAAATTTTCAAAGTTGAGGCGGTGTAAAAATAGAGTAACACAGTGCAAGGAGTAAAAACGCAAAGTTTGAAACTTAAGGGGGTCGTCGCAGTAAAAATAGAGTAATAATGCAAGGAGTAAAAGCGCAACGTTTAAAACTTGAGAGGGTGATAGTGCAAGGAGTAAAAACACAAAGTTTAAAACTTGAGGGCATGGTGGCGTAAAAAAATGAAGTAATAGTGCGAGGGGTAAAATATAAAGCTTAAAACTTGAAGGGGTGGTGGCGAAATTCAAACTTGAGGGTTAGAATGCGGTGCGCAGCGGATGGAAACGTGTAGTAAGATAATACACGATTCGTAAAGGCGCAACGTGTAAAAGAAAATTTCAAAAAAGTGCAAAACACAATATGTAAAAGACAATTACAAAAAAATGTAAAATACAAAGGTATGAGTAGTAGTCTAGGGGTTACAATTGTAATTTTTTAAAGTTGGGTGGAAGTAAAAATGGAGTAATAATGCAATGGGTAACAACACAAATTCTAAAAAAGGCAAATTGTAAAAGCAGAGAGGTGGTGGCAGAAATGTGTAAAAGATGAGAGAGTGATGGTGAAAATGTAATAGTAGAGGAGTGGTGGCGTAAATGTGTAAAAGCTGAGGGGGTGATAGTGGAAAAGCAAAGTTGAGGGGTTGTGCTGGAAAAGTTTGAAATATGAGGATGTGGTTACAAAAATTCAAAGTAAAAGAGGTTGTGGTGTCAGCGTTTGAAACTTGGGGTGTCGGTGGCTTAAAAGCCACCGACTTTCTTCTTTAAGATAGATAGATAATTGCTAAAGTGTCATTCTTTTTTTATTTATAAAGCAACCCTCGAAAGCCAAATGTCACAACTTTAGCATAAACCAGTTTGCAGGTGGACACATGCGGTAACATTTAACCATTTGACATCTTATCAAACCAACCTGTTTGATGCTTGTCTACGTCTCTGTTAAAAAAATAATTGAGCCACGCAGAATGCAAACTTCTTATACAATGCATCTCATCTTCTTGATCGTGAAGTCATCAAAAATTAGATCAAATAGGTTGTCAGGAAGCTTATTGATGTTTCATTATCTTCCTAAGAGCAAGCCTCTCTATAATCTATCAAGACATACATGTCTACAAATCGATTGGCAGGACCTCTGGATGGATGAGTAATTAGCTTTTGCTATTGCTATTGCTATTATTTAGAGTACTTGTACCTTGATAGTAATAATCTAGTTGGAAGATTGCTGATTTGAAACATCTCACTGAGATCAGTCCTTATTATGAATGGAAGATTGCTGATTTGACTGCAACAGTTAAAAGTGAATCACAACAACGGAAAGAATTTGAGCATCATGATAAAGTCTACATTGAATGGCATAAGCGAATGATCTCATTAAATGAAAATATGCGTAAACTTGTTAGTGAGATTGTGGAACTAATAGCTGCTCAGGGGGAGAATGATCAACTACGTTGCAAAGTTGGTGAGTTAAGAAAGTTGCATGATGATTTTAATTGTGACAATAATCATAAAGCATCGAAGTCTAGGGAGCAGCCTAGTAGTTCACAAGCTACTAAGACTGTAACCGAGGCAACAACTAAGGGGGAGCCAGAAGCTAGAGTAGGTGGTGGAGATAAAGGAACAACAGAAGCTGAAGTGACAGAAAATGTTGATGGTGATAAAGGAAAAGGTGTGACAGTGGAACAAGAACAACAAATTGATGCTTTGACTGGATTAGATGAATGTTTGTCTGAGGATTCGGATAATGAAGAATCCAGAAGTAGAAAATTATTTTGACTTTTGAGAGTGATGATTTAGAAGAGGGAGAGATAGTTGAAGGTGTAATTGAAGATTGGAATTCTGATGATGATACTGCAGAAATTGAAGTTGAACAGGGTGAAGAAATGTATATACATGTGAGGATGAAAAGATAGATTATGAATCGTTTAGAGAGAAGATTTACACTAAAAATGAGGTTGAAGACATTCCTCATCGCGAAGATCTTCCAGAAGAAATAGCTTTAGAGTTTAAAAAGTGGCGAATTCTGTCTCTACTCCTTTCTATACTTGTTTATAGTGCGTACGTGTATTGTGATGGATTTCGCAAATCACGATACATAGTTAGGGCTGTTCATGAGCCGAGCCGAGCTAGGACAAGCTCATGCTCGGCTCGATTATAAACCGAGCTGGCTTGGCTCGGCTCGGATTTGAAACCAAGCTGAAAATCTAAGCTCAGGCTTGGCTTGTTTTTAAACCGAGCTGGCTCGGCTCGGCTTGGTTTGTTCGAATTTAAAAATAAAAATTAATACATAGCTCTCAAAATTCAGTATTCTAAAATATTATTCAATACTTTAAAATAACATATTCAAAATAAGTTCAACCTAATATATTACAAGTCAAACAACGCAAAATAAGTTTTATATTTCAAGTGAATATAATATTTGTTCATTAGCACGAGAATCGACCTTTAAATATGTCATAGATATCCAACTATAAGCCTAAATAGATGTAAATAATAATCACTTTTTTGTAATATATTGTATGTGTATAAAAATAAAATATATTATAAGTAAAATAATTCGAGCTAAGCCGAGCTGAGCTACCAAGCGAGCCAAACCGAGCCGAGCCGGCTCGGCTTACTTTCAAACCGAGCCATATCGAGCGAGCTTTTTCCGAGCTAAATCCGAGAGAGCTCCGAGCCGCGAGCTTTTTGGACAGCCCTATACATAGTGTGTGTGTGTGATTAGATCCTATTTATAAAGGAAGAAAACAAGAAATTGATGCTATTGTTAAGGGGGAGTCTGTAAATATAGTAAGTGCGGTAAATTGTAACAATAAATCAAGTCAACCCTCACAAAAATACCTTTACTAAACTCATAATTAAAAACCGAACCATGTAGGATCAAGACCCAAGCACACACGATAAGAAACGACACGAAAATCGCGAAAATGCGCGCTTGGATGAAAAAAGCGGCTGGGGACACGTGTCATGTCATCGCGCCATGTGTCAAACATACCTGGGACACGTGGCAAGCCTAGGCCAGGCGGACCTCACAGGCGCCACACAGAAGAGACCATGTCTCCTCCCTTTGGGAATGGTTAGGGACGAGGTCACGAAGTTGCTAGAGCTAGGAACCGAAACAACACAATCAAAGAATACAAACGGCTGAGCATTCCAATACAAAACAAACCATGTAGAACCGAATTCTTCCCATTGTCAAACCCAGCTGAACTGGTCGGACTGGCCAATCCAATCCATCCATAAAAACAATGTTAAAATGTAATTATATAGCGTAGCCGCCAACAGATAATATCAATAGGATCATCGTGCATTTGTAAAATTTAATTGGAATTCGATTTCAATTCATTAAATATATATATATTTGATTATGCAACCATTCTTGTTCTTATTGATCCTAGCACCAAACGCTAGACGGCCAAGGCTCTCTCATTGCTACTATATTGTGAATTATACATATAATTGTAGGTCTCGATACGGATCGTCGGACTATGATGACTTCTTGTTTCGGGTGCCGTAACGAGTGCGGAATCCTCGTTGTGACACAAACCGAGCGAGAGAGCAAACACAAAACAAAGATACAACGATTAATGGGTTCGTATATTAGATCGAGAAGAGTTTTGTTACAAGATGATACAAGAACGAGCACAAAGACAACTCTCTCTCTACACTCACTCTAAATTGAAACTGTACTGCAAGTCTTGTCTATATAGGCAAGTTATCTGTAATCCTACGAAAGACATACATGGCCCAATAAGAAGTCCACGAAGAACATGAACTCACGAAACACAACTATCTTTCGTGGATCATGCCTGTGAACAATATTCCCACAAAGAACTTTAGGTTCTTCATCCAAACCCAAAGTTGAAGAAACATCATCCAGTGAAGAACCTTCTTCGTAAGTCTTCACTTCACTGGTTCTTCGGTGGAAAATCAGGCCCAATTACAAATGGATCTTCGTGTAAATTTTGGCCCAGTACATGTGAGTTCTTCGTTGACATGCAAGGCAGATTATTCATATAATTCATACATGCAAAGATAAGTTATTCTCATTACATCATCATGACATCATCATGGTGATGTCATGGTGATGACGGTTCGCTGTGATGTCATGGTGATGTCCTTCGGTTTTTCTATCTCAACACCTTTAACCTTCTCAGAGGTCTTCTTCAAGGCCTCTGCAGAAACTAAGTGTTAGAGAGGTTTACTAAGGAAGCGAAATGTAAGCGTTTCAAGTGCAACAGCACTAACCTGGCGAAAACTTGTAAAGAGAGCGCAACCTGCTCTGTTTCCCTATCACCGGGCCCACAACCTTCTGCACCGGTTTGGCCCCAACAGCAGCCTCCTATCTAGACCTTTTTCTGCTAATCAATTTAGCCGCAGCTTCTTCCTCATGCTCTTCTTCTTTCTCTTCATCCAAGGCGATCGAAGAAGGGGTCGCGCCAGCTTCAGGGATCCTGGACCCTGCGCTTCCATAACTTTTTGACCCAGCCGTCCTTGATACGTGGTTGAAAAACCGGTGATCGTTTATGCTTAAGTTGATGTTTTACGTAGCTTTTAATCGTGAATAGCCTACTTTTAATGGGATTTGTGTTTTACAGGTCTAAAAGAGTTTAAGGAGCTAATTGGGAGCTAAACGGAGCACCGGGAGCGAACGGGATCAACCGGGGATGTGAAATGAACAAAACCGGGTTAATGTCACGGCCCACGACCCGGTTTGACCCGTTTCAGGAGCCGCGGCAGAAAATACTGCGGTATTTATTTAATTGAGTTTTACAGCGGAAACAGGATCGCTTAAAGCTAAAATTTTTCCCGATTATTTTATTTCATAATTCGGGATAAAATTCCGATAATTTACAATAGTATATTTTTACTATAAAAGTGTGATATTACAAAATCATTTATTTATTTTATATTGAGCCACTATCTTAAGCTTGAAATGCTCCACAGCACTTTTCCTGATTTACAACAGATCACCTGAAACATGTTTGAAAAAGGTTTTGTCAGCGGGAAATACTGAGTGAATCATTCTATTTTGCATAATGATGCATAGTTATTAATTACAGCATAAGAGCGATTACAATGGCTTCTATCTTATTTTTATCTGGCATTCTGTCACAATGGTGACAAGTCACAATGATGACGATGGTCATACCACTATTTAGATCAATGAACCTAAATAGTGACGATTATCCCTGTAGGTCAATGAACCCAACAGTGATTATCCCGAGTAGGTTAATGAACCTAATTGGGAGAAATTAGTAATGTGCACAATACCCCACTAACCAGTAATTCAAGATATCCACGACTTAGTCCCTGTAATTATAACCTTGAAAATAATTTTGGAGTATTGTAAAACAATTTGATAAAAAGAGAATGACTCACAAACTGTGAGAAAAGGAGAATGACTCACAAACTGTGAGAAAAAGGAGAATGACTCACAAACTGTGAGAAAAAGGAGAATGACTCACATTGCAGATTTATATGGGCAGAGCCTGGCTTACTGATTAGCCTTTTATCCTAATTTCAATAACAAGCACACAATTTGGAATTAGTAATCAATCCAGCATTTACGATAACTCACGAGATCAAATTCTCACAATGAATGTCAAAATGCAATACTTTGTCCATCGAATTAACGATGATCCATTGAATTAACAATGAACGACAAGGTATAATACTTTACCCATCGAATTAACGATGATCCGTTGATTTAACAACGAACGATAAAGTATAATACTTTACCTATCGAATTAACGACAATCCGTCAAATTAATGACGAACGATAAAGTATAACCCTAATGTGGGCGGCACTTAAACATTCATTGGATATTTAGATCAATCGGACAATGAATCGTAGCAGCGATTGTGCTAATACCCTGATTGCAGCTTCAATTTAGTGCATGTGTGTGTTAATTGTGAGTATTTGGACGATATCTCCGCGCCTGAAGTGAATTTCTTCGTCGAACGAACGTACAGAAGCAAGTGCCAATGTCTGCTATTTATACACAAAACTTGACTAGCTTACGGACCGTAAGCTTATCAATGTTGAGGTCCGTAAGGCAGCATACGGACCGTAAGCTTGGTGACCTTACGGTCCGTAAGGTACACTTTAAGCTTATCTTGTTGCCACGTGTGGGACTAGCTCAGATGAGTCGACATTTTCTGAAAATTCAACTTGGACAGCACGTAAATTGGGATAATCGTTAACTAGGAAATACCCCCCCTGAGTTTTAGGGGCCCTAATCCTGATTCTGAAAATTATGAAAATTTTAGGGTTTGCACAGAATTACTTGGGTGTCTCAATTAGGGTTTCCTATTGGTCAAATTAATTTAATAATTATGACTTTTGATGAGAGTCGTTACATTCTCCCGAACTTAATAAAAATCTCGTCCTCGAGATTTACTGGAATAATTGAGGATACTTTTTCTTCCTTTTTGATTCCAGTTCCTAAGTATATTAGGATCCTGTCTTTGAATCCTACATTACTTAACACTATTTGTTTACCTTTATATCTTGGAAAGGTATTACCAAAGATTCGTCTGATAGACATTTCTTGAGATTTGATATATAAAATATATCATGTGTTTCAACTAACCTTCCTGGTAGTTGTAAGTAACTGGTCCAATATGTTGAATTACTGAAAATGATCCTATATACTTTTGGACTTAGTTTTCCTTTCTTACTCCTTTCCAAGGAGATACTTCCAATTATATTTTGTCTCCAACTCGAACTCCAACGGCTTTTGTATAATTCTTATGACTATCTATTCCCGTTTTCAGCTTTTCCTTCGTGATAATGAATATCATACTCGTAGTTACTTAGGATTTTCGTTCATCTCTTTTGCCTCAAATTCTTTTTGCCCAATTATATATATCTAAACTTCTTATAATCTGTATAGATAGTATCCTTACTTCCATACAGATAATATCTCCAAATCTTAAGGCAAAATTATGGTTCCTAATTCTAACTCTTGAGTGGTATAGTTTTCTTCAGTCTTTTTCAATTGGCTTGAGGCATACGCAATTACCTTTTTGCGTTGCATTAAGGAATATTTAAACCCTAGCTTTGAAGCATTACCGTATACTTCAAAATCTTCTGTTTCTTCTGGTAAGTCTAGGATTTATGTTTTTATATCCTAAAAACTTCTTCTTCTTTAACCAAACTTAACCGTTTTAGAGGTTAACTAATTTAATGGTATAGCTATTTTGAAAATTCCTTAATAAACTGTCTATATTACTAAACCTACAAAATTCCTAATTTCCATTGCGGTTTACCGAATCTTCCATTTGGTAATTACTGTTATCTAAGCAAGATCTAAGTGAATACCTTCATGATTCATCATATGACCTAAAATTGCACTTCAGCCAAAATTTATTCTTCAAAAATTTTGGGAGTAAAGCTTTTCTTTTTCTTAATAACCAATATTGTGCTAATCGATAAGGTTCCCTGGCTTATCGGTAAAATTCCTGGAATTTAGATGAATTTTAAATTCTATCTTCATATAATCCAGGTAAATCTTCTGGAAATATATCTGGGTATTCTAAAACTACAGAAATTTCCTTAAATTCTGTATCTTTAGTATTAATGATTACTGAAATCATATATACTATTTCTGGCTTTCGTTCATAATTAGCAATATCCATTACTGATATGAACTTCATAAGCTTACATGATTTATCTCCTGTAATCATAATTATTTCTCCGATGGTTGATTGAATTTCTAAGAAATTCTGATCACAGATAATGATCACATCATCGAATTCAACTGATTTCATAGGGTTGCAGAAAACTTATAACTTATTTCTAGGTTCTGCATAACCTTATTTATTTTAGCTGAATTCCCATCTGCCGTTTCTAATAGAAATTTATCTAATGCTGGTTAATGGTAAGTTAAGAGTTTGGCAGAGTAAAGTATTTATAAAACTTTGGTTTGCACCAGAGTCAAATAATACTTTTATGTAAACGTTGTAAGCGAAGAACATACCGGCTATTACATCTGGAATCATTTCGGCTTCATGAGTAGTCAGCTGAAAGGCTCTCGCATTCCTTTTTGCTCCTTCTGCTGATTTGACTTGATTGTCAAATGGTTTATTCAGTTTTGGACAATCTGGCCTAAGATGTCCAGTTTCTCTACAGTTGTAGCAAACTGAAAATTTCTTCCTCCTATAGTCTTCTTCTTGATGCCCTGGAATCTTGCAAAAATTGCAATATCCTTTGCATCTTCCAAAATGCTTCCTTTTGCAAAAATTGCAAAATGGACTAGTAGAAGATTGCCCATTCCCTCCTTTCTTGAAATGGTTATGGTTACCCGAACTGAATTCTTGGGTAATCTTTTGGGCTACTTCCTTCCTTCTGTTTTCTTCTCTTGTCCGTACTAACTCGTTAGTCATAGTATTGGCTAATTCTACTGCATCATCAATTGTGCAAGGTTTTGCAGCTTTGACGATATTACGGATCTCGGAAATCAATCCCCAAATATAACGAGAAATAAGTACCGGTTCTGGCGAAGCCAGGGTTGGTACTACTCTAGCATACTCGAAGAATATCGTAGTATACCCTCGACAATCTACATCCACCATCCGGTGGGTTAGAAACTTATTTGCCATTTGATCTTTTTCATACTCAGGACAGAATTTTCTTTCTACAATGCTCTTAAATTCTTCCCAGTCCATAGCATACGCCATTCTTCTTCCTTTTGCTTGTAACATCGTATTCCACCATTCTAGCGCCATTTCTTTGAAAAGGTTTGATGCGTACATGACCTGATCATCCTGAGCACATTTACTTATGGCAATTACTGCCTCGGTTTTCTCTAACCAACGCAGTGCTGCAGTCGCTCCTTCATTGCCTGCAAACTCAGTGGGTTTACAAGCAAGAAATTCTTTGTAAGTGCAACCAGGCGTTGCAACTTTCCTTTTCTTAGGGAGCGGAGCTTGCCTTGGTTCATTATCATGATTAACATGATTACCGCCTCCATTTACGCTATTACTGAAATTATTTTCAGAAATGCGTTTACTAGGAACAACTTGTTGCGGTTCTATTGGATTTTTAACAGCAGTAATGATTGCTGGTATAGCATTGGCTATCCCTTGAGCAACTATTCCTGGAATAGTGTTGGCTATCTCTTGAGCAATGATATTTTCTATATCTTGCCTAGTCACATATTGATTCCCTGATTGTTGCTCAGATTGATTACCCTCATTAACTGGTTCATTATTAGCGTTTTCCATCTGATATCTATTTTATAGATACATAATTAGTATAAAGGAAATAATCCAATGTCATAATTTAGTTGCACATAATCACATAAATGAATATACAAACAAAATTGTAACTTTTCTAATATTTCCTTATATCATGTTTCTATATACACCCGTTTTATTATTTATTTTACACATACTGATTTTACTGTTATTATTACACAACCACAGTTTCATAATCTCCTATCCTTTATCAGATGATGTTCTAATAACGGCGTTTCTTCTCGTCGTATTTCCAGGAGATTTGTCCCAAAGTCTCTTGGATCCTATTCCCAGCATCCATGTTGTCAAAATGATGGAGTTCAGTCCTATTCTCGTTACTTATTGGTAAATTTGGTAAAGGTTCTGGATTGTACTTAGGAAAAAGCCTATAGGGATGGTTTTGTAATAGTATTTCATTATCCAACCATTCTTCTATATTCCAGTTATTTGAAGAATTTGGAATAGATGGTTCTAAGTTCATAAATTTATTTTCATTAACAGGTTCAATAGTATCATCGTTTGCTATTATAAAATCTAGTTCTTCTTGAGATGGTAACTCTTCAATTTGCCTAGAGCTTTCCCCAATTTCCATTTTCTTAGGCTTAGGTTTCTTGAGAGGCAAAGCGTTAAATTCTATAGGTTCTTCTATGTCTGGTATATACTTATTGAAATCTCTGGAAACTTCTATTCTTACTGGATAGAGATTTAAATTCTGAAGGGCTTCTGACAGATCACTCATGCTGTTTAGTAACATACATACTATTACTAAGTCATAACAAAATTTTATAGAACAAAAATAGTATTTCATACTACCAAAACAAATACAAATTAAAACATACTAGGTTTTATTTGTAATTTATTTATAAATTTTCTTGACTGTAGATAATAAAAATACTAAATTTTAAATCAGAATATTTAAAGATTTATATTTACTATTTACAGTGATTAACATATCAAAATCTATATACTAAATAAGTATGATGACTTAATTTACATATATATATATATATTATTTAATCATTATCATGGTGAATATTGGTTAGTGCTGCCTTGTTTAAGCATAGGTGATCAGTCCATGCCTAACTAAGGCTAGGTTATCCAATATCTGCCTTTGATAATAACCCTAATATTTTAAAAATAATCTTAGTACTACTACTATTAATATATTATTATTAATAATAAAATTATTAATAATAAATAACTAGCAAAATTTTAAATAAAAGTATACTTCAAACATAAAAATATAATTTCTTTACCATAATATAGTAATACTATATTAGGTAATTCCATATATTAATCAAATAAATTTATATAATGTTTTTCAATTAACAATGATAGAGCAACAAATATTACAATATATATATATAAAATTATGCCCATATTAAAATTAACAAATAGTCAGTTAATAAAACACATAATCATATAATAGTAATCAGGAAAAATTAAGTATTTCTAAATACTTAATTAGCTTAACCCAGTGGCTCTGATACCACCTTTTTCTGTCACGGCCCACGACCCGGTTTGACCCGTTTCAGGAGCCGCGGCAGAAAATACTGCGGTATTTATTTAATTGAGTTTTACAGCGGAAACAGGATCGCTTAAAGCTAAAATTTTTCCCGATTATTTTATTTCATAATTCGGGATAAAATTCCGATAATTTACAATAGTATATTTTTACTATAAAAGTGTGATATTACAAAATCATTTATTTATTTTATATTGAGCCACTATCTTAAGCTTGAAATGCTCCACAGCACTTTTCCTGATTTACAACAGATCACCTGAAACATGTTTGAAAAAGGTTTTGTCAGCGGGAAATACTGAGTGAATCATTCTATTTTGCATAATGATGCATAGTTATTAATTACAGCATAAGAGCGATTACAATGGCTTCTATCTTATTTTTATCTGGCATTCTGTCACAATGGTGACAAGTCACAATGATGACGATGGTCATACCACTATTTAGATCAATGAACCTAAATAGTGACGATTATCCCTGTAGGTCAATGAACCCAACAGTGATTATCCCGAGTAGGTTAATGAACCTAATTGGGAGAAATTAGTAATGTGCACAATACCCCACTAACCAGTAATTCAAGATATCCACGACTTAGTCCCTGTAATTATAACCTTGAAAATAATTTTGGAGTATTGTAAAACAATTTGATAAAAAGAGAATGACTCACAAACTGTGAGAAAAGGAGAATGACTCACAAACTGTGAGAAAAGGAGAATGACTCACAAACTGTGAGAAAAAGGAGAATGACTCACAAACTGTGAGAAAAAGGAGAATGACTCACATTGCAGATTTATATGGGCAGAGCCTGGCTTACTGATTAGCCTTTTATCCTAATTTCAATAACAAGCACACAATTTGGAATTAGTAATCAATCCAGCATTTACGATAACTCACGAGATCAAATTCTCACAATGAATGTCAAAATGCAATACTTTGTCCATCGAATTAACGATGATCCATTGAATTAACAATGAACGACAAGGTATAATACTTTACCCATCGAATTAACGATGATCCGTTGATTTAACAACGAACGATAAAGTATAATACTTTACCTATCGAATTAACGACAATCCGTCAAATTAATGACGAACGATAAAGTATAACCCTAATGTGGGCGGCACTTAAACATTCATTGGATATTTAGATCAATCGGACAATGAATCGTAGCAGCGATTGTGCTAATACCCTGATTGCAGCTTCAATTTAGTGCATGTGTGTGTTAATTGTGAGTATTTGGACGATATCTCCGCGCCTGAAGTGAATTTCTTCGTCGAACGAACGTACAGAAGCAAGTGCCAATGTCTGCTATTTATACACAAAACTTGACTAGCTTACGGACCGTAAGCTTATCAATGTTGAGGTCCGTAAGGCAGCATACGGACCGTAAGCTTGGTGACCTTACGGTCCGTAAGGTACACTTTAAGCTTATCTTGTTGCCACGTGTGGGACTAGCTCAGATGAGTCGACATTTTCTGAAAATTCAACTTGGACAGCACGTAAATTGGGATAATCGTTAACTAGGAAATACCCCCCCTGAGTTTTAGGGGCCCTAATCCTGATTCTGAAAATTATGAAAATTTTAGGGTTTGCACAGAATTACTTGGGTGTCTCAATTAGGGTTTCCTATTGGTCAAATTAATTTAATAATTATGACTTTTGATGAGAGTCGTTACAGTTAACCACAAAGATTAGATGAGTTTTTGGGGGATGTTAATGGATTTAAAATGAATATATTGGAAGATGGCATGATAGAGGGCTGAATTACGAGTACGTGGGCGAAAACGGTGAGTAAAACGGAGCTATAACGAAGAAGTTATGAAGAAAACAGTTTCGGACAAAACTGGAAAAACTAGAGGTCGTCGCCGACGGGCTCTAGGCCGTCGCCGACGGGCTCTAGAAACACCCGTCGGCCAGAAAAACGCGTATACAGTCAGTTAAGCCGTCGGATGGTTTCAGCACTTAGGGAGGCCGTCGCCGACGGGCCCCAGGCCGTCGCCGACGGGCAGCGGATCTCTGAAACGCGAATTTCATTTATTTGGGTGATGGGAACGGTTCTAATGGGTGGTTTTTGCATTGAATATGGGAGTTACACTTGTTTTGAGTTTGAAACTTGATCTTGGAGCCATCACCATCCATCTTTCACCTACCATTCCACCATCCATCTTTTCTATCAACCCGAATCAAGAACAAAGCATTATCATCATCTTGATTCTTAAACCCTAGTTCCATCCATTTACCAATCCATCCATTCAATCATCCATTCACCATCATCAGAAATCCAAAACCCTAACCTTCATCCACCAAGTTTCAAGATGGTTTCATTCGCGTTCCAAACTTCCGGTGATCAAGCTCTATCAACCATGAGCGGCTAATCATCTCGGTTTCACCCCGGTGTAGGTAGTTGTTGATTTTAGTGTTTCGAATTGTTCTTGTTTCATCTTAGTGACAATTTGTATTTGGTTTTTGAAACTCTTGATAATAGTATTACATTTGTTGCGAATTCGTGAATTGTCGAGCGATGTTAAAAGTTATGACTTTGCGAAACGGTGATATGTAATTGTGCGTTATCATTGTTAGGATTTACTTGTGTTGATTACAAAGTGTCTTTTTGTCCGTTCTTCGGGACGTTGATAGCTAGTAGCACCTAAGTCACGGTACACTAAATCCGTTAATCGAATGCATTTGAGTTGAAACTAAAACTTGTAGAAATCCTAGGTTAACAATTACCGAAACCGGGTGTGATTCCTTTTTATCATTATTGTTCTAGTAACCATTTTTCTTGCAATCGTTAATTAGTAGTTGTTAACCATTCGCATCAATTTGTTTAGTTAAAAATCATATCTCTCCATTAAACGAAAATACAAAAATACTTTAGCAAGCTTCATAAATTGTGACAATTGTTTTCATTCATTCGAATCCACACACAAACCACATACTCTTCGTGGTTCGACCCCTTACTACCACTAACACATTGTTAAGGGTAATTTGGGCTTATAAATATTATCTTTGACCGGAGCGCGACACTCCGATCAAATTTTTCGAAACGTTGATAGTTATTGGCACCTAAGTCACGGTACACTAAATCCGCTAATCGTATACAATTGAGTTGAATCTAAAACTTGTAGGAACCCGAGGACTTACAATTACCGAAACCGGGTGTGATCCGTATTATTAATTCCTGTTTTCAATTAAGTAGTTTAGTTTACAAGTTTAGTTAATAAATCATTGTTTTAAATAATAGTCATTTGTCGGTTCACCCGATTTCTTTTCAAAACAAATAAACAAAATAAAATTAGCAAACTTCATAATCACTTTGTACATTGTTTGTAAATAGTCTAACTAATCGAACGGGTCGTGGGATACTGACCACCTGCTCTTCGTGGATACGATACCCGACTTACCCTAGCTACCTAGGTTTAATTGGGTTTTTGACTGATCGGGACGACACGGTCACGTCAAAATGGCGCCGTTGCCGGGGAGCTAGTGCGCTTAGTATTTCATTGCTTGTTCGATTTTAGTTTAGTTTATTTTTTTTATTTTTTTTTGTATATTTGTGATTTTACTTCGGGTGGTCGAGCTTGTCTGTGCAGGTACATGTTTTGCAGGCACATCTTTCAATATGAATTGGGTAGATGATGATCCGTGTGAGTGTTGCGGAAGCGGAGAGCATTATTTAGAAGATTGCTCTGTTTTCCACGCAAAAGTTCAAGCCAACAGGGAGCGGGAAGACTACCTTAGCGGATTATATGATTATAGGAGGGCGGACTATGAAGATTTCAGTGGTCCATCCTCATATTATCCATATGATAATCCACCACCACCACATTATCAAGAATACTACTATGAGCCCGAATTGCCATACTTCTCAAGTTACCGGGAGGAGTATGATGATTATGATAATGAATACCCTCAACCGGTATACGAGGAACCTCAAGAGTCGGTGCATTCCAAGCTCGATGCCATCATGAATGCTCTTACTAATTCACATCAAGAACTTAAAACTGAAATGCGGAATTCAAATCAAGAGTTCAAAGCCGAAATAAAGAAAGAGTTTGAAGTAAGGGATAAAGCCCATGAAGCATTGGTGATGCAAGTGGGTCAATTAGCGGAGGAATTAGCCCAATTTAAACGCGAGCGGGAGGTTTTGGCTAATGGTACAATGGTGGATGGTGATGTGGTGGAAGAGGTTATGGAACTTCCGGAGCAAGTAATTGAATGTTTGAACCGACCGGAAGACATGACACCGCAAGACGAATCGGATTCGAAAAAAGCTCACATTCATATTCATCCTTCTCCCAAACTTATCACTCCAACCAACAAAGTTGGGGATGCGGGTTCGGGCATAAGGATTCGAAAAGTGGCGTTGAAAGACATTGGCCATGTTGTTAAGAGACGACCCCAAAGTAATTTAATACGCATGCCGCGTAAAATAAAAAGAGAATGGATCCGGCATGCCAACTACCGAGCGTATGTTGGAAACTCGGTAGGCAAATGTGCACTTCGACCACCATGAGAGGCAAATCAGGTATGATTGTTGTAGAGTTTGTATTATTTTCGTTTTATTTTTCTTTTCTTAGTTAAATGAACGTTGTGGGTGTGTTCTCTATATAACCCTCACGAGACCTACTCGTCCTCCTGAGCTATCGGGTGGTTTAAAAGGGCTTGTTGCATAAGCTAAATGCAACCGTGATTCCTACGAAAGTGAGTTAGGCTTGTTATTGTTGTAAAAAATTTTTTTTTCCACATAAATCGAAGTAAATTAATGTATGACTTGGTAATATTTTCATAAAAGTGGTAGAACTAGGTAGCTAATAAATTTTAATGGTTGTGAGAAGCATGCTTCTACACAAGGGTTAAGATTTGTAGATACATTATGTTCGTGAGACGACCGCTTTGTTGAAGAGATTAAGAGCACACGAGGAATGAGCTCCAAAAATCAGGTGCATACGTTCCCTTTTTACTTTTGATTTTTAGTTAGCAAATAAGTGGATTGTATTTTGTATTTTATTTTTCCGGGGTGAAATTTTGGGGGGGGTTAGTCGTGTCACATCCCTTGTGCGTTTTAAAACTTTAGTTCTCACACATTGAGGACAATGTTTGCCTCAAGTGTGGGGATGGGGGAGTTAGTAAAAGTTTTCGATTTTTGACCCGTTCATTTAAACACTACACATTGAGGACAATGTTTGCCTCAAGTGTGGGGATGGGGGAAAATTTTCAAAAATTTTTCAAAAATGTCTTTGTTTGAAGCAATCTAAAAAGCACAAGTAACTAAGTCAACGAGGGATGGCACAACCCATTTGGTCTATTGTCATGGTCAAGTTCAAATAATTAGCATGACGGGTATTTAGCGGGTGGTTATTTGGGAATAATTCGCCTAAGGAACTAGCAATTTATGCATATCACATATCATACCCTTATACGTGAGATTTGAGCCACTTTTATATCATAGATTTACATTTACATGTTTCTTTGTTTGAGTGGACCATTAGTCGCGTATTGTAGAACTTGCAACTTTTGATACGTTTGAGACCATAGACCGAATACAAGCACGAGAATGATTAAGGCATTAGGTAAACCTTTTCCTTTTACACCATTTTTATATCCTTACCCAAAAATTATCCCCTAGTAGCCAATTTTGAGCCGAAACCTTTCGTTTGACAACCCACTTAGCCCATAACCTTAAACCTTTTCTTTTTAAACCCGTGTGATAAAAAATTCGATCATAGGAGTATATGTTTGTATAGTTGTGATTTACTTATGCACAAAAAAAAAAAAAAAAAAAAAAATCAGAAAATGTTGAGAATAATACAAAAATACGAAGTTAGTAGTTGTTGAATAAAAGGCTAAAGTTGTTGCCTTGTAGTTGATGTTTATAGTTTAGTTTTGTTTAGAGTAGTCGTTTGTAATAAAAAGCGAATTTTTTATCACCTTAGCCACTTAAAAAAAAAAAAAAAAAAAAATTCCTATTCCATACCCTTAACCTAGCCCCGTTACAACCCTCCAAAGACCTTTTGACTTGTGCTTAGTATTCATGTTCGGTGGTGGAGAATGATTGAGTTGCAAGCCTATGCGGGTACGTGTTCTAATCGGTTTTGAGTGATTACCTAGAAAGTGCTAATTCATTAACTAATTAGCCAAATTTTATAAACCGAGTGTAGAGAACATTGTGAGGGATGTGCATGACTTGTTAGTCTTACGGGCGGGTTAATCTTGGATAACTACTTTTTACATAATTAATCAATTATTGCTAAATATGTTGAAAATTGTAAAAAGTTTGAACCGGGTATGACATTAAACCTTAACTTTAGTCTCGGGGATGGGATGTGCGTTTCTCGTTCGACCCACGTGAAAGTGAAAAACAGATTTGCTTGAGGGCAAGCAAAAGACAAGTGTGGGGATGTGATGAAGAGTGTGAAACCCGGGTGTTAAAGTGTTTAAACATTGTGTTTTTAGTGCGTTGTATGCGGTTATATATTGTGAATGTGATAACTACGCGAGATTGTGATTTTACAGGTTAATCGTGTAATTCGAGGAATTAACGGGTATAAATCGTGACTTACGGTTTAAAGAAAAGAAACAAGGCACTTGGAGGTCATCATTAGTTTATTGAATAAAAGATTATAATTGTGACATTCACATGACAACAATCACGTGAACATTGAAAAAGAAAAAAGAAAATATCATCATTGGTTTTGACTTTTCATATTCACAAGACTTTGGCTTTGGAGTTTTGAAGAGAGGACACACTATTCAGTAATATCATCCTAATTAAAAAAAAAGAGACTTCATCATTGTCAAAAAGTTGGGCAGCCATTTGAGGATGGTTATTTTCACTTCAAAAAGGATCTGAACATAATAATATGGGAGGATCGATCATTGGCAGCCATGTGGGCTCTGATTCATCACGAAACAGTGGCAGCAACACCACAAAAGTTTGGTATTAAATCACGAATTATTGGCAGCCACATTAATTACTTTTGGGCTCCCATAACCTATCATCATTACAATCGATTGGATTGGCAGCCACATGGATTATTCTTTTGGGCTTCTTCACGAACAACTATGAGCAGCCAACATTAATTATGTTGGGCTCCTAAATCGGCCCAAGACCATTATCACGATTGGCATCATCATCGATTAAGGGGGCAGCCGTATACCTGCTGAAGAAAAACGGACATCATCGACCATTACACATTCCCACCTCTCAACCAAATCGATCATGCCTTCAATCTCATCTCAAGCCGGTGATCGCGTCCACTCAACCATGAACGGCTAGTCTCTGCGGATTCACCCCGGTGTAGGTAGTTGTATTTTCTAGGGTTTATGCATTTGTTCTTTGATTCGACTTTGTGACAATTTGTATTGATTTTTGAAACCATTGACAATAGTGTTACATTTGTTTCGTATTCGTAAATTGTCGAACGATGTTAAAAGTTATGACTTTACGAAATGGTTATGTGTAGTTGTGCATTGTCGTGGTTAGGTTTTACTTGTGTTGATTACAAAGTGCATTCTTGTCCGTTTCTCGAAACGTTGATAGTTATTGGCACCTAAGTCACGGTACACTAAATCCGCTAATCGTATACAATTGAGTTGAATCTAAAACTTGTAGGAACCCTAGGACTTACAATTACCGAAACCGGGTGTGATCCGTATTATTAATTCCTGTTTTCAATTAAGTAGTTTAGTTTACAAGTTTAGTTAATAAATCATTGTTTTAAATAATAGTCATTTGTCGGTTCACCCGATTTCTTTTCAAAACAAATAAACAAAATAAAATTAGCAAACTTCATAATCACTTTGTACATTGTTTGTAAATAGTCTAACTAATCGAACGGGTCGTGGGATACTGACCACCTGCTCTTCGTGGATACGATACCCGACTTACCCTAGCTACCTAGGTTTAATTGGGTTTTTGACTGATCGGGACGACACGGTCACGTCAGTCCTACTTTTCTTCTTCTCACTTATACGGGACAAACCCTCTAGTGAGTCACTAGCGAAAACATAATCCTCAAGGTTACTCTGCCGAAATCGAAGAGTACCTATATCTTGAGTCGTAGCTGCTGCGCGGCTACTCCCACCCTTCTTACTGGTCGCGCCAGTGTCAACGGTCACCTTCTTGGTCTTCTTCTTTGCAACCTTCTTTGGCCTCTCTTCTAGGTCTATCCCCAAGTCGCGCAACACACCTGCAAAGTTGTTAGACCATGAGCTCAACTCTTCTTGCGACGAGCCTACGGACTCCTCGCTGGAAAGAAACAAGATCTACTTTCCAGCAGAAGTTACGCCGCAAGGGTCTCGGTTTGGGAAGTAGCGCACCTTCAGTCGCGGAAGGAGGATTGGCAAAGACTCCATCAGGGGGATAGAGGAAATTGCCCTTTATCTGCTCATACTAGAAGGGCTCCCCAGATCGTAACGGGCGCACGCCCATAGACCCACCAAAGGTGGGAAGAGCTGCCTGATAAAGGTGCGCCTCTACGATAAGAAAACAAACAATTAGCCGCAAGTACATTACAAGAAGAGAAAAAGGAAGCAAAACATGACTCTGTCTTCAAACTTCAGAACTGGTACTTCTTCGCTGTTTTCTGGCCATTTGTCACTCATATGCGCCGCAACCAGCACATTCTCACCAAAAATATGGTTGGGCGTTGCAAGAAGATTCAAATACCAATCAGCCCCTTTGGGGGTAGGGAGTTCCTCCTTCTCAATCGTGTCTGACTCGCGGAAGATCATCGCGATCGGTATGACCTCCTCCCTGATGAAGAAGAACTTCATCTTCTAGTCGTGAAAGCTTTTTGGATGGTTTAGCAGAATCTTCTTAGCAGAGCCGCGGTTGCTGAAGGAATAGAAGCCTATATTCCTGATCAATTGGTAAAAGGACTGGAACTTCTCGACAGTGGGTTCCTGCCCCTGAGATCGACATAAGAACTCAAAATGTCGAACCCTAACCATGCCCATGGGACTCATTTGAGAAATATGGAAGCCATAGAAATGAAGAATGGACGCCATGAACTCCGTCGCCAGCAGTCGGAAATTCCCTTGCAAGAAAAAATCTTCAAACAGGGTGATATACCCCGGCGGTGCGTTGGCGGCCGTCTGACCTTGCCGGGGATATCTTGCATCCCACTCCGGTGGAAACCGGAATCCCCTGGTGATCTGTTCAAATAACCCCTGATCCCATTTAAGAACAGGGACCGGACCTTCTTCAACTTGGACTTCTTCTTCAGCCATGAGTATTTGAATATGAAGATTTAACTATTTTCTGGGAAACTCGAAGAATGCTCCAGAAAAACTTGCAGATCTGCTATGAAACCTTTGAATATTCGAAGAAAGTTTGAAGAATAGAGAGAGAACAAGAGAAAGCAGACGAGTGATTGTGTAATCCTCTCTCCCTTCATCGGATATATATACCCATCGCATTTAATGCGATGGGTAAACGTGCTGAGATCACCGCGCGCGTAACCAATCAGCAGCCGCCACGTAAGGCGGGATTCTCGGAGTGACAGTTGCCACGCGCGCGTGGGCCTCATTCGCCTGACGGATAGCCGAACCGTCAGTGACAACATGATGATCGCCGTGTCAGCGGTCAACTCAACCGTCGCCATCAACGACATTTGTACCAACCTGTCAGAATTCAAATTTCGAGAGTTTTCCCGCCCAAATTTAACCCTGTATGAGTGCATCTCACTAAGCAAATGATAGAACCGAGTAGCCATGTCGTTTAGTGTTTCATTTTCCATGAACAAAAATCCTTCAAACTCCTTTAAAAGATCATGCCGGATTTTTCTTGTTGCTGCATTTCCTTCTCCTCTAGCTTCCAAGACGTCCCAGAAACTCTTTGTAGTGGTACAATACACGAATTGATGATAAATATCCCTATGAAGTGCTTGAGTAAGGATGGCAATGGCTTTCTTCTCAAGATCATAAGCCTTCTTATCACTTTCGTCCATTCCTGCCAAAGTAAGTGGATTGGAACCTGCTTCTTCGAGAGCTTCATTGTATGGTGTAGTAAAGCATGTCCACAACTCGGTATTTTGACCTAGAACATACGTATGAAAGCGACTTTTCCATGATGGATAATCGTTCATGTGATTTAACTTTGATGGACGATTGTTGCTTCCAGTTTCACTCTCGCTTATGAGAAGGTTTTGAATACTCAAATTTTGATTAGCAACACATGCCCATTGACTAGTGGTAATCGATTGTTTAGGCATTAACCCCTTGATCCATTGTGAAGGATCTTGGCTTGTACTCAAGCTATCACTCCAATCCCAAGGATTTGTACTCATTTTTTATTATTGTTTTTGAAAAACTTCTTGAAAAATCAAGTTAACCAACTGTGATTGAAATAAAAGCTTTCTGTGAAAAAGTTGCAACTGTGAAACCAACTAATATTCACGAAAGATGATAGTCCAAAAAAAAAAAAACTGTGATTGAAATAAAAGCTTTCTGTGAAAAAGTTGCAACTGTGAAACCAACTAATATTCACGAAAGATGATAGTCCAAAAAAAAAAATTAAGCCCAGATGAATAACTAATTTAGGCCCAGCGAAGAATAATAGACGAAGAATCACAACTTATTCGTGAATGATGAAATGCTGGCCCAAATAATGAACAATGAGCCCAACGAAAAACAGCCCAAAAAAATAAATAAATAAATAAAACAACTCACGAAGAATACTAGATTTTGGTGGAAATGAGATAAGTTTTAAAAATTCACGAAATGTGTTGGTTTTTCATTGACTTCACTAAATTCTTCGTTCACTTTTATAAATAATCATCTCACGAAATGTGTATGGATTCGTGAAGTGAAGTCTCACATCCAGGCCCAATTAACAAAAATTTCTAAACCTACCAAATATGTGAATCAGATGAAGAATTAAAGGCCCACTAATAATAGTCCAATAACCCCAGCCCACTGATTGTTTCCACCAAATATTGTTGCTAGCCCAAATGTTTTGTGGTCAGTTATTCGTGAGCAGTCAACACAGACGAAAAATCAATAGTTTTTCGTGAAAAAGAAATTAAGAAATTGTTTTTCGTTTGAATAGTGTTTTGCAGGAATTGAAAATCGTGAAAGTAGGTGAGCTTTATCCAATTCAAACAGAATCTGTGAAGGGGTATGGTACCAAAAAGCCGCGCAGACCATTCAGGTCGCGCGCTGGACCATACTCCTTACTCAATAAGCTGATTAATCTATAGTCCTTGCGCGAGCTGCTAAAGTAAAACCTGAACCTCGCGCGAGACCCAAACAAGAGATAACATCAGTTTCACACTTAATATTCTGAATAAGAGCCCTTAACTCCTACAACCTTGCGCGGGCTAGTTACGTGCACAACAAGGGTCGCGCAAGAGTTATGGCACAAAGCCACTTCAGAAAGTACCAAAGGTACGAGTGGCAGAAGAACGAGCCAATCAGCGTCCACTAGGCTGTGCTCTATCGTGCTCCACGATCGACTGACGTGCAGGAGACAGAGAGTACAAAAGGACGCCTACGTGGCACCAATCAGAGGGCGGCGACAACTGCCCCATGATCTCCACTCGCCTGCTGACGGCAGAAGGACAACAAGGCCGACAACTAAGACACGTGGCTCCAATCAAGGTGTGCCAGCACCGAAGAACTTCTAGAAGCCACTAACGGTCGATACCAATGAGACAAAGAGGATATTCCTTGTTGTCGCCTTCCGGCCCAAGGCCCATCAGCCCATCTCCTCTTGCACCACTCTGGCTATAAATAGGGACCTCCATACTCAGGTTAAACAGTCCGTTCTCTCTACTCTCACTCTTAACACACACTTATTTCCTCAAAGCAGTTACTTATTCTCACGCCGGAGTCTGGTTAAGAGGGAAACCCCCATATTCCCCCCTTAACGAGCTAACGGTGTTGTTGTTTTGCAGGAAGAATCATCACGAACGAGCTCAGGAAGGATTAAAGAAGATTAACCATCATGTTTGAAACATAAACCAAACTAATTAACTTAAAATTAGTTCCGTGTTTCTTCAATCTTGTTCCCTGGAAAGTGGTAAGCTGGTATACCAAAGAAAGTTATCACTTCCGGTGACCTTGTTCACCGGAAAAAATGGTGATATGAAATTATACCATTGAAACTCAAAGAAACTTGTACTTTCGAATATCTCCAACCTTTTTAAACAAGTTTATCAAAAAAAAAAAACAACATAAAAAACTAACGATTTTCGAGTTTAAATTCAGAATTTTATGAAACAAATCTGAGTTTCTAAAATTTTACACAAAACACAGTCAAAACCCACTCGAAAATCACATCAGAAACTCGTTTTCAACAAGAAATCGAGCCTTACACTCTGATACCACTTGTAGGCCCCGATACAGATCGTCGGACTATGATGACTTCTTGTTTCGGGTGTCGTAACTGTCACACCCCGATATTTCCACATATTACCGGTGGGCCCAGCGGGGAGTATCGTGACGTAGTTGATATCATCATAGTCAGTACACACAATATAATGGCACAGTGGAAGGCTAAGTGAATAAACTATTACAAACCATAATGTCCGAGTGTCCGAATGAAAGAATATACAGACTGGATTGTAATAAGATCCATAGGCGGATCATAAATAAAGTACAAGAAAACAAAATAACAGACTTCAGGTATCTTAGGGATTTGCAAGATCCTCTTATACGACACCTAATAGCTCCAGCCTATTTACGAGAGGTACCTGTCAATTAGTCTTTAGAAAATACGTCAGTTTATACTGGTAAATACAATTAACTGACTCTTTTGAAAACATTTATGAAAATTGATTTAAGTGCACATGGCACTGATGTGCACAAAATGCAACATATAAATTACATCAATTATGGCATAAAACTAACCCTTTTTTAATACTAATGTTGGAAAAAGTGTGTTTTTGTCTTCCTTTTGTATTTTCAGGATTAAATGAGCTCAAATGAACAAAAGAAGCAAAAAGACAGCTAAATCTAACATAATTACAAGAAAAGGAACAAACGTGGCATGCCCGACCCCCCGACAGCATCTTCCCAAGCAAAATCAGGAAGACAGAAGGCTGAACACGCCCCGTGCTCAGTGAACACGGGGGCGTGCCCAAGTGTCAGCATAAAAGACAAAGCTATAGAAGCTTCTATCACCCACCACGGGGGCGTGCCCAGCGGACACGGGGCCGTGGTCAACTCTAAGATTCGCAGAATCTGAGGAAATCTTGATAGTACAGATATGCTTCTGCACACGGGGGCGTGCCCAGCGGACACGGGGGCGTGGTCAACTAATGCAGACAAACTACAATTAATGAAGAAAGAGAAGAGGATGGACACGGGGTCGTGCCCAATGGACACGGGGTCGTGCCCGAGCTACTGTTCAGCCTATAAATATGGGTGCTTGGCTCATTTGCAAACCATCCCTTGACACACCACCTCTCTCACACTTCACCCACCACCCACCACCATCATAACACCATCATCCACCACCACCATCCATTGTCCATCACAGAGTGTGTGAGTCATCTCGGGATCCAAGATTGATCGTAAGAGTTCTTGACAATCAAAGGCCATGTTTGCCTAAGTCTCTTACATCACTTGGTGAAGACAAGTGTCTAGTGTAATACTTTTTATTTTTAATATTTTCGCACTTTTTACTTGGTTATGTATTAATGACTTTAATAACTAGTTTCTTATGTTGAAGGTGATTCTTCCTTATCGTTTGTCCGTGGTGTCTTGGCATTATTTTACTGTCTATATAAAATAAAAGATTTTCACCATTCATATCTCCACGGTCTATATGGAGGTATGTTGGCTACCTGGTCGGGGGTTAAGGGAACGGTTTGGTAAGAGTCTTGCCTTGTTCAGTGTATAGATCCTGCAAGGACCTGGGTCAAATTTAGTAGGACCTTCTTCAATACCCACCGGTATTGGATGGCTGGGGTCCAAACTCTTTGATCCTCTCATATGTAAGCTACTATTAATACTTTAACCCGGCTACTTAGGACTGTATCCCTGCTGACTCAGACTACTTAGCCGAGGGTAACGTCACCTTTAAAAGAGGGGCCTACCATAATATGCATTAATAACTTAATTAATTATCTTTCAATAATCCAACCCTTTAGGATTGTATCCTTGCTGACTCAAACTCCTGGGTTGAGGGTAACGTCACATTCAAAAGAGGGGCCTACTACAATAACTAAGATAATCTCTTAAAAAGTGCAAAAGTGCGGAAATAATCAAAGGTTACACTATACACGAGTCGGAGCCAAGTGATTCATCTTGTCTATCTGTTTTATTTTTATTTTATTTTTCAGCATTTTAGTTAGTTTTTATTTTTCTAGTTTAAAAACCTTTTTCTAACTTTTGATTTGATTAGACGTTGAGGATAAACCGGTACTAAAAGCTCTTGTGTCCTTGGACGACCTCGGTATCTTGCCAACACTATACTACGCTCACGATGGGTGCACTTGCCCATATGTGTGTTTGGTGTTAGCAAAATATCTTGTTTTATAAATTTAAAACTTGACTAACGTGTAAAAAGGACTTAAAATATACTTAAACTTATATAACACACCACACGCATCAAGCCTTTGGCGCCGCTGCCGGGGACACAAGGGTTTTAAGAAAGCTTAAAATCGACGGCCTGATCAGTTTTTCAAAACCTTTTTAAAACGCGCGCACATTTTTCTACATTTTAGTTTAGTTTTGCATTTACAGTAACCTGAACACGGGCCGTACTCACTGAACACGGGGCCGTGCTGCATAATTTTCATAAAAACACCCAGATACAGAGCCTGAACACGGGGCCGTGCTCACTGAACACGCCCCGTGCTCAACGAAATCAGTAACTTTAATTAAAGTGCCCAGATACAGATTCTGTACACGGGGCCGTGTCCACTGAACACGGGGCCGTGTCCACTGAACACGGGGCCGTGTCCAGACTCTGTTTTCGTTTTTATTTTTGTTTTCTGGTCTCGAGACTTGGTTGTGGTCTGCTGAGTGATTCTTATGGATCAATACTCAGGAGGTTATAACTACACTTATGAGGAGGATGATTATAGGAATAATTATTGCACTAATTGTGGTGACCCGCACTCAGTTCAGTATTATAACTTATATCAACCATCCACTTCATACACCTACTATGAGGAACCCAGGTACGAGCCATCAACTTCATACACATCCTATGAAGACCAAAGGTATGAACCTCCTCCCTCATACTTATATTTTGATGAACCAAGGTATGAGCCTTCATACTCATACTTTGAGGAACCAAGATATGAGCCACCACCTTCATATGCTTACTATGAGGAGCCTTGGCGTGAACAACCCACCTCATATGAGTATTATGAAGAACAAAATTACGGCCCTAATCCATCATATACTTACAATGAAGAACAATGGTGTGAACCATCTACTTCCTATGAGTATTATGAGGAACAAAGGATCGAACAACCGGATTCAAGATTTGAAAATCCCGATCCTTACTCTATCACCGAAGTGACCGATAGGATATTAGAACATCTTAAAACTATCGAGCGCTACATAAAAGAATCTCGCGCAAGGGAAGAGGAGTCCCGTGCAAGAGAAGAATTAAATAAAGAAGAGATAGTTGAAAGTGTAAAAATAGAAGAACAAATAAGTGAAGAACCGACACATGAGTTAAACAACGAAAAAAGTGAGTCCGACAACGTTAAAATTTAAGAAGAGTCTAATTTTGAAGAAATTAATCTCTTGTCACCTTCTTTTGAAAATCATTGTTTAGTTCCAACTCATGCTAAGTTTTTAAAAGAGTTAAACACTAACACTAAAATTGACGAAACGGTAAGTATTAAGTTAACTAACGATCAAACTTCGCTAATAAAAGAAGACCCATTTGAAATCAACATTACACCGGTTCCATGTTTTTTTTCAAAATTCATTTATTAGTAATGTCACAATTGATAAAGATCTTTGTGTTAACATAATGCCCAACTACATTTTCGAAAAATTAAGTATTAGTGATTTTTCTCGACTTCAAATACCCATTTTTCTATCTAGTCGGAAAGTAATAAATTCAATCGGTATAGTTGAGGATGTCTTGGTACAAATAAATCAAATGGTAATCCCAACCGACTTTGTCATCCTCGATGACGCTCCTCTAGTGTTGGGACGACCCTTTGTAAAAACTCACGAAGCTTTGAAAAACCGGAAGAACAACAATCTATCAATTCAATTAGGGGCATTTAAAAAGAGTGTCGATCTTGAGCGATCAATGAATTATCCATTCGGCAATAATGACCCCCTAATTGAAGATGGAGATGAACCACCCGATACAAGTGAAAAGATTGACCACTTTGTTGAAGAAGAGGTCGCCATAGAACAAACTTTTAAAGTTCTTGATCAAAATGAGCAACCCAATAAGGAGTCTCCTAAAGACCCACCTCTTGAGCTCAAAGAACTCTCAAAAGGTTTGGAATATGCTTTTCTAGACAAAGATGGTAAATCACATGTAATTATTTCGTCTTAGTTAAGTAGTTTAGAAAAAGAAAAATTAATTAATCTTTTGAGAAAACACAAAAATGCGATTGCTTGGAAACTTGTAGATATTAAAGGAATAAGTCCTTCCATGCACACACACAAAATTTTAATGAATGATGACTACAAATCGGTAATACAACCACAACGTCGAGTAAATCCAAATGTTCAAGAAGTGGTTAAAAACGAAGTCATCAAATTACTTGACGCCGGACTTATTTATCCTATCTCCGATAGTCCTTGGGTAAGTCCCGTCCAAGTAGTTCCAAAGAAAGGAGGTATGACGGTAATAACTAACGAAAAGATTGAATTAATACCAACGAGAACCGTCATAGGATGGAGAGTATGTATAGATTATAGACGATTAAATGAAGCAACAAGGAAGGATCACTTTCCTTTGCCCTTCATTGATCAAATGTTAGAAAGATTATCCAGTCATAATTTTTACTGTTTCTTGGATGGTTTTTCAGGTTACTTTCAAATCCCGATAGCACCCGAAGACCAAGAAAAGACAACCTTCACATGCCCCTATGGAACTTTTGCTTATCGACGCATGCCATTTGGTCTATGTAATGCCCCCGCAACCTTCCAACGTTGCATGGTAGCCATCTTCCATGACATGATAGAAAAGACAATGGAAGTCTTCATGGACGACTTTTCTATCTTTGGGGATTCATACGACCAATGCCTCGATAACCTTGAACGAATGCTATCCCGATGTGAGGAAACTAACCTCGCCCTTAACTGGGAAAAATGCCATTTCATGGTAACGGAGGGAATTGTACTCGGTCATAAAATCTCAAGCGAAGGAATGGAGGTTGATCGAGCCAAAGTAGACACTATTTCTCGATTACCACCCCCATCCTCCGTTAGAGCTATCATAAGTTTCCTAGGGCATGCCGGATTTTATAGGCGGTTTATCAAAGACTTTTCTAAAATCTCAAGGCCTCTAACAAAATTACTTGAAAAAGATGCCCCTTTCATCTTTGACAAGGATTGCAATCAAGCATTTCTAACCCTAAAGGAAATGTTAGTCAATGCACCTATCATGATAGCGCCTGATTGGAAATTTCCTTTCGAAATCATGTGTGATGCAAGTGACTTTGCTGTTGGAGCTGTCTTAGGACAAAGAAAAGAAAAGAATTTTCACTCAATTTATTATGCTAGTAAAACACTTAACGATGCACAAGAAAATTACACAACAACTGAAAAAGAATTACTAGCTGTGGTATTTGCTTTTGATAAATTTCGTTCTTATCTTGTTCTTTCTAAAACAGTAGTCTATACAGATCATGCAGCCATTCGATATCTCTTCAAAAAGCAGGGCGCAAAACCACGTTTGATTCGGTGGATTTTACTCCTCCAAGAATTTGATATTGAAATCAAAGACAAAAGAGGAGCTGAAAACACTGCAGCGGATCATCTTTCACGCTTAGAAGACCCAGCTTTGGAGGCAACCAGAGACGAGCAAATCAACGAAAAATTTCCAACAGAGTCCCTAGAAATGGTGGAATACAGACAAGAACCATGGTACGCCGACTATGCTAACTACCTAGCTAGCGGTATAGTCGCAAAAAGGTTGGCCACATCATCAAAGAAAGAAATTCTTTGCTGATGTAAAACACTATTTTTGGGAAGATCCTTATCTTTTCAAAATGTGTGCCGAGCAACTCATTCGACGATGCGTACATGGTAGCGAAGCACGAAGAATTTTCCGCCATTGTCATGAAGGTCCATACGGAGGGCATCATGGTGCCGCTAGTACCGCACGAAAGGTATTTGATTCAGGGTTTTATTGGCCAACCATTTACAAAGACGCCCAAAGTCTTGTCAAGACATGTGATGCTTGCCAAAGAACAGGTAATATTTCTTCCAAAAACGAAATGCCCCAAAATGGCATTCTTGTTTGTGAAATTTTTGATGTGTGGGGACTCAACTTTATGGGACCCTTCCGACCGTCAAAAGGAAACAAATATATACTTGTGGCAGTAGATTACTTGTCTAAATGGGCCGAGGCCGAGGCTCTTCTAACAAATGATGTAAGAGTCATGGTAAGATTTCTGAAAAAATTATTCTCTCGTTTTGGAACACCTAAAGCATTAATAAGTGATAGGGGTACCCATTTTTGCAACCATCAACTTGAAAAAATTTAAAAAGATATGGGGTCTATCACCGGGTCTCAACAGCATATCACCCTCAAACAAACGGACAAGCCGAAGTGACTAATAGAGGTTTAAAACGAATACTTGAAAAAACCGTAGGGTTAAATAAAAAGGAATGGGCCGATAAATTAGATGATGCTTTATGGGCTTTTCGAACTGCTTATAAAACAACAATAGGTACAACCCCATATAAGCTAGTCTATGGAAAAAGCTGTCATTTGCCAGTAGAAATTGCACACAAGGCCTACTGGGCAATTAAAAATGTAAACTTAGATTTAGAATTTTCCGGTAGAAATCGATTTTGTCAGTTAAATGAATTAGACGAACTTAGGAATTATGCATACTCAAACTCCGAAATTTATAAGGAAAGAATGAAAAACTTGCATGATAAACATATTAAACCTAATGAATTTCGAGTGGGAGATCAAGTTCTTTTGTTTAATTCACGACTTCGACTATTTCCAGGTAAATTAAAGTCTAGGAGGTCAGGACCTTTTTCCATCACCCATATTTTCCCACACGGTGCAGTAGAAATTAAATCTCGGAATGGAATTCCATTTAAAGTCAATGGCCAACGGCTGAAGCTCTATCAAAGATTCATTGAGGATGAAGAGGAAGAAATCTCGCTTCAAACGGTCGAAGAGTGAAAGCATCAACATCATACCTGGTAAGTTACGAACAAACGGGCTGACATCTAAATCGGTAAGTTTTCTAACTAAGTTTTTGGGAAACAAGGGCACTCACACGAGCACTTAAAAAAAATTATATTTTTGCTCGGCACGGGGCCGTGTCCGCGCGACTGTTGGGATAAAACCCCTTTTTCATAACAGTTACTTCATTCCACACGCCCCGTTTCCCCGAAAACTCTCTGGTTCTGGCGATTTTCCACAGATTTTCATCGTCTCCTCTAATTCTAACAACATCAAGGTATGATTCTATCATCATTAGTAGTTAGATTAAGCATTTGCATGTAGTTAAAACATCAAAAATTTGGGGAAAAATCTAGGGTTCTTGAAGTTCATCCGGATCGAACCTCAAATTTTTGCATAAATCTGTTAGCATTAGTTTAGATTAGTGTTATAGGAAGTAAATCCATTTGTATTGTTCATAGATTTGCCCGATTTCTCACAAAAACCCAAAACCCTTGTTTTTGAACCGAAAAAGATAAAATCGAAGGGGTAAAGGGTTTGTTTTGGGAAAAACGGCACTTGGGGTTTCATTTTCAGGGGAAACTGCACCTATTGGACCAAAAATTTTCAAGTTTTTGAAACCGGGTCGAAAAATGAAGATTTTGAGTAACAGACGCCTGGACACGGGGTCGTGTCCGCTGAACACGGGGCCGTGTCCAGCTATCTGTTTTCAGTTTTCTCCGAAAATTTCACTATTTTGTGCTAACTTTTGGTGTATTCTTTCAGATGTCGAAGAAATTCACAAGGTTCAATGCAACTGAGCAAGACGCTAAAGCAAGATACGATGTGCTTCGAACCAGACCGGAAGAATACCCGAGACAAGTATGCATGGATCTGTTGACATTGGTGAACCAACTTGACCGGTTTAACAACCTCGTTACCGGCCCACTAAGAGTCGCCCTAACCACTCGACTTCGCTCGGTCCACGAGTACAATCTGGAGTTCTATAGCACATTCGTGTTCAATTCAAGGTCCGGCCCATTTGACAATAATGGGGTGGAATTCCGATGTGGGGGGACTAAGTACTTGATTTCGATGGCACAATTTGGGTCGATAGTCGGGTTGTATGCTGAGGAAGATGTGGGTAATGAAGAAAACACCGGAGGGGTGCGAGAATTGGATGAAAACGAGCGCCAAGCCGCTTGGGCTCAAATTGGAGAAGGGCACTACAACCCAAGCAGCACTAAAAGCACTAAGCTGAGGGACCCGCTTTACCGTTACATCCATAGGGTCCTCACTTACTCTCTTATCCAAATGCATGACAGTAGTGGCGTTGTTGGGTTGAGAGATCTGGTGGTCCTTCATTGCATTCATAACCGCAGACACCTCGATGTTCCGTACCTCCTGCTCCGCAACATGCATTGGAACCGGCTTGCTACTCCACCAACCCCTATCTTCTTCAGGGGGTGGATTTACCGTCTCTTCAAGAACTTCGTGACCATGCCCAGATCCTTCCAAAAGAGCCCATGGTCGGGAAGAGTGGACATACACATCTGCCGCTCCATGAACTTGATCTACGAAGCCGAAGACGGGTCAGTTAGCTTCCAAAGAGTCCAAGGGCGTGCATGGAACCCGCAAGAGGCACTCGTCCTTCACGCTCCATAGCATCATCAGTACCAGTACCAGCCCCACGGTGATCCGGGCCAATCCTCCTCATAAGGAGGTGGTTTTCCTAACTTCCAAAGTTTACATGATTTGTTGCAGGAAAACCTCATGTGCACCAGGAACACCTATAACATGGCGGGCAACACGTACACCCGGGTTGGAGTAATTGAGAGAAACATATCCGACATTCAGGATGACATTGGGAACATCCGGGAGTACATGGCGGGGCATGGAGGAGGAGATGGTGATGAGGACGAGGACATGGACTAGGCGGGAGGAGTAGAGGCAGGAGCGGTTGGTTGGTGATCCCACATGTTAACCCCCTTTTCCTTTCGAACAATTTCTGGCCTGCATGCCGTGTGTTGAACAATTTACTTTTCTTTAACTCTATTTACTTTCTGCATTTGTTTTTCTTTTTAACTTTGTGATGTGGATGTTGAACTTGGTAATTTAGGATGTTTGCTATGGTTTGGTGTAGTGTTCATTGATAAAACAGGTACATACGAGGCTTAGAGCACTAAACATTAGTGCTACTAAAGCCGAGACAGGAAAACCGGAGCCAGAAACCTGTTTTTCACTTTGCATATTGTCTACACGGGGTATTGTCCAGTGGACACGCCCCCGTGCCCACTTCCCCAGACCTGCTGTTTGTTTAATTCTGCAGACTTTTGCCAGACACGGGGTCGTGCCCAGTGGACACGCCCCCGTGTCCAACTTCTGTAAGTTTTCGTTACTGGCACTCCGACACGGGGTCGTGTCCAGACGCCCAGTAACATTAATTTTTGCTTTTTCACACCTTTTTACACATTCAATCAACCTAAAAACTTATTTTTGGGACACATTGAGGACAATGTGTAATTTAAGTGTGTGTGGGGGGGGGGGGGATGCTAAAACTTTGAATCTTGCAAGTCCTAATCTTACACAAAACTCTATTGGAACCGCTAATCACCCCAAATATTTTCAAAAATTTTTCATTTTTTTTACTTGTCTAGGGTTAACTTGGGAATTTCAAATTCTAAAAAGGTTATATTTTTACAAATTTACAACCGATAGCGTCGTGATAAAAAGAACCAACATAAGAAAATTATGAAACGGCATGACAAGTTTAGTTAAAATTTGATTATATATACTTGATCACATAAAAACCCATTACCACAAAAAGTGAGTTTTGATCCTTTATTGAGCAAACAAATACATATCTTTAAACTAAATGCTCATTTTTTCGTTTCTTGTGTGAATAGCCGCTTGGTTCTTACGACTCTAGAACTTGCCACGACGATACATTCCCAGTCCTTACCAACTTAAACCCGAGTAAGTAAATGATGGAGGCATTAGGACTAACCCTTTTTCATTTTTACACCATTGTTTTCTTTTTTTTTACCACCTACCCAAAATCCCCCTAGTTAACCCCTTTGAGCCTAAACCTTTTCATTTCTTAACCCAAAAAACAAACACCCTTTCACCCACCAAAACCTTTTTATTTCTAACCCTTTGTTTTTAGTAACAAGCTCGGTTTTTCGTATAACTTTTCAAAAAAAAATAATAATAATAATAATAATAATTTTTTTTGATGATGAAGCAAAAGAGAAATAAACAAATAAGTTCATCAAAAATAACTTTGTTTGAATAATGGCTTCATCAAAAATAAAAATTGCAAAAATAAAAGTCTTACGAAAACCGATGCTTTTTACGCCTTTCGCCTTTTCACTAACCACTAACCCAACCACCTACCTTTAACCCAAGCCTAACCCTTCACCCAAAAGTCCTCTTGATATTTACAAAGGTATATAGTTAAAAAGGAGGAGGATTGATTGCTTGGCAAGCCTATGGTAGAAGTAAGTTCCATGCCGCTCTCGAGTGATTCACTAAAATACATCTTCGGCCGAGTGTTGAGTGATCCCCGTGAGGTATGAGAACTTGTATATAAATGAAATTTTAAAGAGGCATGTTATGTCCTAATAAGTAATTTATCTTATGTAATGTTTTAAATAAATCATGACGAATAGGATTGTAAATAAATAAAAATAAAACGTAATAAAGAATCTTGGAAATCCCGACACTCTATGACAAGCCCAAAAAAACCTTCTCTTCTACCCATTCCATGTGGGGGTATTTGATGTGCACAAAATTCAACATATAAATTACATCAATTATGGCATAAAACTAACCCTTTGTTAGTACTAATGTTGGAAAAAGTGTGCTTTTGTCTTCCTTTTGTATTTTTAGGATTAAATGAGCTCAAATGAACAAAAGAAGCAAAAAGGCAGCTAAATCTAACATAATTACAAGAAAAGGAACAAACGTGGCATGCCCGACCCCCCGACAACATCTTCCCAAGCAAAATCAAGAAGACAGAAGGCTGAACACGCCCCGTGCTCAGTGAACACGGGGGGCGTGCCCAAGTGTCATCATAAAAGACAAAGCTATAGAAGCTTCTATCACCCACCACGGGGGCATGCCAAGCGGACACGGGGCCATGGTCAACTCTAAAATTCGCAGAATCTGAGGAAATCTTGATAGTACAGATATGCTTCTGCACACGGGGGCGTGCCCAGCGGACACGGGGGCGTGGTCAACTAATGCAGACAAACTGCAATTAATGAAGAAAGAGAAGAGGATGGACACGGGGCCGTGCCCGAGCTACTGTTCAGCCTATAAATAGGGGGTGCTTGGCTCATTTGCAAACCATCCCTTGGCACACCACCTCTCTCACACTTCACCCACCACCCACCACCATCACAACACCATCATCCACCACCATTATCCATTGTCCATCATAGAGTGTGTGAGTCATCTCGGGATCCAAGATTGATCGTAAGAGTTCTTGACAATCAAAGGCAATGTTTGCCTAAGTCTCTTACATCACTTGGTGAAGACAAGTGTCTAGTGTAATACTTTTTATTTCTAATCTTTTCGCACTTTTTACTTGGTTATGTATTAATGACTTTAATAACTAGTTTCTTATGTTGAAGGTGATTCTTCCTTATCGTTTGTCCGTGGTGTCTTGGCATTATTTTACTGTCTATATAAAATAAAAGAATTTCACCATTCATATCTCCACGGTCTATATGGAGGTATGTTGGCTACCTGGTCGGGGGTTAAGGGAACGGTTTGGTAAGAGTCTTGCCTTGTTCAGTGTATAGATCCTGCAAGGACCTGGGTCAAATTTAGTAGGACCTCCTTCAATACCCACCGGTATTGGATGGCGGGGGTCTAAACTCTTTGATCCCCTCATATGTAAGCTACTATTAATACTTTAACCCGGCTACTTAGGACTGTATCCCTGCTGACTCAGACTACTTAGCCGAGGATAACGTCACCTTCAAAAGAGGGGCCTACCATAATATGCATTAATAACTTAATTAATTATCTTTCAATAATCCGACCCTTAAGGATTGTATCCTTGCTGACTCAAACTACTGGGTTGAGGGTAACGTCACCTTCAAAAGAGGGGCCTACTACAATAACTAAGATAATCTCTTAAAAAGTGCAAAAGTGCGGAAATAATCAAAGGTTACACTATACACGAGTCGGAGCCAAGTGATTCATCTTGTCTATCTGTTTTATTTTTATTTTATTTTTCAGCATTTTAGTTAGTTTTTATTTTTCTAGTTTAAAAACCTTTTTCTAACTTTTGATTTGATTAGACGTTGAGGATAAACCGGTACTAAAAGCTCTTGTGTCCTTGGACGACCTCGCTATCTTGCCTACACTATACTACGCTCACGATGGGTGCACTTGCCCATATGTGTGTTTGGTGTTAGTAAAATATCGTGTTTTATAAATTTAAAACTTGACTAACGTGTAAAAAGGACTTAAAATATACTTAAACTTATATAACACACCACATGCATCAGCACAAATCATTTATAACTTGGGACAATTATTTAAAGATAATCTCGTATACAGATTTACATGTTTGTCATACAATTGGGGCCGGTTGGAAGCCGGTCGTGATTAACTGACTCACCACTTATAGAACCCACAAAGGAGTTATCCCCAACATGTGGGTTTATATTTTAGCATTTGCATCTGTCAGGTGTATGCCTACACCCCGTGCATAGGTCGTGGCCATTTTCAAATGAAATGAGCCGAGGATATCCAGGACACGGTCGAATTAACCCCCAATGTTTTTGTTATCAAACAAGACAGATTAAAACGGGTTATGTAAATTTATTAATCACAATCCGATTAAATGATTTCATACCCGACCAAGTGGTATTATTATAATACCATATCCCAAGCCCGTATAAGGGAAAATAAGTTAAAAGTATTTACCCGAGCTTAAAAGTGAAAAGTAACTCAGCCGTATAATCCTAAAGCTTTATGATGATACCTTCTACTGGATGCTACTTAATCTGTATAGAAGGTTTAATAACCTATTAGGATGCTAACGGGTCTTTAGTTAAGTCAAAGACTTAGACCGGTTAGCTAGGAAGAAACTTTACGGTTTTAAACGCTAGATTAAGCGGAGAAAGGATTAGAATGTGGTTTAGACTCGACAAGCTTGGATACTTGTATAATATGGATAAACTAAACACATTCTGAAATTTGAGGATTTAATGATAAGGTTAAACCCGTTTCGGCTATTTTATGTAAACGAGTCACATAAACTGATCCGAACGCGTAAACGCCTAACAGGTAACCAAATGAATTATATACAGGTCTCAAATGTTATTATGCTTAAAATATGTTAATACATCAGTAGGATGTTAACATATATGCCCAAAAAGTAATTAAAACCAATTTAAGCCCCGTAAGGGCATTTTGGTCATTTTAATAATTATAAAAGAGATTTTATAACAAATTAAAGTTCTGGTCCTTTTTAATCTGTAAAAATATTTATTTTATCTCATTACATTAGTAAGATATTACATATATGTGAGGTTTATCACTTATGGCCAAACTATGCCCCGAAAGGGCATTTTGGTCATTTCACATAGGCTTTTAAGGACATTTTTGGACATTTGAGTTCATGACTTATACCTACTGTAATAATATTTAAATTTGTTTAAAAATTCAGTAGGTAACAAGTCTTAGATGTTAAATATGGTTTTAAACCATACTATGCACCTAATTAGTGTAAAACTCGCTAATTGACGATAATCAAGATGTTTATGTAAATCTGAGATTTTGATCAGTTTTAAATGCTTAAAATAATTTATTTAATGTACAAAATCAGTAGGAAAAGTTTTGGCATTCAAATCATTTGTTAATCTCATTTTATGCCTAAAAAGGGTATTATCGTCATTAACCGAATTACACAAGAACTGTATGTTTTAAACAGATTATAATCTGGACAAAAATCTTAAAATTCCTTAAAAATAATATCTTGACAGTAGGTAATGAGTTTTGGTTCAAAATCTAAGTTTAAACATGTATTATGCGTGATATCGCAAATTAATTAATAAAAAGCTTCTAATTACGATATCGAGCATAACTTCTATTTGGGACCAAGAACTGATGTCAAATTTTCGAGACAAGTTTAAATATCAGTAGCAAAGGTTTTTGTCCACTCACATTTCTAAAAATCTCATTTGTATATCAAAAGGGCATTTACGGCATTTATAAGCATATTAACAAACGAGTGCACATAATTCGAACTACTAAGAACCAAGCAATATAACTCCAGAGGGTTATACTACTGAATAATGTGATCCTAAAGGAAGCTTAAAACATGGGAGAATTAAGCTTGAACGGGTCAGAACTGAAAGTCAAAGCAAAAGTCAAGCTTTTGCGACTTTCGGTTATAAACTGACCTTAGACTGATAATTGCCGGGTTAGGACTGATTAAACATGTTCTAATATTAATTACCAAGTCATTAGAATGTTAAAATATAATTTAGAACCTCTGTTTTATTAATTTAAATCATTTTTAAACTTTCTGTCCAGTTTGATTTTTTATCAAACTAGTTTGACCCGACAATTAACTAGTCAAACGAAAAAAAAAATTAGGAGGTGCCCTTTTAAGGGTTAATCACCTACCTTAATATGGTTCCATAATCACTTTCGTTTTGGTCAGTGGTTGGACAATTTGTGATTAAACCGAAAGTCAAAGCTTAATTACGATAAGTTTGACTTTTCGGTTTTTAAACTAATTAAAAGGACTAAGCAGGGATTAAAACTCTTACTAATGGTCCTTGCTATCTTTTCTACACTTCTAAGTCTTCTCCTATTGCTTGCAAGCTCCAGATGTGTGTCCTTTTGAAGTTGTTGCAAATGAAGTGCATATGAACACAACACTAGAGTGTCTTATATAGGAGATTGCCAAGTCCCTAGATGATTGCAGGTGTTTTGGATGTTCCTAGGATCACCCCAGGTGTCCTAGTGGTTTAATAAGACCGACAAACAGGCCCTAGATTTGATTTGGAAGGTTATATGGTGGTTAGAGCATGAAACATGCAGCTGTCCAAAAATTCTGCCCAGATACAGGCTTTACGGACCGTAAACCTGACACCTTACGGTCCGTAACCGATGTTGAATTGTATCGTCCAGGTACCCTCCTTACGGACCGTAAGCCTTGGCCCTTGCGGTCCGTAAGAGGTTGATTAGAAAAAAATAATTTCTTTTGATCTTGACACCTTTGGTCCTTCAACTTTCAACTCGATCTCAAATATTTCCGAGAGCGTGTTTCAACACTATAAAGTCTCGGATTTAGTAAAAGGTCACTCAGAGGCATAAATTAGCATGTTGACACTTTTAGTCCCTTCGCATACAAAATCAAATGTTGTCAAGTTAGTCATTCGGAATGATTCTGTCACCTGGTTAGGGTTTAGGACACGTGTCTTCATATGATTGGACACGTTTTTACGTGGTGTTACAGTAACGAGTGCGGAATCCTCGTTGCGCCACAAACCGAGCGAGAGAGCAAACACAAAACATAGATACAACGATTAAAGGGTTCGTATATTAGATCGAGAAGAGTTTTGTTACAAGATGATACAAGAACAAGCACAAAGACAACTCTCTCTCTCTACACTCTCTCTAAATTGAAACTGTACTGCAAGTCTTGTTTATATAGGCAAGTCATCTGTAATCCTATGAAAGACATTAGACATACATGTCCCAATAAGAAGTCCACGAAGAACATGAACTCACGAAACACAACTATCTTTCGTGGATCATGCATGTGAACAATATTCCCACGAAGAACTTTAGGTTCTTCATCCAAACCCAAAGTTGAAGAAACATCATCCAGTGAAGAACCTTCTTCGTAAGTCTTCACTTCACTGGTTCTTCGGTGGAAAATCAGGCCCAATTACAAATGGATCTTCGTGTAAATTTTGGCCCAGTACATGTGAGTTCTTCGTTGACATGCAAGGCAGATTATTCATATAATTCATACATGCAAAGATAAGTTATTCTCATTACATCATCATGACATCATCATGGTGGTGTCATGGTGATGACGGTTCGCGGCTCTTCATGCTTCGTGTGTCGATCTCTAAGGCGCGCGACGGAGGAAAGTCGTGACGTCGGTCTTGAGCCGAACCGAACCGAGCTACATCCACACAAAACTGTATCAACAATAATAGATCAAGTTGTTAGTTACAGTAATTTAATTTTTTTTGTCTTTTTGTGAATTTCATCCCTCAACTTTTAATATTGACACTTAAACCCTTTAAAATTTCTAAAACTTGCAACATGTTATTCTGACCACCCTCGAGTTTTACGTGCTTATTTTTATGTACACGCCGGGTTTCAATTCACGTTGTTTTACGTTTCAACGTAATTTTGATCTAAAATGAGTCATGCAAATGTAATACGATTTTGTGCTTATTTTTATGGACGTTTTCAATTGTTCTACATTTTGACGCAAGTTTTGTTTTAGAAACGAATCAGGTCAATATAATACATTTTCTTTGGACTTTATAGATTCGAGTTACTTTGGGTTTCAGGAGTCATGTCAAATATAATATATTTTCATGCTTAATTTTATAGACGTTTTCTCTTTGTCTTTTGATCGTTAAGCAATTATAAAAAAAAAATCAGTATGCTAAAATCACGTTAAAAAAACCGACTCTGAATCAATTCTAGTTACAGTTAATATTAACCTTTTTCTTTGACTAAATTTCCCAAAGTTGGTTACAGCACTCATACATGGAATCTATATGTTTTTAATATAAACTCAATGAAATGTTTCAAATAATGAATGGCATATTTTTCATTATTGAGTTGGAGCATGTCATATAATTTTTTTAGGGGGAATTTGAGAGAAATTATGAGAAAGATACACAACCCGTAAGAGGGGTTAGAAATTTTGAGTAGGGCCAATGTGAAAAGATTTCTAGTTGAATTAACTTTCCTGTTTGCCATTGACTTCCAAACCTAACAATCTAACATGGCTTTGTAATGACATATAATCCAAGTGATCACATTTACATAAACATGTGAATCACAAGAGTCTAACTTTTTTCATGTTTATTTATTTTTTTCTATATATTTATTTTATTTGGGTTCATTTCTGGAGTGCCCGTATTTGGGTTCATGTGGGTAAAAAGGAGATAGCATTTTCTCATTGGTGGTTTGTTTGAGTTCACTAGTATCTTGGAGTACCAATAGGCTGGTCCATTGGTAAATACAAAGTCGTTAAAACATTTGGGTTTAAGACCATCTGTAGTGGGTTTTTTTGGCGTTTTTTCTCAAAGCCCAACCACGCCAATAAACCGCCCCCGGGGACTTTTTTTCAAAAAAAAAAAAAGTCTGCATCGTTCTTTTAAAAACGCCAAAATTTCGCACATTTTCAAAATTATACCGTTGATTCAACGGTAACAAACAAAAACTTTTATTTTTTTATCCACTTTTTAACCTATAAAACACCCCATTTTTCACTTATTTTTTATAAACTTTATCCTACTCTCTTCTATACTAGTTTAAATTTTATAAAAAAATTACATCATGAATCCCTTCCGACCCCCTTTCGGTGTTCCGTCTAGACCCGGTAACCCCACTACATATTGCCCGAATACCACCCAAACGCAACTAAACTTCAATTTTCAAGAGATGGACCCGAGTATGTTTGCGTACGCACAAATACTAGGCATGGGCAGTTCGCAACCGTTCTTTCACGGTCCACACGGCTTTGCATCCGTGGACGGTTCACAACCGTGTCGAGAAGAAACCGAACCCGACGTAGAAACGGTACCGGAGACACAACCCGCGCTCGTTGCCGAGGCATCTCAATGTGGTAAACGATCTCATAAAAAAGTAACCAAACGCTCCACGTCCATAAGGAACCTACCTAGCTTGGACAAAAGACACTGAATACGCGTTAGCACGGACGTGGCTCGATAATGTGTTAGCCAATACTAGTTTGGTAAGATATAAACAAATGTAAAAACCCTTAATGTTCTAATTATAAGAAGATGTCATTTTATACAAATGAAGGATCTCATCAGTATTTCCTGCTGATAAAATGTTTGTAAACATGTTTCAGGTGATTACAGTAGATTTGAATAAGAGTTGTGCTACAACACTAAAAGGCTTAAGTGAGTGGTTTATTTTAGAAATTAAATTAAGAAACCTTGTTTTATGTATTTGGGTTTATCCTTTATTAAAGCTACCTTTGTAAAACATGGGTTTTATTCCCAAATGTTATAAATAAAATTCCGGTGTTTCTAAACTCTGATATATTTCCTAACTCACGTTTCTGATGAAATTTCCGCTGCAATGTTTTCAAAATAACCACCCGTACCACTTGACTGTTCACGGCTCCTGTCCAGGGTGTAATCGGGGATTGTGACACTCAAGCACCTCCAACACACTTGTTTTATAACACATTTACCTTTAAACATCTATCAAGGGAAGTTGCAATCAAAATCAGGTATGAAACAAACGAATTGATTACAAAATTGTGATTGATTTATTCAAAGTAGAAGGAAACGCGATCAAGAAGAAGCAACTTGATCATGTTGTCTTAGGCCAGATTTTTGGTTTGATCACATAAAAGAAAACGACATTGGGAATGGTTAGGGACAAGGTCACGAAGTTGCTAGAGCTAGGAACCGAAACAACACAATCAAAGAATATAAACGGCTGAACATTCCAATACAAAACAAACCATGTAGAACCGAATTCTTCCCATTGTCAAACCCAGTTAAATTGGTCGGACTAGCCAATCCAATCCATCCATAAAAAAAACAATGTTAAAATGTAATTATATAGCGTAGCCGCCAACAGATACTATCAATAGGATCATCGTGCATTTATAAAACTTATTTTGAATCTGATTTAAATTCATTATATATATATATATATATATATATATATATATATATATATATATATATATATATATATATATATATATGAGATTATGCAACCATTCTAGTTCTTATTTATCCTAGCACCAAACGCTAGACGGCCAAGGCTCTCTCATTGCTACTATATTGTTAATTATTATATATATAATAGATCAAGTTGTTAGTTAAAGTAATTTATTTCTTTTGTCTTTTTGTGAATTTCTCCCCTCAACTTTTAATATTGCACTTAAACCTTTTAAAATTTCTAAAAACTTTGCAACATGTCATTCTGACCACCTTCGAGTTTTACATGCTTATTTTTATGTACACATCGGGTTTCAATTAATGTTGTTTTACATTTCAACGTAATTTTTATCTATAATGAGTCATGCAAATATAATACATTTTTGTGCTTATTTTTATGGATGTTTTCAGTTGTTCTCCATTTTGACGTAAGTTTGGTTTTAGAAACGAATCAGTTCAATATAATACATTTTCTTTAGACTTTATAGATTCGAGTTACTTTGCGTTTCAGGAGTCATGTCAAATATAATACATTTTCATGCTTAATTTTATAGACGTTTTCTGTTTGTCTTTTGATCGTTAAGCAATTATAAAAATAAAAAAAAATCTATGCTCAAATCACCTTAAAAGAACACCCTGAATCATTTCTAGTTATAGTTAATATTAACCTTTTTCTTTGACTAAATTTCCCAAAGTTGGTTACAGCACTCATACATGGAATCTATATGTTTTTAATATAAACTCAATTAAAGGGAACCGGAGATGTTAGGATGGAGAGTGATAGGAAGGAGAAACACGTTAGGTTCAAGGAAGAGGTAGAGATCGTAGGAGGTGAGGATAAGTTAAAAGATGGTTCATGGAATGTGATAGAGAAAGACAAGTGAGGTGACCTTTGTTTGGGTAGTGTGAAAGAAAATAAGTGTGGGGATGGTATTTTAGTGTGTAATTCGAGATATAAGTCCCATACGAGTGAGTATAAGTCGAGTTTATTTGATAAAGATTTTTGGAATAATTGACTTGGAGCATGTCATAATTTTTTTTTAGGGGGAATTTGAGAGAAATTATGAGAAAGATACACAACCCGTAAGAGTGGTTAGAAATTTTGAGTAGGGCCAATGTGAAAAGATTTCTAGTTGAATTAACTTTCCTGTTTGCCATTGACTTCCAAACCTAACATGGCTTTGTAATGACATATAATCCAAGTGATCACATTTACATAAACATGTGAATCACAACAGTCTAACTTTTTTCATGTTTATTTATTTTTTTCTATATATTTATTTTATTTGGGTTCATTTCTGGAGTGCCCGTATTTGGGTTCATGTGGGTAAAAAGGAGACAACATTTTCTCATTGGTGGTTTATTTGAGTTCACCAGTATTTTGGAGTACTAACATCGTGGTCTATTGGTAAACACAAAATCTTTAAAACACTTAGGTTTAAGAGAGAATTAAAGTCTTAGGTTCAAGTCTCACAGATGATATGAATTAAAAAAAAAAAAACTTTTTTTAGAGTGCCCCATACACCCTAATGATTAGGGTTGTCCTTTTTTACCCGAAACATGACCCGAATCTGAAGCCACCCAAACCCGAATTAGAGAATACCCAGAAAACCCGAACCTTAAACGGGTAGGTTATTGGGTCACTTTTCCCAACCAAAAACCCGAATAACCCCACCCGAAAACCCGAAACTTGTAAAAACCGAACATATATTGTATGTTTTTGAATGATGCGCTTGGGTTTGGAGCATTTGGTATTTAGAACATTATTTTTTGGTTCTTTTGAACATTATTATACCTTTTGTGAAAAAAAAAACATTTTTTTAAAATTTTACATCTAACCTTGAAAATCAAACAACTCAACCCGAACTAACCCAAATCCGAATGACCCGAACTTTGAATGCGTTGGTTATCGGGTCAGTTTTTCCTAAAAAAAACCCAAACAATCTTACCCGAAAAACTTAAAATCCGATTAATAAAAAGCCTGAAGAACACCCCCCGGGTCGTCCCTGTCCTCCCCGTATCCCCCTTGACGCTCAAGCCGGGCCACATAACAAAATGTAAAAGAAGAGAAACCTAACTGACCGAAATAGAGAAATCACATAATAAAGATTACATTTTGTTAAAAGGCTTAGGGTAAAAAAATTAATATTTACATTAAATAAACAATTAATTAAACTAAAGTAAACAAACAATTAACTAAAGTACCGTTTGTAATTATACAACTGGGTGAAATTAATAAATTTCATGAAATTGGAGAATTGAGTCATAATTTTAAAGATAAAAACAACCCATTCTTCATGTGGAAGCTAATAAAAACAACCCATTCGGACATTGTTGACTAAAATTTCTACGTTGACATTGACTTAGAAAATCTAGGAATTGAATAGATGTAATTTTTTTTTTGAAAAGAGAATAGATGTAATTTAGGAGGAGTGTTTATGTAATTTTTGCTGTTAAAAAAAAAAATAAAAAAAATTGAGATAGCGTTTGATATGCAGGAATGAGAGGTGAGATGGAATGTAACATTGTGAGGGAATGAAGAAAAGACTGTTTGGTTGGTTGATGGAATAGAATCGTCTATTCCAAAATGTATTCTATTTCCTCAAAATCATTCCATCCATCCCCCCCCCCCCCCCACCCGGTTTTTTTTCATTCCATTCCCTCTCCCCCCTTCATTAACAACACCACAACCCACCACCGTTGCTACCACACACCACCACCACCACCACCACCATCATCCACTATTATTACTTCTCGAGTGAATTGCAAATTTTGTCCTTTATATTTATGCCTCTTTTCAGGTGGTGTCATTTGTCTTTAAAATTGACAAGTATTATACTTATGTTTTCAAATCTTACACGTTATATCCTTTGAGCCTAACCCAGTTAATTTTCTTTGTTAAATCTGATCACTTATAGACTGTTTAGGTGTTTTACCAATTACTTTTAAAATATGTTAATAAATAAAACAAAAAGAAATTTAAAGTATGTTTGTGGGTTTAATTAAATCACAAATCCTTGAAACCCTCATCGTGGGCCCTTTCCTTCCTCTAATCAGATTACCATGGTGACAGCCATAAATAATCTTAAATTGCAACAGCAAACCATCTACATTATGCAGTAACCATTAATTCCTCTCCCTCCCAACCACCACCACCACCACCCACCCCTTACAACCAGCCACCACCACCAGACCATCGCAACCCCTCTCTCGCTACATCTCTCTCTCAACCCCTCTTCACAATGGGGATGTTAATCTGGGTTTAGTTACTGGTCGAAGTCATAATTTTTTATGCTTAGTCAGATTTGTGGTGGTGTTGTAAGTAGCTGGTGGTGTTGTTGGAAGGAGGTGGTGGTGGAAGGTGATACAGAAGACGCTGAGGAGAGAGATAAAGAAAGAATGAGTGCTTGTTTAGAGAGAGAGAGAGAGAGATAAATGATATATAATATATATTTTTTTCTTTTATATGTATTTTTAAAGAATAGGGTAAAAGACACTTCTACCCTCATGTGCATCACATGACTAGATTTAACAAAAAAAAAAATATAACTGGGTTAGGGCTGAAAGGCATAACATGCAGCATTTTAAAACATTAAGTACAAAAATCATCAATTTTAAAGACAAATGACAACACCTGAAATTGGGTATAAAGATAAAGGACAAGACGTGCAATTCACTTTACTTCTCCGCTTGCGGTGTGCACATATAATGTATATATGTGTGGGCCCTCAGGGGGGGAGTGAAATTGTTCTAATTTTAACGTTATTTTACTAATTTCGTGAAAATAACATTAAAAGCGGGGGACGGTTAATCATGCATCATGTAGTGCCGTTGTGTCACACCTCAACTGATGACGGAAACATCAGAGTGAGACGAAATAGATTGCTCATTACACATAACGCTAAAATTGTGACAAGTATTTAAATAATGAATTTCATTTCATTGCTAAAAAGTCAATTACATCGATTGAAACCAAATACAACAACTTGAAACAAAGAATTACATTACATTAAGTATACAAAATTTAAAATGTGTTTCTAGGCATCCTACCAAGTTCCATGCATCATCAACGTTATCGTTAAACCTGCAACATGTTTTAAAAGCACGTTCAGTACAAACGTATTGGCGAGTACACTAGTTTTAGACATATGACATAAGTATAAAAAGTATTCCTCAAATCCATCATGGCAATTTGGTATACAAGGTTAAACTAGCATGCATAACTAAAAGTCAAACCCAAGTGTCCACAAGAATTATAAGTGTCCCTCGCCACAAAAGTGAACGAGACTGTTTATGTATAAGAATGATGACTTAACAATACCCCGACGGGCGGCGTGCTACTCCTATAGCACTATAATTGCTATTGCTAAGGTGGGCTAGCTAAGTTAATGACAAGTAGCATGTATGAAACTAGCATGAACCTAGCATAACAAAAGCATGTATAACGGATTGAGAGATTAAAGTAAGTTTTTGTGTGTTTGTGCATTTTGTAATTTAACATGTTACGCCCAAAGTGTGTAAATAAGAAAATGGGTCAAGTGTACTCACAAAATTGCTAAGTCTTCCGATTATCCATGTATTGACGAGTTAATAAGAATAGTAGAATGAATGTGTTCGGTGTTGGAGTTTAAGGGGTGTTTAGACTCGGAATTAGGAATTTAGAGTATAGAAAGTATGCATATATGAAAGTAATATCTAAGTTATGAGAGTTTGTTTATGACACCATATCAAGTGGTTTCACAGGTCCCAAATTGCCCATTGGAATCATAACAAGTACCCTAGAATCATAGATATATTAGCTTAGGTTTATGACGTATAATCATAACTTGATTAACATCACAAACTCAGCCATGTTTTTATATAATAATATGTATATTTATAAGGTAATAATATAACCTAAACTATGTCCAATAAAGTGTTATCATGTAGCATCATGTATGTCAAGCATGGAGGTTAGAAACCTCATTATATGATTCACCACTACAAGCACCATCATAAAGATGGTGGAAGGGTCATGAATAACAAGAATGTAAATCTAATCTAACAAGGTTTAAGAGTGTTTAAATGAAGGAGTGGAACTTAGTTTGGAAAGCCAAGGCTTCCATTTGTTCACACTTCACAATCCACAAGTTCATCATATGGAAGATGATGACTTGCGCTTGTTTTCATCATTTGATTATCAAGTTTAAACAAAAAATAAGTGAGTCTTTGAACTCATAACCTTGATGATAATCATCCTAATACAAACCCACATTCATAGACTTGATTGAGAGCTTGATGGGAACAATATTCCTTCAAGTTATCAACATAAAATGAACATACAAAGAAATAAAATGAGCAGAAAGTATATGTAACACCCCGAAAACGGGTTTGGTAATCAAACCCCGTTAATACTAAAAGACGGGTAAAGTACCGTTAGCGGTAGAAGTAACCCGGTAAATATTAGGATTTAAATAAATAAACCTAATATTTAATAAAACGTGAATGAATACTTTTAAGGAAATAAGTTTATAAAAGGCTCCCGAGTTAACGGGACTTAAAAATAAAACGGGTTATAATTTCCCCGAACCCACCAAGTAACTAGGAATATCAACCTAGTTAAATATGTGCCTTAAAACAAAGAAGGAAACTTGGGAAATAACCCTTATTATAAAGCTACAAACTAGAGGGGCTAAAAAGGGAAGAATTGAAACTTGATTTATTAAAATTAAACACAACACACACACTAGGTGTGTGTGTGCGTGTTCTGGTCGACCAGGAGAAAGCTCAGGAGAGCTCAAACCCTAACTTCAACAAATTGATCAAATTGAAGCCCAAATCAAGAGCCAAATCAATGCATGAACACAAATTCGTGATCACCAAGTCAAGGGGATCGTGAGGTATGTTGAATTTCTAAAATTCGTGAAGTTGTAAAAATTTGATAATCATCCTAATCACGAATTAGGCATGAATTAGAGAAGCTATGGCTAGATAAGTGATGTATACTTGCTTAGGAACGAAACCCTAAGTGAAAATCATACATAACATGCTATGAATTGAATGATTGAACGAATTCCCACACTAGGCTAAGTGGGTATTCGTTATAAGGTGGAATTGATGATATGATTATGATTAGAATCATCATGCATGTTAAGTAATCGGGAAATACTTAAACAAATTGCAATTTTGAGTATTTGATCATAAGTGATAGTGGTAAAATTTGATGTTAATCTTGGTAAAAATAACTAGTTATGAACTAGTTTGTAAATGTGTAAAAGTATGTCCACTAGGTGTTTGTTAAAATGCCTAAACGAAGCTAAAATGTTGAAATTCCATGTGAAGTGTGCATTTGGATATGTCGATAGATCAATTGACTTTTAGGAAGTCAAACTAACCAATGATTTAATCGAGTGATAAAGTCGACATAAGACCCGTTAGATGGAGTAGTCATAATTGATAATGACTAATCTAACCATCTTATGAATTATGATGATAGTTTGACGCTTAACGAGCTAGGTGGAAGCTTGATGAGTGAGCGGGTCAAACGAATCAAGTGAGAAGAAAGGCGTATTCGCGATGCGAGGTAAGTTAAAACTTACACCTTTTATTTAATATCTATTGGCTTTATAGATTTTGAATAATCAAAAGTCACATTTGACTTATGATGTTTCGACCCGACGTGCGGGGTTCGGAACAAAAGACAATAATGATAAACCATGTTGAATGGTTAAAAAGAGCTAATAAGGTCATTTAGTCATGTAATGACTAATAAATAACGAGTTTTGAATAATTTACCTTACAAGGTAAATCAATACATTTAATAAGGGTAAAACGGCAATGTGGTCACTCGTTGACGATAACCGCTAGTTTTGAAGGACACTTTATGGCGTAAGATATAAATGGGTCAAAATAATCAAGAAATAGATTTATAAGTAAATCGACCGTACGGTGTAAACCGGTACAAGTCATGTAGACGAGATGATAATAAATCCATCTCGTAAAAGTAAACGGTCATATAGACCAAACGGGTCAAAAGGTGAAAATATCACCCTTTGACAATATCGGCTAATGTTTTGTCGAGTTGCATGATTACAGGAATGAATATCGATTGAATGTTGACATCGCTATTACTTAGCGTCACCAAGGCAAGGTAACGTAACGGGTCAATACATTGATCCGAGCCAGGTTTGTGTAATGATTCAACTCATCATGTAGAAAGTGAGGTTTTCGAAGAGTTAAACAAGGTCAAAGTGGATATTTGGTTATCTTAAAGATAAACCGAATAATTCAAGTTATAATTGTAGTGTTTTAGAAACATAATGGTTTCTAAACAAGGTTATAGTTGAAAGACCAAATTTTTGGGTCAAACAAGTATCTGAAAGTCCTTCATCGTGCAAGAAGGACCAAAATCGACCAAAACGCCCTTGTAGGCTAAATTGAACAAACAACCCTTAAGGGTTGTTTGGAAACTAATTTCAAGATTAGATAGATACTTAGAATAAGTATAGAAGTTGAAAGATGTGATATGTTAGTCAAATAGCTTTATTTGAGTCTTGCCGTAAAATAGCAATCCGAAGGGTAAAACTCGGAACATATAGATATACACATTGAAATCCACACACATATAGTTGTAGTGGAAGATTACTTGATAAGAAATGTTGGAATAAGATGCTAGAAAAGAATGAAAGCGATTTCAAGCTTTAAAGTGCTTAAATACCCTTAACGAGTCAAAATAAGCATACGAGTGAAAACGGGTTTAAATTGTGTAATAAACCTATGATTAGAACCTAATATAGTAGGTAACATTAATTTGAAGAAGTGTATGAGATATAGGAATCAAATAAATATGTTTGTTTGATAAAATGCATAAACGAGTTAAAATTCGGTAAAAGGGGAACGAGTCGAAGGCTTAGAAGTCTCAAAATTTCTTATGTTGAATGTAGGATTTTAACTCCATAAGATGGAGGATTAAATTACGGACGCGTAGGAAAAAGAATCGGGTAAAACGGATCAATAACGAAGAAGTTATGGTCGTTTCCGTAAAAACTGGCATAGCTGAACTGAGCTGCAGACCTGCTGGAAAACGGTCTCCCTCGCGTGGCGAAAATTTTTTATTTTAATCAGTTTCGCTTCCCGGACTCGTTTAAATACGTTTTAAGTTACGTATGACTAATCCAACTCATGTTTTATGAGTTTCAGGTATAATTTTAGCACCGGAGGACGATCAAGCACAACGAAGAACCGAACACGATCAAGAAATAAGCTTCCGCGCTTTGTATCGTTGTTATGTAAAATGATGAACTCACCCACAATATGTTGTATAGTTTTTAATTCTGTAAATAAAGTTTAATGAACCCGTATTTTCAATGTATTTGAAATCATAATTACTCGTTTGTTTTCGTAAATTATAAGAAAACCTTTAAATAATAATAAGGGTGTTACAGTATACTACACTTTGGGCCTAAAAAATGGTGAGGTTTCCCCTTAGTTTGCCCAAGCAAACTTGTGAAACCTTCCTAGAGGTTTTCCAAGTATTTTAAAAGAAAGAACAAAGAATAAATAGAAGAAGATGTGAGTTTAAACTCACTTTTAATGGCTGAAAGTTTTTGTTATAACTTGCTGAACTTAGCTGAGTTTAAGTGGGTTTTGAGAGTGAGTAGGAGCTTGTAAAAGTGGGAAAAAGGATGGGGGAGTGTTCTTTATATAGGGAAGGGATTAGGGTTTCAATGGGCCGGGCTTTGAATGTGATTAGTGGGTAGTAAACTAACAAAACAAAAGACTTAATGCAGCCCATATGTCCGATCGCAAATTCTGGCAGCCTTTATTCTTTTTTTTTGACATTTAATTGTTGTATATTAGCTGAATATGTTATATATTAATGATGTGACAAGGTTTATTTAACATACACAAGGCCTAAAATGCAAAGAAACATGTTTTAATTAAACCAAAAGTGTGATGAAATAGGTGTGTGTAACAAATCAATGTAACAAGTATGTATGATTTGTATTTTGGTATTAATCAAGTGAAAATCATATAACTATCTTATAATCGAATAACCAAGTGTTTGAATGTATGGAAGGTTTAAGAATTATGAATACAAGATCATTGTATACGAGTTAAACTTACATTTATGCGAATTTTGAATCATGTATCAAATGAATGCATGTATCAAAACAATGAATATTTCACACAAAAGATCAATTTTATTACGATCGAAGTCTCGGATTTACAATGGGTTGAAATGAAATATGATTATTGATGTGTGTAAAATGCAACATATAAATTACATCAAATGAGGCCTAAAACTAACCCTTTTTTAGTACTAATGTTGGAAAAAGTTGGCTTTTGTCTTCCTTTTGTATTTTCAGGACTAAATGAGCGTAAATGAACAAAAGTAACAAATATGCAGCGAAATCTAACATAAATACAAGGAAAGGAATAAACGTGGCATGCCCGACCCATCGACAGCATCTTCCCAAGCAAAAAAAAGCAAACAGAAGGCTGAACACGCCCCGTGCCCAGCTGACACGGGGGCGTGGTCAATTGTCTGCAGAAAGGACAAAGCTTTAGAGGCTTCTATTCCCGACATGGGGGCGTGCCCAGCTCAACACGGCCGTGGTCAACACTAAGATTCATAGAATTCAAGGAAATCTTGATAGTACAGATACGCTTCTGCACACGGGGCCGTGCCCAGCGGACACGGGGGCATGTGGAGCTAATGCAGACAAATTGCAATTAGTGAAGAAAGATAATAAGGATGGACACGGGCCATGCCCAGCGGACACGGGGCCGTGTCCGGGCTTCTGTACATGATATAAATAGGGGTGCTTGGTTCACTTCAAAGGTATCCCTTGGCAAACCACCTCTCTACCACTTCACCCACACTCCACCACCATCACAACATCCACATCCACCACCATCATCCATCATCCATCTAGAGTGTGTGTAGTAGTCTTGGGATCCAAGATTGATAGTAAGAGTTCTTGACAATCAAAGGCCATGTTTGCCTAAGTCTCTTACATCACTTGGTGAAGACAAGCATTTAGTGTAATACTTTTGTTTTTTAATATTTTCGCACTTTTTATTTGGTTTTGTATTATTGACTTTAATAACTAGTTTCTTATGTTGAAGATGAAACTTCCTTATGATTTGTCCATGGTGTCTTGGCGTTACTTTACTGTCTATATAAAATAAAATATTTACACCATTCATATCTCTACGGTCTATATAGAGATATGTTGGCTACCTGGTCGGGGGTTAAGGGAATGGTTTGGTAAGGTTCTTGCCTTGTTCAGTGTATAGATCCTGCAAAGACCTGGGTCAAGCTTACTAGGACATCCTTCAATACCCACTGGTATTGGATGGCGGGGGTGTGAATGGCTTGATCCCCTCATATGTAAACTACTATTAATACATTAAACCGGCTATTTGGGATTGTATCCCTGCTGACTCAAACCACTTAGCCGAGGGTAACGTCACCTTCAAAAGAGGGGCCTACCACATTACGCATTAATAACTCAATTAATTATCTTCCAATATTCCAACCCTTTAGGATTGTATCCTTGCTGAATCAAACTACGGGGTTGAGGGTAACGTCACCTTCAAAAGAGGGGCCTACTACTATAACTAAGATAATCTCTTAAAAAGTGCAAAAGTGCGGGAATTATCAAAGTTTACACTAAAGGCGAGTCGGATCCAAGTGATTCATCTTGTCTATCTGTTTTTATTTTATTTTTATTTTCAACATTTTTAGTTTTTATTTTCATATTTAAAACCTTTTTCTAAATTTTTGATTTGATTAGACGTTGAGGATAAACCGGTACTAAAAGCTCTTGTGTCCTTGGACGACCTCGGTATCTTACCAAAGCTATACTACGCTCACGATGGGTGCACTTGCCCATATTTGTGTTTAGTGTTAGTAGAATATCGTGTTTTATAAATTGAAAACTTGCCTAAAGTGTTAAAAAGGACTAAAAATATATATAAAAATATATCACACTACACGCACATCAAGTTTTTGGCGCCGTTGCCGGGGACACAAGGATTTTAAGAAAGTTAGGAATCAACTGCCTAATTGTTTTTCTTATTTTTCTTTTCTTTTTAGGATTTTTCTTAATTTTCCAGCTTATGCAGAACTCAGCACGGGCCGTGCCTGGTCGGACACGAGCCATGCCCAACATCGTTACTGGCAGTTTTTATTTTCCGAGTTACAAAGAGTTGAGCACGGGCCGTGTTGGTGTAGCACGGGGCCGTGTTGAACTCCCCAGTAACAGGGATTCGAAAAAAAATCACTGTAACTCCGACCACGGGGCCGTGTTCAGCTGAGCACGGGGCAGTGGTGAAACTTCTGACTGACAATCTTTTTGTTTTTATCGTAGGACTTGGAACCCAGGCGCCGCACCTGAACCTCCTATGCTGTGCATGAGCTCCAGTTCCAATAAAGACGTAAAAGAACCTCTAGACGAACCCGAACGCTTTCTAAGAAAAAGGCTTAAAGCTAAAACCCAAGATAAAGTTTCCGGGGACCCACTTCCAATGGCGGGCCAACGTACCCTAATGGATTACCTACGACCCACGGTAGGTAATCTCGGCGCCGCTATCAATGCACCGAACGTCGATGCCAACAACTTCGAACTTCGGCCTCATTTGACCCAAATGCTCCAAAACTCCGCAACTTTCCATGGGCTTGCGGACGAAGATCCCCATTTACATATTACCAACTTTTTGGAAATATGTGATACTTTTCGGATCAACGGAGCATCAAATGACGCCATCTGCCTCCGAATGTTCCCATTTTCGCTAAAAGACCGAGCTAAGGCTTGGCTTAACACCCTCCCAGTTGGATCGGTAAACACCTGGGATGAACTAGCCCAAAAGTTTTTATATAAGTATTTCCCTCCTTCTAAAACAGCTAAATTAATGACTGGAATTAATACATACTCACAAGAGGACGGGGAATCCTTATATAAAACTTGGGAAAGGTTCAATGAGCTACTAAGAAAGTGTCCTCATCATGGTCTTGCGGTATGGCAACAAGTATCAACTTTCTATAATGGGTTGTTTCCACACACAAGACAAACACTTGACTCTAGCTCCGAGGGACTTCTAGGTAATCGTCGTCCTAATGAAATTTATAATCAAATTGAGGAAATTGCTCAAAATAATTTTCAGTGGCACACTCCTCGAGGCACAAAATCTATTGCCCCGGGCGCCCATAAGGTTGACGAAAACACCTCTTTACAAGAACAAATCGAGGCCCTCTCTTCAAAAATAAAAAAGTTAGAAATGGAAAAACGGCCTCGGTTATGGCTTGTGAAGGGTGTGGTGGACCACATGAAAATTGGAGTTGTATGGAAGAAATGGATAATCAAACAGAAATGGTAACCTACATTGATAATAGACCTATACCATCAGGTCCTCCAACGGGTACCTACAACCAAGGATGGTGTAACCACCCTAACCTTGGTTGGAGAGAACCCGACAATAGTAGTAACCAACAAAATCAAAACCAACGAACAAACTTTCAACAACCAAGAAATGAGTCTCAAAATTTCTCTCAACAACAACAAGGGGGACGAGAGAGGCTTGAAGATACTATCTCACGCCTCATCTCCGACACCGAAAAGAAAAACTCGGATCGATTCCAACAATTGGATTCGAACTATAGAAATCAACAAGCTAGTATTCAAAATATTGAAAAACAACTAAATCAATTAGCTCAAAATTTCTCTGAAAGACAACAAGGCACGTTACCTAGCAATACCGAAACCAACCCAAAGGCGCAAGTACATCTCATCACATTGAGAAACCGTACCGTAGGACCCGAGGAGGCTCCGTTACCACCATCAGACAGGAGTCATTCCAATCAATCCACAACTTCGCCAACGCCACAAAAGGAAACGACTCCTCCACCAACTCACGAGCCCGCTAAGAATCCCGCGGTACCCTACCCCGGACGGTTGCTTCGCCAAAAAACCGATGAGCAATTCACAAAATTCTTAAACTTATTAAAACAATTGCATGTTAATATTCCTTTTGTAGACGTCCTCACTCAAATGCCTAAATATTCAAAATTTATGAGAGACTTTCTCACTCACAAAAGGAAAATTGAGTCATTGAAATTAGTTAATTTAAGTGAAGAATGCTCCACCTTGCTACTCAACAAACTCCCACAAAAGAAGATCGATCTCGGAAGCTTCACCATCCATTGTTCGATTGGTGGATCACCCATACGCAATGGACTAGCCGATCTTGGGGCTAGCATCAACCTCATGCCCGCATCAATGTTCGACCGACTCGGATTAGGGAAAACAACCCCTACGAAGATGAGCATACAACTCGTCGATAGGTCCATTAAGTATCCACAAGGTGTCGCCGAAAATCTATTGGTAAAAGTCAGAGACTTTGTCTTCCCGGCCGACTTTGTCATACTAGATATGGAGGAAGATACCGTGGTACCACTTATCTTAGGAAGGCCATTCCCAGCCACCGCCCACGCAATGGTGGATATGAATGGTGGGACATTACCATTGAGGGTTGGGGACAAGGAAATGGAATTTGGGGTTGGGAAAAGAGTAGAAGACGATGACCCGGTCAACTACATGAAAGTCAAAGACTCAAGTTCGGATGATGCTCTCCGACGGTGCAACATGGGATGCAAAACATCCCACTTGAGTAACATATGACTGACTTTGGGTCTAGCCAAGGACCCTTATAAACGTGGCGCACCACGGAGGCATTCCGCGGAACTATCCTTATTTTTAGTTTAGATTAACTTTTATGCTTTCTAGTTTAGTTTTAATTTTCAGAAATAAAACACACTAGGATGATGGAGGTTACTAAGGTAAACTTGAACCCACACCCCATGCACAAAAACAAAGCCTTCCAACAATTTTTCTTCATTACAACAAGTTCAGCACGGGGCCGTGCTCAGCCCAACACACCCCGTGCCCAAGGTTCTGCAGAAAATGCCCAGTTCAGGTAACTGGACACGGGTCGTGTTCACTGAACACGCCCCATGCCCAGCCTTCTGTTAATTATGATACTGGCAATCTAACCACAGGGCCGTGCCCGGACCAACACGGGCCCGTGTCCAGACGCACAGTAACATAAATTTTTGTTTTTAAACACCTTTTTACACATTCAATCAACCTAAAAACGTATTTTTGGGACATATTGAGGACAAAGTGTAATTTAAGTGTGGGGGGATGCTAAAACCTTGAATTTTGCAAGTCCTAATAACAAGCCTTACACAAAACTCTATTGGAACTGCTAATCACCCCAAATTTTTTCGAAAAAACTTTTCATTTTTTTAATTGTCTTGGTTTAATTCGGGAATAACAAGTTCTAAAAATGTTATATTTTTACAAATTTACAACCGATAGCATCGTGATAAAAAGAACCAACATAAGAAAACTATGAAAAGGCATGACAAATCTAGTTAAAATTTGATTATATATACTTGATCACATTATAAACCCGTTCCCACAAAAAGTGAGTTTTGAGCCTTTATTGAGCCTACAAATATACATCTTTAAACTAAATGCTCATTTTTTGTTTCTTGTGTGAATATCCGCTTAGTTTCTTACGACTCTAGAACTTGCCATGACGATACATTCCCGGTCCTTACCAACTTAGTCCTGAGTAAGTAAATGATGGAGGCATTAGGACTAACCCTTTTTCTTTTCAACACCATTATTTTTTATTTTTTTATCACCTACCCAAAATCCCCCTAGTTAACCCCTTTGAGCCTAAACCTTTTCATTTCTAAACCCACAAAACAAACACCCTTTACCCACCAAACCCTTTTTATTTTTAAATCCTTTATTTTAGTAAAAAACTCGGTCTTCATGTGACATCCCTTATAAAAAAAAATGAAGTATAGCAATAAACAAACAAGTTCCTCAAAAGAAACTTTGTTTGAAAATGCTTTATTTGAATAAAAGTCACAAAAACAAAAAGTTTTACGACGACCGACACTTTTTACGCTTTTCGCCCTTTTTACTAACCACTAACCCAAAACCACCTACCTTTAACCCAAGCCTAACCTTTCCCCAAGTCCTCTTGATATTTACAAAGGTTTATAGTTAAAAAGGAGGAGGATTGATTGCTTGGCAAGCTTATGGTATGAGTAAGTTCCATGCCGGTCTCGAGTGTTTAAAAAAAAAATACATTTTCGGCCGAGTGTTGAGTGATCTCCCGTGAGGTATGTGAACTTGTATATAAATGGAATTTTAAAGAGGCATGTTATGCCCAAATAAGTAATTTTTCTTATGAAACGTTTTAAATAAATCATAACGAATAAGATTGTAAATAGCATAAAAATAAAACCTAATAAAGATCTTGGATTCCCGACACTCAAGACAAGCCAAAAACTTCTCTTCTACCCATTCCATTTGGGTGTGTAAGCCACATTAAAAAGAGTTTTGCTTGAGGACAAACAAAGATTCAAGTGTGGGGGTATTTGATGTGTGTAAAATGCAACATATAAATTACATCAAATGAGGCATAAAACTAACCCTTTTTAGTACTAATGTTGGATAAAGTGTGCTTTTGTCTTCCTTTTGTATTCTCAGGACTAAATGAGCATAAATGAACAAAAGGAACAAATATGCAGCGAAATTTAACATAAATACAAGGAAATGAATAAACGTGGCATGCCCGACCCCTCGACAGCATCTTCCCAAGCAAAAACAAGCAAACAGAAGGCTGAACACGTGTCGCAACCCCGTCCCCTAATTACCCGGGAACGAGCGGCCGCGAGACCAGATTTAGTGGTATCTGTGTTTATCATTTTGGCAGCGAAAATTACATCAAGACCGTAGTTAGGAAATATTTTATCAGAGTAAATACCACACTTTTATAATATTAAACACGTGGGAAATTCCCAAGTTTTCAGTACACACATTTTTATAGGGATAAACCCTATTTTATTTAATAAAAACATCTCTTTTATTCAGGTAACTTTTATAGCCACTTTTCCAAGCCTTCAGTGCAGTTCAGCTGGCTTCTATCTGGCTTTCACATTTTGTTACCTGAAACGCGTTTAAAACATTTTGTCAGTGGGAATTACTGGTGAGTGAAACCCAGTTTAATCAAGAATAGTTTTATCCTTTAACAGTATTGAGAGCGATTACAATGTTTATTTCTACACAATTACTCATTCAGTACTGTCAATCCTGACTTGTGGGTCATATTACACATTGGCTAACTCTTTATCCAATGGTAACGTGTTCCACGTTTTGTATACAAAACCCCAACATACCGGCAGTAATTGACGAACTACAAAGACTCAATCACTGCTAATCACATTGTAAATTATTTAAGGTTTTGTAAAAATAGTTTACAAAAAGGAGATTACTCACAAAAAAGGTTTACACAAGAAGAGGATTACTCACATTGCTGTCTTAGAGTTTTCCTTAAGGATTTCCTGGTGATTATCTATTAATTACACAAATGCACACGCGTTAGTATAATAACCCAATATTTACATTAGTAATACCCTCCCCGAGACGGCATTCCAACGACTACGTCGGGCAGAACCACGACAGCCGTTACGGAACCCTGGATCAATCGGGCAGCGTATCTAATACGTAACCGGGGGTTATGATACTTACAACGAGGCAGAAGTTCGTTATTTAGGGGGTATAATGCCCGAAAATTATAATTGCTATGTAGAATTTGGAGAGAGAAAAAGAAAGATTGAACGGTTTGAGACTGAGGTTGAAGGCCTCAATTTATAGTGTCCATTCGACTTCCGTCGCACCCCGCGTAAACATCCTCCAGGGGCTTCGCAGCCCGCGAGGCCAGCTAGGGTAGGCCCTAGCTTGGCTGACTCGGTCACTAGGCTCGACACGAATGGTGACACATGGTGGCTCAAGGGCTCGCCTGACCTCCTAGCTGTCACGGCCCGCGTAGATCATCGTCAACACGTTCGCGACCCGCGAGCGAGGGCTGAATCTTGTTTTTATTTTATTTTTAAATATATATGGTATTTTGGGCTCGGTTTTCGCATACGGGGTATGTTTTAAGACATATAGGGACAGTTTAAATATATTAGGGGTGTCAAAAATTATTTTGGAGGGTTGTTATATCCTCCCCACCTTGTTTTAGAGCTCGTCCTCGAGATCTACTGGAACAGGTGTGGGTATTTCCTTTGCATCTTTTATTCAAGTTCCCATGTGTATTCTGGTCCTCTTTTGGAGTCCCATTTCACTTTGACCAGAACTAGTCTCTTGTGTTTGAGATTCTTGATCTTTCTGTCTTCAATCTGTAGAGGCTTTTCTACAAAATTTAATTGCTCACTTACCTCTATATCCTTAAGAGGCACTACGAGTGATTCATCAGCTAAGCATTTCTTGAGATTAGATACATGAAATACATTATGTATTCCTGCCATTTCCTCTGGCAGTTGCAGCTGATAGGCTACAGGTCCTATTCTTCTAATAATTTCAAAAGGTCCAACATACCTGGGGCTTAGCTTTCCTCTTTTGATGAATCTTACCACTCCTTTCCAAGGAGAAACTTTTAATAACACTTTGTCTCCTACCTTAAATTCCAATGGCTTTCGTATGTTATCAGCATAGCTCTTTTGTCGATCACGTGCTACTTTCAGTCGTTTCTTGACTTGAATAATCTTGTCGATTGTTTCTTGTACTATCTCAGGTCCGGATAGTTGATTTTCTCCAATTTCTGCCCAACAGACTGGCGTTTGGCTCTTTCGTCCATAAAGTGCTTCGAATGGTGCAACATTGATACTTGTGTGATAGCTGTTATTATAAGAAAGTTGTATTAATGGTAAGTGATCGTCCCAATTACCTCCGAAATCAATTACACAAGCTCTAAGCATATCTTCCATTGTCTGAATTATCCTTTCGCTTTGTCCGTCCGTTTGAGGATGGTAAGTTGTGCTTAGATTTAGCTTGGTTCCCATTGCTTTTTGGAAACTTGTCCAAAAATGAGAGGTAAAACGGCTATCTCTGTCAGAAACAATTGATAAAGGAATTCCATGTAATGAAACTATTTCATTTACATATAACTTAGCTAATTGTTCCATACTGAAAGTTTCCTTCATTGGTAAGAAATGAGCTGACTTAGTTAGCCCGTCTACAATCACCCAGATTGTATCATTACCTTTTCGTGTCTTGGGTAATTTGGTAACAAAGTCCATTGTTATCAATTCCCATTTCCATACAGGCATTTCCAATTGCTGTAACAAACCCGAGGGTTTCTGGTGTTCAGCTTTGACCTGTGAACAAGTTAGACACTTGGCAACATAAGCTGCTATATCCTTTTTCATTCCTATCCACCATAAATTCTTTCTTAAGTCTTGATGCATCTTATCACTTCCAGGATGCATCGTGTACTTAGATTTATGGGCTTCTTCTAATATACGGTGGCGTAGGTTTCCTAATTTAGGTATCCACATTCTTTTCTTATGGAATCTCAAAATTCCATCTGTTCCTTGTTCTACTTCCTTAATCATTCCTTTCAATTTTTCAGTATCATCCTTGATTACTGATTCTTGTGCTTTTCTAATCTGTTTATTTAAATCTACCTGCATGTTTAACTTAAGAGAACACACGCTTTTTGAATTTTCATGATATTTTCGACTTAAAGCATCAGCTACTACGTTTGCCTTTCCTGCATGGTACTGGATATTGCAATCATAATCGCTTAGTATTTTCATCCAGCGTCTTTGTCTCATATTCAATTCCTTTTGCCCGAAAACATACCTTAAACTCTTATGATCGGTGAAAATGGTAAACTTACTACCGTAAAGGTAATGTCTCCAAATTTTAAGGGCAAAAATTATAGCTCCTAATTCTAAATCATGGGTTGAATAATTTTCTTCATGATTCTTAAGTTGTCTAGATGCATAAGCTATAACCTTTTGACGTTGCATCAACACACATCCATAACCTAACTTAGAAGCATCACAATAAATTACAAAATCTTCAGTTCCTTCTGGTAATGCTAGTATGCGTGCATTGGTTAGTCTTTGCTTAAGAATTCTAAAGGCTTCTTCTTATTTTGTTCCCCTTTCAAACTTAACAGATATACAGGTTAGCTTAGTTAAGGGAATGGCTATTCTAGAAAAATCTCGAATAAATCTTCTATAATAACCGGCCAATCCTAAGAAACTTCTAACCTCGGTTGGTGACTCAGGGGTTTTCCATTTGGTAATTGCCTCGATCTTGGTGGGATCCACAGGAATTCCTTCATGATTAACTAGATGTCCAAGAAAATGTACTTGTTCTAACGAAAACTCACACTTCAAAAACTTAGCATAAAGCTTTTATTTTCTCAATAAACTTAGAAGTGTGTGCAAATGCTTTGCATGTTCCTCTTTATTCTTAGAGTAGATGAGAATATCATCTATAAAGACAATTATGAATTTATCCAAATATGTTTTACATATTCGGTTCATCGTGTCCATAAATGCAGCTGGGGCATTGGTTAGACCAAATGGCATGACAGTAAATTCATAATGGCCATACCTGGTTCTAAAAGCGGTCTTAGGAATGCCCTCTTCCTGTACCTTTAATTGATGATATCCTGAACGTAAGTCGATTTTTGAGAAAAATCGAGCTCCTTGCAACTGGTCGAACAGATCATCGATTCTCGGTAATGGATACCGATTTTTAATCCTGACTCTATTCAATTCACGGTAGTCAATGCACATACGCATTGATCCGTCCTTCTTTTTGACGAATAAGATCGGTGCTCCCCATGGCGATGAGCTTGGCTGTATGAATCCTTTCTCTAACAATTCGTCTAATTGCTTCTTCAGTTCCTGCATTTTTGCGGGTGCCAAACGATAAGGTGCTTTGGCAATCGGTGCTGTCCCTGGTAGCAGGTGGATTCTGAATTCAACTTCCCTGTCTGGAGGTAATCCTGGTAGTTCTTCTGGAAACACATCTGAAAACTAAGATACTACAGGAATATTTTTCAGTTCTTTTCCTTTAGTGTTAGTGATTATGAAAATCAAATACACTAAGGATCATTTTCTTATATAACTTGCTGCTTTCATCACAGAGATGAATTTCGTGGATCTAGAGGGTCCAGACCTGGGTAAGCTACTAGGTTTGGCATGGGTTCTTCTGTTATTGGGTAGTGTTGCTGGTAATCCCTATGGTCGTCAAACCACGGGTCGTAGTCTGGGTCTAAGGGATTGGGTACTGGTACTCTAGGTATCTCAGTCGGGTCAAAGGCTGGTGCTGGGATTTGGTTTTCCGAGTTATTTTCAATTTCCATTGGCTGGGTGGGAAACAGTGGTAAAGGCTGGGGTGCTATGAGTTGCTCCAAGTTTGGGTCGGCAGCTGTGGTTGCTAAGATATGAAAATTTGCTAAACTCCTATTGAGCATATCTTGGGTGTGAGCATCTGTTTCTCTCTTAGCGGCTGCTAAAACTCGCTGTTGTTGTAACTTTTTCATCCTCTTCCTACATTCATGCGCTCCCCTACTGAACCATCCTCTCTTTTTAGGAGGGAATGGCTCTTCAGACTGAGCCTTAAACACGAATATCCCATCTTCATTGTCAGCTGAATACCCTGAGAGGGTAGGCTGTGAAGAGGTGCCTTCGCTTCTAGGTGAGCTGGACAACTGACGGTAGGCGTCGGAAGTTCCTTGGTCGCTCATACTGTAAACTAACAAATAGTCAAATAACACACAACAATAAAATACAGATATGCATGTATTTTCGTTATTGATTTCCTAACAATTTGAATAATATCTTGGTGTCAGCAGAATACTTTTGTGGCTGAATCAGTGGCTTAGCACTGATACCACCCTCTGTCGCAACCCCCGTCCCCTATTTACCCGGGAACGGGCGGCCGTGAGACCAGATTTAGTGGTATCGGTGTTTATCATTTTGGCAGCGGAAATTACATCAGGACCGTAGTTAGGAAACATTTTATTAGAGTAAATACCACACTTTTATAATATTAAACACGTGGGAAATTCCCAAGTTTTCAGTACACACATTTTTATAGGGATAAACCCTATTTTATTTAATAAAAACATCTCTTTTATTCAGGTAACTTTTATAGCCACTTTTCCAAGCCTTCAATGCAGTCCAGCTGGCTTCTATCTGGCTTTCACATTTTGTTACCTGAAACGCGTTTAAAACATTTTGTCAGTGGGAAATACTGGCGAGTGAATCCCAGTTTAATCAAGAAAAGTTTTATCCTTTAACAGTATTGAGAGTGATTACAATGTTTATTTCTACACAATTACTCATTCAGTACTGTCAATCCTGACTGGTGGGTCATATTACACATTGGCTAACTCTTTGTCCAATGGTAACGTGTTCCACATTTTGTATACAAAACCCCAACATACCGACAGTAATTGACGAACTACAAAGACTCAATCACTGCTAATCACATTGTAAATTATTTAAGGTTTTGTAAAAACAGTTTACAAAAAGGAGATTACTCACAAAAAGGTTTACACAAAAAGAGGATTACTCACATTGCTGTCTTAGGGTTTTCCTTAAGGATTTCCTGGTGATTATCTATTAATTACACAAATGCACACGCGTTAGTATAATAACCCAATATTTACATTAGTAATACCCTCCCCGAGATGGCATTCCAACGACTACGTCGGGCAGAACCACGACAGCCGTTACGGAACCCTGGATCAATCGGGCAGCGTATCTAATACGTAACCGGGGGTTATGATACTTACAACGAGGCAGAACTTCGTTATTTAGGGGGTATAATGCCCGAAAATTATAATTGCTATGTAGAATTTGGAGAGAGAAAAAGAAAGATTGAACGGTTTGAGACTGAGGCTGAAGGCCTCAATTTATAGTGTCCATTCGACTTTCGTCGGGGCGTAAACATCCTCCAGGGGCTTCGCGGCCCGCGAGGCCAGCTAGGGTAGGCCCTAGCTTGGCTGACTCGGTCACTAGGCTCGACACGAATGGTGACACATGGTGGCTCAAGGGCTCGCCTGACCTCCTAGCTGTCGCGGCCCGCGTAGATCATCGTCAACACGTTCGCGACCCGCGAGCGAGGGCTGAATCTTGTTTTTATTTTATTTTTAAATATATATGGTATTTTGGGCTCGGTTTTCGCATACGGGGTACGTTTTAAGACATATAGGGACAATTTAAATTTATTAATGGTGTCGAAAATTATTTTGGAGGGTTGTTATAACACGCCCCGTGCCCAGCGGACACGGGGGCGTGGCCAGTTGTCTGCAGAAAGGACAAAGCTTTAGAAGCTTCTATTCCCGACACGGGGGCTTGCCCAGCTCAACACGGCCGTGGTCAACGCTAAGATTCGCAGAATACAAGCAAATCTTGATAGTACAGAAACGCTTCTGCACACGGGGCCGTGTCCAGCTGACACGGGGGCGTGTGGATCTACTGCAGACAAATTGCAATTAATGAAGAAAGAGAATAAGGATGGACACGGGCCGTGCCCAGCGGACACGAGCCGTGCCCAGCGGACACGAGCCATGCCCAGCGGACACGGGGCCGTGTCCGGGCTTATGTATAGGCTATAAACAGGGTTGCTTGGTTCAATTCAAAGGCATCCCTTGGCAAACCACCTCTCTACTACTTCACTCACACTCCACCACCATCACAACACCCACATCCACATCCACCACCATCATCCATCATCAATCTAGAGTGTGTGTAGTAGTCTCGGGATCCAAGATTGATAGTAAGCGTTCTTGACAATCAAAGGCCATGTTTGCCTAAGTCTCTTACATCACTTGGTGAAAACAAGCATTTAGTGTAATACTTTTGTTTTTTAATCTTTTCGCACTTTTTATTTGGTTTTGTATTAATGACTTTAATAACTAGTTTCTTATGTTGAAGGTGAAACTTCCTTATCATTTGTCCGTGGTGTCTTGGCGTTATTTTACTGTCTATATAAAATAAAAGATTTTAACCATTCATATCTCTACGGTCTATATAGAGATATGTTGGCTACCTGGTCGGGGGTTAAGGGAATGGTTTGGTAAGGTTCTTGCCTTGTTCAGTGTATAGATCCTGCAAGGACCTGGGTCAAGCTTACTAGGACCTCCTTCAATACCCACTGGTATTGGATGGCGGGGGTGCGAATGGCTTGATCCCCTCATATGTAAACTACTATTAATACATTAACCCAGCTATTTGGGATTGTATCCCTGCTGACTCAAACCACTTAGCCGAGGGTAATGCCACCTTCAAAAGAGGGGCCTACCACATTACACATTAATAATTTAATTAATTATCTTCCAATATTCCAACCCTTTAGGATTGTATCCTTGCTGACTCAAACTACTGGGTTGAGGGTAACGTCACCTTCAAAAGAGGGGCCTACTACTATAACTAAGATAATCTCTTAAAAAGTGCAAAAGTGCGAAATCATCAAAGGTAACACTAAAGACAAGTCGGATCCAAGTGATTCATCTTGTCTATCTGTTTTTATTTTATTTTTATTTTCATCATTTTTAGTTTTTATTTTCATATTTAAAACCTTTTTCTAAATTTTTGATTTGATTAGACGTTGAGGATAAACCGGTACTAAAAGCCCTTGTGTCCTTGGACGACCTCGGTATCTTACCAAGGCTATACTACGCTCACGATGGGTGCACTTGCCCATATGTGTGTTTGGTGTTAGTAGAATATCGTGGTTTATAAATTTAAAACTTGACTAAACTGTTAAATAGGGCTAAAAATATATAAAAAAATATATCACACTACACGCACATCAATTATAAAGGAAACGAGTTTCCGAAAATAGAAATACGATACAATCGTTCTAAAAACGGGAAGCTACGAAAAGCGAGGCGTTACACGTTGATAGTCGAAAGACAAGGGGGTACATGCACTAATCGGCCTTTTTGCCGAGAGTTATGCGCCTTATGTCCAAGTCTTGATGCAAAACTACTATGGAGTCGGGGGTCTCACTGGAAGCAGCCTCTCTAGTCCTATGGGGTAGAGGTAAGGCTGTCTAAATCTTACCCTCCTCAGACCCTGCCTTATCTTTGCTATTGCTGGGATTTACTGAGTATGATGATGATGACAAACCTCCACTGCCAATGCTTTCAACAAATCATCAGAAGCAAAAGGTTTGGTTGCAACTAATTGGTGGCCACAATATGTAAATGCTTCAGATCATCATTGTAGTTGGGGTGGAATCTTTTGCAATAAGGCAAGAAGTGTCATTGAGATAAGCAAATACGATGATAACCTTGAAGGTGGTCTGGGAAGCCTCGAATTCTCTTCATTTCCAAACCTAGTTAGCCTTCATTTCGACAACTGTAGTCATCAAGGAAGCATCCCAGAGTAGATTGGTTTGCTCTCAAAACTCACATCTCTTTCACTTTGGAGTACTGAAGTCACAGGTAACTTACCTGCTTCATTCATCAATCTCACCCATTTAAAATACCCTGATCTTTATCATAACAATTTCAGTGGTAAATTATCTATCTCTTTCACCAATCTCACCCATTTCAAAATCCTCTTTCTTTCTGGTAATAGTTTTAGTGGTGAGTTACCTCCTTTGCTTGCCAATCTCATCCATTTGGAAGAACTTAAACTTTCTATCAACAAATTTTGAGCTTTAGTTCGCTGTTTGGTGGGGGTTTTTGAAGAGCTTAGCCGGCCAGTTGTTATTGAGCTTAGGGACGGAGTAGTGCCTCCGGCTGTTCAGGCTGCGGCTCGACAGACTCAGCTTGAGGATATGGGTCTGGCTCAGCCTCCGCCGCATTCGCCTCTGGCTGATCACGTCATTGACGACGAGATCCTGCCACCGTCACCGCCGCCTCCGCACCCGCCGCAGTACCCACAACACGTCTATGCAGACATGCCTCCTGCTGCGCAGGTGGTGGCTCGCGACTTCGATCGATGCCTCCGACGTTCTGAGCGATACCATATGTTGATCATAGAGACGCTCATGGAGCTCCGGGCTCACGCGGGATTGCCGCCACATCCACTGCCACCGTCCCCACCGCCAGAGTATCTGTAACTTTAGTTTTTATTTTGTGTTAGACATTCAGTTGTACTTTTGTATTAGACATTAAGTTATACTTTTGTTTTGTATGTACAAACTGATTTTATATATATTTATGCAATTGATTTTTTATTTACACAATGTTTGTTTGGATTGTTTGCGCTTATTTCATACGTCTCTTTCGCAACTTATTGTAGGGTGTTTTAATTAAACATGTTCGTGTAATTTAACAAAATAAAATCGGTTAACATTTACAAAAACAATGGCATAAAGAAGCGTATCTTATAAAAGACTGTTATAAGTCAACTATAACCGGTACACTCACGTTAAACGATAGTTATAAATCAACTTTAAATTATATATGTTTTATAAAAATAAAACACAAATCTACAACTTTTCAACAAAAAAAAACACAATCAAATACAACCAAAACCCCACCTTTTCCACCAAAACCCCACTTTTTCCACCCAAAAACAAACAACACACCTAAGCGCGGTGCTTCGGTGTGTGTACAAAGCCAACAGGCGTGTGTGAATAGCCATGGCCTTAATTATAACTCTCTGGTGTTGAATTTCAACTGCTGCTCAAGTTTACATAAAATGAGGATTAATCATCAGAATGTAGTTAAACCTATAAACAAGATAGCATAGATATACATATAGGGGAAAATCGTAATCAATTATTGGAAGGTGCAGTGTATGATACGCATTTGAATTAATAATTTATGCACCTCCCAATACTTGATGAATGAATTGCAGTTCGGCCCTCTTTCATACATGTTCAATTTAATAAGTGATTGATTATATTTCTTCCCATAATTCAATTCAGAATGTAGGAAGAACCATATCAGTAAGTATATAATAAACTTGATCAATCAATCAATCAATCATACCCAGTAAAATCCCACAAATAGCAGAGCTATTGGTAGGGTCTGGGGAGGGTGGGATGTAGGCACACCTTACCCCTATCCCTAGGGATAGAGAGGCTGCTTCCAGTGAGACCCTCGGCTCTAAAACACCCAGGCAAGAAAGAGAAAAAATAGAGAACATGAGGTGTATGTGTGTGTGTGTGTATGGAGCTACCAGTATAACATGAGTGGTAAACGGGTGCATGGTAAACAAGACAGATAAAACAACACAGACAGCCTATACAAATAGATAAATAACTACGACGATACACTACCCCTAAAAACACTATTGAACCCTCTCCTATAAATCTTTAACCTTAATCCTCCTTCTCCACGAGTTCCTATCATGGACCATGTTCTCAGAGAGGTGCAAATTCTGCAAATCCTGCCTAATCCGCTCATCCCAAGTGATTTTGGGTTTGCCTCTACTCCTCCTCCCCTCCACCACGAGAGTTTCAACTACTCTAACTGGCTCTATAGTCTGCCTCCTCTTCACATGTCCAAACCATCTCAATCTTCCTTCCTTTATCTTATCTGATATACTAGCTACTTCTAACCTCTCCCTAAACACATCATTTCTTATCCGGTCTAACCTTGTGTGCCCACACATCCATCTTAGCATTCTCATCTCTGCCACCTCCATCTTACGTGCTTGAACTTCCTTAATGGCCCAACAGTCGGTTCCGTATAACATAGCAGGTCTTATTGAAACTCTATAAAATTTCCCTTTCAATTTTGTTGGGAACCTTCTATCGCACAATACCCCAGTGGCAGCTCTCCACCTACACCATCCAACTTGGATGCGGTGGGCAACGTCACTATCTATCTCCCCATCCCTCTGAACAAACGATCCTAGATACTTGAACTTATTAACCTGCGGAACCACTTGACCGTCAATGGTGATCTGGATGTCCTCAACGTTGTCTCCTCCACTAAAGTCACAATATAGATACTCCGTCTTAGAGCGACTAATCCTTAAACCTCTTCCCTCTAAAGCTGCTCGCCACTGTTCTAACCTTGCATTCAGACTATGTTTACTATCAGCAACTAACACGATATCATCTGCGAAAAGCAGGCACCACGGAAGAGCCTCCTGAATTGACTTAGTCAACTCATCTAGTATAACTGCAAATAGAAAAGGGCTCAAAGCAGACCCTTGGTGAAGTCCTACCTCCACCGGGAAAGACTCAGTATCTCCTACAGGCGCTCGGACAGTAGTCTCGGTCCTAACATACATATCCCTAATTAGGTCTATATACTTCCCAGAAATCCCTCTACTCTCCAAACTATCCCAAATCAGTCTACGTGGCACACTGTCATAGGCCTTTTCAAGATCAATGAACACCATGTGTAGGTCCCGTTTCTTCTCCCTATACTTCTCCATCAATCTCCTTAGAATATGTATTGCTTCCGTAGTCGATCGCCCTGGCATGAAACCAAATTGGTTTACTGTGACTTGAGTTTCTCTTCTGATTCTCGTCTCAATTATTCTCTCCCATAATTTCATAGTGTGTCCTAGCAGCTTAATCCCCCTGTAATTCCCACAACATTGGGCGTCCCCTTTGTTCTTATACACAGGTACTACTACACTATTCCTCCATTGATCTGGCATTTTCCCCGATTTGAAAATAAAATTGAATAAAATAGTTAGCCAATGTACTCCTTCTTCTCCCAAGCATTTCCATACCTTAGTCGGTATGTTATCTGGCCCAACTGCCTTAGCCCTTCCCATCTTTCTAAGAGCTGTTTTCACCTCCTCCCGTGTGATACGTCTACAGTAGCCATTATTCCGTAGTTGCCTTTGAGTAGGTGAATCATCATTTTCTTGTTGGTAGTCCCTCCCGCCATTGAAAAGATTGTAGAAGTACGTTTGCCATCTCATCTTAATGTCGTGTTCTTTGACCAAAACGCATCCATCCTCTCCCTTTAAAAACTTCACTGCCCCTAGGTCCTGCCTTCTACGTTCTCTAGCTTTTGCAATCTTGAACATGTCATGCTCCCCCTCCTTTGTTTCCAGTCGATCATACATCTGCTTGTAAGCTGCGTTCTTCGCCTCTGACACTGCCTTCTTCGCTTCTCTCTTGGCCGCTTTATACCTCACCCTTAAAACCACTTGCTCCTCCTCGACTGTACACCTTAAAAGATCCCTAAGGCACCCTTGTTTAATCCTTATTTTAGTATGCACTTCCTCATTCCACCACCATGACTCCTTATGGTCACACCTCTTTCCTGTTATGACCCCTAGTGTTTCCTTCGCCACATTAGTAATGATGTTTGCCATGTCCTCCCACATTTGGTTTGCGTCCCCATCTACTCTAGGAGCTGTCCTTGAGAGGACCTTATCTCTAAACACTTCGATTTTGTCGCCCTTTAACATACCCCATCTAACCCTAGGTCGCATTACCCTCTCTCCCTTGGTCAGGTTTCCTCTCATGCTTATATCCGCCACCAATAAACGGTGTTGAGCCACTGCTGTCTCTCCTGGTATAACCTTGCAGTCCCTCCACCACCTTCGATCTCCTAGCCTCATCAAAATATAGTCAATCTGAGTGTTACGTCCACCACTACTGAAAGTAATCAACTGTGATTCTTTCTTCTTAAAGAAAGAGTTCAAAATACCTAGGTTGTGAGCCACCGCAAACTCTAACAAATCCCTACCAGGGTTGTTCCTATCACCAAAACCAAAACCCCCATGAACTTCACTAAAACCATCACTATGTCTACCAATATGGCCATTAAAATCGCCTCCTATGAAAATTTTTTCTTCCCTAGGTATGGCCCTCACAACTTCGTCTAGGCAGTCCCAAAAGTCTCTCCTCTCTTGATCCCCTAATCCCACTTGTGGAGCATATGCGCAAACAACTGTCACTACTTCCTCTCCTAGTACTAATCTCAACACCATGATCCTATCATTGTGTCGTATCACCTCTACCACATTTTTGTACAAGTTTATAGCCACTAGAAATCCTACCCCATTCTTTACTCCATCCGACCCTGAATATAACAACTTGTACCCATTGCGCTCATCCCCCTTATGTCCCTTCCACCTAGTCTCCTGAAGGCACGCTATCTCTACCCTACGTCTTTTAAGTGTATCTATGATCTCCAACAACTTACTACTAAGGGTCCCTACATTCCATGAAGCCACACGCAAACTATACCCCTTTTCTTTTCCCCTCGATGCACCCCTCGTCCTCGAACATGATCTCAATGGGAAGTCATGATATCTACCGTCTATGATTGCTACAAATCACCCGATAAACCAAAAAGGGCACACGCATAAACCAATAGATCAATACCGTAAAATCTCGCTAAAACACTATAGTGGGTAACATAAAACACACAGTGAGCACAACATACAATGGGTAGGCAGTGTCAATGGGTGAGCACAAAACATACACTAATCAATAAGGTGCTTCTAAAATCAATAATTAATGATCAAATAGAGTGTTATAATCAAGTTTACTAATAAGAGTTTTAACTAATAACACAAAATATTAGATCACAAGCAAGGAACAGGGAATATAAAAGATAAACTAGAGCACACAATAATGCAGCACAAAAGATGCACAAGTAATCAGAGGTATGTCTCTCCTCAAAACAAATACGGTAGAGAAAACCAGCCAATAAAATGCCTATCAGACAATGTTCATGAGACAAAATAGACTTAAAAAGGTAGAGAAAACTTACAACCGAGATGTCCAAGTTAGGGTATTCCAAAGATAAGATTAAGGCCTCGTAACCACAATTATGGCTACAAGTTTAGAGACAGAAAGATATCACCTTTTATTGGATTATGATCCGAGAGAGAAGCAGATATTCGTCCGGTGCTTGAGAGGATCACCTTCGCCGAACTAATTTCTGGTTGTTTCTCGAAACGACTGAACCAGTTTCTGGGCCGAGCGGTTGTGTCGAAACTCCGTTTGAACGGTTCAAGATTGCGGAGCTGGTTGGATCTGGTGTGAATCGAAATGGATCCAGTTGATATGGATCCGGTGTGAATCCAGCTGGTTGGATCTGGTGTGAATCGAAAAGGATCTGTTGGAGTGTGGAAGAACTAGTTCAGTCGAAAAGGATCGAAAAGGATCTGTGCCTACATCGAAAAGGATCTGTGCCTATATAATAAACTTGATGGAAAGTTTAAATAATGAAAGGCTTGTTTGTATTGTTGACTTGCAGTATGACTGAGATATTGAGTAGGACTATTAGAGATCAACTTTATTATGACTGAGATATTGTGTGTGGACAGGTATCTTCTTGACTAAATTTTCCAACCCATATAAGGGGTTAGAAAAAACGAGTTAAAAAAGGAGACTGTTATATATGCCTATACTTACCCAGACCCAATATTACTGATTATCCTAGTAATTCCTCAACTAATATTACTTACCTATCCTATGAAGATTCTCACTCGTCTTCTTCTTCTTCTTCTTATGATTCTCTTTTTCATGTTATCAGAAGAAACCACTGCCAATGGTTTCAACAAATCATTACAAGCAAAAGCTTTGCTTGCAACTAATTGGTGGCCACAATATGTAAATGCTTCGGATGATTATTGTAATTGGGGTGAAATCTATTGCAATGAAGCAGGGAGTGTCACAGCTATATCCTTTTACGATCATAACCTTGAAGGTAATCTGGGAAGCCTCGACTTCTCTTCATTTCCAAACCTTGTTAGCCTTCGTTTGGTAAGCTGTAGCCTTGAAGGAAGCATCCCAGAGCAGATTGGTTTGCTGTCAAATCTCACCCATCTTTCACTTTCGGGGAATCAACTCACAGGTAACTTACCTGTTTCTCTCACCAATCTCACCCATTTAAAATACCTTGATCTTTCTGATAACAATTTCAGTGGTGAGTTCCCTGCTTTGCTCACCAATCTCATCCATTTGGAATCCCTTTCTCTTTCCAGAAATAATTTCAGTGGTGAGTTACCTGTTTCCCTTGCCAATCTCACCCATTTAGATTCCCTTGATCTTAGTAAAAATCAACTTACAGGTCCAATCCCACCATCTTATGGTTCCATCGTCAATCTCACATATCTGGACTTGAGCACAAATCAACTCAATGCCTCCATCCCTAACCAAATTACTCATTTGCAAAACCTACTTTCATTGAATCTGGGTGACAACAATTTTGATGGTCCAATTCCCTCAAATCTTGGTAATCTACGCCAATTATACTTTTTAAACCTTGGCATGAATTCCATAAATGGTTCCATACCTCTAGATATAGCTAATTTGATCAACTTAGAACATCTCGACCTCTCTATGAATCTGATGACTGGACCTATCACAAATCTAAGCTATTGCCTTAAATTAGAGTACGTGGATCTCAGTAGTAATAATTTAGATGGGGATATACCTTTCTGGATCATTTCACATTGCTACTATTATAATTTGTCTCATAATCACTTTACTCGAATTGTTCCATCTGATCATTGTCTCAATCACGACACAACTGATTTGTCAGGCAATAACTTGAAAAGACCATCTACATGCCCAAAAAGGAAAAAGAACAAGCCACGCACACTCTGTTTATACATTTTTATCCCCATCATTTTTGTACTTTTCTTTATCGGGATTGGTTATGTTATTGCTTCTGTGAGTTACCGTATTTGGAAGGATAACTCAAAGAGTCCCCATCCAAAAACAAAAAAACATGGAGATGTGCGCTATGTATTAAATTATGATGGAGAAATTGCATATGAAGACTTCATAACCGCTACAGAGGATTTTGACCTCAAATACTGCATTGGAACTGGTGGCTATGGTAGCGTTTATGAAGCGAAACTGCCTAACGGTAAAACATTTGCTTTGAAAAAACTCCATCGTTTTGAAGCCGAGCAACCAGCATTCGACAAGAGTTTCAAGAATGAAGTCCAAGTGTTAACCAACCTACGGCACAAAAACATTGTCAGACTCTATGGTTTTTGTTTGCATAACAAATGCAATTTCCTTGTATTTGAATACATGGAAAGGGGGAGCCTATTTCGTGCCTTGTGTGACAGTGAATTAGCTGTTCAAGTGGACTGGCTTAAGCGGGTGAAAATTATCAAAGGCGTAGCGCATGCTTTGGCATACATGCATCATGATTGCATCCCACCTATCATTCATAGAGACATATCAAGCAACAACATTCTCTTGAACTCAGAAACGGAAGGATTTGTTGCTGACTTTGGAGCAGCCAGATTGCTCGACCCCGATTCCTCCAACCAAACGGTAATTGCAGGAACTTTGGGATATATCGCCCCAGGTATTTGTGCTTAATCTCACACTTCTTTAATGTTCATTAACTGTTAAAATATTGCTGATGGTGTTTTGGTATATGATATGTTTATGCAGAACTTGCCTATACCATGATTGCGACCGAAAAATGTGACGTTTATAGCTTTGGGGTTGTGGCACTTGAGACAATTGGAGGGAAGCATCCTGGAGACCTGTTGTCATCCCTGAATTATTTGAGTAGTCATGGTACAACTTTGGAACATATATTGGACAAGCGACTCCCTTATCCAACAGATAGGTCGATTGAGAAGGAAATCATGCTTGTTTATGATGTAGCACTAACATGCATTCTCACAGATCCAAAGTCTCGGCCGACAATGAAAAAGGTGTCTTGGGAGTTATCACGTTGAGTGATTTTGGGCTGGGGAAGTCTTGATTGAGAAATTATTGGGTGATTGAAGGTTCTTTGATTCAAAGAAATAGAAGATGAAGAGTAGGAGCCATTATTGGATTATTGCAAACCATTGTCGATCTTTAATAGGGTAAAGGGATATTTAATTTAAGTAATAATATGTTATAATAAATTCATATTGACCATTTTGGCCCTGGAAAAAAGACAAAATAACAAGATTTTATTAGCCAAATATCAAGTGATTTCATTTTTGAACCAAAATGGCAATGAAAGTGAAATCACATAGACCCAGATTTAAAAGGTTTGAGTTTTGGACTAAAATGACAAAAGTGACCAAACCTCAGAGACCAAATTGGCAGTTTACTAATTTTTAATTTATTTTAATGTTTTATTTATTCGTTTTTAATATAAAAGGTATTTTTGCCATTTCACAACTGCCATCCAGTATAGGGACTATTTGAGTAACATATTATCAAACCATAGGGAGCATCAGTGTTGTAAAAATCGCGACTAGTCAGCTATTAATCGCTAGTCGGCCAGTAACTGAGTAATTTTTCGTTAATCAGTCAATTAATCGCTAGTCGGCCGGCCAAAAATCAGCGATTCCGGCAAAAAAAACTGTATATTCCGGCCAAAACCTCTAAATTCCGCCCAGTTTCCAACCAATAGATGTGAATTCCAACAATTAATCTTGTATACTTAAAAAATGAGTTGAGTAAGAGTTAAAACCTAGCTACTTAAAATATTTACCTAAAAATGTGTATATGTATACATAAAACTAAAAATTACATATAAAAAACACGATCCGATTAATCCCGAGTAGTCGCTAGTCCACACCTCACCGGCCGACTAACGAGTAGCAAGTTTGCCAACCTTGGGGAGCATGAGTGTAATTTCGAAAAATTGGAGACTAAAGGTGAAATTTGGGTAAACCACAGGGACCTTTCGGGCATTTTTCTCTAAGGATTATAGTATTGGAATATTTTTGAAATTTGAATAAAGTGTTATTTTCATTACATAATAGTATTGTTTATGTTTTTATTTACTTGCATTTTTTTTTCCTGGGGCCTGTACTTTTTTTCCTCGGGCCCGCATTTTATTTGCGCTTCTCGCCTAGACCACAGGCGAGGCTTATGCACCTTGAGTGCGCCTAGCGCATTTAATAACTATGATTAGAAACAAAAGGGTCCAGTAGGTAAAATATGTGAAAAATTGTTACGAGTCTTTTAATACATAAAACCTCCTAAATTATTTTAGATAAATATGTAATAGTATAATACCAACAATCATAGTTAGTAATCATAGTTCCAATACCATTAATCTATATACAGTTTTAATATTTAATAGAAAGTGTTTCTTGTTAATGTCACACCTGCTCATAGGCGGAAGCACGAGGTGTGGTCGTCATTGATTCTCATTGCATATGAATTAGAAAACATACTATATGAATAAAATAAACTCCAAATGCAATTACCATAAGTTTCAAAAACACAAACATAAGTTAACAATATTGTTTACAAAACTTTCAAAAGAACTTAAGTTTTAAAAGTCATACAACATAGTTCAAGTTTAAAAGATCAATGTTCTGTTCCCTATATCACCGCAAGGATGCGGGATATAACGAGCAAATCCTTCAAAAGGTGGCATGGAGTTTTATCACTTGACATCTTGAAGCAAAGTTCCCGCAAAGATCCACTAATTTCCTTAAATACACGTAAGTTGAAAAACGTTAACTAAGTTGGTGAATTCATGTAGATATTTTGTATTTAAATGAATATTTTAAAAATGTGAGATGTATTTATATAAAAAAAACTACTATGTAAACTTTTGTGAAATCGTGATCATTAATGTTTAGCTAGGACATTAACATGTGTGACGACATAAGAAGCAATCCAAACCTTGACGATTTTTGTGTTGATTACCCTCGACCGGGACACAAAGCACTCTTCTATGTGGGTCCTATGGACCAAGAGTGGGGCTCGTCAAAACCCAATAGATCTACCCCTTTACGTTCCTCGGTCTAAACTTGATTAATGGTGTTTAAGTACAACCCTATTCCCACGTGATCTAGTTGTTTCATTCCCTAGTCTAACATACCTTTTGTACACGTATTTCCCCCAAAATTTTTAAGAAAACTAGAAAATGTTTAAAAGAGGGGACATGAACTCAATGATTTGCGTTCCGTATGCGTAGGAATTTCACCGATACCTCTCTTGTTTCGCGTCGTGACCTACAAGTGTCTTAAATATGTTAACCACCTAATCTTATGATTACTATGTACAAGTTATCCATCTTGAATGTATATTGACTTTGTTTTAGGTGTAGATGTTCTTGAGTTGTTAATATATTTTACAAGATATGTATTTTGTATACTTGTGAGTTTGTGTTAACGGGACTAGGCCCTCTTGCGACTCCATGCCTCGCACTAGTAAGATGTGCATTCCATGACATGTGTGGGTCGTGCCTATTGTAGTCGGGTCTTACCCGTTTGTCTCGTTATCTTTATTTTTAAAATGTATTTTCTATTGTATGTATATATATTTTTTTATTCCCAAATATATATATATAATTTAAATGTGACAAGTGTTAAAAATAATACATTTTTAACTTATCCTCATTTACGTATACTTGTATTATTTTGTCTATTCTTGTCTTTGTACTCGTTTGACCAAGTAAAAGTAGATAATATTTTCAATATTATTTTAGTATAAATATACTTGTAATTTTTACCTAGTGTATACTTAGGCAAGTATACATATATTTAGGTATAAATACGTATGTATTTTGTATTAAATGCCAAAAATCATTTCTTATGATTTTATACTTTCGGAATTATATTTCTTAAAAATAATATATTTCCAAGGCTTGTTTAATAGATGTATTTTTATCATACTTGTTAAAATGAAGCATTCTTATTGGTTGAAATTTCTTCCTTTTTATTCTTACAAAAAATTTCTTCTCATTTGAACTCTCCACTATATTAGAAGAATAAAACGCCATTAAATACAAAACGCCAAAAATTAGTGATAAAACGTGTTGGGGATTACAAAACCCCACTACAATAGATGTATATATATATAACCGTTCTCACTGTTCTCACACTTTCCCCCGTTTTCTCTAGATCATGACCCTATATATATATATATATATATATATATATATATATATATATATAGGGTCAGGATCTAGAGAAAACGGGGGAAAGTGTGAGAACGGTTATGGATCGTCAGATCAAAACAATCTATGGACTAGATTGGCGCGGTGGCGTTATCGTAAATAACACCAATTCTATTAAGTGGACGCGCTTCATTAAGGGTAAAAGGGTCTTTTACCGCTCAATTCAAAACGCCAACAAAAAATGATAACACGCCATTCAAAAAAAACAAAACGCCATTAAATACAAAACGCCAAAAATTAGTGATAAAACGCGTTGGAGATTACAGGAAGAGGAAACAACACAGTAACTGAAATTCAGTTATTAACATTTATTAGAAGAAATTCTCTCCTAAATTACGCGCCAAAAACATCATTATATAAACGACGTTAAACATCGCGTCCATAATCACTTCAATCTATCATTCTGCAAAAAACATATTTTACCAAAAACGCCAAGTTTAGCCAAAACGCTAAAAATGGCAACCATCGTTTGGTGGAGATACACTCTGGCAATCAGGCGATTCGTCCTACGTTTTGACACCAGAAGGAGGGTGTATGTTAGGACGATCAAGGCAATTTTGAAGATAGAAGAAGAGGTACAAAGGGGTATCCTATCTCTTGGCATCACTCTGGATAACGAATGTCATGAAATACATAAGCATATGAAAACATTAACAAGGAAATTTGGACCAATCAAAGCAGATGGAAAATCGGACCCTGTCATGACATCATGGCGTTTTGATGATGAAACAGACATGTTGACCGTTATATACGACAGCGGAGAGCAGGAAGACTATCTGCTTGAAAACATCATGATAAAGCAGGGGCTTGGGTTCATGGAAGAATTGCACGACGCCACTTGTTTGAACACAGACATGGACTCAAAAATGGCGTTAATGCAGGACATGTTCAAATGGAGGCTTCAGAATCTTCAGGAACAAAAAGCCGATGAAAGTGAAGGTGATGACATGGATGAAGGTCTAGATACAGACTACGAGGAAGAAGATGACGGAAGTGATGGATACTTCTCGGATAAAGTACCTTCTGACCAGGAGTTTTTTTTTTTTGTTAGTTTTCTTCTCTGTAATCTTCTTTTTTTTTCTTAAGATAATTAAATGCTATATTTCTCTATTTAGTTGCAAAACGCCAAAAAAATACTACAAAAAAGTTATTGCTTACAAAACGTCAAAAATAATAAAAAATATTTTTTCTGCTTAATATTTTCTCTGTTATTGTATTTTGTCATCTTGTTCTGCATAACGCCATTTAAAAAAACGCAAAACTTGGAAGATAGGACGTCTATCACCCTAGAACTGATAAAGTTGAACAAAACAGTAAATACACACAGTAACTGAAAAAGACAGTTACTTTATTACTATCATTTATTATAATAAAACTCCCGCCTAAACTACACGCCAAAAAACTCCTATAAGAGAAGGGTCTCTACATAATAAATTGATCACACCTAGAAAAACAAACGCCATGTTCCCTAGAAACCACTCACTTTAAACGCCAAAAAAATAGTTAAAAAAACCACAGATGGCAAAGCTTTCGATGAATGGATTCTTCACTGAGGTGGGTATCTCTATAATCTTTTGCTGAATGAGATGGGCAAATATTCAAGAAAAAGAGACTGATGCATCATGTGAGCTTTGTTCTTGATGACTATATGCATGGCATGAAGGGATCAATACAAGTGTAAAATGCTATTTTGGACTCCATTATTATAAATAACATCAAGCAAGAGTTGATCTTAAATGACATGCCACCAAAAAAGAATATCACACCAAAAAACAGGATGCCACTAACAAGCTTCGTCTAAAAAAGAAGGGGTTTATGTAGGAAAGTAGGCATCTAGCTAAGGTATTCAAAGGTTCAAAACGCCAAAATAAATTCAAGAAGAAGAGGCTAATGACAGTGAATATTTGGATGAGAATTTAGATTACCATTTTTAATTTTTTTTCTTTTTCATTTTCTATTGTTTTGTTATATAATTATCTGTTGTTTGTTATCTAATTCTCTGCTAATAAAATACATTATTATATAAAACGCCAAAAACTACAAACAACAAAATGCTAATAGTATGAAAACTGTGAGAAAGAGTGCTGGCAAAGCACCTTGTCAATGTATTAAACGCCAAAAAAATTGACTAAACTCCATAAAAAACATTTGGTCTTGTTGTAATCTTATGAAAATATTAATGACTCGTAGTGAATTATTATAGAATGCCACAAAACGGCAAAAAAATGACCAGGGAAACGCTATAACGCCAAAAACATTATCTATGTGACACAAAAACAATTAATTCAACGTGACAGATCTAAGAAAAAATAAAACGCCAATTAATTAATGAATATAACTAACGCCAAAATAATCTTAGACGCCAAAAAATGAAGCATCATGTTACGCAAAATTGGGAAATAAAAGAAGATTGAAAAGACAAAAAAACCCCTCACGCCCTGATCATATCCCGCACCACGTGTTGGGCCAAGATGCGTTCTCACCGTTGATGTGTGTAAAATGCAACATATAAATTACAACAAATGAGGCATAAAACTAATCATTTTTTTGTACTAATGTTGGAAAAAGTGTGTTTTTGTCTTCCTTTTGTATTTACAGGACCAAATGAGCTTAAACGAACAAAAGGAACAAATATGCAGCAAAAACTAACATAAATACAAAGAAAAGGAATAAATGTGGCATGCCCGACCCCTCGAAAGCATCTCCACAAGCAAAAATAAGAAACAAAAGGCTGACTATGACCCGTGCCCACTGGACAAGGGGGCGTGGTCAGATGTCTGCAGAAATGGACAAAGTTGTAGAAGCTTCTATGCCCACCACGGGGGCGTGCCCAGCTCAGCATGGGGCATTGTCAACGCTAAGATTTGCAGAATCTTGCAAATCTTGATAGTACAGATACGCTTCTACACACGGGGCCGTACCCAGCGGACACGGGGCCGTGTGGAGCCCAACGCAGACAAATGCAATTAATGAAGGAAGAGAAAAGGGATGGCCACGGGGGCGTGTCTAGCGGACACAGGGCCGTGGTCGGGCTTCTGTTCAGGCTATAAATAGGGGTGCTTGGCTCACTTCAAAGGCATCCCTTGGCAAACCACCTCTCTCCTACTTTGCCACCACTCCACCACCACTACAACACCCACATCCACCACCATCATCCATCATCCACCTTAGAGTGTGTGTAGTAGTCTCGGGATCCAAGATTGATAGTAAGAGTTCTTGTCAATCAAAGGCCATGTTTGGCTAAGTCTCTTACATCACTTGGGGTGGAGACAAGCATTTAATGACTTTAATACAGGTCAACCCATCGGGATGGAAGAGGGGAAATTTCTGGGTTTCATAGTAACAAGAGATGGTTTTAAAGTAAACCCAGAGAAAGTGCAGGCTATTCAGCTGATGCCATCACCTGCAACAATAAAAGAAATGCAAAGACTCGCAGGACGTCTAGCAGCCTTGAACAGATTCTTGGCAAATCATGCGGCAAAGTCTTATCCGTTCATTAGCACACTACGGAACTGCGCCAAGAAAACTCACTTCCAGTGGACACCCGAAGCGGAAGCAGCCTTCAAGCAAATGAAGGAATGTTTAATTCAGTTGCCAACGCTAACAGCACCGCGAGAAAAAGAACCGCTGATCTTATATTTATCTGTTGCGGAAGTAGCGGTAGGCGCAATATTAATGGTGGAGCGAGAAAACATTCAGACTCCAATTTACTATATATCCAAGATGCTCACTGGCCCAGAGACGCGCTACTCAATGATAGAGAAACTGGTCCTAGCACTGGTACATGCATCACGGCGCTTATGTCGGTATTTCTCTGGCCATGTCATCACAGTTCTCACTAATTACCACTTAGGACAAATCCTATCCAAACCCGACGTTGCGGGAAGATTGGCCAAGTGGGCTATTTAGCTAGGAGGATACACTATCCTGTACAGACCGCGACCAGTAGACAAGGGGCAAGTTCTAATGACGATGGAGTAGGCGCGGGCCTCCGATTGGTCAGCTCGGATGATCACGAACTTACATACGCGATACGACTGGATTTCCAAAGCACAAACAACGAAGCAGAATACGAAGCGTTTCTAGCAGGCCTTCGTTTAGCGCTCAAGATGGGAGCACGAAACCTCAAAGCTAACGTAGATTCAAAATTAGTGGCTGAACAAGTCAATGGGCACTATGATGCGAAAGGTGAAGCCATGGCGCTATACCTAGAACAAGCGCGGATGTTAATCAGCCAATTCCAAACGTTCAAGGTTAATCACATAAACAGAAGCGAAAACAAGCACGCAGATGATCTAAGCAAGTTGGCCGCCACCAGCTTCAGACACTTAGCAAAGGAGGTGCGCATCGAGGTGTTGTCCAATCCTTCTGTCCCTCTCAAGCAAGTAAACGTCATAGAGGTCGGCAACCCATCCTGGATGTCCCCGATCATCTTGTACCTGCAACATGGAAAGCTTCCGGAAGAAAAGGCGGAAGCTCAAAAAATCCAGAATAAGGCAATAAACTACGAAATAGCGGATGAGATTCTGTACCGAAAGTCATTCATGGGACCGCTACTGCGCTGTGTTGACAAAACAGACACACAATATTTAGTCAGGGAAATCCATGAAGGTTTATGCGGGATACACGCTGGACCGTGCATGGTAGTGGCAAAAATAATGAATGCGGGCTACTATTGGCCGGGAATGCACGTGGACGCGGTAGAATTACTACAGAAATGAGCAGCTTGTCAACCTCATGCGCCAAAGACACTCCGACCAAAGAATTCGCTCGTACCGGTCACGTCCGCTTGGCCCTTCCAGCAATGGGGCATTGATCTCGTTGGCCCATTCCCTGACGCGCCAGGCGCAGTAAAATTTATTATCGTAGTAGTAGACTATTTCACGAAGTGGGTCGAAGCCAAAGCACTAGCTTCAACAACAGCAATGGTAATTCGCAAATTTATATGGGAACATATTATTTGCAGATTCGGATTACCATTGTGCATCATCTCCGACAACGGCACCAACTTTGCCTCGGAAGATCTTCAGAAGTGGTTCAAAGAAATGAAGATTGAACACAACTTTGCCTCTGTGGCGCACCCACAAGCAAACGGACAAGTCGAAAGTGTCAACAAACAGGTAGTCGACGGCATTAAGGCGTGACTCGGGACATCACGCAGAGGATGGGTCGACGAACTCCCCAGCATCTTATGGGCCCATCGTACCATGCCAAAGAAACGGACAAGTCGAAAGTGTCAACAAACAGGTAGTCGACGGCATTAAGGCGCGATTCGGGACAGCACGCAGAGGATGGGTCGACGAACTCCCCAGCATCTTATGGGCCCATCGTACCATGCCAAAGACCAGTACGGGAGAAACCCCATTCAGTCTTGTCTACGGATCTGAGGCGGTAATCCCAGCCGAAATTGGCCTCCCATCACCGCGCATGCTTGCCATGGAGAAACAAAACAATGAGCAAGAACGAAGACTGGATTTAGACCTTCTCGAAGAAAGGCGCGAGAACGCCGCCATCACAGAGGCAAGGTACAAATCCAAACTTGAAAAATACTACAACGCGCACATACGCGTATGTACTTTCGTTCCTGGAGACTTCGTCTTGCGCGACAATGAAGCTTCTAATGCGGAAAAACCAGGAAAATTAGCGCCAAAGTGGGAAGGATCATACATCATCAATGAAGTCCTAGGCAAAGGGGCGTACACCCTGAAAAGAATTGATGGGACACTAGTTCCTCGCACCTGGAACGCGCAGCAGCTGCGCAGGTGTTATATATAAGTCAAACCATTCCACAAAGGACAAAACTATACAGGCAATGTATTTTTCTATTCTACTTTGTATTCGTTGCCCTGCGCCCTATTAATGCAAATATTACCCCTATACTATTGTTTGTTACAAATTGCATATAATTCTTTTGGTTCACGCGAAAACAATATGGTGAACATTGTACGCCTCATGAGCAGTCTAAAAAAGCACATCCCCGCACGCATTTTAGACAGACGTTCACACATGAGCACAACACCATTCTCATTCGCTCTACCTACTCAAAACAATTAAACATATGCAACATATTGTAATCCAAACATAAACTGGGAAACCACCAAGACATACATGCACAACAGTGCATCAAAAAATATATATATCATCAGTGCAGGAAACCACTCTAAACAAACCATTTACAAAGAACACATCAGTGTTTCTTCAAAAAAAAAGGGGGGAAGAAGAGTACTAGTTACAGAATAAGAAAACTAGGAAAGCTGATCCAGCAACCCGTATGGAGTATGGAGAACTTCACCATACTCGGACAAAGGACGGGGGTCAACAATCCAAGGGTTAGCACCCTCCTCATCACCTTCGACAACAGCAGCCGGAACAGCAACACAGCGACGTCGTTGGTAGACAATCGACGAACTCCCTCTCCGGCCAACCGGAAAGGACCGAGTCACAAGATGTGCCGACAACCGGGTAACTCCACCATTGTTGTCATCAGCAAGACGAACGAGGAGACGGTTCTCCAAAGCTTCTCGATGGTTTGCATCACTTTCATCTCTAACAGCATGATCAGTCACCGGATTGGAAAGTAATAGCAAACCGTCAGCAGCATCGAGCACCTTCAAGACGTTAGAAAGCCTTCTCCACCGAATCTGTCCCCTGTTCTCCATTTTTCCGAAATTAGGAGAAAAATATCACATCTAATATGAATAAATAGACCAAAGAAGTAATATCGAAATAAGAAATGTGATGATTAAGTGTCAAATCAAGAGCCGTCTCAACGACGCTGCCACTACAAGTATCACGTCTCATTTAAAGCCCCTGACAGGGTCCACACGAATTCCCAGGGGCTACAGATGAACCAGAAGGTGAAGAGTCAACACAACTTACAAAAATGACTTCAGCTCATGATTATACAAACTCTTCGCCCAAAGTCCTAACAGTTCAAGATAAACAAAGGTACAAATATCTTTTCTCGAAAACTGTTCATCTACCCAAAATCAAAAATTTTCAAAATCACCATAAGAAGCAAAATAAATCTTCTCACAGAAGATTCCCTACTCTCGCGCCCAAAGCATTTCTCTCATAAAGTCCAGTGCTCCACTTATTTGCATAAGAGCAACACTAGACTGGGGGGACTTGAAGGGGTAAGGTCCCAAAAACCTGGTAATAAGTACTTGGGACCATACCGCAACCTTACCTTTCAGCCCCTTTTCGACCTTGCGCGGCCGCGCACGGGTCCTACAAAGAAGGCTCAAGAGAAGATAACAGACAACACTTGCGCGCTGAAAGGGAAATCATAAATCCTTGCGCCTTCCTCCATAAAAAAAGGATGGAAATCCTAAGTTAAACCCTTCCGCTTAATAATACCCAGACTTGGGTATTATTTACTCAACTGATGCCACACGATAAGGAGTCACACCGGATTATGGCAAAAACCTTCTAGAAGATTCAATCGTGCACCACCAGACGGTTATAACCGTTGGAACACGTGTCATCATCCCAGGCCTCCCTGAAATCACGATGATGACATGGAATTGGAGGAAAACCTCCAATTGTCCACTTTCCACGTGGCAATTCCCCAGCCGTGGATCAAAAGAGTGATCCGTGTGCACTCACGTCGGATCAAGAAGATTAACGGAAGGAAATGTAACCGCTTACGGGGTTAGCATCTTCCGATTAACATTTCATCGAGTTTTCCCGCCCAAACTCTCGGCTATAAATATGAGATTAATTCAGGTATGAACTTCAAGTTACCCACTCTTCGTCAATACTTCTTCTTCTTCTTCTTCATAAACACATACTTATTCTCACTCCGGAGTCGGGACACGAAGAAAATCTCCATTTTCCCCTTGACGAGGCTAACGGTGTTCTGTTTTGCAGTATTCACCGGAGAAGAAGATCAGTCACATCGAATCAAACGAGAGAGAACAACCCCCTTTATGCAGATCCAAACCCCCTAGATAATTTGATTCCGGTCATTTATCTAGTGTTTCTTCAGATACCAATCTGGTATCAGAGTATTCCTACTATAGACTAGGTAAAAGTATAGCAATCTTCCTAATTCCCTATAGTGATGGCTCTGATACCAATCTGTCACACCCCAACCGATGGCGGAAACATCGGAATGAGACGAACAAATCGCTCAAAAGCATCATAACACTATTGTGACAAAATAATTTAAATCAAATTTCACAAATGACTAGAACCAAATACATTGTTTCAAATAAAGACAAATTGTAGTTTCATAACATGATAATGTTTATTGTTCAAATGAGTTTCTAAGTCCCTCCTAACTCGATTTCTTCATCACTTTGTCTATCAACCTGCAACATGTATTCAAAGTTTGGACCAATATATAGTAAGATTATTTATAAAGACATACTTCCCTCATACTACATATATGGGGATGAAAGAAAATGCTAACTTAAACTATATATTTAATTAGTTATTTAATATAAAACACAAATGTCAAATTGATTCTCTAAGTAAAATATTTATTGTATCAGAGTACATTTCTCACAATTACATAAAGGTCATTGAAACGGGTATTTAGAAAAGAATAATATATGACAAATCTAGATTCTAGCTTAATCTAGATTCTCTGATTCACATACGAAATACAAAACTCAAATATAACAAAACAAAAAAATAATTCTTGAAACATGTAGTAATAGAATTATATCCACAACCATTTAAATTATAAAATATTTAGCTATAATATGATTTGGAAAAAAAATGTATCCATAAAAGTAATTAATTATGTAGTAATAATTAAAATTTAAATCTCAATAGTCTATTAATCATGTTTCTCCAACAATTTTGCCGTGCCGTTTGCTTCATCGTTAGTAGTAACGTGACCCGACCCTATTACGACTTATCGATTTATCTTCATATCCTTTTCTTATCGATAAATAACTGAATCCCCATTGAAAGCTCACACGGTAATCAAATAAATTATTTAAGAAAGATGTAATAGAAATCCAGGCAAAAAACTATTTTAGTAATTTTACATCTTCCATTGATTATAAATCTTCCGTTATATATTTATCCTTTATATGTCATCCTAATCTATTTAATCATCAAAAATCAAATAAACAAAATAAAATAAATAAAGATTATACTTACCAATGGAAATTTAGGGAAGTCCATCTCAATCATAAGTTTTGGATCCATGACAATACTTACTGTTGCTGAATTAATACTAATCTTATTGTTGAACGGGCGGAACTAAGATCTACAAATCATAGTTTTCTATTCGTCTCCATGACTCCATTCCATTTGCTCCCATAACGCATATTGATATTTAGTGGTTCTAATCTAAACTTAACTCATAGAATAAGTTGAAGGAAAAATGGGATCAAATGATTGAATAAAGAAAGGTAGATGAGTTTTTGAAACGAGCACTTTCGTGCTGATAACGTGTTGTAAAACAACGGTCTATTAGCAACCAATATACAACTATAATAAACATTAGAGAACAAGACTATATAGATCATGTAGAGGACAAGAACAAGAAAAATAAGGGAATGAGAATCCTTTTTCTTTTGATATGAACATCATATACAAATACCAATATATATAGGCACTATGACATTGATACAAACATAAATGTGATATGGGAGTTGGTAATATGGATAGTCACTAATAAATAATATATTCATAACAGTTTTAAGGGTTTTTAGTCAAGGGGCAAGGAAAGTAATGGATAAATTAAAATAAAATTAATGAACTTTTGGTTATCTGTCATTAAAATAAGGAAAAAGGTTTTTGATATAAAACAATGGAAATTGTATATTGAATCTTCAATCTCACAATCCTTACATATGATACAAATGTATTAATACATATAGATGATAACTGCCAAACGGTCTCATCATTCAATACAATAATGTATACTTATGTGTAACTGGCAAAACGGTTATGGTGGGAGTTATGTATATGAGTATATCTGATTTTATAACACTCCCCCTCAGATATACATTACTATTTATTATACACAAATTAACAACATGCGTCAGGATGATGTTAAATCGGTACTTCAGGACCTATGAGATAAACTGATACTGCTGGACCAGTTATGCTGCCTCGTTAAAAACCTTACTAAGAAAACCCAATGGGACAAAACTTAGTCAAGGAAAAGAGTACAGCGTGTATAATTCTCCCCCTGAATTCAACAAACATCTTTCAATCTACGGAGACCGATCTTGTGTGATAGTTGCTCGAAACTATTTCTTGGTAAAGATTTTGTGAATAGGTCAGCTAAATTTTCACTTGACTTGATTTGGCAAACATCAATTTCCCCTTCTTTCTGTAAGTCATATGTTGAGAAGAATTTTGGTGAAATGTGCTTTGTTCGATCACCCTTGATGTAACCTTCTTTGATCTGAGCTATGCAAGCAGCATTGTCTTCATAAATAATCGTCGGCTCCTTCTTGATCTGTTCTAATCCACATGCTTCTTGTATGTGAGTAATCATTGATCTCAACCACACGCATTCTCGACCAGCTTCATATAGTGCAATTAGTTCAGCATGATTTGATGACGTTGCTGTAAGTGTTTGCTTAGTTGACTTCCAAGAAATTGCTGTGCCACCATATGTGAATACATAACCTGTTTGGGATTTTGCTTTATGTGGATCTGATAGATATCCAGCATCAGCATACCCAACAAGCTGGGACTTTTGACCTTTCTGGTAGAAAAGACCTAAGTCTTGTGTCCCGCAAATATATCGGAATATGTGTTTTATTCCATTCCAGTGTCTACGTGTTGGGTTTGAACTATATCTTGCTAGTACATGTACCGAGAATGCAATATCGGGTCTCGTGTTATTTGCAAGATACATAAGAGCACCGATCGCACTTAAGTATGGTACTTCTGGACCAAGTACTTCTTCGCCTTCTTCTTGAGGGCGGTAAGGATCCTTTTGAGGATCTAGCGGTCGGACAACCATGGGTATGCTAAATGGATGAGCTTTGTCCATATTAAAACGTACTAACATCTTTTGGATGTAGTTTGACTGATGGACGAATGTACCGTTTCGTAAATGCTCAAACTGCAGGCCGAGACATAATTTTGTTGTGCCAAGGTCTTTCATCTCAAATTCTCTCTTTAATATATTAGCAGTTTTTTCTATCTCTTCAGGAGCTCCGATGATGTTTATATCATCAACGTAGACTGCTACAATAGTGAATTTTGAGAGTGATCTTTTTATAAAAACACATGGACTGATTACATCAGACTTGTATCCTTCTTTTTCGAGATATTCACTGAGCCGATTGTACCACATGCGGCCAGATTGTTTAAGACCATATAAAGATCTTTTTAGCTTTATAGCACACATGTCTCGAGGTATTGATTTTAATGCTTCGGGCATTTTTAATCCTTTAGGGATTTTCATGTAGATGTCATTTTCTAGTGTCCCGTACAAGTATGCGGTGACGACATCCATAAGTGTCATTTGAAGTCCTTCTGAGATTGCAAGGCCAATTAGAAATCTAAGGGTTATCGCATCCACTACAGGGGAATAAGTTTCCTCATAATCAACTCCTGGGATTTGGGAAAACCCTTGTGCTACAAGACGTGCCTTGTATCGTACAATCTCATTCTTTTCATTTCTTTTTATAGCAAACACCCATTTATAACCTATTGGTTTGACGTCTATGGGTGTTCGGACTACAGGTCCGAAAACATTTCGTTTTTCAAGCGAATCTAACTCAGCCTTTACGGCTTCTTGCCATTTTGGCCAATCAATTCTGTGCATGCACTCTTCTAGAGTTTTAGGTATGTAATCATTTTCATTGATTACATCTGTTGCTATAGCATATGCAAATATATCATTAACACGTGTTTCATTTCGGTTCCATATTGTACTATTTTGTACATAATTGATAGAGATCTCATTTTCGTTTGGTACCAGTGTGTCTTCTTGATTTTCATTTTCCTCTGGAATTATATTTGTCTCTTCTGGGACATTTATCTTTGGAACCTATTGGTCTCCCACGTTTTCTTTGTATGGTAATCGCTTCTGGGATTGCTTCAATTCGAGCATGTGCATTTGATGCTGGTATATGTGACTTTGTCACCCTATTTGTGTCTGTGAATGCATCTGGTAATTCATTTGCGATTCTTTGCAAATGTATAATCTTTTGGACTTCAGATTCACATTGACCACTTCGGGGGTCGAGATTCGATAATGATGATGCATTCCATGTTAACTCTTGTGTTACCAGTCTTTCTTTAGTCTTATCTCCCCCTAAGACTGGGAATACTGTCTCATTAAACTGACAGTCAGCAAAGCGTGCTGTAAACATGTCACCCGTTAGTGGTTCTAAATATTTAATAATAGACGGTGAGTTAAAACCGATGTAAATGCCCAGTCTTCTTTGTGGTCCCATAATGGTACGTTGTGGTGGCGATATCGGTACATATACCGCACAACCAAATATTTTGAGGTGGGACAGATTTGGTTCTCTTCCGGAGACCAGTTGTAATGGAGAATATTCATGATCGGCAGTTGGTCTTAATCGGATTAGGGCAGCAGCGTGTAAAATAGCATGTCCCCATGCAGAAGATGGCAATTTGCATCTCATCAGGAGAGGTCTAGCGATTATTTGTAATCGTTTAATTAATGATTCAGCTAAACCATTTTGTGTATGAACATGAGCTACTGGATGTTCAACCTTTATCCCAATCGACATACAATAATCGTTAAAAGCTTGGGATGTGAATTCTCCTGCATTATCCACTCGTATGGTTTTAATTGGATTTTCAGGGAAATGAGCTCTCAACTGTATGATTTGCGCTAATAGTCGGGCAAACGCTACATTTCGAGTAGCTAAAAGACTCACATGTGACCATCGCGATGAGGCATCAATTAATACTAAGAAATAGCGAAATGGACCACAAGGAGGATGTATAGGCCCACATATGTCCCCTTGGATTCTTTCCAAAAATGAGGGGTTTTCTTGTGTCAATTTAGTTGGTGAGGGCCGAGTAATGAGTTTGCCTAGAGAGCATGCCGCACATAATAAATCTTTTGATTGTAAGACTTTTAAATTTTTAAGAGGGTGCCCATTTGCGTTCTTAATTATTCGCCTCATCATTATGTTACCTGGGTGACCTAGTCGGTCATGCCATATTGTGAATGTGTCTTTATCTAGTAACATATGGTTACTCACCACCATGTATGCTTCAATAGGAGTAATATTTGTACAATATAATCCAGAGGATAAAGCTTTTAGCTTTTCTACAATGGTATCTGTGCCATTTTCATTTGAAGTAATTTGTAAGTATTCAATATTATTTTCGGATGTTGTTTTGAGGTGGTAACCATTTTGTCGAATACTTTTAAAACTAAGTAAATTTCGTCTTGATTTACTAGAGTATAATGCATCATTTATAATTAGTTTAGTACCCGATGGTAATATGATGCTTGCTCTTCCAGAGCCTTCTATAAGATCACACACACCAGAAATAGTACCCACAAGTGTCTCTGCAGGAGACAACTCAGAGAAAAATTTCTTATGTTTGAGAATAGTGTTGGTAGTACCACTATCAACGAGACATTCATCACCAATGATAGCTTTATTGGAGCTTGTAAACATATTTCCTCTGGTAATAATAAAATAAATTAATATAACGAACTACTTGCTTGAGTATGAAAAAAAAAAACATCACATCACATCACACAAAATATGAATCAAACATCACAAAGATTTTAAGTGAAAACATAACAAAAGTTCAAAACATAAAATAACAATAGAGTTGAAATAAAATTCACTAACAGTCTTATGATCTCGTAGCCTTAAATGAACCCACTTGTAGCGAGTTTTATAGAGTAAGACCAACTTCAGGTGGTCAAATCGTTCTTGAATGTTTTTCCATAACTCACGTCTCCCCTAGACTCTTTGCTTCTAGATGAGTTTTAGCATCAAAAGCCCACGAGGGGTAGTTGTAGTGAATTTAAGCTTTGATAAATTCGACATTTTATATATAAATGAAAAAATCAAAGATTTAAACTTAAGCCGCAATATAAAAATATATATATATATATATATATATATATATATATATATATATATATATATATATATATATATATATATATATATATATATATATATATATATTAGGCTATTTTTTTATATAATACTAACATTAATTTGATAATTTAATAAAAAATATGAAACGTTAATTAAATATGTGTTTATATTAAACTAGGTTATAACCCCGTGTATTACACGGGTTGAATAAATGTAATTTTATATATTAAAAAGTTATACATATATAAACCATATGTATTGTGCGAGTTGAATAAATGTAATTTTATATACTAAATAATAAAAATATTATATCTTTAAAACCAAGTATTTTCCTATCTATCCCAATTTGATTTATCAAACTCCTCTTTATCCGAATTTTATTTTTAAATAAACATATAATCTGTTTGATTTAAGATATAAATGGAATAACTTAATCCACGTTTATCATCATTCTTTTAGGAAGTGTAATTGTATATGAAGTTCTTTGATAATCTGATATCAAGATTTTAAAATATAAATGACTAAAAGTAAATATATAATAAAACACATATAGTAATTAATGTTTAGCTTTTAAAATTTCTAAAAAGATTGAGCACATGTAAATGACAGGTACATTGTCATCACTTATATGCTCGTAAAGTTTAATGGTTCAGGTGAAATACTTTGGGACTAAAGTATATTTATATTTGTAATCGATTATATTTTATTAGTGTTTCTTTAATTTGTATTTATATTTAAATGTTGTTATAAGTAAATATTATATTTTTTAATTATAACTATTAATATACGTATGACAAAAATATTGTTTTTTATTAATATCATTATTAGCAGTGTTACTTGTATTATTATGTTATAATTATAATTGCTACCATTAATATTTTTTTATTTTAATTATTAATTTATAGATATAAATAATAATTATCTATAATTAGGTAGAAGAGATTAAACTAAATAATATTTCATAGGAGATTATCTATAATTAATTAGAAGATATTAAACTAAATGATAATTATCCATGGAGTACATGGCCTAATATGATGACAAGTGCCCCAAACATGGTTTCTTTTATTATATAGATAGATATGAAATGTTGTCTTTTGAAAAGAAGTCAAAAAGGAGAAAGAGGGTGACGTGAATTAAAAAAATATATTGATAGGGACTTGCCATCTTTTCGATTTAAGCTAATTTTGGATGAATGAATGTTGTGAGCTATATATTAAATGCTGTCCTTAAACAGCTGCTGTATCCCATCATCATCTATTGAATATAATATTATTATATGTTATTATCATCAAGATGTAACTGTATGCCATTATAATCATAACGGTTGTAAGCTTTAAGAGAGGAAAAAAAAACGGGTTATTAAGCAGAAAGAAAAAAAACTGTTCCGGCGACCTTTTCTCGAGAACTCACCGCCGCAGATCAATTCGGAGATCCAGATCTACTCGCTAACGAAAACATTCACCGATGATGACGTAACCGGAGCGAGTCCGTGAAGGTTCACACGTGTCGGAGATGACGAACGACTGTAGACTTGACTCGAAAACCGGAGACGAGTAGAAATTCGAACGCGTTGATGACGCAAACGGCGATGAACTGACGTCAGCAGCGAACGCCGATGAGTAGCTTCCGATACGTCCGTACGACGAACTTAACTGGTTAAACGCCGATGTCGACGGCATCACAGAAACGGTTGGCGGTTGAGGACAATCGCCGGAGAAAAGTTTTCAGGTCAGTTATTTTTTTTCGTTGTTTATTTTCCGTTTGTTTGTACGGGTCGTGTATTTGGGCGGCAGTGACCGCCGTATTGATTAAAGAAAAACGAAGACAATTTCGGAATTTGATTCTTTATGGTATGAAGTAGAAAACCATATTTGTGTTCTAAACTGCTTGAAAATAAAACTATTTTTTTGGGTATTCTAAAATCTAGATTTGAAAAGCATGTCTTTTATTCCAAAGGATTGGATCGAAAAAAAAACCGATTTAGAAAATCTTTTGAAAAACATTTGTATCCTTTTTATATAAAATAATGCCACCGCACAAGTATATGGAGTAAAAACCTTTTCTAATTCCATTTTGTCAAATTCACATGTGTGTTTTTCCTTTGGACAGACATATACTTAACTATAAAGATTTTGATGGTGTGTACCAGGGATATGATGAACGGAGATGTACTAACTCCAAAAGCAGTGTTGATGAACTCGTGATGGTGAAGGTTTCCGGCAAATATTCCGTTGTAGATTTGTTGCAGATGGCTTGTTAATCCCAGTGCATACAGAGACAATCGTGCTGATAACGTGATATAAAACAATGGAAATTGTATATTGAATCTTCAATCTCACAATCCTTACATATGATACAAATGTATTAATACATATAGATGATAACTGCCAAACGGTCTCATCATTCAATACAATAATGTATACTTATGTGTAACTGACAAAACGGTTATGGTGGGAGTTATGTATATGAGTATATCTGATTTTATAACAGTTTTCAATTTTAAAACAACAAAAAAAGAAACCCCACAAATGGCCATAAACCCGGCCCCAAACCGCCTGATCCCGGACTCGAACCCGGGTTCTTCGGGTGGGTTAAAGGCCACTTGAAATTCTTTTAATTTGGTTCATAAGATGTGCAGGTTCATTAAAAGAACATAGGAAATTTATAACAGCGAAAAATGTAGGGCCACGGGACACGAACCCGTGACGCCTCATGGTTAACAGAAACATCAGCCACCTGATCTGTGTTCTAATTTGTGAAGTTTAGTTGTTTTCATTTTATTCGAACAAACGACAAGGTTCATCATCTTCATTAAAAAAAAAATACAAATGTGAACTGTTATGTGGGTTTCCATGTTTTGCAATTCATATGAATGAGAGTTTATTGTATATCAACAGAAAATTAATGAACGAAACAAGGGAATGAGAATGTATACCGAGACGAGTCGAAAGACTTCCCGTCGCTGTCTTCGAAATTCCGGTACGTTGCGGGTTTGCGCCAACGAGTAATCTGTTTCGAACCGAAGTGACGTGAAACAATGGATGTCTCTGATGCCGTTTTCGTATCCCCGGTTCGTTGCGGTTTCTCCGGCGTGGTTGGTATTCCAGCGAGAGAGGGTGAGTAAAGTAGTGAGGTGTTTTTGGGAGAGGTGTCGTGATGGTGTAAGGGTGTAGAACAGGATGAAGGCTTCGGTTTTATAGCCTTCATACGTCTAGCAAATTATGGTAATACGTTGCGAGTGATTGTAGGTGTTTTATAAAGAGTCTAGGTTCAAGATGATATAGAAATGGAAAACGCGTATACAGGATTTCAATCACAGACAATCAGCTTCAATCAAATGAAAAGGAAATAAATGAGACTGTGCATGTTAATGAATTTGGGCGGCAAGTTCAAAGGTGTTTCAAAAGTAACGGAAAGAGAAGATGAGCTTATTATTGACAAAATTCATATAAGTAGGTCTCGTTTTGAGTAATAAAATTCTAATATTTTTAACTTTTGTTATTCAGTTACCAACTTACCATATTATATGTGCCTCCATATTCATTTTTAGAAATGGCATTTTGCTTAGATATTAGTCAAAACTAGTCTAAGTCCCCGTGTAATACACGGGTGGCTAAACAACAAAAAATTTATACTTTAATACGTAAATACTTTATTAAAAGTTTGTTTGAATATTAAGATAAATAATATCTTATAAAAATAAATTAACGATTACATTTCATATTAATTATCATGTATACGTCTATAAATAATTTTTTGAAATGAAAGAAATGTTGTATTAAATCTATAAATAAATTCCAATATAGCATGCATAGAAGTTGTATCCAATATAAATGAGCCACAAATTTCCACTTAATCAATTCTTAAAAGATTACCCTCTTTAACCAGACCCACTCTGACCCGTTTTAAACATGCATATTTGATAATGTTATATTTTCAGTTTACATATCACATGAATTGAATAATATAAAACGAATAAACGATATAATTCATAAATATCTAAAACTTATTATAATATAATGAAACTGGGGAGATAAACTCATGGTACTTATCCGGCATGTTCTTGAAGGAGATATTTGAATTGTTCCCTGTTGTCTTCAATTTGCTTTGTAGCTTCCGTATAGCCCCATGCCTCTGCTCCATTTTTCCAATATATCACATAGCAAAATTAGATATAATTAAGACGCTATGTCAACAAACACTGACCACGTTCACTGGTTTTGTAAAAATGATAATAATTAATTTTTGAAGTGCCAATTTTTGACCAATGATACACTGGGGTTGATTTAGTTTGTTTTTCACCTTGAGTATTCAAATGAGTTAAACTAAAAAGATTTAGTTACAAATGGAACATGCCAAGAAGTCAAAAGGCATCAAAAATGTATTCCAATGCTTAAAACCTCCTAAATCTCCCTTTCTTTACCCGAACCCAATGTGTTACATGGGTGGCTAAACAGGAAAACTAAGTCCTTTAAAATTGTAAAGTAAAAATTATAATTTTTTATACGTTGAATTATTAAAAAAAATGTTAGAGAGTACACGAAATAATTGAAATACATGAATAGGAAAAAAAATCACAACTCATTAAAGATCTCTTTATAAACAACGTTAGTATTACTTATGCGTAGGTTTACCATCGTTGTCAAGTATTGATAGCTTTACTCCATCTCGTGTTTTAACCCTTGATAAAGCAACATACAATTGACCATGTTTGAAAACAGGTTGTCTCAAGTACAAACCAACTTTTGATAGCCTTCTCCAGATGCTCCATCCTCCAAGAATCATATGTAAGTAATCAACCAAAGTCTATAAATATTAACAACTTAATAACAATACTAACTACTATCCATCGTTTTAAACGTGTTTCCGTTCGGGATCAAACCCGAAAGATCGTTATACGACCAGGAAATTCCCAGAAATATTGCACGATGAGGCCGAAAAACTGCGAAGAACCGGCAATGAGCATGCTTTTTCGGGAAGTATCACTCTGAGATTCGGATTATTTGACACGCTAAAATGCTCAAGATACGAAGCAGGAAATATATCATAAGGAATCCCACCAAGAAACCTATTTCCAGATAAATGAACATAAGAAACATCACTAAGAATCCTAAAATCCAAATCAATATCACCCGAAAACAAATTATCTTCAAGTCGAATTCGAAAAAGCGAGGAACAATTCGAGATAGACGAAAGACCACCCGAAAAATAATTCGAAAATAACATTAACCTACTCAACTCCCCCCCTGAAGAAATACCTGGTGGAATCACACCCACAAAATCATTTGTTGAAACATCAACCCATTTGAGTTTAGAATGCATACCCAATTCTTGTGGCAGTGTGCCACTAAAGAAGTTATCCAAAATAAGAAGTGATTCAAGATTAGGAACCATATTTTAAATAAAACCCAGTTACTTACAAACAATTGGCTAAATCTCGGTTCTAATGTTCAACCCAAACCGGTTACATTAATTCTTAAAAACGGAATGTGAATACGTAATACAACAAACGACACTAAGTCGTGTGTCTGAAGAACAGTTTCTGCAATCTCTTTGAGCACTTGCCCACTTGCATAGTGATGTCTGCGTACTGGCATGTATACATCTGCACCAGCAACCAGTTCCCTCTCAATTTCGTCTGTCTTCCTTAACGTAAAATAAACGGGCTTTCCACACAGCTCACATCTTGCCTATAGCTTAGTTAAAGACTCTGCAACTGGTATCGTATCAAGCACTCCAAAGCTCCTTCTGCAAACCGTACATATAACAGTATATTATGTGGCTGCGATGAAGTCATGAAACTTTTACATGAAAATTGAAAGGTTTGACATGGTTACATGTAAATGGGTCTACCACTCTACTTGAACCGTGTTTAATCCCAAACGGGTCAAAACGGAAGTTCATTAAATGTTGCCCAAAGTCTATTTTAGCGTATACAACTTCCACAAATGTTTTGTTTGAGTAATTCAATCTATAATTGTAATTGAAGTTTGAAAAAATGGACAACCCATACTGCAACCTCTTCACAAAAAAACATATAGTTAAACGTGTTCTTTTCTAGGTTCAATCTTTAGATATTTCTTCCCACAAGCATATAAGCAAGACCAATTAACTGTAAAAGTTAAATCGAAGACATGCCCACAAAAGAGTTGATGTCAACCTAGTAACACATTAACCAAATGAAACATCAACCAGCATGCAATTCATATATAATATAATAATTTCTACTGTTTTAGCTTGTTTAGTGATGTTTAGTATGCTGAAATGTTCCCTGTTTTTTGCACCTTTGACGGCTTACGATAAACCCAACCCTTTCTAGGATGTCCTAAACCAAAAAAAAAAAAACATTACATGCTTTGTTATCATATATCTTTGTTTTTAGAAGGTTGTATGTATAAAAATATACTTTGAAGAACTTTCAACCAGTCCCCTTTCAGCTAGATATCTTGATTTGACCCATTTGGGATCAAATACAACCCAAATTAACCAATTCGTAAGTATATAAATGTCAATAACAGAATAGAAAGAAAATATCAACATTGAAACTTCATTAAACAACCTGGAGCCATTGTCACCAAGACCATGCAATCAAACCACCGTTGCTAGATGCGTCCCTTTTGGCCTCACAACATAAGTCCTTCCGAGACAGCATCATTGCAATTTCTGAGGTTGCATGTATTCACTATGTCATCATCCTATAATTATTAAAGAAATGAATTAATTTAACAATATTTAATGTGAATAAACGATTTAATAAGTTTTATGAATTAAAAAAAAAACTCACATGTCATCATAGTTTCACAACCACTGAACAAAATGTCAAGACTGGTAACAGAATATGCCCAATGAACAAAAGAATTTAACATATAAGATGTTTATGTTTATTACTTGATCCATATTCAAGATGCACCAGCTCGAAAATCATCCATCGATCTCATCAAAGGATAATTTCGGTTGAATTTATTAGCTAATGTCAGCATCGAATTTGGAACAACATTACCCATAGGCCATACCAGCTCAAAAATCATCCATCAATCTCTCATCAAAAGATAACCTACAAACAATCAGTCTAAAAGGTTAAATATAAGGAGCTGCATTTTTCTTTTCACTGAAGATAAACAATGTTTACAGTTTAGCAAAACCTCAAACATACAAAACCAAATTCAAATCCACAAATCCATGAATATGATTATAGATCAACAAACAGATGGCCACAATTCAGTAAGTCATGTGCAGAGAAATTACCTCATAGGCTCGTATTTGATGTGAGAAGCTGAAAGAAGCTAATCAATGAATGTAAGCATATTCAAATCAGAGGGCCTCATCATTTTCCTTAAACATACACAATCTGCTGTCCTATATGAAGAAACTAATCGGTTCATCATCACTGAAATGATAACTCAAACAAACCGCTCAAAATCAGTCACAACCTAGTCACATTTCAAGACCCGGACATTAAATTAACACACTACGTAGAAGCCTCTCCCCAAGCGGTGAACCAGCTAAACACCAAAATCCACCCACACCATGATACAACCAGTCCCAACCCCAAGATTCAGCTCCCACCCCACGAAAAGACCACTACCCTGACCTGCTGAATTACTCCCACCAGCCTGTACACTAACCACATCTACAATCCATTAAATTTACCATATCATCTCTTGTTACTGAAGGCTCAGAAGAAATAGGCATGACTGTCAATGAAACTGAATCATAAGCAAACATATTCTTCTCAACTCCGGTCTGCTTAACGAAAGAAAATCATTATGATACAACAATCACAGCTATGCCGGAGTCTATGAACAACTTTATTAGTATGTAAACAGAGATGACTTTTTAAAGCTTAATTTTATCTAAAGAAAGCACGGATGTGCTATGATATGTAATTGAGCACTTATCAACAAAACAACTGATGTACGCAACAAACACAACAGTTTCATATGTTGGTATTAAATACCAACTACACAACATAACTCATTTGAGGCATTCAGTGGAGCAAGTTGTGTGCAGGCAAGAAGAATCAATTTTAACAATTCTATGTTCAGTTTTCTATAAACTACAAATCAACGGCATCGATTATGAAATTAAAGGAAAAACAGACATTGATCGATCTTCACTTATGCTCCCTTTCTTTACCCGAACCCAATGTCACCAAAAAAATAAGTTTTTTTGTCTAATTACCTTATAATAAAGTTTTTTAGGCTTTTGAATGCATTTTTTTTGTCTACTGAAAAGCTCACCTTAACCATCAAATAGTTCATGAACAGTACTTCGTTCAGTTCATTTGCAGCCCTAATTACAATAATAATCTATTTTTTTATTAAAAAAAATTTAGGAAGCTGTATGCATTAAACTTTCAGCACGTTTGACTCGTTTGACCAATTTTGTTTAAGCTAAATGTTTTAAAATGACCCATCTAGAACAGAACAAACCTGACGTAGATGATCTTCATTAAAACCATCCCGAAAACAGAAACTCTTCTTATTAAGTCAGCGAGGCGACCATCAGCTAGAATTCACGATCCACATGATTGCTGTCACAATAACAATGAGTGTGAGCTGAAATGGGTTGGGTAGTCGGACCACAAACACATCATTTATCATTTTTGGTTATACAAAATCTGTATTATTACAATGTATTCTAAACATTAATGAGGACTCGTTTTAGGTTTTGGTGTATTTACATACACTTCCGCTAAGTTTCAAACCGTTTGACCAAGCTTGACTCATCTAACCAGTTAGATTCGTTCAACCCATTCTTTTTAGTTAAATCATTTAAAACATAATATGTTTGACCCGTTTAAAATAAAAAATAAAAAATTAACCTACTAATATATAGAAGGTAAGGATGAGCATTTGGTACTTGAGACCAGTACTGTACCGAATTATTTTCGGTACCGATTCGGTACCCACTTTTTGGCATTTTTTGTACCGGTACTTTTGGTCAGTACTGCAATATCTACTATAATAATAAATCCACATTAAAAATCACAAATCCTTGATACATCCGATTATTTTTTGTTCATAGGAAAAAAAAATAAAAATAAAAAATACGGATATAAAACACACATCACCTTAAAATAGCTGTTGATATATTCTTCAAAACTGTAGCACCGTAAACAAAACATCCTATTTCTTTGTTGTTTGCTTGAAAAGCACAACTTTTTAACAGCTACTAAAACTAAAATATGAAGTAATAAGAGAAAACTGGAATATAATTACCGCAATAACATCTGAAAGTGAAGGTTGTTTCTTCTTCGTGTGGAGAAGATGCGACTGCCATTAACTTAGTATACTGGAAAATAAACTTTGGTCATATAAAAATATTAGAATTCAAGAGATTTTGTAACTTACAACATTCATATTAGCAGCCCATATAGCAAATTAATGTTCCCAGTTCCCTAATGTAGAAAGCGGTGCTACTAAATGAGGGGAGACATTCTCTTTAGATAACGATGCCAAATAAGCAATACTTTGTATCGTTTTCCTGAATGTTATAAAGCATACTATAAAGGTAAAGGATTACTTTTTCATACATATATAAAAACAAAATTTTTAAAAAATTAAGGAAATCTTACCAAGACCCATTTCGTCTGCAAGTATCACATGTGTTTGTTTTGACTTTAGACCATGAGAAACGCAAGAAATTCAATCCTTCAAGCTGGTACGGAAGTAGCTCACCTATAGTTACACGTAATCAAGTTTTGAGAACATCTTCTAGCTTATACATATAGCTATTAAAATTGAGAGGCTTATACATATACCCAAAAAGCTTACTTGCGGCAAATAATTTTCAGCACTTAAATACATATTTAGAAGAGAGATTGATGAGGCAGAACAATAACTTAGGCCCTTCGAGACTACAGCCAAGAAGAAGAAAAGCTAAAACATAAACCCTAACCTTTTTATCAACTTTTTACACCATATCAAAATTATTAGCTTTGATATTACATTATTTAATCATCATAATTGAAACAATACACATCTCCAACAACATCATTAACTGTCCAAGAAAGTAGTAGTTAGTTGATGGTTGGCTATTCACTTAATTTATCACAGCACTTTGAAACTCAAAAGTAAAGACATATGGTAGGAGAAGCATGATAGTCATATGCTAGCTAAGAACAACAAACACTCATGAAAACGTAAATGGTTGATATTTAAATAACATTAATTCATTAGGAGAAGCATGATAGTCATAGCTTGTAGCAATAAACGGGCCACCTGTAGTACGCCCGAAGTTGGTTCCTTCATGACACTATTACAAAAATTAAATTAACAAATAAAGTTAAATCCAATATTATCAAGTGAGTGGGAACTAAAAATAATACATAAAAAAGGTACAAAAAAGGATATTTTCGGCTGTCTTACTCTTGCCTATCTCACTTACTTGGAGTGCCCAGATCTCTCGTCATCCTGCAAATGAACAAAACTACCAGAGTTATATTAAATAAATGTAAAAATTAAGACATAAGAAAAGGTACTTATGAATACTCTGAACCACCACCAGACTCACCCAATTCTGGAAAACCCTAACCCTATAAATCGAACGCCACAACCACCTTGTCGACAGAAAAAACTGAGCACCTAACAAATCAGAAAGAACATTCAAATATATAACAAATTAACAATCGGAATAACAAATAAAACTAACCTGATTTACACTTTGAATCAAAACTTGCTATCATAGTACCAAATAACATAAACCACATAAGATCAGGCGAAATAAAATCCCCAAAATTAAGGTAATCCACATATAAATATGTAATCAAAATCAAATACAACAAACCTAGTAAAATATTAGCAATCAAATCGAAAATATGAAATACCTCAAAAAGATTTGAAACAGGGAACATTATCGTCTCTCGAATCCTTTGGATGCTTCAAGTGCCGCTAGTTCCGATGACTGCTTCAAGAATCCATACCAAAACCTTAGAAACCGATGGTCACATTGTCTCACAATCAAGGGTTCCTAGGAAAAACCAATATTAAAAAGACATGAAACAAAAATTAACATTAGAAACTTTCATGAATCAGGTTATAAATTGAAAAAACAAAGTTACCAGGTTACTTTTGACCGTAGAGAGATGAGATCTAGGTTGTTTCAATTGAAAAAAAAAGAGAACTGATTGGAGGCAAATGATGAAAAGAAACGCTTGTGTTAATTCTAGATTTAGGGTTCTTGGTATTGCAAATTAGATCCGGTTATCGGACTGACTGGATCTCAACAATCGGAAAAGCAGGATACAACTGATTTCAGATGAGATATACAAAACAAAAGAAATTATTAGTTATAAAATCTAAAATATCAAGAACGATAGTTGATCCATTGACAAAATCTAACCTTTATGACGAAGATCAGAGTCGGATTCATAGAGGAATGAATGAGAGGCAGAGAGCGATTCATTGATAACACAGGAATATGAGATTGAAATTAGGGTTTTAATGATTGATTGAAAACGTATTGGAGAAGATTTCTAACTGATTGATTGAGAATTGAGTGGTTTCCATATAAAGCATTTTGCCGCTCAAAAACCCAATTATCTGGCCAAAGAGAGTAGCCACATCAAGGTCAAATGGTCAACCATTATTTTGCTTTAGTATAATAGATAGATAATGTGGACGTTATGAAACTTGACTAGTTTATACATAACTCTAAGTTTCAAAGAATTATTATTATTTAAATTAACTAAATAAATAATTAACCATATTGATAGTTATATTAAAATTAAAAAAAAATCTTTCGACGTTTATAATTTGCGAAAAAAATTACCGAGTTTCAAGGATTAGGATAATTCAAAACGGGTCGGATTTTAGATATCCGTTTTTTACGGATGTTACAGTCTCCCATACTTTAGGAGATTTCGTTCTCGAAATCTAAGAGGAAGACTTTTGAAAAGATGACATTCTTGCTAAAATGCTTGAAATTGCGAAGTGTGTTGAAAATGCGTAAGTAGAAGTAGTTGGAAAGCTGACAAGAAGACATCTAAGGATCCAAAAGAGAGAATAGATGGATGCGACTTGATCATAATGTTTTTGTTTAAGGATATTGTTTTCATGTATGCATCACATAACATATAATGTTTCAAATAGTTTCCACAAAATCTATTGCCCCGAGTGCCCATATGGTAGATGAAAGCACTTCTTTACAAGCCCATATCGAGGCCCTCTCTTCGTAAATCTAAAAGTTAGAAATGGCAAAAACGGCCTCGGTTATGGCTTGCGAAGGGTGTGGTAGGCCACATGAAAATTGAAGTTGTATGAAAGAAATGGATAATCAAACGGAAATGGTAAACTACATTGATAATAGACCTAGGCCGTCGGGTCCCCCAACGGGTACCTACAACCAAGGTTGGCGTAACCACCCTAACCTTGGTTGTAGAGAACCCGGCAATAGTAGTAATCAACAAAACCAAAACCAACGAACAAACTTTCAACAACCAAGAAATGAGTCCTAAAATTTCTCTCAACAACAACAAGGGGGACGAGAGAGGCTTTAAGATACTATCTCACGCCTCATCTCTGATACCGAAAAGAAAAACTCGGATCGATTCCAACAAATGGAATCGAGCTTTAGAAATCAACAAGCTAGTATTCAAAACATTGAAAAACAACTAAATCAACTAGCTCAAAATTTCTCCGAGAGACCACAAGGCGCGTTACCCAGCAATACCGAGACCAACCCAAAGGCGCAAGTGCATCTCATAACATTGAGAAACTGTACCGTAGGACCCGAGGAGGCTCCGCTACCTCCATCCGACAAAAATTCACCCATTCAAACCACGACCTCACCGACACCCCAAAAAAGAAACAACTCCTCCGCCAAATCACGAACCTACCAAGAACCCCTCGGTGCCCTACCCCGGTCGGTTACTTCGCCAAAAGACCGATGAGCAATTCACAAAATTCATAAACTTACTAAAATAATTGCACATCAATCTTTCATTTGTGGAAGTCCTCACTCAAATGCCTAAATATTCAAAGTTTATAAGAGACTTTCTCACTCACAAAAGGAAAATTGAAACATTGCAATTAGTTAATTTAAGTGAAGAATTGATGCGTATTCTAGTGTTATATATATTAGGTGTATATTTTAAGCCCCTTTAACACTTTTTAGTCAAGTTTTAAATTTATAAAACACGATATTTACTAACACTAGACACACATATGGGCAAGTGCACCCATCGTGAGCGTAGTATAGTGTTGGTAAGATACCGAGGTCGTCCAAGGACACAAGAGCTTTTAGTACCGGTTTATCCTCAACGTCTAATCAAATCAAAAAGTTTAGAAAAAATGTTTTAAACTAAGAAAAATAAAAACTAACTAAAATGCTGAAAATAAAAATAAAAAGAAAAACAGATAGACAAGATGAATCACTTGGTTCCGACTCGTATCTAGTGTAACCTTTGATTATTTCCGCACTTTTGCACTATTTTAAGAGATTATCTTAGTTATTGTAGTAGGCCCCTCTTTTGAAGGTGACGTTACCCTCACCCCAGTAGTTTGAGTCAGCAAGGATACAATCCTAAAAGGGTGGATTATTGGAAGATAATGAATTAAGTTATTAATGCAAATTATGGTAGGCCCCTCTTTTGGAGGTGACGTTACCCTCGACTAAGTAGTCTGAGTCAGCAGGGATACAGTCCTAAATAGCCGGGTTATAGTATTAATAGTAGTTAACTTATGAGGGGATCAAAGAGTTTGGACCCCCGCCATCCAATACCGTTAAGTATTGAAGGAGGTCCTACTAAATTTGACCCAGGTCCATTGCAGGACCTCTAAGCGCTGAACAATGGCAAGACCTCTACCAAACCGTTCCCTTAACCCCCGACTAGGTAGCCAACATACCTCCATATAGACCGTGGAGATATGAATGATGAAAATCTTTTATTTTATATAGACAGTAAAATAATGCCAAGACACCACGGACAAACGATAAGGAAAGATCACCTTCAACATAAGCAACTAGTTATTAAAGTCATTAATACAAAACCAAGTAAAAAGTGCAAAAGATTAGAAATAAAAAGTATTACACTAGACACTTTGTCTTCACCAAGGGATGTAAGAGACTTAGGCAAACATGGCCTTGATTGTCAAGAACTCTTACGATCAATCTTGGATCCCGAGACGACTCACACACTCTATGATGGACAATGGATGATGGTGGTGGATGATGGTGTTATGGTGGTGGTGGGTGAAGTGTGAGAGAGGTGGTGTGCCAAGGGATGGTTTGAGCTTGAGCCAAGCACTCCTATTTATAGGCTGAACAGAAGCTCGGGCACGGCCCCGTGTCCAGTGGGCACGGCCCCGTGTCCACATCCTCTCTTTCTTCATTAAATGCAGCTTTGTCTTATTAGTTGACCACGCCCCCGTGTCCGCTGAGCACGACCCCGTGGTGGGCAATAGAAGCTTCTACCACTTTGTCTTTTCTGCTGGTACTTGGGCACGCCCCCGTGCTGGCTGAGCACGGGGCGTGTTCAGGCTTCTGATCTCTTGTTTTGCTTGGGAAGATGCTGTCGTGGGGTCGGGCATGTCACGTCTTGTCCCTTTTCTTGTATTTATGTTAGATTTTGATGTCTTTTTGCTTCTTTTGTTAATTTGAGCTCATTTAATCCTGAAAATACAAAAGGAAGACAAAAGCACACTTTTTCCAACATTAGTACTAAAAAAGGGTTAGTTTTATGCCTCATTTGATGAAATTTATATGTTGCATTTTGAACACATCAAGAATGCTCCGCCGTGCTACTCAACAAACTCCCACAAAAGAAAATCGACCCCGGAAGCTTGACCATCCCTTGTTCCATTGGGGGATCACCTATACGCAATGCGCTGGCCGATTTTGGGGCTAGCATCAATCTCATGCCCGCATCAATGTTTGACCGACTCGGACTACGTAAAACAAGCCCCCCAAAGATGAGCATACAACTCGCCGATAGGTCTATCAAATATCCACAAGGTGTCGACGAAAATCTATTGGTAAAAGTCGGAGACTTTGTCTTCCCGGCCGACTTTGTCATACTCGATATGGAGGAAGACACCGGAGTACCACTCATTCTAGGAAGACCATTCCTAGCCACCGCTCACGCAATGGTAGATATGAGTGGTGGGAAGTTAACATTGAGGGTCGGAGACAAAGAGATGGAGTTCGGGGTTGGGAAAAGAGTAGAAGACAACGACCCAGTCAACTACATGGATGTCATAGACTCAAGCTTGGATGATGCTCTCCGATGGTGCAACATGGGATGCAAGACATCCCACTTAGGTAACATATGACTGACTTTGGGTCTAGCCAAGGACCCTTATAAACATGGCGCACCACGGAGGCATTCCGCGAAACTATCCTTAGTTTTAGTTTAGATTAACTTTTATGTTTTCTAGTTTAGCTTTACTTTTCAGGAATAAAATACACTCAAAAAGGTAGAGGTTACCAAGGGAACTTTGAACCCACAACCCATGCACAAAAACAGAGCCTCCCGACAATTTTCCATCATTACAGCAAGTTCAGCACGGGGCCGCGCTCAGCCACCACGCCCCCGTGCCCAAGGTTCTGCAGAAAATGCCCAGTTCAGGTAACTGGACACGGGGCCGTGCTCACTGAACACGCCCCATGCCCAGTCTTCTGTTTAATTATGACACTGGCAATCTGACCACGGGGCCGTGCCCGGACCAACACGGGCTCGTGGCCAGACACCCAGTAACATGAAATTTTGTTTTTCAACACCTTTTTACACATTCAATCAACCTAAAAACTTATTTTTGGAACACATTGAGGACAATGTGTAATTTAAGTGTGGGGGGGGGGGGGGGATGCTAAAACCGTGAATTTTGCAAGTCCTAATAACAAGCCTTACACAAAACTCTATTGGAACCGCTAATCACCCCAATTTTTTTCGAAAACCTCTCATTTTTTTTACTTGTCTTGGTTTAATTTAGGAATAACAAGTTCTAAAAATGTTATATTTTTACAAATTTACAACTGATAGCGTCGTGATGAAAAGAACCAACATAAGAAAATTATGAAACAGCATGACAAATCTAGTTAAAATTTGATTATATATACTTGATCACATTATAAACCCATTCCCACAATAAGTGAGTTTTGAGCCTTTATTGAACATACAAGCATACATCTTTAAACTAAATGCTCATTTTTCGTTTCTTGTGTGAATAGCCGCTTGGTTCTTACGACTTTAGAACTTGCCACGACGATACATTCCCGGTCCATACCAACTTAAACCCAAGTAAGTAAATGATGGAGGCATTAGGACTAACCCATTTTCCTTTCAACACCATTATTTTTCATTTTCTTTATCACCTACCCAAAATCCCCCTAGTTAACCCCTTTAAGCCTAAACCTTTTCATTTCTAAACCCACAAAACAAACACCTTTACCCACCAAAACCTTTTTCTTTTCAACCCTTTATTTTAGTAAAAAGCTCGGTTTTCTTGTGACGTCTCTTTATAAAAAAAAAAAAAAAAAAAGAGAATAGTCTAGCAATAAACAAACAAGTTCCTCAAATAAACTTTGTTTGAAGATGTTTAGTTTGAATAAAAGTCGCAAAAACAAAAAGTTTTACGACGACCGACGCTTTTTACGCTTTTAGCCCTTTTTACTAACCACTAACCAAAACCACCTACCCTTAGCCCAAGCCTAACCCTTTCCCCAAGTCCTCTTGATATTTATGAAGGTTTTTAGTTAAAAAGAAGGAGGATTGATTGCTTGGCAAGCATATGGTAGAAGTAAGTTCCATGCCAGTCTCGAGTGTTTCACAACAATACATCTTCGGCCGAGTGTTGAGTGATCTCCCGTGAGGTATGTGAACTTGTATATAAATGGAATTTTAAAGAGGCATGTGATGCCTAAATAAGTAATTTCTCTTATGAAACGTTCTAAATAAATCATAACGAATAGGATTGTAAATAGTATAAAAATAAAACCCAATAAAGATCTTGGATTCCCGACACTCAAGGCAAGCCCAAAACTTCTCTTCTACCCATTCCATTTGGGTGTGTAAGCCACATAATACAGAGTTTTGCTTGAGGACAAGCAAAGATTCAAGTGTGCGGGTATTTGATGTGTGTAAAATTCAACATATAAATTACATCAAATGAGGCATAAAACTAACCCTTTTTAGTACTAATGTTGGAAAAAGTGTGTTTTTGTCTTCCTTTTGTATTTACAGGACCAAATGAGCTTAAACGAACAAAAGGAACAAATATGCAGCAAAATGTGTGTGTGTGTGTTTAGTGTTAGTAGAATATCGTGTTTGATAAATTTAAAACTTGACTAATGTGTAAAATGGGCTTAAAATATTAATAAAAACATAACACACCTGACATACACCACCGTTCTCACACTTTAGGACGTTTTCTCCTGATCCCGTACCTATATATATATATGTGTGTGTGTGTGTATATTTGTCGACATATTTGTCCATAGTCCAAATGTCCAAGATATTTGTTAAGGAAATATATACAAATATATATTTTGTATTTTTTTCCATACACCCATTAATGGGTAAGTATATGTATCTTTATACTTAGTTGTATTTCTTAGTATTTTGGGTGTATATTATATTTGTATCCTTTGTGTATATTTTGTAGTTTTTGAACCCTACATGTATACTAATACATAATATACATATAAACACACATTTTTTTGGTGACCTGTCACACCCCGATATTTCACACGTTTGACCGGTGGGCCCGGTGGGGAGTATCGTGACGTGGTTGGCAACATAATAGTCAAACAACACAATATTTAAATGCACAGCGGAAGCAAAATGAAAGATGTATTTCAACTGAATAAATATTGTAATATCATGTATCACAAACAGTCGAAAGTTTATCCACAGAAGGATCGAAAATAAATGGGAAACAGTAGTTCAACAGACGATAGGCATCTTAAGCTTGCGAGACTCTTTATTGATGCTAAGGAGAGAATCCAGCCTATTACGCTTAGTACCTGCATTTAATCTTTTTGGGAAAATACGTCAGTTTACACTGGTAAATACAATCAACTGACTCATTTTAAAAATGATTAAAAATTGATTTGGATGCACGTGGCATAAACATTTTATAACTTGGGATAATTATTTAAATATATAATCTCGTAAAAGAATTACATGTTCCTTATGCGTTCAATAGCTCGGATCGTGCCGGGTTAAAGATCAATAGACACACCACATAATCTATTTATGCACTGACGAGTGTACGCCTACACTCCGCGCTTAGGTCGTGGCCATTTCGTAAAATGATGCCAAGGATATCCGGGACATGGTCATTAACCTCCCAAAGGCTTTAAGCAAACACAACAATTTAAACGGGCCGATTAAAATTCAATTAACCACTATATGATGGAAGATTTAATGCCCGACCAAGCGGTATTTTATATACCGTAACCCAAGCCCGTATAGGGAAAATAAGTTAAAAGTATTTACCTGAGCAAAGTAATAATCACAATAAGCAAATGCAAGTAGCTTTTACTGGTCCTCCTAATCTGGAACGAAGGTTTATTATAACCTATTAGAATCCTAACGGGTCTTTAATTAAGCCTAAGCTTAGACCGGTTAGTTTCAAAGATACGGTTCGTACGCACGATTAAGCGAAGACTGGATAGAATGTGATTTAGACCCGACAAGTTTGAAGACTTGTTTAATATGGGTATATTATACACATTCTGGATTTTGAGATAAAACCGATAAGGTTTGACCCGTTTCGGCTAATTTATGCAAACTAGTTACATAAACCGAACCGAACGCGTACTAAGCGTAACGGGTATTCCTGAGAGCCATATACAGGTTTCCTAAGTTAATATGCTTCAAATATGTTGTGACATCAGTAAGATGTCTTTTATTATGCCCGAAACGAATTTAAACACAAACTATGCCCCGTAAGGGGTAGTTTGGTCATTTAAAAGATTATAAAAGAGTTTAAGTATTAACCTGAGTTACAGGTCTGATATAATCAGCAAAAATACTTAGTTTGATAAGTTATAACAGTAGGGTAAAGTATATATGTGAAATTTATCGATTATAACCAAACTATGCATCGTAGGGGCATTTTGGTAATTTCACATAAGCCGAAAAGCTCAAAACTGAAGTCTGAGTTAAACAACTATTGCTTACTGTTAAAATATTATAATTTACCTAAAATATCAGTAGGTATCAACCCTTGTATGTTTAAAATAGTTTTAGTACATACTATGTGTTAAAAACGCTTAATAAGGCGATAAGAAGCCGTTTCCGGGTTCTATATATAAAGCTGATATTTTTATTATTCCAGAAGGCTTAGAATAATTTATTTATCATATGTAATCAGTAGAAAAAGGTTTGGGGTCAAAAAGATATGTAAAACTCATTTTATAGCCCGTAAGGGCAAAACCGACAATTACCGGATTAAGCCTATGACTATTAGTTATGCTCAGCCTAAAATTAATTAAAAATCTTCAAAAATCCCAAAATAATATATCACATCAGTGGGTAATAAGTTTGATACCAAAAAGTAGGTTTAATTAGGCTATACGCTAATTATGTCGTTTAATCGCTAAAGAAGCTTTCTAATTACGCTAACGAGCATAACTCTTAATCTATACCCCAAACTGATGTCAAATTTTGGGTGCAAGTTTATAATTCATTAACTAAGGTTTCTACTCTTTTACATTTTCAAAAATCACGTTTTAAGGTGAAAAGGGCATAACGGTCAACATATGAGCAATTAACGAAATCATGCATATTAATTGGTTAACTAATGAACCAAGGTGTATAATCACAGAGGGTTATACTAGCATGTAACCTAGTCCAATTAAAGCTCTAAGGCATTTCTAAAACATACCAAACGGGTCAGAACTGAAAGTCAAAGCAAAAGTCAAACTATGCGACTTTCGGTTCCGAACCGGGTCTCTACTGAAAATTGTCGGGTTGAACATGCTTAGACATGTTCTTACACTAATTACCAAGTTATATTAATGATCAAACAGGTTGTATGTATTCTACATTGCTAATTATGCATAAATTGAAAATTAAGTATCCTGTTGACTTTTTAATAACAAGTTTGACTCGACATTTGACCTAGTTAGAGTGGGAATCAGGGGGAACCCTTTTAAGGGTTTATTGCCCACATAATTACCAACTTATAACTACTTTCAATTCGACTAATCACTGGACCATTAGTGATTGATCGTGAAGTCAACCGTTAATTACGACGGTTTGACTTTTAAGCTTAAACTAAGTAAAAACTCAACTAAGAAAGGTTAAGCATACTTACCGAAGTCCTATGCACGATTAGTGATCCTTAGGAAATTCTCTTGAGCTCCAAAATTGATCAGAAATGCATAAGGAAGGTGTGAAGAATTGGTTGCAACCTTGTGGCCTTATATAGTGTTCCAAACTTCATAGATTGTTGACAACAAGTGCTACCACTGATGTTTGATCACTAACAAGTGTCCCTAAGTGACTAGGGGTTGCCTAGGGGTCGTGCAAGATGAGGAAAAACGTTTATAAGTCGGTTAGAATGCAAATGGAAGACAAGAACCCAAAGTTTTCGGACCAGACAGGCCCTCACGGCACGCGTAGACCCCCCCTGGGGCTTCGCGTGGCGCGACGCCCCTTCTGAACAAATCTTATATTTTTGATTTTTATGCATTGGTCCTTGGCTCTTGGAAACTTTGCTACGACATTATTTCTTGCACTTTGAACCCTCCAAATTGACGTTTAAGGGCTTCAAGACATATAACCATTTTGTTTAGTCCTCGGTTAACTTTATTGTCACCCGAAAAGTCCTAAACTTCATCGTTGACGCTTTTAACCCCTTGTATACGAAATTGATCATAACTTTCTCATACGATAACGAAACTTTATGAAACTTATATCGTGCATTCTAGTGAGCATAATTAACCGTTACAAAGCTTCGGGTTTGCCAAAAGGTCACTCATAGGTATAACTTAAACATGTTGACACTTTTAACCCCTGTAGTTTGTAATCTCTCGCATTCTTTCATATTTAGCTTCGTATGATCCATGATTTATTCGTTTGAAGGTATGAGCATCATGTAGGGTTAATGTACAATATATTTATTCACTGTTGACATTTAGAACCCGTATATTCTCATACTTTCCATGTTTGTCAACTTTAGTCCCTTTAGAACATTCTTTCACAAGTTCAAACTTATGACACGTGTCCACACATTATAGGACGTGAATTTTCGAGGTGTTACATCCTCACCCCCTTAAAAGAAATCTTGACCTTGAGATTTATTAAAACAAATAAGGGTACTTTTCTTTCATTGTGGACTCTACCTCCCACGTGTATTCGGGACCTCTACGGGCATCCCATTTTACCTTTACAATAGGTACATGCTTCCTTCGAAGCTTCTTAACATGTCGATCTTCAATCGACAATGGTTTTTCCACAAATTTCAAGCTCTCATCTATATGCACATCCGTATGTGGTATGACCAGTGATTCATCAGCGAAACACTTCTTCAGATTGCAGATGTGGAATACATTGTGAATACTACTGAGCTCTTCAGGTAAGTTTAACTTATAGGCAACTGACCCGACATGTTCGATGACCTCGAAAGGTCCTATGTATCTCAGGCTTAGCTTGCCTTTCTTACCAAATCGCATCACCCCCTTCCAGGGTGATACTTTAAGTAGCACTTTGTCACCTACTTCGAAGTTCATAGGTTTACGCTTTGGATCTGCATAACTCTTCTGCCTATCCCTGGCAGCTTTCAGGCGGTCACAAATTTGGACAATCTTGTCCGTCGTTTCAAAGACTATTTCCAGACCTGACAGTTGGACATCTCCAACTTCTGCCCAACAAACGGGCGTTCTTCACTTTCTACCGTATAAAGCCTCGAAAGGCGCAGCCTTAATGCTGGTATGGTAGCTATTGTTGTAAGAGAACTCGATTAATGGTAGGTGGTTATCCCAACTACCACCTAAATCAATCACACATGCACGTAGCATGTCTTCCAACGTTTGAATAGTACGCTCACTCTGGCCGTCCGTCTGAGGATGGTAAGCTGTACTGAAATTTAAGCGCGTGCCCAAAGATTGCTGGAAAATTTTCCAAAAATGAGACGTGTATCTAGTATCTCTGTCAGAGATAATAGACACAGGTATGCCATGTAAAGCTACAATCTTATCTACGTATAATTGGGCTAACATGTCGGAGCTATAGGTCTCCTTGATGGGTAGGAAATGTGCTGACTTAGTCAGTCGGTCTACTATCACCCATATCGTATCATTTCCTTTCCTTGTTTTCGGTAACTTGGTGATAAAATCCATCGTCACCATTTCCCACTTCCACGTGGGAAGTTCAGGCTGTTGTAGCAAACCTGACGGCTTTTGATGTTCTGCTTTGACTTGTACACATGTCAAGCATTTTGCTACATAGGCAGCTACAGACTTCTTTAAGCCTATCCACCAATAATTTGCCCTTAGATCCTGGTACATCTTATCAGCTCCAGGATGAATGGAATATTTGGAGCTATGGGCTTCCTGGAGGATAACATCCCGAAGTCCTCCATAAATTTGAACCCATATTCGTCCATTCAATCTCAGAATTCCGTCTTTGCCAAGAGATAACTGCTCCTCAGTTACCCCTAGCTTTTCATTAGGGTAGTTAGCTTCCAACACAGCTTCCTTCTGTGCAGCTAACAACTGTTCGTTCAAAGTGTTCTTTATCTCAATGCTCTTGGCATTGATTCGGATGGGTTTCACCCTTTCCTTTCGACTCAAGGCATCGGCGACTACATTCTCCTTGCCGGGATGGTATCTGATTTCACAATCATAATCATTTAAAGTCTCCATCCAACGGCGCTGGCTCATGTTTAAATCCTTCTGATTAAACAGATGTTGAAGGCTCTTGTGATCAGAATAGATCACACACTTGATGCCATACAAATAATTCCTCCACAGTTTTAGTGCAAATACAACGGCACCCAACTCCAAATCGTGGGTGGTGTAATTCTTTTCATGCACCTTTAACTGTCTTGAAGCATAGGCAATAACCTTGCCTTTCTGCATAAGCACATACCCATGCCAGTGTGATGCATCGCAGTAAACTACGAATTCTTCGGTACCTTCAAGCAATGTCAGTACAGGAGCATTGCTCAACTTTTGTTTTAGGATATCAAAGGATTCTTGCTTTTTAGGTCCCCAGTCGAACTTAATCTTCTTCCTAGTTAAGGAAGTTAGGGGTGCAGCAATCCTTGAAAAATTTTCAATGAAACGCCTATAATATCCTGCCAAGCCTAGAAAGCTACGAATCTCTGTAGGCGTCTTCGGCTCTTGCCAATTCATAACAGCTTCCACCTTAGCGGGATCCACTTGGATACCACGCTCACTGACCACATGTCCAAGGAATTGGACTTCTCGAAGCCAGAATTCACACTTAGAGAATTTGGCATAGAGCTTCTCATGATGTAGGAGTTTAAGAATACAGCGAAGGTGTTTCTCATGGTCAGCTTAGTTCTTCGAGTAGATGAGGATGTCGTCAATGAAAATGATGACGAATTTATCTAGGTATGGCTTGCAAACGCGATTCATGAGATCCATGAACGCGGCAGGTGCATTAGTGAGCCTAAAAGGCATCACTAGGAACTCGTAATGACCATAACGAGTGCTAAATGCAGTTTTGTGTACGTCTCCATCTCTAACCTTCAGTTGGTGGTAGCCTGACCTCAAGTCAATCTTCGAGAAATAACTCGCCCCTTGCAATTGATCGAACAAATCGTCGATCCTAGGCAAAGGATACCTATTCTTTATTGTGACCTTATTAAGTTCACGGTAATCGATGCACAGGCGCATCGATCCATCCTTCTTTTTGACAAACAAGACTGGTGCTCCCCAAGGAGACGAACTAGGTTTAATGAAACCTTTAGCTAGCAATTCATCCAGTTGTGTCCTCAATTCCTTCATCTCTGTTGGCGCCAACCTATAAGGTGCTCTAGCAACAGGTGCTGCTCCAGGGATGATGTCAATTCTAAATTCTACTTGTCTATCTGGTGGTAAACCAGGTAGTTCTTCAGGAAACACTTCGGGGTATTCAAAAATGACGGGGATGTCTTCCATCTTAGGTTTCGGCTCATCAATGGTCACTTGTGCCATGTAGATGACACAACCCTTCTTTAAACACCTAGAGGCCTTGAGCATGGTCACTTGCTCAGGTAATCCATACCGGGTATCTCCCTGAATGGTAAGTGATTCACCAGACGGAGTCTTGATCACCACTTGCTTCTTATTACAGACAATTTGGGCCTGGTTATGCGATAACCAGTCCATGCCTAACACGATGTCAAAACCGGCCAACTTCAAAGGAAGTAGAGACAAAGGAAAAGAGTGGTTCCTAATGGATATGAAGCATCCATCTAATATGGTTGAGGCGGTTTCTAAGGTGCCATCTGCTAACTCCACCTCATATTTCACTCTTAGGGTTTTAACAGGTAAATTCAGCAATTTGCAAAATTTATTATCTACAAATGATTTGTCTGCGCCTGAATCAAAAAGTACTCTTGCATAGATATCATTTATGAGAAAGGTACCTGTGATCACGTGATCGTCTTGCACAGCCTCCTTCGCATCCATTCTAAAGACCCTAGCATTGGTCTTCTTGGCCTCTTCAGGCTTCTTGGCGTATTTAGGGCAGTTGGTTTTAATGTGCCATTTCTCATTGCAACTGTAGCACGTTGCATCCTTCAGCTTTTTGCAATCCAAGGTCTTGTGTTCCTTGGACTTGCATATCCCGCAAGCAAAAGTTCTCGACTGGTTCTGCGAGTTCAATTCTAGCCTGCACTTTCCGAAGTGTTGTTTCTTGCAAATCTTGCACTTGGGCTTATCACCAGACTGATGCCCATCCTTTCTTGACTCAGATCCCTTCTTGCTGTCACCGTTTCCTCGGTGCTTCTTGTTTGACCTCCGTGAATTATCATCTTCATGTTTTCTTTTCTCAGCATCTTTGTTCCTCAACGATCTTTGTCTGACCGCATCCAGAGTGAGGGACAGAGATATATCCGCTACAGATCTGAAAGTAGCTGGCCGAGAGGCCTTCACGCTTGCCTTTATCTCGGGGGCTAAACCCCCAATGAAACGAGCTATTCGTTTGGGTTCCGGAGTCACTAAATATGGAACCAACCTCGACATTGTATTAAAGCTCGTGAGGTAAGCTTGGCAATCTAGATTGGTCATTACCAACGAAAGAAAATCTGACTCAATCTTCTCGACCTCATGCTGAGGACAGTAATTCTCCCTGATGAGGGCAACGAATTGTTCCCATGACATGTTGTACAATGGGATCTTCCCAGTGGCTTGAATCAGTGATCTCCACCAGGCTAAAGCCTCGCCTTTAAAAGATTGCGACACAAACTTGACTATATCCTTCTCAGCGCACCCGCTGATATCCACTACTGTGTCCATCTCGTCTAACCACGTCATACAGTCAATGGCTCCTTTCTCCCCAGTGAAATCCCGGGGTTTGCAGGAAACAAAGTATTTATAGGAGCAACCTTTATCATGGGTTCCTTGTTTCGGTACGACCTTCAGAGATGGAACACTTTGATGATTGGTGGACTGACGATCGTCATCATCTTTCTTGGGATTTTCCTTCTTGGGAGGTGGCTTGCTGTGAGCCTTAGAGTGTGTTTTAGGCTTGGAATGCGGCGTAGATAGGGTCCTGCTTCGAGTCCCACTATATTCTTCATACTGCCACTCTAAGGCCTTTGTAACTGCGTCGTCTACTAACGCTTTCAGCTCAGCACCCGTTATATTAATTCGAGCGTTATCATTATTCTCCACTGGGTGGCTATTAATCTCATCCGAGTTAGCCATTTTAATTGAACTGTTACATAAAACAAGGACAATAGTTTACATGGGAGTTTATTATGGAATTGTCTTTTATGGCAATTCATTAACCATGGTAATATAGACCATATTTGGTTAATTTATTAATCATATTCATTTAGGATTTCTATTATAGTTTATCCTAATTATAAAACAATAACAGTTTTATTAGTTGCACAAAAAAGGCCTAGTCACAAGGACATTTTTAAATTATAAGCTATGATTTCAGAGAAGCAAAGCTTTTAAGGCTTGAACATAGTTCATTACCTTTTTCGGACAGGGAGTCATAGCTACCATTGTCTTTTGGCTCAGGTAGAAATGAGCAAGGCCCGTAGGCACCATATTACCAATGTATGGTCAAAATATGATCATCTTAATTGATGATTTAAACCCATGATTCAGAGATCATTTAGTTGGGTTAGGAATCTTTTAAAGAATCCTTATTTAAGAATGACATGTGTGATTTTAACGGATCACATCTGCCAGGAGCGTTAACACGTTTTCAGATGTTAACAGGGGTTTGAATCTTTTAAACAGGTCTTACCATCATGGCCAGGTCTTCACAATGACACTCAGGCTAGGTTTCACTCTTAAGATTCTTATTCAATATTTAAATAGGCAGATCATTATTAAAAGGAATGATTTTAATTTATTTATTTCATATATAATATTTATGCATATAATGGAAAAAATGAAATTTATAAATTAAACATTCCATTAATTATTAATAGGTTACACGTCGCCCTAAACAGGACTTTTTAACAAAGCAACATACCCATGCAGGGGTCAAACAACATACTAGTCCACGCATGGACTTAAACAAACATCATACCCTCATAGGGGTTAACAGAAAGATAGACCCACGCAGGGGTCAAAATAAACAAACATACCCACACAGGGGTCAATACAGCAAGACAGGCCCACGCAGGGGCTCAACTGATACAAGGAAATTACAACAACAGTGGAAGGATTCAATGGTCCTTCTTGCTCTTCCCTTTTATCAGGCTTGTCAATCCTTGGAAGAAACTTTGTCGCTCCCTGCGATCTCGGTGAAAGTCTCGCTTGACCTGGTCCAGTCTCTGAAGAATTTCTTCCTGCTCGGGTGGGGAAAACCGTGGCGGTTGCGATTGAGTCCGAACTATAGGTCTAGTAGGTATCTGGTACCCGTGAGTTGGGTACCCTACTCCCCAAGGAGCTCCATACGGTCCTTCCAGGTTAAAGGCGGTGTAATTGGCCGCTACCAAGTATGGGTCGGCTTCGGCGTAATTATAGTTGGTGTGAGCCGGCTGCTCAAATGGGTTGTATGCCCTTGAACCAGTGTAGGCAGGAATCGGGTTATCAAAACCCATTGGTGGTGGTTGCGGTGCAACTAGGTTTGAAGGTCCACCCATTTGCGGTTCTTCCTGTAGTGGTGGATAATGACTGCCACTTGAGTGTCGAGGAGAGCTGAAGTGAAAATCTCCTCCACGCGCGGACATTTGCGCGCCTGTCCTCCTACGCCTCGGCGGATCTGGAGGTGCCTGATTAACTGGTGGTGGTGGAGGCGGTGGCGTGACTGCCACGAACAGTGAATCCCCAGAGGGATCCTGCTGCTGCTGCTGCTACTGGTGAGGCGACGAATGGTGCCAGGGTGTAAAATTCTACTCGAACTGGTTAAATCGTGCCTGGTAACTGTCCGAACCACGGTAGGGTGATCCATGAAAAGACGAACCATCTGAGACCTCGATAGGATGGTTTGGGGTTCCGGTTGCGGGCTCGACGGGATCCGTGTCCTCGTCCATGTCCTCTGCATGATCGCCGGAGAAATGATCCTCTGGCCCCAATGGGTTAAAACCCACTGGTTCTTGTATATAGTTTGCCGGGTTAAACCGGCCCTGAAAGATGGGTGTGGGGTCTCCAAAGGAATGGTGCGATAGAGATCGCTGTAGAGGTATGTAAGAAGGTTGAGGGTTATCGGGCTCATTTTCCGACTGTGGCCCATAAGAGTTATGAATGGGAGGTGTCGAACTGTGCGAGACTGACCGTCTTGCAGGTTCGAAAAGGTTCCTCCTGTTTTCTCGCGGATCGGCACTCGCGGTGGTGGAAGGAGTTCGCATGTGCGAATGTCCGGCCTCGTGGTCATTGGGGGCGGTGATTGGCCCCTTGCCTCGTCCTCTTCGTCGAAAGAACCTTGGCGGCATATTTAATCCTGTTAATATAATATAAGATAACAACAAGAAGATATAAAATAAAAGACAAAGTTAAAGATAATTTGAAACAAATTTGGATTGTTCCTATGTTCTTTGTCTAGACTCGAAAATTTTGAAATGTGCAATTGTTTAACTGAGATTAAACACAAAAGGCTAGTGTTTAATTCACTCAGCGTTGGCTCTGATACCAACCTGTCACACCCCGATATTTCACACGTTTGACCGGTGGGCCCGGTGGGGAGTATCGTGACGTGGTTGGCAACATAATAGTCAAACAACACAATATTTAAATGCACAGCGGAAGCAAAATGAAAGATGTATTTCAACTGAATAAATATTGTAATATCATGTATCACAAACAGTCGAAAGTTTATCCACAGAAGGATCGAAAATAAATGGGAAACAGTAGTTCAACAGACGATAGGCATCTTAAGCTTGCGAGACTCTTTATTTGTCACGACCCCCGACCCACCCTGGACGGAATCGAGTGCCGTGAACAGCCCGTGGTACCGGTGATTATTTTGAAAACGTTGCAGCGAAAATTTCCTCAGAACCGTGAGTTAGGAAAAATATCAGAGTTTAGAAACACCGGATTTTATTTTAATAAATAAATGGGATAAACCCATGTTTTATAATGGTAGCTTTAATAAAGATAAATTTTATTATATAAAACAATATTTCTAAAAAAATTAATTAATAAAATAAGCCACTTCTTGATGCCTTTTTGTGCCGTATCCATCTCTTACTCCAATTCTACTGTAATTACCTGAAAAGTGTTTAAAAAGGTTTTGTCAGCGGGAAATACTGAGTGAGTTCATTCATTTTACTAAAACGACCCGTTTGTTATAATATACAGTATTAAGAGCGATTACAATGTTTCTGATATCAAGCCAACTACCCACGGTACTTGCCACTCGACCCATTGGCCCATTCGTCCAATGGTGTCTGTGACTATGGTCATATCCCCCACTGGCTGCCCCAATGGTGACGATTATCAAGTAGTGTATACAAAACCCCACATACCGGCTGTAACTTGGTGATTACAAAGACTTAATCCCCGTAATTATAACTTTGAATAAAACATAATTTTGTAAATAGATTTGTTAAAAAGAGAGAATGACTCACAGATAATCAGGCAGATTCATACGGACAAAGTTTAGTTTACAGATAAGCCTTTGATATATTGCAGATTTGTACAAGCAGAGCTTAGCCTATTACTTAGCCTTGGAACCTAATGCATACGAACTAGGTAGATAACTCACGAGATCAAATTCTCACAATGAATGTCAAAATGCAATACTTTGTCCATCGAATTAACGATGATCCATTGAATTAACAATGAACGACAAGGTATAATACTTTACCTATCGAATTAACGACAATCCGTCAAATTAATGACGAACGATAAAGTATAACCCTAATGTGGGCGGCACTTAAACATCCCTTGGATAGTTTAATCGATCGGACAATGAATCGTAAGAGCGATTGAGTTAATACCCTGTTCTGCAGCACCCCGCTATACTTAATTAGGGTTTCGTGTGTGTTAATTGTAGTATTCAGATGATAACTCGACGGAATTTTGGAGTTTGAACGTCGCTCAATCGCCAGAAATCAAGTCCCAGACGCTGCTATTTATACACAAAACTTGACTAGCTTACGGACCGTAAGCTTATCAATGTTGAGGTCCGTAAGGCAGCATACGGACCGTAAGCTTGGTGACCTTACGGTCCGTAAGGTACACTTCATGCTTAAATTGTTGCCACGTGTGGGACTAGCTCAGATGAGTCGACAGATTTCGAATTTGAAACTTTGTCAGCACGTAATTTGGATAATCGTCAATAGGGTTTAACCCCTCCTGAGTTTTAGGGGCCCTAATCCTGATTCTGAAAATTATGAAATTTTTAGGGTTTGCACAGAATTACTTGGGTGTCTCAATTAGGGTTTCCTTTTGGTTAAATTAAAATAAGAAATATTATTTTAATGAGAGTTGTTTTATCAGGGGTCCGGGTTCATACTTACGGAACGTTTTTAGGATGTTTTTGTGTGAGTCGTTACATTCTACCCACCTTAATAAAAATCTCGTCCTCGAGATTTACTGGAATAAATAGGAATACTTTTTCTTCATCTCAGATTCCAGCTTCCAAGTGTATTTGGGTTATGATATTTCTTTTGGAATTATGTCACCTTTTAGTTAATAGTATTAGGGTAGATGACCCAGAATTGAAATATTAAATTTTATGAATATGAATTGTATAATAAGTAGGATTCAATGGTTCAACTGAATTAGTTCAAGAAATCGATGATAAACGAATGAAATGAAATGATAAAATGTTCAAAGTGACTAGGTTCAAACCAAAAGATATATGATCAATAAATTCTTTAAAATGAATGTGAAGGAATTTTAGAATCAATAAAATTCTTTGTCAAAAGAAAGCTTACTTTGATTGAGGAAGACGTAGAACTGACAGGTTCCAAATGAAATCAAAGCATGAAAAATGATTTGTCAAATATTTATGATATGAGAAATCAAAGTGTTGAAAGGAATGAATTGCAAAGATATATCAAAAGATAATAGAGTTAGTGTATTATTTTAAAGTTTCAAATTGTTTTAATTGTGAAACATTGTGATAGTACACTTTTAATGACTATACTTTTCATACTATCTCCTAGAAATTGAAATATAATAAGAACAAATTATTTTGGTTTGACAAACCATTATACTTTTGTAAAGCAATTTGAATATATATATTATTTGTGTTCTTATCTGAACCGTATCTTATATATATCACATATAAATATTATGTAATATATATATTATTTGTTATGCATTTTTACTATATGTAAATGGTCACCACTTTTAAATAAATATTATTTTAGTATTTTATCATACTATGTAAAATAATTATGTAAGATATATTACAAAATACCGTAATGAAGTCATTATGTTTACAAAATATTATTTTGTAAAAGAAATCATTATTATTTATAACGTTAAATAAGATTGGTAAAAATATTTTTTTTTTATACAAAATATTTATACATATATTATACTTAGTGGGTTGATTCTATGGGATTACTTATTTGCCTTTGGAAATCATATAACTTTTGTGAATGTATTTACAAATGTTGTAAATAAGTGAAAACAGAGACTATTCTTATATAGTATAAGGTTCCCTTAACCTAGCGTAGTTGATGACTTTTGTATTATTCTTATATGGTTATTTTCTTGCCCGAGTGTTATGGTACATAGTTACCACAAAATATGTGATACATAATTATTTATATAATTTTTTTTATTCGTCCCTCTAATTCTGGTATTGTTTTATGAAAATATATCTTTCTCCCATGTATATATATTTCCATATAAAATTAGAATTTACTAAATATGTATGGTGACTAGTCATTATCATGGTTGGATATTGGTTAGTGCTGCCTTGTTTAAGCATAGGTGGCCAATCCATGCTTAACTAAGGCTAGGTTACCCAATATCTGCCCTTGACAATAATCCTAGTATTTTAAAATAATACTAACACTTATTATTATTAATATTTTCTTACTAATAATAAAACTGATATTAGTATTACATACTTAAATGGAAAAAATTTCTAATAAAAATGGTGAAATTGGCCGTCCCCAGGATCGAACCCGGGTCTAGGCCACACCCTTTCGCGCTCTTAGCCAACCGAGCTAAGTGCCTAGTTTGTGAAAATTTCTATTTTGGTTAAATATAAGCACATGTACAATAAATTCGGTACTTTTTATTATAAGTCACTCACTTATATTGACTAAGTATTTGCTTATCCTCCTTATGGTGACTAATAAGAATATAGTAATACTATTAGGTAATCACTTATGTAAGTTTCCAAAAATAATGTTTTTCGATTGAAGATGTTAAAGTAATAATTATCACGAAAGGCTAGATTGATATTTGTAAACAAATCATTTAAGAGATATAAGATATATTAAAATATGACAGGAACTTGTGTATCATTATCTTATCACACGATTTGTGTTAAGATAACTTTTATAAATATTCGTATATGATATATATAAAATGAGATTAGTGCAAGTTTTAAATTTTATGAAAACGTTAGTACAAGGTGACCGTGATCAAAGAAATGATTTTAGTGAAGTCGGAGACCAATTAGGCATTTTATAGTTCTAGAGAATTGAAGTGTTTGTTGGAGAATATGATAGCTTTAAATCCATCATATGGGAATTTGAAATGAGCAAGTTTAAACAACTGAAATCGGTTTAAACAAAACGAGTTTAAATAAGAAAGTTCGGACATGGTCATAATAGAAACCATGGATGCCAAAGAAAATTGAGTTTTTCAAAAATTTATTGACTTGATATTCTGAGTCATTGTTTAGCAATAATGTGGTTTACCGTACCAAAATCAAGTCTAACTAAAGGATATTTGAGTTTGGATAAAACGACAAATTAGAATGAATCCTTTTAGTGGAAATTTAGAAATTAAACGAACCATATGTGTAACAAACGGTGCATGTGTGGATTTACCAAGAAATGAAATGAATCAATATCCGCTACTATGAAATAAATCCTTCTGGTATGATGACCGTTAGGAAAAGTAGAAATGCGAAAGTCAACTTTTTATATGCAGAAGTCAGAATTTTCAACAAAAGAAATATAAGAACTTCTATCTGGAATTTCGAATGATAACCGTTATTTAAATGATATTATCAGGGAATGTCAAAAATAAAATGAAAATAGAGAATTTGCAAAAGTATATGACTCCTTTTTCAGTGCTAATACTTATGACTCTGATTAGACTGTGCACCGATGTTTTTGTGAAATCTTGTTCTAATATACCTCAGCAAAATTTTATGTTGGTTGTAGGATCATGTGATAAAGTGTTGTTTTTAGTTCTTCTACTGACAGAATTTTAATATTAGTGTCATTGTGCCCAATTTATATTTTCCAAAGATCTTGCCTCGAAAGTTGTGTGTGATATATTTTAACGTCTGCGGACTTATAATTAAATTTTCATGTGCATTAGCACAACTTTTCATACTTCTTACTTGCGTTAATAGTTTATGGTAACGTATTAGAAATTCTTTATACTTTCAATGGTATCCCAACTTAATGGGTTTTTATTATTATTATTATTATTGTCGCTCAAGTTATTAGGCAGATAATTAAACAAAATAATGTTTGATATCAGAAAAGAAATTCCTAATAAAGAATTCTAGACATAGATGCTTATGCTTTATTTCATATTGACTTTTTGAAATTTCTTATAGATATATCTATCTATATAATCACATATTTTACATGCTGAATTAAACATTTCATCTATCAGGTAAATGTATTTAACAAATTCATTTTTCCAAAACCAGTCAAATATCTGATTATGATACTATTTAGGGAAATCTTGTCACTCGTGTGACATATTATATATTCCGTCTTATCCGATTCGCGCCGGAGCGGTAATTCCAATATATCTGAACAAACTGGAGAGTCTTATTACCTCATACCCAGTCTTGCCGTAGAAAATATTCTATTTCCCATAAATAGTATCTTTTCAAAAAGTGCCTATCTTATTAGGGCTTTTATTCAGAATTAAGGAAATTTGTATTTCCATAACATATCTTATTATTATATTGATCACTACACGATTCCGGTGACAGTGTCAATTTGATCATTTTTCCAATTAGTGACTCAGGTCATATTACTGTTGATCATTCTTTCAACTAGTAATTCTGGACTTAGTTATCCCGTGATATTACTTTATCAAATATATTACTTATGGCACAAAACCATTTAACCCAGAGAATGACATATATCATTTTATTTCAAACTACTATAACTTATCAAATATAATATGTTAATTTACTTAAATAATTGTAATATCGTTATTTGGTTTAATTTAAAAAAATATAATCTCCGTATAGTAGAATATATTATACTTGACTATTTTATTATGGGATACATTAATTAAATTTATTTTAAACATTTATTAACTTTATTAATGATTCAATGTTTAAAATAATATTAGTCATAGGCTATGGTTACTGATGCGTAGTTTCTATTGTGATTGTGGTTATGCTATTATTAACTAACTTTCTCTTAGAAAATATATATAACTTTGATTACTGTAAGTATAACTGATAAATATTTTAGGATTTTGAAAAGTCTTTGTAAATATAATTGTATCACAAAAAGGTGATAAAACTATGAAAATAGAGTGGACTTACAAACTGTGAGAAAAGAAATGAACTTACCAAAATCCATTATATTTATTTACACAAATACTTAGCTTATTGTGAAGCTAATATTAAGGCATCTTTTCTTAAATTTGAGTCTAAATGCTACCAATTAACATCAATCCCCTAACTCTTTTATATAAATTTAGGTATTATTATTACAACACCTAAAGGCGTAAAGCAGTGGCTTTGCTTAGTGGCTCTGATACCACCTTCTGTCACGACCCCCGACCCACCCTGGACGGAATCGAGTGCCGCGAACAGCCCGTGGTACCGGTGATTATTTTGAAAACGTTGCAGCGAAAATTTCCTCAGAACCGTGAGTTAGGAAAAATATCAGAGTTTAGAAACACCGGATTTTATTTTAATAAATAAATGGGATAAACCCATGTTTTATAATGGTAGCTTTAATAAAGATAAATTTTATTATATAAAACAATATTTCTAAAAAATTTAATTAATAAAATAAGCCACTTCTTGATGCCTTTTTGTGCCGTATCCATCTCTTACTCCAATTCTACTGTAATTACCTGAAAAGTGTTTAAAAAGGTTTTGTCAGCGGGAAATACTGAGTGAGTTCATTCATTTTACTAAAACGACCCGTTTGTTATAATATACAGTATTAAGAGCGATTACAATGTTTCTGATATCAAGCCAACTACCCACGGTACTTGCCACTCGACCCATTGGCCCATTCGTCCAATGGTGTCTGTGACTATGGTCATATCCCCCACTGGCTGCCCCAATGGTGACGATTATCAAGTAGTGTATACAAAACCCCACATACCGGCTGTAACTTGGTGATTACAAAGACTTAATCCCCGTAATTATAACTTTGAATAAAACATAATTTTGTAAATAGATTTGTTAAAAAGAGAGAATGACTCACAGATAATCAGGCAGATTCATACGGACAAAGTTTAGTTTACAGATAAGCCTTTGATATATTGCAGATTTGTACAAGCAGAGCTTAGCCTATTACTTAGCCTTGGAACCTAATGCATACGAACTAGGTAGATAACTCACGAGATCAAATTCTCACAATGAATGTCAAAATGCAATACTTTGTCCATCGAATTAACGATGATCCATTGAATTAACAATGAACGACAAGGTATAATACTTTACCTATCGAATTAACGACAATCCGTCAAATTAATGACGAACGATAAAGTATAACCCTAATGTGGGCGGCACTTAAACATCCCTTGGATAGTTTAATCGATCGGACAATGAATCGTAAGAGCGATTGAGTTAATACCCTGTTCTGCAGCACCCCGCTATACTTAATTAGGGTTTCGTGTGTGTTAATTGTAGTATTCAGATGATAACTCGACGGAATTTTGGAGTTTGAACGTCGCTCAATCGCCAGAAATCAAGTCCCAGACGCTGCTATTTATACACAAAACTTGACTAGCTTACGGACCGTAAGCTTATCAATGTTGAGGTCCGTAAGGCAGCATACGGACCGTAAGCTTGGTGACCTTACGGTCCGTAAGGTACACTTCATGCTTAAATTGTTGCCACGTGTGGGACTAGCTCAGATGAGTCGACAGATTTCGAATTTGAAACTTTGTCAGCACGTAATTTGGATAATCGTCAATAGGGTTTAACCCCTCCTGAGTTTTAGGGGCCCTAATCCTGATTCTGAAAATTATGAAATTTTTAGGGTTTGCACAGAATTACTTGGGTGTCTCAATTAGGGTTTCCTTTTGGTTAAATTAAAATAAGAAATATTATTTTAATGAGAGTTGTTTTATCAGGGGTCCGGGTTCATACTTACGGAACGTTTTTAGGATGTTTTTGTGTGAGTCGTTACATTATTGATGCTAAGGAGAGAATCCAGCCTATTACGCTTAGTACCTGCATTTAATCTTTTTGGGAAAATACGTCAGTTTACACTGGTAAATACAATCAACTGGCTCATTTTAAAAATGATTAAAAATTGATTTGGATGCACGTGGCATAAACATTTTATAACTTGGGATAATTATTTAAATATATAATCTCGTAAAAGAATTACATGTTCCTTATGCGTTCAGTAGCCCGGATCGTGCCGGGTTAAAGATCAATAGACACACCACATAATCTATTTATGCACTGACGAGTGTACGCCTACACTCCGCGCTTAGGTCGTGGCCATTTCGTAAAATGATTCCAAGGATATCCGGGACATGGTCATTAACCTCCCAAAGGCTTTAAGCAAACACAACAATTTAAACGGGCCGATTAAAATTCAATTAACCACCATATGATGGAAGATTTAATGCCCGACCAAGCGGTATTTTATATACCGTAACCCAAGCCCGTATAGGGAAAATAAGTTAAAAGTATTTACCTGAGCAAAGTAATAATCACAATAAGCAAATGCAAGTAGCTTTTACATGTCCTCCTAATCTGGAACGAAGGTTTATAATAACCTATTAGAATCCTAACGGGTCTTTAATTAAGCCTAAGCTTAGACCGGTTAGTTTCAAAGATACGGTTCGTACGCACGATTAAGCGAAGACCGGATAGAATGTGATTTAGACCCGACAAGTTTGAAGACTTTTTTAATATGGGTATATTATACACATTCTGGATTTTGAGATAAAACCGATAAGGTTTGACCCGTTTCGGCTAATTTATGCAAACTAGTTACATAAACCGAACCGAATGCGTAGTAAGCGTAACGGGTATTCCTGAGAGCCATATACAGGTTTCCTAAGTTAATATGCTTCAAATATGTTGTGACATCAGTAAGATGTCTTTTATTATGCCCGAAACGAATTTAAACACAAACTATGCCCCGTAAGGGGTAGTTTGGTCATTTAAAAGATTATAAAAGAGTTTAAGTATTAACCTGAGTTACAGGTCTGATATAATCAGCAAAAATACTTAGTTTGATAAGTTATAACAGTAGGGTAAAGTATATATGTGAAATTTATCGATTATAACCAAACTATGCACCGTAGGGGAATTTTGGTAATTTCACATAAGCCGAAAAGCTCAAAACAGAAGTCTGAGTTAAACAACTTTTTCTTACTGTTAAAATATTATAATTTACCTAAAATATCAGTAGGTATCAACCCTTGTATGTTTAAAATAGTTTTAGTACATACTATGCGTTAAAAACGCTTAATAAGGCGATAAGAAGCCGTTTCCGGGTTCTATATATAAAGCTGATATTTTTATTATTCCATAAGGCTTAGAATAATTTATTTATCATATTTAATCAGTAGAAAAAGGTTTGGGGTCAAAAAGATATGTAAAACTCATTTTATAGCCCGTAAGGGCAAAACCGATAATTACCGGATTAAGCCTATGACTATTAGTTATGCTCAGCCTAAAATTAATTAAAAATCTTCAAAAATCCCAAAATAATATATCACATCAGTGGGTAATAAGTTTGATACCAAAAAGTAGGTTTAATTAGGCTATACGCTAATTATGTCGTTTAATCGCTAAAGAAGCTTTCTAATTACGCTAACGAGTATAACTCTTAATCTACACCCCAAACTGATGTCAAATTTTGGGTGCAAGTTTATAATTCATTAACTAAGGTTTCTACTCTTTTACATTTTCAAAAATCACGTTTTAAGGTGAAAAGGGCATAACGGTCAACATATGAGCAATTAACGGAATCATGCATATTAATTGGTTAACTAATGAACCAAGGTGTATAATCACAGAGGGTTATACTAGCATGTAACCTAGTCCAATTAAAGCTCTAAGGCATTTCTAAAACATACCAAAACGGGTCAGAACTGAAAGTCAAAGCAAAAGTCAAACTATATGACTTTCGGTTCCGAACCGGGTCTCTACTGAAAATTGTCGGGTTGAACATGCTTAGACATGTTCTTACACTAATTACCAAGTTATATTAATGATCAAACAGTTTGTATGTGTTCTACATTGCTAATTATGCATAAATTGAAAATTAAGTATCCTGTTGACTTTTTAATAACAAGTTTGACTCGACATTTGACCTAGTTAGAGTGGGAATCAGGGGGAACCCTTTTAAGGGTTTATTGCCCACATAATTACCAACTTATAACTAATTTCAATTCGACTAATCACTGGACCATTAGTGATTAATCATGAAGTCAACCGTTAATTACGATGGTTTGACTTTTAAGCTTAAACTAAGTAAAAACTCAACTAAGAAAGGTTAAGCATACTTACCGAAGTCCTATGCACGATTAATGATCCTTAGGAAATGCTCTTGAGCTCCAAAATTGATCAGAAATGCATAAGGAAGGTGTGAAGAATTGGTTGCAACCTTGTGGCCTTATATAGTGTTCCAAACTTCATAGATTGTTGACAACAAGTGCTACCACTGATGTTTGATCACTAACAAGTGTCCCTAAGTGACTAGGGGTTGCCTAGGGGTCGTGCAAGATGAGGAAAAACGTTTATAAGTCAGTTAGAATGCAAATGGAAGACAAGAACCCAAAGTTTTCGGACCAGACAGGCCCTCGCGGCACGCGTAGACCCCCCTGGGGCTTCGCGTGGCGCGACGCCCCTTCTGAACAAATCTTATATTTTTTATTTTTATGCATTGGTCCTTGGCTCTTGGAAACTTTGCTACGACATTATTTCTTGCACTTTGAACCCTCCAAATTGACGTTTAAGGGCTTCAAGACATATACCCATTTTGTTTAGTCCTCGGTTAACTTTATTGTCACCCGAAAAGTCCTAAACTTCATCGTTGACGCTTTTAACCCCTTGTATACGAAATTGATCATAACTTTCTCATACGATAACGAAACTTTATGAAACTTATATCGTGCATTCTAGTGAGCATAATTAACCGTTACAAAGCTTCGGGTTTGCCAAAAGGTCACTCAGAGGTATAACTTAAACATGTTGACACTTTTAACCCCTGTAGTTTGTAATCTCTCGCATTCTTTCATATTTAGCTTCGTATGATCCATGATTTATTCGTTTGAAGGTATGAGCATCATGTAGGGTTAATGTACAATATATTTATTCACTGTTGACATTTAGAACCCGTATATTCTCATACTTTCCATGTTTGTCAACTTTAGTCCCTTTAGAACATTCTTTCACACGTTCAAACTTATGACACGTGTCCACACATTATAGGACGTGAATTTTCGAGGTGTTACATGACCACTAAATATATATAATTTTTCCTAATTATATATGTTTATATCCATTTAATCTTTAAGAAAATCACTATTTTCTTAACTTATATTTGTATAAAAATTTAGGGAAGTTATGGTTAAACACTTTGAACATTTAACTAGTAAAAGTTTTGTAAAAATATATTTTTCTAAGTGTTAAAATTCTACAAAAATTTTGCTATAGTTTCCCCTAAATTTAGAGGTTTTCCCATGTTGAAAAACATGTGTTAATTCGTCACAAAACTCAACAATCATCCACAACAATTTTTGCAAGTATAAATATAAAAAATAATCCATATTTTTCATGTTAACAAACTTGAAAATTTATATGAACTTGTAGTGTTTTAGATGTACAATTTTAACATGTTGATATGCTTAAAACATGTCGTATTTGTTGTATTTTGTAAACTTTGTAGAAACTTATTTTTGAAAACTGGTTCATCCACTTTATTTTTGAGTTTATAAACATGAACATTTCATTTTAACAAGACTTACAAGTTCACATTTCATGTCTTTCAAGTTGACTAACATGTTAACCATGGATCTTGTAAGATACATGTGTATACTTGTTAGATCTACACTTCTAACAAGCATACATATGATGGATATCATCCATATCACAAAATAATCAACCACATCTTCATAACAAATTCAACATAACACAAGAATCACTTATTTCCTTTGGATTATGTTATTTCTTCAAGTGTTCATCTTTTTAAAGTTAAGATTCATGGTGGTTTAACTTGTACATCTTTAAAATACTACTAATAAGTACCAAAATGGAGGTTGAAGAACACTTACGACTAGCTCTAGTGGCTAAGGAAGAAACACAAAAACAAGAAGATGAAGATGGGACAAAGTTTGTGGTTAAAAGCTCCACAAGTTGGTTCTTGAACTTTCGAGTCTTGAAACCTTCTTAGGTAAGCTTAAGAAACCCTTGGGAACCCTTGGATTAGCTTGAAAGTGAAGAAGTAATGGAGGTGAAGTGGTTATGGTTATGGCCGATTGTAGAGGGAGAGAAGAGAGGTGTTTGGAGTTTGAAATTTGGTGTAGGTGAAAGTGATAAGATTAGGTCTCCTTTTATCATCATGCATACATATCCTCCATCAAGTAACCATTATAACCAACATGTAAACTTCCTTATCTTGAGACAACATGGGGGCTTGTGGGGCCACCTTGTTGCCGTCAATTATTGTGTGTGTGTGTGGGGGGGGGGGGGTTGTTATGGTGAAAGTGGAAAGTTAGAGGTCTTATATGTAAATTGATGTTTTAATTAGGGGTTAAATGGTATTAGAGGTTTTTAAGTGAAATAAAGTCTTTTATGGGTTTAACTAGCCTTATGATGTCATAATATGTCTAACTAGTTCATATTTGATGTCTTGATAGTGTTTGGATAATTGTTCGGTGTTTGTTTCGTTGTCGGTTCGTTAAAAGGTTAAGTTGCGTAACTTATAAGGTATGATATGTTCTTATGTTTTAATGATATCCCCATTACTTTTTAAGTTGTTTTTTGATGTTTAATAACATTTTTGAACTTCGTGTAATTTGCCGGATGCTGAATTCTACAGAAAGTTGTCATTTATGGCCCAAATCAGACACTTTTAAAGCTAGTTAGATTTTCCGAAAAGTGTTAAAAATTATACTTGTTTTCCCACTTGGTATTTTGATATATTTTTTATGTCGGACCTACGACTAAGTCCTAAATCTACCACTTAGCTGAGTACTGAGGCTGTGCTGACACAGCTTGTCTAACCGGTGAGTTTACTAATTGTTTTGACGCATTGTTTAAATTGTTTCAAAATGTATGATATGCATGATTAAAATGTATGACATGCAAACATGTTATGTTGACGTTTAAAACACATAATTGTAGAAAATAAATAATTATTTAATGGAACGGAAGTTACCGGATTGTGTTGTTTGTCACAGTTAACCCACTCAACCGTTCCAAAATGTACCAATAAAACATGTGATACGAACCCAATGTTGGGATTGGGACAATCTGGATCTGGGTCGTCACACACCAACCGATGGGGGAAACATCGGAGTGAGACGAAAACGAGATTGCAAGAGACTTCATAACACTATTTTGCGACAAGTATTTAAAAATCAATATTTCATTTCATCACCAAATTCAAAGTACATGATTCGAAAGCAAATTACAACAACATATAACAAGAAATCGAATTATAACAAATACTAAAATTTAAAGGTGCGTTTCTAGTCTCCCTGCTAGATTTTGTTCATCATCATCATCATCATCATCAATTCCCTGTAATACGTGTTAAAGAATAGATCAATACATAAAGTATTGGCGAGCATACAAGTTTAAGTACTAGCATAAGTATAAACGTTTAAATTCCCTGCAAAATTCGGATACTAATAACCTAACATGGCAATACTATCATGCAACTATAATTGTCAACCCAAAGATTCCAGTTAGCGTAATCCTATCATGGCAATGATAAGATCGTTTTATTTACTTAACAAGACCTCAAGAATACGGGCGGTACGTTAATCCTATAGCGCAATACATGTTAAGGGATGCTCGTACGAAGTTAATGACAAGTATAAAGCAACAAGTATCATGTATGAGTTTAAGTGTATCGTATCAAACATGTATATTGGATTGCTTGTTTGTAAGCATGTTTATAAGTGTATGTGTGTGCGTTTTTTATAAGTTACACGTACTGTACACAAAAGTGTTAAAATAGAAAGGGGATCATGTACACTCACGGTTTTGCTAGCTTTCCGATTAATCCATGAGTTTGACGAACATTGAGAGTTGGAACACTGATGTTACCCTACAATGCGGAAACGAAGGTGTGTGAGTATTCAGATTTTGGCGAAGGATTCGGATTTGAAATTATGTATAAAAAGTATATGCAGGTGAAAATATATCTCGTCTAAACACTCGTTTTGACACTAAGTTTTTATGTGATTTCATGGGTCCTAACTTGCCCATTAGAATCATAAACGAGGAATGTAGTCCATCATGTGTAATCATAGAAGTCAAGTATGTCAAGCATTGAGGTAGGATGATTAACATCCATTAAACCTCTTTGTATGAATTCACCAAAGCACAAAGTTTTTCAACATAGTTGGTAAACCCAGTTGGTCATGAATAAGAATAACATAAACTAACTAATTTTACCAGGTAGCCAAGTAAGATCAACCCGGGTGTTCCATACCCATCATGGTAAATGTTGGAGGTGCGATGGGGTTGTGTTACTTTGAGTCTTGGAAGCTACTTGGATGTTTATACACAACTACACAAGTGAAGTAGTGAACTAGTTTGGAAAGCCAAGTCTCCCACGGTTCACACTTCTACCAATACACAAGTTCATCTATATTGAAGATGGTGAATCTTAGATGGTTTCAACACTTGGATATGTATGAGCAAAATTTAAAAGAGTTTTTAAAATTGTTTCTTGGTAGAAATCAACCACAACACAAACCCACAACTATGAGCTTAGTTGGGAGCTTGGTGGGTACAAGATTTCACCAAGTTTTAGTGAAGAAATGTCAGTTATAAAAACATAAACAAAAGCAGAATTTTGTTTCTACTTTGGACCTCAAATATGGTGATGTTTCACCTTAGTTTGCCATGGAAAACTTGTGAAAACCTTCCTAGAGGTTATCCAAGTAGAATGAAAGAAGAAAACATGAAGAAATAAGAAGAGAAGTGAGCTAAAACTTACTTAGAATGCCTGCAACTTTCTACCAAGTCTTGCAAATTAGAGAGTAAACAAGAAGATTTATATGTGATTTAAGTGTTTGAAAAGTGTTTAGGAGTGTATGGAGTCTCCTATTTATAATGGGGTTAATTAGGGTTAGAGTTTAGGAGGTGAATGGAGGTGAAAAAGGTGATAAAAATGGACCAACCCGCGAGCTGGCAGCGGCCTTGCTGTGGATCGAGTATTGTCGCGCATCGCGGGGAAGATGTGGGTTCCTCCCGCGTTGCGCTATGGGCTGCAATTTGAGAAATTCCATTTTAGTTCCTTGAACTTTGTAATCTGGTTATTTTATGCCGTAAACTTGCATTTTAGCCCCTTTTTTGATATTCAAAGTGTAACAAAATATAGTATGAGTGTAATGCATGTATGGTTAATAATTCCAAGTATTTCGAGTCTCGATCTTTGCGTATAAACATGTATTCAACGTGTTATTGCGGGTAACACAAGTATGTAACAAGTATATGTTTAAATATGAATTTCCATTATGATCAAATTCTCGGATTACAAGATTGGAAATGAATTATGAATAAGATATGATTACATGTTTCCAAATATAGAAATGCGATCACAACTTTCTAATTAAGGAAGGTACAAAAATGCAAAGCGTTACAGTCTCCCCGACTTTTGGAAATTTCATCCAGAAATTTTTCAAGAGGTAGACTTATTGAATAGATGTAGATGCTTGGTATTCATATCACTCTTGAGTTCCCAAGTGAATTAGGCGCCATGTTTTCCTTCCTATCGAACCTTGAGTATGGGAATTCGACTGCGCCTAAGCTGCTTGGATCCTCGATCCATGATTTCAACTGGTTTCTCGATGAAATGTAGAGACTTGTTGATTTGAAGAACGTCGAGTTGAATTTGAAGTCCTTCTTCGGCTAGGCACTTTTTGAGGTTTGAAACTTGAAACGTTGGATGAACATTATTGAGTTCTTGTGGTAGGTCCAGTCGATAAGCTACCTTGCCGATCCTTTCGAGAATCTTGAAATGACTTACGAAGCGAGGAGCCAGCTTACCTTTCTTACCAAATCGAACCACTCCTTTCCAAGGGGATACCTTGAGAAGTACGTGATCACCAACATTGAATTCCAACAGTTTGCGTCTTCTATCTGCGTAACTCTTTTGTCGGCTTCTAGCTTTGAGTAGATTATCACGAATCCGCAAGATCTTGTCCATCGTCTCTTGTATAAGCCTGGGACCGGTGATTTGAGCTTCTCCAATCTCATGCAACAAATAGGCGATCGACACTTCTGACTATACAATGCCTCAAATGGTGCCATTTGAATACTAGCGTGATAACCGTTATTATACGAGAATTCTACCAAAGGTAACTGTATATCCCAATTGCCACCAAAATCTATTACGCAAGAACGAAGCATATCCTCGAGAGTTTGGATAGTACGCTCAATTTGATCGTCTGATTGAGGATGAAAAGCAGTACTAAGGTTAAGATAAATACCGAGAGCGGTTTGAAAGGTTTGCCAAAGACGCAAGGTGAAGCTACCATCACAGTCAGAAATGATGTCAATGGGGATACCATGACAACAAATGACTTCATTCGTGTAGATACAAGACAATTCCTAGACTTTGTAATCTTCACGAATGGGGAAGAAGTGAGCGGATTTGGTTAAACAATCATTGATTACCCAAATACTATCATGACTAGATGAAGTTCAAGGAAGTTTGGTGATGAAATCCATAGCTATACTTTCCCATTTCCAAACCGGAATTTCTAGTTGTTCGAGTAAGCCAGAGGGACGTTGATGTTTGGCTTTCATCTTGGATGTGACAATTGTCAAATTTGCATGCATTCGTACAATTATTAGACAATGATTAATGCTTAATGACTGTGCTGATTTACAAGTTATAACATGAATTGCTTTCTGATTATTATCATTATACATACATGTGCATCATATATTGCAAATGATATAACATTACTGCATGCAAACTTTATCGATTCAAATGGTGCACAAAACAAAGATAGCACAGTTATCAGACAAATCAGAAAAATGCTGACGGAGTTCAGTACATAGACAGACATGGTATTGGGATATAGAATGAGCCAGAAACCAAGAATTACACTAGTATGGTGTGTAGGAAAGTAAGGATCATAAAACTGCATTCCTAGTGATAGTTTAAGTGCCGGAAAGTGCCTAAAACTCACATAAATTGTAGAATTCTGCAGAAATTCAGCATTAAACAACTTAATATTTTGCAGAAATATGGTTAAATGGTCCTGAATGCTTTCCTAAGTTTCGGGAATCAAAACTGTCACAAAAGGTAACATAAAGCACACTAAACTGCGTAGTTTAGCACCTTAACGAACCGGTAACCAACCAAACAACCGGACATTACCCGAAACATCAAATTTACACTAGAAGCATTGTTTTGACATTACCAAGCTAGTTATGGTCCCCGAACATCATAACACATCATATAACAACTAGTAACTAACTAACCTAACTAATACTTGAATTTTAACCAACTAAACTAACTTATAGTTACTACCTAGCCTAAGACCCCCCCCCCACCTAGTTCACGGCCAACAAGGGCCCCACATGTGGATTTTATTTGCTTAATTTATTAGATTATGTTTCTCTTTTTAAAACATATAAACCATGAGATAAAGCTTGTGTGATGGATTATAAGAGGACCCTAGAGAACTTAACACTTCATTTCATCAACACTACAACACTTGAACTTCTTCTCTTCCTTTCCCCTTGCTTACGGCCGAACACCATCACCCATACATCCATCATCATCTCTCATTCTTCATTTAATCCACACATATACAAAGGTGTTAGAAGGTGTACAAGGAAGCTTGGAGTTCTTGGAAGTTGAAGGACCTTTCTCTTGTGCTTTTATCCACTCCATTTTCATCTAGTGATCATCCCTAGCCTTGAGCTAGTAGTAAGAACACTCTACACTTCATTTTACGTCTTATTTTGTTGGTTAAAAGAAGATACAAGTTGTTAATCATGATGAACACTATGAATCTTGAACATGAAACTATAACATAAGACTAAATACATAAGAAATCATGATGCTTATGTGTTGTTATGCTTGTTGATTGTTGATTGCTCATGTTATTGATGTAGATCATCATGTGATCTTGCTAGATAGTGATTAATGACATAATCTAGCAAGATGAGAGGATGAAAATGTTAAAGATCAAAGTGATCATCCTCATGTAAATCATGAACTTGAAAGTATAAGTTGTTTTTCTTGTAAAGTGATGAACAAAGTGAGTGTAAAGTCTTGTAAATCTATGGTTTCAAGAATGATTTTTCAAGAAATCAAGTTTAAAATACAAAGTTTACTTAATCTTGGTTCTTAAAGAAATTAACCACATTTTTAGTGGTTAATCAAGTGTAGGATCATGTATTTAACAAGAAAAATCCAAGAAGAAATATTTTTAGAGAAATGATTTACAAGTTGTGAAGATCTAATTTCTTTAAAAATGAAGTTTTTAAATAAACAACCACACTTTAAAGGGTAACTAAGCATACTAGACACACTAGTATGTTACTACAAATTTTTGTAAATTTTCAAGTTCATGAGGTAGTACTTTATGCTTGATTTTGGTAAATTGGTAAGTGTAGATTGATTTGTTGTTGATTGTGTTGATTTATAAAAGAAAATGATATGCCTTGAAGGCATGGAAACCTACATTTTTAGAGGAAACTATGACAAATTTTTTCTAGAAATTAAACACTTAGAAAAATATTTTTAAACAAATATTTACAAGTATATTTTAAACCATGAATTTTCATATAAAGTTTGCCATAATTTTTGTTACAAAAATTATAAATATGGAGGTTGGTTTTTGTAAATAAAAGTGACTAAATATGTATTTAGAAAAATATATATTTAAAAGTCACCATGTGTGTGATTATTTGTATACTATGTGTATTAGTTATATTATTTTAGGACTTGAAATAATATAACTCATCAAAATACCAAGAAATTACAATCCAAAGTATTAACAACATTCCAAGAGAATAAATATATAAATTATACCCACAATATTGGAGAAACCGAACAAAGGAATATAACTTACAAAATATTCTGGAAAATTAATTCATAAGTATATTTTGGTAATTAGTATTTTGGACACAAGAGAACAAAAATATGATTTTTACAATTATTACAAAAATATATCATATTTTTTACAAGAAGAAAATATATTATTTTTGGGTAAATAAAAATATACATTTTCTTGAAATTATTAGAAGATATATTATTTTTGGGAGAAAATATATATTTTCTTGAATAAACATAAAGTATATTACTTTTGGGTGAAAAATGGATTTATATATATATTTTCTAAGTTAGACTTGAAAATAAATTATTTTTGAGACATATATGAAATTTATAAATATTTTTGCCAAAGAAAAATTATAAGTAATTTTTCTATATAATAATTCTTAAAATATATATATTGGAAATATATATTAGTGTATTTTTTTATTAGAAATATTATTCCGGAAAAAGTTAATACAAAAATTAAGTATAAGGATACTTAATAATTACAAGAAAATATGTATTCTCGTACGTATAAATACACACCGGAATACGCCATGAATACTTGGCAAAAATATACAAGAATTAGAATACAAGCATAAATGCACCCATCCTTGGGAAAGATATACATGTACAAAATACATAAAAAGTAACAAGTTAAAAATATATTATTTTGATCATTATTCCAAAATTTGATAAATATAATTTAAGTTAAAATATTTATTATTTTGACGAATAATTATATAACTTGGGATAATATTAAAGACATAAAGAAACGTAACTCAAAGACACTAATTAATACTGAGTCAAGGCACGACCCGCTCGTCTAATAGACCTTAGTACGTTTGTAGGTAGTCGTGTACACTAGTAGCAGCTTGAGTTACGTCGGATTGAAGAACGCAAAACCGTGAGTTCATGTCCCCCTTTTCTTTTAACTGTTTTCAGTTTTATAACTTCGGGGGTGAAGTACATGTTACAAGTTGTTTACAAACGTTTACATTTGGTATGGTTAGCTAAGGAAAGGTACTGCTAGATCATGTGAGTGGTGGGTACAACGCATAAGACCATTAATCCTCGTAGTAGGACCGAGGGACATGAGTGATAGATCTATTTGGGTGTAGCGAGCCCACACCCATGTGGACCGGGGTTTGGCCCATGAGGTGACTATGTCGTTCCCGCCGGATGGCCCGGTACAAAATCTGCTAGGTTTGAGCCTTCCTGCACCATGTCACACATATTAATGTATTAGCTACACATTAATTGACCTATTTCCTTGTTTCTTTCATACTGGTTTACAAGTACATACATACATGCTTACAAATGTTTTCAAGGAATGTTCGTGCACACATACAAAACATATGAACTCGCTCAACTTTTGTTGATGTTTTCAAACTACATGTATTTCAGGAAATTGATTATGGATCTAGGCGGACGTTCAAGATTTCAAGTTGTGTCTTCGAATAAAAGATGTCATCCAGTGTCGTAGGGTTTGGATTGTGCATCTTATCTTGGATAGGATACATAGTTCAAAGCCTAGCTTTTAGTAGTGTCTTTTGCTAAGTCTAGATTGAAACTTAAAACTTGGGTTGTTATCTACTTGAATTCGAAATCTTGGTTTGTGGTTAAACAATGACGATTGTAATGTTTTGAACTTAATTTATGGATGAACATCATGGTTTTATCATATAAATTTTGATTGCAATGATATTAAGCAAGTCACACCTAATCACGCTTCCGTAAAAGTCAGGGTGTGACAGTTTGGTATCAGAGCTTCGATTGTAGCGAACTAGGATTCCTTCTCGAGTCTAGACTACAATCACTATGGCTCTCTCACAAAAATATTTTTACAACATGTTTTCATTGCATATACACACAACGCCCAGATCCATGGAACAAACGTTTTACAAAAAGAAAAGACAAGAAACACGATTGCAAGGTCTCATTTGTGGTTTAGTCTGCATGAGGTAGACTAGGAAAGATAGAGAAAGTTTTATGAAGGATAATGTGAATACATGGTTACATGATAAATTGCCTTTGTTTGCATATACTGAGTGTTAGTGGTTACTATATGTACATATGTTAGGACTACGACGATACAGGCACACATGTCATCCATAGAGAGTGGGATTGTCGGATGACCGTGACCCGATGGCAGTCGCATCAGACGACGAGGTTATGCCCGCGCCAGAGATATATACGTCAAACACTGAGAGTGATCCTGACATGCTGTCCAAGGACGAGGACGACTTCCAGCCGTTCGCGCTACCAGACTTTGGTGATGATCTACCCTTGCTGATGGTTTCCCTGACGAGGAACCTTTTGTCATCCCTGTTCCAGTCCATGATCACCTCATCATTGGTCATCCCGATGGCGAGCATATCGTGTCTCAGATCCTCGATCCTGTTCCTCTTGTGGTCATTCCTCCCAAGGATTGGCCTTTCGATGATTTGTTTGATGATGACGTTGATAAGTTTGTTGATGGTCCTCCTGTCGACGCCCAGGGTGATGGAGTGATAGATGAGGATGTTGTTGCTGTCCCACCTCCTAAGATTCCTGACATTGAGGTACCTTCTGGTTCCAGTTTGTAGGATCGAGGTTCGACCTAAACGAGTCATTCAGAAGAGTTTTTTTATCAAAACGAGAGGCGGAATCAGACGTTTTGATGTTAAATCAACTTGATTTGCACAAAGAAGTAGTTTAAATGTCTTCTGTATTGATTTGACACGATTACAGACCGTTTGACACCTCGGCAGAGCTTCGCTACCGGAATTGCAAAAGTTACAAATGAAATCTCAAGTCACCTATTTATAGGATTTCCATTCCCCACGAAACTGTCATGTCCATTTCATGTGGAATGGCCATTTCGTGTGGAATGGAACCTGACATGTCCATTTCGTGTGGAATGGCCATTTCGCATGAACTGGCTCTGCCAGTTCGTGTGAATTGGTTAAACAACACTAAAATCCTATTTCTATGACTACAGAGCTCTGGTTTATCTTATCTAGATACAACACTTGATACAAGACAAAGTCAACAGACATATGCACCAACAGACTCCCCCTTGGATGTTGATGAAGTCTTCGGTGTCGAGTCTTCAGTATGACCAGTCTTCAGTCTTGACCAGTCTTCATGCTCTTTCCAAAGTATCTGACATTGTAAGCTTCCTTCAATATTTTCTCTTCTTCTATCAGCAACTAACCTCCCCCTTGGATGTTGATCTAATCTTCAATCTCCTCTTTCTCTCACTCATCAGCAACATCAGCTTCTGTCATGATCATAGTTCTAGGATCAGAAACTGGCTCTTTCGTCTTCAGACTCCCCTTTGCTAGAAAACTCCCCCTTAAATTGTTCCGGGATCGCAATTTGTCATAGCTCTCGATCTAGGATCAAAACCTGGCTCAAACTCTGCTCAGGCTTAGACACGGGGACCTGCATAAATCTCTACCTCAAAATAAATTTCACAAATTTTAAAAATTTGACAAATTTAGAAACCACTTGTAGATATCATTCAATCATCAACAATTTATATCAAGTTCAAACTTACTTTTTGGATAGATTTATTTATAACAATTTTCATTTCAAAACAAACTCTCCCAACCCATTGTTCATCATGTTTAGCACTTGGAATTTTGAAAATCAGCCTTTCAACATCAGTTGTCGAAAATAAAATGAAATAAAATCTTTTTGAATTTTCAAAATTTATGCTAAAACACATTCTTTTTGGAATTTTGTTTTTAATGAAAAGCAGTAAAGAAATATTTACAGACAATATTTTGTGAGTTTGTGTAAGAGGATCATATCAGTTTTTGACAAACCACTAGCACCGTTGAGCTTTAAACACTTTAAGTTCTAAACGATTCACTTATATTGTCAGTATACTGATCCACTTAAATTTTCACACAAAGTTCAACTGTTTCGAGATACGAGATTAGTGTTTTAAGCACTTAAACTTATTCGCGTGTCCCACCTCAGAATATACTTCCGTATCTAGACTCCTATATTCAGTCTTACAGGTGAATGTACACTAATGATATCTGTAAGGGGTTAAATGCGAGACCATGAGAGCTCAGGCTATTGCTTCCGCAAAATCAGAGAGATGATGGTTCGACTTTAGGTGTGTTCCCTTTAGAGAATCTTTTCTTCAACAGCACATGATTAGCATTTTTCAATGTTTCATCATTTTTTATGCTAAGGACGAGCTTTAAGAATAAAGCAATGCAAAGTATTATACGAGGACTAGGCTATTGCTCCCGCAAAATCAGAAGTCCTGGTATAATACCCCAGATATCATCATGCACAAAGACCATGTCCATTTCATGCGGAATGGCCATTTCGCATGAACTGGCACTTGCCAATTCGTGTGGAATGGAACCAGACATGTCCATTTCGTGTGGAATGGCCATTTCGCATGAACTGGCTCTGCCAGTTCGTGTGAATTGGTTAAACAACACTAAAATCCTATTTCTATGACTACAGAGCTCTGGTTTATCTTATCTAGATACAAGACTTGATACAAGACAAAGTCAACAAACATATGCACCAACACAGTTTGCACTCGGTTTCAGACTCCTTTGAGTCTGTGACATCTTCAGCTTTACAGACGACTGGATTGTAGCTTTTTACTACTGACTCCGACGACGACACTGCTATGTCTGCTGCACCATCACCTGCTCGAGATCCCACACCTCCACACGATACAGAGCCTACTCCTGAGTAAGCTCCTGTTCCTTTTGATCAGCCTGACATGGCACCTATTGACCCTGAGCCGATTCCTGATCCCGACCATGTTTCGTTTGAATTACCAGATATTACACTCCCTATTCCCGACCCAGTACCTGCACCTATTGATCTCCCTTTTTCCGAGCCATTTATTCCTCCACTCGCACCCGCTGATGTTGCTCCTCTCCCTCCTGTAGAGTCCGATGTCCATCGCACTGATTTGTCGATTGTTTTCCTTCAGGACATCCTTGCATCCCGTCTAGTGGAAAGTACTTCAGGACAGCACCCGCGTGACGATCCTTTGCTTCAGCAGCTCTTCCACAGATCCCTCAGGCAACACCATTTGCTCCTTTTACTTCTTCACCACTTGATGAGCCATTCTGATGGTTCCCACCGTATTCTATGCCGATTTTAGACCCCTACCATCCCTCTCACTTTGTCGGCTATACACGGGATGAGTTACTTCTATCACTTCAGCTCTAGTTTGGGGTTATGAGTCGCAGGATTTTGGAGCTTGAGCTGACTCCGCGTTCTTTACCGTGTCCTTGTCAGCCTGCTTTTGTTCCCCCTCGTTCATCACCGTCTCCATTTTCACATCCACCTGCTCCTCTTACTCCTTTCCAGCGTTTAATGCTCAATTCCTTACGGTCGAGCAGCAGATCAGTTACTTGCTTCGCCGTGTATACGAGCTCGAGGAGGAGCTCGCACTTATTCACAGTTTGCTTTTCTTCCCTTCTCTATCTTCACCATCAGTACAGTAGGTTTTTGGTCTTATGAAGATACATTACCTTTGGTGAGAGCACCATTATTGAGCCGAGATTATGAGGCCTTTTGGAGACCACCTTTTGATTATGTGATTTTAGTATATTGACGGACTTATTGGACAAGGGTAGTGTGACCCTATGTCACTCTTGATGTAATACACTTTGTAAACAATGTAACTGTGGTTGGTAATTAATGAAAGCTCAGTCGTCATGTACTCACTAAACACTTTGTTGATTTACATGTTGTGCTATGATTATGTTGAAGCATGATTGCTTGCTATGATGAATGCTTATATATACACGTACATACGACCTTTGGACGACTATTTACTTACTTGACGAATAAGAGCTGACCTATCTGATCTTCTTAGAAGATGTCGCCTCGAAGAAACATTGATACCGACAACCCTCTGCCGACGACAGAGGCGGAATTACAAGAGCGTATCTCACAGGCCATCGAACAACACGAGGCCTTTCGCTCCGAACACAGCGGAGGTACCTCAGGAAATAACCCACCCAACGGTAATGTTTAGTCACTTAAGACACATCACAAAACGTTTGGACATTTCCAAGTGTGCTTTGCTAATGCCTTATGTGAATGATGTTGCTTATGTAGCAGGCTGCACCTATAAGCAGTTCTTGGGCTGCAAGCCCCTGGATTTTGACGGCACTGGGGGTGCCGTAGCTTTTGTGCGTTGGGTTGAGAAGACGGATTCTATTTTGCGATTGAGCAAATGTACTCCAGGGCAACAAGTCACGTACATTTCTGGACTGTTTCTAGATGGGGCTCTGTCATGGTGGAACTTCAGGTTCAGACGTTGGGTGAGACTGCTGCGTATGCTTTGACATGGGACGAACTGAAAGAGCTGATGCGTAAGAAGTATTGTTCGAGGGCAGAAATCAAGAGGTTGGAAAATGAATTCTGGAACTTGAAAATGTAAGGTTCAAAGATAGCTGAGTATGTGCAAAGGTTTCATGATTTGTCTAGGGTGGTTCCTTATTTGGTGGAGCCAGAGTTTAAGAGGATAGAAAGCTTCATCTGGGGATTGGCACCTCAGATTCTAAGCATGGTGACAGTATCTACACCTCCAACGTTTACCGATGCTATTGACTTAAGTGTAGCGCTCACTGAAGAAGCGGTTAGACTGGAAAATTTTCAATCTCTGAAGAGAAGAAGGAGACTCATGTGGAGCCATCTGGAGATAACAAGAGAAAGTTCGCAAATTTCAAGAAGGGTACTCGGGCGAATAACAATAACAAGGCCAAAAAGGGAAAAGAGTACATGGGTAAACTACCTAAGTGCGACAATTGTCGACGTCATCATACGGGCAATGTAGATATGGAAAATGTGATAACTGTGGCAAAGTGGGGCATGACAAGGAGACGTGCTGGCGTGGTACTAGACATGGAAATGGAGGTCAAGATGGTAGCGGAAATCGCGGAGGAAACAACGACAACAACAAATATCAAGGCGGAAATGGTGATGATCAAGGACGTGGTCAAGGTTGTTTTAACTGTGGAGACAAAGGGCATTTCAGGAAATATTGCCCTAAAAACAATCAGGCACGTGGAAGAGTGCTCAACATCGGAGCTAGGGAAGCACGCTAGGATCCAAACGTGGTTATCGGTACGTCCCCTGTTAGTCAATGTTATGTATCTGTGCTGTTTGATACTGGTGCCGATTTTAGCTTCATATCTCTAGAGTTTAAGAATATACTTGGTTTAGTAGCAAGTAAGTTAGATATCCCGTATTCGATAGAACTAGCTATTGGGAAGCTAGTAAAAGCCAAAGAAGTGATTAGAGGCTGTGTTATAGGGCTCGGAGAGCGTGAGTTTTCGATAGATCTTCTGCCAGTTGAACTGGGAAGTTTCAACGTCGTGGTTGGGATGGATTGGCTGTCGAGTAATCGTGCAGAGATTGTTGCCATGAGAAGATTATCCGTATCCCGATGGCGAATGAATAGATGACTGTGATACACGGGGAGAAGCAGGATACGCCTCTACGGATTATTAGTTGTTCGAAGACACGGAAGTTTTTGCGTAAAGGATGTGTTGCCTTCTTAGCTCATGTCATGGACAAAGAAGCTGAAGAACCTAAGCTCGAAGTTATCCCTGTGGTAAGCGAATATCCTGAAGTCTTCCCCGAAGATTTGCCAGGATTACCTCCTCAACGACAAGTTGAATTCCACATTGACTTGATTCCTGGTGCCGCGTCTGTAGCCAAGGCATCTTATCGACTTGTGCCTTCAGAGATGCAAGAGTTGTCAACGCAGCTTCAGGAGTTGCTAGATAAGGGATTTATAAGGCCAAGCTTCTTGCCTTGGGGAGCTCCAATTCTATTCGTCAAGAAGAAGGGCGGTAGTTTTCGAATATGTATCGACTACCGGGAGCTGAACAAACTAACCATCAAGAAATCGGTATCCCTTGCCGAGGATTAATGATTTACTCGACCAACTGCAAGGATCCAACTACCAATCTAAGATTGATCTTTGACCAGTTTATCATCAGCTGCGGATTCAGGAAGAGAGTATACCGAAGAACAACGAGTCAACAAATTGTTTTAAATATACGCTAATATTGTGTTTTATACACGGTACACAAAACAGTTATACACAGGGTACAAAACTTTGAGAACCTAGGAAACATGCATTTAGGACCTTCGGGGACTTATGTCAAAATCCATTAGAGGTTACCTCGTAAAAACCACGTCTAAACTCGGGCAAACGTCATTATTTTGCCATGCATGCTATTCCAGTTAACCAAACAGATAAAGTACTCAAATTTCTTTTATTGAAATTCCCACTTTTGCTTCTAGCAAGTAGATTTTTACATCTCTACTTCTCTTAATGGTAGTTGCATCACGAAAATTTTCTTCATTAGAACGAACACTCATTTTCTTCGGTACTTGATCATTTCATATGATACACATGGAACCGTTTGTTACGCATGTGGCTTCCCTTCTAATGATCTTTTTCATCAAAGTTACAAATATCATTTCGCTATATCCAGTTTTGCCTTGAGTCCCGAGTAATCTGCATTATTGTGAGTATCGACTCCTTGATATCGAATCAACAAAACCTTCTTGAAATTTCTTTTTCTTCGAATTACATACTTGGTTCATCTTTGTAACATTGCCGAAACTTCCTGGTCGATACATGTATTTATTGTCAGATTGCGCTGAAACCAAGTTCAATTGCTTGAAGTTGTCCATTTCGCATATTCAATTCAAGACACCATATGATGTACTGAGAGCATCATATTCAAATTCATTTTTGTAAGCATTTCATTTGTTCCGAGTCACAGTAAACTTGTTTGGTCTACGATTCCATTAAATCGTTCGTTGACTTCGACACCTTGTGGTGATGCTTGCACTAAATTTAAGCTTGGGCTAATCTCATTTACGCATCTTGTACACGGATTTAATTGTTCATTTATTGTCTTGCTCTAAATCCGCTCTGTTTTATCATGATTAAAGCAGTCTTAACACAATCGTGTGTTAAGACAATGGTACATAAATTCATTTTATATTCCAGTGTACCTCCTAACGGTTCTTTCATTATCGATCGAATGCCTTGCAGTATTTATTGCTTTTTCATCTTCGATCGGAAACAGTGGTTCTTTGGTGTTCTATTTCAATTGAAAAGTCCTACGATACCGTTTGAATCAAATTTTCAGGTTTGCTTCACTACACTTTCATTTGATTTCAAACACGGTGAACTTGTTCGGTCACCGCTATTATTGAATTATGTCATTACGACACCTTGTGATGTCGGTGTAAACTTGTAGCTTGTGCTAATCATGGTCAACTGTTTCATGCGAAACTACGCATATTTTACGTTTGACTCGTCATTTAAACACTTTTAATGTAATTATGTATTAAAACAATGATACACCAGATTCGGTTGTATTTCATTTCGGTGTATCCTCGCAATTCAGTAATGTCGACACACTAATTTATTCATTTCTTTGTTCGAAAGTTGACGGATCATTTTCATGTCACTATTACATTTGAGCTTGCTGATCTTGAGTGCCTCTAGCGGATGCTATCGTTTCTAGAACTCATTTGCATATTGTGAACGATCGTTCGGAATTCTATTGGTCGAAACTCCTCTTTTGTTGAACCCCCAGTAACTAAGACACACTAGTTAATACGTCTGTACATTGACAACAAATTCTGAATCGCATATCTTTTGACCGATAGGTTCTTATTGATGTAATATGTCCTTGAATTCACCTGATACGGGTAAGTCTTGATTTGGTTTCGTGATTATTCACCTTGGTATTATTCATGTCCAATTACGCATGACGTAACTCTAAGAAGTTAACGTAGTCCAAATTTCGAGGACGAAATTTTCTTAACAGGGGGAGAATGTGACAATTGTCAAATTTGCATGCATCCGTACAATTATTAGACAATGATTAATGCTTAATGACTGTGCTGATTTACAAGTTATGACATGAATTGCTTTCTGATTATTATCATTATACATACATGTGCATCATATATTGCAAATGACATAACATTACTGCATGCAAACTTTATCGATTCAAATGGTGCATGAAACAAAGATAGCACAGTTATCAGACAAATCAGATAAATGCTGACGGAGTTCAGTACATAGACAGACATGGTATTGGGATACAGAATGAGCCAGAAACTAAGAATTACACTAGTATGGTGTGTAGGAAATTAAGGATCATAAAACTGCCTTCCTAGTGATAGTTTAAGTGCCGGAAAGTGCCTAAACCTCACATACATTGCAGAATTCTGCAGAAATTCAGCAAAATTCAGCATTTAAACAACTTAATATTATGCAGAAATATGGTTAAATGGTCCTGAATGCTTTCCTAAGTGTCGTGAATCAAAACTGTCACAAAAGGTAACATAAAGCACACTAAACTGCGTAGTTTGGCACCTTAACGAACTGGTAACCAACCAAACAACCGGACATTACACGAAACACCAAATTTACATAGAAGCATTGTTTTGACATTACCACGCTAGTTATGGTCCCCGAACATCATAACACATCATATAACAACTAGGAACTAACTAACATAACTAATACTTGAATTTTAACCAACTAAACTAACTTATAGTTACTACCTAGCCTAAGACCCCCCCCCCCCACCTAGTTCACGGCCAACAAGGGCCCCACATGTGGATTTTATTTGCTTAATTTATTAGATTATGTTTCTCTTTTTAAAACATATAAACCATGAGATAAAGCTTGTGTGATGGATTATAAGAGGACCCTAGAGAACATAACACTTCATTTCATCAACACTACAACACTTGAACTTCTTCTCTTCCTTTCCCCTTGCTTACGGCCGAACACCATCAACCATACATCCATCATCATCTCTCATTCTTCATTTAATCCACACATATACAAAGGTGTTAGAAGGTGTACAAGGAAGCTTGGAGTTCTTGGAAGTTGAAGGACCTTTCTCTTGTGCTTTTATCCACTCCATTTTCATCTAGTGATCATCCTTAGCCTTGAGCTAGTAGTAAGAACACTCTACACTTCATTTTACATCTTATTTTGTTGGTTAAAAGAAGATACAAGTTGTTAATCATGATGAACACCATGAATCTTGAACATGAAACTATAACATATGACTAAATACATAAGAAATCATGATGCTTATGTGTTGTTATGCTTGTTGATTGTTGATTGCTCATATTATTGATGTAGATCATCATGTGATCTTGCTAGATAGTGATTAAAGACATAATATAGCAAGATGAGAGGATGAAAATGCTAAAGATCAAAGTGATCATCCTCATGTAAATCATGAACTTGAAAGTATAAGTTGTTTTTCTTGTAAAGTGATGAACAAAGTAAGTGTAAAGTCATGTAAATCTATGGTTTCAAGAATGATTATTCAAGAAATCAAGTTTAAAATACAAAGTTTACTTAATCTTGGTTCTTAAAGAAATTAACCACATTTTTAGTGGTTAATCATGTGTAGGATCATGTATTTAACAAGAAAAAATCCAAGAAGAAATATTTTTAGAAAAATGATTTACAAGTTGTGAAGATCTACTTTCTTTAAAAATGAAGTTTTTAAATAAACAACCACACTTTAAAGGGTAACTAAGCTTACTAAACACACTAGTAAGTTACTTCAAATTTTTGTAAATTTTCAAGTTCATGAGGTAGTAGTTTATGCTTGATTTTGGCAAACTGGTATGTGTAGATTGATTTGTTGTTGATTGTGTTGATTTATAAATGAAAATGATATGCCTTGAAGGCATGGAAACCTCAAATTTTAGGGGAAACTATGGCAAAAATTTTCTAGAAATTAAACACTTAGAAAAATATTTTTAAACAAATATTTACAAGTATATTTTAAACCATGAATTTTCATATAAAGTTTGCCATAATTTTTCTTAAAAAAATTATAAATATTGGAGGTTGGTTTTTGTAAATAAAAAAGTGACTAAATATGTAATTAGGATAATATATATTTAGAAGTCACCATGTGTGTTATTATTTGTATATTATGTGTATTAGTTATATTATTTTAGGGCTTAAAATAATATAACTCATCAAAATACCAAGAAATTACAATCCAAAATATTACCAAAATTCCAAGAGAATAAATATATAAATTATACCCACAATATTGGAGAAACCAAATAATGGAATATAACTTACAAAATATTCCGGAAAATTAATTCATAAGTATGTTTTGGTAATTAGTATTTTGCACACAAGAGAACAAAATATGATTTTTACAATTATTACAAAAATATATCATATTTTTTACAAGAAGAAAATATATTATTTTTGGGTAAATAAAAATATATATTTTCTTGACATTATTAGAAGATATATTATTTTTGGGAGAAAATATATATTTTCTTGAATAAACATAAAGTATATTATTTTTGGGTGAAACATGGATTTATATATATATTTTCTAAGTTAGACTTGAAAATATATTATTTTTGAGACATATATGAAATTTATAAATATTTTTGCCAAGGAAAAATTATAAGTAATTTTTCTATATAATAATTCTTTAAATATATATATTGGAAATATATATTGATGTATTTTTTTTATTAGAAATATTATTCCAAAAAAGTTAATACAAAAATTAAGTATAAGGATACTTAATAATTACAAGAAAATACGTATTCTAGTACGTATAAATACACACCGGAATACGCCATCAATACTTGGCAAAAATGAACAAGAATTAGAATACAAGCATAAATGCACCCATCCTTGCGAAGGATATACATGTATAAATACATAAAAAGTAACAAGTTAAAAATATATTATTTTAATCATTATTCCAAAATTTGATAAATATAATTTAAGTTAAAATATTTATTATTTTGACGAATAATTATATAACTCGGGATAATATTAAAGACATAAAGAAACGTAACTCAAAGACATTAATTAATGCTGAGTCAAGGCACGACTCGCTCGTCTAATAGACCGTAGTACGTTTGTAGGTAGTCGTGTACACTAGTAGCAGCTTGAGTTACGTCGGATTGAAGAACGCAAAACCGTGAGTTCATGCCCCCCCTTTTCTTTTAACTGTTTTCAGTTTTATAACTTCGGGGGTGAAGTACATGTTACAAATTGTTTATAAACGTTTACATTTGGTATGGTTAGCTGAGGAAAGGTACTGCTAGATCATGTGAGTGGTGGGTACAACGCTTAAGACCATTAATCCTCGTAGTAGGACCGAGGGACATGAGTGATAGATCTATTTGGGTGTAGCGAGCCCACACCCATGTGGACCAGGGTTTGGCCCATGAGGTAACTACGCCGTTCCTGCCGGATGGCCCGGTACAAAATCTGCTATGTTTGAGCCTTCCTGCACCATGTCACACATATTAATGTATTAGCTACACATTAATTGATCTGTTTCCTTGTTGCTTTCATACCGGTTTATAAGTATATACATACATGCTTACAAAAGTTTTCAAGGAATGTTCGTGCACACATACAAAACACATGAACTCGCTCAACTTTTGTTGATGTTTTCAAACTACATGTATTTCAGGAAATTGATTATGGATCTAGGCGGGCGTTCAAGATTTCAAGTTGTGTCTTCGAATAAAAGATGTCATCCAGTGTCGTAGGGTTTGGATTGTGCATCTTATCTTGGATAGGATACATAGTTCAAAGCCTAGCTTTTAGTAGTGTCTTTTGCTAAGTCCAGATTGAAACTTAAAACTTGGGTTGTTATCTACTTGAATTCGAAATCTTGGTTTGTGGTTAAACAATGAAGATTGTAATGTTTTGAACGTAATTTATGGATGAACATCATGGTTTTATCATATAGATGTTTGATTGCAATGATATTAAGCAAGTCACACCTAATCACTTTTCCGCAAAAGTCAGGGTGTGACATTGGAACACGTGAGACATTTTGAAACGTAGGTGGCGATATCTTTCTTCATACCAGGCCACCAATAAGATGTACGAAGGTCTTGATACATCTTGTCGGCACAAGGATGAATAGAGTAGCAAGACTTATGTGCCTCCTTCATTAAGAATTCACGAAGGTCAGCATGATTTGGTACCCAAACGCGATTGAGGTAGGAAAGGATACCGTCGGACTTGGATACAAGTTGATTTTCAGCACCACACTTCATCACGTTGTATAAGTTATCCTCATTAACGAATGAGTGTTGTGCTTCGCGAATGTGATCTCAGAGGTCGTTTAGAATTTGGAAACAACGGATACTCTTTATATAAGTTTTACGACTAAGACCGTCAGCCATGACATTCTCCTTACCATGATGGTAGTGAATCTCGCAGTCGTAGTCGTTGAGCAACACTACCCATCAGCGTTGACACATGTTGAGATCTTTTTGATTAAAGATGTGCTGAAGGCTCTTATGGTCGGTGAAGATCACACACTTAATACTGTAAAGGTAGTGTCACCATATCTTTAATGCAAAAACAATCGCACCAAGTTCAAGGTCGTTGGTAGTGCAGTTCTTCTCATGTATTTTGAGTTGTCTCGAAGAGTAAGCGATAACCTTGTCTCTTTGCATGAGAACACAACCAAGACCTTGATTAGACGCATCGCAATACACTACGAAATCGTCGTTACCGTTGGGAAGAACGAGAATCGGAGCATTGCAAAGCATGTCCTTCAGCGATTGAAAATATCCTCTTGTTCGGAACCCCAAACAATAGGTTTATATTTTTGAGTTAAGGAAGTGAGAGGAACAATGATCTTCAAAAAGTTGGACATGAATCGGTGGTAATAACCCGCTAATCCAAGAAATGAACGAATTTCAGACGGAGACTTCGGCGCAATCCAGTTCTTGACAGCTTTGATTTTAGCGAGATCAACGTAAATGCCTTTCTCGTTCACAATGTGACCGAGAAATTGAACTTCGTTTAGCCAAAATTCACACTTGGAGAATTTGGCGTAAAGTTGTTCGGTTCGTAGGAGTTCGAGAAATAGACGCAAGTGTCGCTCATGTTCATCTTGGGTTTTGGAGTAAATGAGAGTATCGTCTATGAAAATGATCACGAAGCGATCCAAGTATAACTTACACACATGGTTCATCAAATCTATGAAGACCGTGGGTGCATTGGTTAAACCGAAAGGCATGACTACAAACTCGTAGTGACTGTATCTAGTACGAAGTGCGGTTTTAGGAATATCTTCTTCGAGGACTCGAAGTTGATGGTAGCTAGAACGAAGATCGATTTTGGAGAAACAAGTTGCGCCTTGAAGTTGATCGAAAAGGTCGTCGATGCGAGGAAGAGGATAACGGTTCTTGATGGTGAGCTTGTTAAGTTCACGTAGTCGATGCACATATGGAATTATCCATCTTTCTTTTTGACAAAAAGGACCGGAGCGCCCCAAGGAGAAGTACTATGGCGTATAAAGCCTTTATCAAGTAATTCTTGAAGTTGGCTCGATAGCTCTTACATTTCCGAGGGTGCGAGATGGTAAGGGGATTTTGCAATAGGTTTAACGCCACGAATGAGGTCAATGCGGAAGTCAACAGAACGAGGAGGGGGACCAGGTAGGTCTTTGGGAAAGACGTCGGGAAAATCACAAACGACAGGAACATCACTCACACCTTTTCCTGTGTCCTTCTTTTCCACAATGATGGCAAGAAAGGCAAAGTACTCTTTGCGCAAGTACTTGTTCGCTGAGTGCACGACATTAGTTTGAGACCCTTTGAAGGTTTCTCACCATAGATGTGTAATGAATCACCGGATAGAAGAGGAAGAAGAATGAACTTCTCTGAGCAAACAACTTCGGCCCGGACCCTTCGAAGCCAATTCATGCCTACTATGATGTCGAAACTACCCAATTGCATGGGTATGAGGTCAATCGAGAACTTGTGATTGTTGAGGTTAGGAGAACAATTAAGAAGAACAGAATCAACGGTTATAGATTTACCGTTAGCGACTTCGAAGGCGAATGATTTTGGCAACTTAGAGCTTCTACACTTAAGTAATTGTTCAAATTCTACGGATACAGAACTTTTATCTGCACCAGTATCAAATAAATAAGAAGCGTATACATAGTTTACGAGAAACGTACCATTTATGACGTCGTTATTGTTCTGGGCCTGAGCGACAGTGATGACGAAGGCTCGTCCGCGAGGAGCTTGTTGCTAGTTGTTGCGTTGCGGGCGTGTGTTGCTGAGGTGGTTCGGGTCGCAACACTTGAAACAAGTGCGACCGTTGTTCGCTTGCGGTTGGTTTTGGTTTTGGGCAGGTGGTTGGGTTTGGTTGCCTTGTGGCTTTTGGCCATTTCGGCATTGGGTGTTAAAGTGCCCGAACCTATTGCATGAGGTGCAAAGGCGGCACGGTGTGTGGACTGGGTGATGATAGGTGCAAGCTACACACTTAGGAAAAGTCCCAGTGTATGCTCGTTTAACCGGTTCAGGGTTTTGGGTTAGGGCTAGTGGTTGTTGTGGTGGAGGGTTTTGCGGAGTAACAACCGCACAGTTTTGGTTTGAAGCCTTCCGCTTCTTACTGTTGGTGTTGGGTTTGGGTGTTGATTTGGATGGTTCGGCGATTGGTTCGGTGGTGGCTTGGTGAACCGTTTTGGTAGAACCCTTTGTTTCATAGGTTCCATCCAAAATCCGGTTATGGTTGAATTTGGCAGCCAAACGGAAGGTGTCTTCGAGGGTTTTGGGTTGGGCGGACTTAGCAAAGTTGGAAATGAATGAAGGAAGGGCTCGGATGTACTTGGCAATGGCTTTTTCGGTGGTGTCGACTTGGCCAGGGCAAAGGGCGATAAGTTGCTTGAACCTAGCGGTGAGACCGGTATCGTCACTCCCTACTTGCTTGATGTTCTAAAACTCGTTTTTGATTTGTTGGAGCTCATGGGGAGCGCAAAATTCATTGTTCATGAGCTTCTTTAACTCAGTCCAAGTCAATGCGTAAGCGACGTCGTCCCCGCGCATGTTACGCTTGGCGGTCCACCAATAGAGTGCCCTCGATCAGAAGACGCCGGTGGTGTTGGTGGTGCGAAGATGCTCAGGGCACCCACTCTGATGGAAGGTGACCTTGATGGAGTCAAACCATTGGAGTTTTTTCGTTGCCCCATCTTCGCCCGTAAATGGCATCGGGCTATATGAGTTGAATTGTTTGAACGAAAAGGTCAACTTGGGTGGGTCAACTTTGGATTCAATCGAGGCATGAGGGGATTCAACGTTGTTGGGGGTTTGGATTTTACTGACGATGTCGGGGATAACCTTGGTAATTTGCTTGGCCATGAACTTCATCATGTCTTTCTTGGACATCGAATCGGCATTGGAGTTGGACTTGGAGTTCCTTCTTGAGTTTGAGTTACGGTTGGAAGACATCTAAACGATCGAAATATGGGAAAAGGATGAGTCTTGATCATAATGTGTTTAGAAAACAATGGTTGTTTGTATGAGTGAGCATAAAGTATTTCACATAACACGTAAGTTTCACCTAGTTTGCACAAGTATAACACATATTCAGATTGTATAATCACGAATAAAGACGAAAGGAATGTAAATTTAGTTTGTACTCGAGCATTAATATTTTTTAGATTGCGAGTAACGTGCGATTCGTGCTTCGGTTTTGAAACGAACGAAGTATCAAGTATTAAAACACTTTAAAATGGATATGACATAAAAGAGATTCAATGTAAAACTTGAAGTGTCTCGGAACAAAATTAAGACTATTCCAAAGTGAATCGAAAGTTCTTTTGAGTTAAGAAAACATGCTTTGGCTTAATAAGTAGAATACTCTCACCGAGGAGCGGTTAAAGGCTTTCTTTCTGTCACACCCCGACCACGTAAAACAACAAATCATGGCGGAAACGTCGGGGAGTGTCGTAACAGAATCATTGTTTCACAAACATGGATTAAATTGCTTTGTTTTATTGAATTATTGAACTCATTGTTTTATTACAAATCAGATAAATACAAATAATTGTGTCTCAAATTTTAAAGTCGCTAAGGCACAAGTCCATCCTATGTGTAGCATGCATCAATAATCGTCACATAGCAGCACCTGAAACATATGTGAAAATAGGTACGTCAGCATAAAAATGCCTGTGAGTAACATAGGATTTGTGTATTAGACTCATGGCTTTGGATAACACAAGAAAAGGTTTTATATTTTCAAAAATAGCCATGAATTCTTGTAAAAGTTTTGTTTCTAAAATGCGTCATTTTGGTAAAATGTTTATAGTATATACGAGAATATACTTTGGTTTTGAGATAAGGAGATGAGTAGTATATCTAAATATACTTTAGTTTTGAAATAGATAAATAGATTCGGTAGTATATCACAAGTATACTTTGGTTTAAGAATGAAAAACATCGGTAGAATAATACATTATACTTTGGTTTTGTAAATAACATATCAACTTATGCTTCGGATTAGAAAATAGCACATCAACTATGCTTTGGTAGTATATTAAAATATACTTTAGTTCGTGAAATAACAAAGTCGGTAGTATATCAAATTATACTTTAGTAAACAATATCACGTTGGTAGTATGTCGGAACATACCTAAATCGTGGTTTGGTAATATATCAAACTATATTTTAGTAAACAATAGCATATCAAATTATGCTTTAGCAAACAGTATCACGTTGGTAGTATATCGAAATATACCATAAATCGCGATTTAGCAATACATTCAAACCTTAGTGCATCAAACTACACTTTAGAGACTATAGAAATACCACAAAGGCAAATTCTGTTTGGTTAAAATTTGGTTTCTGACATTCCATACAACAGGAATGGGGTGTCTAGTCCTATAGCGCTATATCGTACTACCAATCGGCTTGATCATTGTTAATGAATGTATAAGTAACAGTATAAATGAACAAATAGTTCTAACAAACTTTGGAAATCAGTCGTTTAAGTCATGGATAATAGTTCAATTCGTCAAAAGATAGTACTATCACGTGTAACCATATAGTCGAAATCATGAAAATAGCGTATCAGCACGTATGTATCACCCCAAAACATTTGAAAGCATAAAAGAGGGGACTATGTACTCACTTGAGATTGTAAGTATCCTCGATTAAGTGTCCTAAGAAAGCTCGGAAATCAAGGAATCAAGTGGTACCTAGTAATCGGATCGCTAGTTAAACAATCGGCACCTAAATCGGAAGATTGGGTAGAATGAGGTCTCGTAACCCAAATGAGTATTGGAACACATGTGATATGGTTTAACAAAACCTACATTCTAAATTGGAACCTATCCTAAGTGCTTACGACCCATTAAGGTAGCTTACGCTACTTTAAAGCGTCGTTCGCGCGAATGCGCGTTCGAGACGCCTAACTAGTCCTATGACAAGTATTATATGCCCTAGCATGTTTAAATATGTTGCATAATCAGTTTTAGTGACAAAAATTAAGTTACATATGCTTAGAATCCAATTATGCTTGAAAAGGGCATTTTGGTCATTTACCTAAGGCATATAAACTACCTATCATACAACTAATTAAACTAAGTGACCATAAGGTATAACCTCGGAAGGTTATTCCCTATACAACTATGGTCACATAATATGCTTGGTTGGATCCTAATCATCGACCAAACGGGTCGGGTTCGAATGTCTAAGCGGTGGTTTAGACCGCTTGACTTTACGACCCTAAACAAGCACTAGGCTAAAAGTGACGAGTTAAACATGTTAAAACAGGTTTAACTAAGTTAGAAAACATGTTTTGATATCAAAACAAAGTGTTTTGATACCCGAAGATAGTTTCATCTCAAAATGCGCATAAACAACATTTTGACCGAAACTTTGACTCATCACTTCGACTAATCAACGTGGTAATCAGTAGGTATAGTCACAAGGGACTATAACCATCGTGATTACGATCACGTTGCAAAGTTCAAACTAACTTTGTGTTGACCAAAGACTGGTCAAAGTAGAAAGTCAAACACGGTTTGACTTTCATGCTTGAAAAGCAATAAAAAGCATGAAAGAAGCTTACAAAAGATCCAAGCAATGAAGATTTGATTCAAATTACTCAGGTATGAAGTATAAAACTCCAACTTAGAGCAGATTGAATCAAAGTGTGAGCTGAATGAATGAAAAAATGGTGGGTATTTATAGATTTCGAAGAATCGTTAAGATCGTTTCTCGTAATTCGTGCTTAAATCTGGACCTTACATGTATTGCCCATTGTTTATAATACAATGGGAACCTCAAAACTATCAAATGGTATCAGAAATCAGTGATTAAAACCATCAAATTCAGCTCAAATGACTAAGTTCAATGTTTCTGTCTGACAGTCTGTCGCGGGACGTGTAGAAACCAGACAAGGCTTACGCGCCCCTCCTGAGCAAGTTTGGTAGATTGTCAGTTTTAGTCCCTGCAAGTGTAAAACTTGGGTTTTGATGCATTTTTGACACATTTAAGCCCCGTTAACCCCATTTCAAGGCTCTACATCGAAGTTAAAGTATAGGGAATATGAAATATGCTCAAAAACATCTCGGATGTCGGTTCATTTGGCCGTACGTTCCCGTTGTTTGGTTAATTACGACGAAAACTCAAACGGACGTGAAAACGATCCAAATTACGCGACGAGTGATATTTTTGCATTCCAATCACTAAAATAAAATATTTAAATGATTAAAAAAAAATTTTGGATGTCCGGATATGTTCAGAACGTAAGATATGCACGAAAATGCAAACTTATGCACTTTTTGACGCTTTTAGTCCCTGTTTGATCAAAAAGTTTATTTTCTCATACCGAACCCCTCAAAGCCTATTTCTAAGCTATGAAAAGGATATTTAGGGTATGTTTAACTTATGATCAAGTTCCGGAATGTTCGTTACCGTACAAATCGGTATAGTTTCACAGTTTGACACAAATAGTCCCTGCGATCGAATAAACTTGTTTCCGACACACCAAACCCTCTAAAACTTATTTCTAAGTTATGTAAAGGTTATTTAAGGTATGTTAAGCCTAAGTAACTATTCTAGAGTGTTTGTCGTGTTAAACTAATTACATTTATGCATCAGTTCGCGTATAACCTTCCAGAAAGCGATTTAAAGCTCAAAATCGAACAAGAATTGATATGTGCAAATGATACACATATTTATACAAATCCCAAGAATGAAATACAAGATTTCATTGGATTTGCATTTGTATGATGGTCGTAGTGACATAGGTGTCACAGTCTCCCCTACTTTAGTAAATTTCGTCCCGAAATTTAATTTTAGAGGAAACCTGTGAAGACAACTGTGATTGTTTCGCTTTCGAATGAATCCTTCGTACCCTAAGTAAAAATCTGGGCCACGTTTGGATTTTTAGCGAATTTTTTATTTCTCCAAGTGATGTCCTTGTAGTAACAAAACATGGAGTTTCGAACAACGGATAGAAGAATGTTTCCTATGAAGACTATTACAAGAAACTTGTGTGTGCTCGAAATCAGAGTCGGAGAGTGTAAGATAAAATAACGTTGGTCAAGGTCCAGGACTTTTAGTAACTTAAATAATGCTACGTTCGCAATGTAATAAGGAACACTTATATATAGGAAGTACCAGCGGCGTATCCACCATGCCCTTTTTACATTGTTCCCGTCTCGTTATTCTTATCACTATAGGTCTTAACACATGACAAAACTTGTTGTGGTTTCTGTGCACTGAATTCCATAATTATGTATGCATCCATAGTTACGTAATTCCTTGCATAGTCCGCATAGTTCATTTCATAAGGGGAAAAATCAATCGGACAAACATGTAATGACTTGACTAGACCACCAAAGGATCTCTTTAACTAGATCAACGAACGACCCTTGATCAACACATGATCTCCTTAACTAGATCGTCGTATGATCTCTTTAAATAGACCACTAAAGGATCTTTGTAACTTTGAATCAAATAATCGTTTTGAAATAGTACTTTGGAATCCAAGGTTCGTACTATTTTCATAGAAAAGCCCCTTAAGGAATTTAAGATAGCACTTTGAGTATCCTTCTGAGAATCTAACGTATGAAAATACAGAAGATTCTACTAGGACTTAGATAGCGAGCTTTAGAATTACACATAAACACATAATCGCATATTTGTTAATTTAGTTATTAGCTCGTTTGTTAATTTGAATTAATGCATTTAAAGTACAGCAGAAATCCAATCACGGACTTTAATTAGTACTTTAAGTATCCTCAAGAATCTGACTATGAAGATAGGAAGATCTTATTAGGATTTGGTTTTGTCTTTGTCGTATCGTAACATTTGTATTAGAACACTTAAGGAATCCAATTAAGGACTCATGATAGTACCTTTAGATATCAAATCAGGGATTTGAAATGGTACTTCAAGTATCTGTTTAAGAATTTGTAACTTGTACCTTGTACTTTGTTTCATAAAAGAAACGAGTACTTAGGATTTTCGGGGGGATCACGAGTGATCATAAAAATGAAAGAACCACACGAGTAGTTTGTTTTGTAAGGAACACAGTTCCTTGGCGTCGGCATCGTAGGGGTATGTCAAACATACACACAATCGTATCAGTTTCGTAAAATAAAAATTGACACAACAAATTTTATTTATAGAACAGCTGAATTGTTTCAAACGTCAAAAGATAACAAACAAGGAAATATAAAAGTCTAATTGTTCACTGCTGCATTGTCGTTTGCGTTTACCTCGTTTATGTTAAACACTCGTCCACGTGCTGGATTTACGTTAACAAGTCTTGGGCAATTTTTTCGGTAGTGAGTAAGATCACCACAGTTATAGCACGACCCAGGTGGAAACTGTGCTTGAGTAGCAGCAGGATTTGCAGCAGCTTGGTTTTGGTTAGCATAATGGCAGGTATTGACCAAATGTCCTAATCGCCCACAGTGGGTACATTTGTGACACTGTGTTTGCTCCAGATGATGGCGGTTGCATTTACTGCACAGAGGTGCAGTACCAACATAGTTTTTCCTTGTACGAGGTTGTGCTGGCTGGTTTGGTGTAACCTGATTGTTCTGAGCAACTACAACAAAGTTTTATGAAGCCTTACGCTTCTTTGACTTTTTGGAGGACTCAGTCTGTTTATCCTTCGGTTTTTCTTGTGTAGATTCATCAGATGGTTTCGGGTCGCCCTTTCGGAAAAGCTTACCTTTCCTGATCTGGGATTCAGTCAGGGTAAAAATTAGTTCAATGGCTTGTCTGACGGTAGTAGGGTTGCTACCAGTAATGATATCCTGAACTAGGTCAGGGAGACCATCAATATACTTTTCGAACGCCTTATCCAAAGGCGTAACCATGGTAGGACATAACAGGCTCAGTTCCTCATAATGGTCAGTGTAGGCTCGATGTTCACCGCTATCTTGCTTTATATCGTCGAATTCCCTTTCCAAAGCCCTGAGTTCATGGCGAGGACAGAACTCCTTCATCATTAGAGCTCGAAGCTCTTCCCAAGTTTGTGCCAATGCTACATCGGCACCCCTATCCCTCATTACACTGTTCCACCATGTAAGTGCTCTTTTCTGGAATACGCTCGATGCAAACTCAACCTTTCGCTCATTTGGGTATTGCACATGACGAAACGTGCTTTCGAGACTCTCAAACCATTGTAGGAGCCCAGTGGCCCCTTCAGACCCAGTAAATGTGAGTGGCTTAGCTGAGTTGAATGTCTTATAGTTGCACAGAGCATTGTTGTTATTGTTGTTGTTTGCTTGGTTTACTGGGGTTATCAGGTTTGGGAGTACAGCAGCGATTTGCTGGGTGATAATAGCTGCGAGTTCGGCATTATTTTGAGGTTGTGCATCACGTCGAGGAGGCATATTCTAAAAGAGCAAAGAAACATGAAAAGAAACGAGTGAGATGATATTGGATAGTAAGAATTGAATGCTGAAAGGAATATCGACAAAGCATAAAGATTGTGATCATTTGTTCGTTACTTAAAACAAACAGATGACACTGTGACTAATCAAAGTAAATGGGTCATACTAATGTATCGCGAAGACATGCTTTAGCCTATAAGTGGATACTCACCCCAAGAGTACCCAAGTAAGAGTGACTGGTCCGATTATGTGGATTTGTACGAACACTCTAGCCTTAGACAGAAAACTCTAGGTACAGGCATCCACCCTTCCAGATTGCACGTGTTCATATTATTTAGACCCAAACTTTGACGAGATTTTGAAAACTTTGAAGGTTCAAAACCTTATAATAAATCATCTTAAGAAGAGATGATTGGTTTTCGAAAACAGATTCGTAATTTGTGTTCTTGTTTTGGTTGTCACCTAAAGATAGGCGACGGTATTGTTTTAAGACTAAACACAAGATAACTTATGTTAGGGTCCTAGGAAGGTTATAGTCTAGGTCAAAGCATCACTAATAACCTAATTCTCTATAACCATTGCCTCTGATACCAACTTTTCTGTCACACCCCGACCACGTAAAACAACAAATCGTGGCGGAAACGTCGGGGAGTGTCATAACAGAATCATTGTTTCACAACCATGGATTAAATAGCTTTGTTTTATTGAATTATTGAACTCATTGTTTTATTACAAATCAGATAAATACAAATAATTGTGTCTCAAATTTTAAAGTCGCTAAGGCACAAGTCCATCCTATGTGTAGCATGCATCAATAATCGTCACATAGCAGCACCTGAAACATATGTGAAAATAGGTACGTCAGCATAAAAATGCCTGTGAGTAACATAGGATTTGTGTATTAGATTCATGGCTTTAGATAACACAAGAAAAGGTTTTATATTTTCAAAAATAGCCATGAATTCTTGTAAAAGTTTTGTTTCTAAAATGCGTTGTTTTGGTAAAATGTTTATAGTATATACGAGAATATACTTTGGTTTTGAGATAAGCAGATGAGTAGTATATCTAAATATACTTTAGTTTTGAAATAGATAAATAGATTCGGTAGTATATCACAAGTATACTTTGGTTTAAGAATGAAAAACATCGGTAGTATAATACATTATACTTTGGTTTTGTAAATAACATATCAACTTATGCTTTGGATTAGAAAATAGCACATCAATGATGCTTTGGTAGTGTATTAAAATATACTTTAGTTCGTGAAATAACAAAGTCGGTAGTATATCAAATTATACTTTAGTAAACAATATCACGTTGGTAGTATGTCGGAACATACCTAAATCGTGGTTTGGTAATATATCAAACTATATTTTAGTAAACAATAGCATATCAAATTATGCTTTAGCAAACAGTATCACGTTGGTAGTATATCGAAATATACCATAAATCGCGATTTAGCAATACATTCAAACCTTAGTGCATCAAACTACACTTTAGAGACTATAGAAATACCACAAAGGCAAATTCTATTTGGTTAAAATTTGGTTTCTGACATTCCATACAACAGGAATGGGGTGTCTAGTCCTATAGTGCTATATCGTACTACCAATCGGCTTGATTATTGTTAATGAATGTATAAGTAATAGTATAAATGAACAAATAGTTCTAACAAACTTTGGAAATCAGTCGTTTAAGTCATGGATAATAGTTCAATTCGTCAAAAGATTCTTTTTCTTTTTCTTATGATTCTTTTTTTCATGTTATCACAAACCTCCACTCCCAATGCTTTCAATAAATCATCAGAAGCAAAAGCTTTGGTTGCAACTAATTGGTGGCCACAATATGTAAATGCTTCAGATCATCATTGTAGTTGGGGTGGAATCTTTTGCAATAAGGCAGGAAGTGTCATTCAGATAAGCAAGTACGATGATAACCTTGAAGGTTGTCTTGGAAGCCTCGACTTCTCTTTATTTCCAAACCTTGTTAGCCTTTATTTCGATAACTGTAGTCTTGAAGGAAGCATCCCAGAGTAGATTGGTTTGCTCTCAAAACTCACCTCTCTTTCACTTCGGAGTAATCAAATCACATGTAACTTACCTGCTTTGTTCATCATTCTCACCCATTTAAAATACCCTGATCTTTATCATAACAATTTCAATGGTAAATTATCTGTCTCTTTCACCAATCTCACCCGTTTGAAAATCCTCTTTCTTTCTGGTAACAGTTTCAGTGGTGAGTTACCTCCTTTGCTCGCCAATCTCATCCATTTGGAAGAACTTGAGCTTTCTATCAACAGTTTTAGTGGTAACATACCTGATTCTCTCACCAATCTCATCCGTTTGAAATACCTCGATCTTCCTGGTAATAGTTTCAGCGGTGAGTTCCCTGCTTTGCTCACCAATCTCATCCATTTGGAAAAGCTTTATCTTTATAGAAATAATTTCAGTGGTGAGTTGCCTGTTTCCCTCACCAATCGCACCCATTTAAATATACTCGGTCTTGATGGTAACAATTTCAGTGGTAAATTGCCTGTTTAGCTCACCAAGTTCGCCCATTTAAAATAGGGGAAATTACAAAAATGTCAGTTGACCAACTCACATTACCAAAATGTCACCTTCAAGCGTCCATGGAGTGGCGCCTCAACCATGGGAGACATCCGTGTGTCATTTATTACGTCCATCAAGGGGGTGGTGACACGTGTCCGGCAAACTTATTGCGTCGATTGACGCATAGTATCGACGTCTTCTACACGGCTTGTGTCAATGATAGAAAAGTTGTGTGGCTTGCGTCTGTGTCATGTTATGGCTGACGCAATAGAGATGTTAGGCCGACGCATTGGAGTGGTCTGGCCGACGTCATGGATCTGAGGAAAGGCTGACGCAACAAGGTGTGAGCCCGACGCATTAGAGCGTAAGGGCCGACGCCTTCGAGTGGTCTGGCTGACGCATTAGAGCGTAAGGGCCGACGCCTTCAAGTGGTCTGGCTGACGCATTATAGCGTAAGGGCCAACGCTTTTGAGTGGTTTGGCTGACGCATTAGAGCGTAAAGGCGGATGCCTTCGAGTGGTCTGGCTAACGCACTAGACTCTAAGGCCGATGCTTTTTAGGGGCACCCCGACGTACTAGAGTGGTCTGGCTCACGAATGGAAATGGCCTGCATACTTTCAACCGTACAACCGTACGACCGACGCATCTTGTCACACCCCGATATTTCCACGTATTACCGGTGGGCCCGGTGGGGAGTATCGTGACGTAGTTGATATCATCATAGACAATTTATCACAGTTAAATACACAGCGGAAGTCGAATGATAAAAACATTACAAACCGAATGAAAGTAATATCATTTATTACAAAAACGGTTGTAAGGGATCCACAGGCAGATCAAAGTTAAAAGGAACATTGTTCAGCAGATTTATAAACATCTAAGCTTGCAAGACTCTTTATTGATGCTAGGAGTAGCCAGCCTATTCCGATTAGTACCTGCACTTAACCTTTTTGGAAAATACGTCAGTTTTCACTGGTAAATACAATTAACCGACTCATTTTGAAAATGTTTAAGAAAATTGATTTGAATGCAAAAGGCACAAAATATCTTTTATAACTTGGGATAATTATTTAAAAATAAACTTGTTAAAGAATTACATGTTTATTATACGTTCAATAGCCCGGGCTGAAAACCGGGTTAAAGATTAATAGACACACCACATAATATATCCCATGGCGAGTTATTCTCGAACAGGTGGGAATATTATTTTTACATACGCACCGGCAGGTGTATGCCTACACCCCGTGCTTAAGTCGTGGCCATTTCAATGAATGAGCCGAGGATATCCAGGACATGGTCATTAACCCCCAAAGGCTTAAAACAAACATAACAGAATAAACGGGTTATCTCAATGATTTAACCTTCATACGATTAAAAATTTGATACCAGACCAAGCGGTATTTTATATACCGTACCCCAAGCCCGTATAAGGGAAAATAAGTTAAAAGTATTTACCTGAGCAAATTATACAATTTATCACAGCCGTATACAATCAGCAAGTGCAAGTATCTTTTACTGGGCTCCTAAATCTGGAACGAAGGTTTTAATTAACCTATTAGATTCCTAACGGGTCTTACTTAAGTTTAAACTTAGACCTGTTAGTTTTAAAGAAAGTTTACGGTTCAAAACGCAAGATTTAGCTAAGACCGGATTAGAATGTGATTTAGTCTCGAAAAGTTTGAAGACTTGCATAATATGGGTAAACTAAACACATTCTGTATTTTGAGATAAAAATGATAAGGTTTGACCCGTTTCGGCCAATTTATGCAAACTAGTCACATAAACCGCACCGGACGCGAAAATGCATAACGGGTAACCAAATGAGTCATGAACAGGTTTCCTAAGTTAATATGCTCAAAATATGTTATGAGATCAGTAGGATATCTTCCATTATGCCCAAAACGGATTTAAAGTCAAATTAAGCTCCGTAGGGGTATTTTGGTCATTTTAAGGGTTATAAAAGAGGTTAAATATAAATCTGAGGTTCTGGTCTGAAGTGATTAATAAAAATAATTATTTTTGCAGGTCATATCAGTAAAATAGTGCATATATGTGAAATATATCATTTATAACCAAACTATGCACCGTATGGGCATTTTGGTAATTTCACATAAGCTTTAAAGGTCAAAACTGGAAATCTGAGTTCAAAACTTCTTCTTACTGTTAAAGTATAAAAATTTACTTAAAACATCAGTAGGTATTAAGTCTTATATGCCAAAAATAGGTTTAGTCCATACTATGCGTTTAAAACGCGTAAAAGTCGGTTTTAAGCGATTTTCGTGTTATATAAGGAAATCTGGGTTCTTAATCAGTTTATGAAGATCAAAATATTTTATTTATCATATAAAATCAGTAGCAAAAAGTTTGATATCAAAATGTTATGTAAAACTCATTTTATTAGCCAAAAGGGCATAACCGACGATTACGAATCAAAGCAAGAACCCTATGCCATGATCAGTTTAAAATAAATAAAAATCTTCAAAAATCCCAAAATATTATATTACATCAGTGGGTAAGAAGTTTGGTGTCAAAAATTGGGTTTAGATAGGCTTTATGCTAATTACGCCGTTTAATTAATAAAAAGCTTTCAAATTACGATATTGCGCATAACTCCTAATTTAGACCTCAAACTGATGTCAAATTTTTAAGACATATTTATAAATCAGTAACAAAGGTTTTTGTCCTCTCACATTTTCAAAAATCTCGTTTTAAGGTCAAAAGGGCATAACGGTCAACATTTAAGCAATTAACGGAAACATGCAAATGAATCGGATTAGTTAGGAACCAAGTTGTATAACCTCAGAGGGTTTTACTAACTTATAATATGGTCCTAAAGGAACCTTAAGGCATTTCTAAAACAAGCTAAATTGGGTCAGAACTGAAAGTCAAAGCAAAAGTCTACTTTTGCGACTTTCGGCTCCGAACCGAGCCTAAACTCAAAATTGTCGGGTTGAACATGTTTAGACATGTTATTACATTACTTACCAAGTTATATAAGTGTTAAAACAGGTTTCATAGCTTCTACATTGTTAATTATGAGTTTATTTGCAAAATAGCTTTCTGTTGACTTTTTATAATTAAGTTTGACCCGACAATTGACCTAGTTAGAGTGGAAATCAGAGGGTGCCCTTTTAAGGGTTTATTACCCACATAATTACCAACTCATAGCCACTTTCAATTCGAAAAATGACTGGACCATTAGTGATTAATCACTAAGTCAAGGCTTAATTACGACGACTTTGACTTTTGGTCATTAAGCTTAATAAAACTGAACTTAAGGGGTTAAGGACAGTTACAATGGTCCTTAGTATGAAATTGAGACTTAAGGAAGCTTGCTTGAAGACTAGAAAGCTCCAGAGAGTTATTGAGAATGATATTTGCAAATGAGCAAATTAACAAGAATACAAGAACTCTTTATATAGGACTTAAAACCTCACAAGATTGCTCCACACAAGTCTAGGATTGATTCCTGATCATCACAGGTGTCCCCTATGCATGAAAATCTGTTGGCCAAGCTCCTGAATTCGAAAACCATGCATATAAGTCGGTGTAACCTGCTGTAACATGCATTTGTCCAAAAAAGCTGTAACTGGACATTTTAAGCGGCCCGCGTGAGGGTCTGCTCCGGTCAACAAGTTTCCAAGTATTGCACTTTTAGTCCTTGGTCCTTCTAAACGTGTTTTTACTTGCTTTTATTGCACTTTTAACCCCCAAACTTGACTTTTAAGGGCTCTAAGTCATAAACAAACTCCGTTAAGTTCCCGGTTAGTTATACGATCACTAGGGCTGTTCAAAAAGCTCGCGGCTCGGAGCTCGCTCGGATTTAGCTCGGAAAAAGCTCGCTCGATTTGGCTCGGTTTAAAAGTGAGTCGAGCCGGCTCGGCTTGGTTAGAAAGTGAGCCTAGCTCGGCTTGGCTCGTAACGAGCCGAGCTGGCTCGGTTCGGCTCGCTTTGTAGCTCGGCTCGGTTTAGCTCGAATTATTTTACTTATAATAAGTTTTAATTTTATATACGTTATAATATATTACAAAAAAAATTGATTATTATATACATGTATATAGGTTTGTAATTTGATATTTATGGCATATTTGAAGATTGATTACCATACTAATGAACTAATATTGTATTTTATTGAAATTAAAACTTATTTTGCGTTGTTAAACTTGATTTTGGTTTGAATTGTATTAGGTTGAACTTATTTTGAATCTATTCTTTTAAATTATTGAATAATATTTTAGGCTATTAAATTTTAAGAGGTATATATTAGTTTTTTTTTTTATAAAATCGAGCCAAACCAAGCCGAGCCGAGCTAGCTCGGTTTAAAACCAAGCCGAGCCCGAGCTTAGATTTTCAGCTCGGTTTCAAATCCGAACCGAGCTGAGCCAGCTCGGTTTATAATCGAGCCGAGCCCGAGCTTGGCCTGGCTCGGCTCGGCTCATGAACAGCCCTAACGATCACCGAATAAGTCCTGAATTTCAATGTTGATGCTTTTAACCCATATTTTACGAATATTAACGTATCTTCCTCATACGATATCGAAACCTTGTGAAATTTTTATCACTTATTCTCGGGAGCATAATTAATTGTTACAAAGCTTCGGGTTCGTTAAAAGGTCATTCAGAGGTATAAATTAAACATGTTGACACATTCAACCCTTGCGGTTTGTAAACTTTCACTTTCTTCCACAAACGGCTTCATATGATTCATAATTCATTCGTTTAAGGGTATAAACATCGTGTAGGATAGTTGAAAGGTAAAATTCATTCGTTTAAGGCTTCATATGACACATACTTTCTTTGTTTGTCAACTTTAGTCCCTCGTAATCAATTTGTTACTCACTTAAAGTCCATGACACGTGTCGATATTATATTGGACATGATTTTACGAGGTGTTAAACATCTAAAGGCCACGTTGACGCTTTAACTGTCCATATTGACTCATTAACATTCCGTACATTCTTCATCACGTTTTAAAAGAGTTGGGACCCAATAAAATTCATGTTTCAATTGTTATATTTTTTTACTCCCAATATACTTCTCAGGTCTTTGTTAAGTTTCCCTTAGTTATTATGGATGTTAGATTTGTTGTTTACATTGGTGGAAACTGAAAATTTATTAATAACAACATGAAATATGTTGTAGAATCTGATTTAATCAGACGTCTTTTAGAAGTTCAAAACAATAATATTTCCTATCCAATTTTTTGAGATGTGTGGTGTTCAAAATATCACATGATTATCATAGAAGATGTCAACTTTTACTGACCCCATTGATACAACGAATGATTATGATCTATTTTTTTTTCCAGCTTGCTGAAAACTGTTAGGATCTGAGTTTGGTTTTGATTGTGTTTTTACGTTTGAATTAATATGAAGATGGATGAGTTGTGCAGCGGAATTAAGATAGAAACAAACTTTGCACACAATCAAACGAGAGAATTGCTTTAATCAGACATTTTCCACAAAAAACCGAAAGATTGAATTTATTTCAATAACGATTACAATGCAATGTATGAATACAAACTCCCCCTCAGCCTGAGCTCACAGTGTTTGTTCGTGCAGGAAGACGATTTTGCAAAGAGCTAATAGAACAGTACAGAGCACTGTTCTATTTATAGGCACAAGCAAACGACTGAGGCATCTAAGCTGACGTCACCATGAAAGTGACATCTAACCTCCTAACAAACTCTAACCTCTGATCTATACAACCTCTGCTATGCTAACTACTGCTATTACATTTCATTACATAAAGACATCTAAACTACTGTTGCATCCTTCCACTGATGTGAACCCAGCAGTACTTGTCCGGATCAGCAGAGCTTGACTCAAGGCAGTAGATTGAACAGCAGAGCTTTAGTCTTCCATCAGGCTTTTACTTGATCAGCAGTTTGTAGGTCAGCAGTTTGTACGATCAGTAGATAGGAGGTCAGCAGATGTTGAAACCATTTTCAAGGGAGAGACTTATATGCATAACATCTGCTTATTCTGGATCCACTGCTCTGATTCAGTTTTGGCTTTAATTATCTGTTCCTTTGATAGGGTTCAATCCCAACAATCTCCCTCTGGAACAGATAATGCCAAAACCCTTCATTATTGTGGAACTTTATTGCCTCATCAACAGTTCCCTTATCTGACCTTTAAGTTGTAACTCAAAGTCTAGGGCATCTGTGTCATCTTCATCCCTACTAAGTGGAAGATCAAGGAGATCCTACATATCTTCAAGACTTAGGCCAAGTGCTTGTTCCCTTGATATTTTCTTCACTTCTCCACTAGACCTGATCATAGTCAGTACATGGGTCTGTTTGTCAGTTTCCCACTTTAGTACTTTTGAGCCTGGTGGGTTTCTTGGGAGATTTTTATTGGAAGAGGTGTTTGGAAATGCCGGCTTATTGATGACTGTCTGAGCAGTACTTGCAGGTTGATTCAGGCCAAGAGTATCAGCTATCATCTGCTTAATGCCTTCTTTTACAAACTCTTCTCCTGCCATTAATTCTTCCACTGTTTCAGTATCCAACCATTTTTGTGGCTTTCTTTTGTAGATAGCAGCACCAGCTGGAGCAGTGGCTCTCCTGATTTGCAGCTTTGATGGTCTTTTTGAAACCTCTGCTTCAGGATAGTCAGGCTTTTGTGGAGCAGTAGGATCTGTCTTTCTTAATTTTTCCAAGCTTTTGTAGGTAGCCCTGACTCTATCTTCTTTCCATCTCAATACTTGATTCAAAGACCCATAATCAGCAGCAGCTAATTCCTCTTTCATTCTCCTCGGCTCTACCTTTTTATCAGGTACATTCTTTTTGAACTTTGCCCAATCTGGAGGAGTATGTTTGACCTTATTCTTTATCATTTCTTGAATCCTGGCTGCTTCTTGTTCAAGCTCAGGAATGGTCCACTCCTTGTACATATGCTTTTCTCCCTTGTACTTCTTGGTTGTCATGATGCTTTCAATGTAGTCTTTTCTCAAGGTTTCATCTGCTCTCTCTGAGATCTGTTGACATACATTTTTTTGCAAATTGCTCTAAGGATCTGACTTGTGTGAGCAAGAATTGGTAATTCTGCTGAATTTCTCTATCAGATTTTCCTTGTGCATTTCTTTTTGAGATATCCTCTGCTTGTTTAGCTTTGACTTTCAAATATTCTTCAATATTGTTTGGCCTTGGATATCCTTTAACTGATGGCAACTTCCTTTTAGCAGGGTCATCCTCATAGTAGAAGTATTTGATCTCTTCTCTAACTGCTTCAAGTTCTAGAGGAAATTTGACACCTGTAGGAGTAATGACAGGGATTGATTGTTGTACTGGAGCTGATGAGAGAGGAACCGGCTTTGGTATTGTAACAAGTGATAGAGATTTTGAAGATGTTGGTGGTGGTGATGGTGAATCATCATCTGGTATGAAAATCCTTCTCCTTTTTATTGTAGGAAAGGCAGATGATGTTTTGGGTGGATCAGTGGTGGTGATTTGAGTGACAGTGGTTTGTGATTGACTAACAGCTGTTGAAACAACTGGTGTTTCAACCACTGTTGTCATTACAACAGACGTTGTAACATCTGCTGTCTTCTGCTTTTTGGCAGGATGCAATGGTGGTGATGTTGTTTTTGGTGGTGATGGTGGTGGTGGTGGTGGTGGTAAGACAGTGGTTGTGGTGTGTGTTGAAGTGATAGCAGATGTTGAAACAACTGGAGTACCATCAGATGTTGATACAGCAGGAGTTACAACAACTGTTTGGGTGGAGGTTTGATGTTGGAGGCTTTTGGATGGTGGTTTGGGAGTATGCTTTGTGAGTCTGGATGGTGTGGACTTGGGTTCCCTCACTTTTCTAGTGGGATTTCTTTTTAGCTCAGGATTTTGAACATCCTTTAGCCCAGAACAACCCTGCGCATTCAGCTCCATGTAAGCTCTTTTCTCCTTATTCCACCTTGACATATCCTTTGCCGCTCTGTCCCTTTTTACACTTGCTATAGCTTCATCAAGTGCATTTTGGGTAACATCAACCTTTTTGCTACCATCTAGCAAAGGTATCTGCTTGGTCATATTCTCCATTTCTGGTTCTATGTAGAGACCATCATCTACTCCCTTTTTCTTCCATTCTTTAATTTTCTCCCCCTTTTTGGCATTATCTGGGGATAATTGATCAATGAAGAGAACAGTTGGAGGAGCAGTGCCAGTGGTGTTCAATATGTGGGCCTTGAGAGCCTTGATGTCTGCTTGTGTATTCTTGAACCAAGACTCCATTGTGTTTCTCAGCTCTTGTACATGTATTTCATGTTGCTGATCAGCCATTTGTTTTTGTTGTTGGAGAAAAGGTTGAAATAGATTCCAGAGCTCATTTGCAGCAGGTGCTTGTGGTGGAGCAGGTGCTTGAGGTGGAATAACAGTGGATTGCATCTTTTGTACTTTCAACAACTGTTGTAGCATGTCTTTGATATCTGCAACAGCTGTATCCAGTTTTTCAACTCGTTCCGTCAAATCCAGATATTTTAAACCATCACCCAATTTAATAGGATCATCTGATTTCCCACTAGCTATGGTTTTATCAGTGGTTGAGGTAGGGAGTGTACTCCAAACATTAATCACTGATGCCCCTTTTTCTTGGTACTGGGGTCTTCTTCCTTCAACACTTGACAGTCTTTTGATGTTGCCAGTGGTCAAAACAAAACCACTGGTAGATGTCAGAGGTGCTACGGAAGGAATTGCCTCCAAGGAAGTCTTATTGATGTAACCACTGTCCAAATGCAAACCAGTGGGTTCAGCACTTGTAGTGGCTGCTTCACTTGGATTACCACCAAGAGTTACGTGTAACTCAAGGGGTGTAACCTCCTCAGGTTGTGTTGGTAGGTTAGCAAAGATTGATACATCACACCCAGTCATTTGTTTAGGCATGTTCTCATTGATAGGTGATTGAGAAGGACTGGTTTGTGCCTGGTTCAAATCAATTGCATCCAACAAAAGTTTAGTTGGTGGGGGAATTGTGGAGGTGAGGTTTGGTGTAAGAAGAGAATTTGCCCCGGGCATTGGGCTGTGGATGATGGAAACAAGTGATTCCAGAGCATCATATTGTGGTGTCCCAATATGTACAACCTGTTCTTTTTGAGAAGAAGCAGGAGGAGTTTCGGTTATGGGTTGAGATATTTGTACCAACTGCGGTGAGGAAGTAGCAGTAGTGGTTTCTTGTGACTTTTGTGCTGTCACTGGCATTAGCTCTGGTATCTCATCCTCTAGAGTTGCCTTTTTGATAGGTTTGGGGGGTTTTTGAGTTTTCTTTTTGTATGGCTTTTTGATGATTTTAGGTGTGGGTTTCAAAGCAGTTGTTTTGCTACTTTGATCACCTTGAGCAGTGGGCTCAGCAGCAGATACCTGAGGAGCAGTGGTAGCTGCTAAATTCTGCTCAGGCACCTCTGCTTGTGTTTTGCAAGGTGTTGACATTCTTGTAAAAGTTTCAGCGGTTAAGCTGTGCATTTGAAGAGATTCACCTTGTTTTATTGCAGAAGGATCATTCTTACCAAGTTTCTTTTCAGAATAATAACTTAGAAATCTTGGAAATAGTAAGAATGCCTTTGTTTCAACATTTTTAACCAGATCGTTAAAAAATTTCCCGAGAATAATTAAAATTTTCTCCTTGAAGAATAGCAAATCCTAGGTTTTGAATTTTTAATTGTATTTCATTGAAAGCAGTGGTTTTGTTTGAAACACACATTAGGAGAGTATGAAATAAAAATCTTGTTGCAGAAGGGAAGAAACCTTTTTGTAAGGTATCCTTCTTCATCATTGTATCTGCATACCCTCTTTCAATGAAGTCAATTTTTAACTCGTTTTTAGGGAAAGAAATTATACCTTTCTGATCGTCGAGTTGAAAGACCTCCGAGATGGATTGCGGTGTGATTTTGTCATTTTTACCCTTTAGAGAAGAGTTAATGGCTATTACAGCTTCTCCTTGTTTTTCAAGGGTTGCATTCTTCCAAAACTCTCTTTGGGTTGTCAAGTAAATTAGTGCATCTGTTGTTAACAAAGTTTTGTACTTTGATGCAGATATGATATCAAGGATGGAGTCGAAAGCATCTGTAGTGCCGGGTTTTGTGAGAAGACCCAGAAGATTGTGAGACGGTTTGTGTGGAATTTCAGTGGGTTTGGCCTTTTGAGAGGCTTCTTTTGATGATGATTTGGAAGTGGGTTTTGCAGATGACTTCGATTTTGTCATTTTGGAGATGATGATCGAAGAAGGTTGTGAAGGAATTTGAGGAAAAACTGCTTTGAGAAGAGAATTTTTATGAATTCAATTCGACAGTAAAAACCTGTTTGGGGTTTTGAAAGGGGTTTTATGGAGAAAAAGGGAACGCTGACGTGGCAGCGGTTACAAAAGGTCTGATCACTATGTACGGCCCACATGCCAACCCCTGATGAAATGAAGGACATTACTTTTATGAAATTTACTGATGAAAAGGAGTGGTTACAACGGTAACAAATGGAAGCAGTAGATGATTTTCACTATCAGTGGATAGCATATCAGTGGATAAGACACTGCTTTTGAACAACAGTGTTTATCAAGAAAATGAGAGAACAGGGGTTGACTTTCAGCAGTGGACAGACTTTGAAGTATAGCAGACTTTTGAACAAGCAGTGGTTATGGCAGACTTTTAAGGATTTTAATGAAAACTTCATTTTTAGCTATTTTTAAGGATGGATTTTTGATTTTCTGAAAACATTTTAATGCTTTTATTCATAGAAAAACAAGATTTTGCTTGTTATTCTATGTTTAGCATGCCAATCCTAGAGACCAAGCTTTCAAAGGTGGATGTATCTAATGCTTTTGTGAGCACATCTGCCAGCTGGTCTTTAGTTGGAACATGATGCAAAGAAATCAAACCTTTTTCCTAGCAATCCCTCACAAAGTGATGTTTGATGTCGATGTGCTTGGTGGTAGAATGGGAAACTGGATTTTTGATGATATTTTCTGCTGCCTGGCTATCCAACATGAGTGGTGTCCTTAAGGCAGTGATACCAAAATCCAGCAACTGATTTTGAAGCCACAGGAGTTGGGCTGTCCAGCTTGCAGCAGCAATGTATTCAGCTTCAGCAGTGGATGTTGAAACAGCTGCTTGCTTTTTTGCTTTGCCATGAAACTAAGCAATCACCTAGAAACTGGCACCCTCCTGATGTGGACTTCCATGTGGTGTTGCATCCGGCAAAGTCACTGTCTGAAAAGCCTAAAAGCTTGATATTCTCATTAGCTGGATACCAGATACCAAGTGTGGGAGCACCTTTTATGTATCTGAAGATCCTTTTTACAGCAATGAGGTTTGATTTTCTGGGAGCTGACTGACTTCTTGCACAGACACATGTTGCAAACATGATGTCTGGTCTAGATGCAGTTAGGTACAGTAAAGACCCAATCATGCTTCTATAAAGTGTTTGGTCAATCAGCTCATCCTTTTCATCAGACATGACAAGCTTATTCGTTGCCATGGGTGTGCTGCATGGTTTACAATCATTCATATCAAATTTATTTAAAAGTTCTTTAGCATATTTGCTTTGATGAATGAAAGTTCCATTTTGCATTTGCTGAACTTGGAGACCAAGAAAGCATTGCAGCTCACCCATTGCACTCATTTCAAACTCAGCTGTCATGAGTTCCCTAAACTCTTCACACATTTTATTACATGTGCTTCCAAAAATAATGTCATCCACATAAATTTGGACAATCATTAAATCCTTTCCTCTCCATTTTAGAAACAGTGTTTTATCAATGGTACCTCTTTTGAAACCATTTGAGAGTAGAAAGGTGGAAAGAGTTTCATACCAGGCCCTAGGTGCTTGTTTCATGCCATACAAGGCTTTGTTTAGCCTGTAGACATGATCTGGATAAAATGGATCCTCAAAACCTGGAGGTAGACAGACATACACCTCTTCTTGAATTGTACCATAGAGGAAAGCACTTTTGATATCCATTTGGAACACCTTCATGTTGTGGTTGACAGCAAAGGCCAGGAACAGTCTTATAGCTTCCAATCTTGCTACAGGGGCAAATGTTTCATCATAATCAATCCCCTCTTCCTGTCTGTAACCTTGAACCACAAGCCTGGCTTTATTCTTGACAACAATGCCCCTTTCATCAGTTTTGTTTTTGAAGACCCACTTTGTGCCAATGGGACTTACATCTTCTGGCAGTGGTACAAGCTCCCATACTTGTTGTCTTTTAAACTGTTGGAGCTCTTCTTGCATGGCTTCTACCCAGCTGTTGTCTTTCAGTGCCTCTTGGTACTTGACTGGCTGATGGAGTGACAGAAAACCAGCAAAAAGACAAATGTTTTGGGTTTGGCTTCTTGTCAGCACCCCTTTATTGATGTTGCCAATAATTTGATCAGGTGGATGAGATCTCAAGAAGATTAAATCTCCTTGGTATGGTATGATGGCATTTGTTGGTGAAGGCTGCAAATGTGTATCATCTGAGCTAACCACTGTTGGTGACTTTGATGACCCAGCAGTGGCTTCAAAAGGTGGTGGAATAGGAGGTAATGGTGAGGACACATGCTGAATTTTATCCACTGTTTGGGGACTTTTGTCAGCAGTGTTTGATGATGTGGAAGCAGTGGTTGATGGGCTACTTTGGTCAACAACTGTTGAGGTAGCAGTTGTTGAGCTTTGACAGCTGTTTTGAACAACTGATGCTTTTCCCATTGTACTTTTGAGGGATGATGATTTCATACCCATAGTCTGGTGATGAATCCTCTGATGGACCTGCACTGTTAGTCTTGACAGCAGTATTTTCAAAAGTGAATTTATCAAGATCAAACAAATCTGCAGGATTTGCTGGGATTTTCATTGATGAAAGTTCATTGAACTTTACATTTAAGGTCTCCTCCACTGCTTTGGTCCGTGTATTAAACACTTTGTAGGCCTTAGCAGTGGTTGAGTATCCCAGATGATAACCACAATCAACTTTGGCTGCAAATTTTGAGATGGAATCTTTTAAGTTCAAAATAAAGCATGGGCAGCCAAATACCTTGAAGTATGAGATCAGTGGTTTGATTTCATACAGAATTTCATAGGCAGTCTTTTTGTGCCTGGGGTTTATTAAAACTCTGTTTTGGACATAGCAAGCAGTGTTTACTGCCTCTGCCCAAAAAGTCAAAGGCAAACCTGAGTCAGCAAGCATGGTCCTAGCAGCTTCAATCAGTGTCCTATTCTTTCTCTCAACTACCCCATTTTGCTCTGGTGTTCTAGGGATGCTGTACTGCCTTACAATCCCTTTCTTCACACAGAAGGCATCCAACTCCTTATTTTTGAATTCTGTGCCATTGTCACTCCTGAAGACTTTTACTGGAAGGTCAAATTGCTTTTCAACCTGTGTCACAAAGTCTTGCAAAATGCCTGCAGTCTCATCTTTTGAGTGTAAAAAGAAAGTCCATGTAAACCTAGAGAAGTCATCAATAATAACCAAACAATATCTCTTCTTTTTGAGACTCATGACTTGAACTGGGCCAAACAAATCCATATGCAGCATTTGCAAACACTGGGTTGTTTTGGACTCTTCAATGGATTTAAAAGAGCTTTTATGTTGTTTTCCTTTTAAACAGAAAACACAATGCTCAGGACATGAAAACAATTTTTGTGGCAAGCCTCTTACAAGGCCATTTTTTGAAATTTCAGTGATTGTCTTTAGATTTGTGTGCCCCAGTCTCCTGTACCAAAGTTCTGTCTCTTTGTTAGAGGCAGCTGAGAACAGACAGGCATCAGCTCTGGGACACTCTTTTGACATATCAACAACATAAACATTGCCACTTCTTTGAGCAATAAGTTTTGTTTTTCCAGTTTTTATTATTGCTTCAATCTTTTCATGGAATGTCTGTTGACTACGTGTACATTGAGTTTTAGGTCAAGTTAGGTCAAAATAGGAGCTTGAAAGTCAAAATTAGGTTAATTATGGAGGTTTCGCTCATGTGTTCATGTTAAGTAGTAGGTTTCGCTTATATGGTCCAATGTGGTTTCGCTTATAAGTCATCAAGGGGTTTCGCTCTTGTGGACTGTCATAAGAGCGAAATCATCACACTATATATAGTCAGTATAAGCGAAATCAGGTCATTAGTTGTGTACGTGGGAGCGGAACTAGGTCATGCTTTGTGTAACCAAACTCTGTTAAATTTGAATCAGAAAGCATAAATAGAAAAGGAATTGAAAAGAAAAAGTTGTGTAACTTCATGTGCATTGATTCCGCCTTTGTATCTGAAGATGAATGTTCTCAACTGACTGTTTAGGGTCGGAAACCGGTCCAACAAGTGGTATCAGAGCTCAGGACGAGGAGTTCATACTACTACAGCTTGAATCTACAGAATTCCCTTACTTCTACTCACTTTCTCTCATACTTTTTCGATTTAAACTGGTTCCTACGGTTGAAATGGCCTGAAATTCGAGTATAACGTGTAAAACATACAATTAACAAACCCTAGAAAGATTCAGGTTAAAACACGACTTAAAAATGGTAAAAATCAGTTGAAAACCATATTTCGCTTATTCAGACATCGCAGGTTTCGCTCGAAATACATAGGTTTCGCTCGAAATAACTTGATAGTTTCGCTTATTCGAATAAGTTAGATCCGCTCATACGAACAAGTTAGTTCCGCTCATACGAACCACATAGTTTCGCTCATACGGACAAATATAGTTTCGCTAATACGGACAAATATAGTTTCGCTCATACGGTCATTTATCATTTTCGCTCATTCAGACAAGAGTGGTTTCGCTTATTTGACACTTTCGCTTATCAGTCACAATAGCTGATATTTCGCTCTTTTGTCACTATTGTTCAAAATCGTGAAAATTTATCTAAGTGTTTGCTGATTTTGCAGGTACATTCAAGATGGATGACATATTCTTGAACCCGTTTAGCGACATGTATGCATTCGCTGGAAATTCTGGAAATGATGATACTTCGTCAAACAATACGAATGAGAATCCGCCGAATCCGAAGAAAAAGGAAGCTTGGGAATCTGAAAGTGCCTTCGGAACATTCAATAAACCTCCAAAGCTAATGGCTATCGAGGAATACAGTCGGTGGTCAAGAAAGTTTGAAGATTGGTTGATGGCATTCGCATTTCCCAGCTGGAAGAGTCTGAAAAACGGTTATATCAATGGAAACAAAAATGGTGAAACTCTAACATCAGCTGAGGAGATCGAGTCGTTTGTAGCTGAACAAAAGTGTGTGGCTTTGTTGTTTCAGTCCGTCCGGGAGGACATAATCTCGTTGATCGATTATTCAAATGCAAAAGATCTCTGGAAGAAGCTAGAAACAAAATGTTTAGGAAGTTCAGAAATTGTGAAAAACAAAAGAAAACTTCTTAGAAAAGAGTTTGATCTGTTTGGTTGTTTAAAGAACGAGTCAGTTTGTAAAATGATAGAAAGGTTTGGTCATCTGAAGCTGGAATTAGCAAGACATGATATCAGATATCCTGAAGATGAGCTTATTGACAAATTGTTCGATTCGTTGCCTGACGAGATGGATTGGAGATATTATGCGCTGATGCTGAAGAATACCATCAAGGCACCAGAAAAGTTGACATTAGATTTGTTGATTGAGAAACTCGAGAGTCACGAGTTGGAACTGAAGAAGACATTTAAAGTCAATCACTCATCTTATCAACAGAATTTGGATTTGTATTATCCAAAAAGTATGATGCCAAAAGCAAGTTCTCCCAAGACTGCATTTTCTGCTGAAAATGTGTCCACAGCAAGCAAAGAAAGTCAAAGTGGTCAAAGCAGTGGAAGTCACAGTGGTTATCACAGTGGATCTTCATCATCTGGAAGTCATTCTAATGCAAAGAATTGTTTTCAATGTAACATCGCAATAAACTTAAAGAATGCTCAGAATTTTGACGAGGAGTCTGCTAAACAACAGATGATTTTCCTAGCATCTGTGTTGGAATCTTATGAAGGGTTAGTAGCAGGGAAGATAGGCAAAACCAACCTAACGAAAGAGGACTATGATCAAATAGATCCTGAGGAAATGGAGCTAATCGACATTCGTTGGTGTATGGCCAGTGCTGTTCGTCGAGCACAGCGTTTCATGGAAATAACCGGCAGGAAGACAATTGGTGGTCCATCTACCAAGCTAGGTTTTGATAAGTCCAAGGTGACGTGCTTCAAGTGTAAGCAGAAAGGTCACTTCAAGCGAGAATGCAGAAACGCATATGCTGATGAGTCGGAGAACCCTTTCAGAGAAGATTATTACAAGAAGGCAATTTATCACCAGAATAAATCTGAGCCGCCTAGATTGAAGCAGGTTGAAGACAATAGAGAGAAATCTAGAGCTCTTGCGGTGATTTACGATGATGAGGGGTATGATTGGAGTCAAGAGGTTCTACCGGAGGAAGATGCGGTTGGTTACGCGTTCATGGCGAAAAATGAACCTGTTCCTTGGAAAGATAACCGCACTGAAGAGCAGAAGTATCAATATAGAAAAATGTTGGCTAAAAACAGAATAATTAGAATTTCTGGTATCTATCTGGAAGCGAGAAGAGCGAGAAGATGGGATCCGGATAGGGAGTGTTATCTTGATCCATATGGAAATATTGCAGTTGATGACAAAACTCTTGATCTGGAAGCCATAATAAAGGAGTTCAAAGATGAGGATGAGTATTGGCAGAATAAATGGTGGGGAACTGGAGACGAGAAAGAGAAAGAAGAGAAAGAGAAAGAGAGGAAGGAGAAAGAAGAGAAAGAGAAAAAGGAGAAAGAAGATATAGAGAAGTCAAAGAAGATTGATACTGGGGTTATTGACACAACGCAGGAGTTGACTGCTGAGAACCTGGGAAAAATGGCTGACAAAGTGCTGGCTGCTAAGGCACTTGAGGTAGACTCTAACTCCGTGTCTGAGTCAAAAAGCCAGGTCAGTTCAAACTTGTCAACAAATGTGTCAGGTAAGAAAATTGATGGAAATGTTGATTGCAAAAATTGCATCAAAGAGTGCGAATTTTGTAATACAGTCACGTATCTCAACGGTAAGAAAGTTGAAGATCTGACAGCAAAAGTCAGAAGTGTTGAGAATCAAATTCTTGATCGTGACAAAAGAGTTAAAGCTTCAACTGAACGGATAAAAGAATTAACTAACCAAATTGAAAATGATAAAATTGATCATGAAAGAGTTAAAAATGAAAATGAAAAGTTAATTCTTGAAAACCGTCAGATTTCTGAGAAGTTTGAAAAACTCAAAAGCACAATGAAAGATAATGATGATCGAAATGGTAAAACTTATAAAGAAAACGTTCAACTAAAAGCAGTGCTTAGAGTAAAAGAAGAATCAATCAACCAACAACTGGATGAAATTGCTAAATTGAAACTTAAAGTTCAAGAAGCTGAAATTGAAAATGAGCGAACCCAGTTGAAGCTTAACAGTTACAGCTCCGCAAGCTTTGTTTTGCAACACATTATTCCCAAACCCATCGGGAAAGACAAAGCAGGCGAAGATGTTTATTCTGATGGAACCGGGGTGGGTTTTCATCAAGTTCCACCACCTGTTCTTGATAACTACACGAAAAAGCAATCAGGGTTGGTTGAAATTGAAGAAGAAAGTGAAATGAATCTTCCGGATTCAATTGATGTCACGTTCACATCTTCCAATGATGATAGTGTCCAAAATGATATTGTAAAAGGTGTTGTTGAAAATGTGCTAAAAACGGATAGTCACACTACTGAGGAAGATGGGTGTTTCTTGGACAACTACATTCCGAAACAAAAGTCCAAGAACAACTTAAATGAAGAATCAAATCTTGTCATGTACAAGATGTTGGGTTCAGATAAGTTGTTTTCGAATTCTGAGTTTCCAATTGAGAATGTTAATATGAACAAATTGACAAATGTATTCAAGTTGGTCGAAGTTGAGTTGTCAGAAGTGAACAATCTGAGTCAAACAAAGAGAAAAATGAGTTTTGAGAAAGATAAATCATACTACAAGAAATCTGTTAATCCATCACGTATTTATAATAACAATCGAAATAACTGGTCGGGTGGTTATCAGGGTGGTAGGAATTATCAGAAAAGAAATGTTCCAAACAAGAGGTATGCTGAAAAGAAAAAGTTTGTGAACAGTTCGAGTTCACTTGCTGATGAAGAGAAAGAGATTTTTTCAAAATCGAATGAAGAGTTCTTTGAGAAAAGAGCTTCACAGTCTCAGTCTGAAGGCACAAGTCGAGTTGTTGATACTCGAACATGTTTCAGATGTAATCAAGTTGGTCACATTGCACGAAAGTGTACCAATGTGAAGTCTAAGACTGAAACTGTGAAGATTCAAAAGAGGAAAGTTGACGAGAAGGGTAAAGCACCAATTGTTGTTGAGAAAAAGAGTGTGAAAAATGACAACACCAAAGTGAAAAATGAACCCATAAAGAAAGTGGTAACTAAAAATGACAAATTTTACAAGCGGGTTGCATTATCTCAACAAGTTTGGAAACCAAAAAGTGAGAAAAAGATTTCACCTTCTGAGGATTCAATTCAAATTGATTATGATGCAAATTTTCCACCTTTGAAGGCTGAAAACTTCAAAATTCAAATTGCGAGAGTCAAGGTTACACCCAAGGCTGATGAGGCGTGGGTGGACTCCATGTTCGACTAAACAGTTTGAATTGCCGGAGCTTCCTAGTTGGTAATCGTGAAGCAGGAATCGGCATCTTTATTGAATTGTTTGTGATATGTGCAGGATCTTCTGAGAGATATTTCAAGATGGATCATGGATAGTGGAGCGTCTCGACATATGACAGGAAAGACTGCATTGTTGTATGACGTTAGGAATATCAATGGTGGTTATGTGGGATTTGCTGGACATGAAGGTGGTAGAATTATTGGTGAAGGAACGTTATCCAACGGGATTGTGACATTTGAAAGAGTTAACTACATTACTGAGCTGGAGAATAATCTGCTGAGTATTTCGCAGATTTGTGACAATATGTATACCACTCACTTCACAGACAAGGAATGTTTGATCTTGAAACCAGGATTTGTTATCCCTGAAGAATGGATTATCATGCGGGCACCTAGAGTGAATGATATATATGTGTTGGACATGAGTGTAGCAACTACAACAACAGGCCAAGCACATTGTTTTGTTTCTAGAGCAACTGAGAAAGAATCGAAGTTGTGGCACCGCAAGATGGGGCATATTCACCTAAGGAAGATGAATCACTTGGTGCACAATGATTTGGTTCTTGGAGTTCATGTCAAAGGTTTTCATCTGGAAGGGGAGTGCATTAGCTGTGTTAAAGGCAAGCAGAAGAAAAAGTCACACCCTACAAAGCAAGTCAATTCAGTTTCGAGACCTCTGGAAAGACTTCACATGGATTTATTTGGTCCTGTGAATGTCAAAAGTATTACAGGAGATTACTACTGTTTGGTCGTTACTGATGATTATTCCAGATTTTTGTGGGTTTCTTTCTTAAAGACGAAAGACGAAACATTTGACAGTTTGATGGCGTTGTTCAAGAAAATTGAGAATCTGTACCAAAGGCGTATCAAAAGAATTCGTAGTGACAATGGTACTGAATTCAAGAACAGCAAGATGGAAGAATTTTGTGATGAAAGAGGTATATTGCATGAATTTAGTGCTCCGTACACTCCGCAGCAGAATGGAGTTGCAGAACGCAAAAATCGGACACTAATCGAGACGGCTAGAACTATGCTGGCAGATTCAAAGTTACCGATAAATTTTTGGGCTGAAGCTGTTTCCGCCGCATGCTATACGCTCAACAGGGTTCTCACTGTCAAGAAGTTCAACAAAACATGCTTTGAGCTAGTCAATAACCGCAAACCGAATTTGAAGTATCTAGAACCGTTCGGGTCACCCTGTACTGTTATAGAGCCTCATGGAAAGTTTGGTCCGAAGTGCATTGAGAGAATATTTGTTGGTTATGCAAATCCGATGCGACGTGTCTTCGTTCCAAGTGAGAAGCGGATTATTGAAGCTGGAAATGTTGAATGTCAAGGTTATACTATGCCGCCGCAGAATCCTGGAGATTCATGGCGTTATCATTATGACAAACTGTGGGATTCGTTTGACATGAGAGAAGAATCAGAGGATGATGAAGATTTCTTTGATGAGTTGGATATTTTGCGCGAATACGAGTCACAGCAAAGGTTCCCAGCTGAGTATTCGAGGCGACCACGGGAAACTTCAAATGACGATGAAGCAGGTCCGAGTAATGCTGGTGAACATGATGATGTCCAACAGAATGAAGTTGCTCAGGATAATCAGTCGGATCAGAATGATAATCAAGAAGCTGTAAACATGCCGGTCTTTGATCATGGTGATTCAGATTCTGAGGGGGAGCAAATTCAGTTTTCAAGTCAAACAAACCAAGTTTGTGAACAAGATGCAGATCAGAATGTTACTAATCTGGAGGGCAATGTAGATGTTCCAAGCGAAGTAATGCCACGAACTCTTTCATATCATCCAGAGGAGTTGATCATAGGAGAATTGCAGACAGGCGTTCGAACTCGAAGACAGATTGATAAAGGGCTTACATGTTTTTATTCTACAGTAGCACCTTTACAAACTGAATTTTCACTAAGTTGTTTCATTTCGCAGATCGAACCGCGAACTTACAAAGAAGCGCTTACAGAAGATTCTTGGGTCAATGCAATGCAGGAGGAATTGAGTCAATTCGAGAAGTTGGGAGTGTGGAAGTTAGTGGATTTGCCAGATGGTCAGAGGAAGATAAACACCAAGTGGGTGTTCAAGTGTAAAAGAGACGATAGAGGAGTTGTGGTTCGTAACAAAGCTCGACTCGTTGTTCAGGGCTTTAGTCAACAGGAGGGGATTGATTTCACTGAAGTGTATGCTCCTGTAGCACGACTAGAGGCAATCAGAATTTTCCTTGCATTTGCATCTTGGAAGAACTTCAAAGTATATCAGTTAGATGTAAAATCGGCGTTTCTCTACGGGAAGGTAAAAGAGGAGGTTTATGTTGGACAGCCGCCGGGCTTCATCGACCCAATCCACAAAAACAAGGTCTACTTATTGGACAAAGCGCTGTATGGTTTACACCAGACCCCGAGAGCTTGGTACGAGACTTTGTCTCAACACCTACTAGCCAACAAGTTCATTCGTGGAAAAGTGGATGCCACTCTCTTCACTAAAGAGGTCGAAGGTCATCTTCTGATAGTTCAGATTTATGTGGACGATATAATTTTTGGGTCAACAAATGAGAGTTTGTGCAAAGATTTTGAATCAGTGATGAAGCAAAAGTTCGAAATGTCATCAATGGGGGAGATGAAATTCTTTTTGGGTCTACAAGTTGAACAACTTCCTGAGGGAATTTTCATTCACCAAACAAAGTACGTTCGTGATATTCTAGAGAAATTTGGGATGTCAAGTTCTACTCCAGCTGCTACCCCACTTGCAACAAATCATGGGATTCATCCAGATCTCACCAGAGACAGGGCTGATGAAACTTTCTACCGTTCCATGATAGGTTCTTTGATGTACTTAACAGCTTCACGTCCTGATATCATGTACCCAACGTGCCTCGCAGCAAGATATCAATCTAACCCGAGAGCTTCGCATATGATCATTGTGAAGAGGATATTACGCTACCTGAAAGGAACTCCTTCATTGGGGTTGTGGTATCCTAGAAAAGGCGATTTTATGCTCGAAGGGTATTCCGATTCGGATTTCGGATGCTGCAAAGTCAATTCTAAATCAACAACTGCAGGATGCCAGTTCTTTGGAACTAGATTGGTTACCTGGCAGTGTAAGAAACAAACGTCTGTGGCGCTATCTACATGTGAAGCGGAGTACGTTTCTACTAGCAGTTGCTGCTCTCAGATCCTGTGGATACAGCAACAGATGCGCGACTACGGTTTGCAGTTTCTTAACACACCTCTTTTTGTTGATAATGAGGCCGCTATAAATATAACAAAGAATCCAGTACATCACGCTAAAACTAAACACATAGAAATTCGTCATCACTTTATTCGTGATTGTTTTGAGAAAAAGTTGATATGAATTGAGAAAATCCACACTGACGAACAGAAAGCTGATTTACATACCAAAGCTTTTAATAAAAATCGGTTTCAATATTTGTTAAAACTAAACGGTATGAAGCTTCTTTCGGTGTCGGATGGAATTGTGGGCGTTGATGAGAGTACTGTTGCGGATGAAGACGAGAAACAATCTGCAATGGTTTGTCGATTTTTTACCTGTTTTGGTATTTAGGGGGAGTAGATAGATGTATATAGTTTATTTTTTCAGAAAATACAAAAACAGTAAAAAATGCAAAAATACAAAAACAATATAAATCTGAAAAAGAGCTTGTGTATATAGGGAAAATGATAGTACATCGGCTAGACAATTGCAGTATGCTAAAGATTTGTAAAGTGTAAATGAGTTAAACAGTCTCACTAATGATGTGTCGATAGGTTTTCGCACATTTAGTACATTTATTCGGGATATAAACCTAAAATTTCAAACTTGTGAAATTCGTGGGGAACACTACTTGGATATATAGGTAACCCCTGAAATCTCGTTTGAAAGGTCTCATATTCTGATATACTAGGTTTTTATACTCAATGATGTCTGGGGTATTATTCCGGGACTTCTGCTGAATGGAAGTTCTGACCTAGTCCTTGGATAATACTTTCCACAAATGCTTGAAACATAGCATAAACCCTCAGCATGCTGATGAAACAATAAAATTGATAGTCGCTGCTGTTGTAGCTAAAAGATCCTCTAAAGGGGACATACTGTAAAGTCGAAGCTGATATCTCTCTGCGCATACGGAAGTATCGACCTGAGATCCCTCGGCCCTCGCATTACCTAATTTATGTACAGATATCATTGTAGTATACTCACCTGTAAGACTGAATATTGGGATTCTGGATACGGGAGTATATTCAAGAGGTGGGACACATGAATGAGCTAAGTTCATAATACATCTAAATCGTATCCTGATTAAATTGAAATTTGTGTGAGAATTTAAGATGGATCAGTATATCGACAATCGAGGTGAATTGTTTAAGTCTGAGTATGAAATGAAGCTTAACGGTACTTGTAATTTGTCTGATAGCTGATATGATTCCCTGACACGCTTGCCAAAAATAAGTTTGTAAATAGTTTACTTTGTTTACTTTTTGCAATTTAAGTTTTCTGTATTTCATTTCTTAGTTTAGAACACTTTATAAAATCCAAAAAGATTTTATTTCTGCTTTATTTTAGACAAACCAAAGTGGAGAGTTGATTGTTGGATTCTCAGATGATTGAAGCAGATGCAGAAGATTCTGGACTGAAGAATAAGGAGAGCTTATCATGATGAAGTTTGATTTATTGAAAAGTCAAAAACAAGTTCATTAACTTGATACTTGCTATTTTCAGAATAATGTTTGAAGTTATTGTTTTCAAAATCAGTTTGATTCGTCAAAAGATCAACCAAGGTCATTAAATTGAACTTGGTAGATTAATCAAGTGATCAGGGTCATTAACTTGGACCTGAATACTTGAGTGGATTTCTAAAACTGATTGAGTTTGTGATTTATTGTTGAAAAGATAATTTGTAATGTTTGATGTTTGAGACACAGGTTTTGGACTTCATCATTCCCACGGGAGCTAGTTGTCAAAGCTTGAACCAGATAAAGACCTCAGATTCTAGCATATTGAGAGGGGGAGTCTGGATCAACAGTCAAAGGGGAGTTTGAAGATGGAGCTAGGTTGTGATCCTAAACCTGTGAAGATAGAATGCTTATGATGTGAAGACAGAGAGTTAGAGAAAAGACTGAAGACTCGGAGCTGAATACTTCGTCAACATCCAAGGGGGAGTCTGTTGATGCATGGAATGTCTGTTGACTACGTGTACATTGAGTTTTAGGTCAAGTTAGGTCAAAATGGGAGCTTGAAAGTCAAAATTAGGTTAATTATGGAGGTTTCGCTCATGTGTTCATGTTAAGTAGTAGGTTTCGCTTATATGGTCCAATGTGGTTTCGCTTATAAGTCATCAAGGGGTTTCGCTCTTGTGGACTGTCATAAGAGCGAAATCATCACACTATATATAGTCAGTATAAGCGAAATCAGGTCATTAGTTGTGTACGTGGAAGCGGAACTAGGTCATGCTTTGTGTAACCAAACTCTGTTAAATTAGAATCAGAAAGCATAAATAGAAAAGGAATTGAAAAGAAAAAGTTGTGTAACTTCATGTGCATTGATTCCGCCTTTGTATCTGAAGATGAACGTTCTCAACTGACTGTTTAGGGTCGGAAACCGGTCCAACAGTGAAGAATGACCCATACCCCTAATCACTCATTTGTGAAACACTCAGGAGGTTGAATTTCAGATTGTCTATCAGATTGACATTTTCAAATTTTACATTTCCAGACTGCACTGTACCAGACCCCAGAACTTTCCCTTTACTATTATTCCCAAAGGATATATCACCCCCTCCATGAATTTTGAAATCTTTGAGTAGGGCTTTACATCCTGTCATGTGCCTGGAGCCTCCACTATCTACATACCAAAGGCTATCTAAGCATGCAGAAGCTCCCTGCACATGAAGTAAAAGGATTAGTTCATTAGGGGTTTGGACAGTGGGGTCTCAATAGTGTCTGGGATGGATGCAGATTGATGGACAGTGGTTAGGTCAGGGGTTTGGACAGTTTTAGGACTGTTTCTTTCTAACCACTGTTGTGGGTTTTGCCCAATCACCTGTTGGTACCCAAAAGGATGCCTGTTCACTTTAGGTTTAGAGGGCCTTTTGTAGGTCTCATAAACGTGTGGAATCCTTTGGTAAGATGGTTGTCCCTTACCTCTTCTGAATTGATTGGCAGGGGGTGCATCAGTAACCTGAACATCTCTTTTGACAGATGTTTGGTTCAGCTGTTTTGTGACAGCTGTTTGAACTGGCACAAACAGTGGTTGGTTCTTGGTGAATTTGACAGATAATGTTGATGGACTCAAGGATGTTTTAGCAGTGTATTCATTCTTTTTCACATCAAAGTTTTTGAGATACACACATGCTTGAGTTTTGTGGTTTGTTTTACCACAGATGGTGCAGCTTTCAGCAGGAACAATGACACTTGTTTTGTTTAGATCATATGCTTTTAGATGAAAACCGTCTTTTGTTAGATGGTTTCTCTTTTCACAAAATTCACAAAACAAGTTATTGATCTTTTCTCTCTTCTTTCTCTTTTCAGACTCCTTTGCAACAGATTTTTTAACCTCTGTTAGGATGTCCTTAAGAGGAATGACTTTTGCTTTTGGAGCTTTAACACCATCAGTGGTTGTGAAGTCCATGGGCTTGAAATTTTCAAGAATGTCACACTCATCAGACCATGTGGGTTTAAACTGGTATTTTTCAATCTCTTCAAAAGTAGAGGATCCCACTGGTCTGTCAAGTGTGATTTTGTTACCAAGTTTATCAGTGATTTTCACTTCTTGGCCATTCTTGTTTGTGGGGATGAACTCAGTGGTTACATCAGTGGTTTGAACAGATTTTTCAAAAGCAGTGCTTTCATCATCATATTTTCTATAACCAACACCCAATTTCACATTGCTTTTAATCTGTTTTTCAAGCATTACCTCATATCCTTTGCAGGATTCCACCCATTTTTCACATGTGATTTGGGTGGACTCTAACTCCTTTTTGCAAACTTGGTATTTTTCTACCATAGTTTGGAGTTAAGTTTTGGTTATGCTTTGCTCTTCTTTGAGACTGCTGATCTCTTTATCCTTTTCAGCCAATTTGTTTCTAAGCTCTTTTAATGACTTTTCAAATTTGACTTCATCAGTTAAGATTTTATCCCTAAGGTTTTCATTTACCTCTTTGATGTTAGCAAATGCAATAATGCACTTGTCTGAACACAGTTTTTCAAGAACTTGAGGTGATACCTTGGCAGCAGCCATCATGGCACAATCACATTGATGATTTTCTTCATCATCAGCTCTTACTTCTTTCTCACCTGCTCTCTTTTCTTCCTCTTCTTCCTTGTCTTCTTTGGACCAGGGGTCTGTCAGTGGTTCAATCAGGGTTTCTGAATTTTCTCCCAGCAGCAGTTCACCAGCAACTGCAGTATCCACTGCTTCAATCACCTCATCCACTGTTTCAGCACTTAGCTGTTCACCTTCAGTTTCTATCCCCTCTGGTATTGACTCTAATGCCATCAAACAAAATTCATCATTAGAAGGTTCATTAAAAGCATAGAGTGCAAAATTTTCATCACCAAGCTCATCAGGCATGCTGCTCCAGTCAACAAAGCCTTGAGTGAAGAAGCTTTGCTGATCTGGTTGTATCACTGCTGGAGCAGCTGTTTGAGGTGCAACAGGTTGCACTTGTGCCTGAGGGACAGGGGTTTGAACATACTGAATTTGTGGAACAGTGGTTTGGACATAATGCACAGGCACAGGGGTAGCAGCATAGTGAGTAGTGTTAACTGAGCTGCAGGGGTATATTGGGTATAGTGAACAGTGCTTTGATTTTGTGGTCTAAGGTTTGAGCTGGGATGAGTGATTATAGGACCAGTAGTTTGACTCCTGCATTCCCTAGCAAAATGACCTAGCCTATTGCACTTGTAACACTTGATTTTTTATTTATCCAACCCCACCCTTAAATTCCCATGTAACCCTGGGAATTTTCTCCCTGTTCTTTTGTAGAATTTGCTTGTTCTTACACTAAGCAAAGCCAATTGATGCAAAATATCCATCTATTCTAAGTCAGTGGGATCAAAGTGTTGCAAATCATTGAGTTCAAAGCACAAATTATCTGACATCTGGTTTTCACAATTAGCAGTAAAAGCATAATTTGTAGAGTGAGGATCAGGGTTGTTAAAATTTCCACCAGCAGTTAGATCAATGAAGTGATCATAACCCTGATCCTTACCACTGCTACCAGATTCTTCCTGACCAAAAAGAGCTGTGCTACCGAATGAATAATCATCAGCAACTTTGCCAGACTCTTGCAACTTCTTTTTCTGGTTCAACTCCCTTTCATAGGTCAGGAGTCTACCATGAAGTTGGGTCAGGGTCAGATCTTTGAACTCAGCAGAGTTTCTAGTGACAAAAGCTATGGTATTCCATTTTTCTGGTAGTGACCTAAGGAACCTGCTATTTTGAGTTGAATTTGGAAATGTTACTTTAACAAGCCTTAGTTCACTAATGAGACAACTGAATCGCTCAAATTGTCGAGTCAGTAATTCACCCTTGATGTGATAAAATGTTTCATACTGCTGATTCAGAATTTCCCTATTGTTTTCAATGACTTCTTCTGTTCCCCCAAACTGTTCCTTCAGTGCATCCCATAGCTCTTTGGCACTGTTACAATGTAACAGTCCAGCATAGATCTCATTGGGTAATACAGATGCTATGATGCTAAATGCTTTGGCATCGAGTTCGAACTTTTGAAAATCAGTTTCAGTATAGTTTTCAGTAGGTTTAGGAACGAACTTCTTTGCATCCTCAGCACTTGGCACCATAGGAACATGGGGACCAAAAACAACAGACCTCCAACATCCAGTGTTCTGTTGAGCAAGGATGTGACCCATCCTTCTCTCCCAGATGTTGTATTCATTACGTTTAAGCATGGGTGGTTTAAAAAGCGAGCCAATGTTATTCTTATGATCTTGTGATTGTGACGCCATCCTGGTTGTTTTACAGGCACTGATTAATCAACTTTGATGGTGATTAAACCTTGCTCTGTTTTTCAACACAAACGAACAAACTATCAGTATCAACGATTATGAGCTGAACTATTTATGTCAAAATGATTGTTAAATCAAATTTGACTGTCCAAGCTCTGATACCAATTGTTAGGATCTGAGTTTGGTTTTGATTGTGTTTTTACGTTTGAATTAATATGAAGATGGATGAGTTGTGCAGCAGAATTAAGATGGAAACAAACTTTGCACACAATCAAGCGAGAGAATTGCTTTAATCAGACATTTTCCACAAAGAACCGAAAGATTGAATTTATTTCAATAACGATTACAATGCAATGTATGAATACAAACTCCCCCTCAGCCTGAGCTCACAGTGTTTGTTCGTGCAGGAAGACGATTTTGCAAAGAGCTAATAGAACAGTACAGAGCACTGTTCTATTTATAGGAACAAGCAAACCACTGAGGCATCTAAGCTGACGTCACCATGAAAGTGCCATCTAACCTCCTAACAAACTCTAACCTCTGATCTATACAACCTCTGCTATGCTAACTACTGCTATTACATTTCATTACATAAAGACATCTAAACTACTGCTGCATCCTTCCACTGATGTGAACCCAGCAGTACTTGTCCGGATCAGCAGAGCTTGACTCAAGGCAGTAGATTGAACAGCAGAGCTTTAGTCTTCCATCAGGCTTTTACTTGATCAGCAGTTTGTAGGTCAGCAGTTTGTACGATCAGTAGATAGGAGGTCAGCAGATGTTGAAACCACTTTCAAGGGGAGAGACTTATATGCATAACATCTGCTTATTCTAGATCCACTGCTCTGATCCAATTTTGGCTTTAATTATATGTTCCTTTGATAGGGTTCAATCCCAACAAAAACAATCCCCATGAACTTTTTAAATTATATGTTGTACAAGAAATGGGTGTCGGTTCATCTACTAGATGTCAACGCACTGATTTTAAATAATATGGTATTTATATTAAACATAATTAAAAAGAAACGTGAAAAATAAAATAAAATTTGAGGGGTCAGCCGAGCCACTGCGAGTAGTCAGCCAAACCACGAGGAGACAGCTAAGCCACAACGAGGAGTCAACCAAGCCAAAAGGAAGAGTCAGCCAAGCCACAATGAGGAGTAAACCAAGCCAAAAGGAGGAGTCAGCCAAGCCACAACGAGGAGTCAACCAAGCCAAAAGGAGGAGTCAGCCAAGCCACAAGGAGGAGTCAGCCAAGCCACATAAACCAACCAAAACAAGACCAAGGATGCATCAGCCAAGCTTTAAGCCCGATGCATCAGCCACCTTTTTAGCTTTGATGCATCGGCCGTCGACGCAACAGGTTGCCGGACACGTGTCAGCATCCCCTTAAATAGGGCTGTAAACGAACCAAACAAACACGAACAAGACCTTGTTCGTGTTTGTTTGTTAAAAAATATATGTGTTCGCGAACCGTTCACGAACATTTATCAAACGGGATTTTATGTTTGTGTTCGTTTGTTAAGGAAATGAACTTGTTCGTGTTCGTTTGTGTTTGTTTGTTAATTTTAGGCAACGAACGTTGACGAACACAAATGAGCACAAACTACTGTTCATGACCACAAATGGAAACAAACGAACATAAACAATTGTTCATGAACAGAATATATAATACACTTACACTTATTAGATATTTAATTTGTCAGAAGCTTGATATATTTAAATAAATATAAAACCTAAAAACACTAATGAACTATCGAACACAAGTGAACACGTTACCGAACGTTCACGAACATAAACGAACAAACGCGACCTCTGTTCATGTTTGTTCATTTATCTAAACGAACGAAATTTCTTGTTCGTGTTCGTTTGTTTAATAAACGAACGAACACAAACGAACTTCTCGCCGAATGATTCACGAACTGTTTGCCGAACGTTTGGTTCGTTTACAGCCCTACCCTTAAACGGATGCATAAATGACACACGAACGCCTCCCATGGTTGAGGTGCCACTCCAGGGAAGCTTAATGGTGACATTTTGGTAATGTGAGTTGGTCAACTGACATTTTTGTAATTTCCCCTTTAAAATACCTTTCTCTTTCTGATAACAGTTTTAGTGGTAAGTTACCTGTGTCACTTGCCAATCTTACCAATTTAGAATACCTTTATCTCAATAGAAACAAACTTACTGGTCCAATCCCACCAGGTTCCATGGTCAATCTCAAAGCCCTAGACTTGAGCACAAATCAACTCAATGCATCCATCCCTAACCAAATTACTCATTTGCAAAACCTAGAAGTATTGTTTCTGGATCACAACAATTTTGACGGTCCAATTCCCTCAAATCTTGGTAATCTAAGCCAATTATACGTTTTAAACCTTAGTCATAATAGTCTTGTGGGTCCGTTTCATGGAAACCTGTCAAGATTTGTTTAACTTGATTTTTCATCAAACCGACTCTCAAGTAACTTGTCCATTCAAAATCCATGTGATCTACAACGTCTAAACCTCTCTATGAATCACATGACCAGAGCTATCACAAGTCTTCGTGTTTGCACTAGCTTAGAGTACTTGGACCTCAGTATTAATTCTTTTATTGGAGAACAACTTAACAAATTGGAGTTCCCGTATTTGAAGTTCTTAAATCAGTCTCTCAACAATAATCTCACTGCTATCACCCCCTCTCCTTCTGCAGTATAGGATGTAGAAATTGGCTTGTCATGCAATGCTTTTAGCTGCAAAGAACATATGACAAGACACAAATGGGTCCACCATTTGACCATTTTTCTTCCCATCATCTTGGGACTTTGCTTCTTGCTTCTTGTTTACGTGTATTACAAAAATCATAATGCCACAGAAAGAGTTAAATGCTCGGATAGTCTTTCACTTTTAGTCCCTAACTTTCTAAAATTACAGTTATAGTCACCAACTTTTCAATTTTCATTCCCGGAGAGTCCCTGTGTCTAACATCAGTTAGTTTTCTCAGTTAAGAGGTGTGAAAAGACAAAAATACCCTTTCCTTAAAAAGGTAAACCGTAAGGACTATCCGGGCATTTAATAAATATAATTAATACTTATAATTTATGTGGGACCCACCACCCACCCCACCTTCTTCATCTTCCCCAAACTTTACCACCTCCACCACCACCACCTCACCCCGCCGGAAAAACGCCACCACCTCACCCTCCCACCATCATCTTCAATCTCATCCACCACTGCCACCATCACCCTTCAACCTCTACCAATCTACAATTTTTTTATTCCTCATCCACTACTGCCACTATCTCAACCGTCCCACCCTCACCCCCACTGCCACCATCACCCTTCACCGGAAAAAAACGAGGAATTGCACAGATCATGTTCAACTAAGGCCGTGAAACTAATATATTCAAAATAAGAATTATGTACCATATATCCCATACTCTTAATGTCTTCTCTGCTCCAATATAGCTGCAACATAAAATATATTAATTTCATAAACTAAAAAATTTGGAAAATAAATACGTTAGTGCAGCAAATCATAGAAAATGATGAAGAAACAAGAGCTCTTAAATCCAAAAACCCAAATCAAGAGTTTCTCATTCGTCCATCTTCATATCTTCCCTAAAATTGTTAGTAGCTCTTAAATCCAAAAACCCAAATCAAGAGTTTCCATGGAAGTGGTGGAGGGTGGAGGCGGTAGTCGTAGGCGGTGGAAGGTGGAGGGTGGAGGGTGGAAGCGGTGGTTGCAGGTGGTGGCTGTAGGCGGTGCAGCAACCTGAGGCGACGGCGCCGACACCGAAGATGCAACGGTGTCAATTCCGGTGACAACAGAAGACTTCGGTGGCAAAGCAGCCATCAGAACAACAACTTGAGGCGACGGTGCGTACGTTTCACGGTGAACATCTGACGGAGCGATATGGTACATCTGAAACAATCACATCATCATCAAAACCATCTCCATTTAACAGGTGAAAAAAGCCTTTTCTCAATTATGAAATTGTATTGCTTTACAGAGGAGTTCAACCACTAAACTCATCACAACTTGATTAACGTGTGAAGTTGGTTATTGGCTGTTGCAGGTTTTGATAGCTGGGTGGGAAAGGGTTTTGGTGATGGCTGCTTGGTTGTGGTGGGTGTAAAGAGATGAAGGAGGTGGGGAAGAGGGCCCCACTTATCTTTATAAATGTTTAATTAATTAATGTTTTATTTTTAAATAAAGGGTATCTTGGTCATTTTACACTCACTTAACACCGAAAACTAATCTCCATTCGTTTCAGGGACTATCCGAGAATGAATTTGCTAAAGTTGGCGACTATAGCTGTAATTTTGAAAATGTAGGAACTAAAGGTGAAATCGAAGTAAACCGCAGGGACTATCAGGACACTTTTCTCCCACAGAAAAGAGTAAACTATCAAAATGGTCCCTGATGTTTGGTCACTTTTACCACTTTAGTCCAAAACTCAAACCTTTTAAATTTGGGTCCCTGTGGTTTCAATTTTGTTGCCATTTTCATCCAAAATCAAAATCTGGTCAGATTTTTTGTTAACATCCACTTTTTTTTTTGTCTTTTTCCCCCTTTTAATGAAGGGCAAAATAGTCCTTTAATGTTTTATTATAACATATTAAAAAATCTGATCATTTTCCCTTTTATTAAAAGTGAGGAAAAAGACAAAAAACTGGACGTTAACTGAAAAATCTGACCAGATTTTGCTTTTGAATGAAAATGGCAACAAAAGTGAAATCGCGGAGACCCAGATTCAAAAATTTTGAGTTTTAGACAAAAGTGATAAAAATGACAAACCTCAAAGATCATTTTGACATTTACTCAACAGAAAATAAAATCCAACCAGAAACAATAAAACATTGAAATGTGTGCTCCATATTGAATTATGATGGAACAATTGCATATGAAGACTTCATCAATGCTACTGAGAACTTCGACCTTAAATATTGCACTGGAACGGGTGGCTATGGTAGTGTTTATGAGGCCAAACTACTTAACGATAAAACATATGCTTTAAAAGATATATTTTTTAAATGTATTCAACCCGTGTAATACATAGAGTTTTTAAATATATAATATTTTTATTATTTGGTATATAAAATTACATTTATTCAACCCGTACAATAAACATGGTTCTTAAAGATATAACATTATATTTATTCCACCCGTGTAATAAACAAGGTGTTAAAGATATAACGTTTTATTAGTATATAAAATTACATTTATTTAACTCATGTAATACACGGGATTCTATCATAGTACCATATAAAACAAATTTCTTAAATATGACTAAACTTGTAATTAAGTGAAGATTCCATATATTTGGATATACTTATGTAAATAAAGTTGTTATGAATCTTGGAAAGTGATTCATCATGACGAGTTAAGCACAAAGATTAATTAAACGGTTGCAACAATGAAGCTAAAGTGTGTGAAATGTTGAATTTGATCAATTTTAATGGTGATCGTGTGGGAAATTTGGAAAGCGAGAAACAAAGCCACTTTCAACAACAATCATATCCATTATTTGGAAAGCGAGAAACAAAGCCACTTTCAACAACAATCATATCCATTTTAATAAAACGGCGGGCGCTATCAAGGAAAACGCTTTTTATTGGATTTCTAATAGATCTAAATATGTAAAAGTCTTGATTAGGCTAGATGGTGTAACTTTAATATCCAGGATATAATTCGTAACTTTGGGGTGAAACAGACCCTTTTTCTATATTTTTTATTGAATTTCGCCGTTCAAGAAAAATTTATGGAATAAGTATTAGACTTGCTTTGTTGGTATATACATGTACTTAAAAGCCACTATTAAGTAATAAACTTCCTTTGTTGGTATATACATGTACTTAAACCAACTATTTTAGAACCCAATATTAACATACGATATATTTAAAGGAAGATAATCATGATCATTGATCAACTATGTTACTATATTAGCCAGCTCTTGCAGAATTCCTGATCAGTAACTCGATCAGTTTTACTTTTTTTTTTTGAATGGTCAACTTTATGTATAAGGTTACCACACTTTTTAAATCGGAGAGCCCCGTATTGCCCCACTTTGGCTAGGCTATGTTGTCTTAACGGGCCCACGCTGGCTTCAAAGTTTGGCTTTACCCGGGAAACAATACCGATAGCTGCCACTTGACACCACAAGAGCAGAACTCTCTGGCGTAACACACGGCGGAACGAAAACCCGGTTATGCTTGGGATTCGAACTAACAACCTCACACAAGACCTAGTTCAAATCCTTCATTACCTATATCCACCCCATATGACATAACTGGGAATTGAACTTAAGTCTGCATTAGAAAATTAACCCAAGCCTCCTACCACTAGGTCACAAATGGAAGGACCGAATAGTTTTACTTAAATGATAATGATAAAAAAGTTGATCCGGTTAACAAAATAGAATGATAATTTTTTTTGAACGGCCAACAAACTCAATCCCGAGCACTCTCGGAGAACCCACTGGACAAACGGAGTACTCCGAGAGTAACCCGAGTCCACCACCAATTTCGGGGAAAACCCGGTAACCCACCCGCCCGTAGGCACGACAGTGAAATTACCGGTAAAACCCGTTTGGCTCAAGGATCCAACCCAGGTTTCCCTGGGTCTCCTATCATTTCCCACCAGTGCCTCACTCTCCACCAAGTGGGAGTCGAACTTGCATCTCTCAATAAAAATGCAAGTCTTCCACCACTTGATCTAGAGATCATTGGCAAAAAAAAAAAATAGAATGATAGAGATTTTTTAGTAGGCCCACTCTAGACTATGGGGAGCAACTTATGAGAAAGATAGGCCCAACCTCAACCCTTTTAGGCCACCCAGGGTGGAAGATTTTTAGCATGTGATGGAAGAGTATAACGAGTGACGGAAACCAAAACACCACCGTCACTCGATACATTCACGCGTCAATTATATAACGCGTCAAGATTATCACGCGTGAAAAGTTGGAGAGAATGAGGGAAATTGTTGGGTTGTGAGGAAAATTGTTGGGTGTGGTGAGTGATGGTCATTTCCACTAAAATCCACCACTAATGATGGAATAAAACTCGATGACATGACGGAAATTGATTGGATGTTGTGAGTGATAAGTGAGTGGTGAGTGGTGAGTGATGACCACCCCTACCCCTTAACAGGGGTTAGAAATTTAGAATTATTGGGAAAAAAAAATACATCTTTAATTGTTGACTAACGTTTCCTCTCTGTCGTTGACTTGTAAACTTAATTAATACGGCAATAGGAATGCATATATATATTTTCAGTACCAGTGGAGAAAGCATAAAACCACACTTCATTGATAAATAAACATTATATATATATCATGTGGCATACTATCCTGCTCTTTTTCATGTTGTCACAAACCACCACCACTGCTAATGATGCCAACAAGTCACTAGAGGCAAAAGCTTTGCTTGCTTGGTGGCCATATGCAGTTGCTTCAGTTCATCACTGTAATTGGGAAGGAATAACTTGCAATAAAGCAGGAAGTGTAATTGAGATAAGCTTATACGGTAAGTATGGAAGTGGTCTTGGAAGTAGTCTTGGAAGCCTCGACTTCTCTTCATTTCCAAACCTAGTTAGCCTTCATATTGAAAACTGTGGTGTTGAAGGAAGCATCCCAGAGCAGATTGGCTTGCTCTCAAATCTCACCAAACTTTCACTTTTTGGGAATCAACTCACAGGCAACCTACCCATTTCACTCACCAATCTCACCCATTTAAAATACCTTAATATTTTCAGCAACCAATTCACTGGACTGTTGCCTGTCTCTTTCACCAATCTCACCCAACTAGAATACCTTGATCTTTCTTATAACAATTTCAGTGGTAACCTGCCTGACTCTTTCACCAATCTCACCCTTTTAAGATATCTCAGTCTTTCTCGTAACAATTTCAGTGGTAACTTGCCTGTTTGGCTCACCAAGCTTTCACATTTAGAATACCTTTTTCTTTATGATAACAATTTCAGTGGTGAGTTACCTGTTTCCCTCACCAATCTCACCCATTTAAAATTTCTCGACCTTTCTCATAATAGTCTTGTGGGTCCGATTCCCAGAAAACTGTCAAGACTTTCTTACCTTGATTTTTCATCAAATCAGTTGTCTGGTAATTTGTCTTTTCAAAATCCATGTAATCTACAACATCTAGACCTCTCTGTGAATCAGATGACTGGAGCTCTCACAAGTCTTCTTGTTTGCAATCACTTAGAATACTTAGACCTTAGTAGTAACAATTTTGTAGGAGAAGAAGTTACATATTCGGATTTCCCGTATTTGAAGTTCTTAAGTCAGTCTCTAAATAAGAATAGAGAAACTGACTTGTCGTGCAATGCTTTAAGTGAGCAATCAACCTGCAAAAAAGCACATATGCTAAGACAAAAAGTGGTCCACCATTTGACCATTTTTCTTCCAATCATCGTGGGACTTTGCTTTTTGCTTCTTGTTTACAGGTGTTACAAAAATCACAATTCCACAGATAAGAAAATCCAACCAGAAACAAAAAAACATGGAAATGTTTGCTCAATATTGAATTATGATGGAAAAATTGCATATGAAGACTTCATCACTGCTACAGAGGATTTTGACCTCAAATACTGCATTGGAACTGGTGGCTACGGCAGTGTTTATGAAGCCAAACTGCCTAGCGGTCAAACATTTGCTTTGAAAAAACTCCACGGTTTTGAAGCCAAGCAACCAGCATTCGACCAGAGTTTCAAGAATGAAATCCAAGTGTTAACAAACCTAAGGCATAAAAACATTGTCAAACTCTATGGTTTTTGTTTGCATAACAAATGCAATTTCCTTGTATATCAATACATGGAAAAGGGGAGCCTGTTTTGCGCCTTGAGTGACAGTGAATTAGCTGTTCAAGTGGATTGGATCAAGAGGGTGGACATTATCAAAGATGTGGCTCATGCTTTGGCATACATGCATCATGATTGCAGCCCTCCTATTGTTCATAGAGACATATCAACCAACAACATTCTCTTGAACTCAGAACTGGAAGGATTTGTTGCTGACTTTGGAGCAGCTAGATTGCTCGACCCAGATTCCTCCAACCAAACGGTAATTGCGGGAACTTTGGGATACATTGCTCCAGGTATTTGTACTAATCTCACACTTCTTTTATGTGCATTACTCTATTAGCTGTTAAAATTTGCTCACAGTCCTTTGGTATATATATATGTTCGTGCAGAGCTTGCGTATAACATGATTGTGACTGAAAAATGTGACGTGTATAGCTTTGGGGTGGTGGCACTTGAGACAATTGGAGGGAAGCATCCTGGAGACCTCCTCTCATCCCTGAACTATTTGACTAGTCGTGGCACAACTTTGGAAAATATATTAGACAAGCGACTCCCTTATCCAACCGATAGATCGATTGAAAAGGAAATTGTGCGTGTTTGTAATGTAGCAGCAGCGTGCATACTCACAGATCCAAAGTGTCGGCCGACAATGATAGAGGTGTCTCGGAAATTATCATGTTGAAGACATCATATGGGCTATCTCCAAGCTTTTTTCATATTGTACTTGTGTCACTGTGAAATAAACTTGAAACTTTTAGAACCGTTTGCAATGTGGATCCTAAAAGTAGTCTAAATAAAGCTACGCACTTGAAACATTCTAGTTTATAATAAGTTCAGTTCATTCTTTATGTTTAACAATTCAACACTTAACACCCCTCCATTAACTGTTTAGCTTACACACACAAAAACCACACCGACATTGCTAACAGGGCGCTGATAACCGTAATATTATGCGGGGTTGGATGACAGGTTATATTGTATTCGAGTCAAAATGAATTGTCAACACCCCGTAACCATTCTGGGCAAGGCGACCTTTTCCCGCCTCTCTCTCCTAGGTAAAAAAGCCACGGCATTTTTTTCTTTTGAAATCTTATCTTGTATATATTTACCATATTATGTAGAGTTATATATATCTTTTTTGAAATCATATCTCAATCAAATCTTATCAATTTTTAAACAATATATTTGAATTTTAAAAAAGTTAAAGAGATATTATCTATCTCTTTTTATTCAATAATTCTGTTATATGCATCGATCTATTCCTATTCTAATTAACAATTATTCACACTCTTCTAATTCCTTTTTTTCCGACAAAACATACTCTTTTGATTCTGATTAGGATTAATGGATTATGCAGTATATCAAGTCTCAACAATTTGTTATTGGGATATTTTGGTGATTTAAAATGACTGTGGTACTTTAGTTTAAAAATTATGGTGTTGGAATATTTTTGGAATTTGAAGTGTTTTTCTCAATACATAATAGTATTGTTTATGTTTTTATTTACTTGCGTTTTTTTCCTTGGGCCCGCGCTTTTTTTCCTCGGGCCCGCGCTTTATTTACGCTTCTCGCCTAGGCCACAGGCGAGGCCTATGCGCCTAGCGCATTTAATAACTATGGTTAGAAACAAAAAAGGTCAGGTAGGTAAAATAAGTGAAAAAGTGTTGCAATATGTAATAGTATAACACCAGTAATCATAGTTCCAATACCATTAATCTATATACAGTTTTAATTTTCTATAGAAGTGTTTCTTTTTAACCCACTCGACCGTTCCAAACTGTACCAAAAAAACATGTTCTTTTTTTCTGAACAGAAAGTTATAAGCTTGAACGAAGAGACTTCTTTGCTGCTGGTGCCATGTCATGACTAGAACCGTTTTTGACCAAATCAAGCAAAATTGAAGCTAGCTCATTCTGATGGCAGGTGTATTCATGATCAGCTCCATTGATGATATGCAATTTGTGGTTTGATATATGCTTTGCAAACTCCATGGCATATCCATTGGAACAATCTTATCTGCAGAACCATGGATGCTTAACACCCTGCAACCACATCACTCATTCATGTGAAATTGGGTTTAAAGAAATGATACATTAGTAAAATATCATATTACCCTTGGAAAATCAGTTTTGTTGCAGCTAGTACAAAATCATTTGAATACTCGAAGCAAAACAAATTATTTTCGAGTGAATTCACTTTTACAAACAAAATGATACTATGTCATGCAAGAATGAATGAATATTGTGGAGCTATAAATTCAAAAGGAGCAAAGAAAAGAAAAAAAGACAGCTGATAAAAGTTACAAACCTGCAATTTTGGGGAATCAGTTGGCATGCTGCACTTGTGCCGGTAGTTAAACGGTCCATCAAACTTTCTTCAGTCACACGATACTCTATGTTCCCTAAAAGAATTACTATACCCATTGCCGGCAAAATCAAAGCGAAAGGCACTAATTCCTTCTGTTGCAAAAGCAGCTGCAAGATTTACCATAGGAATCCTTTCCTGTAGTATAAAAGATCAATAAAAAAAAGTAAAATACTACCCTTGACAAGCAATATTGACCAGATGCTAACCAAACAGCCCATTTGGCATGTTAGAGATAAAAGCATAACTTGAATCATCCCATTCTAGGTAAATGGGTGAAAATTGGCACCCTCTAAAAGTGCTCTCACTAGACTACCATCAAAGTATATCATAATATGATCACAATGACGAACCTTGCAGGATCTATAACCATGGCACACGATGACAACCTCCTTTGAGCCTGTTTCATGCAATATGCCAACAAGCTTTTCATCATAGCTGTTCTGAATTATAACTCTCTGATGTTGAATTTCAACTGTTTCTCAAGTTTACAGAAAAAGAGCATAGATATACACATAGGGGAAAATCATCAAACAGGTGGTGTGCACACCACACGTGTGATGTTTATACAGCTCTATTCCTAAACAGTTACGCTAGAACTTTTGATGCTATACCAATTGGCATTAACAAAGCAGAACGTATTGCAATGGGTTCTTCTCAAAAATGAAATCTGGAATTAAAATAGAGCTTTGTTAGTGATTTCGATCAGTCTAACCTTCAGGGGCCGAATTTGATCTACCCATCATAAAAAGCCTTGGGTCTTTACAGGAATTTCATTTTGGCAGATGAGAAGAGCCAACTGAAAAAGAAGCGAATGGAATCAATTTGGAGGATGATCGGCATTTGGGAACCCTCAGGAATGAATTCCCCCCTTTGTGAAATATCTATCTAGCCTACCCGAGGTTGGATTCAGGTCAGAGACCCTATGCGATCTAGGAAGTGTTGGCCCTTTTACAAAATTATCTTTTTCAATGTATTTAGTAACAAAACTCTTCTACTTTAACTAGAGGATGTTTGTCATGGAGCTTTTAAGAGCTTTTAGCAACTTCTAGCTTTTAAGAAAAAACTCGTGCTCAATAAAAAGCCTTGTTTGATTGAAGGAGGTTGAAGCTTTTAGGTTAGGAGCTTGAAGCTTTTGGTTAAACGCTCATACTAACAGCGTTTAGAAGGAGCTACAAGCTTTTAGAGGAAAAATAACTATTTTAACCTCTAAAGAAAATGAACTTTTTAATGCTGAAACTTTTTAAATTTTTAATTATGTCCATTTTGGTCATTTTATATATTTAATTAAAACCTCCAGCTACTCTGTCAAACATCATATATATCTAAAAAGCTACAGCTACCAGCTACAACTACCAGCTTTCAGCCACCAGTTATTTTTGCCATACCCCTAGTCTTGAGACCAGAAAAGCTATAATTGATGACGCTGAAAGTTTTTTTGAAAGTTATATGTTTACAGATATCTTTCGAAACATATAACTTTCAAAAAAAATTTACTTTGCCGATTATAAACTTTTTAGTTTATAATTGCCAATAAGCTACACAATTACACTACACAAGGGATCTTAACTATATTAATAAGTTGTTAACAATTTAACTTCATTAAGTTACACCCAAGATCAAACAACAGTTAACTATAACAAAAGCACCCTTTAGCACTATGGTGGTTGTATGTTTTATTTTTCTTTGTATTTTTTTTCACTCTAATTGTTTCTTTGAGGTTTTACTTTCCGAGAGTCATAGCAAAACTTAATTGACCATAAACAGACACTAATAAACTGCTGTTAACCATTCAGAAAAAAATAAAAAAACAATTTAACTTCATTAATAAACTATGGATTAGGATCAAATACAAAGGATCCTAATTGTAAGAAGTGTAAGAAGGATTTATAGAGTGACAAGTGTCCAATAACCTAAAAAAACCAACTACACAAAAAAACCCACTAAAAAAAAAAAAAAAAAAAAACTTAAACATCCACCACCACCAAACCCCCCCCCCCACCCCCCACCCCCCACATCACCCACCCAAAAAAAAAAATTTTTTTTTTTTGCCGAGGGGGGGGGGGTGGGTTACGTTTTTTGGGGGTTTTTTTGGTGAGGTATAGTTTTTTTTTTTGTTTTTTTTGCGGTGGGGGGGTTAGGTTTTTGGGTGGGGGAGGGGGGTTAGGTTTTTGGGTGGTGGTGGTGGTGGGTGTTTAGGTTTTTGGTGGTGATGTAGTGGGTTTAGTTTTAGGTTATTTGACACTTGTCACTCTATAAATCCTTCTTACACTTCTTACAATTAGAAGCCTTTGTAGAATAACTTGACCCAATAAACTATATTACACAAAAAGATCTTAACCATACTAATAAACTTCATTAAAGCTCCATACTTGATAAGCTGAAAACAAATAAGATAATAACCATATTTGCGGCTAGAACAAATAATATGTGAACATTGAACAAATAAGTTGAAAATCAGAAGAAGAAACCTACCTTATGCGAGTTGCGACCAAGAATTGAGTACATAATGTTTCGAATATACATGATTAATGTGGATTAATTTAACAGAATCGAAGTGTACCTTAGGGATGAGATTTTTTACCGAAATACCGGTACCATACCGGTACTGTACCGATGCCGTACCGTACCGATTATTAACGGTACCGGTATCGGTAATAGATTTTCGAAATTCGGTATCGGTAAAAAACGGTATTGGTACCGGTATTTTTCGGTAAATACCGGTATTAATACCGAATTTAATAATCATCAGTAAAAAGCATGGAATCCATTGAAGTAAGTTTATTTTTTAATGGTTTGGTTATAAATTATCAATATATCTTTTCTTATTTTTAGATTTTGCACAACACTCACGTCCAAAACCACCAAAGGGACGAGCAAACCGAAAGAGAGTTCACAGAGGCAGGAGTCACCAACGTCTTTGGTAGCACCACTCACACAAACCAACAGACTACCCCTGGCGTCCAGAATACAGGTGCAACCAACACTGTTTCCCCTCCCTGCCTGAAGGGGAGACACCAGCATCCTGGTATGCAAAATCTCGAGCAGTCCTGAACATGGCTTACGTACAGATGTGCGCGCAAGCCTAATTTTCGGTACAGACACCAGCCCAACAAGCAAATCTGCAACACGCATCACCACATTCCGCACAGCGCGTCTTGAGTCAACTTACAAGGAGTTGGGATATAGTACCGAATCACATCAACAAACACCTCCGCGCACCACGGCAAGGCCCATTGGTGAGCAACAACAATACCCAAGAGATAGTTACCGAAACGTAAGTAGTACGCGCAACACGTACACTAACACGGGGCACGATGAAGACACTTATCATAATCGTCCTAGAGGGCGTATTCCATTGCGTGACCGTTTAAGTTCGTGCAGGATGACAGACGAGTTCGAAGGCTTGTCAGATGAGTATGATCCATCATACCAAGAAGGTGACACTGAAAGTGTTGTAGGACCGTGTTTCTGGACCGAAACCGTGATTAGTGTCAGATTAGTTCAAGACGGGAGAGATTAGAGATGAATAAACACAACTTTGTATTAATCCGGTAGTAAAACATTACAAATCGGCCCGATTACAAGATAACCGAGCTAATACCAAAGGAGTATACATCCGGGGAGAGACCAAGTGGTGATCTCTCCCCCCACACAATAAAGCTCACAGTGAACTCTCTCAAATGAGTTCACCCTCTTTCACTCTATCTGGTTTGCAATTGACAAAAGGGGTTGGTATTTATACCCACACCCACTTGTCTAGCAAACACACACGGTCAAACACATAACCCTCTCGTTTGACCACTTCAAACGAGCAGGTCAATACACATTCGTTTGACCGTTTCACTAACTATTACAAATTCAGCGTAAAATAAATCTAATCTATTCGACAAGCATCGGACACAAAATCTGCATCAACAAATTCCCCCTTGTCCGTTGCTGTCGAATGCTGAAAATGCAACTGCAATCGATCTTCAGTCAAGTATTCATCATCTCTGTATTAACAGATTCCCCCTTGACCGATGATCCAGGTAAGTAGCATCTTGACGCTCCTTGTATAATATTTCCCCCCTTAAAGTACGCGTATCCGTGTTGGGTGTTGTGCAATTTCCTTAATTGACCGATCTTCCGCTGATCTTCCAATACTCCAACCGGCATTTGACAAGGGTTCCAATCTTTAAGAACTGCATCAAGTCTTGATCTGTCATAAGAACTTTATTTCATTCAAGCATACTACATTGGTAGAGATTTCTGGTGAACTGTCTTCTGTAAATCGTCTTTGTGGAAACGACCAAGTAATGCACTTTAATCTTCAGCATCAACACTCAGGAAAGCAGCTAGACCAAGTGTATCCCTTGCAAGCTCAGCCAAACAGCACGCTTAGTTGAACTACATCCAGATCTCATTGTCTCGCCTTTGTGAAGTTGACCACGTAATGCACTACGGATCTTCAGCATCAGTACTCAGGAAGTCAGCTTGACCAAGTACATCGTTTGCAAACTCAACGAATTGAGTTACCTCCAGATCCCTGTAAAATCCCAAAGAAACATCAAACCCAAAACCGAATCCTGCAGGTCTTCAGCCTTGAACTATCAGCTTTCATAAAGATTCCCCCAGGTCTTCAGTGAACAGCGCTTTGAAACAACTGTCGACTTTAGATACCTGTATGTTTCCGTGCAAAACCCTTCACGCTGGCTGGAGAATTAATTAAAATCCTCAAATATGTGTCTGTACAAAACATTCCACGCCGAACCGTTTGTATCACCAGAAAATCACAAACTCTACCACCTGTGATTGCGTTTAGAAATTTACCGAAGAAATTTAACATATGAAAATTTTTATCCCCCCATTTCTTTGGTAAAATCTCTAAACCTTAACAGATTCTCTTCACTTCAAAGAAACTGTCGTCAATTTCACATAACAAATTCTCTCCACTGAGTAGAATTTATCCTCAAATGTTCTCCAATTCCCTCCACTGAGTGGAACTGTCGTCAATCTTCATTGAATGTTCTTGGTTGTTCGAAAAATCACGAAAACGACTTTCTTCTTTGCATATTCTAGTTGAATAAGAACGTCCCCTAGTACCCCGTAGGATCCGACTTGTATCCCTCCAAAGACTTTGTGAACACATTAGGACCGGTATTGACATTCTAGGTTCATTCATTCGTTACCAAATGCGAGAATATGACAATAAACAAAAAGATTTCATCGTTGCATATTCTAGTTGATAAAGAAATTTCGCCTAGTACCCCATAGGATCCGACTTGTATCCCTCCAAAGACTTTGTGAACTCATTAGGACCGGTATTGACATTTCAGGTTCATAGGTTCGTTTTCAAATGCGAGAATATGACAATAAACAAAATGCTTTCAAACATTTGTGAAAAACCGATAACAATCATAAACATTGACGTGCGGAAGTGAACATACCATTTTGGTGTTTGGCCCATAATAGTCGCGTCACCATTTTTGGCATTTGCATTAGTAATCGTGACTACCCCACGTTTAACAAAAATAATCATTTGTTTTCATCAAGCTTCATCATCCCGCGCGCTTCCGAACCCGTACAAAATTTGACGTTGACATTTAGAAGCGCGGTTCAACTAAACTTCACGAACACCCGACCCCACTCCCACTAGTGGTGCACAAAAAACCCGAACCCGGACCCGGACCCGGACCCGAAAAAAAAACCCGGAACCGGGTATTATAAAACTCGGGTTTTTTATACCCGAACCCGAACCCGACCCTACCCGTAGGGTAGGGACCGGGTATGCATATTTGATCAAAAACCCGAACCCGGAACCGGTTTTTTTATACCCGGTTTATACCCGAAACCCGGTTTTATAAATACCCGAACCCGAACCCGGAACCGGGTTTTATAAAAACCCGGAACCGTTTTTAAAAAAACCCGATTTTCATGTAATCTTGTTTAATTATGTATGCATTAAGACTTCTAGTTCTTATGATTTAACAAAATTATGTATGCACTTTGATGTAATCTTGTTTAATTATTAGGTTTCTAATGATATTTGCCACCGCTACTTAATTATTTAGTATATTTCATTACAAGTGGAAACAAATATTAAACTGATATATTAAACAAATATGCCAATATATGTACCCTTTACCCAAAAAATATGCCAATATATGTTGGCTCTTCTATTTTCTTTGTTTGTCAAATATCATTATTAGTTTTTGTATTTAATAAATTGTGCCTCTGTTTATAAAGTTCAAGAATAATCACATGAAGAACTATAAATTGTGCCTCTGTTTATAAATTGTGCCTCTGTTTATCAATAGATTTGATGTCTATGTGTGAGAGTTATGTTTGATACATTTTATAAGCATAGTTTCGGTCGGGTTTTTTTAATACCCGGTGCGGGTTTTTTCTCAACCCGATGCATACCCGAACCCTACCCGATGAATACCCGAACCGGACCCGAACCCGGAAATAGGGTTTTATAATACCCGGGTTTTATAAAACCCGACCCGAACCCGGGTATATAGGGTATACATTTTTGGTAGAGAACCCGGACCCGGAACCGACCCGGTTTTTAAAAAAACCCGATTTTGTAAAACCTGATCCTACCCGAACCCGATCCTACCCGAAACCCGGTTTTTAAAAAAACCCGATTTGTGCACCACTAACTCCCACTAGTAATTTGTAGAAACCATCATGTGAGCCCATAATGTAATAATGGTTGCTAGTAAATTGCTAGTGGGCCACAAATAAAAATTCACAAATAAATATCCATTTCCCCATCTTTCTACCTTTCTGCAATACAACCTCCCCATAGAAAAAATATCACGGCCCATTTTAATTAGATGGCATCTAATTAAATCCAAAGGTGAATGGCCCAAATAAAACTTGTTGATTATAAAAACAAGAACCCAAACATTCCTGTCGACAACCACCAGACATCATCTTCCCTCATCCAACTCTATTTTTTTTTTTAAATGCTCCTTCAACCTCAATTTTAATAAAAGAAAACTTGATTGTTAAAAGTTAAAGAACAGTGACTTGAGGCTAATATCCACAAAAGGGCCCAATAAAAAAAAATTCCTTTCGGACCAAAATGCACCCCACGAAGACTAATTGTAATTGGCTACTGTGATTTCGTGAAGGCCCAATGTTTTTCTAATTTGGATTTATCAATCACAAATTTAATGGCCCAAGGAATTAATGGCCCAACACTTCCAAATCTGCCAAATAAACGCCTCTGTTTGCGATACCCAAACTCAAACCCCAAAAGTCAACATTCCTCAATTCCAACATCATCTTCTGCCGACATCACTTATTATATTTCTTTAATTTTTTTTATTAGCATATCTCTAGTAATTACTCGATACCAACCATCATTTTCTTTCTTAGAGCATTCACACCCATGACATCAAATTCTGTGTGTACTGTTTTTAAAATATAAAGAGTATAAAAAGTGGTTGTGAGTGGATGAGAGAGAAAATATTACTGTTCATCTGTATATTTGGAGGACACTGTTCACCCCCTATAATTTTTTAATATATTTTGAAAGGGGTTGTGAGTGGAGGAGAGAGAAAATGTAATGGTAAAGGTATAAATAAATATTATTTAATTGAAAATGAGAGAGAAAATATAGTGTTTTTAGTGTAATTTAGGGTGAAAATATGGTGGAATGGATGTGAATGCTCTTATCTCTTCGATACCAACCATCAAACAATCAGGTCTTCTTCTTCGATGATGAACAATCAGCAGCAGCTCTTTCTCTCTCTCCTATTCCACCTTCAAAGAACCCCCAAAAATCTGAAATCAAACAAAGGAAAACACCAGCTGTAATCATCTGCCTCATCTTGATTTCTGAAAAGCAGCGGAGTCAGGAAGAACGGTCCAGTCGCCGCCGGTTCTGGCAAAGCCAAACATCCAAAACCCCCAAAACAGAATCCAGTAATCAGCCGTCAGTCAACGAAAGTCTACTAGCCGACGAAATATATTCAGCCGACGAAAGATCTTTATCAAAGTTTCGTGGGGGTGGTTTCGTGGGGGGTGGTTTCGTCACAGGGGGAAGTTTTATGGGGGGGGGGGGGGGGTTTCGTCATGTGCAGGGGTTTCGTCAACATGTTATGAAGAAACCCTAGCTTTCTTTAACAGCCGCCAAGAACACAATGAAGAACACCATCTGCAGATTTGAAGATCTGACGAAATATGCCTCAAAGTGATGAAAACTTGATGATTTTGTTGTAAAACATAAAACCCAAACCTCTGATGTGTTCCGTTTCAGCTCAGATCCGTATATTCGGTTCAGATCTGGGTTTTCTTCATTTTTACCCAACTTTACATCTTGAACAAAAATCACAATAAACACAGATTTGTAGAGCACATGTGATTTAGCAAACTGTTAGATTTACTAAATCGGGTATCATGGCTCTGATACCAATTGTAGGACCGTGTTTCTGGACCGAAACCGTGATTAGTGTGAGATTAGTTCAACACGGGAGAGATTAGAGATGAATAAACACAACTTTGTATTAATCCGGTAGTAAAACATTACAAATTGGCCCGATTACAAGATAACCGAACTAATACCAAAGGAGTATACATCCGGGCAGAGACCAAGTGGTGATCTCCCCCCCCCCCCCCCCACACACAATAAAGCTCACAGTGAACTCTCTTAAATGAGTTCACCCTCTTTCACTCTCTGTGGTTTGCAATTGACAAAAGGGGTTGGTATTTATACCCACCCACACCCACTTGTCTAGCAAACACACACGGTCAAACACATAACCCTCTCGTTTGACCACTTCAAACGAGCAGGTCAATACACATTCGTTTGACCGTTTCACTAACTATTACAAATTCAGCGTAAAATAAATCTAATCTATTCGACAAGCATCGGACACAAAATCCGCATCAACAAGTGTGTTCAGCAGACTCAACAGGACACAAAACATATAGACCTCACGCGCGCGTAGGTTACCGTCTAGCAGCTGAACACGATTTTAGTTTTAGCTATAGACCCAGAAACTCCTTACTCAATCATGGAAAAGTTGGTTCTAGCCCTCATGCATGCATCCAGACAACTGCGCATATATTTTTCCGGCCACGTCATCAGTGTCCTCACTAACTATCACATAGGCCACATCCTAGCAAAACCAGAAATATCAGGCAAATTGGCTAAGTGGGCCATCGAGTTGGGAGAGCATAATTTAGTCTATAAACTAAGGCCAACAATCAAAGGGAAATTACTTGCTGATTTTGTCAAAGAAGTTCCAAGTGAGAAAGCCAAAGAGTGCGAAGCAGTCGAGAAATCGGGGCAGGCGACCACAGATGAAATATGGTTACTATACACCGATGGCACATCCAATGATGAAACGCATGAATTCACATACGCCATACATCTAGACTTCAAGAACACCAACAACCAGGCGGAATATGAAGCTTTCTTGGCTGGCCTACATTTGGCAATCAAAATGGGAGGTAAAAAACCTCGAGGCGCATGTGGATTCTCTGTTAGCTGAAGGCTAGATAAACGGCCTATACGACACAAAGGGAGAGGTCATGGCACTCTATCTCAAACAAGCTAAGTCCCTCATTCAAAGATTCCAATCGTTCAAAATTACTCACATCAATAGGAGTGATAACAAACCGGTAGACGCACTTACCAAGCTTTCTTCCACAAGTTTCTAGCATTTACCTAAAGATGTACGCATTGAAGTACTGAAAAACCCATCTGCTCCGTTGCGACAAGTAAGTGTCATACAAATGGGTTCACCGAGCTGGATGTCGTCAATCATCGTGTACTTGCAATCTGGCATATTACCGACCAACAAAGTAGAAGCCAGAAAAATCCAGCACAAAGCCTTGTATCATGAAATGTCAGATGGTATCTTATACTGACGTTCATATTTGGGACCCTTGTTACGATGTATAGATCCAAAAGATGCAAACTACCTTATCGGAGAAATTCATGAAGGTACTTGTGGAATACATGCGGGTCCGTGCATGGTAGTGGCGAAGGTGATGAATGTAGGATACTACTGGCCCGGATAGCATCTGGACGTGGTAAAGATCCTCAGAAGGTGTGATGCATGCCAACGTCATGCACCAAGAAAGTTGCGCCCTAAAAATGCCTTAGTCCTAGTCACGAGTGCTTGGCCCTTCCAATAGTGGGGGATCGATATGGTTGGCCCATTGCCTGATGCTCCTGGTGTCGTCAAGTTCATAATAGTCGCAGTAGACTATTTCACCAAATGGGTAGAAGCCAAAGCTTTGGCCTCTACGACAGGGATGGTGGTACGTAAGTTTATATGGGAGCACATCATCTGCCGGTTCGGCCTCCCCTTGCGTATAGTCACTGACAATGGTAACAACTTTGCAGTAGAGGATCTACAAGACTGGTTCAAAGAGCTACACATAGAACATGTTTTCTCCTCAGTAACGCATCCTTAGGGTAACGGCCAAGTAGAAAGTGTCAACAAGAGCATCATGGATGGAATTAAAGCAAGGCTTGGAACACAAAGAAGAGGTTGGGTAGATGAACTCCCCAGCATCTTATGGGATCATCGAATCATGCACAAAACCAGTCATCGAGAAACTCATTTCAGCTTGGTATACGGTTCGGAAGCAGTTATTCTAGCAAAAATCGGCCTTCCATCACCACAAATGCTCTCCTACGGGTGTTCATCGAATCGAATTTTCGAATTATTCGAATCGAATTGTTCGAATAATTTTTATTTTTCCTTGAATTCGTATTCGATTCGAATTCGATTAAAACCTACCGAATTCGATTCGAATTCGTATTCGAATAAAAAACCCAATTCGTATTCGATTAAAAAATTGAATTCGAATCGAATTCGAATAAATTCGATTTAATTCGGATTCTTTAAAAACATGTAAAAAAAACTTTCAAAATGAAACATAAATTTTAAAGCAGCCATAAAACACGATATCACATTAAAAGGTCCCAAATAAAGTACCAAAAGTATAAAATTCAAAACGAGAAGTCGGGAATAACCACTCCACATTACAAGTTAATATTTTTACGCTTAGAAATCTATTGATAGATTTGTTACTTAGGTTTTAGTTATGGGCCATGTGGTGGGTTTGGTAATGGGTAATTTTAATACTTGGAAAACAATATGAAAATAATTTATAGTATAGCCTAATAAACGTTATATATATATATATATATATATATAATAAAAATGTATAATTTTAATTCGAATTTCAAATCGAATCGAATTTGAAATTATAAATTCGTATTCGATTCACTTGACTCGAATTGAATCGAATTCGAATTCTTATAATCGAAACGAATTCTTGATAATCGAATCGAATTTAAACGAATTTCGAATTTTTCAAATTCAAAACGAGTTCTGCACACCCCTACCATCAACACCATTGATAATGAATCTGAACGTCGTGTTGACCTGGATCTCTTGGAAGAAAGGCGAGAGATGGTAGCCATCAATGGGGCCAAGTATAAAACAAAACTAGAGAAGTATTACAACACCAAGGTGCGTGTATGCACCTTCAACCCTGGAGAGTATGTCTTCAGGGACAATGAGGCCTCCAAATCAGAGCACCCAGGCAAGCTCGTCCCCAAGTGGGAAGGACCTTATGTCGTCGAGAAAGTCCTTGGAAAGGTGCGTACCAGTTGCGCACCTTGGATGACAAATTGGTCCCCCGGAACTGGAATGCTCAGCAGTTGAGAAAATGTTACATGTAATACACAACTTATCCATGTATGTACGGCCCCGGGCCAAACACATGATATTAATACAAGAAGTGTTGTCTACATTATATTTCGTGTTGTTTCTTTTATGAATTTCATTTACAAATGCATATACCACTTTGGGTATATACAAAAACATTTTGGCTCACAACGACGGTACAAAAACTTTGGATCTCCAAGGCTCGTCACATTTAGGTGCACAGCCGGATCCACCTTATTCACTTATCCGTCAAAGCCAACATTTATTCGTGTTACATGTAAAAAGCAGTTTACATATGCACAAATTGTAAACATTGAAATTCAACAAACGGCCCAAGGCCAACTAAATTAAAACCATAACAGGTATTCAACTTCCAAGAAGTTATACCACCAAAACATGTTCAACAAGAACGGTTAAAAGTGTTCAAACACAACCAAAAAAAGAAGAGTAATTAACAAATTGTTACAAGGCCCAAATACCAAATACACGGCATGCAAGCCGGTCTGACGCTGGTCTTCAACGATTCACTTGCTCACTCGGCTTTGCGCCACTACCAGCTGTGGCCCCAGCATCTACATCCTCATCTCCTAACACGCTACCCAACACATCCACTGCCACTCCTTTCCAGGATAACTTTTCAATTGCCTTGAGAATCCCAAATTCCTTATGATTAAACTCCTGCCACTTATCACGATAACGAGCGGCACAGTCTGTTTTGAATAACTCAAATTCATGGTCAGGCCTTTCTTCAAGCGTAAAGGCCTTGCCTTTAGCAAACCCATCCTTCCTTCCATTATCATACGCCGCTCCAGCCAAATCAAACATATACCTCGCTAGCTCATCAGCGAGGCTCCTAGCTGCAAAATAAAAAAAAACACCGACAACTAAGCCACATATGCAATAATATATAACGTTGCATAAACCAGAGGAAGAATATCGTTCGAAATACTTACCAACGGTATTTCGCGAATCACAAGCCACTTGCAATCCTAACCTAGCTCATATCCAACATCTTTAGTAGCTTTTGCATGAACCTTATGCTTCCCAACCGATTCCTATAATTCAGCAATGAGTGCCTTAGACTCATCAAGTTCTCTATGGGCGACGCTCAATTGGGTATCCTTGGCCACATTCTTTACGTCCAACTCCTTAGTGCGCGCTTGCAATGCGAGTACCTAAACATTCTTCTCTTCAACAATGGAAGAGAGACATGTAGCTTCTTGAGCTTTCTTCTCATTAAAGCCTTTCCACTTCAATGCTTTATCACGAGCACTTTTAGCTCCTGATTCGATTTGGCACAAGCTGCAGTCCATTCTTGCAGAAAACACTCACGTCCAAAACCACCAAAGGGACGAGCAAACCGAAAAAGAGTTCACGGAGGCAGGAGTCACCAACGTCTTTGGAAGCGCCACTCGCACAAACCAACAGACTACCCCTGGCGTCCAGAATACAGGTGCAACCAACACTGTTTCCCCTCCTTGCCCGAATGGGAGACACCAGCATCCTGGTATGCAAAATATCGAGCAGTCCTGAACATGGCTTACGTACAGATGTGCGCGCAAGCCTAATTTTCGGTACAAACACCAGCCCAACAAGCAAATCTGCAACACGCATCACCATATTCCGCACAGCGCGTCTTGAGTCAACTTACAGGGAGTTGGGATATAGTACCGAATCACATCGGCAAACACCTTCGCGCACCACGGCAAGGCCCATTGGTAAGCAACAACAATACCCAAGAGATAGTTACCGAAATGTAAGTAGTACGCGCAACACGTACACTAACACGGGGCACTATAAAGACACTTATCATAATCGTCCTAGAGGGCGTACTCCAGTGTGTGACCATTTAAGTCCGCGCAGGATGATAGACGAGTTTGAAGGCTTGTCAGATGAGTATGATCCATCATACCTAGAAGGGGACATTGAAAGTGTGTTCAGCAGACTCAACAGGACACAAAGCATGTAGACCTCGCGAGCGCGTAGGTTACAGTCTAGCAGCTGAAAACGATTTTAGTTTAAGCTATAGACCCAGAAACTCGTTACTCAATCATGGAAAAGTTGGTTCTAGCCCTCGTCCATGCATCCAGATGACTACGCATATATTTTTCCGGCCACATCATCAATGTCCTCACTAACTATCACATAGGCCACATCCTAGCAAAACCAAAAATATCAGGCAAATTGGCTAAGTGGGCCATCGAGTTGGGAGAGCATAATTTAGTCTATAAACTAAGGCCAATAATCAAAGGGTAATTACTTGCCGATTTTGTCAAAGAACTTCCAAGTGAGAAAGCCAAAGAGTGCGAAGCAGTCGATAAATCAGAGCAGGCGACCACAGATGAAGTATGGTTACTATACACCGATGGCACATCCAATGATGCCTTTCCACTTCAATGCTTCATCACGAGCACTTTTAGCTCCTGATTCGATTTGGCAAAAGCTGCAGTCCATTCTTGCTGACGGTCGGCGTTAAGTTTTTGCTCTTTTGACAATTTACTTCCGCGTCCATTACTCGCCAATGTAAACCCTTTTCCTCAGCATTAAACTTTTATCTTGCAGCTGCAAACTCCTTCTTCTCACCTTCAAAATTAGCAATCTATTCGCCCATCCACTTCCACTCGCGAACAATCTCTTGAGCGGTAGAAAAAAATTTAGCACCATGATGTACATGAGCATCTAACAACCTCCAGCGATCCCTACGCTTCTAAAATAACCATTCAGCAGGAGGCAGAGAGATCAAATAGAACTCATGACAGTTCTCCAAGTTCTCCATTCGAGAGCCTTGGACAAGCGACCAGTTTGGTGTATGTGGTAGGTTATAACATGCAGGGTTATGCGCCATCCAAGGCTCACCAACCTCTTTCCTCCCAGACCCACTGCCACCTTGCCCTCCAGAATAACCACGCCCTTCAGCCTCGCCAACAGACGGCACACGAGGGGGGATGGGTATATTTAGTAACTAGAGGAGGTGTTTCACTCAACTCCATGTCCGTCTCCAACCCCTCCACCCTTTCTCGCATCTTCACTCCTTCCACAGCTTCCCCAGCCTTTGTAACTTCTTCTGGACCTTTATTCTTGACATCCTCTAGGAGAATAGGTTCTCTAATAGGAGAGTCACCCAAAACCACAACAGGGGGTGACTTAGGACCAGGGATCGTTGAAATGTCAGGAACGAATGGTTTTGAATGACCAATAGTCACCTTTCGGGGTCTTGAACCAGACACCTTCACCGACCTTATACACATAAGTCCACTTCATATTCAAATCGATAACAAAAAAGTTTGAATGCTTAAGAATCACAGAGAAATAGAAACAATACCTTTCTCTCCCGCAGATACAACAAACAATTCTTCCAGCCTGTTGGTAGATTTCTTCTTCATAAAAACGCCAAGATCCACTTCACTCTCAGATGGCGCCGGACCCTCTGGTTGGCCCATTAATTTCCTCTTCTTCTCAGATATATTTAAGGCATCCTCAGCATCCAACTTACGTTTGGCATCGGCCAAACTCGTTCTCTATCTTTCCATTATCAGGGTCATGGTTGCAAAAGTCGCTAGGCGTCCCCTAGTCGGTCGATCGGGGAGTTGAGAGTACTCGGCTTAGGCGGAGAATACACGGGGAGTACCCGGACATGTTAATTATGAAGAAATTAGTTTTCGAAGATTAAATATATGTCATATAACATAAATTTACTAATATCTATAACAAAATATGTGAGAATGATATTCATTCATTAATATGATAGACATAGATATTGTGTTTTATTGTTATTTTAAAGTCAAACTCGGGTTGGGTTGACCTATTAGATCCGATTCTGACCAAGGCTGACCACGTTTGATCGATTTCGAGTAATTAGGCGGAGTTGAAGAAAGTCTCCTCGGCAGGCTACCTTGTAGTGCTTACTCGGGGAGTACTCGGCCTTGGAGACCTTGTTTTACAACCATGATCAGGGTAATGGTAGCTTGATCTTCGTCAGCTTCTTTCGCAACTGGCCTAACACCTATGTCCAGCCCAGACAAGGTGTCAAAGACAACAACATATTCAAATACCGGAGACAGGAAGTGGGCTTACCGGTATGCATGCCTGGTTGAGTTTGCACCTCCGGATTTTCTTGTACCGACTTTGCAGCAGCAATTTCAGGACCATTAGTCATGTGCTCTATGTTCGTAGCAACATAAGACCCACCTGTTGGTTCAACATCAACACCTGTACGCGTGGAGCGTTATCGATGTACAAGGCCATCAAAAGAAGCAGTACTCTCCTCACTTGAGAGGCGAATAGTCTCCTATCCTGTGGGAGACATCCAGTTTTGGCTGGGGAATGTGCACCTGTACGCGTAAAATCATAGACAACCAAACTCTCTTCAGAAGGGTGATGGAAATAATCCCTTATCTGCTCTATCTACGGTAGTTGTCCTTCTGAAAACACTCTAGCCGACATCTCACCTAAAACCTTCAGACTCAACACATTCATCAACCCATATGCTGCAAAACAAATCATAATTATCAAACCAAACACATTTGTACAACTAAGAAAGGAGAAAAACTAAAATCCTTACATTTTCCCTTTTAGCCAAAAGCTAGAACATGCCTTGGATTCCTGGGCGACCACAACATACTTATGCCAGCCGCCACTAAAGCTGGCCCAGGAAGTTGAAGCATGTGGTAGGTCATGCTATTAACGTCTTGTACCATTGTTGGTCAGCAAACGGTATAATGGTTTCCTTCTCATCCACCCCCGGAAGTGCATATCTATCGGTATCACACTGCTACGGATATAGAAAAATTTATGCTTCCAGTCATGGATACTCTTCGAGGGATCCTTGCTACAAGGCAACACATTCCCAGTACGGGAACTGAAAGAATAAAACCCAGTGGTAACATAGACATAGTAAAAAACATTGAACATCTCAAAGGTTGGAATCAGGTTTTGGGCTTGACAGATAAACTCAAAATGAGTAATTCGAGGCAGGCAGAGGGGACTGATCTGAGAGATATGAAGTCTGTATTTGGTAAGCACCTCCCCAAGAAAATTCGTAATCGGCACCCAGAAGTTACCTACTTTGAAGAACGCCACATACATCGTCATATATCTGGGGTAGTCAATCTCCGTACTCCCGGGAGGCGGGAAAGTTGCCCCCAACCAGAAGGAAACTGGAAGTTCCGGCATATTTGAAAGAACTCGTCCTCCTTCCAGTTAATAATGGCTTGGTCGGCTTTGAATGCTTCCTTCTATTTCTTCCCTTTACGGGAACCTTTAGATTTCATGGAATTCGACATGATGAAAAATCAAAATTTTAAGTGGAGATTGTAAGGTTTAAAGGAAGAGAAATAGAGAAAAGTTGTGAAGAGACTCGTCAAAGAAAAGGTAGAAAGATTTCTCTCCGAATGGGAATGGCCTCTAATAGTTATACCCATCGCATTTAATGCGATGGGAAACAATACCGACAAGTGGGGAGCCCCGTTCAATAGGGGAGTGACACCGAAAAACTAAAAAGGCGTCACTTTAGATCACGTGACCGCCACACGCCTGACATTGCCAAAAAAAGAAAACTGTCACCCTGACATACCCCTATAAAAGCGACTGCTACACTCCCCGATGCGACAACCACCTGAACCTGCAGAGCTACAGTGACAGACGTCGCCATCAATCTCACCAACCATGAGCACACGTGATTAGCAGAAAACTTCAATTCGAAGAAACAATAACCATTGTTCCCATACGCCGTTTTGGCTCATTTAAGTACTCCATTTATGTTGGTTTTTAATCCTGACTTAGTTTTATTATTTAGCAAGTCAGTTGTATTTTAGATTATAAATCTAGTTAATATGATGCATGGAATAAGCACAAGTTTAAGGGGGTGTTTATTTTTTGTGAAAAGTACTTCTGGACCTCTTATGTTTGTCTCATGCAGACGTATGAGTCTGCAGGGTGTTTTTTTTAGAAGTGATTTCATTAAAAAAAAGGTCTTCTAGACCTCTTCTCCAAGAAGATGTGGACTCCCCTCTTCTCATCTCTTCTTCTTCAGCTCTTTCAAAACAAGAGTTCTCAAAACCCTAGCATCCTCCTCCCAGCCAACACCTCCTCCGTCACCACCTCCACTTCCTCCGCCACCACCACATCTTCATCACCACCACCTCCACCGCCACCACCTCCACCTCCACCTCCTCCGACAACCACCTGCTGCCTCGTCGCCCAACCGACACCTCCACCTCCTCCGCCACCACCACCACAGCTCCGTCACCTCCACCTCCTCCGCTACCACCCTGCTGCCTTCGTCGACCCCACACAATAACCATCTGTTTCCTCCACTTCCTCTGTAACCGGCGAATCGCTGCCGTATCACCGTCGTTTGCCACTGGAGACTGATGCTCCACCACCAAAAGTTAATCGCCTCTATGTCGGTTATTATCTTCACTCAACTCTTTGCAGATTCGTTTGATCAGGAGTCTGTTCGTAGATGTGAGAGTACACTGGTATGAATTTGCTTTGATTTCGTTTATAATTTATCTAATTTTTATAGTGATACGTTTTTTAATGTTAATTAGGGTTAATGGTGATAATAAGTTGTTTATGGGTTCTCTGTTTAGGTGTTTAGGTGATGTTCAAATTTGAGATGTGCATAACTCAATTTTCTAAGTTGAAAATTGCTCTGGATTTGATTCAAATTAGGAAAATTGGATTCTTATTATCAAAACTTTGAGATGGTTCCGGATTTAATTCAAATTAGGAAAATTTGATTTGCTGAACTTTGGTGTTAATTTTCAGAATTGTGGTGTTAATTTTCATAATTATGGTGTTAATTTTCAGAATGGTGTTAATTTTGGTGTTACTCATGCATGTTATGTTGTTTGATTATGATATTCATTGTGATAAAATGGTAATTAGAATTTGTATGATGTTCAGCAGCTTGCAGAAGTTAAAAAACAAACAGTCTTCTGCTGGCAGACTGCAGAGGTTTAGTCCACCTCTTCTGCTGCAGATGTCTGTAGATGTGGTCCGCAGACTGCAGACATTTTACCTCTGAAAAAACAAACAACACCTAAGTCTTCACGTGGGTACCGCAAGGCTGGAATATTGAAGACTAAAGGTTTTTGTGGTTTTTATTATTTTAATAGTTTAAGTTAGAATTGGTATTTAGGTTTACTGGATTCTTTGGAAGTATACGTTAGGAATACGTTGGGTAAATAGTGGTCATAGTTGTCCCGATTCCTTAGTGGTTAGTTGTTATTTTCATGTGGTGAAAGGCTGTTTATAGCCCTTGATTATTGAATAAAGATATGGACCTTAATATTTACACAGCCAAACCTTATTTCCACATCCCCCAAAGTGCTCCGCTTTGGCCAAAGCGGGGCGTTTAGGCTTGTTTTCCAGACAAAAGGTGATGTGATGGTGTACGATGTCCCTGTTCTGTACGTTGAAGCGTCCCAGCGTCCCGCTTTGACCAAACTGGGGCGTTTAGGGTTCTTTCTGCAGACAAAAGGTGATGAGACTTGATGCGATGTTATATTTTGTACGATGATGCAGAAAGTGTCACGTTTTCGACCCCCATTTCAGCTGCATTTAATAGCCAGGCCATGCATTCTATCTCGTACTCAAAAAAATTTTCATCCATTTCAAAAAATTGAGGTTGAGGTTCTGTTGGGTTTTTTGTTTTGAACCGTGAAAATTCAGTTGAGTAGAGCGATGTCGTGGTTTAGCAACTACCTTTTGGGTGAATACTCTGAGGAGTCTGTTGTTCCAGATTCTTACGAGGGAACCGCTATTTCTGCCTCGTACGATATACCAATCCCTTCCAACATGAGGGAAGAGGAGGTTGTATCTGGCATTCATTATCGTGACAATATGGTGCAGCTAGACTTGAATGTCCCTGTGGAAGACTCGTACGCACAACACGGCTATTCGGATTACAGATACCGAGGTGAACCGTATCCTCAGGATGAATATCCGTACGGTCAGCCAAACTATCCCTACCACGGTTACAGTGGTGAACAGAGCTATGTACAACAAGACTATCCCGACCACGGTTACGGTGGTGAGCGGAGCTATGTACAGCAAGACTATCCCGACCACGGTTACGGTGGTGAGTGGCGCTATGTACAGCAAGACTATCCCGACCAGGGAGAGGGTGGTGAGCAGGATGAGGAATGATCTTACCCAATTACATTTTCTTTTGATACAATCCAAAAATTTTCATCACATGATGAGTTGGTGGATTATGTACAGAAGACGGGAAAAGACAATGGCTACGTCATTGTGATTAAAAGGTCGAATAAAAAAGGAAGTAATTTCAAGGTTTGGTTTCAATGCAGTCTTGGTAGGGAGTACAAGAGTGTAGCTACAGTGAGGAAAACAGGTAGCAAGAAAACAGGTTGCCCGTTTGAGTTGATAGGGTTTACGGAAGCAAAGGGGAGTGTTTAGAAGATAGATGTGAAGGACGCGAGGCGTAACCACACTCCTATTGAAAACTTGGAGGGCCACGCGTATGCGAGAAGGCTTTCTTCGGAGGATAAAAGACTGATTGAGCAGCTGGCAGAGCAGGATATTCCAAACGATAGCATCTGGCGTATGTTGACGAAAAAGAACCCGGATAAAAAGATTATTCCGAAAGATGTACACAATGTTGTTCAGAAGATCAATGCCGGAAAGAGGGTCGTAGAATCTCCAATGCAACAAATCGAAAACCTTCTCGTCGAAAAAGATTTCACCTATTACATGCGCGAAAATGAGACCACGAACGCAGTCGAAGATATCTTCCTTGTCCACCCACTTTCATTTACTATGTGATGTGCGTTCCCGCATGTGCTCATGATTGACGCCACTTACAAAACAAACTTGTACAATCTTCCGTTTGTGCAGGTCGTAGGTATGACATCGACAAACCAGTCATTTTCGGTTGCTAATGCGTTAATTTCTGCAGAGAAGGCAGAAAACTACATATGGGTGTTGGAGAGGATCAAGTCTATGTTGGTGGACTGTATGGAGCCGCGTGTCTTCATAACAGACAAGGACTTGGTGCTAATGAACATGTGTGAACAAGTTTTCCCAAAAGCGAACAAGTTTCTTTGTCGGTTCCATATTCATCAAAATATCAATAAGAACAGCAAGGAGAAATTCACTGAGAAGGAGTGGAAAGATTTTCTTCATTCATTTAAGACATTATGTGAGTCTTCCACTGTCATAGCCCCCGACCCCACCCTGGGAGCGGGAGCCGTGAACCAGTCAATTGGTACCGATGTTTATTAAATACGCAGCAGAAAAAATTTTCATCAGGATCGTAGTTAGGAAATAATTTTAGAGTTTATAAAAACACCAACTTTTAATATTAAATAAATGGGCTAAAATTCATATTCAATTCAATTGTTTTTATAAGGATAAACCCAAGTAAATAAAACATAAATTTCTTCTTTTTTTTAGGTATTTATAGTCACTTTATTTAAGCCTTCAGTGCTCAATAGCTGACTTTTATTATCTTTACAGCAATTTACCTGAAACGCGTTTTGAAAACATTTTATCAGCAAGAAATACTGGCGAGTTCATTCCATTTTTATAAAAATATATTGTTATACTTTACAGCATTAAGGGTTTGTACATTTGTTTATATTTACCAAAAAACTCAATCAGTATTTATCACATGGTGGCAGTTCCGATGTGACGGTGGTCATATCATTCATTGGCTAACTTTCGTCCAACGGTGAAGTTTATCAAGTAATATATATATATATATATATAAGTGACCGCTAAAATGAAAACCACCTCCAGTTGTAAGAACCACGAGAACTTTTTGATCTGGGGCGAGTTGGACCAAATTTTTTTTTCATAAACGTAGATGCGTGTATTATAAACACATTTGTAAAAAAAATTCAAAAAAAAAATGTCGTGTGTGTAGTTTTGAGCACCACAAGTTTGTGTTTACGGGTACCGTAAAAAAAATGTCGTGTGTGTTGGGCAGTCCGGATGAAGTTGAGGAGCCTCGTCAAGTGGTTGCGGTTGTGTTCATCGATGGTGGACATTTCATCCATGTAAAGCTTGAAGAATCCTATCTAATGTCTCCCCCGAACTATCTTTGGAATTTGAAAAGAACAGAGAGAGCAGCAGCCTGGCATGACAAATACAAGGATCGAATCGACGCATATCGAAGGCTAATGCACCCACTCGTTGACCTTAATCTATTCCCATATGTTCAAGATATAGATTAAGTATGTATAATTGTAATCCTATTAAATCAGTTATAATCCAAAAGTGTGTTTGTTATTGTTATTGTTAAAAATACGCCATAATACGAACAATGTAGACATAATACGCTATAACAAACAACTTGAAATCAACTGGAAGATACATAAAATCAAAAGCCGAACGAATAGTGTTTCCCACCTTTTCATTATCATGTTTGCAATGATTCTCCAAGAACTCCACCAATAGTGACCTACTGTTACAAACATCATAAATCATAAAACAAATAATAATCAAACTTACATATCTAAAAAAAAAATAACATATTATTTACTGAAAATGAAGAGGATTATGTACGTATAGTTATTCAAAATGTTTTGAATCATTACAGAAGTTGAATGTTCATCTGGATTAAGCGGAATGAGTTCTCGAAACTTTCTACCCACCGGCGGTAATCCTCTCCGACGAGTGAACCCGCATAGCATGTTCCCCGGACCCCCGTAGGTACCAGTGTAAGTGAATAATAACGAACAACTTTTTGATTACTGGCATTGGTTACCAGTGATGGTCGTTGATTAACGTGGTGGAATCTGGATGGGTAAAATGGTGGCGTGTGAGGATTTTACTGGATGGGGAACCTCCATTATTGTTTCTTTTTTTCTTTTTGTAAGATAAATAAAAGTTCCTCAGGCTCACGGTAACCGCACTGGTAACAAACTGGTATTGGTGGTGGCTGTTCATCACAAAAATAAACCAAAATGTAATCATAAACATGACCTAATATAACCAATCAGTAAAACATAACATTAAAAAGAACAAATATTTACCATAGTATGATGTATAGATGATTCACCATGTGGAATAATGTATACATCCATTACCAGATAGTTGTTAGGAATTGTCTGAGAATAAATTTTTTGATCACAAGATTCAGCATCTTCAAGCTTTTGTATGCATGAAAAACAAAAGTGATGTCCACATGGCAGAACTCCTCTAGTTGGACTGTATTCCATCCAATATATGACACATGATAAAAGCGCTTCTCTAGATAATCTGGGATTATGTTCTGTTTTATTACAGTCGTCATGATCAACTCCTGCAGATTGATTTTCATAACTTGAAGTTGTACCCAAATCTTCGATCTCTTTCAAGATCAAATTTCTTCGTTTCCCATGATTATGAAACCTCGTTTCGTGAGTTGGTCTTCTTGAGCTGACGTTCCATTTGGAAAGAGAAACTGCTTTTTAAAGGTCATTGGAAATGATTTGATTTGATTTGATTTGTACTTTACATACTTTTTTGAAAAGTATATTTAATATTGAATGTGATATTGTTGAATATGTTGTTGCAGCTCTACACATTGATTGTGGATTTAACTTGCAACATACATGGATGGTTTCTTCACGTTCAATAAGATTCCGTAATTATATTTAATATTGAATGAAACTAATGAGGTGAACCTGAATTTTTAGATTTTTAGATACTTACTTGAACCGTTAGTCATGGATGGTACACTTATCGCATCTCGCTCTTCTGACACCAAAGAGAATGCAAAGCTTCATGCAGCCGAGGCCGCTTTGTTAAAATAACAAAACCGAAAACTAGTGATATGGGCCCACAAGTTATTATTAATTTTAATGAAGCAACGGAGATTGAAGGTGCCAAACAGAAACTAAATGAATTATGCAACATTTTTGCATTTTTTGCAGTGGCTTTCATTGCAAGATCTTTATCTATCATGTCATTGACCAACTGCACGAAATCCCTTTCGTTTCTCCATCTTCATTCTTTAAAGTTGCATCCATACAAATCATTTTAATTCAAAAACACACCTACAATTATCGTAACGTGATGTATTTTGCCATTATAATTCATAATACGAAGTTTAATGACAAAATACATCGAGTACTGATCCGGTAGAACGTGTATACATGTAACACGAAAGGTTGAACTACAAGTGAAATCAAAACAAAATCGCACGAAATCATGGAATACGGCCACACATATGACCAAACTTATCCGGAACATGTTGTATAGAACATAAACTTCGTAAAATGAATTATAATGGCAAAATACGTCCCGTTACGATAATTGTAGGGGCGTTTTTGAATTAAAATGATTTAAAAATAAGTTAAAAAAACTCCAAAACGCCCAGCTTTGACAAAAGCGGGGCTCTTTAGGTTTCAAAATTTATAGTTTTGGCCCAAAGCGCAGCAGCTTTGGCCCAAAAATGTAAAATGGGAACCCAAAACGCCCCGCTTTGGCCAAAGCGGGGCGCTTTAGTTTGAATTAAAAAAGGCAAAGCGTGCAGCTTTGCCCAAAACATACAAACACACCGAAAACACACACCAAAGGTGCGAAAACACATAATGGACGATTCGAGACCTCGATTCAAGACCATTTTCATCGATTCGACTTCTACAAGGTTAGATTACTAGTCCCCAATCATTTAGACTTCATTAATTTCTGGAAATTTCGTGTTTTGATTGATTAATTGGGTTTGGGATCTGCTGGGGTTTTTTTTTAAAACAGAGGGGGCAAAGCGCCCAGCTTAGCCCAAAGCGCAGCACTTTGCCCCTTATTTGGGTTGGGGGTCTTTTGATTTGAGTTGATTTCCGGGTTCGTAGGTCCGTAACCCGCGTAGGTCCGTAACGAGCGTTGAATCCGTAACCCGCGTAGATCCGTAACGCGCGTAGGTCCGTAACAACCGTCGAATCTGTTAACCGGTCGTAAATATATAATATTTACATTATTAGTCAAAGTTGTCCGTAACGCGCATAGCTCCGTAACTAGCGTCGAAACATAACCGGTCGTAAATATATAATAATTTTATTTATTAGTCGAAGTCGCCCGTAACGCGCGTAGGTCGGTAACGCTCGTCGATTCGTAACAAGTGTTAAATATATAATATTTTTGTTATTTAGTCGAAGTCGTCCGTAATGCGCGTAGGTCAGCAACGAGCGTTGAAACATAACACGTCGTAAAAATATAATTTTTTTATTATTAGTCGAAGTCATCTGTAACGCGCGTAGGTCCGTAACGAGCGTCGATTCCGTAAAAAGTGTTAAATATGTAATAGTTTTATTATTTAGTCGAAGTCGTCCGTAACACGCGTAGGTCCGTAACGAGCGTAGAAACGTAACACGACGTAAAAATATAATATTTTTGTTATTTATTCGAAAGCGTCCGTAACGCGCGTAGGTCCGTAACGCGCGTAGGTCCGTAACGCGCGTTGATTCCGTAACACATCGTAATTATATAATATTTTTATTTATTAGCGAAGTCGTCCGTAACGCGCGTAGGTCCAACGAGGGTCGAAACATAACAAGTCATAAATAAATAATTTTATTATTATTAGTCAAAGTCGTCCGTAACACGTGTAGGTCCGTAACGAGAATTGAAACATAACACGTCGTAAATATATAGTATTATTATTATTAGTAGAACTCGTCCGTAACGCGCATAGGTCCGTAACGCGCGTTGATTCCGTAACACGTCGTAAATATATAATATTTTTATTTATTAGTCCAAGTTGTCCATTAAGCGCGTAGGTCCGTAACGAGCGTCGATTCCGTAACAAGTGCTAAATATATAGTATTTTTATTTATTAATCGAAGTCCTCCGTAACGCGCATAGGTCCGTAACGAGCGTCGAAACATAACACGTCGTAAATATATAATATTATTATTAGTCGAAGTCGTTCGTAATGCGCGTAGGTCCGTAACGAGCGTCGAATCCGTATACGGTCATAAAAATATAATATTTTTATTATTAGTCGAAGTCGCCTATAACGCGCGTAGGTCTGTAACATGCGTCGAATCCGTAAACGGTCATAAATATATAATATTTTTATTATTAGTCGAAGTCGTCCGTAACGCGCGTCGGTCCCTAACGAGCGTCGAAACATAACACGGCGTAAATATATAATATTATTATTATTAGTCGAAGTCCTCCGTAACGCGCGTCGATTCCGTAACACGTAGTAAATATATAATATATTTATTTATTAGTCGAAGTCATCCGTAACGCGCGTAGGTCCGTAACGAGCGTCGATTCCGTAACAAGTGCTAAATATATAATATTTTTATTTATTAGTCGAAGTCGTCCGTAACGCGCGTAGGTCCGTAACGAACGTCGAAACATAACACGTCGTAAATATATAATATTTTTGTTTTTTAGTCGAAGTCGTCCGTAACGTGCGTAGGTCCGTAACGGGCGTCGACTCCGTAACACATCGTAAATACATAATATTTTTATTTATTAGTCGAAGTCGTCTGTAACGCGCGTAGGTCCGTAATGAGCATCGAATCCGTCAACGGTCATAAATATATAATATTTTTATTATTAGTCGAAGTCGTCCGTAACGCGCGTAGGTCCGTAACGAGCGTCGAATCCGTAAACGGTCATAAATATATAATATTTTTATTATTTGTCGAAGTCGTCCATATCACGCGTAGTTCCCTAACGAGCGTCGAAACATAACACATCGTAAATATATAATATTTTTATTATTAGTCGAAATCGTCCGTAAAGCGTGTAGGTCCGTAACGCGCGTCGATTCCGTAACACGTCGTAAATATATAATATTTTTATTTATTCGTCGAAGTCGTCCGTAATGCGCGTAGGTCAGTAACGAGCGTCGATTCTGTAACAAGCGCTAAATATATAATATTTTTATTTATTAGTCGAAGTTGTCCGGAACGCGCGTAGGTCCGTAACGAGCGTCGAAACATAACATGTCGTAAATATATAATATTATTGTTATTAGTCGAAGTCGTCCGTAACACGGGTAGGTCCATAACAAGCGTCGAATCCATAAACGGTCATAAATATATAATATTTTTATTATTAGTTGAAGTCGTCCGCAACGCGCGTAGGTCCGTAACGAGCGTCGAACCCGTAAACGGTCATAAATATATAATATTTATATTATTAGTCGAAGTCGTCCGTAACGAGCGTAGGTCCGTAACGCGCGCCGATTCGTAACAAGTGTTAAATATATAACAGTTTTATTATTTAGTCGAAGTCGTCCGTAACGCGCGTCGAAACGTAACCAGCCATAAATGTATAATGTTTTTTATTAAGTCGAATTTGTCCGTTACAAGTTGTAAATATATAATACTTTAAAATTTGTTATAAAATTGTATTTAAATTTGTTATTAAATTGTTTTTTAACACACAGGTATGGATATTGATATGGATTACAACCCGGACATGGAGCTTGATGAAGAGGAGCCGGTTAACGTTGATCCACTAGACGATCACGTGTACCTGGCGTTTCCGATGGGGTCAGACACGCATAAGAGGTGTGCGAAGTTGCGCACTATGGAGATAGGGGGCATGTCGGGATTGATTGGGGGCTTTTGGATACAATGGAGGAGGCCGCGAGTGCGAGGGATATTATTGGGTTGGATACCCCGTTTGCACGCTTGTTCCGGACTACGTTGGAGGACTCGTATCATGAGATTACGGTCGAGTTCATTTCCTCATTTATATACGCGCCACATCCGGAGGATTTCGTGGAGGACCCGGGCTATGTCGTGCACGAGATCACTTTTCGTCTGGCCGGGTAGGAGTTTGGGATGAGCCTGCGGTACTTTTCCGTCCGTTCAGGTTTGTACACCGAGGCCGAGCTTGATACGGATGTTTATACGCAGGGGGTTAGATCCTTTGATTGGCAAACCCTTATCAGTTTCTGGATGACTATTGCGACGGTTCCCTTTGGGAAATCCTTGTAAAAGGCCACTGCCATCAGAGACCCTATTTACAGATACCTCCACCGCATCATTGAGTCATCGACCGTGCCCCAGTATCACAGCCGGGACAAGGTCAACATGGGTGACCTTTTCTTTCCCTACTGCCTGTTGCGGCCTCATCCGTGCGCGCTCGTTGCGTGCCTGGCGGAGTACTTTGCTACCGCTTATCATAGGCAGGAGCGCGGTAGGCTCTTTGACGGATCCTACATTACAGCGATCGCACACTCTTTAGGGATCGTGCCCAAGAGTGACCCCCTGCTGTCCCCGGCCATTCCGTCGACTAGATTAGGCCGGACGACAATATCTAACATGCGTTTGACACGCGATTTTCTTGGGATCGGCCTACGCTTTCGGTCGCGGGATTTCCAGGTTTGGGTGCCCGAGGAGTTGCCAGAGGTGATCCCAGTAGTCATTGAGATTAAGGACAGGATACTAGCACCAGCGGCTGTTCAGGAGGTGGTTCGGCAGGCTTAGCGACATGCTCTGGTTCAGGATGAGCCTGAGGTTCAGGCTCCGCCTTCGCCGGGTTCGCCTCCGGCTGATCACGTCGTTGTCGAGGAGATCCCACCACCGCCGCCGCCGCCACCTCCGCACCCGCCGCAGTCCCCACAACACGTCATTAAAGACCTGCCTCCTGCTGCGCAGGCCGTGGCCAGGGACTTCGATCGACGCCTCCGACGTGTTGACGCTCGGGTGGACTGGGTCATACAGACGCTCTTGCAGATCGTGGGTCATCTGGGATTGCCGCCCTAGCCACTGCCACTGTCCCCACTGCCAGAGGATCAGTAGCTTTAGTCTTTATTTTGTATTAGACATTCGGTTGTACTTTTGTACTAGACATTCAGTTCTACTTATGTTTTGTATATACAAACTGATTTTATACATATTTATGCGGTAGATCTTTTATGTTACACGATGTTTGTTTCGATTGTTTGCGTGTATTTCATACGTCTCTTTTGCAACTTATTGTACGTTGTTTTAATTAAACATGTTCGTGTAATATAACAAATTAAAATCGGTTAGCATTTATAAAAACAATGGCATAATGAAACGTATCTTTATAAACGAGTGTTATAAATTAACTATAACCAGTACACTCACGTTAAACAACCGTTATAAATCAACTTTAAATTATATATGTTTTATAAAAATAAAACAATAATCTACAACTTTTCAACAAATGAAAAAATATTAAAAAATTGGCCACTTATTTTGAAAAAAGAAAAAATGATTAAAAAAATATAAATGATTAAAAAACATAAATGATTAAAAATCTACAACTTTAAATTATATATGTTTAATTACACTTTTTAATTAAAAACCGACCACTTATCTCAAAAAACATAAATGATTAAAAATCTACAACTTTAAATTATATATCTTTAATTACACTCAAATGCGCCCAACAACTTCTGGACAACTTACATAAAACAAAACAATATCTCAAAATTCAAGCATACAGATTAACATCATTGTTTCCATAATGATATCATATTTGATAACATACCTCTGGTCATAATAACAGTATCATTTAATGAAATTTAACGTACATACCGCATTCGAAGATCCTTGCATTGGACACAAACCCATGGAATTTGTGGTGGATCCAAACAATATGAATGCACGCAACAAATTTGACAACTGTAACAGCTTAGTAAAACTTGCTCAGGCTCACGGCAACCACACTGGTAACAAACTGGTATTGGTGGTAGCTGTTCATAACAAACTGGTATCGGTGATGTTTGGTGATTTGTGAAAGGCTGGATACGCGTGAGAGTATAAAATTAAAAAAAGTTGCGTGTATATTAACTTTGTAACAAGTTTGCTGCTAATTGTACAGGAAGTCGCTTTTCCTATTTGGCCAAAGCGAGGCTCAATGGGGGGTTTTTAAATTTTTTTAAAAATCATTTTAATTCAAAAACGCACCTACAATTATCGGAACGTTACGTATTTTGCCATTACAAGTCATAATACTACGAAGTAACCGGAAACATATGACGTTGTATGGGCATCAGTTTCATATACTTACACCAGTTTTTAAATATTATCATTCAACACATGACCCAAATCAATTTCGGAGAACGTGTTAACGTGTTTGGGTACGTCCGACCCGGTTATCTCGACTGCCTCATAGCCCATGGAGCGTCAGCTAACCTTCACGAGCTTCTTTTCACTCTCAGTGACTGCTCAGAGATGCATGCTCACACAGGGTGATAAACAACGCTGATCTGGAATTGGAGAACTGTTGTGTATTTTCTTACTGATTGTTGAAATCGAAGAAAAAAGTAAAAAAAGATGAAATGAGGCGTGTTATGTTGGAAACTGAGATTGAAAATTTGAAGTAAAACATTTAACATCTCATTCCTATCATTTAATAGGCACCAGTTGTTAATACAGAAACTTAACAAGAGAAGCAACTCAAAAAGCGGTGAACGGTGAGGAACAGATTTAAATGTGGAATTGATGAAAACGTAGTAACGTTGAGGATTTAGAACTACGAACTTTGTTTGAGTTAGTTAATATCACACCAATATACTATGTATCAATAACTTCCGAGTCGACTCGCGAGCATGGGAAAATGACTAGTTTTTGTATCCGGAAAATGACTAGTTTCTATATCCTGATTCATACAATGTGAAGAGGAAAGTATAAAACTTAAAAAAATATATATAATACTAAAATTAATTTTTCATATAACTAAATAACTATAGTGATTTCAAGTAATATACCTCTAGTTGAACTGTATTCCGTCCAACATATGACACATGATAAAAGCGCTTCTCTAGACAATCTGGGATTATGTTCCGTTTTATTACAATCGTCATGATCAACTCTTGCAGAGTGATCTTCACGACTTGAAGTTGTACCCAAATCTTCGAACTCTTCCAAGATCAAATTTCTTCGTTTCCCATGATTATGAAACCTTGTTTCGTGAGGTGGTCTTCTTGAGCTAACGTTCCATTTGGAAAGAGAAACTACTTTTTAATGGTCATTGGAAATGATTTGATTTGTACTTTACATAATTTTTTTGAAAATTATATTTAATATCGAATGCGATATTGTTGAATATGTTGCTGCAGCTCTATATATTGATTGTGGATTTAACTTGCAACATACATGGATGGTTTGTTCACGTTCAATAAGATTCCGTAATTATATTTAATATTGAATGAAACTAACAAGGTGAACCTGAATTTTCAGATTTTTAGACACTTACTTGAACCATTAGTCATGCTTGATGTCATTTTAGGTAAACCACAACCTATTACAGCATTGTATGAGGCGTGTCAGAAGGACGGAAAGCAACTTGATATACAATACTGGAGGAATGGTGAGTGTTTCAAAATGCAACTTTGGATTTGATTAAATGTCATTCTAATCCATATAAACTCGGTGACAAAACCATTGCAAGTGTCTATATGGATGGTACACTTATCGCATCCCACTCTTCTGACACCAAAGAGAATGCAAAGCTTCATACAAGCGAGGGCGCTTTGTTTAAAATAACAAAACCGAAAACTGGTGATATATGCCCACAAGCTATTGTTAATTTTAATGAAGCAACGGAGATTAAAGGTGCCAAACAGAAACTAAATGAATTATGCAACATTTTCGCATTTTTTTGCACTGGCTTTCATTGTAAGATCTTTATCTATCATGTCATCGACCAACTGCTAGAAATCCCTTTCGTTTCTCGGGCCCGCATTCAAAGATCCTTGCATTGGGCACAAACCCATGGAATTTATGGATTTCGGTTGGTTCAGATCTATTCAGTCATCTTTCCAACGCTTCTCCTTACATTACTCATCATTTCCTGAATCCGAGTTCATTAAGAAGTAATGACTATTGACTAATTGCCGCCTTGGTAGTTGTTACCATATCCACTATCCCCGTTGATAGTTGTTACCGTTATTTCATTACGTTAAGCTTGATCTTATTTCATCTTCGAGAACTAGCAAAAGGAGAGAATACGGAACGAGATTCTTCGAGAACTATATCTATCCATTATCCCTTAGATTTCATTAGGGTATAGAACAATTCCCCTAATATCAGGCCCATCGTTTACCGTGGAATACATCCTTAAACTTGATAGCAGCAATATGGTGATATTAGAACACTATACACTGCATGCAAACACAACGATGTCCACATGGCAGAACTCCTCTAGTTGAACTATATTCCGTCCAACATATGACACATGATAAAAACGCTTCTCTAGACAATCTGGGATTATGTTCCGTTTTATTACGGTCGTCATGATCAACTTCTGCAGAGTGATCTTCATGACTTGAAGTTGTACCCAAATCTTCGATCTCTTCCAAGATCAAATTTTTTCGTTTCCCCTTATTATGAAACCTCGTTTCGTGAGGTGGTATTCTTTCATGTTTCCTAAAATAATTTGAAGGCTCACAAATTTCAATATCATTTTGGTGATTTTCTGAGTGTTTGTAACCTTCGTCTGATTCTGAAGACGATAACTCGTTATATGTATTTTTATGTATCAGCCTGCGATTTTTTCTGAAGGGTTCACCTATGGTAGTGTTTTTTCTTTTCTGATTCATACAATGTAAAGAGAAAAGTGTAAAACTTTAAAAAATATATAATATTGACAAAATTATATATGTTTTGTAAAAACAAAACAACTTTAAATTATATATGTTTTGTAAAAATAAAACAACTTTAAATCAACTTTAAATTATATATTTTTTATAAAAATAAAACAAAAATCTACAACTTTTCAACAAAAAAAAAAAAACACAAACAAATACAACCAAACAACAAACCAACAACCCATTTTTTCAACCAAAACCTCACTTTTTCACCCAAAAATAAACAGCCATCCCAAAATGCCCCACTAAGCGGGACACTTTGGTACGAGGTCATTAGATAAGGACTGACAGGCTCAGTCCTTGTCTGTTGACTTTACCCCAAAGCGCCCCGCTTTGGCCAAAGCAGGGCGTTTTGGTGTGTGTGAATAGACCAATGGGGTGTGTGAATAGCCTGAGCGATAAAGAAATGTGTGAGTGAGTCAAGTTCGTACACCACCATCACAACTACATTCAAATTATTTCTTTCTTTACCTGTTATTCCTTGAAGTAAAACACACATATCACTTTATCCATAGTGTGTTTCCAAAGGGGCCTGATCCAACAATTTCCATGCGTCGTTTTGGCTCATTTCAGTACGGCATTTCCATGCGTCGTTTTGGCTCATTCTATTTCGCATTTCAATACGTCATTTCCATGCGTCGTTTTGGCTCATTTCCGTACACCATTTTCCATGCGCCGTTTTGGCTCATTTTAGTACGCCATTTTCCATGCTTCATGTTGGCTCATTTTCAGTACGTCATTTTCACGCGCCGTTTTGGCTCATTTTCAGTACGCCATTTTCACGCACCGTTTTGGCTCATTTCAGTACTCCATTTTCCGTGCGCTGTGTTGGCTCATTCCAGTACGCCATGCCACATGCACCACTTTGGCTCGTGGCAGCACCCCGTGTCCCATGCGCCGACCTGACTCACTTGAGCATGCTTCTTTTAAATGCATGAGTGCCATATAAGTCCAAAGCTGCTCCCAACCGACACGCTCGTCTAGAAGCAACACTGGACTGGGGGACTTGAAGAGGTATGGTCCCAAACAACATGCGCGGGAGCGCATTAGCGGGACCACCCCACTCCGAAGACACGACCTCGTCACCTAGAAAGATCTAGAAAAATCTAGAAGGTTACACCTGGTGATAGAAAGGATGCTCCTAGCAGACAGGGAAGGACACCACGTGGCACCAATCACGAGACGCCAATACCTGTCACAAGGTCCTTAAGGGACAGCTAGACACAAGCCGACAACAAGTACCAAAGGACGTTGAGGTGGAACAGGTGCTCATATGCCACCTCATCCTTCGTACAAGACAAGGTCTGGTCGTGTCAGAGGGGACAAAACGGATATTCCTCTTATTCGGACAGCTGGAGAATGACCAGTTGGTGCCTCCTCTCCTTCACGAATCTCCGGCTATAAACAGAAGGCTTGACCTCCAGGTTTAAGGATCTGTTTTCACTCTCTCACTCTATACACACACTTATATCCTCACAACGATTACTTATTCTCATGCGGAGGGTGGTTACAAGGAGAACCCCCAGCCTCTCCTCTTTGTAACGAGTTCACCGGTGTTGTTCGTTTTGCTAGATTGATAAGAAGGTATCAGCTCATTGGTGAGAAAAGAATAGAGGTTGACTGATATTCACGAGACAAACCGGCTGAATTAACCATAGTGTTAGTTAAAGACAATCCCAATTTGTGTTCGTGTTTCTTGTTTGTTTGCTATCCAATTTGTTTCAAATTCCTACAAATCTTGTTTTGTTTCATTCATATATGATTTCTACAAGGAAGATGTCCACAGGGGCGCAGCTTAGTGGAAGTCCGAGGGGGCACCCGACCCCTCGAACTTTTCGATGCGTAGTGTTATGAATAGTAATTCGTATAAATTTTTTTTAGGTATATACGTTTCCACCCCCCGGTTTCGGAAAAATTGGGGGGGGGGGGAGGTCGAAGCTTCGCCACTGGATGTCCATAACCACCTTCGGAAGTAGCGGTTTACTCCATTCGATTGATCAATTTCATGCCAGTGGTCTCACACGTTGGAAAGAGTCAAAATCTAAAAGGTATAGAGGTGCATATCTACCAACTTTGACTAACAAAAGTACACTAGAAGTTGACTTGGTTTTAAGCTGTCTTTTGAAAAGAAAAAAGACAGCTTGTTGACTAAAGTTTCCACTTTCCGTTGACTTCCAAACTAAACCCTAGGATTGACTCTCAACTGGTAAAAGAAGATTAAGTATTGATGAACCCTAACCAAATTATTAAGGTTAGAAAGTTTCGATATCAAGTATTGGAAGGTGCAGTATGATACAAATTGAAAAAAACTTAATTTTTGATTACTTAATCCTTTCAGACACGATTACAGACTAATGGCAGGTAGACGAGCAACAAGTTGCGCTGCTACCCCCTTCTGAATAGCAAACCCTACCCTGCTAAACACAAAATTCAGCCCTTTAACATGCGCGGTGTTACTGCTTACCACCTGTTGAACCCGCTTGAGGAACCGCACCGCGTCAGGGGCGAGAGCGTCAAAGGTATCGAAAGCGAATGGGACGAACACATGCTGATTCTCGATGCAAGCTTTTTCGTGCTTAGCTACTTTGCCCGCCTATGCCTTGGTTATCGCCTGTCCCGCCACAAACCCGTGGTCCCTTAGCCCAACGAGGGGGGATACACCTGTCAAATCGCCACACGCGTGTTTCCCTCCTTCCCATCCAAAAAACAAGAATATCAGCGGGCCGTAGGGTAGATCTCCCTTTTAATGGGTCGGTCACGTGGGCCCAGTTGAGACAATATAGTCTAGCTAAAGTGGAGCAATACGGGACTCTACCATTTAGAGAACGTGATAACCTTATACATAAGTTAACCGTTCAAAAAAAAGTAGGAAAAATTACACTTTTCGTCCTTTATGTTTGTACCTAGTTGCAATGGATGACCTTTACCTTTGATATTTACAGCCACAGTCCTTTATTTTGAAAACATGTTACAGATTTCGTCCTTTGCCTCAAACCCAGTTAAAAAAGTTGGTTAACTTACATCACGTGCACAGCACGTGAGGGCATTTATGTCCATTTATGTCTTCCAGCTACCCACCATTTAAAAGCCCCAATATCACCCCCAAATCCCTAATTAGGGTTTCTTCCCCATTGTTACAGCTCCCAGCTCCCATACCTGCAACTCTCTCTACGGCGCGACTGACCCAAAATTAGGGTTTGGATCTTAAATCATCTGCTCATAAACGAAGATGGTGTTATGCGATTGTGGAAAAGAAGCTGTTATCCTCACCTCTTGGACAGATAAGAGCCCAGGTCGCCGTTTTTATGGGTGTCCTGATCAAGGATCGACATGTCGATTCATAGGATGGGTAGATCAGTCCAATTGCCATTCATGTGTGAACATCATCCCAGGTCTGCTACGAAACAGAAACATGTTAGAGGAGAAAGTGAAAGAACTTAAATCTGAGACAATGAAGCTGAAAAAGATGTTGATTTTGAGTTGGGTATGCTTCATCGTGTATTTGTCCATGTAATGCAAAGCAGTCTAGATGTAATGTGGTAGTCTTGATGTAATGTAGGTTAAAGCAAGTAGTTTTTGTAAGAAATGTGATATGTAAGTAGTTTTGATGTAATGCAGTACCTTTTGTATGAATATAATGAATGTAATGCAGCACCTTTGGCTTCGGCAAATGATATTGTCTTTCTTTTGACCCATAACCTGTTTTGACAGTCTCTATATTGACCCAAAACCTGTTTGGACATAACCAGTTTGGTAAGCAGCGCATAATTGACCTGTTTCGACAGTCTCTATTTTGACCCATAACCTGTTTGGCCATAACATGTTTGGCAAACAACACATAACCTATTTAGACACATTCAATGGCTGCAAACTGCAAACAAACAAGACAAATGACCCATTCAACTGCTGTAGACAGCAAACACAATGCAACTGCTGTTTTGACCCATTCAAGTGTTGTAGACATCAAACACAATGCAAATTGCAAACAAAAACTGCCACATTGGCATAGATAACCAAGTTATAAAAGACATGTCTTAAACATGTTCCAAACATCTAGAGTTAATACATATCCCATAAAGTACTAAGTTAGACCTTAACAAACCAAAAGTCAAAGACCATAACAAACCAAAAGTCAAAAGTTAAACCCCTGCCAACAGATCTAGTCCTTCCTTTTTTCACCTTGCCCCTTGCAAGTCCTTTGATTGTGTCCGGTGTTCCCACATTTTCCACATACACCCTTCATATTCTTCTTTGATAGCCTGCCCTTCTTCTTGCTTGAGCCTTCATCCTCCATCTCCACGGCTGACCTTTTCCTAACCTTCTTTGGCCTACCCACTTGTTTGTGATGTTTTGGTGGTGTTATCTTGATAGGAACAACACTCTTCGGCCATAGAGCTTTACCATTTATAGGGTTTATCTTGAAAGCATACACCTCTTTCCACCTGCCTATTGTGTAGACTTGATCAAACCAGCTTTCCAAAGTACCAACTCTTTGACCATTAGAAGCCATGAACCATATTGCAGCCACTGCATGTCTGCAGGGCATGCCTGTCACAATCATGAACAATCAGTCACAAAACAGTCAATAATGATAAAAGTCAGTCACAAACAATTAATAATATACCTGTGATTTCCCAGCCTCTACAAGCACAAGTCTTTTTGGCCAAGTCCACTACCCTTGTGTGTCCAGGTTTACCACTCACCCCATACAGATCCCCTCCATTCCACTGCACATGATAAAAGGCTGCATCTTTCTTAATTGTCTGAAGTTGTTCTTGTGCCCAAGGAGTAATAAGACCTTCAGTCCTTTCTATAGCCCTCAACACTGTCACAATCCTCCTCATTAGGTACTCCCTGATATACTCCAAAGCAGCAATGATAGGCTTGTCCCTCCCTTCCAGTATTTTGCCATTGAAGGTTTCACACATGTTATTGAGTAGCATGTCACTTAATGCCCTACCTGTTCATTGGTTTTTATCATTAGTCAAGTGTATACCAGTTAAGACCAGGTGAGAAATGGGAACACAATGGACATACCAGAGAAATGGGACCTTGTCCAGTGAAGAGGGGGGATTTTACACAGCCACAAGTGAGCTTTTTTGTTAAAAGCTTTCAATTCCTCCATGGAAGTTTGAAACTCAGGAATTGTTGTTTCCTTTGCACATTTCCACAATAAATCTTTGTATTGTCTACTTTTAAAGCTTCCTTTCATATTCTCATGAATATGTCTGAGACAATATATGTGCTCAGCTAATGGAAACAACTTGGAAACTGCAGGTAGCAGACCCTGTGGAAAACAGATTGTAATTAAACCTAAACCAATATCAAATCTCAGAACTGAATTTAAAACAGAATGCAAGTAAATCACTAACCTTTTGCCTATCACTCATAAATGTAAAGGCTGAGTTTCTTGGTATCTCAAGGTCATCAGCTAACAGATCTAGGAACCATGTCCAAGCACTTAGATTTTCAGCCTCAACAATTGCATAACACACTGGATAGATCCCATTATTAGGGTCAACACCCACTGCACTTAAGAGTTGTCCAGGATAAGGCCCCTTCATGAATGCACCATCCAAACCAAGTAAATTCCTGCCTAATGCTTTAAACCCCTGCTTTAAAGCCCCTAAACAAACATAGATCCTTCTAAACTGTCTAGTCAGATCCCTTGGATGACCAGGTTCTACATCTATCTTAACAGTGGTACCAGGATTTTTACTTTGCAACTCAAGGACATAGTCCCTCAACAGACCATACTGTGATGAGTAATCACCTTCCACCATCTTCCTTGCTTTTGATTTAGCCCTGTAAGCCTTCATCCTGGATACACCAACAGCATACTTTCTTTGAAATTGTTCTTGAACAGCTCTGACCGGAATATCTGGATTTTCTTCAATTTGTTCAACCATTTGTTGAGAGAGAAAGGTTGAAGTACAAGCATGTATTTGTCTGGTACAAACACATTTATGTTCTTCAAGAAGAGTCTTGACCATCCAACTTTCTTCACCTTTAACTTTTGAGATAAGTAGGGCCCATGGACATGGGTATTCTGCAGAATCTTTTTTAATGCCTCTTCCACCAACATGTACATTGGATCCTTCACCAGCAGCCCCTTTACCTTTGCCTTTATTCACAGGAGGCCCAGTTCTTTTAAACTTTGGCATCTTTTCCCCTTGACTTTTACCCTTCTTTACAGCAGGCCCTTTACCTTTGCCTTTGTCCACAGCAGGCCCTTTACCTTTGCCTTTGTCCACAACAGGCCCTTTACCTTTGCCTTTGTCCACAACAGCCCCTTTGCCCTTTGCTCCCTTTGCTTGACTTTCAATATGAACTCCACTATCATCTACATCAAATTGAGGTAACTTACCATGACACACTGCCCTCACCCTAGTGCTATCATCCTTAACAATAACAATGTGCCTTCTTGTCTCAACTGAATGAACCTTTATGAGCTTCTTTGCCTCTTCCTTAGTTCCAAACACTTGTCCCAAATAAAAGTTGACTATATTCTCATTTCTCCTCCTTTGTTGATGTATTTGTCTCTTCCTAGTGCTTGTTTGATTGTCATCAGACTCTGACCCACTTGGGAATGCTTCATTGTCTAAGATTTCATCTTCTATATCTTCATCTTGATGAATAACAGTGTCATTTACTTCCATGTCAACATTCATAGTGTAGTCCCTCATATCTACATCATGATCTGGCATGCAATTGTTTTCATCAACCACAAAGTCACTGTCACTATCCTCCTCTTCAGTGCTTGTTTCATTTTCAGGACCCTCTTCATCTAAATCAATCCCCTCAATGTCAACTGGTGCATTATCATACAAGAACATGTCCACATGTTCTTCCTGCTCATTCACACTCACACCTCCCTGCTCATTCACACTCAAACCTTCCTGATCATTCACACTCAAACCTTCCTGATCATTCACATTCACACCTCCCTGCTCATTTACACTCAAACCTCCCTGCTCATTCACACTCAAACCTCCCTGCTCATTCACACTCAAACCTGCCTGATCATTCACACTCAAACCTCCCTGCTCATCTAACTGCAACCTTCTTGTTACAGTTAGTTTTGAAGGCACTATTGCATAAGGGCCAGGCTCATCAATTTCTTCAATTGTAATGCCCTTTTGTGACTTCATAGGTGACTGAAAGAAGTCCTTAATAATGTCTAAACCATGTAACGTAAACACATTGATAATCTTATGAACTTCTACATACCTAGACAAGTTCAAAATATCTTGGTCACTACTTAAATATTCAATACCATTATCTAAATCCTTTTCAGGGTTTTGGAAAAAATAGTATATATGATCAGTAGCAGAATAACCCAGCTCATCCATCATATCTGAAATCTCATGAACAGAAAACATATCAACGTCGATCATGTCAACAAAATTGACCTTACCACCTTCGTAAACCCGACCAGGACTCTTAGTTAACCTACCACCATGATGTAACCTAATACTGAATAGATGAGGCATTCCAACTGCAAATTTCAAATTTTTACTAGTTAGAAACATACACATTACAATAGGTTGTCTTGAATCATTCAAAAAGATCAGAATTTAGGTTAGAGCTAAACTTACCATACAACTGAACAACTTCATCTCCATCCATGGTCTCTCGTATAAACCACGTTGGTGGTACTGGTTCTTGATTCATCGCCATGACCGTACAAGTAAAATTTCTTGCTGAAGAAGATGATCGAGCAGAGCAGCAGATGAATTTGGGGATGTTATGCCATTTCGAAGACCTAGGGGAGATAATCAGGAGTGAACTGATAAATGAGGGATTTGGGGGTGATATTGGGGCTTTTAAATGGTGGGTAGCTGGAAGACATAAATGGACATAAATGCCCTCACGTGCTGTGCACGTGATGTAAGTTAACCAACTTTTTTAACTGGGTTTGAGGCAAAGGACGAAATCTGTAACATGTTTTCAAAATAAAGGACTGTGGCTGTAAATATCAAAGGTAAAGGTCATCCATTGCAACTAGGTACAAACATAAAGGACGAAAAGTGTAATTTTTCCAAAAAAGTAAGTATATAAACTAAACGTAATGTTTCAAATAATGAAAGTACTCGTAGGTGGAAACTACATTGTTTTTTATATAAAGGTGGAAATCAGGTTGTTTTCCATATAAACTTAATGGGAAGTTTTTAATAATGAAAGGCTTAGTGTTTCATTATTTACATTTATCTTTTTGACTAAGGCCATTGTGGACAGACGTCTTTTTGACTTAAAAGGGGTTAGAAAATTAGAAGAAAACGACTTAAAAAAGCATACTGTTTTAGGGATATATGCAAAATTAAATCGAAATCACCAATACAGGTTTTATAGGCGTATAGACTCGTATTAGGGTAAATTCAATTTCCAAGGTCACCCAAAGGCTGACACTGTCTTTACATGCCCACCTAATACGCATCATATAGGCCTATACAATGCGTATTAGTAAAAGGGTATCTATCAACTCTGACAGATAGGGCTCACATGCAAACACTATACGGATCGTATAGGCCTATATGATCCGTATCAAGTACGAGGTTACTGATATCAGGTTTGCAAATTCTAAAAGAAGAATCAATTAACCCAAAAGAAACTCGTTCTTATTGATAAATCACGCACAAGAAATTACAATTTATCCTTTAAATAGATTACAACTTCTTGGTCAACAAGAAACCTATTTGGATTAAAATTGGGAATAAAAACTATTTCAAAAAACCCCTTACTTTGTAAATTGGTCACTTTTAACCCAACTTACGTTTTGACACCCATGACTTAGCCCTGCATGATATGCCAAATTACAAGATTAAGCTAACAATCACCCCCTAATCTTGTGATTCCAACAATTCCTTTCATCTCGATGAACTTGAGTCTCGGCAATTCTTTGGTGAGAATATCAGCCCTTTGTAAATCCCCACTCACATGTTCTACCTTCACTTGATCACGTTCAATACACTCCCTTATAAAGTGATAACGGATGTGTATGTGCTTGCTTCTTCCATGAAAAACTGAATTCTTCATTAACGCTATGGCTGACGAATTATCAACTTTGAGCGTCACGACTTGTTCTTTTTCTCCCATTAATTCTGACAATAAGCTCCTTAGCCACAATGCTTGACATGCCCCGGCTGTGGCTGCCATAAATTCAGCCTCACATGATGATAGAGCTACCGTATTTTGCTTTTGCGAGACCCACGTGATAGGTGCATCATCAAAATAGAATATCACCCCGGTAGTACACTTTCCATCATCCATGTCTACCGATTGACCACTATCGGTAAACCCATAAAGCTTTCTGCTTCCATTTCTTGGATACATGACACCGAGATCTAGACTTCCCTTTAGATACCTTAGGATTTGTTTTACCGCTTGTACATGCGCCTCAGTTGGCCTTTGCATGAATCGGCTTACATACCCTACCGAGTAACTTAAGTCAACTCGAGTGTGTGTCAAGTACCTTAGAAAACCGACAAGCTTTCGATAATCAGTTGGATCAGTTTCGATACCTTCATCCTTCTTAGATAACTTCAGCCCTGGATCCATAGGAAATTGAGTTGCATTGCAATCCCACAATCCTGTTTGTTTCAAGACTTTTGTTGCATAACTTGATTGTTTCAACGAAATTCCTTTATCGCTTTGATGAACTTCTATGCCAAGGTAGTAATGTAGAAGACCCAGGTCGGTCATTTCAAACTTTGTCTCCATTTGTTTTTTAAACATGACCATGTCTTGTAACGAGGCCCCGGTAACTATAAGATCATCAACATAGGTGCCAACAATTAGCAATCGTTTATCGACTTCCTTTTGATACACAGCTTGCTCTTGTTTGCACCTTGTGAAACCGAGTTCCTTCATTGTTGCATCAAGTCTTGAATTCCATGCCCTTGGTGCTTGCTTGAGACCGTACAAAGCTTTGATCAATTTGTAAACGTGTCTTTCTTTCCCCTTCTTTATAAAGCCTTCGGGTTGATCGACATAAACCTCCTCTTTTAGTTCTCCATGAAGAAAGGCTGATTTTACATCAAGGTGATGTATTTCCCAGCCATAACTGGCTGCTAATGCTATTAGCAGGCGAATTGTTTCTAATCTTGCAACCGGTGCAAATACTTCTTCATAGTCAATCCCGAACCTTTGTACGTATCCTTTTGCTACGAGTCTCGCTTTATGTTTTGTGATTGCTCCGCTCGCATCCTTTTTCACTTTAAAAACCCACTTCACACCTATTGGTTTAACGTTAGGTGGTGGATTAACAAGTTTCCATGTGTTATTTTTCTCGATCGATGCAAACTCAATCTCCATAGCTTTCCTCCAATGTTTTTCTTTCATTGCTTCTTGAAAGCTTATTGGTTCATCATCAATTGATAAAAGCAAGGCAGAATCATCACTGTGTAAATTAGGAACACCCTCTACCTCGTAGTCGCTGAATTTCCGTGGTAGGACTGAGACACGAGAGGATCTTCGAGGCTGGGCTGTATCTTGTGAAGCTTGTGAAACCTGACTTTGATGGTTCTGATCTTGGTTATTACTTGATTCGGAGTCAATCTGCTGCTGTACCGCTGCATCAGAAAGGTTTTCGGGCTGATTCGGATGATTTGCATCATGTTCATCATCTGTATTCGGAGGTGAAAAAGCTGGATCACTTTCAACAGAGAAATCGATCCAATTTAGGCTGTCATATTCATCTTTTTCTGCATAAAAGGACCAGTCAAGTGCCTCTGTTTCTTCTATTTTTACATCTCCTTCTCGAACATAGTGAACTTTATCTTTGGCTGGATCATACATCCGATAAGAGCCACCCCCCGATTTCGTACCGAGATACACCATTAAAGTACTTCTATCATCTAGCTTCTTCACCCCTGGTGTTAACACTTTAACATACCCAACACACCCGAACACTTTCACGTTTTTGAAGTCAGGTTTGACTCCCATTATCTTCTCAAATGGTGTCATATTTTCCAATGCTTTTGTAGGAGATCGATTCAAAAGATAAACTGAATGATGAACTGCTTCTCCCCAAAAATTTCGTGGTACCTTCATTGCTTTCAGAATGCACCTAGTAGTGCCAATGACGGTTTGATTCCTTCTCTCTACCACCCCGTTTTGTTGCGGGGTGTAGGGAGCCGTGAATTGTCGATGGATGCCTCTTCCCTTGCAATAGTCACTCAACACATGTGATGTAAATTCTCCGCCATTGTCGGTTCTTAGAGCTTTAACCTTCTTCTTGATCTTGTTCTCAACACTTTTAAAGAACTCGATGAGAATCTCCGGGACTTGATCTTTGGTTTTTACCAGATACACCCACATGTATCTACTATAGTCATCGACAACCAACAACATATACTGTTTTCCAGCATGTGTTTTTGGTAAAATTGCTCCACAAAGATCAGCATATAAAAGTTCCAGCGGTTCCTTAGCACGGTAAGAAACTTCCTTTTGAAAAGCACCTCTCTTTTGCTTCCCGGTCATGCAGATTTCACACACTTTAGATGGACTTATAACCTTTGGTACTCCGACTGCTTCTTTAGACAAGCCTTTCAAAGCATCAAAATTCAAATGCCCTAATCGAGCGTGCCACAACCATGCTTCATCTTGCAAATCTATTTGAAAACAAACTGCAGCAGCCACGTTTAAGTTCACTTTATAAACACGATTAGGGGAACGAGGTACCTTTAGTAACAATTTTCCGTCTGGCTCGTACATCCAAAGAATTCCCTTCTCAATGATGATCTTGTGCCCGTACTCGTCCATCTGACCAACACTAATGATGTTGCTTTTAGTGATGGTATGTAGTAGACGTCTTCCAAGACTTTCTGCTTTCCTGATTTTCCTACCAGGACAACACTGCCTCGACCTTTGATGTCTACCCGTGAATCATCTCCAAACTTGACTTTGCCTTGTACCTTGTGATCAAGTTTTGAGAACCACTCACGATTTCCAATCATGTGATTACTAGCTCCATTGTCAAGGAACCATGTGTCAGTTGAACTTTCGGCATACGTTCTTGGATCAACTTTTTCTTCATTCAAGAAGATCAAACTCTCTTCCTGAGTCATCATGTATAAGGCGGGTTCTTCTTCTTGAGCTAAGTAATTTTCCTCGGGTTTCTTCCGTGTAGGACAATCGGAAGAGAAGTGACCAAGTTCATCACAGCGGAAGCACTTTAACTTCGACCGATCCTTCTTTGATTTATTCCCGGATTCCTTCCCTTTACTCTGGCCCACGTCTTTCCCACGGCTTCTTCCTTTTCCTTTAGATTCAGCCGACCCCTTACCATGACCATTGCTTCTTTTCTCCTTCTTTCGTGCTTCCCATTCTTCAAAGGTTAGGAGAAGTTGATCTTGCTTTGTAGCCTGAGATTTTTCTTTCAAACTGATCCTTTCTTCAAAGGCTTTGAGACGACCAACAACATCATCAAAACTTATGGTTTTGATATCAATGACTTGCTCGAGTGAAGCCACCATATGAATGAATTTGTCCAGTAATCCATTCAAGAACTTTTTCACCAGTTTTGAATCTTCCATTACCGATCCAAGAGAAACCACCTTGGATGCCAAACCCGTGATTGTATTAGCGAATTCATCCACAGTACCTGATTCCTTCATCTTTAACCCTTCGAATTCAGACATTAGTGTCTGAAATCTTGCTTCCTTCACACGTTCAGCCCCTTGATGTCGAACTTTCACTGCATTCCACATCTCCTTGGCTGTTGTGAGGTTTCCGATTTGAAGGACTTGTTCTTCAGGAAGAGCTTGGTATAAGAGAGCGATTGCTATATTGTTTTTCTTGACATCGGTATTTGTCCCTGGTTCAATCGACTCCCAAACACCGTAAACGTTGAAAATCGCCGTCATCTTCATTGCCCACACGGTGTAATTTGTTGCTGTTAGACCTGGGCACTGAAGTGACGGATTTTGGTTTTGATTTCCAGAACCTGACATTCTTCGTCGGTAATGGATCAACGTAGCAGGGCTTGAATCTATCTTTAATAAGAAACCTTTTTCTTCGAATCTTCAACAGGCTCGTGCTTCAAATCCCTTCTGTCGCACCTCTGAGAATCGCTGGTTCTTGGGCTTTCCTGATTGAATTCCTTCACTAACCGAAAGCTCTGATACCAATTTGATATCATGTTTGCAAATTCTAAAAGAAGAATCAATTAACCCAAAAGAAACTCGTTCTTATTGATAAATCACGCACAAGAAATTACAATTTATCCTTTAAATAGATTACAACTTCTTGGTCAACAAGAAACCTATTTGGATTAAAATTGGGAATAAAAACTATCTCAAAAAACCCCTTACTTTGTAAATTGGTCACTTTTAACCCAACTTACGTTTTGACACCCATGACTTAGCCCTGCATGATATGCCAAATTACAAGATTAAGCTAACAGTTACTTTTTGTTAGTCAACAGTGACATAAAGTGATTGAAAGGAACATTGCGTCGACCCGTATTGATTTGTGAATTTGCATTCTGCTTAGCCTTTATAAACGAGGAAGACGAAGACAATTCACATTCTCTTCGTTTTTTCTTTATATTCGATTCCACCATGTCTTGGTTCAACCTTAATTACATTTTCGGCGAGTCGTCCGACATAAACACGAGCACGTTTATAATGATGATGTGTCAGGTTTCGGTTTCATTAAGATGTTTTCCAAAATCTGAATATCTAAAACTCTAAAAAACTAAAAATCAACATTAAACAGCAACATAAAAATTGAAAATCGAAACATCGAAGAAAAATTATATTAAACAACAATAAAAATCAAAAGAAAACCCATGAATCCCATGGCATATGAAATCAACACCATCTTCCCTACAAAAAAAACCTGCAACATCCGTTCAATTAACCCCCAATTCACCATATTATGGTACATGAATCTCCATTGTCACAACCTCACACAACAATTACAATGACAGATTATGAGATACCACTCATTAACTCATTACCGAGCTCCAGATCGATGACATCGACGGTAAACGGTTCTCACCATTTTGGATCGATGACGGAGACGGTAAACGGTTCTCACCATTTCGTTATACACGATCACTCGTTGGCGAAAGGTATGGGGATCGGAAAATACATAGCCGTCTACGGTTGAATCGTGAACCTGGTCGGGGGTCGTCGAAGGTTGAATCGTGAAGCTGGTCGACGTCGTCCAAGGTTTGATCGATTGAAAGTTTGAAAGATCATCCATGGTGTTCGGGATATTTAAATAATGTTATGATTTTATAAAATCCACTTATATCCATATAAGCATAAAAAATATAAAAAAATAAGAGAAAAATTAATAACCTGGTGACCTGGTAATTACACATTATTATAACACTAAATTAAAGCTGAATTACTTTAGAGAGACAAAAAAAATTTTGATGACTTAATTGGAACACTTGACAAACTTGATTACATTTCTATGTCATTTTCCCTTTTTTTAACTTGTTTTTTTTTCTGTTTATGAAATACTCAGCACACCGTTTGTATTAGGAGGGGCATGTTGTCCCTGATTCTTACAATATGAGCGGAAATGATGATCACGCGGAGGGGGTCGTATCCGGCTTTCGTCCCCATCATAACGAATCGTTGTTGCCAGACCTCAACGAGATAAGTATTTATTTACTTTTTTCTATTCGGCGTTAAATTTACCATTACCTTTTACTCGTTGGTTTTTTTAAGTTTGATGAGTCCCGCCAACCGTTGTTGCCAGATCTGAACGAGGTAAAAATATATTTACTTATTATTAAAAAGGATTTTAGATGTGTCGTTATCATTTAACCGTTGGGTTTTTTCAGGTTATTGTGCCTAGCGATGATCATGGTTATGGGTGTCCGGATTATGAAGCCGGTTACGGTGCCTCGTACGGACAAACAAAATATGGCAATAACTTTTTCGTTAGTAATGCCTCGGGCGTAGAACAAGACGTTGATGAGCCTTTTTACGCGCAAGAGTCATTGAGTAACGAGCAACCCGCTTACCCTGAAGTTTCGTACAAAACTGACAGGTACGAATGATATATATTTTGTTAAAAATATTACTATAAACGTTATATATTTTAAAAAATGTATTATAAATGTTATATTTTTTTCTTTTAAAAAAATATTATAAATGTTAAATACTATTCACTTGTTTGCCGTTAAAAGTGTAACTCTTTGTATCCTACCTCATTAGCAACTTTAATTTTTTTTAATTAATCCGACATCTCATATCCAATAAGTTTTACCGGAAAAGGGATGTATATCTAATCTTACGTTGTATTTAAAATCAAAAGTTTATCAATTATCTTTCTACTTTAAATTATAGACCATAATTTTAATAGCTCGTTTACCATAGATTCAGGTCTGTCAATTAAATTCTGCACACTTTGGTAGGTGTTTTTTTAGTCTTCTTTTAATGTTTTTAACATATTTTTAGGCAAATTGGAAAATAATAATCACATCTTTCTGAAATTGGTCGATAATAATCTCAAGTCAGTTATTAGCCAATAATAATCCGACCTCGTCCAATTTTTTTGTAAAATAGTCTGCCGTTAAAATAAGCTTAACGGAGTTAAGTGTTTTTCTGAATTACAAACCGATTTTTAGGGCTTTTGATCGGAACGAGGATACGAGTCGATTGATGTAAAACTTACCTCGAAATTGTGTTCGAAATGACTTGAATTTTGTTAATTGAAAGTTAAACACCTGAATTGAAGCACCGTTTTCGTGGGTTGGGGGCAGTATTTTGAGGTAAGTTTTACATCAATCGACTCGTATCCTCGTTCCGATCAAAAGCCCTAAAACATCGGTTTGTAATTCGGAAAAATACTTTACTCCGTTAAGCTTATTTTAACGACAGACTATTTTACAAAAAAATTGGACGAGGTCGAATTATTATTGGCTAATAACTGACTTGGGATTATTATCGGCCAATTTCAGAAAGATGGGATTATTATTTTCCAATTTGCCTATTTTTTATTGTACTATTTTAAGAAAAGCTACGATTGATTCCAAACTTAACACGGCTTTGAAATAAACAATACATTCATATCGTGTACCACTTGCGAATCCATCCATAAAACCACAATCGTTTAGTTTGTTGAGAAATAAACTATACATATACGTTGTGGCATCCTAATACTATTACTCATCTTCTTCTTCTTATGATTCTCTTTTTCATGTTATTACAAATCACTGTCAATGGTTTCAACAAATCATTAGAAGCAAAAGCTTTGGTTGCAAATAACTGGTGGCCACAATATGTAAATGCTTCAGGTGATCATTGTTATTGGCCTGGCATTCATTGCAATAAAGCAGGAAGTGTCATTGAGATAAGCATGTACGCATGTGAACTAATAATATATGCACCTCCCAATACTTGATGAATGAATTGCAGTTCGGCCCTCTTTCATACATGTTCAATTTAACAAGTGATTGATTATATTTCTTCCCATAATTCAATTCAGAATATAGGAAGAACCATATCATATCAGTAAGTATATAATAAACTAAATGGAAAGTTTAAATAATAAAAGGCTTCTTATATTGTTGACTTGGAGTATGACTGAGGTATTGAGTAGGACCATTAGAGATCAATTTTATTATGAGAAGAGTAAACTGCCATTCTGGTCCCTGAGGTTTGGCCAGTTTTGTCACTTTAGTCCAAATCTCAAACTTTTTGCATCTAGGGTCCTGTGGTTTCATTTTTGTTGCCATTTTGGTCTAAATTTCAAATTTGGCCAGATTCCCCAACTTAAACCCCCTATTTTGTCTTTATCATCAGGAGTATTTTGGTCATTTAGATTTATTATAACTCAAATTTAATAAATAATAATGCCACTGCCAGAACAACAATAATGCCACTGCCAGAACAACAACAACAAGCACCACCACCACCACCACACCACCACCACTACCACCCCCACCCCCACCACCGCATCATCCCCACCACCACCATCCCACTGCCGCCAACCCTCCCAAACCCAAAACCCTCAAAAACCCTCACATAACTCAAAGCAGCCACAAAATTCCACCGCCAAAGCAAATTGTCCTAACCCTATGGCTTCAAAATCTCCGACAATCAAATCGGCAACCAAACATGTTAAATCAGCAGTGAAGAAACCGCGGAGATGAAGGGGTTTCGTCAGATCGACGGCGGAGATGAAGGCGGCGGCGTAGCTGAGGTGGTTTTGGAGATGAAGGCGGCGGCGTAGCTGGGGTGGATCTTCAGTGGTGGTGGTGATTGATGGAGGTGATTCATAAGAAAAATAAATCCGATTCAGGAGGAGGTGAAGGTGGAGGAGGTGAGGGTGTCGGGGGTGGCGGCGGTGATGGTGTAGGCGGTGAGGGCGACGGTGGTAGTGGTGGTGGATCTTCAGTGGTGGTGGTGATTGATGGAGGTGATTCACAAGAACAGTAAATCCGATTCAGGAGGAGGTGAAGGTGGAGGAGGCGAGGGTGTCGGGGGTGGCGGCGGTGATGGTGGAGGCGGTGAGGGCGACGATGGTGGTGGTGGATCTTCAGTGGTGGTGGTGATTGTTTGAGAAGATGGAGGTTTAATTTGGTGGTGATTGTTTGAGAAGATGGATCTTCAGTGATGGTGGGGTTTATATATTAATGGTGCTAATCAATATTAGGTTATAATAAACCTAAAATGACCAAAATGCCCTTGAGGATAAAGACAAAAAACCAGGTTTTAAGTTGAAAAATCTGGTCAATTTTGAAATTTGGACTAAAGTGGCAAAACTCGCCAAACCTCAGGGACTAAAATAGCAGTTTACTCTTATGAGAAATATGCCCCCACCTCCTTCAGTGGCCTTAAAAAATTCTAATTAGGCCACTGTGTGTGGACAGGTATCTTTTTGACTAAATTTTCCAACCCATATTAGGGGTTAGAAAATTAGAAGAAAACGAGTTAAAAAAGGAGACTGTTTTGGGGATATATGCCTCCTATACTTATGCAAGACCCAATATTAATTACTGATTATCCTAGTAATTCCTCAACTAATATTACTTACCTATCCTATGAAGATTCTCACTCGTCATCTTCTTCTTCTTCTTATGATTCTCTTTTTCATGTTATCAGAAGAAACCACTGCCAATGGTTTCAATAAATCATTAGAAGCAAAAGCTTTGGTTGCAACTAATTGGTGGCCACAATATGTAAATGATTCAGATGATTATTGTAATTGGGATGAAATCAATTGCAATGAAGTAGGGAGTGTCACAACTATATCCTTTTACAATCATAACCTTGAAGGTAATCTGGGAAGCCTCGACTTCTCTTCATTTCCAAACCTTGTTAGCCTCTGTTTGGAAAAATGTAGCCTTGAAGGAAGCATCCCAGAGCAGATTGGTTTGCTGTCATATCTCACCACTCTTTCATTTCGTGAGAATCGACTCACAGGTAACTTACCTGTTTCTCTCACCAATCTCACCGATTTAGAAAACCTTGATCTTTCTTATAACAATTTCAGTGGTGAGTTCTCTGCCTTGCCCACCAATCTCATCCATTTGGAATACCTTTCTCTTTCAAGAAATAATTTCAGTGGTAAGTTTCCTTTCTCTTTCACCAATCTCGTCCGTTTGAAAATCCTTTATCTTGATGGTAACAGTTTCAGTGGTGAGTTCCCTGCTTTGCTCACCAATCTGACCCAACTAGAATACCTTGATCTTTCAAGAAATAATTTCAGTGGTAACATACCTGACTCTTTCACCAATCTCATCCGTTTGAACACCCTTTATCTTGATAGTAACAGTTTCAGTGGTGAGTTCCCTGCTTTGCTCACCAATCTCATCCATTTGAAATACCTTGATCTTTCTAGAAATAATTTCAGTGGTGAGTTACCTGTTTCCCTCACCAATCTCACCCATTTAACAGATCTCGCTCTTTCCCATAACAAATTCAGTGGTAACTTGCCTGTTTGGCTCACCAAGCTCCCATATTTAAAACTCCTTTCTCTTTCTTATAACAATTTCAGTGGTGTGTTACCTGTTTCCCTTGCCAATCTCACCCATTTAGAATACCTTAATCTCAGTAATAACAAACTTACTGGTCCAATCCCTCCATCTTATGGTTCCATGGTCAATCTCAGAGTCCTAGACTTGAGCACAAATCAACTCAATGCATCCATCCCAAACCAAATTACTCATTTGCAAAACCTATATAGATTGAATCTGGGTGACAGCAATTTAGACGGCCCAATTCCCTCAAATTTTTGTAACCTAGGCCAACTGAAATCTTTAAACCTTAGTCATAATAGTCTTGTGGGTCCGTTTCATGGAAACCTATCAATATTTACTCACGTTGATTTTTCATCAAACCAGCTGTCAGGTAACTTGTCTATTCAAAATCCCTGTGATCTACAGAGTCTAAACCTCTCTATGAATCGTATGACTGGAGCTATCACTTGTCTTCGTGTTTGCATTAGCTTTGAGTACTTGGACCTCAGTAGTAATTCTTTTGTTGGAGAAGAACTTAATAAATTGGACTTCCCGTATTTGAAGTTCTTAAATCAGTCCCTCAACAATAATCTGACTGCTATCGCCCCTTCTCCTTCTCCTTCTCCAGTCCACCTTATGACAAGACACAAACGGGTCCACCATTTGACCATTTTTCTTCCCATCATCTTGGGACTTTGCTTCTTGATTCTTGTTTACGTGTGTTACAAAAATCACAATGCCACGGAAAATAAAATCCAACCAGAAACGATAAAACATGGAAATGTGTGCTCCATATTGAATTATGATGGAACAATTGCATATGAAGACTTCATCAATGCTACTGAGGACTTCGACCTTAAATATTGCATTGGAACTGGTGGCTATGGTAGTGTTTATGAGGCCAAACTGCCTAACGGTAGAACATTTGCTTTAAAAAAACTCCACCATTTTGAAGCCGAGCAACCAGCATTCGACCAGAGTTTCAAGAATGAAGTTCAAGTGTTAACTAACCTACGCCACAAAAACACTCGTCAGGCTCTATGGTTTTTGTTTGCATAACAAATGCAACTTCCTTGTATATGAATACATGGAAAAGGGGAGCCTGTTGTGCGCCTTGAGTGACAGTGAATTAGCTGTTCAAGTGGACTGGATCAAGAGAGTGAACATCATCAAAGATGTGGCCCATGCTTTGGCGTACATGCATCATGATTGCAGCCCTTCTATTGTTCATAGAGACATATCAACCAACAACATTCTCTTGAACTCGGAAATGGAAGGAGTCATTGCTGACTTTGGAGTAGCCAAATTGCTCGATCCGGATTCCTCCAACCAAACGGCAATAGTAGGAACTTTGGGATACATCGCTCCAGGTATTTGTACTTAATCTTACACTTCTTTTACATCTATTAGCTGTTAAAAAATTTCTGACGAACATTTGGTGGATATGCACATGTAGAACTTGCCTATAACATGATCGTGACCGAAAAATGTGATGTGTATAGCTTTGGGGTGGTGGCACTTGAGACAATTGGAGGAAAGCATCCTGGAAACCTCCTGTCATCCATGAACTCTTCGACTCATCATGGTATAACGCTAGAAAATATGCTAGACAAGAGACTCTCATATCCAGCCACTAGGTCGATTGAAAAGGAAATTATGCGTATCTATAATGTGGCACTAGCATGCATTCTCACAGATCCAAAGTGTCGCCCGACAATGAGAAAGGTGTCTCAGGAACTATCATGTTGATAGCGTAATTCGGGTGATCTCCCAACTTTATCATATTGAGAATAACCCTCAATTATACGTTTGTGAGGAATATTCACCCAAATGTACGTTCCAAGTATATGTATGATATAAACAAAGTTATTGCAGTGGTTTACAGAAAGCAAACACTCCTAGAAAATTTAGTTGAAATTGTGTTTTCACAAATTTTACATACAAATAATTATATTAATTATGAGATATATAATTAATAATTTATGAGTTTATGTTCCAGCAAATGCACACTTGTGTGCTCATTTGGGTTATGATTAGTATATTTGAGTGATAAATATTGCAAACATATAGAGAGAAGTTTTATGGTTCAGGTGGGAGAGAGAGTATAAGAGGAGACTGAAAAGTTTAAGGGCTCATGCTAAAAAGAGAGAAATAAGTTTAACGGTCTGTTCAAGATAAATAAGTTTTAAAACTGTAATTTCTGTTATCTCTTCTCCTACTTTTCATCAAAATGGTGGCACTTTTCTGTGTTGCTGCAGTTGTTGCAGGCTTGCAGCAGCCATCATTTGGCGTAAAATATTTGTATTAACACATCATCTAATGAACACAGCTGGATCAACAATATCTAGATGATTGTTAAATAAAAATCCCAGTCCCTTCACATGTGAATAGATTGAGGTTATGTTTATTGGTAATGGGTTAAATAAGTAAAATTAAAATAGTAGTTAGAAAAAAAAGGGTCAGGTAGGTAAAATAAGTGGAATGAGTAAAATTAAAATAGTAATTAGAAACACAGTATTAGTCTCAATGAGGATAATGGAGTGGTAAAGATGTGTTCCTCCCAACCTAGTGGTGGGAGTTCGAGTCTTGGGGTGGCTCAAAATGGGGAATTTTGATGTTAAAAAAAAGAAAAAAAGAAACATAGTTATCAAAAGCGAACGCCCAGGCCGCCTAGGCGACCATTTTAGGCGATGCGACCTTTTCCCGCCTCTGTCTCCTAGGTGAAAAAGCCACCACATTTTTCTTTTGAAATCTTATTTTGTATATATTTACGAGATATTTATGTAGAGCTATACATATCTATTTAGAGTTAACTGCCATTTTCGTCCCTGTGGTTTGGTCACTTTGGCCATTTCAGTCCATTTTTCAAAAATGCGCCATTTTCCTCCCCGACGTTCTGGAAAGGTGCCATTTCAGTCCAAAAATCATAACCCAGTTAAGTCGGTTTGTAAATAAGGACTGATTGTGTAAATTTGTAACATAAAGGACCATTTAAGTAAAATGTATAAATATTAATATAATTATAAAATATATAATATATATATACATATATATATATATATATATATATATATATAGGCTGAGGTTCTAGAGTGAACACTAATTTATTTGCGAACTGAGTGAACAAATCTTGGCCATTGATTTACACACGTGGATGACTAGGATTTCATCATCAAATCGTAAAATACACTAGTGTATTTAATCATCAAATCCTGGCCATTGATCTACACACATGTATGGCCAGGATTAGTTCGCTTAGTTCGCAAACTACACTAGTGTTCACTCTTGATCTCAATCCTATATATATATATATAGGATAAGGATCATGTGAGAAGTAGTAGGTTAATTGAGAAACTTGAGAACAAATCTCAGCCACACATCTGAGAAAAGAGATAAAAAACGCGGAGGGGCATTTTCGGTATTTCTGAAAAGTTATAAAAAACATCATATATAAAGCTTTTATTTATATTCAGATCCTATTTACATTCAGATCTGAGAACAACGAGAAATCTCTACCGATTCGAGAAATCAAAGATCTTCAATACGTTCGTTCTGGTTTTTGATTTGATTCTTTAATACGATCCAGATCTGGTACCGATTCGATAATTTTCTGAAAATCTTCGATCAACATATCTTTTGCTCTTTATTTAAGATCAACATAGCTTTTTGTCTTCATGGATTCTGCAAGTAACGACGAAGTTGGATCATTATCGCATTCTATGGATGAAGTAAACAGTGTTCAGATCTCTATGCCTTCCGTTAACTTTGATCACGATCAGCCTTTTTGTGTTAACGGTTTCGAACAGCAAGGTAATTTCAAATTTCATTATGATTTGTGATATTGACTTATTGTTTTGAGATTCAGTATCTTCTGTTTGCAATACATTAGATGTTTTGCTATTTGTTTCATTAAGATGTATGCATAGATGTATACTAACTAAATATGTTCTGTTTGTAATACGCTATACATATGTGTATATTTTGTTTCTATATACTAACTGAGTGCCTACTGTATGTAATATATTTCACATACTATACACATGTGTATGTTATTTGTTCTACCTTTTACAACTAATGAACTAGAACATATTTTCTATTTAATTGTTTGATATACATATGTGTATATATATATATATAGATGTGTAACTTAATATACACATCTATGTTTATAGTAATTAGATGTTTACTGAATGAATAGTTTCTTAATGTCTTTTTTTTATATACTTTTGTGTATACATGTACACTAACTGTACAGGTTCTGTTTTTAACTTACTATACACATGTGTATATATGTTTACATAAGTATCTAAATATTTTCTTTTTATCATATAAATAGCTATTGTTTTTGTAATTAATTTTTTTTTTCATGCAGATTCTATCTCAAGCCATGTCTATGAATTACCAAGTGGTTCAAGGTATTGGATCCCAGTTGTTCCTGCTGAAGTTATGCCTTATACAGGAGCTAGGTTTCGTTCTTTACAAGAAGCTATGATTATTTATGAAAACTATGCTGAGCATGCTGGTTTCAGTACTCGTTTAGGTACTACATCAACAAACAAACAAGGTGTAATTACAATCAAATATATTTTGTGTTCTAAAGCAAACAAACCGAAGGATCAAGAGGATTCAGGTTCTTCAAACTCTTTATCAAGGCGCACAAATTTCAAAGTTACGGATTGCAAAGCTTTAATAAAAGTTAAGCTTGTCAAAAATTCCACAGATTATGAAGTTTATGAGTTTGTTGATGTACACAATCACGGGCCTATTTCTGAACACAATTTAGATTTGAGCAAAAAAAGAAGGAAATTGGATGTTGCAACAAAAGAATTTATCTCCAATTGTCATTTGGCTAGTATCGGGTCAACTAAAGCATACAAACTTCACGTAGCGTTAAAGGGTGGGCATCATAATCTTCAAGGTACACTTACGGATTACAAGAATTTTGCTAGAGACATCAGAGATTTCATTGGTGATAGAGATGCTCAAATGGTTGTTGAGAAATTCAATGAGCGGTCGAAGAATTTAATGGATTACACCTTTAAATATGAAACTATTGAAACAGAGCTTATATCTTTATTCTGGGTTGATAATGTTTCTAAAAGGAATTATGAGGCTTTTGGAGATGTTGTGGCTTTTGATGCAACATATAAGACAAATATGTAAGTTATTCATTTTTTTACAGACGTTTATACATATATGTATAATGTAATCAATGATTATATTTTTTTAATTTTGAGATATTCGTTTTTCCCAGGTACAACATGATTTTTGTTCCATTCACGGGTGTTGACCATCACAAGAAATGCACGGTCTTTGGGGCTGCTTTGTTGCATAACGAAACGATTGAATCATATACATGGCTTCTTCGGATGTTTGTTGCTGTTCATGGCAAGCAACCTGTTTTAATTTTAACGGACCAAGACCCGGCTATGAAGCAGGCAATTCATATTGTCCTTGACAAATCGATACACCGATTATGCATGTGGCATATTATAGAGAAGCTACCGTTGAAGGTATTTGTCAATATCTTATACACCGATTATGCATGTGTATATAGAAATGTGTATTCCACATATACTGAGATACATTGAGAATAATTCAGAACTACACATTTCCTTAAACTTTTCAATAAATCTTATGAAAATCTTAGGGAAACTGTGTGTTAGTTATACACATGTGTATAAAGTAAACTTCAAATTATACATATGTGTATATTAATAATATCTTAATGTGTATACATGTCTCTCTCTTGTATACATATGTGTATATATGTATAGTTTTGCGAAGTATGTGTAGTTACTGAATATCTTAATGTTTATAAATTTATTTTTCAGATTGATGGAGATGTGGGGAAAACTAAGAAGTTTCGCAAAGCATTTCACAAACTGGTTTGGAATGTCTATATTGAACCTTCTACATTTGAAAGGAGGTGGAATCGGTTAATGGATGAGTATGGATTACAAGATCATCCTTGGCTATCTGATATGTATGCTATGCGGGTTGAGTGGATTCCCGCTTATTTTAGAGATATCCCTATGTGTTGTTTAATGAAAACAACATCTAGATGTGAAAGTGCAAATCATCGCTTTAAATCCAATAGTAGTGTGCGCAATACTTTGGTGCAATTTATGTTATGTTTCGAGACAACTTTGGAAGGCCAACGTCATGATCAGCGTGTTCTTGATTACTCAACGGAAGAAACTACACCGAGATTCAAAACCCCGCTAGTTATTGAGCGACATGCAAATGAGATCTATACTAGAACTATATTCTTTGAAGTCCAAAAGGAGATAGATAAAGGTTTTAGGTTATCCTACATTGTTGAACGGGGGAAAACAGATGGTTTACATACATATGTTGTTGCTCATCAAAGTCACACATCTGAGATTATAAATGAATTCAAGGTTTGTTTTTAAGTTTATATACATATGTGTATATCATTTTATAGTGGATACTAAGAATCATTTTAATGGTTTTTGTAGGTTACAATTGATTTGTCTGATCATAGTGTAACATGCGTGTGTATGGGATTTACACGTGTCGGGTATCTTTGTCGACATGTTTTTTGTGTGTTTAGAACTCATAACATCGAGAAGATTCCTTTGAAGTATGTGCATCCTCGTTGGCGTAAAGATGCTCTTCCAAGTAGAATTCACAGCTTGGCTAACAGGTATTCTACATCAGTGTATTAAATAACAATATACATATAGAATCATGTTGTACATACATATATGTATATAAGAATAAAAGTAAAACTCAACTGCTATATCTTCAAACTGCTATTATATGCACATATGTATACTCCTTTTCTATGTATTATTCTTTGATTTTTTTTGTGTGTTCATTTTTCATATCAGATATTTTGTTAACGAAAGTAAAAGGATGATGTTAAGGCGTCACATTATTGATAACATTCAGATGTGCACTGATCGAGTGTGATGTAATGATGAAAAACTTGAAGAACTTGATCGACAAGTTCAATTAATAAAGGATAAGATTTTTGAAGAATTTCCATCTGAGCCTTCATATAATAAAAATGGTGTTATAATTGAGGAGTTGATATCTCATTCAGAACCCTCAGAAGTAACTGTTATAGCCCCGAAAGGAATTCGGAACAAAGGTTGTGGAAAACATAAACGTCTAGTTGGTTCACGTGAGAAGGGCAAACAGAAGAATAAAGGTAAATCAAAATTACCTTTCAAAAAAAAAAGGTAAATCAAAATTTGTCAAGAAGATCAAGAAGAGAAAATGTAATTTTTGTAATGAATTAGTAGATGATCATGATTCTAGGAATTGTCCAATAAAGACAGGCAAACCTGTCAAAAAGAAAAAGAAAACATCAGATGAGGATGAAATTGACGAAATTGAAGATGAGGAAGAAATGGATTTTGAATCAAGCGATGAAGAAACGGATGTTGAAACAAGTGAGCAAGAATAGGATGAGGATTTTTGAAGAATAGGTTGATTTCTTTCATTTTAAACATATGTGATAAAAGATTACATTTGTTGAGGTTTTTTGTTAATAGTTTATGTTCTTTGTTTGAATGAAAGTATTATTTTTATGAACAAAACCGTTATACATATATGTATAATGTAGACATATTTTACCAGCTAACATGAACAAAATCATTATACACATATGTATACTGTAGACCTGTTAGCAATCTAAGATGAACAAAACAACCTTGAAGTCTATGTGTATTAATTAATTTATACATATACGTATGCGTATAATCAGTTTGTACATACATATATGAATAGAAGAAACAGTTATTATACTCAGCATAACTATGAAGAAACAAAAAGAAACAACCTGTTTGAAACGACCCAACTGTTTGTACATATATGTATATAATAACAGTTTGTAACATGTCGACTCAACATCAAAATAAAAACAGTAACATTCAAAAAACTGTTTGAAAGAACCTACGTCAACACATAACTGTTTGAAAGAACCAACGTCAACACATAACTGTTTGAAAGAACAAATGTCAAGCTAGCAGCAAAATAAAAACAGTAACATTCATCAAACTTCAAAATACTAATATTTAACCAACAAAGTATCAATATCAACCATTTCTACTGTTTCTTCTTAGTTTTTTGCAACGCCTTCTTAACTGTCGACATGTGTATCCTTTTTCTTGGCGACATCCTTCTCTTAATTTCTTGTTTTTTCTTTCTTGGTGTCTCTCTTATCTTACTTGTTCTTTGCTGCATTTCTTCCTTCTTTTTTCTCTCCATCTTGTCTTCTTCATTAAGCTTCTTCTTTTTTTTCTTCAACTCATTTGCTGCCTCCAATATTTTGTCACGATTGATGTTTGTTTTCGACAGGAGAAGTGCAGCTGCGTACTTCTTTCTTAACAAATTTAGTTTACCTTTGATTTTTCTTGGCTCGTTTGGGAACCCACAGTGCCATTTATCAGATGTGACTCCCATGTAGGTTTCCATATGTCTTATTGCGTAAACCCCACAATCGACTTTGTTTCCTCTAACTGCCCAACTAAGATTCAACCGTCTTGGGAAAACTTGTTGAATTTGTATACGCTTTGGATGATTCACTTCTTCCAAGTATTTGTCAAAAATAATTTTCTGCATAGTATAACACAGAATCAGTAATTAAATAAATAAATAATATATTGTAAAGAATAATATACATACGGTTAGGATCGTCTGAGAAGCGCTAGGCTAATTTAGAAGCTTTTAGCAATATACACATGTGTATAATTCAAGATCTGACAATACACATATATGTATATAGGCAATCATAAACTATACATATGTGTATATTTAGATATACATATATTCAGAAAAGTTCTAATGTATTGAATAAAACTTACGACTTTCAATTGTGTCGCCTCCTCAGCAACGGTTTGGTTAACCCACATGTTGTCGATTACTGAACAATCCAAATTCTTTAGGTCATAGCAAATAAGGTAAAAGTGTTTATTCTCGAAAATTGGGAAGATGACAATTGTATATTCTGCCAGATTCATTTTCTCTTTTTTCTTTCCCACTACATCATATAGTTTTTCTTTGAAATGTTCCAAAGTTTTTGGATCATTATACTTCTGGCCGCGCAACATATGATCAGGCTGTAACACATAAACAAAAACAAAAAAAAAAATCATGTTTAATAATATGCAATAACTAAGTAAATAAAATTAAGAAATTTGTGCAATTGCTTACAAATAAATCGGTATGGCCAAACAGTCTACAAATTGTTGGGTCATTTCTTTTTTATTCTTCATAGTTCAGCATTGATGCCCAGCAATTAACGATTGATGTACTTATGTATGAGTTTGGTAACAGATCAAGGAGTTCAAAATACATGCACGCCATGCCATTACTGTTTTTATATGCATGGTTCCTGTAAGATATAGACAATTTTTGAGTCAACAAATACGTATATAACAAATTAAAACCCAAGCATGATACATATATTTCAAGGTTTTCTTTCTGATTATACACATATGTAATATATCTGTATAATCATATTCACTAGTGACAATATGGTACCAATGTCGAATAAAAACCATAAAAACAAAGACCTGTTCCGGTTCTGATAATAACTATCCCGGTACCGATGTAAGCATAGGTTTGATTCGTCATTATACTATTTTGAATAAAACTCTTTTTTCAACAATACTGCTACGAGTTTTAACCTATGTATACGCATATGTAAAAATATATATGTTATACATATGTGTATAACCGTATACATAAATTGTTATACATATATGTATAACCGTATACATAAATTGTTATACATATGTGTATAACCGGTTCAGATGTAAGCATAGGTTCAATTCGTCACTATAGTGTTTTTGAATAAAACTCTTTTTTCAACTGTGTTCACACATGAACGCCAAGAAAAAAATATTAAACGATACCAGTGTCGTATACACATATGTATAACCGTATACATATGTGTATAACCGTACCGTACACATATACATGTAAAAATACTAGATTAGTTGTGAGTGCACATACCCAAAAGTTTTTGCAACTTCCAGTTTTTCACGCTCCAACTTAAGAGCTTTTTCTAGTTCCTCCCTTTCTTCCTTGGTCAAATCCCTATTCAATTCAAATGATTAATATACAATCAAAGTTTCATATATATATATATATATATATATATATTTGAAATAAATTTTCAGCATTTATAACATACTTTTCATCTTTATCAAACAGATTTTTACTTGTGATATTTGGGTTAATTTCATTCCTGCATGTATAAAATTGTTGTGTTAGTTTAAAAGGACAAGATGTATGTCAAGAGACATATTAGAGTGTACTAAAACTTACTCATCCACATATGCATATTCCAATATAAATTCCCAAATCTTCTTTTCTTCACTTGAAAGAGCATTGTCCATATTCACAGCTCTTTCTAAAAATGGGGATTTGCCAAATTTAGAAAGTTTGGGCTCCCTCTTTGGCATCTCTACTTCATCAGTTTCTTTTTTTCCCATGTTTTGTTCAACTTCTTGATTTGTGTTCAAATCACTTTCTTCTTCATTAGTTTGTTGCTCAACTTCATGTTTTGGAGTTGTTGGTGATTCTTGGGAAATTAATTTAAAAGTTGGCATGTCTACCAAATAGGTTGTTTTCTTCTCATTTGGATTGGCACACACCTCTTCTTTAGCAACACGATCACATAATTCAATAGCATCAGATGTCCATTCAGGGTCAGGCGATTCAGACAACGGATCAGCTTTTGTATTTCGGTTGTACTCATCAACGATCTTATCAATTGCTTCAACTTGTTACAAACAAAAATAAGAAATTATTCTTTTATATACAGATATGTATGATAAGGAATTCAACTACATATAATTAACATATACATATATGTATTTTACCTGCACTAGCATTGATATCAGAATCTGAATTTTTATCTTCATCATTCTCTTTCATGTCACCTGCTAAAAAAATATTACTTTTTCTCACTTTACACATATGTAAATAATAAAAAATATATACACATATGTATACTTGAATTACCTTTGTCTTCTGAATCTTTAACTTTACCATCATCATCTTTTTTTGTATGATCTTCAGATCCTTGATCATCCGATTCTTCATCATTAGAATCTCCATCATCATTCCCCTCGTCTTTATTTGTGTCACGCTTGTCTTCTTCATCTTTACCTTCATCGTTTTGAGATCCTTCATCATCAGATTCTTCATCATTAGATTCTCCATCTTCATCTTCATCTTTAAACTCAAGAAATTCGCTGTAAATTTCTTGGTATTCTTCAATCACGTGAACCACCTCATTGCTATTGGGAAATTTTCGTTTGAAATCCTTGAGTTTTTCTTCAAGCTTTAACTTTTGTTCAGCATTCTCCTTACACAGCTCACTTAAGCTTGCTAAATATTTCTGAAAAGTGAAATAATAACAACTTTAAATATTATATATGAGAAAATTTTTAATATTTTTTTGAATTTAAACTTTGTATATTACCTCCAAACTTTTTTCATCACTTTCTTTAACCTCATTCTCTTCTTCACTTTCAATATCATAAGTGTTGTTATCTTCAAATCTATCTCTGATTTGACCTAATCCGAACCCACCATTCTTAATTTCTTGATTTTGTCTTCTTTCCATTCTGTCTTTGTCCCAATAAGCAATTGGTGGTATAACTCTTTCATTATCCATCCCTTCACAAGTAAGGGAATCGAGATACAAAAGCTATAATGAACAAAACAAATAGATATAAAAAACATCTCATAATACAAGCTATAATGAAGAAATTGTACACAAACATATATACATGTATATTTTCAACCGACTACTCATATATGTATAGACATGTTTTACAAGTTACTATATAATTATATAGATATGTATAATGTAGACATGTCTACAAGCTAAGATGAACGAAACAGTTATACATATATGTATAATGTAGACATGTCTACAAGCTAAGATGTATACATAGTTATACATATACGTATAATGTAGACAAAGCCTCGATGAACAAAACTGTTATACACATATGTATACTGTGGAGCTGTTTACAATCTAAGATGAATATTATACATATATGTATACTGTAGAAATGTTTTACGAGCTAAGATGAACAAAACAATTATACACATCAATAAAAAGTTCAGATCACGTACCACAAGAAACGTAAGAGGGCCTGCGAACTGTGAGTTTACATTATAAGGCTTCCAATTCTTTTTACATCCACGTAAAGCATCCATTGTATACGCGCACCAATCATAATCTCCAAAGTTATTTTCCATTCTTAACAAATCTAATAGTTGGTACTTGCATGTACCATTTTGATTAGACTCAATCAAGGTGGTAATAACAAGCATCAAGAAATCAATTTTGAATAGTATTTCTTCGTTATAATCATTTTCAATGATTTTCGCACCAATCTGAAATGTGCTTACTAAAAATGTTGGATATCTACTCTTCCACACATTCACTATATGTTCACGTTCCTGCAACCGTTCATTTTCACTTATTATTAGACTTCCACAAGGAAAGCCAAGCAATTGACTTATTGCTTCTTTGTCTACCATAATTTTTTATCTCCCAGCTCTATCTCCATTGTTTCTGGATTGAAATTAAGAACAATGTAATGTGCCAGTTTTGTTGTTATCTTTTCAATTCCCATTGTTAACAGCTTTCCAAATCCCATTTTTCTGACTATGTTTTTCTGTCTTTTTGTGAGCTTTTTAATTACTTCAAATAATCTATGCGGCGACGTCCTTGTTCGAATTCCAAACCAAAAAGGTGCTTTTCTTTCTTTCTTTTTTGAATTTTTATTCTTTTTCCTAGCAACTTTGCTGTCTTTGGAAACTTTGGCACGTTCATTTTTTTGTGGTTGATCCTACAAAATTAACAATATCAGAAAATACACATATGTATATATACAACAATATCAGAATATACACATATGTATATAATCATATACACATATGTATATTTAAATTATATATAAAAAAAAACTGAGAGCGGCTTCCTTAAAGTGAATTATTTCATTCATGTAGATTTTTGACCTATCTTAATCGGCCCGTTTTTGCCCCAGCGACTAAAAATCATTAAACCGTCAATGAATTCAATAACAAACTTCTCATAACACTTCTTTTGACCTACTTTGACTTGTTTTGACCTACTCACTAACAGTGGTTATCCTGAACCAGTAACTAATAAACAATGAAAGATGATAAAAACTGATTGAATTTAAAGATTTTACCTCTCTTAGTGTTGTCTTCTTTCTCCTTCTCCTCTTCAATATCTTTTGCCTTTCTTTTCTTCCCACGTACGTTTTGATTTCGTAACAGATACCCAGATCCTATATAATTACAATTCTAACATTATTGTTTATATTTTTTTGACAACATAGGTATGTATATATGCATATACGTATGTGTATATATGCACATATACGTATGTGTATATATGCACATATACGTATGTGTATGTACTATTTTGAAATGGGTTGGTATAAGTTGGTAAAGAACTAAACCGAAACAATTTTGACAAAATTTGATTTAAATTTGAAGATATATTTTATACATTTATATAACTTTACCTCTTTTGGGGTTGTCCTTGTTGTCTTCAGTATCTTTAGCTTTTCTTTTCCTTCCAATGTTCTTTTCTTCCACATTCTTTATCTCCTTTTTGATTTTTAGCTCCTACATAATTCCAATTCTAACATTATACTAGAGTTGTACAAATTTGTACAAGTGACATGTACATATGATAAATCCCAATAAAAACAGCAAACGAATATACGCAAGTTAGAAAGCTAAATGTACTATTAAATGATACCTTTTTTCAATTTTGCATCAGAAACACCTTTTTGAGGACTTCCATCTTTCAATTCAGCTGCAATGTTCTTTTCTTTAATATTCTTTATCTCTTTTTTCATTTTTAGCTCCTACATAATTCCAATTCTAACATTATACTAGAGTGGTACTAATATGTATAAATGACATGTACATATGATAAATCCCAATAAAAATAGCAACTGAAAATATGTAAGGTAGAAACCTAAATGTTAGTAACGATACCTTTTTTCGATTTTGCATCAGAAACACGCTTTCGAGGACTTCCATCTTTCAATTCAGCTGCAATGTACACCACAAAATAATATTAAAACACGTATACGTATGTGTATATCATTTCAAAACACAACATTTATACGTATGTGTATATCATTTCAAAATAACTAGTCATAGCGTTGCGGCGTGGGTACATTGCAAACCGTAAAGTAATTATCCTTATGAAAAGGCGTGTTTCGACGTATCCGATTGAACTTAACGTAACCTATATGAGCATTATGATTGGATCAAACCGTAAAGTAATTATCGCTTGCCTTCAATGTTATGATCCACGTGCATTCAAAGACAATGGAAAACCATAATAACAGGTATACGTATGTGTATATCACTACAAAAGACGTATAATAACAGGTATACGTATGTGTATATCATTTCAAAACACAACATTTATACGGATATGTATATATACTACAAAACAAACTATATTTATAAGCTTAACTACAAACTTTACAACAATTTCAAACAGCATAGGTATACATATGTGTATACCATTACAAACTATGTATAAAACATGTATACATATGTATTCACCATTAAAAGCACAACAGTTATAGGGATATGAATACAATTAAAACAATTAAAAACAGCAAACAAATATATCTAGTACCTTCAGATTTTTTTGTTGATGCTTTTGTTTCCTTAACCTTGCTTTCTTTAACCTTTTTATTGTTTTTTTATTCGCTGCAATTTGTTTTTTTTGTTCCTTTTTTTTCTCCACATCGATATTTAATAGTTTTTGCGCCAAATCCTTTATAAATTCTTTTCTTTTTTTCTCTTTGTCTGCTGTAATAAAAACAAACATTTTAGCAACTGCACGTATGTGTATTATATACATCTATCTATATTACAATGATAAATGTACTATTAAACGGTACCTTCTTCCAATTTTGCATCTCTGACACCTTTTTGAGGACTTTTATCTTCCAATTCAACTGCATTGTAGAACAAAATATGTTAATCAGAACAATATGTACATACATATTGTAATTAGCAATAAATTTTACCTCCATATTTATTGCTCGTCTCCTTCAAAGCATTTAATATTTCTTCCATCTCAGCTGCAATGTACACCAGAGTATATTAATAACAATAATATTAAAAACACATATAATAACAGATATACGTATGTGTACACCCTTTCAAAACACAACAGTTATACGTATATATATACATACTACAAAACAGGGTATATTTATATGCGTATACCATTACAAAACACGTATAATAACAGGTTTACATATGTGTACACCATTACAAAACACAACAATTATACAGATACATCAGAACAGAGTACATTTCTATGTTTAACTAGAACATATTTTCTAACAATTACAAACAGCATAGGTATACGTATGTGTATACCATTACAAAACACATATATTAACAGGTATACGTATGTGTACACCATTTCAAATCTCAACACTTAAACGGATATGTATACATACTTAGAACAGAGTATATTTCTATGTTTAACCACAATTATAACGCATTTGTTAACAAAATCAATAGAACAAGTATAGTATGCATATGTGAACAACATTCCAAAACACAACAGTTATACAGTTATGTACATACATAGACATAACAGAGTGCCCTGTAGACCATTACATTACAAAATCAAACATAAATCAGTATTAGACCGAAATAGCACATATATTGACTCGAAAATAAGTAAACATTAGATAAAATATGTGCCGATCGCATTATTTTATCTGTCTATCTATCTAAAACCTTAAATAACACCTCGCCTTCTCTAGTTGAAAATGAAATCGAAAAATTGATTTATCAAACCCTAACTCAACACTTTTGATTTCGGACAATACATTCAGATAACTTCATCAAATTTAAGTTTACAACCAAGAAGAACGTTTCATATCGCACAATAGCTAGAATTTTCGGATTTTTTCAGCTTTTTTTTTTATAAAATAAGAAACAAAAACACATAATCAAACCTTCGAATGTTACGTATGCGTATCGCCTTCGAAATGGAGGAGCGGAACCGAGTGATTGAATGTAAGTATGCTTATCGCCGAAGAAACCCTAGATTTCGCTGTTATCGCAGAGAGAGAACGAGGGGAGAGTGAAAGGTTTTTGGGGGAATTTTGAAAACAAAGTGATGTACGTTAGATGAAATTAGAATTGTTTATTGACCATATTGCCCCTCCACCTTTTTTATAATTTAAACAAGGTTGATTAAAATGTGTGGCTGAGATTTGTTCTCAAGTTTCTCAAATAGGGTGGACTTCTCTTAGGATCCCTACCCTATATATATATATATATATATATATATATATATATGGAGGGGCTCATGCGAGAACCACCCTTATTGTGAGAACCTTGAGAACCAATGTGAACACAACCTAAAATAGCTAAAAAAAACCTAAAAAAACCTAACCCCCCCCCCCAAGCTAAATGCTAAAAAAAACCTAAAAAAACCTAACCCCCCCCCCCCCAAAAAAAACCTAAACCCCCCTCCCCCACCCCCCAAAAACCTAAACCCCCCCCCCCCACCCACCCCAAGCTAAAATGCTAAAAACTAAACCCCAAAAAAAACCTAAAAAAATCTTAAAAAAATCTAAAAAATTTTTTTTGAATTTTTTAATATTTTTTATGTTAAAATCGCTACTTTTAGAAGCAAAAAAATTTTTTTTTTTTTTAAAAAAATAAAATAAAATTTTTTTTTTTTGATTCGAAAAGTAGCGATTTTTTTATAAAAAATTCAAATAAAAATTTTTTGTGTGATTTTTAGCTATTTTTAGGCATTTTTGGTGTGTTCACATTGGTTCTCGCGGTTCTCACAATAAGAGGTGGTTCTCGCATGATCTTCTCCCTATATATATATATATATATATAATGTATACACAGGGACGGAACCGCCGGAACCGGAGCTCTGGTGGTCACCGCCGCCGCCGCCGGAACCACCACCATCAACGTCATCATCGTCATCATCTGTTATCATCATCATCGATCATCATCGACCTTCATCATCATCATCGCGATCTTCATCATCATCATCAGACCTTCATCACCGCCGCCGGAACCACCACCGTCAACGTCATCATCCGTTTTTCCGGTGAGTTGCAGGTCGTTTTTCCGTTTTTCCGTTTTTCATGCTGGGTTTTTTGCTCAATAGAAAAGATATCTATTATCATGCTGGGTTTTTTGCTCAATAGAAAAGATGCAATCACCTATAAATAGTGTGTGTGAAGGGTTATAAGGATATGATCGACAAAGGTTCCTCTTCACTTTCATTTGATTTCACTGCTTTGTGCTACATTGGATGGTCTCTTTAGTTTATACTTTTTATTAAATATTTATGTCTGAGTTGGAATGACTGGACACTGGTAATCTATATATTATGTGCTCACACTTTCACACATATTTTGCGACATAGATGTAAGTATTGGAAGCATACATATATGCATACTTCACTCTGATCTTGCAGATAAACTTCTGTTTCGCAGAAAGAGTGGTAGCATCATAAATTATTGTGTGAATATTTGAGTGAAGATCCTGAAATAGATTAGTGTGCTTTATGACTGGATTCATAAATATCTGGTCATCTGATATTCTTATAATCTCCAAACTAGTCATTATATCTATTTCAGTTACAATTTTAGTTATTTGGTAATTATGACTATATATACTCTATGGGGTCAACAGTTAAGCCTCGTTTAGTAGAAAGAACTTAAATTGTTTTTTTTACCATGTTTTGCAAACTATAATTAATAAAGCAATTCCGATGCAATGGTGTGCTTTCAATTTCAGGGGAATAAGGTTTGAAGCCCTACAAAGCGAAGCTGGCAAGAATCTATTAAGAAGGTCTGGAAGAGCTCCTGATGATATTTCAAGTGTCGTGCTCGTAGAGAAGAATAGGTAAAGTTAAACATCAATGGAAAGATGGGCGGGCCGTTCAGGTTAAGTAACATGTCGAGATGGATCAGTTTTCTGTACGGGTCAAAAGGGCAGGCGGGGTTGGGTTGACGCATAAACATGTCGAGGTGGTGGTTCCGGCGGCGGCGGCGGTGACCACCGAAGCTCCGGTTCCGGCGGCGGCGGTGGTGACCACCGGAGCTCCGGTTCCGTCCCTGTGTATACATTATATATATATATATATATAGGGAGGGGCTCATGCGAGAACCACTCTTATTGTGAGAACCATGAGAACCAATGTGAACACAACCTAAAATAGCTAAAAACCCTAAAAAAAAACCTAACCCCCACCCCCCCCCCCCACCCAAAAACCTAAACCCCCCACCCCCCCCCCCCCCCCCCAAAAAAAACCTAACCCCCCCCCCCCCCCCAAGCTAAAAAAAACCTAAAAAAACCTAAAAAAAACCTAACCCCACCCCCCCCCCCCCCCAAAAAAAAAGCCTAAACCCCCCTCCCCCACCCCCCAAAAACCTATTAATATTTATACATTTTACTTAAATGGTCCTTTATGTTACAAATTTACACAACCAGTCCTTATTTACAAACCGACTTAACTGGGTTATGATTTTTGGACTGAAATGGCACCTTTCCAGAACGTCGGAGAGGAAAATGGCGCATTTTTGAAAAATGGACTGAAATGGCCAAAGTGACCAAACCACAGGGACGAAAATGACAGTTAACTCTTTTTTGAAATCATATCTCAATCAAATCTTATCAATTTTTAAACAATATATTTGAATTTTAAAAAAAGTTAAAGAGATATTATCTATCTCTTTTTATTCGATAATTTTATTGTATGCATCTATATACATTTTTTCATACTCTTTTAATTCCTTTTTTTTGAAATTACACTCATGCTCCCTATGGTTTGACAAATGGTTACTCGAATAGTCCCTATGTTGAATGACAGCTAGTTTTCTCAGTTATGTGGGTCTGAAATGACAAAAATACCCCTTATATTAAAAATACTGTATAAGGTCTATTTAAATATCTAATATTAAAAAAATAGGACCCACTTCTCCCTCTTTCTCTTTCGGTGTGTTCCCGAGTTAAAAATTCCTCCCCTTCCCTCCCCTCCATGTCTTTCCAAATTGGAAAGACTATTTTCAGGCAAAAAAAAAACCCCATTTCCCCTCCCCTCCCCTCCCCTCCCCCTGTTAAGTGGATCTCTGGAACACAACCTTTATCTCAAACACTCGCACACAGTATCACCCCCTGCTCCACCGCCCATCCACCATCATCCACCCTTCACTACAACCTTCTCCCACGTGTGCCGTCAACACCGAACGAACACCACCACCCTCCACCTCTAGTAACCGGGCGTCTCCATTAAACATCCTATGCTACCTCCTTCTCCATCGTGCGCCGCCACAACCAAACCGTAAAAATTGTTGAAATTGTGTGCGGTTTACACGACAATTGCAACGAATCCAAACAACTTCTGAAGCGTAACGAGGTTCGATTTGGGGGGTTGCGTAGGATTTGAAATCTGTTATTTTTGGTAAAATTATTTTTGATATCTGTTACTTGAAATCTGTTATGTTTTGGTAAAATTATTTTTGAAATCAATTTTGGGGTCTCGTTCAATTTTGGTAGGAGTAAAATTGGTAGGAGTAAAAGTGAGTGGTGTTTTTTTAGTGGAAAGATGGTAAGTTTCATATTTGATGGGACAGATTCGTGTTTCATGAATTTGTTAATTGGATTTGAAATCTGTTATTGTTGGTAAAATTATTAAAATATGGATTATTTGATTTACTTGTTTAATAAGCTTTTTAAGAATAGTGGTGTTACTGTTCATAATAAATGTTGCGAAAGATATGGTTGAATTTGTTATTTGCTCGACATTCTCATGGTGGTTTGTGACGGTGTTTTGATGGATTTTGTGTCTGGGTCAAGACTGGTCAATAGTGGTGGTAGCTGGTGGTGGTTTAAGGAGCTGATGATGGCTGGTGGTCGTTTTAGAAGGTGGCCGGAGGTGGTGGTGGTCGGTGTTGTGATAGAGAGGAAAAAGGGTGGGGGGAGAATCCTAGAAGGTGGGTCCCATATATAATTTTTTAATTTCTTTTAATGTATTATTTATTCGTTTTAAATATAAAGAGTATTTTTGTTATTTCACACCCGCTTAACTGAGAAAGTTAATTGCCATTCAATATAGGGACTATTTGAGTAACAAATTGTCAAATCATAGGGAGCATTAATGTTGTAAAAATCGTGAATAGTCAGCGACTAGTCGGCCGATTAATCGCTAGTCGGCCTAGTCGGACCTAGTCAGCCTGTCAAAAATCGGTGATTCCGGCGAGATTCCGGCAAAAAAACCTGTATATTCCGGCCAGTTTCCAAATTCAAAGTATTTAAAAATCAATACTTCATTTCCTCACTAAATTCAAAGTACATGATTCGAAAGCAAATTACAACAACATATAACAAGAAATCGAACTACAACAAGTACTAAAATTTAAAGGTGCGTTTCTAGTCTCACTACTAGATTTTGTTCATCATCATCAATTCACTGCAATATGTGTCACGGCCCCCGACCCGGTTTTACCCGTTTCAGGAGCCGCGAGACAGAAACCCGTGGTATTTGTATTTAAATTTGGCAGCGGAAATCTTAACAGGATCTTTTAAACTGAAAATGCCCAGTCATTTTATTTCATATTTTGGGACAAACCCCATAATTTACAACAAAGGTGATTTCACTGGGAAATCCGTGTTTTACAAAAACATGTTTATTTATTTTATTTACTGAGCCACATTCTTCAAGCTGGTGTGCTACGCAACACTTTTCCTGGTTCACAGTAAATCACCTGAAACATGTTTAAAAATATTTTTATCAGTTGGGAAATACTGGCAAGTCATTCAATTTGCACAAAACGACACATTGTTATACATTACAGTATTAAGGGCGATTACAATGTTTATATCAACCAATTACCCAACGGTATTTGTCACTCGACCTGTTCTGTGACTATGGTCATATCACCCATTGGCTAACCCGTTGTCCAATGGTGACGACTATCAAGTAATGTATACAAAACCCCACATACCGGCTGTAATTGAAAACCACAAAGACTTAATCCCTGTAATTATAACTTTGAAAATAAATAGGGTTTTGGAAACAATTTGGTAAAAAGAGAATGACTCACATTGAAAGTTTAATTGGACAGAACCTTGCCTACTGATTTAGCCTTGTAACCTAGTTAAATAACAATGCACACGAAACTAGGTCAGTAACTTAATACAACATTTACGATAAACTCACGAAATCAAAACCCTCACGATGAATGACAAAGTATAGCCCGAATTTGGGCAGCACTTAAACATCCATCGGATCGGTTTCAATCGATCGAACATTGTATCCTAGCAGTGATCGAGTTAATACCCTGTAATCGTAGCAGCGTCTCGATACCTTAACACTCGTTTTTAAGCAGAATATGGACGTTTTGAACTGAATTTTCGAACACAGAAGCAAGCCCCATGCACGACCTATTTATAGCAGAAAATTGAGTTTATCGCGGCCCGCGTAAACTCTAACAACATCTTACGCGGCCCGCGAGGGCTACCCTAGCTACGGCTAGGGCTAGCGTGTCACGTGTAGGTCCGCCACGTGGCTGACACGTGGCCAAAAGCTTATCCGGTCGAACTATTGAGCTGTCGCACCCCGCGTAAGCTTCCCTTAAGGCTTACGCGGCCCGCGAGCGACCAGAAAAATTGAATTTCTTGGGTTTTTATAAGGATTAGGGTTTTAGGGGTCCGGGTTTCTACTTACGGAGTGTTGTGGGACATTTTTGCAGGTCCTTACATCCTCCCCACCTTATTTAAAATCTCGTCCTCGAGATTCACTGGAATAGGTGAGGATACTTTCGCTTCATTTCCGATTCCAGCTCCCATGTATACTCAGGTCCTCTTTTCGAATCCCACTTGACTTTGACCAGTACCAATCTTTTGTGTTTGAGGAATTTGACCTTTCTGTCTTCTATTTGAAGTGGTCTCTCCACAAATTTCAACTTTTCATTTACCTCTATATCTTGAAGAGGTACTACCAGGCATTCGTCAGATAAACACTTCTTAAGGTTAAATACATGGAACACGTCATGTACCCCGGCTAGTTCTTCTAGTAGTTGTAGGCGATAGGTAACGGGTCCTATTCGCTGGATCACTGGGAATGGTCCTATGTACCTTGGACTTAGCTTTCCCTTTTTACCGAACCGAACTACTCATTTCCAAGGAGAAACTTTCAAAAGTACTTTGTATCCAACTTGAAATTCTAGCGGCTTACGCCGATTATCAGCATAACTCTTCTGGCGATCTCGAGCCGTTTTCAGTCTTTCCTTGATTTGAGTTATTTTATCAGTGGTTTCCTGTACGATCTCGGGACCTGAAAATTGGCTTTCTCCTATATCTGCCCAGCAAACTGGAGTTTTGCACTTTCGTCCATACAGTGCTTTGAATGGGGCAACGTCGATGCTTGTATGATAACTATTGTTATAGGAGAATTCGATTAATGGTAGGTGGTCATCCCAGTTTCCACCAAAATCTATTACACATGTCCTGAGCATGTCTTCCAGGGTTTGGATTGTCCTTTCACTCTGTCCGTCTGTTTGGGGATGGAATGCAGTACTTAAATTTAGTCGGGTCCCCATTGCTTCTTGGAAACTTGTCCAAAAATGCGAAGTGAAACGACTATCTCTATCTGATACAATGGAGAGTGGAACTCCATGTAAAGATACTACCTCGTGTACGTATAACTTAGCCAATTTTTCCATGCTAAAAGTTTCCTTTATTGGTAGAAAATGAGTTGATTTGGTTAGTCGATCCACAATTACCCAGATCGCGTCGTTACCTTTCCTGGTTTTGGGTAACTTAGTAACAAAGTCCATTGTTATTAGTTCTCATTTCCATACAGGCATTTCTAATTGTTGAAGTAACCCTGAAGGTTTTTTGGTGTTCTGCCTTAACTTGCGAACAAGTTAGACACTTAAATACATATCTAGCTATGTCCTTTTTCATTCCTATCCACCAGAAATTAGTTCTTAAATCTTGGTACATCTTATTATTTCTAGGGTGCATGGTATACCTAGATTTATGGGTTTCTTCTAGAATCTTATCTTTTAAATTTCCTTGTTTAGGTACCCAAATCCTTTTCTTGTGGAATCTCCAAATTCCATCAGTCCCTTGCTCTAATTCTTTTATTCGCCCTTTCATTCCTTCAGCATCATCCTTGATTGTTGTCTCCTGTATATTCTTCAATTGTTCCATTAAATCTAATCGGAGATTTAATCTAAGAGCACGAACTCGTCTTTGTTTTTCATGATACTTACGACTTAAGGCATCTGCGACTACATTTGTTTTTCCTTCGTGATATTGATTATCACAGTCGTAATCACTTAGAATTTCCATCCATCTACTTTGCCTCATGGTTAATTCTTTTTGCCCAAATATGTATCTTAAACTCTTATGATCTGTATAGATTGTAAACTTACTTCCGTACAGATAATGTCTCCAAATCTTAAGGGCAAAAATCATTGCTCCTAGCTCTAAGTCATGAGTCGTATAATTTTCCTCGTGCTTTTTCAATTGCCTTGAGGCATACGCAATTACCTTCTTGCGTTGCATCAGCACACATCCTAATCCTAGCTTAGAAGCGTCACAGTAAACTTCAAAATCTTCTGTTCTCTCTGGTAAGGCAAGAATTGGGGCGTTTGTTAATCTTTGCTTTAAAATCTTAAAGGCCTCTTCTTGCTTGGGTCCCCATTCAAACTTAACTGTTTTACAGGTTAACTTAGTTAATGGAACAACTATCTTAGAGAAGTCTCTTATGAAGCGCCTGTAATATCCAGCTAATCCTAGAAAACTTCTAACTTCAGTAGCTGATTGCGGGACCTTCCAATTGGTGATCGCTTCTATTTTGGAGGGATCTACGTGAATACCTTCGTGATTCACCATGTGACCTAAGAATTGCACTTCCTGTAGCCAAAATTCACACTTCGAGAATTTGGCGTAAAGCTTCTCTTTCCTTAACAAGGTTAAAAGTGCATGTAGGTGCTCACAATGCTCGTCCTGGCTTTTGGAATAAATAAGTATATCGTCGATAAAGACAATTACAAATTTATCCAAATACGGTTTACAGATCATATTCATCATATCCATAAATGCTGCAGGAGCATTTGTTAATCCAAATGGCATGCCTGTAAACTCGTAGTGCCCATACCTAGTTCTGAAAGCAGTTTTAGGTATGTCTTCTTCTTGTACCTTCAGCTGATGGTATCCGGAGCGCAAGTCGATCTTAGAAATATATCTAGCTCCCTGAAGTTGATAAAAAAGATCCTCAATTCTAGGCAATGGGTATCGATTCTTAATTGTGACCTTATTCAATTCCCTATAATCGATACACATTCGCATCGACCCATCCTTCTTTTTCACAAACAACACTGGTGCTCCCCAAGGGGATGAACTAGGTTGTATAAATCCTTTACTGAGCAATTCATCTAACTGCTTCTTTAGTTCTAACATTTTAGTGGGTGCTAACCGATAGGGTGCCTTAGCTATTGGTGTAGTTCCAGGAATTAGATGAATTCTAAACTCTACTTCCCTATCTGGTGGTAATCCTGGTAGCTCTTCTGGGAATACATCCGGGTATTCTGATACTATAGGAATTTCCTTAAGTTCCTTACTTTTAGTGTTAATGATTACTGAGATCATATACACTATTCCTTGCTTTCGTTCATAACTAGCAACTTTTATTACTGAAATGAACATCATTGATTTACGTGGCTTATCTCCTGTAACCACAATTACTTCTCCTGCGGGTGTATGGATTTCTATGGAATTCTTATCACAGAGGATTCGAGCATGGTTGGCTACTAACCAATCCATTCCTAGTACGACATCGAATCCAGCTAAATTCATAAGTTGCAGGTTTGCAGAAAATTTATGGCCTGAGAGTTCTATCTTTCCCTCTTGCAAAACCTTATCTATTTTAACAGAATTTCCCTCTGCTGTTTCTACCGTATAAATCTGCCTAAGTTTGGTTAAGGGTTGCTTAAGAGCTTGGTAGAATGAATTATTTATAAAACTTTGGTTTGCAACAGAGTCAAATAATACTTTCGCGTGGATGTCATGTACAAGAAACGTACCAGCTATCACATCCGGAATCAGATCCGCTTCTTGTGTTGTCAGCTGAAAGGCTCTTGCATTCTTCTTATTAGTTCCTTCAGCAGGTTTGGCCTTGTTATTAGCTGGCTTGACCAGTTTAGGGCATTCTAGTCTAAAATGCCCAGCTTCTCCGCAATTGAAGCAGATCATTGATTTCTTCCTGCATTCCTCCTCTCGGTGTCCTTGTGCCTTGCAGAAATTACACTTCTTATAACATTTACCAAAATGTTTCTTTCTACAGTGTCTACAGAATGGAGGTGTGGAAGATTACCCAGTTCCCTTTTTCTTGAAATTATTACTGTTATTACCCACACGAAATCCTTGGGTAATCTTTTGGGCCAATTCCTTTTTCTTATTCTCTTCTCTTGTACGAACCAGCCTGTCGGTTAAGGTATTTGCCAATTCAACCGCATCGTTAATTGTGCGGGGTCTCGCAGCTTTGACGATATCATGAATCTCACTAATTAAACCCCAAATATATCGAGAAATAAGCACCGGTTCTGGCGAAGCCAGAGTTGGTACAATTCTGGCATATTTGAAGAATTTCGAAGTATACCCTCGACAGTCAACATCCACCATCCGGTGGTTCAGGAACTTATTTGTCATTTGTTCCTTTTCATAGTCAGGACAAAATTTTCTTTCCACCAATCGCTTAAATTCTTCCCAACTCGTGGCATAAGCCATGTCACTTCCCTTGGCTTGCAACACCGTATTCCACCATTCTAATGCCTCTTCCTTGAAAAGGTGAGAAGCATACATGACTTTATCTTCCTCGGTGCATTTACTTATTTTAATTACTGCTTCACTTTTCTCCAACCAACGCAGTGCAGCAGTCGCCCCTTCATTGCCTGCAAATTCAACAGGTTTACATGCAAGAAATTCTTTATAAGTGCAACCAGGTGTTGCAACTTTCATTTTCTTAAGTATTGGGGCTTGAATCACGTTGTTGTCATTGTTGCCGCCTCCGTTAACACTGTTACTGAAATTATCGTCACACGTGCGTTTACTAGGGTTGGCTTGCGAAGGCTCAACAGGGCTTTTAACAGCAGCGACGATTGCCGGGATAGCATTGGCTATTCCCTGGGCAACGATATTTTCTATATCTTGCCTATTAAGAAAATGATCCTCATGGTTTTGCTCAGATTGATTAACTTCGTTAACTGGTTCATTGATGGCGTGTTCCATCTGATAATTAACAATATATATAAATTATTGGCACAACAATTGGATAGCAATTAAACACAACAGGACAATCACACATAATCAATCAACACGTATAGCCAAAATTGTCGACTTTGCGACTTTCATATTTTTATATATTAGTATGCATCGATACAAACCAGTTATATTACAAAAGTTTTATTTTAAGTTATTTTACATGATTATATTTTTATTATTTATTATTATTATTTTATTATTTATTATTATTATACAAACACACAACCACAGTTAACCAGCCCTTCAGAAACGACGCTCTCTCACGTCGTATTTCCACGAGATTTTCTCCCCCACATCCCGAATTATATTTCCTGCATCCACCAGTTCCTCGCCATAGTGACGGAGTCCAGCTAGGTTTTCTGTGCTCATAGGTGGGTATGGTGCAAGTTCAGGGTCAAACTGAGGAAAATAGACGTTGGGGTTATTCATGAAATTCTGAAATTGCCAGTCGTTTGTCCACCACTCTTCCAGCTGGCCTATAACAGGTTGGGGGTTGACAATAGGATCTGGGATAACAGGCTCCAAATTTATTGGAAGTTCGAATTGGGCAGGGAAATTGAAGAGGTTTTCAGCGGCAGGTCTGATGAGGTCACAATTTGCCAGTTTGTGATCAAGCTCCTCCCATGGTGGCATTTCCTGGGCTTTCCCGGAACTTTCCCCGATCTCCTTTCCTTTCCCTTTATCTTTAGGATCCTCAGTCTTTTTAACCTTCTGGGCAGCTGGCTTCTTCCTACGTCCGCGTTTCCAGTCCAAGATTCTCCTCCTCTTTTTCGGCTTAGGTTTTTCCTAGGCCTGGGCCTGGAAGGTTAGTGGTTCCTCAGTATCTGCCTGGTAGCCAGATGGGTTTCCTGTGGTGTCCATATCGGTGGTATGGATAGTAAACTTTTGGAGTGCCTCCGACAGTTCATTCATGTTGTTAGCACACATGAAGAAACATACACAAATTTAAGTTAAAATTTTTATCAATTTAATTTCACAGAATTACAAAAATGGAAAATTTGAAAAATTAAGTATTTCTAAATACTTAATTGACTTAAATCAGTGGCTCTGATACCACCTTTTTCTGTCACGGCCCCCGACCCGGTTTTACCCGTTTCAGGAGCCGTGGGACAGAAACCCGTGGTATTTGTATTTAAATTTGGCAGCAGAAATCTTAACATGATCTTTTAAACTGAAAATGCTCAGTTATTTTATTTCACATTTTGGGACAAACCCCATAATTTACAACAAATGTGATTTCACTTGGAAATCCATGTTTTACAAAAAAACATGTTTATTTATTTTATTTAGTGAGCCACATTCTTCAAGATGGTGTGCTACGCAACACTTTTCCTGGTTCACAGTAAATCACCTGAAACATGTTTAAAAAGATTTTTATCAGCGGGGAAATACTAGCGAGTCATTCAATTTGCACAAAACGACACATTGTTATACATTACAGTATTAAGGGCGATTACAATGTTTATATCAACCAATTACTCAACGGTATTTGTCACTCGACCTGTTCTTTGACTATGGTCATATCACCCATTGGCTAACCCGTTGCCCAATGGTGAGGATTATCAAGTAATGTATACAAAACCCCACATACCGGCTGTAATTGAAGACTACAAAGACTTAATCCCTGTAATTATAACTTTGAAAATAAATAGGGTTTTGGAAACAACTTGGTAAAAAGAGAATGACTCACATTGCAAGTTTAATTGGACAGAATCTTGCCTACTGATTTAGCCTTGTAACCTAGTTAAATAACAATGCACACGAAACAAGGTCAGTAACTTAATACAACATTTACGATAAACTCACGAAATCAAAACCCTCACGATGAATGACAAAGTATAGCCCGAATTTGGGCAGCACTTAAACATCCATCGGATCAGTTTCAATCGATCGGACATTGTATCGTAGCAGTGATCGAGTTAATACCCTGTAATCGTAAAAGCGTCTCGATACCTTATCACTCGTTTTTAAACCGAATATGGACGTTTTGAACTAAATTTTCGAACACAGAAGCAAGCCCCATGCACGACCTATTTATAGAAGAAAATTGAGTTTGTCGCGGCCCGCGTAAACTCTAACAACATCTTACGCGGCCCGCGAGGGCCACCCTAGCTACGGCTAGGGCTAGAGTGTCACGTGTAGGTCCGCCACATGGCTGACACGTGGCCAAAAGCTTATCCGGTCGAACTATTGAGTTGTCGCGCCCCGCGTAAGCTTCCCTTAAGGCTTACGTGGCCCACGAGCGACCAGAAAAATTGAATTTCTTGGGTTTTTATAAGGATTAGGGTTTTAGGGGTCCGGGTTTCTACTTACGGAGTGTTGTGGGACATTTTTGTAGGTCCTTACAGTATGGATCTGGGCTGGCCCATTTAAAACTTGAAAAAGGCCACGTGATAGAGGGGAATTGGATAGCGGGAAAGAGACCAAAAAATCAGGGAGCGTGGGAGGCCATTAGTGGGGAAGTTAATTAGGAAACCGTTAAATTAGGAATTAGTATTAATAGAAGATTGTTTTTCTTGTTTTAGGGTCGATGTTTTTGTTTATCAATTAGGGTTCTACCCAATGTTTTCATAACCGGACCGGCCATCAAACCGGTAACTTTACAGGTTCACTGGTCCGGTCGAACCGGAGTACAAAACCAGCAAATTTAAAATTAAAATAAATATTATATATACAAAAAATACACTTCAGATTACGTGTTCAGATTTTGCTCTTCTAATACCCACTATTCTAAGCCCAATTGTCTAAATACTTAATAGGAAAATTTGTTTTTAATAAACCAACCTTTGTCCCGTTGGTAAATAATAATCTTACCTACGTAATGCGATGAACCTAGCACTACAATTTGAACCCAAGGTAGTTTCCAACCAGTAGGGGCCGAATTCACGAGTTGCGGTCACTCCCAAATCTGCTCCAACAACTAGAGTCGCATCAGCAATGAACCCACCAGCAATCACTCCCCTTCGCATTTTAGAAACAGAGAAACATGCTAGGTACGTTAAAGGTGAGTGTTTTAAATGTGGAGAAAAATACGGTCCGGAGCATAGGTGCAAAACCAGCTCTCTCCAATTGTTAGAGGTGAGTGATCGGAATGTTAAAGAGTTTGGGGAGATCGAAGAAGAAACAAGAGAGATGGCTGAGATCAGTTTGCATGCCATTATGGGCGTGCCACATCACTACACACTGATAGTTTATGGCTATATCAATTCCTTCAAGGTATGAATTCTAATTGACTGTGGTTCCACTCACAACTTTATAAATGACTCCTTGATCCCTAAGGTTAGCTTAGTCACCCATGAGATTGTTCCATTTGGAGTGAGAATTGGCAATGAAGACATCACCCGTGGTAATCAAGTTTGTAAGAATGTTCCACTACACCTAAACGACCTCCAAATCACTCAAGATTTTTATCCTCTCTCTAGGAGGAGCTGACTTAGTACTAGGTATTCAATGGTTAGCCACACTTAACACGGTTCAATCAAACTGGAAGGAAATGTTTCTGAAATTCACCATAAATGGCAAGGATTACACACTACAAGGACCAGCACCGGGTACTCGGCAACCTACTACACTCCGCCACCTCTCTATTGAACCATTCAAGGTGCATACCACAGGACCAGCAGCTCCCATTTTTCATCCCCGACTTGAGAAGTCTGATTTCGGGGCAGAAAGTAATGATACGAACCAATGTTGGGATTGGGCCAATCTGGATCTGGGCTGGCCCATTTAAAACTGGAAAAAAGGGGCACGTGATAAAAGGGAATTGGATAGCGGAAAAAAGACCAAAAAATCAGGGAGCGTGGGATAATCCAGAGAATTCGCAGGAGGCCACCATTAGGCTAGACGGTATGGCACCGTCACCCATCCGTCCTCCATGTGCGACGCCCGTTCTCCCATCCCGCCATCCCCGTCTTCATCCCGTCCCCGTCCTCTCCGTCGGAATATTGACATCCAGGACGATCCAAAACAGGTGGGCCCCTTTCTTTCTTCTCGGCGCCGGCTCCGTCACCCCATCCCGCCCCCCGTCTTCATCCCGTCACCATACCCAGAAGCCTTAGTGGGGAAATTAATTAGGAAACCGTTAAATTAGGAATTAGTATTAATAGCAGATTGTTTATCTTGTTTAGGGTCGATGTTTTTGTTTATCAATTAGGGTTCTACCTATTGTAATTGGAGATTTTACCTATCTCGAATCAGGCTAGTTATCATATATTCAAGCTTTTGACTTTCTGTTTCTATCAACATGTTTTTTTTTTCTGAACAGAAAGTTATAAGCTTGAACGAAGAGACTTCTTTGCTGCTGGTGCCATGTCATGACTAGAACCGCTTTTGACAAAATCAAGCACAACAGAAGCTAGCTCATTCTGATGACAGGTGTATTCATGATCAGCTCCATTGATGATATGCAATTTGTGGTTTGATATATGCTTTGCAAACTCCATGGCATCTTTCATTGGTATCATCATTTTCATAAAAAAAAGCAAATATATGATTAAAAAATATTGAAGATTTAGATCAAGAACAATTGGTGAATAGGTGATGATCAGTTTAAACTTATTAAATTACTGTAACTTGTGAATTAAGATGGCAAAATCAACTTATGTTATAATTTATGTATGTATCGTGTATTGTCATATATGTTATACCTGTTGATTATAGAAGCAGAATTACAATACCAAGGCCATAACATGACACTCTTTTCCCAAGTATGCACTTAATGATTCATTCTTTATCCAAAAAATAGAATTTTAATAAAAATTACTAGCAAAAAGCAATTACCCATTGCCAGCAAAGTCAAAGCAAAGGCACTAATTCCTTCTGTTGCAAAAGCAGCTGCAAGATTTACCATAGGAATCCTTTCCTGTAGTATAAAAGATCAATCAAAAAAAGTAGAGTTAATTACTCTTTTCGTCCCTGAGGTTTGTCAAAAATAACGGTTTCAGTCCATTAGTTTAAAAATTGTGATTTCAGTCCATTAGTTTCATTTTCGTAACCATTTCAGTCCACCAACTTAACTCCATCCATTTATTCTGTTAACTTTGAGTGAAATTACCAAATTGCCCCTATGGTTCAATTAAAAAAAACGCTGGTCACAGGTTTCGAACCTGTGACCTTTGCTTTGAAATGTGATTGTTAAACCAATAGGCCATGTATCAATCTTGTGAATGAATTCATATTGTTTTTCTTATAACATAGCATATCCATCATCATCTTCCCCAAACCACTTCCGCCACACCACAACTACCTCCGCTACACCACAACCACCTCCGCCACACACAGCCACCACACCACAATAACTATCAGTCATGTAGGGGAAACCATGATCATTTTCACTACAAACCACCACATTCACATACAAGTACTTGCGATCCAAATAAAGACTCATGACTTAAATTCATCATAAAAAAAAAGCTAAAACAAACCATTTTCACAGTATCATCATTCATCAGAAAGGATGGAACTTGCCTAATACATTAGATACAGCCACAACAGTTTTAAGAATGTATGCTTTAACACCCCTGATTTGGTTATATTTATTTATCATAATTCAGAACTTGGCACCCCTGATGTGGTGTGGTGGTGTGTGACGAGGATGGTGGTGGTGTATGGCGGAGGTGGTTGTGGTGTGGTGGCTGTGTGTGGCGGAGGTGGTTGTGGTGTGGCGGAGGTCGTTGTGGTGTGGCGGAAGTGGTTTAGGGTTAATGGTGGCTTCTCCATTGATAAAGATGAAAGGTTTGGGGAAGATGATGATGAATATGCTATGTTATAAGAAAAACAATATGAATTCATTCACAAGATTGATACATGGCCTATTGGTTTAACAATCACATTTCAAAGCAAAGGTTGCAGGTTCGAAACCTGTGACCAGCGTTTTTTTTAATTGAACCATAGGGGCAATTTGGTAATTTCACTCAAAGTTAACAGAATAAATGGATGGAGTTAAGTTGGTGGACTGAAATGGTTACGAAAATGAAACTAATGGACTGAAATCGCAATTTTTAAACTAATGGACTGAAACCGTTATTTTTGACAAACCTCATGGACGAAAACAGTAATTAACTCAAAAAAGTAACATACTACCCTTGACAAGCAATATTGACCAGATGCTAACCAAACTGACATAGATTACTATTGAAACAAAATAAAATGATGCAATTTATACAGCTAGTATCAGATTGGAGTGCGAACAAGATTACGCTTTTTTTATAACTTGGCCCATTTGGCGTGTTAGAGATAAAAGCATAACTTGAATCATCCCATTCAAAGTAAATGGGTGAAAATTGGCACCCTCTAAAAGTGCTCTCACTAGACTACCATCAAATCATATCATAATATGATCACAATGACGAACCTTGCAGGATCTATAACCATGACACACGATGATAACCTCCTTTGAGCCTGTTTCATGCAATATGCCAACAAGCTTTTCATCATAGCTATTCTGAATTATAACTCTCTGATGTTGAATCTCAACTGCTGCTCAAGTTTACAGAAAAAGACGATTAATTATGTTAGACCTATAAACAAGATAGGGGAAAATCATCAAACAGGTGGTGTGCACACCACAGGTGTGATCACGTAAATTGATGTTTACACAGCTCTATTATTCCTAAACAGTTACGCTTGAACTTTTGATGCGATACCAATTGGCAGTAACAAAGCAGAACGTATTGCAATGGGTTCTTCTCAGAAATGAAATCTGGAATTAAAATAGAGCTTTGTAAGTGATTTCGATCAGTGTAACCTGAGAGGAGATGGAAGTCTTCAGGGGGCGAATTTGATGTACCCATCATAAAAAACCTTGGGTCTTTACAGGAATTTCATTTTGGCAGATGAGAAGAGCGAATTGAAAAAGAAGCGAATGGAATTCGATTTAGAGGATGATCGGCATCGATTTGGGAACCCTCAGTCAGGAAGGAATTTCCCCCTTCGTGAAATATCTAGCTTCTAGCCTACCCGGGGTTAAGGGGGTGTTTGGGGTTCCTTATTTTTATTTTTATGACTTATAACTTATTTTGAGTGAAAAGGACTTTTGAAAGTGTTTGGGGTTTCTTCCTATGTGAGGGCAGAAGTTCAAAAGTCAGGAATTCCTGACTTTTTTTCTTCAAAAGGACTTTTTAACTTTTGAAAATAAGGAAAGCCAAACATGCCCTAAATAAAATTTTACTCTTTGTGAGTGGGATTGGATTATAGCATTGACTCGTTTGTGTCCTTCCACTCTACATCACAAATTAACTGTCATTTCATTAACCCCGCTTTCATTCAATTTCTTTCATTGGTTTTACCTAGGGATGAGCATATGCCACCGAATACCGATCCCGATCGGTATCCACTTTTTGGCGTTTTCGGTATCGGGACGGTACGGTATCGGTATTATACCGATACAGACCCTCAAAATACGGTATAATACCGATACCGTACCGTACCGATACCTAACCGACATGTTTCGGTATCGGTACCTAGTTTGGGTGAAATTCGGGATCGGTATTAGTCGGTATCGGTTCGGTATCGGATACCGATATGCTCATCCCTAGTTTTACCTTCATTTTTCTCTTTCACTTCGCTTCACATCACGCCCCAATCATTTTTTAATCATATATTTATTTCTTATTTTTTATAAACTAATTTACATTAATAATTAAATAAATCATACTAATATTAAAATACCTAATAAAAATACGTTATGAATATAAGCTCTAAAATAAAAATACACTAAAAAGTTGATTTTGCCTAAGTAGCCTAAGATGGATTGTGATGATGACATGTGACACTCCTAATAAGTAGGAATGAAGGCATTTTGGTTCTCAGTGGCGGATCTAGAAAATCCGCCAAGCGGTAACGTTTTATAAAAAAACGGTTACGAAATTGAAAACAACGTCAAATTTTTCCAAAATTTACACTAATTTTACACTATCGCCGGATCGCCAAGCGGTAGCGGGCGTTCCCCCTTGTAATGAAGTAAATCCGCCCCTGTTGGTCCTTATAACTAGGAGTGAAACTGACATGTGGCACCCCTTTTATTTTTTTAAAAAATACAAAAAAAAATCTTGTACAAAAAAATCTAGCATAAAAAATCTAGTACAAAAAATATAGCACAATAAATGTAATCCAAAAAATATAGCACAAAAAATGTAGTACAAAAAAATATAGCACAAAAAATTTATTACAAAATAATATAGCAGGAAAAAAATTAGCAAAAAAATGTAGTACAAAAAAATCCAGCACAAAAAGACTGAGAAAAAAAAAATTAAAACAAAAAAATTTAGCACAAAAATATAGTACAAAAATCCAGTACAAAAACAAATGTTATACAACATAGAAATACAACACATTTTAGTGGGTTTTTTTAATCTTTATATTTTATATAGCAATATGGTACTCAAATTAAAGATAAAAAGACGCTCGATTTTACGGTGAATTTTTTATGAAAAAATAATGTCGTATAAAAAAGTTATGAAAGTTTAAAAATTAGGGGTGAAATATGCATCAGGGAAAAATTACACGTCATACATGCCACATCAGATTAAATTGACACGTAGGCTAATTTTCCTAACCAGGTTAGTGTTTATTTAACGAGGGGGTGCCATGACAAACAATGTGTTAAGTTGGGAGTGGTGTAAGCCAAAGTCAAAGTTGAGAGTGCCAGCGGCCAAATGACAATAGTTGGGGGTGTTTAAATCCATTAACCCTAAAAAAAATTGAAAAAAGAAAAAAAATTGTGTGTTTTTAGGCTTTTTTAATTAGTTTTCGAGTTTTCGTGATAAAAATGGTTTTCATTTGAACCATCCCCTATCTATCTATAGCCTACCCGGGGTTAAATAAGATTTTACTCTTGTGAGTGGGATTGGATTATACCATGTACAATTGTTGTTTGTTAATTGTTTTGATAGTGCTTTTGGCAGTTTAGTATGGACTCGTTTGTGTCCTTCCACTCTATATCACAACCACGTTATGAATTAACTGTCATTTCATTAACACATTATCACCCCGCTTTCCTTCAATTTCTTTCACTAACACCTATGGTTTTACCTTCATTTGTCTCTTTCACTTCGCTTCATATCACTCGTCCCAATCATTTTTTAATCATTTTTTTTATTTCTTATTTTTTATAAACTAATTTACATTAATAATTAAATAAATCACACTAATATTAAAATACCTAATAAAAATACGTTATGAATATAAGCTCTAAAATAAAAATACACTAAAAACATAAGCCCTAAAATAAAAATAAATTAAAAATAAAAGTCCTAAAATAAAATACATTAAACATAAAACTAATGCATCTCTGAACGAAATTGTTGGCAAATCAAGTTTTTCTTTTTGTGGTTGAGTATTTCTTTGTATCGTTGTCCATATCTTCGCCTTTCATTGAAATCACCATAAGAACGATGGCATCGGTTTTATGTTGTTTGAGGGATAACAATTGGCGCCCACCGCATTTCTTATAACCTTTTTCATCTCTTTTCGTTCAAAAAAAACTGATCAATGGCTGATCCAAACTCTTCTTTTCCAATCGTCGGTGAACACTCTCCGTTTGACACGACGGCGGACAACACTCACGTCCAAAACCACCAAAGGGACGAGCAAACCGAAAGAGAGTTCACGGAGGCAGGAGTCACCAACCTCTTTGGTAGCACCACTCGCACAAACCCACAAACTACCCCTGGCGTCCTGAATACAGGTGCAACCAACACGGTTTTCCCTTCCCTGCCCGAAGGGGAGACACCAGCATCCTGGTATGCAAAATCTCAAGCAGTCCAGAACATGGCTTATGTACAAATGTGCGTGCAAGCCTAATTTCCAGTACAAACACCAGCCCAACAAGCAAATCTGCAACACGCATCACCACATTCCGCGCAACGCGTCCTGTGTCAACTTACAGGGAGTTGGGATATAGTACTGAATCACATCTGCAAACACCTTCGCGCACCACGGCAAAGCCCATTGGTGAGCAACAACAATACCCAAGAGATATGTCGCAACCCCCGAACCCTGATCCCCGGGAACGAGCGGCCGCGAGCCAGTTTCGGTGGTATCACGTGTATTGTCCAATTTGGCAGCGGAATTTTCATCAGGACCGTAATTAGGAAATGTTTATCAGAGTAAAACCATCATTTATATATAAATAAACATATTGGGACAAAACCCAAGTTTTTATTACAAGCTGACTTATAAGGATAAATCCCATTTTATTTGAATTAAAACGCCTTCTTTATTTAGGTAACTTTTATAGCCACTTTTTCCAAGCCTTCAGTGCTGTCCAGCTGGCTTCTAATTGGATTTCACATTGTGTTACCTGAAACGCGTTTTAAAAACATTTGTCAGTTGAAAATACTGGTGAGTGAATCCAAGTTTAATCAAGAATTATTAATTTAATTCAAACTTAACAGTATTGAGGGCGATTACAATGTTTATATCTACCCAATTACTCATTCAGTACTGTCAATCCTGACTGGTGGGTCATATTACACATTGGCTAACTCTTCGTCCAATGGTAACGTTACTCACATTTTGTATACAAAACCCCAACATACCGGCAGTAATCGTAGAATTACAAAGACTCAATCACTGCTAAATTGCATTGTAAAATAGTTAAGGTTTTGTAAAAACAGTTTACAAAAAGGAGATTACTCACATTGCTATTTTAGGTTTTTTGTAAGGGTTTCCTGGTAACAATCTATAATTTACACAAAAACACACGTGTTAGTATAATAACCCATTTTAACATTAGTAATACCCTCCCCGAGACGTATTAGAGCTCGTCCTCGAGATCTACTGAAACAAGTGTGGATATTTCCTTTGCATTTCAGATTCAAGTTCCCATGTGTACTCAGGTCCTCTTCTGGAGTCCCACTTTACTTTAACCAGAACTAGTCTCTTATGCTTGATATTATTGACTTTCCTGTCTTCGATCTGTTGAGGCCTTTCTACAAACTTGAGTTGTTCGTTTACCTCTATATCCTTAAGAGGTACTATTAGCGATTCATCCGCTAAGCATTTCTTGAGATTAGATACATGAAACACATCATGTATTCCTGCCATTTCCTTTGGCAGTTGTAGCTGATAGGCTACAGGTCCTATTCTTCTAATAATCTCAAAAGGTCCAATATACCTGGGGCTTAGCTTTCCTCTTTTGATGAATCTTACTACTCCTTTCCAAGGAGAAACTTTCAACAATACTTTATCTCCTACTTGAAATTCCAATGGTTTGCGTCGGTTATCAGCGTAGTTCTTCTGTCTATCACGTGTTGCTTTTAATCGTTCTTTGACTTGAATGATCTTGTCAGTTGTTTCCTGCACTATCTCAGGTCCAGATAGTTGCTTTTCCCTAATTTCTACCCAACAGACTGGGGTTCGGCACTTTCGTCCATAAAGTGCTTCGAATGGTGCAGTATTGATACTTGTGTGATAACTATTATTATAAGAAAATTCTATTAAAGGTAAGTGATCGTCCCAATTACCTCCGAAATCAATTACACAAGCTCTAAGCATGTCTTCCATTGTCTGAATTGTCCTTCCGCTTTGTCCGTCCGTTTGAGGATGATAAGCTGTGCTCAGATTCAACTTGGTTCCCATGGATTTTTGGAAACTTGACCAAAAATGAGAGGTAAAACGGCTATCCCTAACAGAAACAATTGATAAAGGAATTCCATGTAATGAAACGATTTCATTTACATATAATTTAGCTAATTGTTCCATGCTAAAAGTTTCCTTCATTGGTAGAAAATGAGCTGACTTTGTTAGCCTATCTACAATCACCCAAATTGTATCATTACCTTTCCTTGTTTTGGGTAATTTGGTAACAAAATCCATTGTTATCAATTCCCATTTCCACACTGGCATTTCTAATTGCTGTAACAAACCTGAGGGTTTCTGGTGTTCAGCTTTAAGTTGTGAACAAGTTAAACATTTAGAAACATAAGCTGCTATGTCCTTCATTCCTATCCACCAGAAATTTTTCCTTAAATCCTGATACATTTTATCACTTCCTGGATGCATCGTGTATTTAGACTTATGGGCTTCTTCTAATATACGATGACGTAGGTTTCCTAATTTAGGTATCCACATTCTCTTTTCATGGAATCTCCAAATTCCATCTGTTCCTTGTTCTAATTCCTTAGTCATACCTTTCAATTTTTCAGTATCATCCTTGATTACTGATTCTTGTGCTTTTCTAATTTGATCATTTAAATCTACTTTTAGATTTAATTTAAGAGAACGTACCCTTTTTGGCTTTTTGTGATACTTTCGACTTAAAGCATCTGTCACTACATTTGCTTTTTCTTCATGATATTGGATATCACAATCGTAATCACTAAGCAATTCCATCCAATGTGTTTGTCTCATATTCAACTCTTTTTGCCCGAAAACATACCTTAAACTCTTATGATCAGTGAATATGGTAAACTTACTACCATAAAGGTAATGTCTCCAAATCTTAAGGGCAAAAATTATAGCTCCTAACTCCAGATCATGGGTTGAATAATTCTCTTCATGATTCTTAAGTTGTCTAGAGGCGTAAGCTATAACCTTTTGGCGTTGCATTAATACACATCCATAACCTAATTTAGAAGCGTCATAATAGACTACAAAGTCTTCCGTTCCTTCTGGTAATGCTAGTATGGGTGTATGGGTTAATCTTTGCTTAAGAATTCTAAATGCTTCTTCTTGTTTTGGTCCCCATTCAAACTTAATGGATTTACAGGTTAACTTAGTTAAAGGGATGGCTATTCTAGAAAAATCTCGAATAAATCTTCTATAATAACCGGCCAATCCTAAGAAACTTCTAATCTCGATTGGTGACTCAGGGGTTTTCCATTTAGTAATTGCCTCGATTTTTGTTGGATCCACATGAATCCCTTCATGATTTACTAAATGTCCAAGAAATTGTACCTGTTCTAACCAAAATTCATACTTTGAAAACTTAGCATAAAGCTTTTCCTTTCTTAATAAACTTAAAAGTGCGTGCAAATGCTTTGCATGATCCTCTTTACTCTTAGAGTAAATTAGAATATCATCTATAAAGACAATTATGAATTTATCCAAATATGGCTTACATATTCGGTTCATCATGTCCATAAATGCGGCTGGGGCATTGGTTAAACCAAATGACATGACAGTAAATTCATAATGGTCATACCTTGTTCTGAAGGCAGTCTTAGGAATATCCTCTTCCTGTACCTTTAATTGATGATATCCTGACCTTAAATCGATTTTAGAGAAAAATCGAGCTCCTTGCAGTTGATCGAACAGATCATCGATTCTCGGTAATGGATACCGATTTTTAATCGTGACCTTGTTCAATTCACGGAAATCAATGCACATACGCATTGATCTGTCCTTCTTTTTAACGAATAGAATTGGCGCTCCCCATGGCGATGAACTTAGCCGTATGAATCCTTTTTCTAACAATTCATCCAATTGTTTCTTCAATTCCTGCATTTCGGCGGGTGCCAAACGGTAAGGTGCTTTGTCAATTGGCGCCATTCCTGGTAATAGATGAATTCTGAATTCAACTTCTCTGTCTGGAGGTAGTCCTGGTAATTCTTCTAGAAATACATCTGAAAACTGAGACACTACTGAAATGTCTTTTAGTTCTTTTCCTTTAGTGTTAGTGATTATGGAAATCAAATACACTATAGATCCTTTTCTTATATAGCTTGCAGTTTTCATCACAGAAATGAATTTCGTGGATCTAGAGGGTTTATCTCCTTTAAGTGTGATCTTTTCACCTTTTGGTGAATTTACTTGGATTGACTTCTGATCACATAAGATACTGGCTTTATTAGCTATTAACCAATCCATTCCTAAAACGACATCAAATCCTGCCAGATTCATTGGGTAAAGGTTTGCAATAAACTTTTGGTTTAAAATTTCTATTCTTGCTCCCTGCAAGATTTCAGAAATCCTAACAGTTTCTCCATTAGCTGTCTCTACGAGATATTCTTGTGGTAGTTTAGTTAATGACTGATTTAGAAGTTTGCAAAATGAAGTATTAATAAAACTTTGGTTCGCACCAGAGTCAAATAATACTTTAGCAAAAACATCATTAACTAGAAACGTACCGGCTATCACATCTGGAATCATCTTGGCTTCATCTGCAGTCAGAACAAATGCTCTAGCATTTTTAGTGTTCTTGTTGTTCACAGCTGGAGCCAATTTTGGACAGTTTGGCTTGATATGACCTTGTTCCCCACAGTTGTAGCATACCCTGTTGTTGGCTTTTCTCCTGCAGTCTTCTTCCTTGTGTCCGGATATTTTGCAGAAATTGCAATAGATAGAGCATTTTCCAGAATGCTTCCTTTTGCAATGCTTGCAATAAGGTGCAGAGGTAGAACCTATATTCCTACGGTTGTAATTCCCTGTACGGAATTCTTGGGTAAGCCTCTGTGCTAGGTTTTTCCTCTGGTCTTCTTCTCTAGTACGTATTAATTCATCAGTCAAGGTATTTGTTAATTCTACAGCTTCTTCTATAGTCTGGGGTCTAGCTGCCTTGACTACATGTCTAATCTCTCCAATTAATCCCCAGATGTAACGGGAGATTAATACCGGCTCTGGTGATGCAAGGGTTGGTACTATTCTAGCATATTCAAAGAATAATTTTGTGTACCCCTTACTATCCACTCCATTCATCCTAAGATTTAGGAATTTGTTTGCTATTTGCTCTTTTTCATTAGGAGGGCAGAATTTCCTTTCTACCATATTCCTAAATTCTTCCCATTCCATGTTGTAAACCCTATCACTTCCTCTAGACTGAAGGATAGTGTTCCACCATTCTAAGGCTGAGTTCTTAAACAGACTAGAAGCAAACATTATTTTATCTTCTTCAGCACACTTGCTTATTTTTAGAACAACCTTAGTCTTTTCTATCTAGCGTAGAGCTGCAATAGGTTCTTCATTGCCCGAGAATTCTATTAGTTTACAGGACCAGAATTCTTTGTAAGAACAACCGTAAGACACGGTTCTTCTTCTCTTGGGAATGGGCACTTGAAGTACAGGGACATTGTTCACGCTGTGTTCTGGTTCAATTGGTCGCTTACTGCTATGTTTACTTTTATTATTCGCTTCTTGAACCATTTGAATAATAAATGGCATTGCATCTATAATTCCTTGTGCCACTATGTGTTGGACGGCACTATTATCCATTTGGTTCCCATTGTTATTGACGCTTGGATTCTCATTAACCAAGTTAATGTTACTATGGTTATCGTTATTCAGATTGTCTTGATTTCCTTTGTCGGCCATCTGAATTTTAAACATTTACCCCGTATTAATATCACAAAATAATATCTAATATAGTCATTCACATGACACGCAATTTAGCCAAAAGCGTCGATCATTGCGACTTTACTCTATTCATATACTATGCGTCTATTACACACCAGTACTGAAATAAAAATTACAATACCGACTGAAATAAAATTACACTAATAGTAGTAGGCATCCGTACACACATATTTTATTTTATTTTATTATTTTATTATATTATTATTATTATTATTACTATTACCATTTCTACCGTCACATTCACGGATATGGATTCATCCAGAAATCCATATTGCGTTCGTCATACTTCCAGACGAGACGCTCTCCCACCTGTCGCATTCTTTCACTACTTTCTAGAATTTCCTCACCAAATGTCCTAAGTTCTTGTACATTGTCTGCACTCATTGGGGGTGCAGGTTCTAGGACTGGGTTCGGAATCTGGGGTGCGGGTTTCTGATATGGGGTGTATGGGTCCTGAGATGGTAAGGATCTTCTAAAATCTCCCTAATGTATTCATCGTGATAATAGGGGTCTAAAGGATCCAAACCTAGGTAGTCTCCTAGAGTTGGCATGGGCATGTCTTCATGCATTGGGTAACGTTGCACGTAGTCCCTATTATCGTCCCACCAGGGGTCGTAATTTGGGTCTAGGGGGTTTGGTGCTGGTACCCTAGGTATTTCTTCTGGATTGAAGTCATGCATCTCTACTTGGTTTTCGGGGTTTTCTATCTCCATGGGTTGGTCAGGGATTGACAGTTGTGGTTGGGGTGCTTTTATTTGGTCCAGATTAGGGTTAGCTGCAGTGGTGGCTAGTATGTGGATGTTGGCTATACCCCTATTTATCATATCCTGGGCATAATCATCTGTCTCTCTTTTGGCTGCTGCTAGTACCCTCTGTTCCTGTAACTTTTTCATACGTTTTCTACGCTCGTGTGCCCCTCAACTGAACCATCCCCTCTTTTTCTGAGGAAATGGCTCTCAGATTGAGCCTTAAACACAAAGATTCCTTCTTCCGTATCAGCAGAGTACCCTGAGAGGGCAGGCTGAGAAGAGGAGGTGCCTTCGCTTCTAGGCGAACCAGACAATTGACGGTACGCGTCAGATGGCCTTTGGTCGCTCTTACTGTAAACTAACAGATAGTCAAATAACACATAACAATAAATACAGTTATACACGTATTTTCGTAATTTATTTCCTAACACTTTGCATTTTGATGTCAGCAGAACACCTCTGTGGCTGAATCAGTGGCTTAGCTCTGATACCACCTTCTGTCGCAACCCCCGATCCCTAATCCCCGGGAACGGGCGGCCGCGAGCCAGTTTCGGTGGTATCACGCGTATTGTCCAATTTGGCAGCGGAATTTTCATCAGGACCGTAGTTAGGAAATGTTTATCAGAGTAAAACCACCATTTATATATAAATAAACATATTGGGACAAAACCCAAGTTTTTATTACAAGCTGACTTATAAGGATAAATCCCATTTTATTTGAATTAAAACGCCTTCTTTATTTAGGTAACTTTTATAGCCACTTTTTTCAAGCCTTCAGTGCTGTCCAGCTGGCTTCTAATTGGCTTTCACATTGTGTTAGCTGAAACGCGTTTTAAAAACATTTGTCAGTGGGAAATACTAGTGAGTGAATCCCAGTTTAATCAAGAATTATTAATTTAATTCAAACTTAACAGTATTGAGGGTGATTACAATGTTTATATCTAGCCAATTACTCATTCAGTACTGTCAATCCTTACTGGTGGGTCATATTACACATTGGCTAACTCTTCGTCCAATGGTAACGTTACTCACATTTTGTATACAAAACCCCAACATACCGGCAGTAATCGTAGAATACAAAGACTCAACCACTGCTAAATTGCATTGTAAAATAGTTAAGGTTTTGTAAAAACAGTTTACAAAAAGGAGATTACTCACATTGCTGTTTTAGGTTTTTCATAAGGGTTTCCTGGTAACAATCTAGAACTTACACAAAAACACACATGTTAGTATAATAACCCATTTTAACATTAGTAATACCCTCCCCGAGACGGTATTCCAATGACTACGTCGGGCAGAACCACGACAGCCGTTACGGAACCCTAGATCAATCGGGCAGCGTATCTAATACGTATCCAGGGGTTATAATACTTACAACCGAGCAGAACTTCGCTATTTAGGGGGGTATAATACCCGAGTATAATAAGCCTACTATCAGAAATTGAGATTGAGAAAGAAAGAAATGAACGACGAAAAACGAAAACCCGTTGCTTTCTTATATAGGTGCTGATCTCGGTTCTCTCGCGGCTCGCGTAACACAAGCACAGGGCCTACGCGGCCCGCGTTGACCTCCGGTCAATGCGTAGCTGGGCTGAGTCGACAACTAGCTCCGCCGGGTGTTGGGCCACGTGGCGGCCCGGGCCGTGCCAGGCCTTAAGTTCACGCGGCCCGCGTGAAGGTTGGGGTTGGTCTTACGCGGCCCGCCTCAACTTAAATTTCAGATTTTTAATTATTTTTAATACTATTTAATGTATTTGAGGCCCGTATTCGCGTATTGGGTGTATTTTGGGACGTATTGGGATATTTTAAAATATATTAGGGTGTCGGAAAAATAAAAATAATCGAGGGTGTCGGTTTATTCAGGATTGTTACAAGATAGTTACCGAAACGTAAGCAGTACGCGCAACACGTACACTAACACGGGGCACTATGAAGACACTTATCATAATCGTCCTAGAAGGCATACTCCATTGCGTGAGCGTTTTGGTCCGCGCAGGATCACAGACGAGTTTGAAGACATGTCAGATGAGTATGATCCATCATACCAAGAAGGGGACACTACAAGTGTGTTTAGAAGACTCCCAACAAGACACCAAGCATACAGACCTCGCGCGCGCATATGTTACAATCTAGGAGCTGAACATGATTTTAGTTTGAGCTATAGACCAGCAGGTGTTGCCGAAAAGTCAAAATTTATCAGGGAGATAGCGATGGCTCCACTAGAAAAGACCGAGCTACCACATAATTCTCGGAAAATACAACGGGCTTACCGACCCAGAAGATCACATACAAATATTCACAAGTTCCGGAGTTGTTGGAGGATGGTCACTCCCAGTTTAGTGCCATTATCATAACATTAAACTAAAAAAAGAAAGAAAAAATATGAAAAAAATAAAAACCATTAGCTCGGCCCCGCCATGGCTGCAACCGGAGTTAACTTGCCAAGTAGGAGGACACCATCATCGCCGGCTACATTCGTCAACAAAGAGAAACACTAAAAATCCGACAAAAAAGCACTCGCATTCACCATAGATTGGCTCAAAACCAACATCAGATGGCTTAACCGACAACCACCACGAAATTTGATGAAAACTAAACCTTTTAAACCGAAACAAAACCATCCATACTAGCAAACGATTTCTATAAACCATTGTATAAACCCACATGCAAAGATTACAAAACACAATGCACCCCAAAGTCACAACCACTCCGACCTCATCACCATAGGCCTTTTAAAGCAAGCCTTTTAAAGCCAAACCAAACCCACAAACCATCCGACAATATTTTAAAGACAACCGCATAACCAAATATGCAAAGAGTATAACGAACCATGCACAACCATGGTTGGTAATTGATATTATCTTAATATTATTTAACCATTAAATAATACTTCACCATTAACTATTAATTGTTTCTTAAATAATAATAAAAAATCAATTAATTAATCATTTGATAAATAATTATTTACTTTAAATATTTCACGAAATATTTAATATCGTATTTCGCTAAACTGCAATTCGTGTACATATTATTTAACTTATAAATACTATTCACTTGTTTGTCGTCAAAAGTGTAACTCTTTGGATCGTACCTGGTTAGCAACTTTAATTTTTTTTTATTAATCCGACATCTCATATCCAATAAGTTTTTCTGGGAAAGGGGTGTAGATCTAATCTTACGTTGTATTTAAAATCAAGACAAAATTGCAGAAAACAACCTTTATGTATACCCCAAACTGCACTTTATACCTTTCACTATGAAATCCGCCAAAACCAACCTTTACGTTCATGTTTTGTTACACCTTATAACCTTTAGCACTAACCACGTCAAAAAGTTTAGTTAAATGGACTCACATGCCTTGCATGTGAGGGCATTTAGGTCTTTTACTAAAATTCATTTAAAACATTAGGGTATTAATTTAAAAAAAAATCAGTTAATGGGTATTTTGATAATTTAACTAGACTAAAATAATAAAAAAAAACAAAACCTAAATCAATATTCGTCATTTATACATCATCATCAAACATCATCATCTGAAACCCAGATCTTCATCAACATCATCTTCTTCATAAAAAGTCTTATAAACCCTAGAATTTCAAGACACCATGTCTGTCACACCCCAACCGATGGCGGAATCATCGGGGCATTGCACTGAGCGAAACAGATTGTCCAGAAGTTTCCATAACAACTATCATTACCATTTAATTTAAATGATACGTCCCATACCGTATCTCAAATAGTCAAACAAGTTATTACAGATAACATCAAAACAAATATTCTGTTCCGACAACTCAGATTTAAACATAACTAATTTATTTGTTGGTTTCTAGGACTCCTGTTCCTAGCTTCAATTTCATCACAGCACAGCAAGCGTCCTAGACCTTTCCTAGCCTCGATTTCACAACGGGCTAGGCATACAAACAACCTAAGCACTTGTCACATACGTTAAAATAAAGTCAATACATATAATGTAAAGGTGAGCATACAAGTTTGATAATAGCATAATAGAGTTCGAATTCGTTTACGCATAACCAGCACGTACACATAGTGAAATGAAGCACGTTAGTTATCGACATAGATCCATCGATACCAATGACTGCGGGTTGACTGCCCGAGGCAGTTCGCAATACATGATTACCACCGTAATCCATGCAAGTAAAAGATCCTTAACAACCCCCGAATGAACGGGTGCTGAGTCCAAACTATAGTACTATCGTTGCTAAGGCAGGTAGACATCATTCCATGTGTAAACATAACAAACAAGCATTCATAAGCCACGTATAACATGCATTAATGGTTAGCGTTAAAATAGCTTGAGTAGTGTGATAATTGTAGTTTGAATATTCGTAACGTATGTAACACCCAAAAGTGCTAAAAGCAAAAAGGGTTCGAGTATACTCACAGTGGTTGATGGATTGAAGGGAGCGCTTTACAGCGAGTACGGTTAGCCTGAATAGATTCGATAACGTAACGATAAGCGGCGCGTAAAACGATATAGAGTAAGAGCGGGTAGGATAGCTGATCGTGCGGATTAGTTATCCGTGCGAGTAAGTTATCCGTGCGAGTGAGTTATCCGTGCGAGTGAGTTATCCGTGCGGATGGTAATCCGTCGGGATTAGTCACTCGTGCGGATTAGTTATCCGTGCGAGTAAACTATCCGTGCGGATGGTAATCCGTCCGGATTAGTCACTCGTGCGGATGGTTTATCCGTGCGGACAACTATTCGAGTGGATTGTTTCTTCCTAAGGATGTGTTTGTGTATGATGGCTTGTGCTTTGAAGTTTCCGTTGTAGCATTTAGAAAATACCTAAGTATCTCTACCCTTCAAGGTGGTCGCGCGGATAGTAATCCGTCCGGATTAGTTGTTCGTGCGGACAAGACAATCCGTCCGGATAGTCTGTCCGTGCGGACAACTTGTCCGTGCGGCTAGGATAATCCGTCCGGATTAGTTGTTCGTGCGGACAAGACAATCCGTCCGGATAGTCTGTCCGTGCGGACAACTTGTTCGTGCGGCTGGACATGTTGAGATTTGTTTTAAGGCCTTAGTATCTCATGATCCGAAGAGTAATCCATTCAGAGGTCGTCCGTCCGGATTGCTCCTTCGTCGATACTCAAACCTTAATTTGGATGTGGGTCCCAAGGGTAGCTCGTCCGGGTGGCAACCGTCCGGATAGCCTGTCCGTGCGGACCGCTTGTCCGTGCGGACAGCTTGTCCGTGCGGACAGCCTCTCGTTCTGGCTGTTCCTTCCGTCTACTCTTGGTTTCCGTTGACGTTTATCGAGACTTTCTGATTACGTGGTAACCACTTGGAATGGTATTCTCACCCGCCTGACTAAGCCGGCTAGGAACCACCCTAACTCGACCTGTTGGCGACTCAGAACGGTATTCCGGTTCACCTCGAAATCAGGGGTCTTGTTGGTGGAATCCAAATTTAGGACTAGCGCACCACTATTACCGAGTAGAGACTAGAACCGATCAGATTCGTACCGGTTTCAAGGGTAAAAGAAGGAGAAAACTTAGATCTATTTCTTTCAACTCTTTTATCCTTTGAAAAGTTTAGATTTAGGTGGTTTGGTTGTGAAATCGTATGGAAATCGCTCGGATCTGAGTGATTCTTGATGGTATGAAGTCATACTTGAAGTTCATGAGAACTTCATGATGACGTCACCCGAGAATCCCTCGAATCTCGTTGGTTTCACGGTTAAAAGTTGAGATTTGAAAGATAGAAAGGTGTAGAATCGTGTAGTGATCAAGAATGTACAAGAATTAGAGCAAGATCTTACCTGGATCGAGAGAAATCTGAGAAAAAGTGAAGAATGTGTGCTGTTCGGACGTCACTTGCCAAAAGTGGAAAAGTTGGAGAGTGACTCGTGTATTTATAGGATGCCAAAAGGGGAAAGGGGTAGCTCGTGCGGATTGCACGTTACCCGGATGGGGTTATCCGTCCGGATTGGCAATCCGTGCGGATTGTCAATCCGTGCGGATTGTCAATCCGTGCGGATTTTCCATCCGTGCGGATTGACCATCCGTGCGGATTGACCATCTGTGCGGATTGACCATCCGTTCAGATGTCACCCATTTTGGTTCGTTCGGTGCGATTATTCGACGTTTCGAGTACGACTCGATAGGGTTTCCTAGTCAAATTACTTTCAGTCTCAACTACTTCGTATTTCGATCGGGATTCGGGTTCGAGTTCGATTGTATTCGAGTCAGTCTTCGAGTTCGATTGAGTTCGCTTGATTATCACAACATAACATAAAATAAAATAAATAAACATACACAGGTTACACGTAAGTTCATGAGAACTTCATGATGACGTCACCCGAGAATCCCTCGAATCTCATTGGTTTCACGGTTAAAAGTTGAGATTTGAAAGATAGAAAGGTGTAGAATCATGTAGTGATCAAGAATGTACAAGAATTAGAGCAAGATCTTACCTGGATCGAGAGAAATCTGAGAAAAAGTGAAGAATGTGTGCTGTTCGGACGTCACTTGCCAAAAGTGGAAAAGTTGGAGAGTGACTCGTGTATTTATAGGATGCCAAAAGGGGAAAGGGGTAGCTCGTGCGGATTGCACGTTACCCGGATGGGGTTATCCGTCCGGATTGGCAATCCGTGCGGATTGGCAATCCGTGCGGATTGTCAATCCGTGCGGATTGTCAATCCGTGCGGATTGTCAATCCGTGTGGATTGACCATCCGTTCAGATGTCACCCGTTTTGGTGCGTTCGGTGCGATTATTCGACGTTTCGAGTACGAATCGATAGGGTTTCCTAGTCAAATTACTTTCAGTCTCAACTACTTCGTATTTCGATCGGGATTCGGGTTTGAGTTCGATTGTATTCGAGTCAGTCTTCGAGTTCGATTGAGTTCGCTTGATTATCACAACATAACATAAAATAAAATAAAATAAATAAACATGCACAGGTAACACGTAAGGCACACACACACGTATAAACAACAAGTAAAATACACAGTTCGAGTTACGATTCGATGTCGATTTGATTAGCTTGCTTGATTAACTTTATCGCATTGTTACTTCCTATCATTCACAGTCGTAAGTCGATTGAAATACCGTTAGCATGATTCGATTATTGTAATGAACGACACTTACTCCACATAATCTAAATATAATAAAAACAATTCTACGAGTCAAGTCGCGCGAAATCGGTCGTTGACTTTGACTTTGACTTTCACTCGTGAAAACACGGGGTGTTACAGCCTCCCCTTGTTTAGGGAATTTCGTCCCAAAATTAAGCTGGAAGTCGTAACTAACCGTGGATCACATGTGAGAGTCCTTTGTTTTCGACCACTAAAAGTCGTCAAGTTAGTCGACTTTTACGGTTAAAATCGCTGATTTTGGATATGATGTGCGAAAACATCCAATTTATAAGGTTTTAGATCTCAATTCAAAGCCGTTTGGGAGAAATTGAATATTGTAGGTCTGGATTCATCTCCGATTCGATTGCGTAATAATACGTTCGACGTGCGGGATCCGTGAATGTGCTTGACTACACATTGTAGGTCCCGGTTTGAATCCGTTTTGATTGCGAACCGACTCGTGAACGTGCGGAATCCGTACATGATCGTTACCGAACACACAAAAACGTACAAATAATCGTGATTCTATTGAAAATATGACGTATACAAAGCCGAGAATCACGTAGAGAGAACTTTCTCTCTCTAGACTTTCTCTCTCTAAGATTTTCTTTCTAGTCCTTATTTACAAGTATGCCACGTTGCCTTTCTTAATCGGACATTACTCATTCATTAAACAACTGTGGATACTTTGCCTTCATGTCGCTTTCGAGTTCCCAAGTGAACTCCGCGCCTCGTTTACCTTCCCATCGGACTTTCACAATAGGAATGTTAGAGCGCCTGAGCTGCTTGGTTTAGCGATCCATGATTTCGACTGGCTTTTCCGCGAAGTGTAATGTTTCGTTCACTTGTAGATCATCTAGAGAAACGTGTAAATCGTGGTCGGCGATGCACTTCCGAAGGTTTGACACGTGGAAAGTCGGGTGGACGTTACTAAGTTCCTCCGGTAATTCGAGTCTGTAGGCGACTTTTCCAATTCTTTCCAGAATCTTAAAAGGTCCAACATATCGAGGCGCGAGTTTCCCTTTCTTGCCGAATCGGACTACACCCTTCCAAGGTGATACCTTTAGGAGTACGTAGTCACCAACGCCAAATTCCCGGGGCTTGCGCTTTTTATCGGCGTAACTTTTCTGTCGATCCCGAGCCTTCACCAGGTTGTCTCGGATTTGGAAGATTTTGTCTGTCGTTTCTTGCAGTGGCTCCGGACCGGTTAGTTGCGAGTGACCGATCTCGTGCCACACAATAGGCGATCGACATCTTCTTCCATATAACGCTTCGAAAGGTGCCATCTCGATACTAGAGTGGTAGCTGTTATTATACGAGAATTCGACTAACGGCAGGTGTCTATCCCAATTACCGCCGAAGTCTAAAACACACGATCGGAGCATGTCTTCAATAGTACGGATCGTTCTTTCAGTCTGACCGTCGGTTTGCGGGTGGAAAGCGGTACTTAGATTAAGCGTTGTACCGAGTGCTGCTTGAAACGTTTCCCACAATCGCGAAGTAAACCGAGCATCACGATCAGAGATGATGTCACGAGGCGTGCCATGATTACGAATGATCTCGTCGGTGTAGATTCGGGCTAATCGTTCCACCTTGTAGTCTTCTCGTATTGGCAGGAAATGAGCTGATTTAGTCAAACGGTCGACTATCACCCAAATACTGTCGTGACCTGACGACGTGGTTGGAAGCTTGGTTATGAAATCCATAGCTATACTCTCCCACTTCCACATGGGAATTGGTGGTTGTTCAAGTAAGCCAGAGGGTCTTTGATGTTCAGCCTTGACTCTAGCACAAGTCAGACATTTTCCGACGTAGAGGGCGATATCCCGTTTCATACCCGGCCACCAGTACTTATAACGAAGATCCTGGTACATCTTGTCAGCGCCAGGATGAATAGAATACCGGGATTTATGAGCTTCGTCCATGATAATCTGCCGTAAATCGGTTCGCTTGGGAATCCAAATTCGGTCTAAGAAGTGGAATATCCCATTTGATTTGCTCACAAGCTGGGCTCCATCGTGGTAGATTCTCTCTCTCTTCAAGGTGCGTTCGTTGAAACATGCATGCTGAGCGTCGCGGATTAGAGTTTCGAGGTTGTGCTGGGCTCGAACATTACGAGTGCTAAGCAGATAGCTTCGTCTGCTAAGAGCATCGGCAACAACATTTGCTTTGCCTGGGTGATAACGAATCTCACAGTCGTAATCGTTGAGAAGTTCTACCCATCGGCGTTGACGCATATTTAGTTCTCTCTGATTAAAGATATGTTGTAGGCTCCTATGATCGGTGAAGATCGTACACTTGGTACCATACAGGTAGTGTCGCCAAATCTTTAATGCAAAAACAACCGCGCCTAGCTCGAGATCATGTGTTGTGTAGTTCTTCTCGTGGATTTTGAGCTGTCGAGATACGTAAGCTATAACCTTATCTCGTTGCATGAGGACACAACCGAGACCAAGGTTGGAAGCATCACAGTAGACAATGAAATCGTCGTTTCCGTCGGGCAATGTAAGAACAGGAGCATTGCAAAGCATGTGTTTGAGGGTTCGAAAGGCAGACTCTTGTTTGGTTCCCCAGACAAAAGACTGGTCCTTATGAGTAAGAGAGGTAAGTGGTACAGCAATCTTCGAGAATCCTTCAATGAATCGTCGATAATAGCCCGCTAGTCCGAGAAAAGAACGGACTTCAGACGGATTCTTAGGCGTAACCCAGCTCTTGACGGCTTCGATCTTCGCAGGATCGACGTGAATGCCCTGACTATTAACGATATGACCCAGAAATTGAACCTTCTCCAACCAGAATTCGCACTTGGAGAATTTGGCATAGAGTTGGTTCCCCTGGAGTAGCTCGAGAACCAAACGTAGATGTTGCGCGTGTTCGGCTTTCGATTTGGAATAGATCAAGACATCGTCGATGAATACAATGACGAAACGGTCGAGATATGGCTTACACACGCGATTCATCAGATCCATGAAAACCGCTGGTGCGTTTGTTAGGCCAAAAGGCATGACGACGAATTCGTAATGGCCGTAACGGGTTCGAAACGTTGTTTTGGGTATATCCTCCTCTTGAATACGCAGCTGATGATATCCGGAACGCAGATCGATCTTCGAGAAACACGTAGCGCCTTGTAGCTGATCAAACAAATCGTCGATGCGAGGCAGAGGGTAGCGGTTCTTGATAGTCAACTTATTCAATTCCCGATAGTCGATGCACATCCTGAACGACCCATCCTTCTTTTTGACGAAGAGGACTGGTGCGCCCCAAGGAGAGGTGCTCGGGCGAATAAAGCCTTTTTCAAGCAATTCCTGGAGTTGGGTTGCGAGTTCGCGCATTTCGGACGGTGCGAGTCGATAAGGAGCTCTGGCAATAGGATTAGCTCCAGGAATGAGATCGATACGGAAGTCGATATCACGTTTCGGAGGTAGTCCGGGAAGGTCCTCTGGAAAAACTCGAGGGAATTCCCGAACCACGGGAACGTCCTTCACTTCCTTCTTCTCTTTCTTTTCCTTCTCCGCTGCTACAACGTTAGCCAAGAAAGCCCTGTATTCCTTGCGGAGATACTTGCTAGCTTGTAGACACGACATAAGCTTGAGACCCTTTGAGGTAGTATCGCCATAAACACACAATAAATCACCATTCGCGAGCGAAAAACGAATCATCTTGTCGAAGCATACAACTTCAGCATGATTTTCTCGAAGAAAGTCCATGCCTACTATGACGTCGAAGCTTCCGAGTTGCATCGGAATAAGGTCAATCGGAAAGATGTGATTGTTGAGCTCGAGAGTACAATCACGGATAACAGAATTTACAGCGACGGATCTTCCAGTAGCGACTTCAACATCGAATGCAGAGGATAGTCGGGAACGTTTACGATTAAGGAGTTTCTCAAATTCGAACGACACAAAGCAATTATCCGCTCCAGTATCAAATAAACATGAAGCATAAATACCATTCACAAGGAATGTACCATTGACCACGTTGTTGTCGGCCTGGGCTTGACGCACATTGAGGTTGAAAGTCCTGGCGCGTGCGGCCTGCTGTTGCTGCTGTTGAGGTTCTTGTTTCACAACCCTGTTCGGGCACACGTTGGCGAAATGATTCAGATCGCCACATGAGAAGCAGGCTCTGGCTTTGACTGCGGGTGCCGGAGGAGCTTGTTGACCCTGTGGAGCAGTGAGTAGAGCTTGATTGGCAGGAGCTTGACGAATACGGCAGTTGGCAGTAAAGTGGCCGTACACGTTGCAATGAGCACAAAAGCGGCAGGGAATGGTGGTCGGATGATGGTAGGTGCAAGTAGGGCAGAGTGGGTGTGGACCAGTATATGCACGCTTTGCAGGCGGTGCATTGGCCACAGGCGCCGCTACTTGACGCTGCGGTGTTGGTACAGTCTGAACTGGTGCAGCAGTGATCGCACAGTTCTTGTTGGTGGAGCTGTTCTTCCTCTTGTTCTTTCTCTTGCTGCTTGATGAGGTGGGTTCAACAGTTGGTGCGGTAGCGGTAGCTTGATGCAGATGCTTGGAGGTCTTATCCCACACCCCAGCCTTAACCCTTTTGTCATTGATCTCGGCGGCTAGCAGATAGGTTTCCTCGATCGTGGTAGTCTTAGCCGCTTGCACGAAATCAGCAACGCAATCGGGCAAAGCTCGGATATACTTCTTGATGGTCATGTCGGGAGTCTTGACCTGGTCGGGACAGATAATGCTGAGCTGCTTGAAACGAGCGGTTAGTCCAGCATTGTCTCCATCCTTCTGACGTATGTGCCAAAATTCATCTTCAAGCTTTTGACGCTCGTGAGGAGGGCAGAATTCCTCTAGCATGACTTCTTTAAGCTCGTCCCACGACAAACCGTAAGCTGCATCATTCCCTCTCTTGTTCCTCTCGGCCGTCCACCAGTCCAAAGCACGGGACTGAAAGACGCCGGTAGCGTTCAGAGTTCGAAGGTCATCAGGGCAACCACTTTGTCGCAGAGTAACCTCGATAGAGTCAAACCAGTGGAATAGTGCAGTAGGACCTCCTTCGCCTGTGAATTCTTTCGGCCCACACGATTTGAATTGTTTGAAACTGAAAGGTCTTGGAACACCTTTAGGGCCTTCGATCCTCGATTCCTCGGATGATTTGCTGGCGTTCTCGTAAGCATCACTCACGGCTTTAGCTACACTTTTTGCGATGATGGAAGCAAGTCGTCTGTCTCTCTTCTCCTGACGAGAGAGAGTGTGACGTCGGGGTCCTGACGATGGTCCAGTAGACATTGTCTGCACAGACATCGCCACGATACTCAACACATGCATTCGAATCTCACCTCACACGTCTACTACTACTAAAGCTCAGTAACACGTACCATATAAACGCATATAGTCACAAATCACAGAATTGCACAAAATCACATAAACACATAGAGCACATAGACACAAAATTCCTAAACACTAATTGCAATAACAAGAAAAACACATATGCCTTAATCACTAGAGGTACATAGGAGTATACAGAGCATTCTAACTGCCTCTATTGTCAATTCGTTAACAATGTGTAGTGTGTTGCGTGGATGGCGAGTGCATAAGACATTAGATCGAAACCAGTAGTATCCCAAAATGTTAATCAAATAGGCATAAAACACATAATTCACATAAAATCGACAAATCGTCAGAGTCAATAGTCTTGGCTCAAGACTTAAAACACATAAAATCGAGAATAGATTGTCTGCGGCTAGTAGACTTCGACTAACCAAAGTGGTTCGACTATTCACAAGGATCCTGCGTGCACAATTACCTTCAGGACTATGCCTTTGCCTCGATTCTTGGGCATTGGCGCAATTCCCATTGGTTAGATTGTGTCTTCAGATCGTTGGAGTCCGCCGAAACTTTGGTGGGAGTTTTTTTTGTATAAAAACAGGACAAGTCGTTAAGGTTAGGGTTTCACCCCTATCTTACAACTTCGTCCCTGTTTTAATAAAATTGAGGAGATTATTCATCAAAATATGGATTTCACTCCTAATTTGGCATAATTCTCCCCGTTTGTAGTTGAAAACGCAAGCTGATTAAGCGACTTCAGTCGAGAGTTTGCGGCTTTCACACCTATTCTCGGCCTCAGTGCTTGTTCATAATTAAAATTTCGAGTGCGATAATAGTGTAGAATAAGCGTAAGAAGCGAGTGATAGTAGCGAGTTTACGCATACGCGCGAGTTGGTCTGTTGGTTCTTAACTATAGTCTAGGTCTCTAAGACTTCGACCCGGACTAGGTCGAGTCTTGCCTAATTCCCTATAGTTATGTCTCTGATACCAATCTGTCACACCCCAACCGATGGCGGAATCATCGGGGCATGGCACTGAGCGAAACAGATTGTCCAGAAGTTTCCATAACAACTATCATTACCATTTAATTTAAATGATACGTCCCATACCGTATCTCAAATAGTCAAACAAGTTATTACAGATAACATCAAAACAAATATTCTGTTCCGACAACTCAGATTTAAACATAACTAATTTATTTGTTGGTTTCTAGGACTCTTGTTCCTAGCTTCAATTTCATCACAGCACAGCAAGCGTCCTAGACCTTTCCTAGCCTCGATTTCATAGCGGGCTAGGCATACAAACAACCTAAGCACCTGTCACATACGTTAAAATAAAGTCAATACATATAATGTAAAGGTGAGCATACAAGTTTGATAATAGCATAATAGAGTTCGAATTCGTTTACGCATAACCAGCACGTACACATAGTGAAATGAAGCACGTTAGTTATCGACATAGATCCATCGATACCAATGACTGCGGGTTGACTGCCCGAGGCAGTTCGCAATACATGATTACCACCGTAATCCATGCAAGTAAAAGATCCTTAACAACCCCCGAATGAACGGGTGCTGAGTCCAAACTATAGTACTATCGTTGCTAAGGCAGGTAGACATCATTCCATGTGTAAACATAACAAACAAGCATTCATAAGCCACGTATAACATGCATTAATGGTTAGCGTTAAAATAGCTTGAGTAGTGTGATAATTGTAGTTTGAATATTCGTAACGTATGTAACACCCAAAAGTGCTAAAAGCAAAAAGGGTTCGAGTATACTCACAGTGGTTGATGGATTGAAGGGAGCGCTTTACAGCGAGTACGGTTAGCCTGAATAGATTCGATAACGTAACGATAAGCGGCGCGTAAAACGATATAGAGTAAGAGCGGGTAGGATAGCTGATCGTGCGGATTAGTTATCCGTGCGAGTAAGTTATCCGTGCGAGTAAGTTATCTGTGCGAGTGAGTTATCCATGCGAGTGAGTTATCCGTGCGAGTGAGTTATCCGTGCGGATGGTAATCCGTCGGGATTAGTCACTCGTGCGGATTAGTTATCCGTGCGAGTAAACTATCCGTGCGGATGGTAATCCGTCCGGATTAGTCACTCGTGCGGATGGTTTATCCGTGCGGACAACTATTCGAGTGGATTGTTTCTTCCTAAGGATGTGTTTGTGTATGATGGCTTGTGCTTTGAAGTTTCCGTTGTAGCATTTAGAAAATACCTAAGTATCTCTACCCTTCAAGGTGGTCGCGCGGATAGTAATCCGTCCGGATTAGTTGTTCGTGCAGACAAGACAATCCGTCCGGATAGTCTGTCCGTGCGGACAACTTGTCCGTGCGGCTAGGATAATCCGTCCGGATTAGTTGTTCGTGCGGACAAGACAATCCGTCCGGATAGTCTGTCCGTGCAGCTGGACATGTTGAGATTTGTTTTAAGGCCTTAGTATCTCATGATCCGAAGAGTAATCCATTCAGAGGTCGTCCGTCCGGATTGCTCCTTCGTCGATACTCAAACCTTAATTTGGATGTGGGTCCCAAGGGTAGCTCGTCCGGGTGGCAACCGTCCGGATAGCCTGTCCGTGCGGACCGCTTGTCCGTGCGGACAGCTTGTCCGTGCGGACAGCCTCTCGTTCTGGCTGTTCCTTCCGTCTACTCTTGGTTTCCGTTGACGTTTATCGAGACTTTCTGATTACGTGGCAACCACTTGGAATGGTATTCTCACCCGCCTGACTAAGCCGGCTAGGAACCACCCTAACTCGACCTGTTGGCGACTTAGAACGGTATTCCGGTTCACCTCGAAATCAGGGGTCTTGTTGGTAGAATCCAAATTTAGGACTAGCGCACCACTATTACCGAGTAGAGACTAGAACCGATCAGATTCGTACCGGTTTCAAGGGTAAAAGAAGGAGAAAACTTAGATCTATTTCTTTCAACTCTTTTATCCTTTGAAAAGTTTAGATTTAGGTGGTTTGGTTGTGAAATCGTATGGAAATCGCTCGGATCTGAGTGATTCTTGATGGTATGAAGTCATACTTGAAGTTCATGAGAACTTCATGATGACGTCACCCAAGAATCCCTCGAATCTCGTTGGTTTCACAGTTAAAAGTTGAGATTTGAAAGATAGAAAGGTGTAGAATCGTGTAGTGATCAAGAATGTACAAGAATTAGAGCAAGATCTTACCTGGATCGAGAGAAATCTGAGAAAAAGTGAAGAATGTGTGCTGTTCGGACGTCATTTGCCAAAAGTGGAAAAGTTGGAGAGTGACTCGTGTATTTATAGGATGCCAAAAGGGGAAAGGGGTAGCTCGTGCGGATTGCACGTTACCCGGATGGGGTTATCCGTCCGGATTGGCAATCCGTGCGGATTGGCAATCCGTGCGGATTGTCCATCCGTGCGGATTGACCATCCGTGCGGATTGACCATCCGTGCGGATTGACCATCCGTTCAGATGTCACCCGTTTTGGTGCGTTCGGTGCGATTATTCGACGTTTCGAGTACGACTCGATAGGGTTTCCTAGTCAAATTACTTTCAGTCTCAACTACTTCGTATTTCGATCGGGATTCGGGTTCGAGTTCGATTGTATTCGAGTCAGTCTTCGAGTTCGATTGAGTTCGCTTGATTATCACAACATAACATAAAATAAAATAAATAAACATGCACAGGTAACACGTAAGGCACACAGACACACGTATAAACAACAAGTAAAATACACAGTTCGAGTTACGATTCGATGTCGATTTGATTAGCTTGCTTGATTAACTTTATCGCATTGTTACTTCCTATCATTCACAGTCGTAAGTCGATTGAAATACCGTTTGCATGATTCGATTATTGTAATGAACGACACTTACTCCACATAATCTAAATATAATAAAAACAATTCTACGAGTCAAGTCGCGCGAAATCGGTCATTGACTTTGACTTTGACTTTCACTCGTGAAAACACGGGGTGTTACAATGTCTCCTTCAAATTTTAATGAAATCAAGCAGTTCTTGGGTGCAAATTGTGTAACTTTTCAAGACGAACAAAACCCATTGAACAGAATTTCAAAATTCATCATAGTTTGGGAGATTTATGCATCAAACAAAAATTCATAAATCATAAAAAAAGCTTCAAGCAGAAAAACCTTATTCGCATTCTTTATCAACTCCAAGATGACAAGTGTAGCATCAAACATTCATAGGGATTCGCATTCTTTATCAACTCCAAGATGAGCGCAACACAAAAAAAAAAGTAAAAATCATAAAAAAAGCTTCAAACAGAAAAACCTTATTCAAATTTCCACCTCTGTTTTCCCATTGGCCACACCTCACTATTATTTTCCCCCAAAAGTGCATCTTCTCTGTGCTCAAAGCACCCAAATTAGTTGCAGAATGCGTGTTGATTGAATAAACAACCAATTAAACCCCCACATCTCAAAAAGTTGAGACATTTCGAAAGCCCTTTTATTATTTCTCTCAAATGGTATACCCTTTGTGTACAAGGTTACTTTACTCGTCATTTTCAGTATCTTTGTACGAGAATATGATGATGGGATGGGTTATTAATGTTTATGTTTCAAGATTTGTGATATGAAGGTTTTGTGCAGGTGGCTTTGTGTTTTTACCACTTGTTTGTCGATCAATCGGCTGTGATGTAACAAACTATGTCGATTGGCTGTTGTTGTTGATGAACGAATTTTGAATTTAGGGCTTAGATTACAATTTGCAGATAGAAAGAAGGGGAAGGGGGTTTAAATATAATACATTGAATAAAAGACTTGTGAAAAGACATATATGCCCTCACGTGCAAGGCATGTGACTGCATTTAACTGACTTTTTTGACTAGGTTAGGTGTAAAGGTTGTGATGTGTAACAAAACATGAACGTAAAGGTTGGTTTTGGCGGATTTCATAGTGAAAGGTATAAAGTGCAGTTTGGGGTATACATAAAGGTTGTTTTCTGCAATTTTGTCTAAAATCAATCGTTTATCAAGTATCTTTCTACTTTTAATTATAGACCATAATTTTAATAGCTGGTTTACGATAGATTCATGTCTATCAATTAAATTCTGCACACTTTGGTAGGTGTTTTTTTAGTCTTCTTTTAATATTTTAAACATATTTTTTATTGTACTATTTTAAGAAAAGCTCCTATTGATTCCAAACTTAACACGACTTTAAAATAAACAATACATTCATATCATGTACCAATCCATCCATAAAACCGCAATCATTTAGTTTATTGAGAAATAAACTATACATATATGATGTGGCATACTAATACTATTACTCATCTTCTTCTTATGATTCTCTTTTTCATGTTATTACAAATCACCGTCAATGGCTTCAACAAATCATTAGAAGCAAAAGCGAAAGAGGCAATAAACTGCTAATTCAAACTATATACATATCATGTGAAGCTTATAAAAGTGACACATGCTTTACCTGCGGTTGAGGACAAAGACGTCGTTTACCAATGGTTCAAGCGAATGCGAGGGACAAAAATAAAGTAAATTAGAATGGTGAAACTTCATTACTATTATTACTTCTCCAGTGAATTGCAAATTTTGTCCTTTATTTTTATGTCTCTTTTCAGGGGGTGTCATTTGTCTTTAAAATTGACAAGTTTTATACTTTATGCTTTTAAATCTTACACGTTATGTCCTTTGATCCTAACCCAGTTAATTTTCTTTGTTAAATCTGATAACTCAAGGGTAGTTTAGTCTTTTTAGCAATTACTTTTAAAATATGTCAATAAATAAAACAAAAAGAAATTTAAAGTATGTTTGTGTGTTTAATTAAATAAAAAATCCATGACTTTTTTCAAACCCTCATCGTGGGCCCTTTCCTTGCTCTAATCAGATTACCATGGTGACAATCATAGACACTTACAACCAGCCACCACCACCAGACCATCGCAACCCCTCTCTCTAGCTACATCTCTCTCTCTCTCTCTCTCTCTCAACCCCTCTCCGCAATGGGGATGTTAATCTGGGTTTAGTTACTTACTAATCGAAGTCATAATTTTTATGCTTACTCATATTTGTGGTGGTGTTGTAAGTAAGTGGTGGTGATGTTGGAAGGAGGTGGTGGTGGAAGGTGATATAGACGATGGGGAGAAAGATAAAGAATGGGTGTTTGTTTAGAGAGAGAGATAAATGATATATAATATTTTTTTTCTTTTATATGCATTTTTAAAGAATAAGGTAAAAAGACACTTCTACCCTCATGTGCATTGCACATGACAAGATTTAACAGAAAAATCTAACTGGGTTAGGGCTGAAAGACATAACGTGCAGCATTTTAAAACATGAAGTACAAAAATCATCAATTTTAAAGACAAAGGACAACGCCTTAAATTGGATATAAAGATAAAGAGCAAGACGTGCAATTCACTCTACTCCGATTCACATTCTCATTCGTCGTCTTCTTCTTCTTCTTCTTATGATTCTCTTTTTCATGTTATAACAAACCTCCACTGCCAATGCTTTCAACAAATCATCAGACGCAAAAGCTTTGGTTACAACTAATTGGTGGCCACAATATGTAAATGCTTCAGATCATCATTGTAGTTGGGGTGGAATCTTTTACAATAAGGCAGGAAGTGTCATTCAGATAAGCAAGTACGATGATAACCTTGAAGGTGGTGCGGGAAGCCTCGACTTCTCTTCATTCCCAAACCTTGTTACCCTTGAAATTATTAACCGTGCACCTCTAGTCATAGGTAGAAGTTGGTTTCTTGGTCTTTATAATTTTGTTGTCTTATTCTAGAATACTACACAGGGTTTGTACTTTTTAACACGTAACATTATTGTGTTAGTTGGGTTTTGTGGGCTCACTTAATTGTTGTAGAATGAATCTAGGATTCTAGCCCATTAGTAACAACCCAAGTAATGTGAAGTAGGCCCGCTGTCTCAACAATAATCATAAACCCAACTACCACTCAGCTCTCATTCATACTATGTTATGTTATCTGACCTGACCCTGTTTTGCCTTCTTAGTTTTTCAATCAAAGTTAGGGCTCTCAGATTCACAGTGGTTAATAGATAGGGCTAATCACCCTACCCTTTCAAACCTCAACCCCAGGATTGAATCTTAAGTAGATCGATGAAGATTAACTATTGATAAAGCCGCCTAACATGTTATTGAGGTTAGATGGTTTCGTAATCAATTATTGGAAGGTGCAGTGTATGATACGCATTTGAACTAATAATATATGCACCTCCCAATACTTGATGAATGAATAGCAATTCGGCCCTCTTTCATACATGTTCAATTTAATAAGTGATTGACTATATTTCTTCCCATAATTCAATTCAGAATGTAGGAGAAACCATATCAGTAAGTATATAAACTAAACGGAAAGTTTTAAATAATGAAAGGCTTATTTTTATTGTTGACTTGGAGTATGACTGAGATATTAAGTAGGACCATTAGAGATCAACTTTATATGAGAAATATGCCCCACCTCCTTCAGTGGTGTTAGAAAATTCTAATTAGGCCATTGTGTGTGGACATGTATCTTTTTGACTAAATTTTCCAAGCCATATAAGGGATTAGAAGAAAACGAGTTAGAAAAGGAGACTGTTTTGGGGATATATGCCTCCTATACTTACCCAGACACAATATAACTGATTATCCTAATTCCTCAACTAATATTACTTCTCCTATGAAGATTCCCACTCGTCTTCTTCTTCTTCTTATGATTCTCTTTTTCATGTTATCACAAGCCACCAATGGTTTCAACAAATCATTACAAGCAAAAGCTTTGGTTGCAACTAATTGGTGGCCACAACATGTAAATGTTTCAGATGATTATTGTAATTGGGATGAAATCTATTGCAATGAAGAAGGAAGTGTCATAGATATATACTTATACAAAGATAACCTTGAAGGTAATCCAAGCCTCGCCCCCGTCAGGTTCGAACTCGGGATAAAAGCCCCGATTCGTCCCTTCACCCAGATGTCTATCGAAAATGGCCAAGCGGGAATTTAACCTGCGTCTCCACTAAGGAGGGTGTCCCTGTCTACTACCCTAGCTCTCTCCAATCCTACACTGGCTCATAATTTTTACCCTAAACTATTATCAAACCATCAAAACACTGGCAACACTCCTTTCAACTACCTAGATTTTTTTTTAAATATAAAACACATCCGAACAACAAAAATTGACAAAATTATACTTTCATTAAAAATAAAAATAATATATAATACGTAAAGGGTCGATAAAAATCATAAAATAAGTCTATTAGTTAAAAATTTGGCATTATTTTTTTTATTATTACTTGTTATTTGATTTTTGTTATCATATTAGCTGAATTTTAATTTATAACAAACTTATTTTTCAAATGAAACTAGTCTCAAAAAATATTATAATAATGTACATGAAAGGCATTCCAGCCCTTAAGAGGGGTTAGAAATTAAATTAGGAGAAAACGACTCAGTTTGAACTAAATTTTCCACGTTGACATTGACTTAGAAACGTATGTTTTGGAGAGAAAGCGACTCAGCTTGGACTAAATTTTCCACGTTGACATTGACTTAGATAAGCAGAATGTTTTGGGGGATATACGCATATTAAATACTTCACTTTGCCAGATTTTTAGTAAATTGCTTCACTTGTTGATAAACGTTTCTATGCAGCCAACTTCCTCCACTAATATTATTCTCCTATGAAGATTCCCACTCGTCTTCTTCTTATGATTCTCTTTTTCATGTTTTCACAAGCCACCGCCAATGGTTTCAACAAATCATTACAAGCAAAAGCTTTGCTTGCAACTAATTGGTGGCCACAATATCTAAATGCTTCTGATTATTGTAATTGGTTTGAAATCAATTGCAATGAAGAAGGAAGTGTCACAGATATATACTTTTACAATCATAACCTTGAAGGTAATCTGGGAAGCCTCGACTTCTCTTCATTTCCAAACCTTGTTAGCCTTCGTTTGGAAAACTGTAGCGTTGAAGGAAGCATCCCAGAGCAGATTGGTTTGCTGTCATATCTCACCACTCTTTCACTTCGTGAGAATCGACTCACAGGTAACTTACCTGTTTCACTCACCAATCTCACCGATTTAGAAAACCTTGATCTTTCTTATAACAATTTCAGTGGTGAGTTCCCTCCCTTGCCCACCAATCTCGTCCATTTGGAATACCTTTCTCTTTCAAGAAATAATTTCAGTGGTAACTTACCTGACTCTTTCACCAATCTCATCGGTTTGAAAACCCTTTATCTTGATGGTAACAGTTTCAGTGGTGAGTTCCCTGCTTTGCTCACCAATCTCATCCATTTGGAATACCTTTCTCTTTCAAGAAATAATTTCAGTGGTAACCTGCCTCACTCTTTCACCAATCTCATCCGTTTGAAATCCCTCTCTCTTTCTATGAACAGTTTCAGTGGTGAGTTCCCTGCTTTGCTCACCAATCTCATCCATTTGGAAGAGCTTGATCTTTCTAGAAATAATTTCAGTGGCACTTTACCTGTTTCCCTCACCAATCTCACCCTTCTAACATTCCTTGATCTTTCTAGTAACAATTTCAGTGGTAACCTGCCTCACTCTTTCACCAATCTCATCCGTTTGAAATCCCTCTCTCTTTCTATGAACAGTTTCAGTGGTGAGTTCCCTGCTTTGCTCACCAATCTCATCCATTTGGAATACCTTCTTCTTTCTAGAAATAATTTCAGTGGCACTTTACCTGTTTCCCTCACCAATCTCACCCTTCTAACATTCCTTGATCTTTCTAGTAACAATTTCAGTGGTAACTTGCCTGTTTGGCTCACCAAGCTTTCACATTTAGAAAACCTTTTTCTTTATGATAACAATTTCAGTGGTGAGTTACCTGTTTCCCTTGCCAATCTCACCCATTTAGAAGTCCTTTATCTTAGTAATAACAAACTTACCGGTCCAATCCCACCATCTTATGGTTCCATCGTCAATCTCACATATCTGGACTTGAGCACAAATCAACTCAATGCATCCATCCCTAACCAAATTACTCATTTGCAAAACCTATATAGATTGAATCTGGGTGACAACAATTTAGACGGCCCAATTCCCTCAAATTTTAGTAACCTAGGCCAACTGAAATTTTTAAACCTTAGTCATAATAGTCTTGTGGGTCCGTTTCATGGAAACCTATCAAGAATTCCTCACGTTGATTTTTCATCAAACCAGCTGTCAGGTAACTTGTCTTTTCAAAATCCCTGTGATCTACAGCGTCTAAACCTCTCTATGAATCGTATGACTGGAGCTATCACTAGTCTTCGTGTTTGCATTAGCTTAGAGTACTTGGACCTCAGTAGTAATTCTTTTGTTGGAGAACAACTTACTAAATTGGAGTTCCCGCATTTGAAGTTCTTAAATCAGTCTCTCAACAATAATCTGACTGCTATCGCCCCCCCTCCTCTTCCAGTCCATGATGGAGAAATTGGCTTGTCATGCAATGCTTTTAGCTGCAAAGAACATATGACAAGACACAAACGGGTCCACCATTTGACCATTTTTCTTCCCATCGTCTTGGGACTTTGCTTCTTGATTCTTGTTTACGTGTGTTACAAAAATCACAATGCCACGGAAAATAAAATCCAACCAGAAACAATAAAACATGGAAATGTGTGCTCCATATTGAATTATGATGGAACAATTGCATATGAAGACTTCATCAATGCTACTGAGGACTTCGACCTTAAATATTGCATTGGAACTGGCGGCTATGGTAGTGTTTATGAGGCCAAACTGCCTAACGGTAAAACATTTGCTTTAAAAAAACTCCACAGTTTTGAAGCCAAGCAACCAGCATTCGACCGGAGTTTCAAGAATGAAGTCCAAGTGTTAACAAACCTAAGGCATAAAAACATTGTCAAACTCTATGGTTTTTGTTTGCATAACAAATGCAATTTCCTTGTATATGAATACATGGAAAAGGGGAGCCTGTTTTGCGCCTTGAGTGACAGTGAATTAGCTGTTCAAGTGGATTGGATCAAGAGGGTGAACATTATCAAAGATGTGGCTCATGCTTTGGCATACATGCATCATGATTGCAGCCCTCCTATTGTTCATAGAGACATATCAAGCAACAACATTCTCTTGAACTCAGAACTGGAAGGATTTGTTGCTGACTTTGGAGCAGCCAGATTGCTCGACACAGATTCCTCCAACCAAACGGTAATTGCGGGAACTTTGGGATACATTGCTCCAGGTATTTGTACTTAATCTCACACTTCTTTTATGTGCATTACTCTATTAGCTGTTAAAATTAGCTCACGGTCCTTTGGTATATATGTTCATGCAGAGCTTGCTTATAACATGATTGTGACCGAAAAATGTGACGTGTATAGCTTTGGGGTGGTGGCACTTGAGACAATTGGAGGGAAGCATCCTGGAGACCTCCTCTCATCCCTGAACTATTTGACTAGTCGTGGTACAACTTTGGAAAATATATTAGACAAGCGACTCCCTTATCCAACCGATAGATCGATTGAAAAGGAAATTGTGCGTGTTTGTAATGTAGCGGTAGCATGCATACTCACAGATCCAAAGTGTCGGCCGACAATGATAGAGGTGTCTCGGAAATTATCATGTTGAAGACATCATATGGGCTATCTCCAAGCTTTTTTCATATTGTACTTGTGTCACTGTGAAATAAACTTGAAACTTTTAGAACCGTTTGCAATGTGGATCTTAAAAGTAGTCTAAATAAAGCTACACACTTGAAACAATCTAGTTTATAATAAGTTCAGTTCACTTCTTTATGTTTAACAATTCAACAGTTAACACCCCTCCATTAACTGTTTAGCTTACACACACAAAAACCACACCGACACTGCTAACAGTGCGCCTGGTAACCGTAATATTATGCGGGGGTTGAATGACAGGTTATATTGTATTCGAGTCAAAATGAACTGTCAACACCCCGTAGGCGAGGCGACCTTTTCCCTCTCTCTCTCCTAGGTAAAAAGGCCACGGCTTTTTTTCTTTTGAAATCTTATCTTGTATATATTTACCATATATTTATGTAGAGCTATATATATCTTTTTTGAAATCATATCTCAATCAAATCTTATCAATTTTTAAACAATATATTTGAATTTTAAAAAAGTTAGATATTATCTCTCTTTTTATTCAATAATTCTGTTATATGCATCGATCTATTCCTATTCTGATAAACAATTATTCACTCTTCTAATTTGTTTTTTTTTTACAAAACATACTGTTTTGATTCTGATTAGGATTATGCAGTATATCAAGTCTCAACAATTTGTTATTGGGATATTTTGGTGATTTAAATTGATTGTGGTACTTTAGTTTAAAAACTAGTATTAAGCCATTGCGTTGCAGCGGTTGTCAAAAAATTGTGTTAAATAGTAACAATACTATACCATTGTCAGCGACCACCAACACCGGAAAAGCTCGTAAAAACAAAATAAATAAAAACGGGAAAAAAATAACGCCGAGCGAAAAGTAGACGCAAAATCTTTGAATCAAGCACGCTCGTTGCTGAGAACTTAAACCGAAACGTAAAACATAGAAAAAAATAAGTCCATCCAGGACCCGCGTGTTGGACGGACTTGTCAAACGCAGAAAAATAGATGTGACGCGCGGGCCAGTCAAAAAGGAAAAAAATATACGAAAAAATGTTGAACCCCATACGCACTTTGCGGTGCGTTAACTCACAAAATTTAGAACGAAACAAAAAACTTGGGAAAGATGAAAAGTAAGGCGAACCAAAATTGAAAATAAAAAAAGAGTTGGGATTAAATTGCAAAAAAAGAAAAAACTTTGGGTTAAAAGTAAAAAAAACAAAGGGTCTAAATTGCAAAATTGAAGTTATTTGTTTATTTTAGATAAAGATAAGGATAAAAATAAGTGATATCTATATATCTATACTATATAATAAAATAAACCTGTTTAGGACACTTGTCATTCTCTCATTTAATTGATTAAAATTATTAATAATACTAAAAATAATAATATTTAATCTAAATTAATATAAACTCTTATTATTAATAATATTTAATCAATTCTAAAATCTAATCTAATACAAATTTTTATTATCAATAATATTTAATCAAATCTAATAAGAATTCATACGAATTCCAAAGTTGATATTAACTTTCAAATAATTAAAAAAAAAAATCCGCCTAACATCACAAATGTTTCTGTTAAATTCGATTAATTAATTTGTTCAACAATCACTATTATATTTATCATTCAGTACGGTTAACCGATTTATCATAATACAACATCTCACCAATTCAATCATATGATTTTTCAATCTTATATTAACGAAATAAATAAAGATTAATATTCAATCTTATCCTACTTTAAATATAAAAAAATCCGTTAGTTTAGATTAATATTCAATCTTATCCTACTTTAAATATAAAAAAATCCGTTAGTTTTTTTATAAATATATTTTTTTATTTGGTATATAAAATCATATTTATTCAACCCATGTAATACACGGGGGTTTTTTAAAAATATAACTTTTTTTATTATTTGGTAAACAATGTTACATTTATTCAACCTGTGTAATACAATGGTTTTAAAGATATATTTTTTTATTATTTGGTATATAATATTACATTTATTCAACCCGTACAATACATATGGTTCTTATAGATATAACTTATTTTATTATTTAATATATAAAATTATATTTTTTCAACCCGTGCAATAAAGGAGGCTTTTAAAAATATGCACACGTAAGAATATGTTTACAACTTCATGTGAGATCCAAAATATGCACACGTAAGAATAGAGATGTCAGGGGCTGTTTGTTTACCTCTTAACGGGGCTCTTAATGGTTCAGATCTAGATCTCTTACTGTTTTAGCAATTAATGGTTCAGCAATTTGAGTGGTTCAGACATTTGCATCTGAATGGTTAAGCATTATACTGAGTCTGAATGGTTAAGACCTCTTATCTGAATTGATCAGACATTTGTCTTTGAACGATTAATCATTATATTGGATCTTAATGGTTCAGCACTTAATGGGTTGATTTGTTTTTTTTTCTTTTTTTAATTTATCTCAAACGGGTCAAATAAAAATGATGATAAAACGGTAAAGTGTCAAATGGGTTGAAAGTTGCCCAAAGATTATTGCGCACCGCCTCCAATGGTTTCATTAAAAGTACAGGATTACTATAGTAATACTATTAAAATCTATAGAAGATTTTGAAAAATGGATCATGAAGCTTACCCTTTCTATTGTCAACATCAATGAATCCATATTTTTTTAATCCTCTGCAAGTAATCGTTACCCAATCGACCCTCAATGCGTCTTTTCAGATCAAACCGGCCAGAAATGTTGACCACATGTGAACATTGTTAAACCTCTAAGCATATAAAAGCACCACATTGCCGCCTGCAAAAGTCCCTCTGATAAATATATCAGAAATTTAAATATGTATTATCAAAAGTTTAATCTGTTTATCTTTAGTGAAAGGGACATTTTATTAATTAAAACCTTGCATTTTCCCAATGCAAGTCGAAACAGATTCGGAAAAGTTCTGATAGAGATATGAGTTATTAAACTTCATAGCAGATGCTCCAAATTCAAAACATTAATTGGCAACTAGTAAGTGCAATGTTGTAATTTCAGACCTTTACTGTGCCCAATAATTGCAGCCACTGAGGTTTTTCATGTTCAAAGTTGAATCACAGCACGCTTATCATCAACTTCTCTGTAGTAATTGCCATACTGGAATGAACCCTCGCTTTCTCTAAAAGGATAACAAAACAGATTATCTGTTCGTTCAGGCCCCTTCAAGTACTCAACAAACACTCACAATTATTTACGTAAGTTTACAAAGGAACAAAATATACTGAGATATGATCGAGAGTTTTTGTAAAAGAAAACACACACACTTCATTTGATAAAAAAACAAAGGCTATAAATAGCATACATACTCAACGGAATAAACAAACTAACCCTACAAATTAGCACACATTTTCCTAAATCGGTGGTATAGGAGCTAGCACTTTGTTAGGGTAATGTGGTATGGGTTCTTCGTAAGGGTAAGGGTCTGAGTTGTTTAACAATTCCTGAAATAAACGGTGGTCGTCCCACCACGGGTCATAGTCTCTAGGGATTGGTGTGGGAATACTAGGAATCTCATTGGGGTCGAATGCTGGTATCGGGAATTGGTTTTCCTGGTTTGGTTCTAACTCCATTTGTTGATCGGGGAATAAGGGTAAAAGTTGTGGTTCAGCTATTTGGTTCAGATTTGGGTTTGCTGCTGTATCTGCTAGCATATGGAAATCTGCTAACCACCAATCAAGTTCCTCCTCCCACAATGGCCTATTAACTTCCTGGGTTTGGGCATTCATCTCCCTATTTGCTTTTGCTATTGCTCTCTGTTGTTGAAGTTTCTTCATCCCTTTTCCTCCTCTCATGCACTCCTCTACTCTACTAAACCATCCTCTCTTTTTAGGAGGGAATGGTTCCTTAGACTGTGCCTTAAAGATAAAAATTCCTTCCTCAGTATCAGCTGAGTATCCTGAGGGAGTTGGCTAGGATGAGGTTCCTTCATCTTTTGGGGAACTAGCTAATTGACGATAAGCGTCAGATGTACCTTGCTCACTCATACTGTAAACTAAAAATTGTCAAATAACACAAAATAATACTTTATTTATTTACACAGAATCACATAAATTATTTCCTAACACAATTGATTAAAATTTAGGTATTGGCAGAACACATAAACAACTTAAACTAGTGGCTTTGGCTCTGATACCACCTTCTGTCGCAGCCCCCGGCCCCTACCCCGGGAGCGGGTGGCCGCGGGACCAGATCAATTGGTATCGGTGTTTATTAATTTGGCAGCGGAATTTATATTCAGGACCGTAGTTAGAAAATATTTAAAAGAGTTTAAAACACCAAAAAAATAAATCCAATAAAACCCAAGTTTCGTACATAATACATTTATAGGGATAAATCCTAATTGATGAAAACATAAACTCCTTTTTATTTAGGTAACTTTTATAGCCACTTCTTTAAGTCTTCAGTGCTCTCCAGCTGGCTTTTATTGGCTTCACACTAAGTTACCTAAAACGCGTTTTAAAAATATTTTATCAACAAGGAATATTGGCGAGTGCATTCCAGTTTAATCAAAACACCTTTTATAACTTTATAGTATTGAGAGCGATTACAATGTTTATATCTACCAATATACTCATTCAGTATTGTCAAATCCATGACTTGTGGTCATGTTACTCTTTGGCTAACTCGTCGTCCAATAGTAACGGATTACAAGTAACGTATACAAAACCCCAACATATCGGCAGCAATTGTAGATTATATATACTTAATCACTGTTAAGTATAATTTAAAACATTTGAGGTTTTGGTAAAACAGTTTGGTAGAAAATGACTCACAAAAAGGGTTTACAAAAAGAGAATGTACTCACATTGTAGACTTAGATAATACTATAGCTTCCTGATGATTCTCCTGGTTATTATCTATTAAAATTAAACAATGCACACGTGTTAGTAAAATAACCCAAATCACATTAGCCATACAACACGAGACAGAACTCCAACGAACTGAGACAGGCAGAGCCTTGACATGCGTTACGGAGCCCTAGATCAATCGGGTAGGGTAACAAATACGTGATCGAGGGTTATAATACTTACAACAAGGCAGAGCTTTGCTTTTTATGGGGTATAATACCCTATTATAGTTACACTATATGTCAGAGAGAAGAAAAGAACTGAAAGTCGAACAAATGAGGCCTGCGCCTCCTTTTATAGGCCTGATCAGGGGCGGCTCGCGCCCCACGACTCACTTGGATCAGTCCTTCGCGGCCCGTGAGGACCCTAGGCTAGGGCCTAGGCTTGGCGAGTCAACACAGTAGCTTGTCCGGGTGTTGTGCCACGTGGCACACTATGGTTCTGCCATGTTTCACTAGGTCGCGGCCCGCGACACTCCTGGGGTCTTGCTCGCGGCCCGCAAATTTTGTTTTATTTGTTTTTTATAAATATTATGGTTATTTAGGTCCGTTAATGAGTATACGGGGTATAATTAGAGCGTTAGGGGTGATTTAGGAGGGTTGTTATAAGCGCCCCTGGGAGAGGGTCCAAGGGGCGGCAGTCCCTGGCTGTCGACAAGGGGCAGAGCCCCTGGCTGGGGTCGACAACTTGGAAAAATTTTATTTCATTAAATTGCCTTAATGAAACTGCATCAGAAAATTTTACTGGAAACTGTCACATTTTTGAAATGATTAGAAATGGCAGTTTTTTGGCAAGTTTTGTCTGAAAATAGAGATAACTACCATTAGGGAGTTACATCCCAAGAAACCCAAAAATTCGTAGACAGTTTTTGTTTGCATTTTTCCTTGTTCAGACAATTCACAGAAAAAAAACATACCTGGTTCAATTCTCGAAAATCAGAGTTGTATCCGATTGAATTATTCAGGTGAACCACCGAAATAATTTGATCTGAGAGTGGTTACAAGCCTCTCTGATCATCCGGTTTTCTGAAAATTCCCCAACAATCTATCAATTAAATTCTGCACACTTGACCATTTCTTTTGGAAGTCTTCTTTTAATGTTTTAATCAAAATTGAGCATTTCTTTTGGAAGTCTTCTTAATGTTTTAAACATGTTTTTTTATTGTACTATTTTAAGAAAAGCTCCAATTTATTCTAAACTTAACACGGCTTTGAAATAAACAATATATTCAAATCCTATAGCAATTGTCTTTTCTTATTATTATTATGCAACTTTTCTTAACCTTGCATTTTGGGAACTAACTATTGAACTAGTACAATCACTAACTTTGATCAAGCCAACTGTATTATGTTATAGCGCTATAGATCTGACAAACCCATCCATATCCATGTATGAATCTAGGGATGATTGAAACAACAACTATTTAACAAAGGTTAACTCTAGAGAGTTCCTTCGGTCACAAGGGTTGGTTGTGCACTTAGTTGACAAGGTTAACCCTAGAGAGTTCTTTCGGTCACTCAGACATATATATGAATTGTTAATTTTCTTTTATTTATTCATTATCTAAACCTATGTATGTTCACCAACTATTTTCATTGATTCTTTTGATTTTTCACATGTTTCAGGAAACAATGCATAAAGCTTATCATATTATTACATATAGGAGGCCTTGGACTTAGTTAAATTTTAATTTGGAACATTTGTCTTGTTTGAACTATTTGTTTCTTTTGGATGGCTACTTAATTTGGTTTTTAATAATATATTGAAACTTTAGTTCATCATCAACTTGAGAACAATTTTGTATCGCCCCCATGTTTTAATCATCGGTTGTGGTGCTACACTCGACTCGTTAAACATATATAAAAATAAGCACAAAATTTTTTATATATTTAAAGTTTCTTTTATATATTTAAAGTATCTATATATACTAATACAAAACCATGTACACTAAAAAGGCAAAACCATGGGTTGAAAAGCAAAACCAACCGCAAAACCTTTAAAACCTTTGGTTGAAAAAGCAAAAGTTAACATCTTTGTTAGATATTGATATCTCATAAACAATTTTAGGATTGTTTGCATGTGCTCTACTATTTTCACTTTTTCTTTTATCCTTTTAAGCTAACATCTTTGTTAGATATTGGAATAAGGATCTTAGTCATTTGGGTTGGTAATCAGGGAATCGAACACTTAGATTTGCAAGTGATAAACCAAATGTTCCCCATTACCTTTCTACTTCTAATTATAGACCATAATTTTAATAGCCGGTTTTCGATAGATTCAGGTCTATCAATTAAATTCTTCACACTTTGGTAGGTGTTTTTTTTAGTTTTCAAGCATGTTAATTAACCAACTAAAAAGTTTTATCAAAATTGACCATTTCTTTTGGAAGTCTTCGTTTAATGTTTTAAACATGTTTTTTTTTTTACTATTTTAAGAAAAGCTCTGATTGATTCCAAACTTAAGACGGCTTTGAAATAAACAATACATTCATATCCTGTACCACTGGGATACATTGAGTTGCGCGTGCCAGCGTGCGCGCGTTTAAACAAGTATTAGTACTTAGATATCCATATATAACTAGTAGTATTATATAATAGGTCATAGCATCAGTAACTGCGTTTGCGTTTGCGTTTACGAGTAGCGTAGCAATAGCGTAATAGTATATGCAAAAAATGTAAGCGTTGAGATATAGCGTGTTGTAATAAGCAATGTGTTTGCGAAAATATGCGAAGTAGCGTAGTTTGCGATATAGTTTACATTATGATCCGAATCTCAGGTGCCAGGCGTAACGAGTGTAGCGAGAGTAACAAGCGCGAAAGTGCGGGTGGTTACACTTGTTCAGTCCAGGGACAAATCTAGTTGCGGTTTTGGGCAGTTTGATGATGGTGAATCTTCATGGCGTCATGATCTTCAACACCAACACCGTACAAAACTTGTGTTTCCAACCTTCAATGATGGTGATCCACGCGAGAAATACTTCAACGAGGCTGATCCACGCAAACTGGAACTGTACAAGAATACCGAATAGAATTCGCTAAAAGGTCCGCTCGAGTCACCAATTGGCCTGATCATTGTCAGCTTGGGGTATTTTTGAATGGGTTGAAGGAATAACTGAGAGCTGATATTCATATTCATAAGCCAAGGACTGTTTATAATGTGATGAGCCTAGCACTATAGTTTGAGTCCAAGGTAGTTTCCAACCAGTAGGGGGTGAATTCTCGAGTTGCGGTCACTCCCAAATCTGCTCCAACAACCAGAGTCGCATCAGCAATGAACCTACCAGCAATCACTCCCCTTCGCATTTCAGAAACCAGCTCTCTCCAATTGTTAGAGGCGGGTGATCAGAATGTTAAAGAGTTTGGGGGAGATCGAAGAAGAAACAGGAGAGATAGCTGAGATCAGTTTGCATGCCATTATGGGCGTGCCACATCACTCCACATTGATAGTTTATGGCTATATCAATTCCTTCAAGGTATGGATTCTAATTGACTGTGGTTCTGCTCACAACTCTATAAATGACTCCTTGATCCCTAAGGTTAGCTTAGTCACCCATGAGATTGTTCCATTTGGAGTGAGAATTGGCAATGGAGACAACATCCGTTGTAATCAAGTTTGTAAGAATGTTCCACTACACCTAAACGACCTCCAAATCACTCAAGATTTTTATCCTCGCTTTATGTGGAGCTGACATAGTACTAGGTATTCAATGGTTAGCCACACTTAACACGGTTAAAGCAAACTGGAAGGAAATGTTTTTGAAATTCACCATAAATGGCAAGGATTACACACTACAAGGACCAGCACCGGGTACTTGGCAACCTACTACACTTAGCCATCTCTCTATTGAACCATTCAAGGTGCATACCACAGGACCAGCGGCTCCCATTTTTCATACCCGACTTGAGAAGTCAGATTTCGGGGCAGAAAGTAATGATACGAACCCAATGTTGGGATTGGGCAAATCTGGATCTGGGCTGGCCCATTTAAAACTACGTGATAAAGGGGAATTGGATAGCGGGAAAAAGACCAAAAAATCAGGGAGCGTGGGATAATCCAGAGAATTCGCAGGAGGCCATTAGTGGGGAAGTTAATTAGGAAACCGTTAAATTAGGAATTAGTATTAGTAGCAGATTGTTTTTCTTGTTTTAGGGTCGATGTTTTTGTTTTTCAATTAGGGCTCTACCCTGCAACCACATCAATCACTCATGTGAAATTGGGTTTAAAGAAATGATACATTGGTATTTCATATTACCCTTGGAAAATCAGTTTTGTTGTAGCTAGTACAAAATCATTTATTTGAATACTCGAAGCAAAACAAATTTTTTTTGAGTGATTTGACTTTTACAAACAAAATGATACTATGTCATGCAAGAATGAATGAATATGGACACATTGTGGAGCTATAAATTCAAAAGGAGAAAAAAAAAAGAAAAAAAAGATGCTGATAAAAAAAGTTACAAACCTGCAATTTTGGGGAATCAATTGGCATGCTGCACTTGTGCCGGTAGTTAAACGGTCCATCAAACTTTCTTAAGTCACACGATACTCTATTTTCCCTAAAATGTTTACAACTTTATGTGAGATCCAAGATATGCACTTGAATATTAAGAATAGAGATGTCAATGTGGTCCATCTGCTTATGCATGGGTTGATTTGTTTTTTTTTTTTTTCTTTTTTTTAATTTATCTCAAATGGGTCAAATAAAAATGACGCTAAAAAGGTGAATTGTCAAATGGGTTGAAAGTTGCCCAAAGATTATTGCACACCACCTCCAATGGTTTCATTAAAAGTACTGGATTACTATAGAAATACTATTATTTTTGTAAATCATGATTAACGCATTAATTATCCATAGAGGATTTTGAAAAATGGATCTTGAAGCATTACCCTTTCTATTAGCAACATGAATGAATCCATATTTTTTAATTCTCTGCAAGTAATCTTTACCCAATCGGCCCTCAATGCCTCTTTTCAGATCAAACCGCCCAGAAATGTTGACCACATTGTGAACATCATTAAACCTCGAAGCATACAAAAGCACCACATTCCCGCCTGCAAATGTCCCTCTGATCAATATAAGATTAATTTATGTGTTTGTGTATTATAAAAAAAAATTGGTTTAATGTGTTGATGTATAAAAAAGAAATGAGACATGTTTTATCAATCAAATCTAGCATTTTCCTATGCAAGTCGAAACAGATTTACAAAAGTTCTGTTAGAGATATGATATATAAACTTTATACTATATAGCACATGCTACAAATTCAAAATGTTAAACGGCAATTAGGAAGTGCAAATTTATAATTTCAGACCTTTATTGTGCCCAATAATTGCAGCCACAGAGCGTTTTTCGTGTTCGAAGTATTGGATCACAACCCGCAAATCATCAACTTCTCTATCGTAATTGCCATATGAACCTTCGCTTTCTCTAAAAGGAATAACAAAACAAATTATCATCAAGCAACTAACATTATAATTGAAAGACTTAATAAAAAAAATACTGAAGATTTAGATCAAGAACAATTGGTGAATAGGTGATGGAAGTCTTCAGGGGGTGAATTAAATAGAGCTTTGTAAGTGATTTCGATCAGTCTAACCTGAGAGGAGATGGAAGTCTTCAGGGGGCGAATTTGATCTACCCATCATAAAAAACCTTGGGTCTTTACAGGAATTTCATTTTGGCAGATGAGAAGAGCGAACTAAAAAAGAAGCGAATGGAATCGATTTGGAGGATGATCGGCATCGATTTGGGAACCCTCACGAATGAATCTCCCCCTTTGTGAAATATCTATCTATAGCCTACCCGGGCTTAAATAAAATTTTACTCTTGTGAGTGGGATTGGATTAGGGTCCCCTCGAAGACTTGCAAATAAACGAGGAACTTCAGGTCCCCCTCGAAGACTTGCAAATAAACGAGACGCTGCATATTGTGGAGAAACCAGTCGAAATCGTGGATCAAGATGTCAAGCGACTAAGGCGCAACAAAATTCCCATTGTCGAGATTCGATGGGAAGGAAAGCGTGGCGCCGAGTTCACTTGGGAACTAAAAAGCGAAATGAAGGCCAAGTACCCACAATTGTTTCCAGAGTCTTCCTCTTAGATTTCGGGGACGAAATCTCCTAAAGGAGGGGAGACTGTAACGCCTGCGTCCCTAGACTTTCAACTAATTGTCACTTTTAGCCCCATACTATGTGATATGTGATACTACTGACACTTTGTGAATCTAAAACTATGATTCTTGATAATTGATACTTAGAAACTATGATTCTTGATACTTGATACTTAGAAACTATGATTCTTGACACTTGATACTTAGAAACTATGATTCTTGACACTTGGTACTTGGAAACTATGATTCTTGATACTTGATATGTTGGTGCTTGACTCTTGAGGCTCGTGAAACTTGAGACTTGGTTGAACGAGGGACTGGAGTCTTGTCACTGGCGGAAACTATGGAAACTATGGAAACTTTTATGTTAATGATGTAATCTAGTTATGTGATACTAATACCCAATAGCACGCAACGCAATGCTTAATCTAACTCGCAAGCCGAATCAAAGACGGGAACGCGGAAAGGATAGGATTGAACGAATGGCAATCCGATCGGATGGCTATCCGATCAGATGGCCATTCGACCGAACTGCCATCCGATCCGTGCACACCGCCTCACTCTCCCCGTTCTGAAACTATAAATAGGCCTGTCACATCATTCTCACTGATGTGACAGCCTCACTCGATCCAGATGCACGCACCCTCATTCTTGGGCACTTTTCTTCGATTCTAGGCCGATTCTTGTAAGTTTTCTCTTAGATTCTTGTACAACTCCAATCTATCCACTATTCTGCACATGATTCTTCTTCGAAATCACATTTAACACCGTGAAATCTCTCAGATTTGAGCTCTTGAGGGTGACGTCATCATGGCGGTTTGTATAAACGGTTGTGTGACGTCATTCCAGTCAAGATCTCGCTCAGATCTAAGGAATTTCATGAGTTTTTATACCGAATCTTTACTAAATCTAGACTTTTTTTAACTAAAACTCATGTTTTTATCTTTTCTTAAACTTTTACTTAAAACGGTGAAATCCGAGTCTAAATGGGCTGTAGACTTGATGACTAGTCTGGAGTCGGCTTGGAAATGGATTGTTGCAGGAAAAGATGGCCGGAGTACGGATTCCGACATAAAAACCATCAAAGAACAGACACCTGAACGGACAGGGGTGATTCCCACCCGATCAGACCGGCTAACATTGATGTGTTTACCGTTGCCTCAATACGTACCATGCCATCACCGTTTAACTCGAAACCTGGAAACGTTACAAGGTTGTAAGGGAGACACAAACAACTCAATCGAATGGCAATCCGATCGGACTGCCGTCAGATCGAACTGCCATCCGATCGAGGTGACAAGTGCCTTGCAACCTTCCATACTTCAACTATTTTGAATCTCAACACTTGGATCGAGTGGCCATTCGATCGAATGGCCATCCGTATGGATGACCATCTGATCGGATGGTGAATCCATGCCAATTAAAATGTCACCCGATCAGGAGACTGATCCGACACTTTGAGAATTCTCGTTATTCTGTCCGACACTTATCCATGGTAATCTAATCAGGCTAAACCTAAAGAGCTCCCTTTGATCCAATAACGGTTTATACTGTTAAGCAAATCACTGTGAGTATACTCGATCCCTTTTCATTTTAAACTTTTGGGATGCAACATGTATTCTATGAAACTTGAAACTTAATACTTTTGGAATCTAAACTCTATCCTACGTGTATGTGAAACTTGTGATTTTTGATTCTTGACTCTTTATGCTATGTGAACGTTTAATCCTTGTGTGTAGTTCTGCCTTAACAATAGTAGCACTATAGGAAGATGCACCTCTCCATTATTCTCGGGGGTATTGTTAGAATGATTCTAGTTTTCCTTGAGTGTTGGGAAAACACTAAAGCATCGGGACACTTGGGCTATCACTTGGACTGCGAACACTAGCATGGCTGAAACTATTTTCATCTTATACATTGCGAATATGAGTCTTTTAATCTATTATGCTATATACTCAAACTTGTATACTCGCCAGTACGTTTTGTACTGACTTTATTTTAATACATGTTGCAGGCTTATAGGATGCTGAATCTCGAGGAACAAGCTAGGACTGATGCTTAGAAACTCACCTAGTTAATCTAGAATCTTGAAACTATGTTTTGTTGCTGTATTTGGTACTTCAGTTCGGTGTTTGATGTTTTAGAGAATGTCATCATGAAACTTAATTTATTACTATTGAAATCATTAGTGTTATGGAATCTCATGAGCAATCTGAACGCTTAGTGCTGCACCCCGATGTTTCCGCCATCGGTTGGGGTGTGACAGATTGGTATTTGAGCCATAACTATAGGGAATTAGGATAAGTAGGAATACTTGCCTTAGTCTATAGTTCTAGGAATCTTGATTCTTATCTGTTGTTTAAGACTTATGCATTCTACCGTATCTGCTTCCTAGCAGCAATTTTTCCTATTAAACTTACATGCCTTCCCTAAGGCTGATACAATATATACTTGATACCTTGAAAACACTGCTAATCAGTGTTTGTATTTTGCACGAGATTTGCCCTCAAGTCAGGATTGACATCCGAACCTTGATGGGAAATCCCCTTAACATATCCTAGTAGGTCTTATCTGCTGATAAGTACCGACACTATTAGGGTACGATGTTGTCAAGATAGAGGTGAAACTCAGACCTTGATAACCAGTCCCACTCTTTGATTTTTATGTCTCGCCAAAGTCTCGAAATTTCCAATCAATTAGGAATGTGGAATGTGGAATGACCGAAAGGACGAATATCGTAGGCCTAACATCGATGACGTATTTGTCTAAGTAAGTCAGGACACGTTGCCTTAATTCGAAAGGGATTCGAATCACTTTGGTTAGTCACTGTTCCTCTACCCGGAACAGTCCTATGTTTTATGAGCCTATCTTTTATGATAATCTCGTTTTTATGTGTGGATTTAAACTTGATCCTTCATTTGTTATGAGGCCTTTTATGCAAATCGCACGTATGTCCGCAATCTAAAACCTTTATTCTAATCTCAGAATCAAACTAAATTTATGAAACTTTATTCTATCATGATAGCCTATGTGGGAATCTTGATCGACTATGATACTATGTGAATCTATGTGTTAATGTTGTTGTAAATCACTAAATGTAACATGGCATAGAATACGAAGGGAAAGTGACTTGTCCGAAACATGGTGGATACGCCGCTGGTACTTCCTATATATAAGTGCTTCTGACATGTTGCTAACTTTCGTTCTAAGTGCCATGCGAAACTTGGTGTTTTGCAGACCGGTGATGAGGTGGTTGAAATCTAAGCTATGGAAACTACTTGTGTAATCTATGTGTAAACTACGTGTACTCTAGCATAATCTACAAGTAATCTAAGTACGTGTTGTTTTGAGACACAAAATGCGAAACGTAGCCTAGCGCCAAGGACGAGGAAGACGTGGCTTGTCCGAAACATTGTGGATATGCCGCTGGTACTTCCTATATATAAGTGTTTCTGGCATGTTACCAAGTCTTCGTACCACGCGCTAAGTGAAGTTCGTAGCTTTGTAGGCTCGGGTTGAAGTTGTGGAATCTATTTGGTTAATCTATGTTGAACCTATTTGGCTAAGCTATGTTATGAGAAATGGTGAACACTAATGTTATATTTAACGAAGCATGACACCGATGACGAGACGGACGTGGCATGATTGAAGCATGGTGGATACGCCGCTGGTACTTCCTATATATAAGTGCTTCCGTCATGTTGCCGAGCTTTCGTAGCACGTGCCATGCGGGATTTCGTTGGTTGTGGATTGATAATACTAATCTATGTGAATCTATGTGAATCTATTGGAATCTAATGAATCTACGGGAATCCATTGGAAACTATGCGAATCTATTGGGTTAATATATGAGAATCTATCGAGTTAATCTACATGTGTATGACGATGACAATGAGTGTATTGCGACACGTAACATGACACCGAGTACGAGGCGGAAGCAATGTGCCCGAAGCGTGGTGGATACGCCGCTGGTACTTCCTATATATAAACGCTTCTGATATATTGCCAAACTTCATACAACGTGCCATGCGAAGGTCGTGGGTTTGCGATGTCGAGTCTATTGGAATCTATGTGAAACTTGAATCTTAATCTATGTGAATCTTGTTGAATCTTGAGTCTTTAATCTATCATGTATGAACCTATATACTGTGAGACTTTGTGATCTAGACTTACACGATCCTTTTCTCTAGATGTCTTCTCGTAAGATGTCTGATACTCTCAAGAGATCCAGGGAGAAGTCTCAGAAAAAGATGATGTCCTTTATGGTCGACTAGATTGCTCGCGTCGTGCCAAATATCGTCTCTGAGATCCAAGGATCAAACACTCCTCCATCCTCTGCTGATTCTAAGACAAAGAAGGAGAAGCCTACTAGGTTCAGCTACAAACACTTTGTCTCTTGCAACCCTAAGCCTTTTACGGGCAGTGATGGGGTGACTGCCATGCTGGAATGGCTTAACAGCATCGAGGTTACCTTCATTAACAGCAGGTGCCCAGAGCATTTAAAGACTAGGAGTGCAATGGGAATGTTCAAGGCCGAGCTTTGGAATGGTGGTCAAATGAGAGAAACATCTGTTCTAAGGAAGAAGCCTATGCTCTTTCATGGCCCGAGGTGCGAGAATTGATGATGCTCGAATTCTGCCCTCCCCATGAACAACTGAAGCTTGAAGAAGAGTTCTGGCATTTAAAGCAGATTGGTGACGGCAATCTGACTTATACTACCCGTTTCAAGCAGCTCAGCTTGATTGTTCCTCACTTGGTTTCTACTCTGAAAATCATGATAACCAAGTATATTAACGGGTTACCTCCTGCGATGCGTGATTCGATTGAAGCAGCTCAGCTCAGTACTATTGAAGAAGTCTATCATCTTGCAACAAGTTTAAACAACAATCATGTTCGAGATAAACAGTTCGCTACTCCTGCTCCCTCTAAGACAGCAAACCAAGTTACCTAGCAGCCTAGTGGCAGCAGAAACAAGAAGAGAAAGTCTCAGGGTTCAGGGTGCAATGCAATTACCCCTGCCGCGAACCCTGCTGCTAAGCCTGCTCCTGCTGCTGCTGTTCCAAACCCTCCTGCTCCTGAAGTCAAAAAGCAGTACACTAGGCCACACCCTAAGTGTGCTACTTGCAACTATCACCATCCCGCTACTTCCACATGTCGCCTATGTACCAACTGCAATCGCTATGGTTACACGACTCCCTACTACCGTCAAGTTAACCCAGCCCAACCAGCTCAGCAAGCACCAGCACCGACAGCTCTACCAGCACTTCCAGCTCCACCATAGAACCCCAGACCAATCAACAGTGTTCGTGCGTGCTACAAGTGTGGAGATACTACTCATTTTCGTAATCAGTGCCCTCAGCTAAACCAGGAGCAATAGCCAACCGCTCGTGGACGAGCGTTCAACATCAATGCTAATCAAGCTCGTAACGACAATGACGTCGTTAATGGTACGTTTCTTGTGAATAACCTTTATGCTTTGATTCTATTTGATACTGGTGCCGACAGAAGCTTTGTGTCCGTTGAATTTGAATCTTTGTTAAACTGTGCGCGCTCTATGTTACCTAAGTCGTTTTCGGTGGAGATTGCCGATGGGAAGTCTATTCTAGTTGATTCTATCCTCTGCGGCTGTTCCCTGACTCTTAACGACCACGTATTTACTACTGATCTAATACCCATGCAATTGGGTAGTTTTGATGTCATTATTGGTATGTATTGGTTACGTAAGAATCATGCCGAGATTGCCTATCACGAGAAGTTTGTTCGTCTACCTCTGCCGTCTGGCGACATTTTGCACGTCTATGGAGACCGACCCTCGAAGGGACTGAAGTTGATGTCGTGCACTCAAGCGAACAGATGCTTACGTAAACAGAACTTTGCCTTCTTGGCCCACATGGTGGAACAAAAGGGTAATGGGAAGAACATAAGTGACGTTCCAGTAGTGTGTGATTTCCCTGATGTCTTTCCTGAAGATCTCCCTGGTCTTCCTCCTCCTACAGCCGTTGATTTTCGTATTGATCTCATACCCGGTGCGACTCCTGTCGCCAAGGCTCCTTATCGACTTGCACCTTCCGAGATGCAAGAGCTATCTAGCCAGCTTCAGGAATTACTCGACAAAGGATTCATTCGTCCGAGTACCTCTCCGTGGGGTGCTCCCGCACTGTTCGTCAAGAAGAAAGATGGTTCGTTTCATATGTGTATCGACTACCGAGAACTTAATAAGCTTACCATTAAGAATCGTTATCCTCTCCCTCGTATTGATGATCTATTTAACCAACTACAAGGCGCGTCCTGTTTCTCGAAAATCGATCTTCGTTCTGGCTATCATTAGCTTCGTGTACTAGAGGATGATGTCCCCAAAACTGCTTTTTGTACGCGTTATGGACATTACGAGTTCGTGGTCATGCCTTTTGGATTGACCAACGCACCCGCTGTGTTCATGGATCTTATGAATCGCATGTGTAAACCTTATCTTGATCGTTTTGTGATAGTCTTTATCGGTGATATCCTCATTTATTCTAAGTCTAAGGCTGATCATGCTCGTCATTTTCGTTTGATGCTTGAACGCTTACGTGGTGAACGCTTATATGCTAAATTTTCTAAATGTGAGTTTTGGATTAATTGTCACACCCCCAAAATCCACCTGCGGAGTATCACCGCTTGGAGGCGTGACTGACCAGGATCCAACCACCAATCATATTGAACAAGCAAGTAAGTAATTATAAAAGTTCAACCAATACAATTGGTGTCCAAACAAAACATAGTTTAAGTTGTAAGCGGAAGCATAACGATTAAATCCAAAACCAAAATATAAGTTTAAATGTTTCAAAGTTTAACATGGCACACAGTCGTCCATGTCCCACAACGACTCTTCCCCATGCAAGCTCCAGCTAAGTACCTATTGACATGCAAAGCATGTAGTAACGAGTCAACAATAATGTTGAGCGAGTTCACAGTTGGGTGTTCGTTTTAAGTTGTTTTGAAAACAGTTTCCTTTAACTAGAATCCTGCCGTGGGGGTTACCCCATAGTTGAAAATGTGATTTGTTTATTCCCGGTTACTCTGGCAATCCAGCCGTGGGGGCTACCCCGTGTTTAGTTATCTGGCTTTTCGGCCGTGGGGGCTACCCCATGTATACTACTAGACTCGTTACCATATCGACTGCTGACTGTAGTCATGTTTAAGTGCCCTGAACTGTCAATGTCTATCATCATTGACGTGCCCAGATCCATTAGTTCACGCCTGTCCTCTACGGAACGGTGTGAGGCTTGTCAGACCTAAATAGCGCTATCTAACTAATGACCCGCTCGCCATTGGCCCGGCGATTAAGTCGATATAAAAAGGAGGGACTTCGTGATAGAGTTTTGGTCTAGTGAAAGTTATCTGTCCATGAGGACGAGGAATTATATTCCTGAACCCGTACTGTCCTACCCAAGAAAGGACGAGGAATCCATATTCCTTAACCCATTCCCAACCCCAGGGAATCCCATGCTTTGTAGAAAGTGTGAACTCACCTTAGGTTAGCTCGGCAGATAAACGAAAGGTCAATCGAGCTGCTAGAGGTCAACCACGTCCTAACTTGGTTACCATACAAGTCAGGTCTAGGTGCATGTATGATTACACATAGTCTAACAGGTTATGAACACGTGTTGATCATGGCAAACACATAATACATGTCAAGCAAAACAGTTAAACACGAAATGCCAAACTTGTGTGACCAGAAGAATGAAGCCCAATAAAACAACGGCCCAACCTATTGTGCGATCAGCATACTTGTGCGATCCACAATGGGTTGTGCGATCCAGAAAGCCCAGACCAATTAACATGACAGTTCGGCCCAAATAAATAAATATGGATCTCTTGTGCGATCGGAACTAACCCGGCCCAACATGTACCCGACCCAAACAATTAACAAAGCAACATCTTGTGCGATCCAATAGTCTTGTGCGACTGATGGTACCTTGTGCGATCAGACCAGGTCTTGTGCGACCTGATCTTGTGCGATCAACAACATGTGCGATTGGTTACCAACTTTCCTAAAGTCATGCAATTCAGTTACTAGCTCCAATCAATTCTTTTGACCAAATTTATCAGTTTCCATATTCGAATTAAGTCAACTAACAAAATCAATAATTTCTAATCAACCTACAATCGATCAAACTAAGCAATTTAACATCTAATTCATATGAACCCTAAATATAATCAAAACATAAACATCAATCTCAATCATTTACACGGCTCATGTTCTTGATTACTAGCATACATCCTAACAACATAACCATCATCCTAATCGTATATCACAGCCGATTATTTGCAGTTGATTCTAGATCATTAACAACATCACATGATTAACAATCCTATATCGATTAAAATACTTTACATGTGAGCCGAATCTCAACACTAACCATCAACATTCATAATCAACCATATATCATTCGTAAGTCATTGTATGAGAACATATAATCACCACATTATGTAACACACAATCAATAGATATAACACTAACCGATTAAAGAAGAGTGTAGAGATTGATCCGAACACCACAAGCTTCGAAAGAAAGGGATGTTGTTGCCGTCGAGTTCTAGAGAGAAGGAAGAGAGCTAGGGTTTGTAAACTTTGAATGATTTGGTAAAGTGTGAGACTTATACCAACACCCTAGTGTTGTGCGAGTTGATGGAGTGGGCCGAACCCTCACTTGGGCTGCCCATTGGTCCGAATACAAGAGTGTAGCCCGAATGGGCTTGTGCGATCGGATTAGACTAGTGCGGTTGGGTTGTGTTGTGTGTTCATATTACATACATACGTGTATTACAAAAAATCCCAAAACATAACAACATAACATTCCATTTAATCATCAAATTCACATAGTCACATAATGTTCACATACGTTACATAAGTTCAAAACATGCTACACTTAGCACAAAGATAGGTTCTGAAATACGAGTTGTCACATTATCCCCAAGTTGAAAGAAATTTCGTCCCGAAATTTGGTACGTACTCACTGAGGAAGCTAGTTAAGTCACATGGTTTTCCTGGGGTGTCACATTAATGAAGTGCAATTTCTTGGCCATGTCGTTAGTAAGCAAGGTGTTCATGTTGACCCGTCAAAAATTGAAGCTGTAAAGAATTGGAATACGCCTAAATCCGCATCCGAGATTCGTTCCTTTCTAGGATTGGCGGGTTATTACCGCCGGTTCATCTCGGACTTTTCTAAGATTGCTGTTCCTCTCACTTCGTTGACTCTAAAAGAGAAACCTTTTGCTTGGGGTCCCGAGCAAGAGGAATCTTTTCAGACTCTTAAACTCCTTTTTGTGTAACGCCCTTGTTCTTACTCTCCCCGATGGGAATGACGATTTTGTGGTATATTGTGATGCCTCGAACCATGACTTGGGCTGTGTGCTCATGCAGCGGGACAAGGTTATTGCTTATGCCTCTCGTCAACTCAAGGTACATGAGAAAAACTACACTACTCATGATCTGGAGCTTGGTGCAGTCGTGCTTGCGTTAAAGATCTGACGACACTACTTGTATGGTACTAAGTGTGTGGTTTTTGCCGACCATAAGAGCCTTCAACACATCTTTGATCAAAAGGAACTAAACATGCGACAGAGACGTTGGGTGGAATTGCTTAATGACTACGACTGCGAAATTCGCTATCATCTTGGCAAGGCGAACGTAGTGGCAGACGCCCTTAGTCGTAAAACCCATGTTAAGGCTATTCGTATCTCTAGTGATCTACATGCGTGTATTCGTGAAGCTCAGTATTTGTCAGCTAATGAAGGTGGTCTATCTGTGGAAGTTCTTGGTGCTAACGTGAATCAGCTCGAAACTAAATCTGATGGTCTTCAATACTATCTCAATCGCATCTGGGTGCCAGATCGCGATAATCTCCGTGACCTCATCATGAATGAGGCTCACAAATCTCGTTAGTCTATTCATCCAGGTGCCGATAAGATGTACCAGGATCTGCGTATGACTTATTGGTGGCCTGGTATGAAGAAGGACATTGCTGTATACGTTTCTAGATGCCTTACCTACTCGAAGGTTAAGGCAGAACATCAGCATCCTTCTGGACTCTTAGAACAACCCGAAATCACAGTTTGGAAATGGGATAGCATTGCTATGGACTTTATAACTAAACTGCCCCGTACATCGTTTGGTCACGATAGCATCTGGGTGATTGTTGATCGTTTGACCAAATCAGCCCACTTCCTCCCTATTCGCGAAGATTTCAAAGTGGAGAGGCTTTCTCGTATTTATACAGATGAGATTATATGTCGTCATGGCATACCTTTGGACATCATTTCTGACCGTGATGGCCGTTTTACTTCACGTCTTTGGCAAACGTTTCAATCCGCTATGTGTTCTCATTTAAATCTTAGTACGGCCTTTCATCCCCAAACGGATGGACAGACCGAACGTACTATTTAAACCCTAGAGGATATGCTCCGCTCTTGTATAATCGACTTTGGTGGTAACTGGGATGTACATTTACCATTGATTGAGTTCTCGTACAACAACAACTATCATTCCAATATTCAGATGGCTCCTTTCGAAGCTTTGTATGGTCGCAAGTGCCGATCTCCTCTCAGCTGGCATGAGGTTGGTGAGAAGCAATTTACTGGCCCAGAGATCATTCAAGAGACAACGGATAAGATTCTTCAGATCCGTGATAACTTGATCAAGGCAAGGAGCAGACAAAAGAGCTATGCTGATAAAAGGCGCAGGCCCTTGGAATTTAATGTTGGTAATCGAGTTCTTCTCAAGGTATCTCCCTGGAAGGGAGTAGTCCGTTTTGGTAAGAAGGGAAAGCTCGCTCCTCGCTATATGGTTCCTTTCAAGATACTCGAAAGGATTGGCAAGGTGGCGTACCAACTCGACTTACCACAAGAACTAAACAACGTACATCTGGTGTTCCACGTATCCAATATTCGTAAATGTTTAGCCGACGAGGAACTTCAGGTCCCCCTCGAAGACTTACAAATAAACGTGATGGTGCATATTGTGGAGAAACCGGTCGAAATCGTGGATCAAGGTGTCAAGCGACTAAGGCGTAACAAAATTCCCATTGTCAAGGTTCGATGGGAAGGAAAGCGTGGCGCTGAGTTCACTTGGGAACGAAAAAGCGAAATGAAGGCCAAGTACCCACAATTGTTTCCAGAGTCTTCCTCTTAGATTTCGGGGACGAAATCTCCTAATGGAGGGGAGCCTGTAACACCTGTGTCCCTAGACTTTCAGCTAATTGTCACTTTTAGCCCCATACTATGTGATATGTGATACTACTGACACTTTGTGAATCTAAAACTATGATTCTTGATACTTAGAAACTATGATTCTTGATACTTGATACTTAGAAACTATGATTCTTGACACTTGATACTTAGAAACTATGATTCTTGACACTTGGTACTTGGAAACTATGATTCTTGATACTTGATATGTTGGTGCTTGACTCTTGAGGCTCGTGAAACTTGAGACTTGGTTGAAGGAGGGACTGGAGTCTTGCCACTGGCGGAAACTATGGAAACTTTTATGTTAATGATGTAATATAGTTATGTGATACTAATACCCAATTTCACGCAACGCAACGCTTAATCTAACTCGCAAGCCGAATCAAAGACGGGAACGCGGAAAGGATGGGATTGACAGAATAGCAATCCGATCGGATGGCCATTTGACCGAACTGTCATCCGATCCGTGCACACCACCTTACTCTCCCCCTTCTGACACTATAGATAGGCCTGTCACATCATTCTCACTGATGTGACAGCCTCACTCGATCCAGACGCACACACTCTCATTCTTGGGCACTTTTCTTTCATTCTAGGCCGATTCTTGTAAGTTTTCTATTAGATTCTTGTACAACTCCAATCTATCCACTATTCTACACATGATTCTTCTTCGACATCACACTTAACACCGTGAAATCTCTCAGATTTGAGCTCTTGAGGGTGACGTCATCATGGCGGTTTGTACAAACGGTTGTGTGACGTCATTCCAGTCAAGATCTAGCTTAGATCTAAGGAATTTCATGAGTTTTTATACCGATTCTTTACTAAATATAGACTTTTTCAACTAAAACTCATGTGTTCTTCATCTTTTCTTAAACTTTTACTTAAAACGGTGAAATCCGAGTCTAAACGGGCTGTAGACTTGATGACTAGTCTGGAGTCGGCTTGGAAATGGATTATTGCCGGAAAAGATGGCCGGAGTAGGGATTCTGTTAGGGATAGATTTTCTATACCTAAGGATCACGGATCCTCAAGTACTACCAGGATCATGGATCCTCAATTCTGTTTTAATTAAGGATCCTCAGAAGACGTTGCAGGATCAGGATCCAGGATCCTTATTGTTATCCTTATACTAACGGTTGCCTTCATTATATTTAAGTTTGTTTTGCAGGAGTATACGCATGGACCAAGTCTTGCCGATATTCTAGGGGAATATGCTTTAATATTCCACACGTGCATAGCCTTCGTGAATTTTATGGAGATTGTGGGAAGCTAGCACCTTTTGCGGATAGTTAGTTATTCTAGATATTTCTAATTTTAAAAGGGGATAACAAGCTTGAATTAGAACAATTGGCTAAGTTAGCTAACACACACACTCTCACAAGCTCTCGACAGTTCATTTGGCGATTTCATACACATTGCACTCTTGTGATCCTTGTAACAAGCTTGTTATCATCCCGAGTTGTAACAATCATTTGTTTAATTATAGTTGGTGATCAGTAGTTTCCATCACCCGAGGTTTTTTGTGCCGGAGATCAACTTTTGATCAAGGGCTTTTTCCTCGTATAAATCCTTATGTCACGTGTTCATTTCATTCGCAAGTTATTCATACATTTTTTCATAGATTCAAGCATCACACCTCACAACAAAAGATTTGGTTGCATTATCCTAGCTTGATTTTTGACCAAAACAGTTTGGCGCCCACCGTGGGGCAATTGGTGCTTCATTTCTGAAAAATATTGCTCATTGTGTTCATTTCGGTTCATTATCTTCAACCATATGGCTTCTTCAGCAAAGAACACTTCAAGCTCTATGCCGGTAGTCACTTCTTCACAGGGCATTCCACCTTTGCCTCCACCACCTTTTGGATCTCAGAAGAATGCTGAAAATGCTGCAAAGAGACAAAGCCCCATTTTCCCAAAACCACCAACTTCTGCTGTTTCTTCTAACCCTACTAACAGTGATCTTTTTACTTTGATTTTGCAGATGAGGGATCACATACAAGAGCAGGATAAAACCAATGAAAGGATCCTCCGGGAGATTGGTGACATCAAGAAACAGAAGAAATCGGGGGATGATCACTCTCCTCTGATACCTAGATCACTGGATTTTGACACTCCAGCTATAACCGCCCTGCAATCTGCAGCTCCGGACATCCAGTACCAGAGTGGACCATTGGGAAGGCGTTATGGATCAACAACTATGAGTCAGGCTTTAGGGTCTCAGTTCCAGCCTTCAGGATCCTGTTTCCAACCTTCGGGATCCTCTTTTCAGCAACAGGGATCCTTCGTTAGCTCAGGAGGATATATGGGGACGCACATGGTTTAAGGATCCTCTCAGGTTCAAGGATCCTCTCAGGTTCAAGGATCCTTTCAGGTTCAAGGATCCTCATCTCAGGTTCACGGATCCATGGATTATCCTCCAAGACCCCCAGTCACAACACACCAAGGATCCAACATCTTTCAGGATCAGGGACTCTTAAGAAGTGTGCAGCCCTCAAGTTCAGATGTTGATCAAGGAGACTTCATTCCAATGCAGACCATTGCTTCTTCTGGTCCTTCAGTCATACCAGAATCTCGTCAATATGGATTTACATCTGGGATTCCAAACTTGAATCCTTCGGGAGGTAACACTTTTAATAATTCTTATAACACTTACCATGGCTTTATGCATGATACAGGTATCAATTAAGCTATGTCTAGGGAGTTACAAAAACTAAAGGATATGATATCCAGCGTTCCAGGAGTGGTTAAGCCCATTCCTGAAATTGCAGATGGAAGCCATAGGATATCTCGCTTTGCACCACCCATTTGTGATGCAGAAATTCCAAAAAGGTTCCAAATACCAACCATGAAGTTATATGACGGTTCAACGGATCCAGAGGAGCATGTAGCTCAGTACAGAGAAAGGATGGAGATCAATCCAATTCCTGAGAGGTTAAAAGAAGCATGTCTATGCAAGGGTTTTGGATCCACACTCACAGGATCAGCTCTTAAATGGCTGCTAAGTCTTCCCCTTACTCTATTACTTCATTTGCTAATCTAGTTAATCTGTTTAATAGCCAATTCTCATGTAGTAGAAAATTCGAACGTTTATCTAGTGATTTATATAGGGTAACACAAGGTCAAAATGAATCACTTAGAGATTACATCACTAAGTTTAATAAAGAATCCTTAGATATCCCTAATCTGGATATAGCTACGGCTGCGGAAGCCTTTAAAATGGGTTTGCTTAGGGATTCATTATTCTATGATGATTTTGTCATGACCCCATGCAGGAATCTTGATGAAGTGAGAACCAGGGCCCTTAGATTCATCCGACTAGAGGATGATAAAAGGATCCAGGAAAGACTGGCAGGATCCTCGAAGCAGGAGAAATAAGGATCCTACTTCAAGAACAAAAAGTCCAAGTCTTACAACAAGTCTGATAACCAGAACGTGCATACAGTAGAACAGGAAGAGGATGATGAGGATTATCCTCCCATTTCTGAATATTGTTTTTCTGTCGATAACAATGACCTAATTCTTGCAATGCAGAATCTAGGTGAGAAAGCAAGATGGCCAAGGGAAAGTGATAAACCAGCCCAACAAAAGACAAATCCAAATGGTGTGCATATCACGAGGATTTCGGGCATCTCACTGAAGAGTGTATTGCACTGAGAATAGAGATTGGTTATTTGTTAAGCAAGGGGCACTTGAAGGAACTTTTGGGAAGAAAAAAGTCAAGGATCCAGGATCCTGAAAAGGTTCCAGAAAGAGCTCAAGCTCCTCCGGCAGATGCACAAGTTATAAACTTCATATCTGGAGGATCAGACATTTGTGGTACTTCCTTTTCAGCAGCCAAAAGACATGCCAAGGAGACCAAGATGGATAATGGGGACAGACCCATCTGGACCTCCACTGTCACACAAGAGAAAGTTATAACTTTTGATGAGGATGATCGTGTTGATGTTGAGGATCCTCATCATGATGGTCTTGTCATTACTTTATTCATTTCTAACCATTTTGTTCGCTGGATCCGAATCGATGGAGGAAGCTCGGTGAACATCATTCAGCTTGATGTCCTCAAGAAGATGAACATCCCTGAATCGGACATTGTCCCAAGATCCTCAGTTCTTGTGGGATTCAGTGGAGAAACCAAGAATACATTGGGGGACATTAAACTTCCCATCTACATTGAAGGACTTCATTCTTATAAAAAATTTTGTGTTATAGATTGCTTATCCTGTTGTAATGTTATCCTTGGCAGACCATGGATACATGACATGAAGGCAGTTGCATCTACCGACCATCAGTGTGTAAAGCTTCCTAGTCCATGGGGGGTGATAAAGATTGAGAGTGACCAACAAGAAGCAAAAAATTGCTATACCTCATCAATGAAGCCAGCCTCAAGACCAAGGGAGCAATAGCAACTAAAGTATCCTCCAAGTGACGTCTTGGAGGCAAGAGAACAGGATGTGAAAGAAATCCTTATGGATCCTGATGATCCAGAATCCAAAGTCTTCATATGATCAGGGATCCTCAGCAACATTGAACATGATCTAGCATCCTTCCTTAAGAGGAGAAAAACTACCTTTTCCTGGAAGCATGAAGATATGACAGGTATCTCTAAAGATATAATTACTCATAAACTTGGTATTGACAGGTCATTCAAGCCCATACATCAGAAGAGGAGGAAGTTTGCACCTGAGAGGAATGCCATTATCCAGGAGGAGGTAGACAAATTGCTCCGAGTAGGTATGATTAGAGAGGTTAAGTATCCAAGATGGTTAGCCAATGTGGTTGTTGTCCAAAAGAAAAACGGAAAGTGGAGGGTATGTGTCGATTTTACTGATTTAAACAAGGCATGTCCCAAGGATCCTTTCCCATTACCCCACATTGACTCCATGGTGGATGCTACCGCGGGTCATGAGTTGTTGACTTTTATGGATGCTTCATCTGGATTTCAACAAATTCAGATGGAACCATATGATCAAGAGGATACATCGTTTATGACCCCAACTGATATCTATTGTTATATTGCTATGCCATTTGGACTTGTAGGTCCCCTATTCGTATGGATCTTCAACAGAATTGTTAATCCAATCAAGAGTGCGGAATCCTCTTGATCAGAATAAGCAGAAAACGTGTAGGAAACAGAAACAGCAATCCACTTTCAAACTGGATCTTTATTGATTATCTATCAAACTGATTACAATCAATCAAGATCCCTAACCAACACTCAATTTCGTCCAAGCTATAGGAGCTCTCACGAAATTGCTCTCAAATATTGTTTTGGCTGATTAACCTAAACCCTAAAGCCTAACCTTGTTTATATAACACAAGGTTACTACTTGGGCCAAGGTTAAACATCATGGACTGCGAATTGGATAGGCCCAATTCGCCTCCATCACCCTAATTGGGTTTTGTTTAGCCCAAACTCTATTAACTCACTAATACAAAGCTAAACCCGCTAACTGTTTATCATTTAACTAATTACAAGATATCCAAAGACCAAATCTAAGCTGTTGTCACAAACATGCACCAACAAACTCCCCCTTGACAATAGCTTCATAAAATAACTTTGTCTTCAGTCATCTTGCAATCTTCATGTATTCTTGCACTGTCTTTGGTCTTTGGATAGCTTCAGCTTCAACAGCTTCTGTCAGCAACAGACTCCCCCTAAGCTGATGCATCCAATCACCAAATCTTCAAAAACTTTAGCGTTTGAGTAAACTCCAGTTCAGCATTTTAATAGCACTCTTCAAACTCTTCAGCTTTGTCTGCAATATAGAAAGGAGGTTCTACCATGCATCCAATCAAACTCTCATATCTTCACAGCAACTCAGCACTTCAACTTCTCAGCAACATACTGCTTCAACCTGTAGACTATAAAACAAACATCTCGAGAAACCATAAGAATTTTTCAACTAAGTTAAATAAATTATTATTTTTCAAGAGATAGTTAAAACTGTATCACAGATTAAGCATTTTCAATTTATCACCAACACGCAAAACTTTTTAATCACATACTCTATAACCCGCATGATTTAAAATTTTGAACTCACTTTACAACACCGTCTCCCCCTATCAGTAACAAGTCCTCCAAGAATAACAGTTTTCCGTACGTTAAGAATTTTAAACAGAAAAAGACACTATTTTTGTATTTTTGTATTTTCTGAAAGCAAATAAATACGAAAAGCAATAAACACTCTATTTTTGTGAGAATCACTGGTAAGAAGATCATATCAGCACAATCAAACTGTTTTCCACACTATTACATAATTCTTTATTTAATTTTTCATGAAAAGCAGTCCAAGACGATTACCAGTATGTTTGTCCACTTAAACAAAATGCATGAACATTTCAAGTACCATTACCATATGATACGTTAAGGTAATATTAATTACTGAAATACTAGTGTGTCCCACTTCAGGATATACCCCCACGATCAAGGTATGCACAAAGATTCATCGTAGTAGGTGAGTATACTGATGTCATCCTTTAAGATATCCTGACAGCGTCTAGGTCTGCATATAATCTGTTTTATCATGTTTGAATTGCTCAACAATGAACACCCAAATAAATACTAATCAAATCCTGGAAATATAAACAACACACTCTATCATGCAAGTATCTTCCCTACCACATATTTCACAAGTCCAATCCAGATTTCTGAAATCTTAACTGGGAATAGGTTGAGAAGAGAACAGAATAGATCTTTAGGAGAGATGGTATAATATACAGATCAAATGAGTTTTCTCAGTTTGATATAGGTTTATTGGGTTTCATTTGGGCACTAGAGGGCCTCTTTCGGGTGTATTAGATCTATAGCGCGACAACGTACAGCTAGGTCAGCATGTATCTGGATGCAGCAGAAGCTGTCATTGCCTAGCACCTCCAGGTCAGCATATATCTGGATGCAGCAGAGGAGGTACACGATTTTTTTCAGAGAAGATTTCAGAATCAGATCAAAATTGTGTGTATCGGGACAACATACAGACATTCAAATAGAAATGTGCTAATTCCAAGTGACTTTCTTTCCTGAGGTCATGTATAATTTTAGTTCTGAACAGAAAGACAGTCAAGATATCCCCAGATGAAATAACAGTATAAAGACCCAAAACTTCAGATTTTGGCAATCTATCAACGCAAGATTTAAGGTCATTAAACCATACACCACTGATGTGTTCCCCACTCATACACAGTTCATTTAGGTTTATATCACATTGGTAAGTTGATTATTTCATGCTTTTTGCCTACTGGTACATCATATGATGAAGCTGCTATCACACTTAAGCAATTTAATACAATTTCAGTGTGACAGTCTAACCTGCTGATGTACTATCATTTCTTCTTTTTCACACAGTGATAACTCATTTTTGATTTTCTATTTTTTTTTATGTTTTTGATTTTTCAATTTTTTTTTTAATGTTTAAGAAAAGCAGTAAACTATTTACAAAAATTCTTATGAAAAACCAGTTATTCAGGATTCCTCATCCCGTTGAGTTCGACTAAATGTTCAAAGCGAGCCCTGTCAAATGCTTTAGTGTAAAGATCTGCCAGGTTATCTAGTGTGTCGACTCAGCACTTTGAACTTCAATTTAAATCAATCAATATAAATATATCAACAATCTCACATCCCCCTTCATCATGTGCCTAGAGCAGCCATAATCAACATAAGTTGATAATCCTCCTTAGCAGCTCCTGCACACACCAACTAAGAAATTAGTTAGATTGGGGGACCCAAGCCTTAATGGTCTTGGGTCGTCCAAATTCACCAACCACTGGAACATCCATCCAATATCCATTACTCCTAACAGGAGTCTTGGATCTTAGACCTGTTGATGGAAATTGATTTTGATTTCCATAAGGTCTCTGGTCCTGAGGGTTCCTAAATATATTTGGACTATTTGACCTTTGGAAATTTTGATTTTGGTACCTTGAATTATGATTCCAAGAAGCTTGATTGTTATAATTTCTAAAGCCATTGTTATAAAATTTTCGACAACCATTATTTTGGTATCGATTTTGATATTGACCTTGACTTCTGAAATTATTTAAATTTCCATTAAAATTGCTTCTAGGTCTCTCAAATCTGCCTGGTGGAGATCTAGGCTGAAACCTTTGTTGATTTCTTTGAAAACGAGGAACTTGTGGAGTTCCTTTTCCAGCCTTATCTACACCAACAGCAACATTTTCTGGTTGCTTAGGAGCAGATTTCTTTTGAGAATTTGAGCCTTTCTCCTCACTATCACCTTCCTTCACTGGTAATTTCCCTCTCTGTTTTTCACTAAGTTTTGCTTCACTCTTTTTGTTAGGACAGCAGCTTGCTAGATGTCCCTTGGTGTGACATTTGAAGCACGATCTCTTTCTCGAAGACTTCTTAGCTGGAGTCTTTGAGGTAGATCCCTTATTAGATGGTGATGATCCCTTGGATGAACCTTGTTCAGTTTGCTTAATTTCAGATTTTTCTATGTTCTTATTTTTAGCAAACTCTACATTCGATTCATTTTCAATAACAGCAGTTTCGTTTTTCATATCACTGCCTTGAACAAAATTAATCTTTTTAACAAAAGCTTGATTTTTATTCTTAGGCGGTGAATTTTTCCTTTTCAAATCATCACTCTCAGATCCATCACCTTTACTTGATGTGGATGCGAAACTACTTGGTGGAGATGCCATAAAGTCTGCAAGCTCATTTTCACTAGGCAGGAATGAATAGTCATGACTAAGAGGAGGTGGAACTTCATTAAAGCCATGGAAGCCCACACTGGTCTTGTCATTACTCTTCTTTAAACCACCCATCATGTGTTTCATTACAAAAGTAGAGTCCCTGAATTGACCTAATTTCTTTTCAAGTTCAACAATTTTGAGTTGTGCATCTGACAACTCTTTGCATTTTTCTGAAATCTCTTTCGTTTTCTCAGCCATCATGTCATGAGCTAAATCTATTACTTGAAGTTTTTCATTTAACTTGCATGTTAAAGCTTCAATTTCAGCGTCACAACCTTTTATTTTCTTCAAGTATGATGATTCATTTCTTTTAACAAAAAAGTTTGCTTCTTTTATGTTAGACATCTCACTTACCAGACTTTGGTTTTGTGTTGTCAACCTGGCAACCTCACCCTGTAGTTCACGACATCTCAAACATACTGAAATAGATTGTACCTCTTTCGCATGAACTTTTGAGTTTTCATCAGCAACAACCTGTTCAGCTTCACTCTTCTTCTCTACTTCAGCATTCACTTTTGCTTCAGCATTCTCCACTTGAGCTTCAGCATTCTCCACTTGAGCTTCAGCATTTTTCACTTCAGATTCAGCATCACTCACAATAGTTTCAGCCTCATCAACTGGCACTATCTCTGCCATGAATGCCTGAGTGGCACTCTCATTTCCCTGATATCGCTTTTGTAATGCATCCCACATATCCTTTGAATTAGTGTACTTGCTGAAGGTATGCTTGATGCTATCAGGTAAGGACATTTTAATTGCAGCCAATGCTCTCTTTTCAGCTTCAACCACCTGTCTCTCAGATTCATCCATCTTGTCATAAGACAGCACTAAAACCCTTCCTTCAATACTACGCGTAGGAGCAACATAGCCATCCATCATACAGTACCACATTCTGGTATCTTCACTCTTCACAAATGCCTCAAACTCCACTTTCCAGTCAGCATATTCTTTGACATTTTTCAGCTTTGGCCAATGTTTAACAGTCTCACTGACCTTGTCCATTCTGACCATCTTTAAACATGTTTTTATCGTAACCGTACTGATAAAACCGTACAAAATTTCTCCAAAAATAGTGGTTACCAAATTACACCTTTAGAATCGTCTCGAAAAGACGAATCCAATGATATATAATGTCAAAAACCGTATTCGGGATTTTCCAGAGTCTTTTATTTATTTATTTTTTTTATTTATTTTTATTTATTTATTTTTTATTTTTATTTTTTTTACCCTGAAAATCCAAGGAATTCAACGGTCCAAACGGTTCTGTCTAACGAGCTACGGATCAATTTCTATTTGCAAAACACTGAAATTTTATCGACGCTTGCCAAGAAATTTTCCACCTCTTAATTTCGCTGGTTTTTTAAATTTGCTGAGTTAAATTCGCTGGCCAACTGGTTAATTTCGCTGATCTGTTATTTTCGCTGGTGAATCAGCTTATTTCGCTGGTCAAGTTCGCTGCTTAATTTCGCTATAACGACGACTGTAAATTCGCCGAAAACCGTGATAATTTCGCTGTGGAAAATTACACGATTACCAAAGTCGCCTTTGGATTTACTTCGCCAATACGTATGCAGGTACAGTTAATTTCGCACAGTCCAGACAAATTCGCTGGTCACAGATGTATCAGGTCACAAATTCGCTGATCAGTAAACTTGGAAACTTAATCTTTTCGAACTTTTGAAGATTTCCAGATTTTTCCTAACAGAATCCTGCAAAATCGAAACACCTAAATCAACAAAATAATTTCGAAAACTATGAAAAACAGATCGATAAACACGAAGAACACGAAGAACAGTCTTCGAATCTTCAAGTCTATCACCCGAAAACTTTTCCAAAATCAATGAAATCTTTCCTGAAATCCTGCGAATCAGCAATCAAACAAAACAGAATATCAAAACAGCCAAAAATTCGAAAATTTTATCAAACCAACAGAAAAATTCGAAAATTTTAAAAACCCTAATTTTTCAAAAATTTCGAAATCTCCCTGTTTCTGCCAAGAACAATTCTGAACCGAGCCTTCAAGAGCCTAATGCTCTGATACCAATTGTAGGTCCCCTATTCGTATGGATCTTCAACAGAATTGTTAATCCAATCAAGAGTGCGGAATCCTCTTGATCAGAATAAGCAGAAAACATGTAGGAAACAGAAACAGCAATTCACTTTCAAACTGGATCTTTATTGATTATCTATCAAACTGATTACAATCAATCAAGATCCCTAACCAACACTCAATTTCGTCCAAGCTATAGGAGCTCTCACGAAATTGCTCTCAAATATTGTTTTGGCTGATTAACCTAAACCCTAAAGCCTAACCTTGTTTATATAACACAAGGTTACTACTTGGGCCAAGGTTAAACATCATGGACTGCGAATTGGACAGGCCCAATTCGCCTCCATCACCCTAATTGGGTTTTGTTTAGCCCAAACTCTATTAACTCACTAATACAAAGCTAAACCCGCTAACTGTTTATCGTTTAACTAATTACAAGATATCCAAAGACCAAATCTAAGCTGTTGTCACAAACATGCACCAACAGGACTAAGGAATGCAGGTGCTACTTATCAAAGGCTAGTCAATATGATGTTTAAGGAACAAATAGGACACACTATGGAAGTCTACATAGACGACATGGTGGTTAAGTCCAAGAGAGCTGAGGATCACCTTAAAGACTTGGAGGAAGCATTCAATATCCTTGACAAATTCAATATAAAGTTGAATCCTTCAAAGTGTCACTTCGGTGTTAAAGCAGGCAAGTTCCTAGGTTATATGGTATCAAAAGGAGCCATTGAAGCAAGTCCAGAGCAAATTAAGGCTATTGTGAATATCAAATCTCCTGCCAATGGCAAGGATATGCAAAGGTTGACAGGGAGGATCGCAGCCTTGAATAGGTTCATATCAAAATCATCAGAAAAGTGCAAGGAATTCTACGGCATTTTGAGAAAGAACAAGAAATTTGAGTGGACTGAAAAGCATGAAAATGCTCTCAAAGCCCTTAAGGATTACCTATCCTCAGCTCCTGCCTTGATGAAACCAGAAAAAGGGGATATATTATCCTTATATCTAGCGGTATCCTCTAAAGCAGTAAGTGCGGTCCTTGTTAAGGATCACGAAGGTACACAACATCCTGTTTATTATGTAAGTAAGCGTTTGCTTGATGCTGAATCCAGGTATTCACATTCAGAAAAACTTATCCTTGCTTTGATTATGGCATCTACTAAACTAAGACATTATTTTGAAGCTCATGCCATTATTGTTAAGACTAATTTTCCAATTAAGAATGTTCTCAGGAAATCTGAAATGTCAGGAAGGATGGCTAAATGGGCAGTGAAGCTTAGTGCTTATGATATAAGATATGAACCAAGGATTTCCATCAAATCCCAAGCCTTAGTTGACTTTGTGGCAGATTTTAGTAGTGACTTGCTAAGAGAAGCTGAGTTAGAAGTTCAGCAGCTGGAAGAGACTCAGAATCCTTGGATACTCTTCACTGATGGAGCCTCCAATGTCAAAGGAACAGGACTTGGAATACTACTAAAATCGCCACAGGGGGACATAATACCCCACTCCATAGCTTGTGAGTTTCAAACTACTAATAATGAGGCTGAATATGAAGCCATGATAGCTGGTTTGCAAATTGCCAAGCATATGAGGATCAGGTATCTTAAGGTACATGTAGATTCATTGTTATTTACTAATCACTTTAATGGATCCTATGCTGTTAAAGGTGAAAAGCTAATCAAATACCTAGAGATAGTCAAAGAATTGGCACTCTCTTTTGTTTCCTTTAGTTTAACACAGGTACCAAGGGAAGAGAATGCAGAAGCTGATGCATTGGCCAATCTTGGATCATCTTTGAAAATTCAAGAGGATATCAAGATCCCTATCATCCATATTTTGGCTCCTGCTATTGAGGATCACATAACTATGGAGATAGAAGAGGATTCGGCAATGGTTCCTAGTGATGGTGTACAGTCTCATTCAGGATCATGGATCCTTCCAATCATGAGATATATACAACATGGAGAGATTCCTACAGGAGAAAACCCCAGGGCTTTCAAAATCAAGGTATCTCAATTTACAATATTGAATAACATGTTATATAAACGATCTCTTGCAGGTCCATATCTAAGGTGCATAGAGGATCCTGAAATTCAAGAAGTCCTAAAGAATTTTCATGAAGGAGATTGTGGAAACCACACTGGGGGGCAGGGCATTGTTCTCAAGGATCCTTAGGACAGGATACTATTGGCCTACAATGAAGAAGGATGCTGTGGATTATACCAAGAAGTGTGATCCTTGTCAGAGACATAGTAATATCCTTCATCAACCAGCAGAGCTCTTGCATCCTATATCCTCTTCTTGGCCATTCATGAGATGGGGAATGGATATAGTTGGTAAACTTCCCAAAGCACCAGGAGGAAAGGTGTTCATGCTTGCCATGACTGATTACTTCTCTAAGTGGATAGAGGCTGAAGCCTTTGCTCAAGTCAGAGAAAAAGAAGTTATATCCTTTATTAAAAGAAATATTACTACTAGATTTGGTATCCCTTCTGAAATTGTTTGTGATAATGGATCCCAATTTATTAGGAGTAGAACTACTAACTTTTGTGACAGCTGGGGGATTAAGATGATAACATCAACACCAGTCCACCCACAAGCTAATGGTCAAGCAGAATCATCCAACAAGATCATCATCAACAACTTGAAGAAGAAGCTTGGATCCAAGAAAGGAAAGCGGGCAGAAGAACTACCTTATGTACTATGGGCTGATAGGACAACCCCCAAGAATGCTACTGGCCAAACTCCATTTTCTTTGGTATTTGGAGCAGAATCAGTGATCCCTACAGAGATGGTGGTTCCTACTGCAAGAACAAGCATCCGTGATCCTGAAGGAAATGCTGAAAACTTGGTTCAAGACTTAGATACCTGTTTTGGTCAAAAATCACACAAGGATAATGCAACCAAATCTGATTTTGTGAGGTATGATGCTTGGTTAATTGTATGAACGACAAGTATATGAAATCAACGATGAACACCGAGATTTATACGAGGAAAAAGCCCTTGATAAATGAATGATCTCCGGCATAAAAAACCTCGGGTGATGGAAACTACCGATCACCAAATATATTGCTGAAACAATAGTGATCCTTGTACAACTTCGGAAGAAAACAAGCTCAATACATTGAATTGCTAGTGTAAGTGTGTGTTTTTTGCTAAGTGTTTGCAGAGAATTCGAGTGTTGTGTGTTGTTTGTGTGGTGTGTTCGACTTATGCCTCAAATGAGCTTGTTTCCCCTTAAAAAGATAATAAATATCAATTAACAAACTTTCCTGAAAAGGTGGAAATGGCCCATGTTCTCCAAAAACGGTTATATTTCATCAAGCATGTGCCATATGAATGAATATTCCCCGAAATTCCAGCTAATAATGAGTCCACTACGTCCATTACCTGCATTTAAACATTAAAAACGTGACAATTGTTAGAAAACATAAGTTCTGTTAAGGATCCTGGATCCTCAGACTCTGGATCCTCAGACTCTCTGCATCATCCATTAAGGATCCGTGATCCATGCCCAGTCTCAGAATAGATGATCCTTAGCATAAAATTCATGCCCTAACAATACCATAGAAGAACTCAGGGATTTGGCAAGGATAAGAATGGTTAGTTATCAACAAAGGATTGCTGGAGCCTTCAATAAGAATGTCAGGATCAGGAAATTCCAAGTCGGTTATATGGTATTGAGGAAAGCATTTAAGAATACCACAAATCCTACTGATGGAAAGTTGGCACCAAAGTGGGAAGGCCCCAACCTGATTGAAGCTGAGGCAGGAAAGGGGGCATATCGAGTGCTAACAATGGAAGGTGATTTGCTACCAAGAGCTTGAAACGCTGTCCACCTGAAGAAATATTTCATGTAGTAAGGAGCCAGGATCCTCAACTATTTTCATGACCGATATCCTCGAAGGATCCTTACAGGATAGAGGATCCTTATTTTGGTAATGATCTAATCTCAAACTATTTAATTCTTTAATTATCCTATATACAAGGAGAAGGATCCTGGATCCTTTATCCTCCTTTCACTTATTTCTGAGTTTTGCAGAAGGTTCATGTATCCTTAACAAATGATTGAGTATCCACATAAGTCTTCAGTTATTTGGGCTTGACCCCAGTTATTTGGGCTTGACCCCAGTTATTTGGGCCTGTCCCCAGTATCGCCAGTAGTTGATGGAGAGTGTGAAACCCGAGCCTTAATGTGTATTATATTACGTGTATTAATGCGTTTTACGTGATTATACGCTTTGAATATGTTAACTATGAAAGTATGTGGTTTTATTGGTTAATTGCGTAATACGGCGAAGTTGGAGAGTTTGGTGATGAAACGGTGCAATACCGTAAGTGATGATAGAACAACATCACACATCATCGACATAGAACAACATCGATTGGCATTGGATTGGGGCCCACTATTTTAGTAGTTCTTTTGAGGCCTCCACATACATCACGGAGACCAAGAGCCGCCATTTCTTTTAGAGATCATCTACAACAACTACCATCCATACACACATACATGTGAGGGGACTGTTTGGATGGCATGTGCATGGTAAAAGTCAACAACAACAATATTATCAAACACATGGGATGGACTTTTGAGGCTCTAATAAATACTCAACAACATCAATAACAGAAGGGGGCCATCACATGAAAAGGGGGAATTAATTATTTGGAGAACATATATATATCATCACACGAAAATAAAGGAAAAAGGGAGGAGGATGAATTCAACCGATCTCAAGCTATCGAAGATCAACAACCTATCATGAGCGGCTAAATCTCTCGTGGACACTTCGGGTGAATGATTCTTGTGAGACACTTTTAATTCTAGTTTCTGTTTTGTATTGAGATTTGGATTCGTAGTCGGGTGACATCCGACTATTTACATAATTATATTATTTGTGTGACAGACAAATCCTGAGTGACAGTCAGAGTTATAATTATGTTTTGAATCCAACTATGCTTTTGTTGATTGAATGATTTCTATGTATGTTTGTTTTAATATTTATCTGATAAATTAATATTAAGATTTTGAACTGCATAAGTAATTGGTAGATGTGACAGATTTACTATTTAATCGACAGGATCCAATAAAATCATAACTAGGCTATTAGTAATTACAGAATCTGAATCCCGGAGTGACCACGCTTTTTCTATCATTGTTTTTACAATCTCAAAGTTATTGTTTGTATTTTCTAACAAGTTTTCAAAGTAATTCAAATATTTACAAACAAATAATAATTACGCTAACCATAAATTCCCTGTGGATACGATACCCTACTTACGCTATCTACGTAGTTTAATTAGGTTTTTGATTAACCCTTACGACAGTCATCAGTAGTGCACGATGATCCTGGTACAGTTCATGGCAATGGAACCAGTACTCGCTTTAGGGGCTGACAATTTCATTGTGCTGGTTGTATTCAGGATCCTACGTATAATGGTAGACGTACCATACATCCGTTCCTAAGGTTTCTAACATTTTCGCGTTAGCTAAGGTTTTGACATTTTCATGTCACTAAGTTCGGATAGTCGCCAGTGAGGGCCATACTCCAGTTTACACAAGATCCTTTGGGCTTGTCCCCAGTTTTTTGGGCTTGTCCCCAGTTGCTAACTCTTCTCTTATATTGGCTTAGTCCCAAGTTATGTTCCATTTCAGGTTTTTGAAGCCAAATTGCTAAGGATCCTAGATCCTTACCTTTTACTAAGGTTTGTCTTTTGGTTATCCTGATTGTAAATGTTAAAGGTTTAGGACCCTAACTTGGATTCTCAGGTATGATCCTTGATCATTTTGATTTTATTCTTTATTCATTTAAGTGGCCCTTATTCTTTGACAACAAGACACATGATCCTTGAAGTTCACTACTTTTTTAAATTTATCGATTATAGGATATTTGATCCTTGATCATATCCTAAACTTTTTGACATAATCTATTAAACTTTTATTCTCAACTTATGAATTAAAACAAAGTATATAATAGCAACTGGAAGGTAAAATATTCACAAATGTAACAACACATAAGATAGTCAAAAGATTAAGATTTTATTTACCAAAAGTTAAACCCTTTAAAGGTTGTCAAAATTGCCAACCCAAGTTTCTACCAGCAAAACGTGGCCCATCCACTTGGGTTGGCAAAGGCTGTCCATGTTAATAAGGTCTAAGTGCAGGAAATAAAGGCGGAAGGATAACAAGTGGTTTTATCCCCCAAACAGAGGATCCATCCACCACCCATTATCCCACCTATTGTTCAAGGATCCATGATCCTCAACCCTAGAAACTATTGTCTAAGTTATTACAGACCATCATTGTTCGAGAAAAACACCATCAAAACAAAAACCACTACCAACCCATAAAAAATGGGCTCCGGCCGCGTCTAGATAAATCCATCATCGCCCATTTCTGCAGCTCACACCTTCGCTGCATCACCATCACCAGCACCTCCAGTTCCAGCATCACCAGCCTGATCCTTAGCCCCGCTGCCACTTGCCTCAAGCATCAAGACCTCTGTAGCCTCCTCTTCATCATCCAGCTCGGCCAGCCTAGCCTTCCAGCCCTCCTGGTCCCAATTGTTCCTGTCAAAGCAAGGATCCTAAGCTTACTGGGCCATCTGCAGTTTGGTCTTGTACGTAGCAATGGCAGCAGAGAGCTTGGCATCCTCCATCACCTCATTCTTCTCTTGATCAGTAGTGATCTGGGCCATGACCACCTGCTTCTTTGCCAAGTTGAGCTCTTTCTCAAGGTTGGAGATGGTTTGATCCTTAGCCAGGAAGATCTTCTGGAACTCCAGCTCCTTCTGCTCAGCCTCTTCAACATAGGCATCAAAGAGCATCTGGATCTCAGCGAATTTCTGCAAAGAAAAAAGGATTCAATTTAGGATCAATTATCCTTAAATGGGCAGGATAGAATTAAGGATCAAGGATCCTTACATCATTGAAGTATTCTTCAAACTAATGACGGATGAGGGGCAGGCCTTCAAGGTTATCAGCTTTAGTGGACTTCCTCTTCTTTCCTCCCTTTCCCTTGGAGGTGACAGGCCTAGGAATTGGAATGATTGGGCTAGCAGCAGATTTCTTCTTCCCGGACCGGCCAGAGACAGTGTCAAGATCAGTGACGCTGAAGCGAGTGGCTGACTTTGAGGATTTTCCAGCACCTACAAAGGACAAATAACAGATAAGTATCCTTAATCTATATTTATTTACTCATACATAAATTTAAACACTTACTTGACATGGTTACTGAACCGGAGGATACTTGTTGAGAATACTTTGTGTTTGCTTGGAATGATCTAATTGCAGGATCACGCTCCAAAAAGCGGCGATCCTCTCTTTTGTTGCAGGTGATGGAATGATATGAGAGACTGAGATAGCTGCACAAAAAAACAGAAAAGGGGTCAGTTATCCTCAACAGAAACATGGTTATCCTATGATCCTTCTATAAGGATCCTCTATCCTACCATGGGTGGCCCACTTTCTGGGGAGATCCTTCCCATTCGGGATAGAATCCCTCCTAATGAAGAAAAAACGCTTCTTCCAGTTGGTATCGTTCTTTGTGGTCTTGAGGATTGGGTGTGCATCACCGGGTTTATGTTTGAATAAGAAGCGGTGTGAACCATGGCTCACAAGGTTATACAGTTCAGCCAGTTCCGACATCCCCAACTCTATGCCTTCCTGCTTAATGATTTTCTCTAGGGTATATAAAACCCTCCACATCATTGGCATAGCCTGAATGTAGCACATGCCGGTGAGAGAAAAGAAGGATTCAGTGAAGGCAGAGAAAGGATAGGAGTATCCTATCAGGAATGGGGTGGCCGGAAAAGCAACCCAAGTGTCAGAGACATAATTGCTTTTGGCAGTAGGGTCAAAGGGTTTGAAGACGGTGTCCGCCAGAAAACAGTGGCGGATCCGGTCGATCTCCGGATCAGTTAAGCAGCAGAGTTCCTTCGGAGTATTTTTGATAATCCCTTGGCTTTTCAAAGGACTATCTTTCTGGTGATCCTTGGCGGGGGATGATCGTAACTTCATTGTGATCTAAAGATTTTCAAGAAGAACATACTAAGAAGATGAAAAGAGAAGGAGGAGAGAGATACCTGCTTGATATTTGAATGAGGATTTAAAGGGAGTATCGCTCGAATTTAAATGCAAATTGATCCTTATCTCTAACCTATATATAATGATGAGTCTGCAGGATTGTCACTTCAATGACGTATGATGTGTAACGGCTAGTTCAACTCAAACGGCTATAATTTCGTTGGCTAGTTAGTTGCAGATAAGATTAAAAAAAATACGACTCGTTAATTTACATTTTACTCCTCATATTTTGGGGGCAATTGTTAGGGATAGATTTTCTATACCTAAGGATCACGGATCCTCAAGTACTGCCAGGATCACGGATCCTCAATTCTGTTTGAATTAAGGATCCTCATAAGATGTTGCTGGATCAGGATCCAGGATCCTCATAAGATGTTGCTGGATCAGGATCCAGGATCCTTATTGTTATCCTTATACTAACGGTTGCCTTCATTATGTTTAAGTTTGTTTTGCAGGAGTATACGCATGGACCAAGTCTTGCCGATATTCTAGGGGAATATGCTTTAATATTCCACACGTACATAGCCTTCGTGAACGTTATGGAGATCGTGGGAAGCTAGCACCTTTTGCGGATAGTTAGTTATTCTAGATATTTCTAATTTTAAAAGGGGATAACAAGCTTGAATTAGAACAATTGGCTAAGTTAGCTAACATACACTCTCTCACAAGCTCTCGACAGTTCATTTGGCGATTTCATACACATTGCAATCTAGTGATCCTTGTAACAAGCTTGTTATCATCCCGAGTTGTAACAATCATTTGTTTAATTATAGTTGGTGATCGGTAGTTTCCATCACCCGAGGTTTTTTGTGCTGGAGATCAACTCTTGATCAAGGGCTTTTTCCTCGTATAAATCCTTGTGTCACTTGTTCATTTCATTCGCAAGTTATTCATACATTTGTTCATAGATTCAAGCATCACACCTCACAACAAAAGATTTGGTTGCATTATCCTAGCTTGATTTTTGACAAAAACAGATTCCAACATAAAAACCATCAAAGAACAGACACCTGAACGGACTGGAGTGATTCCCACCCGATCAGACCGGCTGAACATTGATGTGTTTACCGCTGCCTCAATACGTACCACGCCATCACCGTTTAACTTGAAACCTGGACAAGTTACAAGGTTGCATGGGAGACAAGGACAACTCAATCGAATGGCAATCCGATCGGACTGCCGTCCGATCGAACTGCCATCTAATCTAGGTGACAAATGCCTTGCAACCTTCCATACTTAAACTATTTTGAATCTCAACACTTGGATCGAGTGGCCATTCGATCGAATGGCCATCCGTACGGATGACCATCCGATCGGATGGTGATCCATCCCAATTAAAATGTCACCCGATCAGGAGACTGATCCGATACTTTGCGAATTCTCGTTATTCTGTCCGACACTTATCCATGGTAATCTAATCAGGCTAAACCTAAAGAGCTCCCTTTGATCCAATAACGGTTTATACTGTTAAGCAAATCACTGTGAGTATACTCGATCCCTTTTCATTTTAAACTTTTGGGATGCAACATGTATTCTATGAAACTTGAAACTTAATACTTTTGGAATCTAAACTCTATCCTACGTGTATGTGAAACTTATGATTCTTGATTCTTGGCTCTTTATGGTATGTGAACGTTTAATCCTTGTGTGTAGTTCCGCCTTAACAATAGTAGCGCTATAGGAAGATGCACCACTCCATTATTCTCGGGGGTAGTGTTTGGAGGATTCTAGTTTTCCTTGAGTGTTGGGAAAACACTAAAGCATCGGGACACTTGGGCTATCACTTGGACTGCGAACACTAGCATGGCTGAAACTATTTTCATCTTATACATTGCGGATATGAGTCTTTTAATCTATTATGCTATATACTCAAACTTGTATACTCGCCAGTACGTTTTGTACTGACTTTATTTTAATACATGTTGTAGGCTGATAGGATGCTGAATCTCGAGGAACAAGCTAGGACTGATGCTTAGAAACTCGCCTAGTTAATCTAGAATCTTGAAACTATGTTTTGTTGCTGTATTTGGTACTTCAGTTCGGTGTTTGATGTTTTAGACAATGTCATCATGAAACTTAATTTATTACTATCGAAATCATTAGTGTTATGGAATCTCATGAGCAATCTGAACGCTTAGTGCCGCACCCTGATGTTTCTGCCATCGGCTAGGGTGTGACACAAAAACCCTTCACGCTGGCTGGAGAATTAATTAAAATCCTCAAATATGTGTTTGTGCAAAACATTTCACGCAGAACCTTTGGTATCACCAGAAAATCACAAACTCTACCTCCTCTGATTGCGTTTAGAAATTTACCGAAGAAATTCCAAAACATATGAAAATTTTTATCCCTCCATTTCTTTGGTGAAATCTCTAAACCTTAACAAATTCCCTCCTCTGAGTGGAATTGTCGTCAACATCACTGAACAAATTCTCTCCACTGAGCAGAATCTTTTAAATGTTCACGGTTTTTCGAAAATCATGAAAACGACTTTTTCTTTGCATATTCTAGTTGATAAAGAAAGTCCCCTAGCCCCGTAGGATCCGACTTGTATCCCCCAAAGTTCTGCTAACACCTAATCCGAAAGCTTCCATCATAGGCATAACTCTTCGACTTTGTGAACTCGTTAGGACCGGTCTTGGCTCTCAAGGTTACTTCAATCGTTACCAAATGTCACACCCCAACCGATGGCGGAAACATCGGGGCGTGGCACTGAGCGAAACAGATTGTCCATAAGTTTCCATAACAACTATAATTACCAATTATTTAAAGCATCACGTCCCATACCATGACATAAAAAGTATCATAATTATTACAGACCAAATCTAGTCAAATTGTTCTGTTCTGACAACTCAGATTTGTAGTACAGACAATTTATTATTGATCCAAGTCTTTCCTAGCCTCGATTTCACAGCAAGCCAAGCATATAAACATCTTAAGCACCTGCCACATACGTTAAAGTAAAAGTCAATACACATAGTGTAAAGGTGAGCATACAAGTTTAATAGATATAGTAAAGTTCAAAATTCGTTTACGCATAACCAACACGTACACATAGTGAAATGAAGCACGTTAGTTATCGACATGAACCTATCGATACCAATGACTGTGGATTGATTGCCCAAGGCAGTTCGCAATACATGATCACCACTGTGACCCATGCAAGTAATTGTCCTTAACAACCCCTAAGTAAACAGGTGCTGAGTCCAAACTATAGTACAATCGTTGTTAAGGCAGGTAGGCAACATTCCATGTGTAAACATAACAAACAAGCATTCATTAAGTCACGTATAACATGCGGTAACGGTTAGCGTTAAAGTATGGCGTAGTGTGTTCGATGTGATTTAGAATAAGTAACGTATGTAACACCCAAAAGTGCATAAAGCATAAAGGGTTCGAGTATACTAACAACGATGATGGATTGAAGGGAATGCTTAGAGCGAGTTTAGCGTGATTAGAATGATAGCAATAAAGGTAATCGGCGCGTAAGCGAAGTAAAGTGTCAGTAGGTCGAACAGCAATCCGGTCGGGTGGTTATCCGATCGGGTGGCCTCTCGAGAGGGTGACAATCCGTTCATTCGGTCATCCGATCGGATGACCATGTGAGTGGATTGTTACCTCATTTGGGGTGGATGTGTTTGTGTATGATGCTTTGACTTTTGAAGTTTTCGTTGTAGCATTTGAAAACAGAGAAGTATCACTATCCTTCAGGTCGGTCGATTGAACAGCAGTTCGATTGGACGGCGATCCGTTCGGGAGACATTTCTCAGAGAACAAGCCCACAACAGTGTTTTCATCTAACCAGATGGTCTACCGATCGGATGACAATCCGCTACGACTGGTAATGCATTGAACATGTTGAAAATTGTTAAGTGTGGGACCAAGGTACAGTCCGACCGAGTTGTCGGTCGATCGGATGGCTACCCGACCGGACGGCAGTCCGATCGGTCGGCAACCCGTGCCAACGACCTGATCGTTCTGTTACTTGGTCTCGTTTGAAGTGGTTGTAGTTTGAATGAGACGTTATGATAGCTGGTTTAAGCGATGGGAACCTCATCTTGGCCTAAGTGACCTGTCTGAATATGAATCACCCTAGTCCGTCTAGTTCATGGTTCAAGATGGTTGTTCATGTTCAAACCTGAAATCACTATCTCTCGGACAGAATCCAGTTCTAGAACTGATACATCACCAAGAATGAGTAGACGATCAGAATTAGTTCCGATTCCGTCGGGTTTGAGTGCATTGACTGTAAAAGAGTTGAAAGAAAGTTAGAAAACCATCTTTCAATCCTTTTCACCATGGATATGTTCAGATCTGTGCAAGATCCTTGTTTATCCATGTGGAAATCGTTCAGATTCAAGTTGTTCTTGGTGGATTGAAGCCAAAACATGAAGTTCCTAAGAACGCCATGATGACATCGCCCTAGAATGCCTCAAATCTAGTGATTTCACGGTTAAAAGTTAAGATTCAAAAGATAGAAAGGTGTAGGAGTGCGTGTAGATCAAGAAAGTACAAGATTTTGGTGGGAAACTTACAAGAATCGCAACAAATATGAAGAAATAGCGGCTGGAACGAGTGGAGAGAAGAGAGAGTTGTCACCTTCCAAAAGTGGTAACAAGGGGGGGTATTTATAGGGTTTCCCAAAATAGAAAGGGGAGAAGTGGGTTGGTCGGTCGAGTGGTAACTCGTACGGGTGGCAGCTCGGTCGAGTGGCACCTCGATCGGATGGCGGTCCGATCGGGTGGCAGCTCGGTCGGCCGGCCACTTGGCTCGAATGTTTGGTGCGATGAGTTTTATCGTTTCGATTCACGTGTAGCGCATTGCGATGCGATTCGAGCGAGCGATGCGATAGAGTTTCTTATCAAATTACTTTTAATCCCAACTACTATATCTAACATATAATCATCCTACATTTCTTTCGTTTAGCGTTTGCGATTCGATTGCGATTTGCGGTTGCGTTTCGATTGATTACCACAAATAACATAAATAAACATGCACAAGTAACACATAAATATCATGCACACATAATAACCAAAGCACGTAAAATTCGAGTTGCGAGTGCGAGTTGTGATGAGCGATAAACAGTAATCATGCGATAAATAGCGATAAAACCTCGATTATCCATAAGTACTCCACATAATACAGCTAAGGCAATAAAATAAATAGATTATCTACAAGTCAAAGAAGTCAAAACAGTCAACTTGACTTTGACTTTGACTTTCAAAACACGGGGTGTTACAGCCTCCCCTAGTTGAGGGAATTTCGTCCCGAAATTAGGCCGAAGCCATAACGAACAACTGCGGGTACTTCGCCTTCATGTCACTTTCGAGTTCCCAAGTGAACTCTGCGCCCTGTTTGCCTTCCCAGCGAACCTTTACAATGGGAATGCGTGAGCGTCTGAGCTGCTTGGTTTGTCGATCCATGATCTCGACAGGCTTTTCGACGAAGTGTAGTGTCTCATTTACTTGTAGATCCTCGAGGGGCACGTGTAAATCATGCTCAGCCAGGCACTTTCTGAGGTTCGAAATGTGAAAAATCGGGTGGACGTTGCTAAGTTCCTCCGGTAGTTCGAGTCTGTAAGCCACTTTTCCGATCCTTTCCAGAATCTTAAAGGGTCCAACGTATCAAGGCGCGAGCTTTCCTTTCTTGCCGAATCGGACCACACCCTTCCAAGGTGAAACCTTTAGGAGTACGTAGTCACCAACGTCAAATTCAAGGGGCTTGCGTCTTCTATCGGCGTAACTTTTCTGACGACTCCGAGCTTTTAGTAGATTGTCTCGAATTTGGAGGATTTTGTCAGTTATTTCTTGCAAAAGCTCAGGACCGGTTAATTGCGAATGCCCGATCTCGTGCCATACAATAGGCGTTCGACATCTTCTTCCAAACAATGCCTCAAATGGTGCCATTTGAATGCTGGAATGATAACTGTTATTATACGAGAATTCGACTAAAGGTAAGTATGCGTCCCAATTACCACCGAAATCTATGACACACGAACGAAGCATGTCTTCAAGGGTACGAATCGTTCTTTCAGTCTGACTGTCGGTTTGGGGATGAAAAGCGGTACTTAGATTAAGCGTAGTACCGAGAGCAGATTGAAACGTTTCCCAAAGACTCGAGGTAAACCGACCATCGCGGTCAGAGATGATGTCGCGAGGCGTCCCATGTCGACAAATGATCTCATCGGTGTAGATTCGGGCTAATTTCTCTACCTTACATTCTTCTCGTATCGGTAGAAAGTGAGCAGATTTAGTTAAGCGGTCAACGACAACCCAGATGTTGTCGTGACTTGATGGTGTGCGCGGAAGTTTCGTTATAAAATCCATAGCTATGCTTTCCCACTTCCACATAGGGATTGGGGGTTGCTCAAGCAAGCCAAAGGGTCTTTGATGTTCGGCCTTGACCTTCGAGCAAGTTAGGCATCTTCCGACATAGAGGGCGATATCCCTTTTCATGACCGGCCACCAGTACTTGTAGCGAAGGTCCTGGTACATCTTATCGGCACCGGGATGAATAGAATATCGAGATTTATGGGCTTCGTCCATCAATATCTGTCGTAAATCAGTCCGTTTAGGGATCCAAATTCGGTCCAGATAATGGAATATCCCATTCGACTTATTTACTAGCTGGGCTCCATCGTGGTAGATCCTTTCCTTCTTCAATGTGCGTTCAGTAAAACAGGCATGTTGGGCTTCGCGGATAAGGGTTTCGAGATTATACTCGGCTTGGATATTAAGGGCGCTATGCAGATAGCTCCGTCTGCTGAGAGCGTCGGCAACGACATTCGCCTTGCCTGGATGGTAACGAATCTCACAGTCGTAATCGGTGAGAAGTTCTACCCACCGGCGTTGACGCATGTTTAGCTCTTTCTGGTCAAAGATATGTTGTAGGCTCCTATGATCAGTGAAGATCGTACACTTGGTACCATAAAGGTAGTGTCGCCAAATCTTTAACGCAAAAACAACTGCGCCTAGCTCGAGGTCGTGGGTTGTATAGTTCTTCTCATGGATTTTGAGCTGACGAGACGCGTTTGCATGAGAACACAACCGAGACCAAGGTTCGAGGCATCACAATAAACAATAAAGTCGTCGTTTCCGTCGGGTAAAGTGAGAACGGGAGCATTGCAAAGCATACGCTTGAGGGTTCGAAAGGTAGTCTCTTGTTCAGTTCCCCAAACAAAAGGCTTGTCTTTGTGCGTGAGAGAAGTAAGCAGCACGGCGATCTTTGAGAATCCTTCGATAAATCGGAGATAATAGCCCGCCAGTCCGAGAAAGGAATGGACTTCAGTCGGGTTCTTAGGTGTAACCCAACTCTTAACAGCTTTGATCTTCGCGGGGTCGACATGAATACCTTGACTATTGACAATGTGACCGAGGAATTGAACCTCCTCTAGCCAGAATTCACACTTGGAGAACTTGGCATAGAGTTGATTCCCTTGGAGTAACTCGAGAACCAAACGTAGATGCTGCGCGTGTTCGGTTTTTGACTTGGAATAGATCAGGATATCATCGATGAACACGATGACGAAGCGGTCGAGAAAAGGTTTGCACACGCGGTTCATCAGATCCATAAAAACCGCGGGTGCGTTGGTTAGACCAAAAGGCATAACAACGAATTCACAACGGCCATAACGAGTGCGAAAAGCGGTTTTGGGTATATCCTCCTCTTGAATGCGTAATTGGTGGTAGCATGAACGTAGGTCAATCTTGGAGAAACACGTAGCACCTCGTAATTGGTCAAACAAATCATCAATGCGGGGCAAGGGATAGCGATTCTTGATTGTTAGCTTATTCAACTCCCTATAGTCGATGCACATCCGGAACGACCCGTCCTTCTTTTTGAAGAAAAGGACCGGTGCGCTCCAAGGAGAGGTGCTAGGGCGAATGAAGCCTTTGTCAAGCAATTCCTGGAGCGGACTCAATAGTTCGCGCATTTCGGACGGCGCGAGTTGATAAGGAGCTCTGGCAACAGGGTTTGCTCCAGGAATGAGGTCGATACGAAAGTCGATATCACGACTTGGAGGCAGTCCAGGGAGATCGTCAGGAAATACGTTTGGAAACTCGCGAACAACAGGGACATCCTTCACTTCCTTAACTTCCTTTTTCTCTGCTACTACGATGTGAGCCAAGAAAGCTTGGTATTCCTTGCAGAGATACTTGCTAGCTTGGACACACGACATGAGTTGGAGTTTCTTCGACGCGACTTCTCCGTAAACACACAATTGATCACCATTAGCGAGCGAAAATCGAATCATCTTGTCGAAGCAAACAACTTCGGCATGGTTTTCGCGAAGAAAGTCCATGCCTACTATGACATCAAAGCCACCGAGTTGCATCGGGATAAGGTCGATGGGAAAGATGTGATTGTTGAGTTCGAGAGTACAATCACGAAGAACAGAATTGACGGCGACAGTTCTTCCGGTGGCAACTTCGACATCGAACGTCGAGGGGAGATGGGCGCGCTTACGATTAAGGAGCTTCTCGAATTCGAATGATACAAAACAGTTATCGGCACCAGTATCAAACAAACACGAAGCAAAAATACCATTCACAAGGAACGTACCATTAACCACATTGTTGTCGGCTTGTGCTTGGCGCACGTTAATGTTGAAGGTTCGAGCACGAGCGGCTTGTTGCTGCTGTTGCTGTTGCTGAGGCTGTTGCTGGAGCTGTTGCTGTTGTGGCTCTTGTTCCACCACTCGATTCGGGCACATGTTCGCGAAGTGGTTGGGATCACCACACGCGAAGCAGACTCTAGCATTGATCGCGGGTGCCTGAGCCGCTTGCTGGTCTTGAGGAGCAGGAAGCAGAGCTTGATGAGCAGTAGCTGGAGCAGGAACTTGTCGAGCACGGCAGTTGGTAGTGAAATGGTTGTACATATTGCAATGAGCACAAACTCGGCAAGCAATACCAGTCGGGTGGTGGTAGGTGCAAGTAGGGCAAAGCGGGTGTGGCCCAGTATATGCACGCTTAGCAAGCGGTGCATTTGCCACAGGCGCCGCTACTTGACGTTGTTGCTGTTGAGCTGGTACAGCTTGAATTGGTGCAGCAGTGATCGCACAGTTCTTGTTGCTGGAGTTGCTGTTGTTCTTTCTCTTGTTCTTCCTCTTGTTGCTTGATGCGGTGACGGTTTCAACAGTTGGTGCGGCGGTGGTAGCTTGGTGCAGGTTCTTCGAAGTTTTATCCCAGAAGCCAGTCCTGACCCGTTTGTCGTTGATTTCAGCGGCAAGCAGATAAGTTTCTTCGATTGTTGTGGTTTTGGCAGCTTGCACAAAATCTATGACACAATCCGGCAGAGCTCGGATATACTTCTTGATTGCTATCTCAGGAGTCTTGACTTGATCAGGACAGATTATACTGAGCTGCTTGAAGTGAGCGGTTAAAGCAGCGTTTTCACCATCCTTCTACTTTATGTGCCAGAATTCATCCTCCAACTTTTGGCGCTCGTGAGGAGGGCAAAATTCTTCCAGCATGACTTCCTTGAGCTCGTCCCATGACAGACCGTAAGCTGCATCGTTTCCGCGTTTGTTCCTCTCAGCCGTCCACCAATCTAAGGTGCGGGATTGGAAGACGTCAGTCGCGTTGAGAGTGCGGAGATTGTCGGGGCAACCGCTATGTCGTAGGGTGACCTCGATGGAAATCTAACCATTGAAACAAAGCCGTATAGCCATCCTCGCCAATAAATTCCTTTTGCCCACAAGCTTTGAACTGCTTGAAACTGAAAGCAGTTTTGGGAGTTTCAGTTCGGGACTCCTCAGATGATTTGCTTTCGTTCTCATGGATCTCGCTGAAGATTTGTGGAATAACTTTTGCGACTTGCTTGGCGACGAGTGCAGCAAGCGTTTGTCTTTCTGGCTTTGGTGAACAGCGTGCGAATGACGGGATCCAGATGACGACATTGTCTGCAACAGACATCGTCATAGGACTCAAACATAATATAATCGAGTCTCATCTCACACGCCTAGTATTACTAAAGCTCAGGAACACAATCACGTATCACATAAACACATAGGCATGTAAACAAGGAATCACATATGCACAAAAACACATAAGCACGTAAAGCACAGTGGACACATAAGAGCACATAGAAGCGGTCAGAATACAGAAACCTATCATTCACAGTTCGCGTGCGATATAGCGAGTACACAGCGAGTAGTATAGTATGGCGTATAATATATCATGCGATTATCCACAAGTAGTAGCGATTTGTCAGCGTTTTGAGGTAGATGTGTAGGGCGTATCGTGTGTGGCGATCAAAGCATAAGTGAAAAGCGAGTGAACTACCAAGAATCGAATCACATAACAGGCATAAATCACATAAAATTTACATAAAATCGACAAATATCAGAGTCAGTAGTTGCGAGCTCAGAATCGAAACACATAAAATCAGCGATTCCGAGCTTAATATCGAAAATGGATTGTCTTAGGCTAATTAGACATCGACTAACCACGGTGGTTCGACGATTCTCAAAGACTTTTAGTACACCCTTCAACCGTCGGGACTATGCCTTTGCCTCGATTCTGGGCAATTAGCACGTGTCCTTCCAGTTATGGGGTGACTTCGAGTCGTTGGAGTCCGTCGAGTCCTTGGTGAGAGTTTGTAAAGCAAATTAACATACGGAACAGGTCATCAAGGTTCGGGTTTCCCCCCTGTCTTAGTAACCTTGTTCCTGTTGGTGACAAGAATGGAGAGGATTATTGTGTTAGTTGGGTTTTGTGGGCTCACTTAGTTGTAGTAGAATGAATCTAGGATTCTGGCCCATTAGTAACAACCCAAGTAATGTGAAGTAGGCCCACTGTCTCAACAATAATCAACACTCAGCTATGTTATCTGACCTGACTGTTTCGCCTTCTTAGTTTTTCAATCAAAGTTAGGGCTCAGTGGTTCATAGTTAGGGCTAATCACCCTACCCTTTCAAACCTCAACCCCGGAATTGAGTCTTAAGTAGATCGATGAAGATTAAGTATCGATAAAGCCGCCCAACATGTTATTGAGGTTAGATGGTTTTGTAATCAATTATTGGAAGGTGCAGTGTATGATACGCATTTGAACTAATAATATATGCACCTCCCAATACTTGATGAATGAATTGCAGTTCGGCCCTCTTTCATACATGTTCAATTTAATAAAGTGATTGATTATATTTCTTCCCATAATTCAGTTCAGAATGTAGGAAGAACCATATCATCAGTAAGTATATAATAAACTAAATGGAAAGTTTTAAATAATGAAAGGCTTGTTTATATTGTTGACTTGGAGTATGACTGAGATCAACTTTATTATGAGAAATATGCCCCACCTCCTTCAGAGGTGTTAGAAAATTCTAATTAGGCCATTGTGTGTGGACAGGTATCTTTTTGACTAAATTTTCCAACCAATATAAGGGGTTAGAAGAAAACGAGTTAGAAAAGGAGACTGTTTTGGGGATATATAACTGATTATCCTAATTCCTCAACTAATATTACTTGCCTATCCTATGAATATTCTCACTCGTCTTCTTCTTCTTCTTATGATTCTCTTTTCATGTTATTAGAAGAAACCATTGTCAACTAATACCTTGATCTTTATGATAACAATTTCAGTGGTGAGTTACCTGTTTCCCTCGCCAATCTCACCCATTTAGAAACCCTTGATCTTAGTAAAAATCAACTTACCATTCCAATCCCATCATCTTCTTATGGTTCCATGGTCAATCTCAGACGCCTAGACTTGAGCACAAATCAGTTGTCTGGTAATTTGTCTTTTCAAAATCCATGTAATCTACAACATCTAAACCTCTCTATGAATCAGATGACTGGAGCTATCACAAGTCTTCTTCTTTGCAATCAGTTAGAATACTTAGACCTTAGTAGTAACAATTTTGTAGGAGAAGAACTTACATATTCGGATTTCCCGTATTTGAAGTTCTTAAGTCAGTCTCTAAATAAGAATCTGACTGCAATCAGCCCCAGTCCTTCTTCAATCCAGAATAGAGAAACTGACTTGTCGTGCAATGCTTTAAGTGAGCAATCAACCTGCAAAAAAGCACATATGCTAAGACAAAAAGTGGTCCACCATTTGACCATTTTTCTTCCCATCATCGTGGGACTTTGCTTTTTTGCTTCTTGTTTACAGGTGTTACAAAAATCACAATTCCAATGATAAGAAAATCCAACCCGAAACAATAAAACATGGAAATGTGTGCTCAATATTGAATTATGATGGAACAATCACTACTAGAATAATGGGCAATAGCCACCAAAATTTGCTACTAAAATAAACGGTAACAAATTTAGCTAATAATTTCTATCCGAATTGCAGTATGCTTACCCTCCTTATTATGTGGTAGCAAGTTAGTGGCAAATTAGGTCACAAATTAGGCGTTTTTATAGACCATCTTTCATATGCACCTCCACCTCGATCCACCGACGCTCCACCGTTCCGCTCCGTTCCGCTCCGCTCCGCTCCACCGATGCACCACCGTCGCTCCGCTCCACCGACGCTCCACCGATGCACCACCGCCGCTCTGCTCCACCGACGCTCCACCTCTGTTAGGGCTCGATATGCTCCATCAATCGATACTCTCCACCTCTGCTTGGGCTCGTACAAATTAATCACTCGTACAATCCGTCAATTGATACGCTCCATCAGTTGCCTTCATATCAATCAGGTAATTTCAATCAAATCTCTGTTTATATTCGTTTTTGATTTCTAGGTTACCGTTTTCTGTATATACGTTTATATTCGTTCAAATCATATCGATGTTTTGATGCTATTTATTCAATATGTACCTGTTTTTTAATCTTCTATTGTTTGTTTATCAATTTGCTATGTAACTAAGAATTCCTAATCTGGAAATAGAAAGAGCTACTTCGGATTCGGATTTGATTAAGCAGATACGCTACTGCGATTTGAACAACGAAGTTATGCTAGTGTGTTCATTTTGATTATCGTTCCTAGAAAAAACATAATCTATTGTACAGAACCTTCAGATTTGATTACTAGCTATTGAATTAATGATATATGTTTTGTTTTGGTTGACAGTGAATCAAGTTGAAGATTAGGTTGAACGTTTATTGTTGTCAAAGTCATCGAGAACCGTCCATAGCTTATTGATTTCACATATTAGGGTTTAGCAAGGTATTATTCTCAACTTTAGTTCTTGTTAATTCGATGATTGATTTCATAAATTTATAATTTCTCTAATGTCTTTTCTTCATTTATGCATGATTTAAGTCCAAAATTCAGATCAGTTTGCAGGTTCTATTGAACATTGGATTATTTAATTGCTAATTTGTTATTAAATTACACTCCTTAGAATTGAATTTGAACATTGGTTTCAGTGTTCCATTTATATTGCAGTTGCTATTATTTTTAATTTAGCATTTCATTTCGCAGCAAATAGTAGGTTTTGGTTCAGATAACATGTTCATAGCACTATTGTTCACACAGGTTTGAAAATTGTAACTTCTCACAGCAATTATGTATGTTAGTCTTTTATTGTTTAGATAATCATGTGTGATAATGGTGAAAGGGCTTGTTTACTTTGAGCTGATGGATTGCATATACCAACAGCTCAAATCTTGCAGGCCTTGCCATTATGTATGTTAGTATGCAAGTATAATACAACGTTCTTTCTTAGTTCATACATATCAGTCTACCCGTTTTAATTCTCAGGAGTAATATTGTACTTTAACCGGACCCATGTGGACCTGTTCACTTGTTTTAATGAAGCCGTTTTCGGGTTTTTTTTTCACCCACTGACAAAATATCCTAAATTCGCCACTGATTTTATTACTAAAGAATAGTATGATTAGAGCAAGAGATTCTAATTTTGTCTCCTGATATAGAAACCAATTGACAAAAATTAGTCTCCCGTCCCCTAATTAGCCTTCTTATTTTCACGTTATTTACAAAATTGCTAGAAGTTAGAATGAAGATATATAATCAACTAGTCAATCAGAAGGGGTTATAATGTTCAGGTAAATTAACTTGTTTATGTATATATCTGATTTTCTATCTTTGACTATATTCAGATGGATAATCAAGATAAATGGAAAATGTCGTTTGTCATGCCTTCAAAGTGCGGTTCCAATTTACAACTGCCCAAAAACTCTTCCGTAACTATCAACGAGGTGCCTGCCAAAACTGTGGCTGTTGTTGCGTTTTCATGTTAGTGGTTCCTTTCTTCATAATATTTCGGGAAAAAGACAAATTTGCCATCATGATAACAAACTTCAAAATTCTTGAAAATACGGTTATAAGATTGTCCTAACGACCATTTCAATTCAGGTTTTGTTACCCTCATCTTATAGCATGCCAAAGGATGAGGCTCAGTTGTTTGCAGCTAATGAAGTGTATGTAGCCCTCTCACACCTTATCATTATTTTAAAATTTCATATACTACTCTGTTTTCATTTTATTTTGGATACCTGAGGAGTTTATGTATTATGTCAAACCTTTTTAGAGTTTCTAGAACTGGAAGTATTATATATTTTTGAATAAACTGCCATTTTGGTCCCTGTGGTTTGGCCAGTTTTGTCATTTTAGTCCAAATCTCAAACTTTTTACATCTGGGTCCCTGTGGTTTGCATTTTGTTGCTATTTTGGTCCAAAAGTGAAATTTGACCAGAATCCCCAAATTAAACCCCCCTGTTTTGTCATTTTGCTCAGGGGTATTTTCATCATTTAGGCTTTATTATAACCCATTATTAATTAAAAAATAACAAAACTAAATACAATTTTGACCCTGCACACAGACCCTTCTTCATCCTCCCCCAAATCCCAAACCCTAAAGTTAGAGAGAGAAACAGAGGAATCGAACCAGTCATCTGATTCCTCGAAAGTTAGAGAGAGAAATAGAGGGTTTCGTTTGCGTAGGCTTCCGTACACCCTCCACCATCGTACACCCACCACCACCGTCTCCCCTCCACCATGGTACACCCACCACCAGCGTCTCCCCTCCACCACCGTCTCCCCTCCACCACCGTACACCCTCCACCACCGTACACCCACCACCACCGTCTCCCCTCCACCACCGTACACCTCAACACCACCGATTTTTTGGAGTGTTTGGAGAAGATTTGGGGAAGGAGATGCTCTTTAGGTTTGGCAAACGAAACCCTCTGTTTCACCGATTTTCAATCTGCATACACATGAGTCCTCCAATCCAGATGAAGATATTATTTGGGGAAGGAGATGGCTTTAACTTGTGTTATCACTTGATGCTCTTTAGGCTTGGCTACCGTGTGGCTGTGTTGTGTGGTCCTTCATCTTTATTAGGATGGCGATTGTGGGCAGTATTGTTGCTTAAAAGGCCGATCTGTAAAAGGCCGATGTCGGTTCTCATCACGGTGGTGGTGGTGGTGTTCGACAGAGAGGAGAGAGAGAGAAGAGAGAGATGGGTGTTTGGAGAGAGAAAGAGAGAGTGTGTGTGTGCAGATGAGAGACAGAGAAGAGAGAAATGGTGGTGTTGGCGGCAGTGGGATGGTGGTGGTGGGGATGATGTGGTGGTGGGGGTGGTGGGGGTGGTGTGGTGGTAGTTCAGATAAGAGAGAGAGAGCTGCAGATGTATGATGCGATGATGAAGATGAACTGCAGATGTATGTCTGTATATTAATATATATATATATATATAGGGGAAGGTTCATTTGAGAAGAAATTTAATGTAAGAAGAAAAAAAAGAAATGGCATCTTAGTAAAATACTATTTCATGTATAACTCACATCATTAGTTTTTCTCTCTTTAATTAATTAGTCAACTAATCATTAATTATCCTACATATAATCTGCAAAACCTACACATATCAAAATTTTCCTACATATACCATACACAATATAGAATTTTATCTTACACGGTCGAAATTTATCATACACACCTCGAAATATATCCTACACAACATATAATTTATCTTACACAACTAGTAATTTATTCTACACTTTAAATTAAGTTGTTTTTTTTATTTGAAAAAATATATATTTTGGAAAGGAGTTACAAATTTAATTTAGTTAGTTATTAAAGGGGAAGAATACAAATTAATGATTTATGTAAGTTTACCAATATACCCTTATATTGAAATTAAATGCAAATATTAAATGAAGTAAAATGAAGCATTCTTATTGGTTGAAACTTCTTCTTTTTTCTTCTTACAAAAATATTCTTCACATTTGAACTCTCCACTATATATATATATATATATAAATTTTTGAATTAAGAAAATGTTAAATGAAAAGCAAAATGAACAAAATGCCCCTGAACTAAAAGACAAAATAGGAGGTTGCAACAGTCAAAAAATATGGTTTTTAAATTTTGGACTAAAATGGCAACAAAATGCAAACCACAGGGACCCAGATGTAAAAAGTTTGAGATTTGGACTAAAATGGCAAAACTGTCCAAACCACAGGGACCAAAATGGCAGTTTACTTTATATTTTTCTTTCAAAATTCCAGAAAAATCGACATTTTTTTCTTTTGTTCTTTATTAAAGTCATTTTGATATTGTGTGGCAGGCACAATAGAGGATGGTTTTGCCACAGAGAGCTGCGTCTATAGTTTTCAAAGGCTCCAAACATGGAACTACTAATCAAAACAAGCTCACTTTTACGGAAAATTGACCCAACACCTGGGAAACTATTCGAAAGGTACACCTATATTTCTTGGAAACAAGCTCATTACTTTAACATCATAATGACCAATTTTTTTACAACAATACCGTTCTGAAACGCATGAAATGATGCAATAGAGATTGGGTCAATTGGTTGGGGCGGAAGTTGAACAAGAGATATAGAAAGAACATCGACGCCATCGTGAATAGCGTCACAAAATGCCGCTAGAAGGTCGGCATCTTCACAACCTATAAACCAGCATGCTTTGTATATTGTGATCATAATGGATTCTCAGCATATTTTCGTGATAATTGAGAGTTATCTTGCAAGCTCGGGTTTAAAGAACAGTCTATTCTTGAAAGAAATCCTACCCTAATACAAACACGCACTTTTAGTTTGGATGTTTGGATTTGGATATTTTAATTTGAGTTGTATGATGTTTTGATTTGGATGTTTATTATGAGGACCATCGGATGTATAAATTTTTACATTTTAATGGAATGGCAATAAGTTATAAATTGTTATGTTTTTATGAAATGGAATAGCCGAATGCAAATGGAATACCATAAATGGTAGCAAAACGGTAGTAAAACGTGATAAAGCGGTAGCAAAAAGGTGGCAAAATAGTGGTAGCAAAATGGTGACAAAACAAAATGTGGAAGCAAAATGATGACAAAAGCGGTAGCAAAAAGGTGGCAAAATATGTGGTAGCAAAACGGTGACAAAAAGCGATAGCAAAACCGTGGCAAATCAATGGTAGCAAAATCGGTAGCAAAAAATAAAACCGTAGCAAATAGGTGGCAATAGGGCATTTGCTACGTGTGCTTTTGCCACCGAGTTTTTGGTGGCAAAATGGTGGCAAAAGAGCAGTTGCTACCGTTTTGTGACCGAAAACGTGGTAGCAAATACCTTATTCTCTATGAAGACTTTATCACTGCTACAGAGGATTTTGACCTCAAATACTGCATTGGAACTGGTGGCTACGGCAGTGTTTATGAAGCCAAACTGCCTAGCGGTCAAACATTTGCTTTGAAAAAACTCGGTGGTTTTGAAGCCAAGCAACCAGCATTCGACCAGAGTTTCAAGAATGAAATCCAAGTGTTAACAAACCTAAGGCATAAAAACATAGTCAAACTCTATGGTTTTTATTTGCATAACAAATGCAATTTCCTTGTATATGAATACATGGAAAAGGGGAGCCTGTTTTGCGCCTTGAGTGACAGTGAATTAGCTGTTCAAGTGGATTGGATCAAGAGGGTGAACATTATCAAAGATGTGGCTCATACTTTGGCATACATGCATCATGATTGCAGCCCTCCTATTGTTCATAGAGATATATCAAGCAACAACATTCTCTTGAACTCAGAACTGGAACGATTTGTTGCCGACTTTGGAGCAGCCAGATTGCTCGACCCAAATTCCTCCAACCAAACGGTAATTGCGGGAACTTTGGGATACATTTCTCCAGGTATTTGTACTTAATCTCACACTTCTTTTATGTGCATTACTCTATTAGCTGTTAAAATTTGCTCACGGTCCTTTGGTATATATGTTCATGCAGAGCTTGCGTATAACATGATTGTGACTGAAAAATGTGACGTTTATAGCTTTGGGGTTGTGGCACTTGAGACAATTGGAGGGAAGCATCCTGGAGACCTCCTCTCATCCCGGAACTATTTGACTAGTCGTGGTACAACTTTGGAAAATATATTAGACAAGCGACTCCCTTATCCAACTGATAGATCGATTGAAAAGGAAATTGTGCGTGTTTGTAATGTAGCAGCATTCTCACAGATCCGAAGTGTCGGCCGACAATGATAGAGGTGTCTCGGGAATTATCATGTTGAAGACATCATATGGACTATCTCCAAGCTTTTTTCATATTGTACTTGTGTCACCGTGAAATAAACTTGAAACTTTTAGAACTGTTTGCAATGTGGATCTTAAAAGTAGTCTAAATAAAGCTACGCACTTGAAACATTCTACTTTATAATAAGTGCAGTTCACTTCTTTATGTTTAACAGTTCAACACTTAACACCCCTCCATTAACTGTTCCGCTTACACACACAAAATCCACACCGACATTGATAATGGGGCGCCTAATAACCGTAATATTATGCGGGGGTTGGATGACAGGTTATATTGTATTCAGTCAAAATGAACTGTCAACACCCCGTAACCATTCTGGGCGAGGCGACCTTTTCCCGCCTCTCTCTCCTAGGTAAAAAGCCACGGCATTTTTTCTTTTGAAATCTTATCGTGTATATATTTACCATATATTTATGTAGAGCTATATATATCATTTTTGAAATCATATCTCAATCAAATCTTATCAATTTTTAAACAATATATTTGAATTTTAAAAAAGTTAAAGAGATATTATCTATCTCTTTTTATTCAATAATTCTGTTATATGCATCGATCTATTCATATTCTGATAAATAATTATTCACACTCTTCTAATTCTTTTTTTTTTTTTTTTTTACAAAACTTACTGTTTTGATTCTGATTAGGATTATGCAGTATATCAAGTCTCAACAATTTGTTATTGGGATATTTTGGTGATTTAAATTGACTGTGGTACTTTAGTTTAAAAATTATGGTATTGGAAAGCCTAGGCCACAGGTGAGGCCTATGCGCCTAGCGCATTTAATAACTATGGTTAGAAACAAAAAGGGTCAGGTAGGTAAAATAAGTGAAAAAGTGTTACGAGTCTTTTAATACATAAAACCTCATAAATTATTTTAGATAAATATGTAATAGTATAATATCAGTAATCATAGTTCTAGTACCATTAATCTATGTACAGTTTTAATTTTCTATAGAAAATGTTTCTTGTTAACCCACTCGACCGTTCCAAACTGTACCAAAAAGCATGTTTTATTTTTTGAACAGAAAGTTATAAGCTTGAACGAAGAGACTTCTTTGCTGTTGGTGCCATGTCATGACTAGAACCGCTTTTGACAAAATCAAGCAAAATTGAAGCTAGCTCATTCTGATGGCAGGTGTATTCATGATCAGCTCTAGTGATGATATGCAATTTGTGGTTTGATATATGCTTTGCAAACTCCATGGCATCTTCCATTGGAATAATCTTATCTGTAGAACCATGGATGCTTAACACCCTGCAACCACATCAATCATTCATGTCAAATTGGGTTTAAAGAAATGACACATTGGTAATTTCATATTACCCTTGGAAAATCAGTTTTGTTGCAGCTAGTACAAAATCATTTGAATACTTGAAGCAAAACAAATTATTTTCGAGTGAATTGACTTTTACTATGTCATGCAAGAATGAATGAATATGACCAAATTATGGAGCTATAAATTCAAAAGGAGAAAAGAAAAGAAAAAAAGACGGCTGATAAAAGATACGAACCAGCAATTTTGGGGGTTAATCAGTTGGCATGCTGCACTTGTGTCGGTAGTTAAACGGTCCATCAAACTTTCTTCTGCACGATACTCTATGTTCCCTAAAATGTTTACAACTTCATGTGAGATTTTTTTTGAACTAAATTTACCACATTAAAATGGGTATTGTTAAATGTACCCACAAATCAACTTTTATTTTTTTATATTATTTTCTCACTCCTAACTTTATTGGATATAACACAATTCAATAAATGAAAGTTAGCAATATTTATATTTTACTTTTCATTTAATTTTTTAAAATCCATTATATTTTTACATTTATATTTTTACTTATACACGTCTAGTAATTTAACAATCATCTTTTTTTTTATGTTAACCACACCACAGGAATCATGAACTTTAAATTAATTATAATATCATCATGACTAACTATAAACTTTGAAATAAAATGATATTAACAGAAACTGCATATTAACAAAACAATGGCATATTAAAAGAATTGAAGTGCATATTAATAGAGACTAAAATGACGTTTCAGTGTTGTTTCATAATCGTTCAACAAAAAAATGGAGAACAAATTACACATATTAACAGGAGAATCAACATAATCGTTGGATATATGGTTTTTTTTTTTTTTTTTGTTTAAAGGCTGTGAGAATTAGTGCTGGGTTTTTTTCTTTATAATGTGATGAGAATGAGAATTAGTATTGCTATTGAATGGTGAAATATTATTGATTCTCTTGATAATATGCGTTTTGAAATCTAATTAATATTTGATATTGTCATTCAAAAATATTAATATTTGATATTGGCGTTTTATTTTTCAATGACGTTTTATGTGAGAAATTGGCGTTTTGTATTTATTTGGCGTTTTATTTTTAATGACGTTTTATGTGAGAAATGATGTTTTGCCTTTTTTTTACCCTTAATTAGTGGCGACACCTTTAGCGACGAGAAATTATGTAGTATTTTGCTTCATTCTCGAGTTTAAAAAAAGTTTATTAACAAATTGATCGTGTTTTGTTGGTTGTAAAGTTGATGAAGCTGTCCCCGGAGAATTTTCAGGTGAAACTCCGGCCAAAGCATTAGCGGTGACACATTAACGACAATTACCACTTTCGTAATATAATCTGTCGATTTCCCGACGTCAACATAAATGTAATAATGGTAACGGAAGAAACACCGAAAGCATTACTAAATGTAATCTCGTTATTTATTTTAACTTTTTCACTTTCGTATTTTTAATAAAGTGCATTGATTATTTATTTATTAATATTGATATTAATACTAATAATAGTATAACAAAATATAAAAAAATAACAAAAGTATTATAAAATAAAATAACATAAAAAACATAATCATTATTTTTGACTTTATAATAAAACATAATTATTACTTTTTAGTTTATAATAAAATAATATTATAAAATAGTTAATCATTACAAAATTATAATTAAATTTGACTTTGGGTATATTAATCCTTGTCATGGGTATATTTATCACACCCCATTAAAATACCAAAGTAGCAATAGACCTTCACTTATCACAGTAAAACTCTCTGTGGAATCCCAAAATTCGCCGGCGTTATTTCGATCTTTTCTACCGCCGGTCAGGAGCTCAGGCCTTGTATAACAGCCTGTAATTGATTGTACGGATCTCTTCCTTGCGGATCATAACGAGATTGTTAGCAGTGCTGTGAGTCTCCTTGGTTCGGTGACAGGGGCGGAGCTACCTTATGCCGGGGGGCAACGCCCGATACAGCTTGGCGCGGAAAAATTTGGAAAAATTAGTGTAAATTTGAGGTTTTTTCGATTTCGTTACGACTTATTTATAAAACGTTACGGCTTGGCGGATTTTCAAGATCCGCCACTGTTCGGTGGTGACTGATCGAATCCTCCTTCTCCGGCGACCTTATCTCGTGTTTTCTTTAGCCGCTCAGGTTTACTCGACGATGAACAGTAGAATTAATTAGAGAGTGAGGTTTAATCGATTTCTTTCCGTGAATCTTGATCTAACCTCTATTTCTAATCAGTTTTTCTGTTTTATCCATTCGCGACCTGTCTCGGCTGTTTTCGTGGTATAAAGGATTTGAATCCGGATTTTGATTGCTTAGCGGGTCTGTTATTGGTCGCGGCTATTTTTATAGTTTAGCTAGATTGATACGAATCTCGTTAACCTCTTAAAAATCTGGTATTCACTCGTGGAAGGAAATTTAAATGGTGGAGTACGGTAGGGAAGATGAAGGTGGTCCTTGGTCGAAAGTACAGTATCCGAAAAACAAGAGAACTCGTCCTGACGGTATTGAGATGACGTTTCTAGTTCAAAACTTGCCGAATCGGGTGACTAAAACCCTTCTGTGGAGAGCTTTTTACCCTCATGGATTCATAACGGATGCTTACGTTGCTCGCAAAAAGGACTTAAAAGGGAATCATTTTGGCTTTGTCAGGTATGTGGTTGCGGGTTAGGTTGACTCTATTATTCAAGATATGAATACGGTAAGAATTTTTGAAACAAAACTTAAAGTGTCCCTGGCAAAATACGATAAGAACCATAAAAAGTTTATATACACTTCGGATTTGTTCGGGGAGAAAAAACAATGGAGGGCAAAGGAATCGGAGCCGACAAAATCCAACACAGCCTTCAACAGTAATCAGAACAACGGTGCTGCTCCGTCAGGTGCAGGTATGTTCCGGATGGACACTCTATTCGGGATCTGTTCAGAGATAAGAATGTTAGTAATGACCAGGGCTCCAAGTCAATAACAATAGAAGGTAATGGTTCGGTATACGCGTTGCGTTGTATTGGAAGGTCCATAATTGGTGTGGCAAAAGACGTTGATACACTTAACAAGGTTAACCGAACTCTGGAGGAAGGCGGACTAAAAGAATTTGGTTTGTCTTATATCGGTGGCTTGAGTGTATTAATTACTTTACATAACAGACAAGTTGCTAATGAAACAATAGTTGGTTTTGGAAGTGTGTTAGCCAACGTTTTTTCGAAGTTTTATGTTTGGAATGGGGAGGATTTGCCGATGGAAAGAATAGTGTCTGTTAGAATTTCTGGGGTGCCTTTCATATTAAGGGATAATACAGTTTATGATCGTATAGGGTCGTTATTTGGGAAAGTAGTTAAACACTCAGACTTTTCATGGCAGTCATATGATAATTCCGTTGGTGTGATAGTCATAGCTACAGCCCAGGTGTCGCGTATTGAAGAGTCGATCATCTTGTACTAGGGAAACCGGAAGATAGTTGTTTGGGTCTCAGAAATCCTGGGATGCTGGTCGCCGGATTTTTTAGACGATGAGTCGGAGGATCAGTTAGACCGGGGCTCAGATGATGATGAGAATCAACATGAAGATGATCAATTAGAGGAAGGGGAATATATCCTGGCGCCGGATAACAAGGAACCACAGGAGAAGACTGGCATTGGAGAGTCACCAGAGATCTTCACTTCATCGCCGGTAGTAGAAAAGACACCGGCCCAAGCCCCTAAGCAGAGTGATAATTCTGAGATGCATGAGATGCATGGATATGTGAATTCGGTGGTTCGTAGTCCAAAGCTTAATAATGATTTTGTGGGTCCCAATGAGAGCATTAATGAGTACGTCAATTGTGGGTATAATAAGTCCCAGCCTGAGTCAAGTCAACAGCCCATTACCCTAGGAGTTTTGTTGGACCAATTACAGTCTTTAGGTAAAAGGCCCAGAGCCACTTGGGTTATAGCCCAGTGGTGCTAACAGGGATTGGTAAGGTTTCTAACTAAGAGGTCAGGGGTTCGACTCCCACTAACTACTAACAGGGTTGTAATATTTAGCCGTTCAAAAAAAAGGTAAAAGGCCCAGAGCAGCTAGGAGCCCACCATCTGCTGGATCATTGCAAGGCCCACCTGTCCGATCATGTTACCAAAAGGTGGACCCTAGTTGTGAGAATATTGACCTAAACACCCCAGCTGCTGAACATGTCAAGGACTGTGTATTCGATGGTGATGAAGGGTCAGAACCGATAAATTCTCAAAGCAACCGGATTCCGCCAGAGTTACCGCCGGAGTTGAATTCAGATCCTGGTAATGTTAGAGGTGTTTCTGATCCCCCAAATTTGGCGTCGGTGATCAATCAAAGTTTGAATACACTAGAAGAAGTTGAAATTACTAAGGTAATTGGGAACAAGGTGGGTATTAGCTTAGAGGGTTTTGATGCTGAAACCCGGAAGTTGATTGAAGATGAAGGTGCTAAATCAGGTCTACAATGAACTGCTTATCTATTAATCTTAGGGGGGGTGAGGAATCCTCGTAAAGTGGATTGGATTAGAAGCCTGAAAACGACCTACGGTATTCATTTTCTCTCTCTCTCCAGGAAACTAAGCTGGATATTTCTTCCAATTTCATGTTCAACTCTTTCTGGGGTCGGTCTGTATTTCAATATGCAGTGGTTGAATCACAGGGTAGATCTGGGGGTTTAGCATGTCTCTGGTGTCCGACAATATTTTCGTGTGAAAACGTTATAAAGAATCAGAATTTCATGGTGGTTTCAGGGATACTGATACAATCGGGATGCCGCATAAACTTTGTTAACATTTATGCACCTAATGATGCGGGGAACCGGAGGGCATTATGGAATGACATCTTAACACTTAGAAACTCAATTCAGGGATTCTCAGTTCTGATGGGTGATTTTAATGAGGTTCGAGATGCTTCGGAAAGGAAAAATTCAGAATTCAACTACTCCAATGCTCAGAATTTCAATCAGTTCATTTTGGCAGCAGGGTTATCGGAATATAACATGACTGGAGGTAAGTTTACCTATATTTCAGATAGTGGAGATAAGTTAAGTAAGCTTGATCGTTATTTAGTTTGTCTTGGGTTTATGGAGAAGTGGCCGATGGCATCGGTGTTAGCCCTGGATAGAGTAGCATGGGATCATAGACCTATCATCCTTTCCACGGTTCAAACGGACTTTGGTCACATCCCTTTTAGGTTCTTTAACTCATGGTTCGAATTACCTGGGTTCTTGGATTTTGTGAGTCAAGGTTGTAATAATTTTTCTTTTAATGGCCCAGAAGACCTGGCGATCGCAATAAAATTAAGATGGCTAAAAAATATTATTAAAGTTTGGTTGAAGGAGGAAGAGAATCGTTCAGTAGGAATGTACAATGACAAAAAGAACAGGGCTTTGACTTTGGATAATCTAGCAGAAGAAAGGCTTTTGTCAGAAGATGAGTTATGCGAAAGGGCGGAGTGTAAATCCTTTGTGTCAGAACAGGATAGATTAAAATATCTGGATACACGACAAAAATCACGGGCTAGATGGGCTTTGGAGGGCGATGAAAATTCTGCGTTCTTTCATCAAATTATCAATTCTAACATCAGCTCTAATCGGGTGAATGGCCTGAAAATAGACGGAGTTTGGGAGTCTAATCCTTTGGTTATTAAAGAAGCCTTCTTTGACTTTTTTAAAAATCAGTTTTCGGAACCAATGGGACGCAGACCAGGTATTTCTTGCCCGAATTTGTCTAGTATTTCTGATTTGGAAGCAAATATGTTGGAAGCGCCTTTTTCCGTCGTTGAAATTAAAAATGCCATATGGGATTGTGATGGGGACCGAGCTCCTGGTCCTGACGGTTTCAATTTTTCGTTCATTAAAAGATGTTGGGAGTATCTTAAAGACGATTGTATTGGACTGTTCAATAGATTTTATAGCGAAGGGACTCTAAACATCAGCTGCACTTCCTCCTTCATTGCTTTGATTCCTAAAGCTAAGGATCCAAGTTCTCCATCAAACTTTCATCCCATCAGTTTGATTGGAGTAATTAACAAAGTAATATCGAAGGTGTTGGTTAACCGACTAAAGGGCGTTATTGGAAAACTAATCTCGGATGAACAGTCGGCTTTTTTGGCTGGTAGAAGCATCATCGAC